>JAJEKV010000019.1:3076355-4335954 GCA_021234155.1 Isoetes taiwanensis | reverse complement strand
ACATCGATGCTTCGTTTCCGGTTACATTATTGCTCCCGAATCTGACAGGAGAGGGCCTCCCAAAGCGTAAGCCACGTGGGTTACCCGAGGTTCCTAGAAGGATTTGTTGCTGGGGGCGAAACAATCTACTGAGGACTGGCAAAGCCTCTGGCTGAAATCACAGACAGGGGAACTGGCAGACGGAGTTGGGCCTGTCCTCTCCGATGCTTAAGTAGAAGTGAGCTTTGCAGTGGCAAGACATTCATAAATTCACAATTAATGCATTTATGCGAAAATAGAATTCGATTTTTTGCCGGGCGGATTCCTAACCATCTCAGCCTGACCCAAGGTACTGAGAATTTTTAGGAGAAGGTCTGGAGTCCAAGGTTTAGCATTAGAGCGGTCCGGGGCGGCGGGTTGTGAGAACTAGCAAGACTGGCACCCTTCCCCAAGTCCAAGCGAGGCCGGGACCTTCTGATCCTCAAGTCAGGACAGAAGTGGGATCAAGTTCCCGAGGCAGCCCTTCACGGCGGCGGCTCCCCAGGGGCTGCGCGGCTAATGACCACCCACTCGGGCGGTTTACCTCAAATGGTGTCTAGTTCAGGACCCCTCATAGGAAAGGCCCAATTCCCAGAATCAGTCCGGGCTTTTCTGTCCAAACAGCGGGGAGTGGAAAGCCTTGTAGAAACATACGGTGTCTTGTGGATTCGGACGCGAGGAGGAAGCTCAGGAATGGCAAATGCGACCCTGCCAAATCGTCCGGGAATAAGCGAAATTACCCTAGGGAACAGAGATTACAAAGGTCGGTTTTGCAAAAGAAAACCTCCACGCCCTCACGTATCCATCACATCCTAGTAATTGACTCTGAGGTGTATTTGGAAGTGAGCTACTTTTGGCTTCTTGGAGTCGGGTGGTCTTACGGCCTTCACGAACTTGGTCCCGAGGGCAGCGTCGGCGTTAGAATTCATTTGGCGGAGTCAAGCTCAGCGCGTCTCCGAGAAGAGGTCTGCATTAAAGATCCCGAGGCTATGAAGGAGAGGAAATTAGGCAAAGCGGCTTAAAGAGGTGCCAGGGTCCGTTGCTGCGGCGTCAACACCCCCGCGTCCCGTCCAAGTCACGGCAGGTCGCCGGTCGACAGGGAGAGGGCCTCCCAAAGCGTAAACCACGTAGGTTCGCCCAGGGTTCTAGAAGGGTTTAGTTTTGGGGGCGGAGACTTAGTCTGTTACACTTAAGGACTGGCGGCTACAGCAAGGGAAATCGGAGCAAGGAAGCCCAGCCGGAGCAGTTTAAGGGCCTCTCCCTCCTCCGTCAATGGCAAGTATTAAAGAAGTAAAGGCAGCTTTTCACGGTGGCAAGACATTCATAAGTGCATAATCAAAGCATTTATGCGAAAATAAATTCTTATTTTTTGCGGCTAAATCCTAATCCATTTCCGGCACACAGCAATTTTCTAGAATTTTAGGAGAAGGTCTAGGTCAAGGGTTAGCATTAGAACGGTCGGAGGCAGCCGTTCTGCAGAACCTTATAGAGGCGGCACCCTTCCCAAGTCAAACGGGCGAGAACCTTGCGAGGGATCCCTCAGAATGGGACAAAGGCGGGATCCAAAAAGTTCCCAGTGACCCTTCTGGCGGCTCAGGGGCCTGCGGCTAATGACCACCCTCGGGCGGTTCCCCTATCCGGTGCGTTGGATCCTCCGTTGAGAGCCCCTCGCCAGGAAGAACTGCAAAAATTCCAGTCGAGTCGAGAACTTTGTCAAACGGCGTCACGAGAATTGGGCCTTGCCTTAGAAACGCGGTGTCGCGTGGTTTGCAAGAGGCTCGAGATAACCATCGACCACTGCCAAAATGGAAGCCGGAATGGCGAAACCCCTAGAAACCGCAAGATACAAACCGGTTTGCAAAAAACTGCTCGCCGCCTCCGGCCAGTATCATCCATCACAAACCACAATTGACTACGAGTGTGACTAAAGTATAAACTACTTGCCGGCATAACCTTGAAGTGGGGCTAGATGTGAAGCCTGAAACTTGATCACCAGAACGCGTCGACGTCTGGTCCATTGGCAGGAATCAAAATCACCAAATTCAGGAGAAGGGAAATTAGCCTGATCCGTCCCACAGGAACCTATAGGAGGAGGAGATGCGGGGCCGAAAGCGACTTCAGGGGAGTTGCAAATTAAGATTAGCATAAAGGCGTCAACACCCCACTCTCCACGTCAAGTCGCGGCAGGTCCGCCCGAATCGACAAGGAAGGCCTCAAAGCAATAAACCACATTGGGTTGCGGTTCTAGAAGGGTTTTGCGTTTTTGGTAGGACTTGGTCTGTTACTTGGGACTGGCGAGGAGCTGCGGCGGGGAATCTGCAGACAAGGGAAGCGGGGCGGGGGTTAGGCCACAATCCTCCACCTCCACCGATGGCAGAAGTGATGAGGGGTCGGGGAGGCACTGCGGTGCTTAAGACATTCATAAATTACTTAATTAATGCATTTATGCGAAAATAAATTCTGATTTTTGCCAGCTGGATTCTAACCCATCTCAGCACACGGCCCAGTGCCAGTGGAAGGTCCTGGGTCAAAGGTTAAGCATTCAGAACAGTCAGGGCAGCTGGATTCTGTAGGAACTGGCAGAACGGCTTTTCCTTTTCCCCAGAATCCCAAGCGAGGGCCGGGACCTTGCGGGGATCCTCACAGAGGGGAGTCCGGACCCCAAGAGGATGCGTTTGAGCAAACTGCTCTGGACTGTTTTGCTTGCGCTAATGACCACCCACTCACAGACACGGTTCCCCTATCCGGCTGAATTTAAGATCTTCTCATTCAGAAGGCCCCACACCTCTTCAGAAGCCCAAAATTCAGTCGGTAAGAGCACCCGTCAAACGGCAAAATCTGAGAATTAAGCCTTACGCGAAAACGCGTGTCTTATGCGTTGGGCGAACCGAATGGCAAATGAAATACTGCCAAATGCGTCGAATAGCGAAATTACCTAGGGAGCAGAAGATTTACGAATTGATTTTTGCAAAACTCCACGCGCCTTCCAGCGAAATCCCATCGCATCCCTCCGGCCGGTAAAACTACAAATTATGATGGTAAACTACTTTAGCGCTTCGTGGAGGTCGAGATTGGTCGCTACGACCCCGCGAACTTGGTTCCCGAGGACGCTTGTCGGCGTTAAGTCCGTGGAGTCAAATCGCGGTCCAGGAGGGGAGGTCGCTGAGTAGTCCCGGGGCCTTGGGGAGGGGTGGGGCAAAGCGGCTTAGGAGTTTTAGGGTCAGGTATCTCACAGTGTCCAACACCCCTCCACGTCAGAATCCGCGGTAGCAAAGGTCCCCGGGTAACCAAGGAGAGGCCACAAAGCTTACGTAAACCCCGATGGAGTTTACTTGGGGTTCCTGCGTTTTAGAAATGGGGCAGTGCCGTTGCGCGGGACTGGCCAGAAAATTGCCCGGCTAAGAATCTGAACAAAGGCTAATGGGAGAGCCAGGGTTTGAGGCACATCCCTCCTCCAGATGTATGGCAGTAGAAATTTCAGGGGCGCTTTTCTTGATGGCAAGACATTCATAAATTAGCAATTAATGCATTATGCGAAAATAAATTCTGATTTTTTGCGGCTGGATTCCTAACACCATCTCGGCTTTGGCCCAATTTTGAAATTTTTAGGAGAAGGTCTCTAGGTCCAAAGTTGAAAGCTAAGGTCAAGATGAGTTTGTGGATCCGTTTAACCGCCCAGGGTTGACCTTTGACTCCATTTGGACGTTATACTTGGTCTAAGATTGCATTGGGCGTAATCCCAGGCCTTGGGGAAGGACGGGCAAGCTAGGGGGTTTTTGTTTTGGTTTTCACGTTGTCCAAAACCCCCCTCCCATTTCACATGGATGGCCCATAACAAGGACCTGTAAACGTAAACCGGTTTGTTTCGCCGAGGTTCTAAAAGGGTTCATTTTGGGGGCGAGACTTCATAGTTTCCAAGTGGACAATTTTTAATGTGTCCACACGGAGCAAAGTTGCCCCCTAGTCAAAGACTGCGCCTTTTCCCTCCGATGCACACTTTTTAGTTATGCAAAGACATTCATAAGTCGCATTTATGGTTTATAAAATTCATAGTTAATTTGAATGGAATTCCAATTATAAGTTTTCAAGGTTTCCTATGGTGTCACAAAGTCTGGGTTAAAAAGTCAAAATTTTCGGATGAGTCCGGACCCAACCAGCGTTGGGGGTTGAAGCAGTCAGGTTTGACGGAGATTTGTTTGGATTTGAAGACATAACTTATGGATAGCCTTTATAATAGGCCAAGTCAAACAAGGCGACTTTGAAAAGCCCATAGTTTCAGTGAAGAGAGTCGGAGTCGGGGAAGGCGGACCCCAGAAAAAATAATTCCTCGGCGGCACGTCACGGCGCAGCCCCGGGGGGCGTAACTGTGAACACTATCGAAAATTCGGTTCCCTATATATCGGCAGGTTTCAGATCCTCGTTAAGGATCCGGCCACCGGGAGGCTGTTCAAATAAGCCTAGGGACAAACTTTAATAGGCTTCACATTAAAAAAAAGATGCAAAACAATAGCATTAAACATAACAAAATGCGTGGCCCGAGGCAGTAGTAAACGCGGATTTAGAATGAAATCGCGCATGCGTGACGCGTGGCATCGCGGCGCTGTCCCAGAAGCGGCGGGCATTGCGGCTTTTCGAACTTCTTTTGCCCTACTTCTTGAGGTTCTTGGGCGATCTTTGGCCTTGATACCCATGATCACCTAGCAACTGTGCGAGGTTGGTATATCATGTTTTTAGATTGAATGGGTTTTTGGATTGAATGGTGCATGCCCCAGCCTTCCTCTTTTTTTGGTTTCCTTTCCTTCCCTCTTCTTCTTTGTTCTTGATTTTTTTCTTCCCGATTTCTTCCCATTACCTCGTTCCATTCCTTCTCCTTCTTTCTTTCTCGTAGCTTCATTTCTTCCTCATTCTTCCTTATACTTCATTTCTTCCTCCTTCTTCCATACTTCATTCTTTCCTCATTCTTTCTTCCATATTTCTTCTTTCCTCATTTCTTTCTCATTCTTTCTTCCCTCATTCTCATTTCTTTCTTCCTCATGCTTTCTCATTCTTTATTCCTCTTTTCTCATTCTTCCTCATTCTTTTCTCATTTCTTGCTTTCTCATTTCTTTCTCATGCTTTCTCATTTTCTTTCTCATTTCTTTTCTCATGCTTTCTCATTTTTTTTCTCATTTCCATTCTTTCTCATGCTTTCTCATTCCTCATTCTTTCCCTCCTTCCCTCATTTTCTTTCTTCTCTTCCCTTCCCTTATTCTTCATTTTTTTTTTTTTCATTTCTTATTCTTCATTCTTTTTAATTTCATTTCTTCATTCTTCATTTGTTTTCTTATTCTTCACATTTCTTCCTCACTTTCCATTCGATCCTTTTCTTTTTCCTTCCCTTATTTCTTCCTTCCATTCTTTTCCTTCCCTTCTCTTATTTCCTCTTATTTTTCTTCATTCTTTCTTGTTTCTTCTCTTATTTCTTCTCTATTCTATCCTTATTTCTTCTTGATGTTTTCTTCTTTGTTCTTATTCTTCTAATGCTTTGTTATACATTTCGCAGCTTTCTATTGATTTGGACCCGGCGGGATCTTAATACCATAGCGTCCTTATTTTGGTAAATAGTTATCGCACTTGCATTTATTTTTATAGTTTTTAAGTAGGTTAAAAAATTGATGGAGTGGCTTGTTTCAAGGCTACCATCAATTAATCCCACCTAGAGTGGGGAGGACCATGTACCGGGTTGAAGTCCATTTCACTACAATCATAAATGTTTCCTAGGTTAATGGTTCAAGCGATTTCAAGGGCCGCAGTCGGCTCCACCCTAGAGTGGAGGACCCGCATGCCCGGTTCAAGTCCACTTCGGATTCCACTTGTTATTTTTTTGTTTTAAAAAAAATTGTGGTGGCTTTCCAAGGGCAGGTGGAAACCACTTCGTGGAAGGAGGGCTGAGTGATGGGGTCCAGTCCTTTCAATATAGATTTTCTTGGGTGGTTGGCTCGGCAAGGACATGGTCCGGCCCATGGGTGGGAAGACGGTCGTTGGGGCCAGTTCTGCGTTGTGTCGGTTTAGCTAGAGGTAGCTGGGAGGCTGGGTTAAGATTTGGGTAGCTGGATGATTCCCTTCACACCCGTGCTAGTTAAAAAAAAAAAAATGGTTAGGCTAACCCAATGTAGTACTAATTCACACTAAAAGCGTTGGTAAAAAAATAACTGGTGGCACTAATTAGCAAATTGGACGTATCTAGGTTAGAGTTAGTCAAAGGCATAAAAAATTATATGTATCTGATTAACTAAACTCTATAGTGCTAATTTCTAATTTAGTTAATTTTTTAGTTAATTTTGCTAACTAATCCGAGGAACAAGATTCGAAGATAAGTTTAGGTAGTGTTTTGGGTTAAAAGTTAACTAAATTTTGGGACTATCTGCTAACTAATTAACTAATGTCTGCAGATATGTAATTGGCCCAGTGGGTGGGAATACCCCTAATCTAACCTATTTAGTTTTCTTGTTTCTTCTTCTTTTTTCTTGCTTTTGGGCGGAAGTGGATAAGGTATTGAGTACATGCATGGGGCGTGTTATAAGTAATGATTATATAGTGCATACATGTTTGATATTATGCGTATTATATTGCATTTACTTTGTGCATGCTTGGCTTTTGTATTCATTATTTTGTTTTGTTTGTAGGCATAAAAATAGCCTCGATAAGGACAGAGATGCTTAGTGAAATTAGAGCATCCTCATCAATCACATATGCGCCTGGAGACCGGCCGAACTGACATATACAAACCGATGATCAATTAACGTTTTGTAAAGATCGGTTGAGAAAAATGTCTGCGGATTGTTATGGGGAGGTGGCGGAGCATGAGTCCGAGTTGGAAGATATGATGAAAGAACTTAAAGTCTTGGGTTTGCAATCGGAGGGCGGGGTGAGGATGCTACTTGAAATATAAAGTGCCACTTATGAGCCCCTATCTTTGAGGCATACATTGGACGATGGGCTAATTAGGTGGCCAAGTGCAAAGGTCCGACGAAAGATCACAAGATGGCGATGCGCA
The DNA here is from genome assembly GCA_021234155.1 of Isoetes taiwanensis. Lineage (NCBI taxonomy): Eukaryota > Viridiplantae > Streptophyta > Lycopodiopsida > Isoetales > Isoetaceae > Isoetes > Isoetes taiwanensis. The sequence goes on along the minus strand of JAJEKV010000019.1, from coordinate 4,328,900 downwards.
TTTCTCAATGATGAACATGTGAAGGAGTTAGATAGTCTTATCCATGGTGGGAGCTCTGTTGGTGCGGGGCTAGATTATCATTACATGCTCATGATAAATGTAAGCATTTATTGACAAGATTCCTATGGATGCTGTTGGAGTTGTAAAAGTGCATTGGTAGTAAACAAACTATATACCAAATCCGCATCTTGGGAACCACGTACTTTAATCAAGATGATTATTATACTGCATTATGTGGAGAGGCCAAGATAGAGAGCTACATCATGGTTGTTGGTCGACAAGTATAACCGTTTCAAGAGCCCAAGTCCAAAGATTGTACACCTTGGACTTGCCCCTCTTTTATTGGAGAGATAGAGCCACAGGACCAACGGTAGTCCCGCCATTCATGAATGGAGGAACCTTTGTAGACTATTTTGACCATCTTCGAATGAGCCAATTCTCTTCTTATAGGAGATGGTCAAATGTACGCATAGTGCTCCAAGAAGGGGCTGATATGAAGATAAGTGCTTGGTGGAAAGCCAAAATGAGACTTCGTGTATAAGCATCGTCCTTTAAATAAATGGCTCGCTTCAACTGAAGGAGTCTATGCCATCCACGCTCCAGTTGGACACACAAAGCTCAATTGCAAAAGGGTCAAACTCCATTTTACGATGACTCGCACAAATGTGTGGGTGGCTATTGGTGATTGGGACACGCCCCCGCTTTTTTTTGCAAGGAGCCTAATGCCCAAATTGAGTACATACACTACAAGATGGAACGGTCGCGATATCCTTGGTGGGAGAAGAGAGTTTTTACATCATCATCGGATGACCAAGCATCATGGGGGCATGAGATATCTGACATATATTCCCGGGCTACATTTACGAGATGCTCCTTGATTTTGTCCGGCAATGCGCTTATGGGGTTGTGTGTTGAGATAAACCCAACCGGCCGATACTCTAGCACATTGGACATCATCCAACATATGAAGGTCAAATGATGATGGATAGAGAGTCAGTGCACATGGATGCCCATCTATTGCTCCGGCGTGGCGTCGATGTGTTCAAAAACAGCTTGGCTTTCTTATATATAGTTGGTGAGAGAGACGACATATGAAGTGTGATCCACTTGAGATGGCTAAGCTATTTTGTTAAATGCTTGCAAGAAGTGATTAATATAATTTTGTCTTCCTATTTGAGGCTTGTTGCAACCAATAAACTAATTTTTTTTAGTCAAAATTACTAATGAAAAAAGTAATTTATTAATCAAAAATTATTATTAATGGTAAATAAATTATTAATCATAACTTGTAGATAAAGTGTCGCTACCGGGGCGTCCAAACCCTAGGTTTTGTGTGCTACATCATCAAACCCTAGATTGTAAAATGCCATGTGGCACAATCTAGGGTTTGATGATGTGGCAATATGCTAGCTGGGGTTTGATGACATGGCACTTTACTATGATGTGGCAATAGGAGTCGCGACGTTGACACAAACCTAGGGTTTGATGATGTGCCACACGCAAGCGTGGGGTTTCATGATGTGGCACTAAAAAATGCCACGGGGATAATTTAGGGTTGATTGTATGACATGATACATGGCACGATAATATGGCAACCTAGAGTTCGATATGCACCCCATACCTATATACGAGATACTTTTCTAATATAAATAAGAAGATAAGAATATAAATTTAGGTATTTATTCAAAGACACTTGTTCAAAGCTTTTCTCTCGCTAATTCTAGATTATGTTCAAATTAATATATATAGTCATGGCGGGAGGCTCAATTTCTTAGCGGTTTTTTCCTCATTGTGGCCTCTTTTCTGCTGATGCAATATTCATGGCATTATCGTCTCCCCCTCCTCCCGGTCAAGGCAGTCCAAGGCTATGATAAAATGCCGGGGCTCATTAGTGGCATTTTTGAACCATAAAAATACTATTTTTCATCTCTATGGTTTGTAAGTATCATTCTATTATTGCAATATCATTCATGGTTATCAAATGTTTCTCTCACAATTTCTTTTTGATCTAGGTGTGCTCTTTTCTGGGCGATGAATAGGAGGTAATCCAATCGTAAATGCGGAGAAATAGCAAAACGGCTGCAAAATATTTATATAGTTTTTATTATACTTTACCTCTAATTAGGTATGTGAGTTTATGCATGGAGTTTTAATTTGTTGTGTAGAGGAAAGGGACGAGTTTAGAGAAAATAGGAGGAGACTCCACGAGGTAGGGCAATCGTGTCGATGTTCCTCTAAGACGCCAACCTCCACCTATCATCACTACACCAAAGAAGTTTAGGTATTAAGATAGCTTTATAAAAATAATAAATAAATGAATTGTTTTGCATGATATTTGTGCTTCTCCACCCCTGGCCTCATAAAACATGTCTCCCGCCGAGAGACCAAATTGCAAAGATATTTTGCCTCTTTGACACCAACGCCGATTAGGGCAGCCTCCCGCTCCTATTCCCCAACGACATAGTGTTGATTATCGGCCTCCACGTTCGCGAGAATATTGAGAATGCTAGACGTGGTATGGACTCCCTTCTAGGCAAGAGATCGGGAAATGATTTTTCTAATGCAAGGAACTTGGAGGAAGATTTCAACAGGTAAATATATATCCACTACGCATTAAACATTTCTTTGGTTGGGATGTTAAAGATGCTCATTCTCTCATTACTTCCCTGTGTCAAGTAGTGGAGCAACAGACTCACAACCGTTCAAGATCGCTGACGATCATCACGTGGTTCGGGATCCTAAGAACATGGTCGCCACCGGACTTGGAGAGGGGAGCGATCCCGACGACGCCCACGGTCACCAAGAAGAGCCGCCCATTCGCCCATTTTAGACACGGTGAATTTAATATACCCGGACTATCATATTAATAATAATTTTTTGATGTAAGTTATGTGAAATATATTATTTAAGATATCAACCTTTAAATATTAGTACTTTGTCATTAAATTTTGTTTTGTTCATTCTCTTCACTTAGAATACATTGTAAAGTGCTCAAAAGGTTCTTTTAATCGACGGATATGTATATTGATTCGGTGACATAAACACGCTTTTATATACCCACCATTTATGCTTCAGTATCCATCTTCCTAAGAAGGATGATGAGGAAGTGTCTTTTATACTACACCTAGGACGCTGGGTCACAAATAATATCTCTCGCTTATGGCCTCCCCGCGATATATAGGGGAGTGGCCTCGGTGCTTATGACCAACGCTAAATAGAGGAAGCTCAAAATAAAATGAAACGAGTTTCCCGTGAGATAGAAAAAGCAAAGGCGCGAACCGAAGAAGCTCCTCATGATGGGCGAGCTTATATACGAAAAAGGAGGTACATGACCTAGTCATAGTCTTGTTTTATTATTTTTTGATATTGCGTTGATCTATCGATGTATGTCAAAGGCACAATGTGGTCAAAGAATCTGGCGGACTTTAGCGAAAAAGAAGGAGGCGATTGGTCAAAGTCCCTAAACCCACTTAATCTCCACACAAGGAAGATATCAAGGTATTTCTTATTTTTTTTTTTGTCATTCGTTCACTTTAACTTGTGATAATGTTGTGTGCCTTGCAATCTGATTGCATTCGAGCGCAAAAGGATCCGAAAAAAAACATAGAGCTCGGACCACAAAAAACAACTAAAAAGCACTTGGCCGCTCATTTGACTCTCGGTTTTGAAGGGTTTCATTATAGATTCAGTAAGAGCTATATTAGTTCACATTAATTTTAATAAGAACTTTAAATGTCACTAGCTAATACTCGTTATATTGTCATAGGAATATCTATACGGGTTTGCCTCTAGCAAGCGGCGGTACAAGTAGCCATCGGAACGTGGAGCTGTTTATCTGTATCAACAGCTATAATGACGAGGAACTCTCCCACCAAGGGAATCTTGGGGGTGCGTTGTAGAAAATTATTATAATTCTATGAACTACATTAACGCCATATTCTTTTGGTTTTTATAGAAGCAAGTATGATATGAATGAAGGTCTAGAGCATGACATGGGGGCTCGGGGCTGAGGGATCTCAGAACGCGTCATTTGGAGAGCCATCCAATCGCAACCGCATGCGGTGGCGGTTCGAGTTCTCCTAACTAATACTCGGATGACTACTCCACTGAATGCAGGAGAGTAGCTCTAGGCTAAAAGGGTGGATACCTCTTAAAAGTCTTTTGTGATTATTTAAAATATAAATACAATTCACTTTTGTGATTATTTAAAATATAAATATAAAAATAATTTTGTGACTATTTAAAAATATGAATATAAAAACACTTTTGTGATTATTTAAAATATTTTATATTTATATTTTTATATAAATATTTTTATTTTTTTATTTTTCCCCTACACGTCGATGATCCACGCGGGCTTTTTTTTTTTTTTTGCACGTTGGCTTTTTATACTGTGGATTTTCAATTTTCCACGTGCTATATTCCGCGGTCACGTCAAGATGCGACGCCTACACGCGGGCTTTACGCGTGTATATTGCACGTGTATATTCCACGGTATATGCCACGTGTATATTCCATCGCGGTTCGTTCCCGTGTCACGTCGCATCGGCGATACACGCGGGCTTTTACTTTACGACGCGTGGATTTTGGTGATGTTCCACGCGTATATTCCACGTATATTCCACGTGTATATTTCACGCCACGCGTGCCATGCGGCGACGCCCTCGGCGTGACGCGCGCCATCGCCTGCTGGCGGCATGCGACGACGCCGACGTCGCATTTACGACGCCGCGCCGACGAATGCGGCGGTCCGCAACGACGTCTGGCGGGCGACGCTGACGCGACGGCCCGGGGCAGACGGCAGCCCGCTATTGGCGCCGCTTAAATCGCCCTCTATTGTGCTTTGTTGGTGCTTCCCCCAAACCATTTGCCTTTGAGGATAGTAAGGTGTGCTCTTGTGATGATGTATCGGGAGATAATCCAATTCGGCTCCTTGATGGTGTGATTGATAAAGTGGACACCACGATCATCACGACAACTCAAATTCGCTGATGATTTGTTGATAGATAACCTTTGGTACCCGCGGTTGTTGTCGTTGTTGTCCTCGCATAAACTTCCCCATTCGTAAGCGTGGTCGGTGAGAACAAAATGTAGCCGAACGCAGGGCCGCCGCGAGGAGGATCGATAAGGTCCTACAAAATCCATTCCCCATTTCTTTGAAGGGAAGTGGTGGCAAATCGGCGTCAAGGAAGAGCCGCCGCGGGCGTGGGCGTCCTAATAATGTAGGGCAAGCATCACACGGCGGCGTGGGCGTGGAGCTCTTTGAAGAGCGTTGGCCAAAAATAACCAGCAAGAAGGATTTTTTTGCGTGTCGGGTGTCTCCATGAAAATGACCACCTCCGAGCCCTTCATGGGCTTCTCGAACAATATCCGGACCTCATGAGGGAGAACACAAAATACGGGCGGATGGTATCCTTACCCTTTTGTAAAGATGGCTCGCGCAACCATGGTGTAGTCACCTGACCTCGCCGGAGAAATTGATGTCGGCCAGGATTGTCGCTATTGGAGAGAGCGCGGGTCCTCGGTGGAAGAGCCCCCGCGGAGGAGATATCCGCTGAAAATCATGAAACCAATGAGGTGTTGCCGTGACCAAAAAGTTGAGTTTGCCGAAAGGCGCCCTCCGGTGGAGGGATCATCCGTGTGGATCGCGTGAAAGATAATCCGACAACATGAGATTTACCGCAGCCTTGTGAACAATTTCAAAGGAGCAAATTCTGCGGTATGAGGACCTTAACGAGCGACGCGTCTGCGGGCGGATTTGTTGATCAAATAAAGAAGTGCCCGGTGGTCAACAAAGAATTTGATCCGACCGCCCAAAGATAGTGACCTTTGCCGGACTAAAATTAAACCTAAGGCTTCTCGCCTCGCGGGGCGTTTAGTTGGCGCCTGTTAATTGAGTTTCATCTCAAGGTGAAGGTTTGGTTTGTCGTTATTGATCATCATTTCTTGAAAGAAATGTACCTCCAATAGCAAAGGCCGCAGAGACATGCGACATGGACATGAAAGGGCTTGTCCCATTGAGGAGGAACAACAAGAACGGGCCCGAAAAGCAAGAGCTTCAACTGTTGGAAAGCAAAGATCCGCCAGGAATTTAAGCCCGTGTGGATTCATCACCTCGTGAGTTTATGAATGGGATCTGCAATGGTCATGAGTCCGTGGAATGAAGGTGGAGTAATAATTGACCTTTACCCAAGAAAGAGCTGTTTCCTTTATATTACCGGTGCTTGAGCCTTTAGCAATCCGTACCGATTTTAGCGAGGGATCCGTGGTGATACACAGCTTAAACCACATGTCCCAATAGAACACCAAGTGACACAAAAGGTGCATTTCTCGGGATTGAGACTAATGCCGGACTCATCACATTTCTGAAAGACGAGTTCCAATTTATCCAAATGGTCAGCCATGGAACTGTAGGCAGAGAAGTCATCTTGAAAAATTTGCAAGAAGGGATTTTCCTTCATAAAATCATGAAAAACTGAGAGCATGATACGTTGAAACGTGGATGGAGAGTTTGATAATCCAAAAGGAACCACCTTTGTAGGCAAAAACTCCACGGGTGGGGTGAAGGTAGTCTTGAGTTGATCAGATTCTTTGATTGAGATCTGATTGTAGCCAGAAAAACCATCCATGAAGGAGTACATCTCATGTCCAAAGAACCTCTTCCGAACCTGCAGCAGCAGGAAGTGGAAAATGATCACGCCCGCGGGCCTGATTGAGTTTCCTTGGTCCACGAACGCCGATCTTACCATTGTGTTTGAGTGCAATGACGATGGGGCTCACCCACTGCACGTTTGACCTCATAGATCAAACCCGCAGCAAGGAGTTTGTCAATTTCCCTTGGCGCGATCACGGTAATGGGGTTGAGCCGGTCTTGTCGTTGCTAGATCTGGCGCATCGGACTTGGTAGGAATGGTGAGTTCCCCAAAAGGTTTTATTGATTCCCCCTAAGATCTCTGTAGCTCCGTGCAAAATGTGTTTGAACTTTTGAAGAGCGTGGATACCTGATACGATAGGGTGTGGGAAGATTGGCGCGGCAAGTCCCGGACGGTGATTGTTGCCGACGCCCACGATCTCGACTTCCGTGAGTCCGAATATGGGGGATAACTTCCGTGTCCTGGACAATATGAGCGGGAGGTTGAAGCATATACGGGATGCGTGGCACTCGCGTGGTGAAAGAGGTTGCCGAAGTTTCCTCAAGTAGTGGTTGCTTCATGACAAATGCCCGTGTACATCTGTGAGCTTCGGGGAGGTTCAACGTCTGAAAAGTGATCAACACGTTGGATGCATTGCAAGGAGCCGTAAGGGTCAAGCAAAGCAGCCCACACTGGTCCCGATCAAGAGTCATTTCTCCCCGTGGATCGATATTCTGGGGTAAGATGACATATAGGCAAGACTTCGCAGGAGCCCGAACTTGATAAATATTCTCGCGTCCCCGACCTGCCGGAGAGAGGGTTCAGCATTGTCGACGGAAATGATTTTTCCCGCTTCCAAGTCCATGGTGGCATTGAGGTGACCATCGCTGATGACTAATTGATCCGCGGCCCAAGAATGGATGCTCTTGGCCCGGCGGAGAAAAGGTCCGCCGACCAACATTTCATAATCACCGATCTTCTCCAGCCTTTCCAAACACCAAATTCCAAGGGGAATCCGAGATCACCAATGTTGATGTGAAGAAGAGGCGTGACGCCTTTGAGGTTGATATGGCCATTGGCCAATTTGATGTCGATGGGGCACGATAGAGTTGTTTGATGCCCATTTGTTTGCGGAGTTTATCCGTGATGAGATTGAGCGCTACCTCCGTCAATTTGAACATGATTGACTTGTTGATTGCCCACCGGGGTATGTACCGTGGGAGTAGAGGTAGCAATGAACCAACCAAAAACAAATCGGAGTGGGTAACCGGTCCTTGAGAGCGGAATGACAGTTTCAAAATTGTGGCCAAGCTTAAAGGAATTTTGATTTTGGCTAGCTCCTCTTGGAGTTCCAGAGGCACATGAGAAAAAGGATCGGCTGGATCCACAGGTGCTGGAGTGTGTGGTAAAGAAGCAGCAACTTCTTTGAGTAGGTCAACCTCCGCAGCGATATTGGGATATGTCTGAGAGCGTGGAGGTGGAGACGTGGAAGGTGCGTCGTGTCTTTGTTGAGCTCTCGTGGTGGCATGGACATTAGCCAACGTGCGGCCTTCAGCAGCTTGCATGAGGTTCAAAATGCTTTGGCGAACTTTAGGCATGACATTCGGCATGAGTTTCTCCAAGTCAGGTGCAAAATGGACCTTCTTGTCTTCTGCATGAGGGATTGCGTCGACGGCAAAGGCGGGTTGCGTGCCATTAGGAATAATGGTTAAGGGACGTGACGCCCTGGTCTGGCGTGAAACCAAACCAACCCAATTTGATGGCTGGACTGGAGGATTAAGAGCCTGAAAAATTTCTTCCTGTGCTTGTTGATCTATCTGAGGTTGATTGGCAGGAGCTGGTTGATAGCGTGATTGCTGAGGCGCACGAGGTGGCTTCCGAAGAACAGGACGCGGGCCTTGTTTGCCATTAGCAATCCAGAGTTGGTAAGCCGTGAGAGGCGACCGATGTGGTCCGATTGGTGCCGCCGCACCAACTTGTGGGAGTTGAGGACACGCCCGTGGGTGGTATGACCCCATTCTTGATGATGATAACACCGAAGCCAAGGATCAAAAAGGAGGGCGTGTGTTGGGTCCCCGTTGTGGCCTGGCCCTTGATAGAGTTGATTGGGTTGCGCTGCGCAAAGTGGTGGCTGGCGATATGGCGATTGGTGCCGAGGTGTTGTTTGCACTTTGATAAACCATCTTGTTATGGAAAGGTGTAGGATGAGTGGGCGAGTGCATTCTTCCGTGGCATGATTGCACATGTTGCATCGTTTACAATGAGGCAGGCCATTGGTGGAGTTGCACTCATTCGCCAAGTGGCCTTGATATTTGCAGATATGGCACCAGATCGTAATTCAAGGATTGGCGTGTTGAGGTTGAACAAAGCAGTCTGGGAACCATGACAGGTGGAATGAAAGGGAGCTCCTGAAGAGCCACGCCACGGGAGGAAACATTGATCTGGTGATTGACAAGATCGATAGCCTGCTCCAAAGTCTTGCCGTGTATTGACATGAGTCCGATAGCTGGAGGAAGTCCTTGGAGAAACCGCACCAAGATCTTCTATGTAGGGTACTCTTGAGTTTCTTGAGCAGAATGTGAAGACGGCCCCTCGCAAAAATCCCGAGTCCGTAGGCTCTTGTTGAAGGTCATTGAGTTGCTTGAGATGAAGTTGATCATCATCCGTGGTCCCATAGTGAGAAAGAAAAGCCATTTTGGACCAATCTTGTTTTCCAGTGGCTTTTGTTGGACATGAGCCATTGATGAGGGAACCACGCGAATGTGGTGGAAAAAGATGTGGAATTTCAGTTGAGGTTGCGCATGACCATTCAGGACAACCAGAGCCTCAAATTCTTCCATGTGGGCCTCGAGCACTTTGGTCTAAAGGTTTGCCTTCGTGTTGCCAAAGGTGGGATAAGTCAGCTTAAGGTCCGAAGGTAGAGGTAAAAGTCTTTGGGCTGGGCGGGGAACATGATAGTGAGGATATTGAGGTGGGAGTTGGAGGGGGTATGGTGCCGGGAAAGACCTTGGGCAAGGGGTGGCCGAGGTAGGGATGTCTTTTGAGGTGCCTGATCATTGGGTTTGAGGTCCGTAAAGATTGTAAACAGGAAGAGCGGTGGGAAAGGTAGGGAAAGGAAATTCCCGGGAGGAGCAAAAGAGACATGTGGATATCCCCTGCCCACCCGTGGGAGATGAGGGTTGTGAAGGCAGAGGCGTGGCGTGGCAAGATGATGGATGAAGGCATGTTCGGGGTATGAAAGTAAGGTTTCAAGCTGTGGGAGCCGGATGGGGCTCCCCGAGTAGTGATGAGGAGACCGGGAGGTCGGGAGCAATGTTTGCACGCTTGAGGTGGAGAATTTGGGCAGACATGACACGAGGGGTGGGTGGCTCGACCGGTGCCCTAGACCAAATGTGGCCTCCCCTCAATGTCATAAGCAGATCCATACATGTCGAAATGCTTCCACGATGATGGCGCCCAATCGGTGACGCCTGGGAAGAAGTTCTTCCGCGGAAGTTTTGGACGTATTATGGCGATAGAAGAAAGGAAAACGAATCGGACGGCAGCGCGCATGTGTTTGGGGGTCTGGGTTAGAACTCCTCGCAAGACAGCCCTCTGTGAGGACCCTTGATCTAACAGAGAATCGGGGGACTATGTCACGGGGATTTGCAAGAAAAGAACAAGAAGAAGAAAACAGAACAAGAGAGGACAGTGAGAGAAAAATGATAAGCTTCCTTGATATCAATGATGAACATACATGAGCTCTCGCAATCGAGAGAAGACTGAAGAGAGACAAGACTCAAAACTCATCTAAAAACTCATGTGCTAGCTCTACTCATATATATAGTACAATGGCCTTTGGCCCAATATAGACACTGACTGATCTCGGTGCCTACTCCTGGAAGGAGGCCTGATTTGCAGGAATGTTGGCGGTGCCTCTTGAAGTGCCGAATCACTGACGACACGCCGCCGGGTGGCGGCTATCACTTGTCGAGCGCCTCTTTGTTGACGGACGCAGGGGCTTTTTGATCATGGGTTCACCGCTTGTTCTTCCTCAGCTTTTTGATGGCTGACCCGCATCGATCGGTGGATCCTTGAGCTTGACCTGGTCCGTCGTATGCATGAATAGTCCTGAACCAGGAGGCACAGGACTAAGCCTACCACATTGCTAGAGGCACAAAAGTATGCTCTCAAGGCTGAAGATAAGTTGGGATACATTCATGAAGTTGCTGCTCCAGAGCATAAAACAGAGGATATTGCAGCCAAGATTTCTAAGCTTACGATTGGTGAGAAGCCAAGGGAGGTGCAGTATATTACTTGTGAGTATTGTGGGTCTATTGGACATTCTGATACTACATGTAGATTGCTGAAATTCTGCTCAAGATGCCAAATCAAAGGTCATAATGATCAAGAATGTAGGGAGAAGAGATTCTTTGAGAGGGCCAATCCGGTATTTGCTGTTATGCAACAAGCACCACCTATTCCTATTCAACCAATGCAAGCAGCACCTATCATACCACAAGTTCCAATGATGCCACAAGCTCCAATTGCCCAACAAGTTCCAATGGGTTCCACACCAATGGTGCAGCCAAAACAGGGATGGTATCCAAGTAAGGCTCATTTATATTGCAAGTTATGTGATAAATTCAAGCATGATGAGACTACTTGTTGGAAAATCCATGGGAAACCAGAATGGGCAACCAATAAGTATCCACCAAAGCAGCAAGTGTTTGAATCAGTACCTCTTCCCAATAATGATGTTCGCATTCAAGATGCAAAGTACATTGATAATCCTCAAGTTAAGGCTCTTATTGAGGAGCTTAAGAAGCAAGAGAAGGCAAAATCAGTAGTAAATTGTGGATTTGTTGAGGTGGAGCATGACCCATTTCAGCAAGAAGAAGAGATTGGAGAAGTAAATGCAAGTTATAAGATCACAAAAGGTGGTTCAAGAACCAAGAGTAGTGCCAATTAAGGAGAAGACTAAGACCTCTTTTCCAAAGGCTTTGAAGGGGACAAGCTTTGAAGGTGTCGACACCTAAGAAGGTGCAATTCAATGTCTTGCCCACGAACGCTTTCGATATAGAAGAAAATCAGCCCATAGTGATGCCTCCTATGGTGGATGAAGAAATTCAGAATGACGATGATGTGATCAGCCAAGTTTTGGCCACTAAAGTTACACTTACTCTTGAGCAATTGATGCATTATTCTCCAAATTTGTTGCAAGAGTTAGGGGGAAGAACAAAATCAGAAATTTCAGTCCAACAAATCATATCAAATGATACCGACAAAAGGAGAATGGAGCCACCAGCCCGGCAATCCAAGGATCCTGGGCCATTTCTTTGTGATGTGAGTATTAATGGATATCTAATCAAAGAGGCCAACATAGACACCTAAGCAAGGAGTGAATGTAATGCCTTACCACATAATGCTTCAAGTTGGATTGAAAATGATGGAACCGACAACTATGATGCTCAAAGCATTCAATCAAATGAAGGTGCAGCCTATGGGAGTCATAAGAAATGTTTTATGCAAGGTTTATGAGGTGGAAGCAATCTTGGATTTCATGGTTTTAAAATTTCCAGAGAGTGTGCATGCTGAAACTTATACTTTGTTGCTGAGTCGTACATGGTTAGATGCCGTACAAGCTGAGACTTCATGGAGGAAGCGTGAAATGAATATCTTCCAAGGGGAATACAAGGTTACTATAGATCATCCTCTGAAATCAGCAAAAGGTACCTTTCTTTGCAATCCTTCTTTGAGCAGCCCGCAGTTAGAAATTGTCAAAGAGAATCCTTGGTGTCAGGGCAGCAAGGTCTTAGTTGTTTTCATGTCTTGGAAGTGGGTGACAGGGAAGATAAGACTTTGTACAAGTGGTTAAAAGGTACCCAAATTTCAGAAATATGTCATTTACAGCAGCAAGTTGCAGATAAGTATCTCCAAAGACTTGAAAGTATTGGTGAAGCTGAGTTACAAGAGACTCTTGTGAACATGCAGGAAGAGTCCATTCAAAGACCCATTGGGGAGAGTTTATTTCAGCAAGAAATTGATCAAGATCAAGTAGAGATGCTGATTTTGACATCAAGCATGGATGGGTTAAACAGAAATCAGCCCACTATACAAGGACAAGCAGCTTAGTGGCATGCGCACATTCTGGAGGATGAGGTAAATCAGATCAGTCCATGTTCACTACAGTCACCACATGCACCAAATTCATCACAATCATCACATCCACCACATCCATTACAGTCACCACAGTTATCACATGCACCACATTCATCACTGTCACCACATTCACCACAATCACCACATTCACCACATTCGTCACCACACTCACCACATTCATTACAGTCACCACAGTCATCACATGCACCACATTTATTACATTCACCACAGTCACCACATTCACCACATTCATCACAGTCACCACATTCTGTCAAGAACATCAATATTTCTCAAGGAAATCAAGAAGAATTGGTTACTATTGGAGGCGATCTTACTCAAGAGGAGGAACGTGATTTGATAAGAATTCAGGGATGTTTTGGCAAGAAATTACAAAGAATTGAAAGGCATTCCACCAGAGGTTGTGGTTCATACCATTGATTTGAAACAAGGATCAAAACCAGTCCAACAAGCTCAAAGGAGAATGAGTCCAGCAATAGAGGAGCAAGTAAAAGTTGAAGTCATGAAGCTTTTGGAGGCCGGATTTATTGTACCAGTGCCAAATTCAGATTGGATCAGCTCTATTGTACCAGTGAGAAAGCCAAATAACTCAATCCGAGTATGCATTGATTACAGGGATCTCAACAAAGCTACCAAAAGAGATCATTTTCCTACACCATTCATAGATACCTTGTTGGATATTGTTGCAGGAAATCAGGCCTATTCTTTCTTGGATGGTTACTCAGGATATAATCAGATCCAAATCTATCCACCACATCAAGCAATGACGGCTTTTCGAACACCTTTTGGCATCTATGCTTATAAGGTATTACCTTTTGGCCTTACAAATGCTCCAGCCACATTTCAGCGAGCTATGACATATGCTTTTCATGACATTTTGGACTGTTTGAGAGTCTTTATAGATGACTTTACAGTGTTTTCGAATCCAAGAAGGGATCACTTGGATCACCTCAGAAAAGTTCTTGAAAGATGCCGATTGTATGGCATAAGTTTGAATCCTGCTAAGTGTATTTTCTTCACTAGAGGAGCACTATAAGAGAAAGGGTCCATTAGTGTCATTGCTTGTGTCAATTTTGGGGCTAAAATTGCAACTCCAATTTTTTTGATAACTGACGCTATGGATGAACAGCCAGATGACACAAATATGCCAAATATTTGCATGAAAGCTGGAATCTTATCCGCTGTGCCATCTCATCTTGCAACAGGCAGAAATCTTACTATTTTATGCCATCACATCTTGCAATAGGCCGGACTTCTAAGGACATCTCCACCACCGAAGATTAAAGATGAAAAATGAAGGTCGGAACTGCCAGCAATGCGTACGTTTCAGTTCTGTTAGGGTTTAGAACTTTCAATCGTAACCCTAAATTGTTTTGAAAATGTTGCACGACCCCTAAGTCCGATACCTCAGATTTATGTTGCCGACTTGGATTAGAGACCGAGTTTCACCCTGTCTTAGAAATATTCGATGTGTATTAGGACAAAAAACGTTGATTTACAAGTTCTCTAGATGCGATGTATCACCAATGCTTTAGAAATTTTAATCTATTATCTTCTTCAGAGTTTTCGGCCTACAACAAGGTTGAAAGGAAAATTCCTTTTGCAAATAAATTAAGCATCAATATTACCATAGGTCCACAGTGGCTCAATTTTAAACGATCTGTATATTGTTTGAGCATAGCTAGGGAGTCCCCTTGCACTTGATAGAGATTTATGGTTCTAGATGCAATGCATGCATGGTCAAACACATGCATTTGAATAGCTTGTTCTGCGAAAAAAATCCCATTTCCTACTTGCTTCCTTCTTTTGAGAAATAAGGCAAATATATCTGTATAATATAGTCCATAAAGCAATTTTTTTCCCTGGATAGACCATGTGTGCCTAGTGTGTTGAACTAACAAGTCCCAATTTATAAGTTAAGGTTAGAAGAGCAAAGCCAATAAAAATCAGTTCAAGGATCGTTCCACTTTCCCTCGGCCATGGCATTTAATTCAGAAAGAGCCTTTTCCTAGTGTTATGTGCACATCCGAAGTCCCAATAATCACTATAGTGTCATGTATATTGTATTGGGTTTACAACTGTACCTTTATAAATTAAGGCCAACATCCTAGTGTTGTGTGCCCACATAAACTTCCTCCATGAAGTGCACAAATAGATGTTTGACATGGTGGTATGTATGCCATTCAAGAAATGCAAAGGGATTTTATTCCATGTCGAGTGCCTGCATAGCCAATGGTTCCAGATACTTCGTATACCAAATATTTGCCACAAATTAGCAAATAAGGTCAGATCAAAGAGTTAGCATTAGAACGGTCCGGGCAGCCTGTTGTTTGGCAAGCATGACTGGCACCCTTTCCCAAGACAAACAAGGCCAGGACTTTACAGGGCCACCTCACCAGAGGGGAGAGTCCCGACCCTAGGAGACAGACCCCACAAAGGTTTTCGAGGTAGCCTATCCTGGCAGTGCTCCCCGGGTGGCCGTATGCTAATGACCACTCAAACATTGACAAAACGTGTGACACAAAAGGTGCTATTATATTTGATGCTAATAATACCACCTATAATGTCACCAGTGGTCCCGACACTAACACTGATGTTATATGTGTAGCAACTACTGGCACTATATTTGATGCTAACAATGACACTGAGACTAATGTTATATGTGTGACAACTACTGACACTATATATGATGCTAATAACACCACTTATAACGTCATCACTGGGCACTGACACTAACGCTGATGCTATATGTGCAATAACTGGTGACGCTATACTTGATGCTAATAGCAACATCTATAGCGTCATAACCAAATTACTGACATTATTATGCACTAACGAACTATAGGAGATTGGATTATAACCAGGAAAGGCCACAACATTAAAAAGGTTAATTCTGTAATGCAAGTTGGAAGGCTTATACACAGTGAGGTGGGACAAACGAGCAAGGTATTTTAATAATTTGTTCAATTAGCTACATGCGTTTGTTAAAATAAGAATGCATGCATAGCCTAGCAGGCTTACATGACCAGAACAGATGTGACATCTTGTGTCCCTAGAAAGGACGTCAGAGCTTCCATGCTTCATGCACTGCTCTTTGTCTCCAACTTTGTGTTCAACTGTTAGTATCTAACTGAAAGAAACATGCTAGATAGGAAACAACACAAAGAGTGGGGCTATAGGTGACACAAATTGTGGCACCTATAGCATCACTTCTGTAAAAATATCACTAATAATGTCATAGTACACACTTTTCAATATTGTGGTGACATTTTAGTGACACTAATGGACCCCTTCTCTTGTAGTGGAGGAAAACTATTGGGCAATTATGTTTCAGAAAAGGGATTACAAGTGGATCATGGTAAGATTGCAGCCTTGGAGAAGGTCAAACCACCTACAAATGTATCCCAAGTGAGAAGCTTATATGGCCAACTCAGTTTTAGTAGGAGGTATTTGCACAATTTTGCCAAAATAACCCAGCCACTTGTGGATTGTATGAAGCCAGGGCAGAATTTTAGATGGAATGAGGACGCTCAGAAGCATTTGAATGGTGCCTTGGACAATTGAAAGAGAGAACTTTGCTGATTCCTCCAAGAATGAGTGAGCCATTTCATTTATTCTTTACAGTTTGGGAGCAAGCTTTGGCTGTCACATTATGTCAGAAAAATCAGCAAAAGCATTATGATGTGAATTACTATGCTAGCAGGGTGTTAACTCCACAAGAGCATAAATGGACACATGTGGAGCATCTTGGGTTGGCATTGAAGTGGGCCTTGAATAAATTTAGACATTATCTTCTGCCTTCACAATGGAATTCAGCAAATGTACAATATGTTTACATTCATATGGATGTGAACCCATTGCCATACATTTACAACAAGACTGTGCAAGATCTTAAGTTTACAAGATGGGCTCTTATCATACAAGAATTTGAGTTGAAGTATGTTAAGATGGCTCAAGGAGCTCATAATCCAAGTGCCTATTTGAGTAGTGGTGCTGAAATAGAAGAGGAAACAGACCAGCCAGTAGCAGTTCCGGATAATGGAGTATTACAAGGGTTCATTGAGACCGTGGATCTTTGGTATGCAAATATATACAGGTATTTACAAGATCAGACTTATCCTTCATCATTTTCGAAGCAACAAAAGCATGCTCTTAGAGTACAAGCGGCTTGTTATGTGGTGTATGAAGCTATTCTTTATAAGAGGACTATGGAAGGTCTCTTATTAAGATGTGTTGCTGGTCAGCAAACTCATGATTTGTTGCAGCAAGCACATGAGTGTTAGGGGCATTTTGCAGCCAGAACCACAGCTAGGAAGGTCCTTCATTGGGGATATTATTGGCCAACTCTTTACAAGGATACTAGAGACTTTGTTAGCAAATGTGAGAAGTGTCAAAGGCATAAACAATTAACAGGCCACAATAATATGCCATTCCATCCTATTTTGAGCGTTGGTCCATTTCATATGTGGGGATTGGATTACATTGGGCCTATCAATCCTCCATCTTCCAAAGGTCACAAGTATATCTTGGCAGCCACATGTATGTTTACTACGGTGGGTAGAAGCAATTCCAAAGAAAGCATGCTACGTAAAATACCACAAAGTAAGCTTTCTCTCACAATTTGATTTCTCGGTTTGGCTTCCAACCATTCTTTTGTCCGATCGGGAACTCATTTCATGGGGAAAGTAGTAGCTCGCTTAACAAAAAGATTGGTGTTCAACATGTGCAAGCTTCTCTTATTATCCACGGGGAAATGGGCAAGTCGAGTCTACTAACAAAATTCGAAAGCTATCTTGGCCAAAACAAAAAGGATAATCAAAGAAATTGGCATGAAGCCTTGACAGGTGCCTTATGGAGTTTCAGGTGTACTTATAAGTTAGCTACAGGATTTACACCATTTGAATTGGTTTATGGAGTGCAAGCTGTGATGCCTATTCATTTGGACATTCCTTTGTGTTCATTTGTGGAGCTACCTTATTATGAGAATTTAGGAGAAGTTCCAACTCCAAATCAAGTGCATAATAGGATGGATGATTTGCTGCAATTGCAAGAGATGAGACAAGAAGCAGCAGAGTTCAATATGAGGCATAAACAGAAAGTAAAGCTTATCAAAGATAAGTTACAGGTTCTCAATCCATTTGAGGAAGGGCAATTGGTGTTGTGCAGGACCACTAAGAAGCATCTGTCCAAATTTCAAAGCCCATGGGAAGGTCCATTTCTGATTGATAAAGAGGTACCAGGTGGGGCTTTCTATTTGATGACTCCAGAAGGGGAATTGTTGCCTAATCCCAGAAATGGCAAGGATCTCAGGCCTTATTTTGAAAGGGAAGTGTTTTTCTAAAGGATTCAGATTTGGCATAGCTCCAATTACAGAGAATTTGTGGAGAACTTTTGGGTTACAGCAGGTCGTTTTCTGTAAAAACAGGTGGCGACAGTTCAATAATACTTCATCTACCCTACATCAAAAGATGCGTTTCGGCGATACGAATCCAACGAGCTATGGTGCAGGTCAAACGGAGGTCTAGAACTCAAGATATCAGCTTTCAAAGTTTGCCACAGTCACAAAGGCTCTGTTTCGTCACTGTCATTTTGGACCAGTTTGTTTGTATCAGTCATTTGGATTTGAGGAGGGTGTAAATGTGTCATTTGGGGACATGTCCCAAGGACCATATTAGTATGTTTTGTTGGGTTCTCCGCCACGGAGTGGCACATTTTCCCACTGTGGTCGCCACTGTTGGGGTGATCACCACTCACCACACTCGCCACCACTCACCACACTCATCACCACATCCACCACACTACTCACCACATCCACCACACTACTCACCACACTCACCACGTTCACCACTATTGAGGTGGTAGTATACCGTATATGGAGTGATATACGCGCATGCATGCGTGCAGGATATTTGCACGAATGCATTGTGGGCATGATGATCACTGTATTATTTGAGCAGAGAGGAAGAACAGAAAGACGGTGTATTGGGGGAGAGCATTTTGCTTGATCTAGCTATGGAGATGGTGATTCTTTGTGTTGTGCATTGCCTTGTTCTGATAGATTGAGCTTGGATTGTTGGGTTTTTCATCCTTCTTGCAAGGTTAGAGTTCAGGCTCTAACAGGAGTGGTGGATGGGCTTCGGATGCAGGATGGTAGCCAGCAGATTATTAACCAGTTCGCCGATGACACTTTCCTCTTCTTGGTGGCAGAAGAGAGGAATCTGCGGAATGTGAAGGGTCTGCCGGATACTTTCTCCTTGGCCTCGGGCATTCTTCTTAATTGGGGTAAATGCTCCGCATTATGGGCTCAGCTGACTCCGCCTCCCCCTTGTTTGGCTCTATTCCCTTGGAAGGTGCTTCCAGGTAATGTGTGTACTAAGCTGTTGGGTATTCCTTTTGGAGGGGATGTTTCCCTGGGGAGGGTGTGGGACGAGATTTTGCAGGGGTTGCAGAAACACCTCAATTGGTGGAAGGGTAGCAAGTTATCCATGGCGGTAGGATCACCGCTGCCAAGTCAAGACTTTGTAGCACTCCACGTGTATACAAAGATCTGCGATGTTAGCTCCCGAGGGTAAGATACGTGCTTTGGATAAGATTGTTCAAATTTTGTGTGGGGTGGGGATGATGAAGGGGCAGTTGTTAAAGTGGCTTGGTGGAAGTGTCTCCGTCCCCGGAGGATGGGGGCTTGGCCATTCGGATTTGGCGCCGTGCATAGTAAGGTGTTGGTCTCCAAGTTTGTTTGGAGCACTCTGCAGGATGGAGCATCTTCTCCTGGTGTGGCGCTGTTGTTGCAGGCTCTTCGCCATTGTGTGGCATTTGGGAAGCCGTCGCATGCATGTGGAGTTGCCCAGGCAATTGTTGTATGGTCTCCGGCCTTTTCCACATGCATCCCCTTTTCTCACGGGGTGTTGGGGCTTTGGATCATGTGCGTGTGCTCTTCCACTAGATTATGCCTCGGTTTGTCACCACTCTTCTCCTTTCTTGTGGGTTCCTCTACCCCTGGACTTGCCCTTGGATGCCACTGTGCATGCTCTGGACGCAGTTCCGCTGGAGGCGGCGGCTGCTGTGTGCTCACCTTGGAGGATTGGTATTGGGGTGGTCGGCTAGCTTCGTGGGGAATTCTTTTCGAGCTCGCTTTCGCCGAGGGGCAGTGGACCGGGCTATCACGGGAACAAGTGGCGGGGGTATTCCGCTACACATACCTATAGTCCCTCAGATGATGTGGTGGTGCGTGGTTTGGAAGGTTCATCCGGATGTGGTATCTTCTTGTTTTGTGCGGTCTTGTTACCGGTGCTGGCTATTCATGACACTCTGCCCCTTCGTGGCAAGTGGTCTCTGCGGCTTCCGTGTTCTCGATGGCTTCGGTTTGGGCGTGGACATGGAGCTCCACTTCCCCATCGGGTTAGGGTGCTTCGTGGCGGTGGTGCACCACATGTATCGGTGAATGTCCTTGTGAGTCGGTTTAGGGCGTGTGAGCCCTCTCTCGCCCTTGTTGTGGCCTTCATCGTTGAGACCGTGGAGCATTGTTCCGGTTTTATGCCCTCACTTGCAGCCCGCCTGGGATTGGGTCGTGGCTCGTTTCATGTGATTGACTAGCCAGCCATTGTCGCTTCATGTGTATCTGGTGATTGGCCTCTTGCGGCAACAAGCCTTGCATCCGTGCATGGCTTGGTTGGTGGGTCGATTTGGAAGCGCGGCGGTTGTGGATCTTTCAGGGGATTCAGCAGCCTGCATCCTCTCTGATTCCTCGACTCAGGTACAAGCTATTTCAAAGCTTTCTGGTATTCCCGGGATTGTAGATGGTGATGGTCGATTTGTACAGCAGTAGAGTTGCAGTTTTTCTGTGAGTTTGTTGTGGAGTGTCGAGGTATCGCTGTCTCTTTGGGGCAGTTCTCCTTCCTCCTCACTTGCTTTGTAACATTACCATTCTTTTAATATATTGATGACACAGTTCTTAAAAAAAAAAAAAAAAAAAAAAAAATACTTTGCGTATCTGTGCGTGATTCATTTGTACTTTGTGATTTCATTTGTACTTTAGCCCGTATTGTGCGTGATTTATTTGATTTATTTGTACTTTGTGATTCATTTGCACTTTAGCCCGGCAACGCCGGGCACACATTTACTAGTCTACTTACTTAAAAAGTTTTTGCCCTTTCTCTCTCACGCCGGTGTGCCCTTTCCGGCGTTACATTTGGAACCCAAAAATGGGTTTTCCGGCCAAACTTCTTCTTTCAAAATATTTTTGTTATTTCTCTTCATTCTTCCGGCGACTATTTTCTCTCTCTTGGGTCTGGGCAGTGCCCGTGGGTTAATGCAGCATGGCGGGCTGAGTTCGCAAAGCAGAGCACAGCAATCGGCGATGTCTTGGTTTCTCGGCACTTCACCCTCCCTCGAACGTATTATTATTTTAACGTTCTGTTTCTTTGCAGCCACTCGTGCAAAGCCTAAAACAGAGCACTACCACACGCAAGTTAATCCAACACTGGAACATGGCCCACACTAGTACTTGAAAGCGCATATATCTATGAAGAAACGAAGAGCTATTGCCTCCGTGAGGACGGGGTCCCATCATCTCAGAATTGAAACAGGCCGTTGGACTACAGATGGAGGGCAGAGAATCCCCCGGCATGAGAGAATATGCCAGTGTTGCCATATGCGGACAGTAGAGGATGAGCACCATGCTCTGCAAGAGTGTCCGGCATATACGCATATCCGAGCAACACATGCTGATCTTAGATGCTCTGAGGCACCGCTGCATCAATTGCTGGCATCGCCAATGGTTGCACATCTCGCATCCTACATTTTGCAAGTCTCTACCGTCAGAGAATCCCTTACAGGACAAGGGATCTGAGAGCCTACTACCAGGGGTTTTCCTCCCATGTGGGGGTTTTTTCATCCCAGTAGTAGGGACACATTGTATAGTAGCATTTGTCTTTTTGGTGTGGTTTTATCTGCTTTGTGTACTGCATGTAGTACCGTCTCATAGGTCAAGTTTGGCCTCCGCGGTACTTCCTTCCTTCCTTCCTTCCTTAGTAAACGACAGTAGCAAGAGCAACATTATGGAGCCGTTTAGATTGATCCGTCTGTTTTTTCCTTCCTCGGTTTACTGAACGATGCCGAGGTCGGACAGAGGTCGTTGAAGCAAAATAGTGATCGTTCTTTCTGAACTTTCTTGAGTTAATCCGCTGTGGCAAAGCAGAGGTCGCTGAAACAAGTGGTAGGGAGTTTTGTTCTAGGTTTTTTTATCTGAGTTTTTTTCTCTTTGTCCGTAACTTCTCTTTATCTCTTTATCCGTAACTTCTGTCTTTATTTCTTGCTTAGTACCTGTAGCAAACTGTCAAGAAACAAAGCATTTTCTGGCAAAACCTGAGTGTTTGCATTTATCTGAAGAAGAGCTTGGATCACAGGAAGCAACAAGGTAAATCGAAGAACCTAGAATGGCTTTTGCTCGAGATTTGCATTGAAAAGCTGAAAAATCGCTTTCTTTACATCTATTTTTGCCCCATCTTTAGGTTTTTCTTTGATGGCATAGCAGATATATGGCCATGTGCTTGAGATCCTCAGAGTGTGTCAGTGTCATAGATCATTCTGAAGGTAAGTATGCTTTGGAAGTTTATGTATTATATAGTAAACAATCACTTCTTGCTTTTATTGTTTTGAGAAATTTTGCTCGAGATTTGCATTGAAAAGCTGAAAATTTCATTGACAACACAATTTGCTTTTGACAACTTTTTTTAAGAGATGGAAAATGGAAATCAGACACCCAATTTGGAGATTGTGAGTTTGTATTGTTACAAATAGTGCGGTGATGCAGGATCGTAATGGCTTTGCCATGCAATTGGCTGGGATGGACTTCTTAAGGTGAGATTTTATCTGCTACATTTAGTTGATGGTTGTCTTAGTATCCCATCACATATTTCTTGGAAACTAATATCCTAGATATTTATTTTGTGTTGTTATAGTTGACTCAACAAGAGGGTTTTGACGATTTGAATTCTTCTCATGTATCTTATGTAGGTAAACTTTTTCCATGAGTTTATGCTTTCGTAACTATATTATCCAGTAGTCTCCAATTGCTTATAATTCTAGCTTGCACATTTTTTGAGTTATGTGATTATTTGTTGTGTGCTTTCATTGTTGTTTTGTAGGCTTTCATTTCGGTAATGGCATAGCATGGATCTCTATAGATGTAGCACTGAATGTCTTTCCCTTATATTATAGAGCTGATGCCGATGTGCACAACCCTACTGTTGGAACACATAGATAATGCTGATGGCATTTGCAGTATGATGAATACATCTGGAGAAGATGATGGTTGCGTCTGACTGCATGTCAAAGAACAGCAAGCGGAGATGGATCATAAGGACCTTGGCAGTTACTATGAAATGAACAGGAAGATGTCATTTGGGTCTAAGTAAAGTGCTTTACTGTCAGAATACAACGTGATCCTCCGCCGGCAATGCATGTCAAGGTTTTTTATGAACCTAAACCCAGAAGGTGCACAACATCAAATTTATGACAGAGTACTAAATCTGTTCTCATGCAGTTCTTTGAAGGGGCTCAATTTACTTTTAACGAGGTAAAACCTCACTGCCCATAGTATATAGCAATATATCAATGCCTCTTATTATTGTAAATAAATGGTACTGAAGCAGAACTTCTTCTATGTGCCAGTTCTAGGAGCATATGCTATATAGCCCATCCAGATGATACACCTCATCCTCTATGCAGGTATATTGCTTTCATATATAGTGATGTACCTATTTGAGGCATGTTGCATGATTTTTAGCTTTCTTCTTCCTATACAGAGAGATATGGCTTTCAGAAGTTATTTCTCAGGAAATATTTAGAAACAAGCAAATGTCATGTTCATTAAGGAAGCCAAGCTGAAAGCTCCCCAATTTGAAATTGATGACATGAGGAATGCTTGCCCATGCTGTTTATGCAAAAACAGCAAAAACGGTAACTTTAAAACTCAATGAAAGTATGGGACGCATCTATTTACCTTCCTGCATGTCTTTTATGGTCTGCAGGAAATATCATTCTTTTATGTTGGAGCTGGAAATTCCATTGGAAAATGTTGGACTGGGCCAAATTTGACAGAGCGGACCATTCAGATTGTGATGCTGCATTTGCACACATTATATTTATGACTGACCACAGGGAAATGATGCATTCAATTGTACTGAATCCCAACTTTGGCTTCAATCTCCAGCGAGAGTTGGATAACAAGTCTCTGTAGTAGTTTCAGTTTGATTCTTATAGAGAGCCCGATGGAGTGATATCCGGCTTTCGATTTGCTTGGTGGCTAAGGTAAGGGGTTTTCAGATCAAGAATGTTAGAGTTATTTTGGCTTTCTTACTATGAAAGGGTTGATTTGCATGCTTGGTTGAAGTGATCTGTTCACGCTTTGTACATGCAGGGGCCGATCATTCAACATGGTTTTGTTGAAGTGGACTTGGCTGTGGAATTTGGGGTAGCTGCCGATCATTCAACGTGGTTTTGTTGAAGTGGACTTGGCTGTGGAATTTGGGGTAGCTATCTCTACCCTAGCTTATTCATGTTTTCTTGGCATCACCCCGGGCAGTCAAACGTTTCTGCAACTTCATAATACATATTGTCTTAATTCCTTCTCCATAATGAATTTGTAAGTTGGTCCTGAATGTGCATTTAGAGCTGTGTAAAACCTTTTGCCAAGAAATCAAATTTGATAATTCTGGGTTCTCACACCACTGTATGGTGGAAATATCTGTGAGGCTAGAGAGATTTTCCAAAAAGGCAGGAATTAAACATGTAAAATTATTACTTATGGCCTAATGAATAACTTTGAGGTTGGTGAGATGGGAAAGCTCAGTAGTTATTTTTCTGATAAAAGGTGGCATGGTTCCAACCAAACGGTTGCTCCAGACCTCCAGTTTTATGAAGGAACTCAAAGTTGTAGATTGAAGTGGGAATGCTGCCTACAAATCGCTTCTGAGCCAGTTTAAGCTCCACAATATTTCTGCTCCTTCCATCACATGCCACTCCCTCCCATGATGACGTGCATGGGTCTGAGCTGGAAATTCCATTGGAAAATGTTGGACTGGGCCAAATTTGACAGAGCGGACCATTCAGATTGTGATGCTGCATTTGCACACATTATATTTATGACTGACCACAGGAAAATGATGCATTCAATTGTACTGAATCTCAACTTTGGCTTCAATCTCCAGCGAGAGTTGGATAACAAGTCTCTGTAGTAAATTCAGTTTGATTCTTATAGAGAGCCCGATGGAGTGATATCCGGCTTTCGATTTGCTTGGTGGCTAAGGTAAGGGGTTTTCAGATCAAGAATGTTAGAGTTATTTTGGCTTTCTTACTAATGAAAGGGTTGATTTGCATGCTTGGTTGAAGTGATATGTTCACGCTTTGTACATGCAGGGGCCGATCATTCAACATGGTTTTGTTGAAGTGGACTTGGCTGTGGAATTTGGGGTAGCTATCTCTACCCTAGCTTAGTCATGTTTTTTTGGCATCACCCCGGGCAGTCAAACGTTTCTGCAACTTCATAATACATATTGTCTTAATTCCTCCTCCATAATTAATTTGTAAGTTGGTCCTGAATGTGCATTTGAAGCTGTGTAAAACCTTTTGCCAAGAAATCAAATTTGATAATTTGATCTATAGCATGGCTCATGTGAGTCAAGTTCCATTCTATTGAGGGCATCCGTTATTGTTTGCAAGTTTTGTTTTTTTTTTTGTTTTTAAATTCTGTGGAGCATTAAAAGCCCAATGTATCAAACCTCCTAATTGTCTAATATGTTTAAAGGCAATAAACAAAACAATGGTATGCAAAAGAAATGCCATACAAACTCCTCAACTTTGCACTTGACTAGACTTTACATTCAACCTATTTAAAGTGTATTACAAGTATCAACCTATTTAAAGTGTATTACAAGTATCAACGTTGCATCTCAACTTCAGAAGTTGTTGGACCCTTAGTGATCTCCATCGTGTGGAGATGCATATTTAAATTTCTATGTGATCCCAGAGGACACTATTTGGTGATACTGTGCGCCTGCAATTTCAATAAAAAAAATAATTCAAATAGCAAATTATGTTCTCTCTTGCAAACATCAACCGATGGATCAATGTGTGTTACTGTAACAACATTCGACATCAAACATGATTTGTCAATAAGGGAGATACAAGCTCCTAGATTAGCATGGCAATGCCGGGCACACATTTACTGGCAATAAACACAAAGTTAATATATTGATAGTGTAATTAGACAATTTCAATAACAAAAATGATTACAAAAGCAAATCATGTCCATTCTTGCCTGTATCAGCATGTGTTGTTGTTAGATAATGTCCATATACGGACATTAAAGGTCGAGTAAAAACACATGCCAGGACCAGTGTTGGGCAAAGTATGGGGAACACTATAAACCAACAAGTTGAAATTGCAAATTTTCCGATTAGGTTAATGTATCGTAGGAATTTCTCCGGCAAGTTTTCTTAAGGTTTTCTGTTACGACAATAAAAAGTTCCAGCTCTAAATATAAGATATCTGACTGATCAAAGTAACCATAACAAATTTTCCGATGGGACCTAAAAAGTTTGCCCAACACTGCCCTAGGACATTAGCCCGGCAACGCCGGGCACCCGAGTGCCAAGATAATCTTCATAACCACTTACATTATACTTCAAGTTTTTCATCCTGCGACTATAGTCTTTTCATCCTGGAATATGTAATGGAACCCATTTTAGGGTCTACAAATCATTCCTTCCTGAGGCGGTATCTGATTCCATCATACGATTCTACCTTCGGGATGAGTTGTCTCACGTGTTTGATAGTCGTGAGACGTCGTGGGCAGTTCGAATCAATGACTCGCCCATGCATTTCACTTTTACCCTGGCTAAGATGTTATCTGTCGGAGAAGTGAAGATATCACGGGAGTATCCAACAAAGTACAATATTAGGTCCTTGGTGATGTGTGCCATGTGGAGATGCATATTTAGAGTTCCATCATGAACTAAAATACGTCAATGAGCTAGGACAAATTTTTGTGTTTTGTATTTCTGTACTTATTCTTTGTTGGTGTACTTAACTACTTCTAAAGGTGACATTTTGAGCATAAGTTTTGGATCCAGCTTTCCAAAATTTTGTTTTCAGGGATAGATTTTCCGGGGTAGATTTAACACATTTGTTACAAAGCATTGTTTTTTATTGTTGAAATTGATAAATGCAAAGTTAATACATTGATGATACTGTCATTAGACAAATTTCAATAACAAAAAAATTACAAAAGCAAATATTGTCTGATCTTGCCTATATCAACGTGTGTATGGACGTTAAAGGTCGAGTAAAAACACATGCCCAGGACATTAGCCCGGCAACGCCGGGCACACGTTTACTAGTAATAACCTTAAAAGTTGTTTCTAAGGTTACAACATTTAAGGTTATTATAGGTTAATATATTATAGGTTAACTTATTATTACTAGTAACATTGCCCGGCGTTGCCGGGCTTTAGTAAACATGCTATGTTAGGGTGAGGATTTTGTGTTCCTAATGTGACTTTTGGGCAAAAGCAACAAACCACCAAATAATATTCATTTACATCAAATTGTATAATAGCATAAGAAACCTTGTAACAATTAGAATAATTAAAATGTTTGTTCAAAAGGAAAACAATTTATTGCAAAGTTGTGATTAAAAGAAGTCATATCTTTTTACATTTAGAACTGTAGTGGAAACACAGGTTAATGCGAGGCATTTAGTTGGATATGAAAAGGTGATGGTAGACATAATGAACAAATTAGACATCAAAAAGTAGGAGATGAAGATGATGTTGGAATTTGCCATATTGGCATGGATCTTGGTCAATAGCTATTGCTATGCATAGTGAGTTCTACATTTCAAGTTGATGCTTTATGTTTGATATGATTCACATTTGCGAAAGAGGAAGTGTAACTTTCATGTTGAAATACTCGATGGAGTCTATGTAGTGATTTAGAAAACGTTTTGAAGAAAGAAGCATGGATTATCTAGTAACTTCGTAGAGAAGTATATTCATTGCAATGGGTTTCACCAATTACTTGGCCAAAAGTAAATGCATGTCAAACCTTATTTTGCATAGGGGATGTATAAACATATCCACACATGCTTTCACGGGTAATTAAATTAATAACTTGAAGACACGTGTTTAGTTTCCAGTCAAATCACACAATCCCAACTTCCCAAGCCTCGCAAGCTAGAAAATGTCGGCTTTTATCATTTATGGCATTCTTCTGCCCAATGCACATTTCAAAGTCGTAATAAGGGCATTTCGTAACATGGATGCTTAGTTTTTTCTTGCATATGATATGTGTTAGGACAGAGAACAATGAAAATAAGGAATTCTTGAACAATGGTGAATCTTTGAACAATGAGATTGGAATAGTTCCATTTCCACCTTGTATTAACTCTTATTGAAGCATTGCATCTTTGTCCTCATCTCTTTGAACTCTTTGAATGTGAAGAAATACAATTGAGTGTCCTCGTCTCTTTGAACTCTTTGAATGCATTGAGAAATCTAACTGGGTGTCTTCAAGTAAAACAATTCAATTTTCGCAAAAATCCAATCAATGTTCCTAGAGTATGATGTCTGTTATAATTGTCTTGCATTGCATCTTTTAAAGAGGATTTGGTTACATTGTTAGCCATAGTAGATGCTTAATAAGAACATGTTCTTTTCTTGTCAAAAGCATAGATATCCAATATGTACCATGAATTTATCTTCGTAGTGCAAATAAACAACACAACACAACAAATTAAAGTCCTTGAAAATCAGCGATAAATGCATTTGCTTTGCTTCGAGTCTTAAGGGAAACTGAAGTGTGTTGAACTGGAAATCTGCAAAAAGGGCGGTGAGGAAATTCCAAGACTGCTAATGGAAGTCCCATCTCCATATCAATAGCTGAGCCCGACAGAGAACCTGTTTGTCATTTGCAAAAAAATGAAAGATAAATTTACAAAAATATAACTGATAGGCTTGCTCACCCCATCCTTCTGAGGGCAGTAGAGTGCATAGTTCTTGATTTATAAATTAATATTGGCATCTTTTTCTTGAGATTCACTGTAACATGTAGCCGCGGGAAACCAGGGAGAGGATCAAAGGAATGCCAGTCTGAGAGCGGGCAATCAAGGAGAGGATCAAAAGGATGCTAGTCCTTTGAGATTAAACATAAGCTTGTGAGAAATAAACGTAAACATGAAATAGTATATGTCGCATTATTGTTCCTCTGGCAAAAGGACTCTTGACAACTCTATTTCCAAGTGCCAAGGCCTAGCATTTAACATAATGGTTAAGGAAGAAAACACTTGAACATTAAAAAAAGTAAATTAGAATTGGTCTGCAAGTTCCAAGATGTTCGGATTGGAAGGATGATGCCAGCTTATCTATAGGAACGAACAATCCCAGTCCCAGCAATACAAAATGGTGGATTACCTTCAAATATTAAATGGCAAGTAACAAACCATGTTTCAATCTAGAGGAATGATCTAGATCCATGCAATAAGTCGACTTTCTTTGCATGATATGCCCATGATCATTTGTCAAAATTTTTAGCTTCAAAGTCGAATATAACTACAACTATAGAATTACTCAACTATCATTACACCCACCATAGATAAAATTAAATGCACTTACCTTGAACATGAAACCTTCTATAAGCAGCACTTGCTATTCATTCTATAAAAGATTAAAAAAAGGAAATCAGACACATGAGTTAAAAAAGAAATCGGACACATTAGTAATGATGGAGCTAAAATAAAACAACTGGTTTTGATTGTCAACAAATTCTATTTACCATAATTTCATGTTTTCTAATGCTGCAATACTGAAACATGTTCTTTCCAAGTGGTGCTTCAATTCCTTAGCTTCAAATCATGGTTAATTCCTTCTTTTGAGGGTTAAATACCTCATGCGTAGGGAAAGGCTTACGGCGCCTGGAGGAGGAAGAATGCAAGTTCCCTAGCACCATCCCTGTTTATGGCTCATGCATCAAGGTGCAACACTTTCAACATGACATTATGCTGAAGTTCACCTAGTACATATTGAAGAAAGAATTAATTTTCCACGTTACAGCAACATAGGAATGCTGCACTTAAA
This sequence comes from Isoetes taiwanensis, assembly GCA_021234155.1. Lineage (NCBI taxonomy): Eukaryota > Viridiplantae > Streptophyta > Lycopodiopsida > Isoetales > Isoetaceae > Isoetes > Isoetes taiwanensis. The sequence continues at coordinate 4,298,977 of JAJEKV010000019.1, read as the reverse complement.
TCTTACCTCTAATTTCAGCCATAACAATAATGCACCTGTGTAAAGAAATTTGAAATATCCCATCAACATCTGTCAATTTACCATAACAATCAATCATGGCATTATATGAAACCATCCCGTTGAGGCATGTAGCATATCATGAAAAAGTTACATCTGCAAAGTTGTTCCTTCAATGCCAACTCTTGACAGATAGTACAAAGAAGTGCAGCCATTTTCTATAGAGACGACGTGTATTGCAGAGGCAAATGCTCACACAACTGACTTTACATGCACAAAGCAATAAACTAATGTAGGCCTACATGCAAATAAATTGGAAAAATGACAGAAAAAAGAAACGAAGCGAGCTGAACTAATAATCTAACTTATACATCTACTTACGTAAATGCAGCTTTCAATATCCTTTTGCGTTGATATACAACAATGATTTACCCACGACTGCTCCAAAAGTTCCACTGTTTCTACTTTAAGTCAAGCTACTTTAAGTCTAGCTTCAGGGTACCTAAATTAGAATCATCAGAAAAAGGATAAGAATCATTTACAGCAGAAACATAAAATATTATCCTTGAAAATCTTAGCCCACTCTTTACCCTGTTTAATAATGCAATATGAAGAGAAGATAATCTCAGAAGAAAAATAGATGCCATTACTTATCCACAGGGAAAAAGACATGCAACAAACAGAGTTGCCTCTTACAATATAATTGCATGTTCCCTAGCGCCATCCCTGTTTATGGCTTAGGTGCAACACTTCGAACATGACATCATGCTGAAGTTCACCTAGTACAGATTGAAGGAAGAATTAATTTTCCACGTTACAGCAAGAAATACTGCACTTAAATCTTACCTCTAATTCTAGCCATGACAATAGTGCACTTGTGTAAAGAGAATTGAATTATCCCATTAACATCTGCCATTTGCCCCAATTTCCAACTCAATAGGTGGAACTCCCATGACTGCTCCAAAAGTTGCACTGTTTCTACTTTAAGTCAAGCTAGTTTAAGTCTAGCTTCGGGTACCTAAATTAGAATCGTCAAAAAAAGATAAGAATCATTTACAACGGAAACATAAGAGATTATCCTTGGAAAGCTTAGTCCACTCTTTACCCTGTTTAATTATGCAATATGAAGAGAATAGAATAGAATAGAATAGTTTTTTTATCGTCCACTGAGACCAATCGGCCTATGGGACCCAGAAGGAGCGCAGCAAACTTATTACTGTCCGGGTTAAAAAACCCCCGCCCCGAAGGGTTTTCGAGGGAAAAACCGTGGCAGTAATAAGAATGCTGTCAAACTGTACAAGTATACATCATCATGAAATAAATGTATATGTACATGTCAAGTGCGTGCCCGAGGACATAACTGATCTCGCATGTCCATGACCTCCTGAAGGTATGATCCTAGCATCCGTACGGATGCCGTGCTCAATGTCACATGTAGCGGCTGGCGGGCGACCAACTTCAAAGATAGCGTCCGGATTTGATCATATCTTTGGGCAACTTTGAAGGGTATGAGATTCATCCTCACGACTCCCATTTGGCAAAGATTGACAGAGCACGTCCCGGCGTGGCTCACCAATCCATCTACCTGCCTCAATTCGAAGATGATGTGCCCCTGTGCGAATGGAGGCAATGAGTCTGCGTCTTTTCATGGGCAAGTGGGTGCGCAGTAGCATTGTGGGCCTCGTTCCAATGTGGGATTTATGTGGCGCCGGTAGTAGTGTCTTTGTCTTGACCTGCTCAAGGGCGCCGGCATCCCAAAGCTTGCTGATGAAGCAAGCGTCAAGATATTGCCTCAAGCTATGGCGATCCGCCTCTGTTTGCACATGTATGCACCGTGCTCTCGCACATTCCATCTAGCCATCCATTGAGCTCTCTTTTCCTCCAAAGCAGGCTTTGAGGCGTTGTGGCCCCATTGCCATGATATAAGCTAGTTTTGGGAGACGAGCATCGTCCATGTTGACCACCTTCTGAAAATAGACAATGTGGCGATCAAGGGCCGCCCTCTGAAGAGGCAAGAATCCTGTTTCCTGCAGTAGAATTTGATATGGGACTGTGGACTTCACCCCTAGTGCTCGTACCAAGAAGGCTTTACGCACCGCCCAAGTCATTCCAAGTAGCGAGGGATACTCTTGGGCCCCATACTTCAACCCCGTATAAAAGGACAGGGCTCCACTAAGACTTTGAACAGTGTGTGACCTATGGGTCCAATCATACAACTCCGCTCTATGACTATTGTTTTGCATTGCATATAGTGCTTTCCAGCCCACGTAACTTCGTAGTCACCGTATGGATGTGTCCCAGTGCATAGTAGACGGAAACTCCACTCCCAAATATTTGTATGTGGATGCTACTTCCACATTCTGCCCTCGGTAACGGAAGGAGGGGATCCTCGGCTGTCGTGAAGATGATATGAAAACCACCTTAGTCTTGGCCAAGTTGATGCGCATATCAGTCGCTTGACAAAATGTGTCCAGGGCATCGAGATGTCGTTGCATATAAGAAGAAAAATAGGCGCCATTGCTTATCCACGGGAAAAATGCATATAACAAACAGAGCCACAGAGTTGCCTGAATAACATGAATAACTTGTCATACAACTTCCCATGCAAATTGCAGCTGCTTACCCTATAAATACACTTGAAGATGCTTGCTGGAGCAGAGCAAATCAAAAGTAGGATCTCTACTGCATGAAATATGCGAAGAACGCGTGAAAATCTATGATCAAGCAATATTTTATCTGAGCGATGGCTCAATCATCGCTCAGATATCACATAGTAATTATGACAACAATCTCATAATGTGCAACTTAAAGAAGACAAAACTCTAAATCGTTGAGTTTTAAGTAAGAACTATACTAAGGGATTCACACTCAGAGGATCTAACCGAGATTCTGTTCTACCAATATATGCCAACATAATTTACTTAGGGCCTCCAAGGCCAACAGAAAAGCCTTAGAACCTGATTATCTAAGCCTGAAATAATGAGACTTTCAATTTTCTTGTGACTCACCTGGATACTATAGGATATACAAACATCTCCATAGCTAAGCTTTGAAGCTGCAAAATTTGACTTCCATAGATCACAAGGGAAACTCTTGTGATCACCACTAAGAGGAGGCTTGAAATCAGGAACCTGCAATCGTCGAGGAAGGCTGCATGAGACTGGCAAAACGAAATTGAATAGATGCCGAAACTAAAACCCCTGCTCAAAATCATACCTAAAATTGGCCCTGTTTGCAAAGCGCCTCCACGGTGAATAATTAGGGCAAAAATTATTTTCCACCTAGCAATCTAACTAACTCGAAAAAGGAATGAAACTCTAAAACCATAAAAAAAATATTCGATTTTTAGATAATCGGATTTTTTTTTCCGGCGACAAAACCCTTCGAAATCTTAGGAAATGCGACTAAGAAAAATTCCAAAAACCTTTTTAGCCAAACCGGAAAATCCCAAATTAAAAGAGTTGATTATAGGTTAACTTATTATAGGTTATTAAGGTTATTATTAAGGTTAGCTTTCATTTAAGAACATGTTAGGGAGATGTAATTTGGATATGCTAACTTACTTTATGTTTTTATGCATTTTAGGTCAATGGCATGCAAAATGCTAAAAAAAAAAAGCCCCCAATGATGCTGATCAAGGCAAGGAAAAATCCCAAATAATGAAGATGATGCCAAGGAAAGGAAAATACCTCAAATGATGTTGATGATGGCAAACGAAAGGAAAAGACTCCAAATGATGTTGATGATGGCAAAGGAAAGGAAAAGACCACAAATGAAAAGGATGATGCCAAAGGAAAGGAAATTGTACTTTATACTCGGGTCGATTGGAAAAACAAAAAGGTCAAGATCCTGTATGCATGCAATAGAGAGGCAGTAGGAGAAAAGATTATTGTTCTAGCAGATCCTATCAATGCAGTCAATGATGAAAGATTAGGGAGGACAGGTTAGGTGTGGCAATCTCAAAATTATATACAATTGGAAGGAAAAGGGGTCAGGCAAACAAGAATGTCTTGCTTGTGTGAAGCAACTAGAGGTTCCAACTATTGTTGCATGGCCTAGGGACAGTATTCAACTGGAGGGGAACTACATGTTTCCCATAGATGCCGAACCATTGTCAATAATGTTCACACAGTGTAGCAAGAGGCCACTTCCAACTTTCAAACATTATCCCACCAAAAGATGCAAGTCGGATTATGATTGTTCTCCTGAAGCCCTGATGAAGGTTAGAGGAAGTGAATGTTGTTGGACCTCCTGTATTAGAATATTCATAATAGACGAGATGGTGGTAGCAAGAGCTACATATCAGGAACATAAGTGTGATAGCAGGAGGAATTTCATGTACACCATATTTGGCTATGCAATTTAGGATGAAAGATCAAAGAAGAAAAGATTCCCATTGAATGGAAAGTGGATATGTTCAAAAGCATGGATGGCTATACATGGAATTCCAACCTCTTCTTGGCACAACTGGCAAAACAGACATGAAAGTGGTAGTAAAATTGCATTGCATGGGAACACTAGCCTGGTAAGGCATCTATAGCTACAAAGGAAATATTTTAAAGATATGTGGATTTCAATGCAGAAAACATGCCACATAAGAGTAAGAAGGATGAACAGGGTAGAGTTATTGTTGAAAAGAAATTGCCATTCCATTGTACCCAGAAGAGCATATTAGAGGAAATAAATGCATTGCTTCGGGAACTTGGAGTGGCCTCTATATCCCAGCCCAGTTTTAGTAGGATACTAGAAAATTGCCCACCGTTGGTGGGCTTTCTATGTGATTGTATATGAAGATTTGAAGACTAATGTGTTGTCTATAATGTGTGTAGAATGCAAAACAGAGAAGAAGGAAATTCATAAAAGCAGGGATTATCGTTGAGACCTGCCTCGCCCTGTGATGCATAGACAAAATTGGTTTTTGCTTTGATGTCTCGGATCGCTCGGCAGCTCTAGATTCAAAGTGTGTGTATATACAAAGAAAAAAAAAGGGAGGTTCTAGTAACCAGGAAAAAATCAAGACCTGGAAAAGAAAAATCCTGTGCATCTGCCGAAGATGCTGAAACATGAGGCTACATTATGCTTGAGAACCCAAATTCGGTACTAAAGACTGGCGAAAGAGGCAACGATGATTCTGGTCTGGAGCTTAAAACACTGGCTGATACTTCTCAGGTAGCAATAAATTGTCTCATATTTGCACTGGCAGGTGATTGCAACCCATTAGTCCACATATTATCCCCATCCAAATTCGAAAATGGAAAAGCGGGCCCAGAAGAAATCCTTTGCTACGAAATATGGTTTAGATTTGCAAATGGCACAGGAGCTACGCCGTTGACGGGGAAGCCGATACCTCTGCTTGAGAATTATTTAACCCATATGAGAAGCTTTATATGAAAAGAATTAAAGATGCTAACGTGGCAAGCATTAAAGAACGTGCATTAAGATGTCACACTGCAACGACCTAAGCTTCAAAATGCTGGGGTGTTATGTTAAGTTCAAAGATGAATGAATGACAATAATTTTTCTAGAGATTATCTTGCACTTTGAAATGTAATTGCCTTCGCGAGATATATCTACGATTTTATGTGCTTTAAGAAAATCTATCCATTTCGTCAAGTCCCACCTTAAAATAAGATCTATGTCTTCCAACACATGTACTCAAAGTAGGGTATGCACGCATCTCCAGTACATAATGCTCCCAATAAGCCTCTGAATAGTGGCTTCTTGCCTGAAGGTTTAAGAAACAAAACACCTTACTATGGGTAGTCCCTGTGCTGATATGCCTAGGAATGATTTTTAAAAATCTGTGATTGAATCAGATAATCTAATAGTGTCACAGACAAAGTACAATCAAAGATCACTTCTTGGATGGAATGCCATCCAGTTTCCACATTTTCTTCTATATGTACACTCAATGAACAATAATGCCATGCAACCTTATAGAATGTTATACAGGTCAAAATACAACATGGAACTCCATTTCATTACAGCCAGAATAGGTCTGCAACCTTCAAATTGAAAAATATGCAGTTGTTCAAAAACATAGTGACCAACCAATCTCAACCATAACTGGCTATGATTGAAATTTAAATGTGGCAAGACAGATTAGATAGTGATCCTTCATCAACATGTATGTGCTTGTATGTGCTGCTTTGTAGTTTCAGTATCAAGAATCGGGCATCATCCCAAAGGTAATATTTCTTGGGCATAATGCTGATGCCATGTTCTTCTTGTTGTTGAGCATGTTGATTTTGTGCCTGAACATGCGCCAGGCATGGGCGTGTGTGGCTCAACTGGATTTTGAAGCTGCACTTGGTGTTGTTGGCATGATAAATATGCATTGTACACATCCATATTTATGGCCAGCATGCATGATAATAAAAATCAGCTGATATTCCTACTTATAATTGCAAAATTTTGGTCGTCTATTAACTCTCCAAGCTGAGCAGCATTGATATGCGGAACATATTCGTTGTAGTCATCCATGCCACCAGAAAACTGCATACGATCACGACCGTCACCACTAAATGAAGGAAACATGCTTGATCCAAGAATTGATGGAAGTGGCAAGACAGGCTTCCAGATGCACGACTGCACCTATCCATGCTACATTCCAGGTGGTATTATAATTTTTCTTTTGCACTTGAATTCTGACTGACCAAGAGAATCTATTATATCTATACCCATAAAAAAATTAGAAGAACCTGAGTATGGAGCTGGTCATGGAGCTGGTCCTTGCAGCCCACAAAAAATCAGAGTTTTGGCCACTATAGCCTGCAAGATTTTTCCCGATCCATGCTTTTGGGGTTGCACCATGGATGATCTAGATCTGCCCCGTCCAGAAGTGCCAGGCTCCAAAATTGGTCTGCCATTTCCACGCTTAAAAACTGCCCTCTGCAAAACATTTTTCCCGATTTTGTCCGCTCTGATCCACCCCAAATGGACTCCACCAGAATTTGGCCCATTATTTTTAAGCAACCCAATCTCCATTTTAGTGGCTCGGAAGAAGAAATTATGCGCAATATTGATCTGGAGAAATATTGATCTGTAGGTCTGGATCTGTGCAAAGCGGCCAAGTTCTGGCCAGATTCTTTCCCAGAGATCTACTATACAATTTTGGAGCAAGAGAAGAGTGCCCTAGCATGTGTTCATGATTCTGGAAGAGCCGCTTTGCTCTTTGCCCTAAGTAAACGCTGCCCCCAAATAGTTACAGCACGAAAAATGCCTCCACGCCTCAACAACCGCAAATGTAGACTCAAAATCTAAAGCTTCCCAAATCCGGCAGATACCACAATGCAGCTTTCCTCCCTCGTAATTCCACCCGCACATTGACGATGCATCCCTCCGCCTCTTCACAACATGCCCTCTGCGTTTTCATGATACATCACACCTTTTCATATTTTGTTCTTGATTACGTGCGTCCCTCGTTAGAATGTGCCACATAATAGAATCTGGGCCGTTGATCGTAACGAATGGACATCCACAAAATCTTGACCGTCGATTGGGGCACCAGGACATTGGCGCGATCTCGGTCGTCGATCGGGCGCACAGACCGACGCCACGGTTTTATAATATAGGATGGAATAAGCATTTCAAGCATATGACTATAGCAACTTCAAACAACTTTGCAAAGTGCAATTTATGTGCTAAGCTGAAGGAGACACTAGATAAGACTGTGCAACCAAGTCTAAGGGCAAAGATAAGGGAACATATGAAGGACCATATGACAGATCAACTATCATGTAGATCAACTTATTGGATGTGGAGGACCTTATCTGCAATGGAACCTAATAACTATCTATGTATTATACATGATAAAATGGACCAACAGAAGACTTGTCTTCCACAATTCAAGTACATACCTAAGTCATGTGGAAGATTATACCCTTTGCATATTTCAATGACTGGGGCAATCTTGCATGGGCAGTCTCAGACCTACTATGGCCATTTCAGTTTAGAGTTGTGGAGTGATGGTCCAGATTTTCACATTGGGAGTATCATGAGGTGTTTAGCACTAGAGTCGTCACATGATGTACCAGAAAAGGTGCATTTGCACTGTTCGCGTTAAAATTCACATAAAATCAGGGGTTCAATAATCAGTCAAAACCTTCTTATATGTTAATATATGGCAGTCATGTTGCATGGGAAAAATACCTAAAAATCTATTGGTCCCCATTCATGAGAGTTACACTTAGGTAAACCCAAGGGGGTCAAGTCTGTTTCGCTACATGTTTAGATAAAGTAAAACTGTCTCGGTAAGACAATTTTTATGATTTTTTTCATTATTTTTGTATTTTTCTACACGAGTTAGAGAGTAAGCACAAAAAACTGCACCTCAATCCGAGGTCTGAGAAGGGAGATAGGGTTGTTTGAACATGACAGGGTCAAAACTACTGCTTGTCTTCTGTGAACCAATACTGGTTTCCAGAAAGCTGTTCCCAAATCAAATCTCTAACTTTTGTAGGAAAATGAATTTTGACCCAAAATTTTTGAATATAAGTATTAGACAACTTGCTTTATCTAAGAAAAATGTCAATTAGCCTTGATGATGAGGTTTTGATTTTCTTTTATTTTTCCAATTACAAGTGAATGATAACTTATGTCTATATAGGAGTAAAATGATTCAAAGTCATCCGCAAAAAAATCACATTATGAAAGGTTACCACGATATGGAATCACCCCAAAAACAAACACATAAAAAACGCATAGCGTTTGTTTTCAAGAAATCAAGAAATGTTCGTATTACCTGAGACCATTACCGGTCCACCTTCTTTTTAAAATTAAGAACTCCCTCATGTTAATCAATTTCAGTTTCAATTGCAGGATATAAGCACCTCATGACCTACTCTATTCATTAAAAATAATCAATGCTCTTGATCTTGAGGTTTAGCCTTAAGTTTCTAGTGTTCATTCCAAGTTATCTGTTAGAGTACGCGTTCCATGGATTTCATAAACCTATGTATTGAATGGTGAACTCAAAACTTGTATTTTTTATCTTCTCAAGTTGTGGAAGCAATGCAAAAGAACGAAAAACAAATATAAAAAGCTAGAACTATGAAAAATAAAGATAGACTGCTATGTCTGTTTCCCATAACCCGATTGGGTTCCGTGGACGCTAAAATTTTCTTCCTTCCTTCCTTCATTCCTTCCATTGCTGGTCCACATGGCTTATGATCATTCAAGAAGCCAGAACATCCTCATCTTAATTAGTTGGTTGCTAGAATTGCATTATTTAATGGTAAAGTTGAAGCACAAGCAAACTGAACCTATATGAATCTCCACTCACCCTTCCAAAAATTATGTTAGAGAAGGTAGAAAATCGCCATATCATTGTATAAGTGACAAATGAACAATAAATAAAATTGGTAATCATAATTAGAGAGATTTAATTCTATACCCAATTCGTTAATTGTGGACCATAATGGTCCATGCCCATTTATATTCAAATCTTACATATAGTAGTATGCTATTTTTAACATCAAATTGGAGATCTATGTTGTCAATGAAGCTTGAACCCATAAAAATTATAGTCTATCATGAAAGACAAGCTAAAGTTATTATTATTATACCTAAAGTAGGAACTCTTAAGCAGCAAACATGTGTACTAAGTTTACGATAGTAAAAAATAAGAAGATTTCATCGTGTGTTTTGCACTAAGACGATACAAACTATATTTTAAACTTCTATCACATGTTTCGTCAATCATGAGTTGAAAAAGAATGCTATCTTGCTTTAAAATATGCCAAGCCTAAGTACAAACCAGAAATGGTCCATGTCTATTTTAAATCAAATCTTGTACATAATATGTTACTTTAACATGAAATTCAAGATCTATGTTGCCAAGGAAGGGTGACATTCATAAAAAATATTGCCTACCATAAAAGATGAGTTTTTTGTATTATTACCTTAGCTAAACTCTTGTAAAGAATACATGGCTATTCACCATATTTAAGTTCATAAAATTCTTTATTATGAATGTATAAGTGGAATGAATGGAGTGCATCATTTATTGCCCTTAGAAAGCTTATATATGAGTTTAGTTAAACCACGTTAGTTCTATTTTTGTCCTGGATTCTGTATCGAATCTTCTTTAGTGAAAATTGAGATCAACATGACTTATAGACATTTCAAAAAATTATTGGACTATAGCTCTTAGAGTTGACAACTTATGGCCGCAAGTCTTACGTCAAAACTTGTTATAGTAAAGGAGAAATAATTCACAACCTCAAACAGCTTTTTTGAGCTAAAAATGGTTTGACGACTTCATATAATGCCATCTAATAGCAACGAAACATGAAAACATGCAAATCAACATGTTTTATCATAAAACGTCAATTACTTTCAATTTTAGAAACGTTTGGACCCCTTTATGCTAGAAAGTTTGAAGAATGCAGTTCTGGCCTGGCGTAAAAACTGCTGAATTCAATGAGGTTTGGGCAATCACCACAACATATCAGTAAATCTATTGGTCATGAAATTCTCCATGGCCATAAAGAATCGAGTGAAGATTCCAAAAGTGGTGGTATCTTGTGAAATGGAAATTTCTCTTGTTAGATACCTGGGTTTAAGTGGCAGAGGGTATGCTGGACCAATTCTGGTGGATGACCCAGAATAGTTCCAGTAACAACTCTAGTGTTAAGAAACTATAAGAATGGTTACAATGGTCACCTCCAGGATCCTACAGCTAGCCAGGCACTACATAGTGCATTGTTGGATGGAACCCCTAATAGTATTGAAAAGCTTAACAAGGTAAGGTTTAGGAGGCATGGACCTAATGAACATGTTGGAGCTTCAATATCTCGTGCTAAACCTCGAGATCTGCCCAAAAAGCTCCTCTTGCAACTTGATAATTGTGCTGGTCAAAATAAGAACAGGTGGATGTTTTCTTTCATATCCTACTTAACAGCTGTGGGTATTTTTGAAAGAGTCAATTTGGGGTTCCTAATGCCCGGACATACTCATGAGGATGTGGATGCATTGTTTGGAAAATATAGTCATGTATTGAGACAGCAGACAGTTACCAACTTTCCTAGGCTATTGGAAATATTCGTGGATGTACTACTCCATCTCCTATAGGGTCTCTCATGGAAGAAGTGCCTGATTGGAAGAGTTTTGTAGATGGTTATGCTCTCGACATGGAAGGTCATTCTAGACCTCTTCAATTCACTTTTTGGGTGAGAGAAGATATTCCAATCATGCAATGGAAAATGAGACCTTCAGAGGAGAAGTGGAGAGGTGGGGCAGAAATTTGGCACAGGATGCAAATGACAAGCCTATGATACCTCCTGGTCAACCAAAAGCTCTAAAACCAACCAAAGAAGTGAAGCAATTGGGATTGACTAAGGATGGCATCAATGACTACATCAAGCATTGGCAAACTAATTCGGATGAGACTAATCGTGCATTAATAGATTATTGGAAGAAGGTGATCAACTTGTTGGATGAGGTAGACACATCCTCAGAAGAGCTGAAAGAAGGGTGGTTCCCTAAAAGTAGGTGGAAAACATTAACTGGTGCTGACGAAGATGATGGTGCCATTAGTAGCATTGTTAAGGCATATGCTCCTCCTCAATCCGATAAACACTATGTTGGTCCTAAGAAGGATAGGCCAAAATATCTAGGTGTGGATTGTTATGAACCTTCTACTGACATGGAGTGCCACCAATTTGTAGTAGTAAAACCAGCAGATCTAGAGACCTATCCAGTGTGGTTGGGATACACCATCTCGGATATTTGCAAAGAAGAAGGTGATGTTAACTTCAATAAGGTGCGCATGGAATGGTGGTGTCCAGTACATCAGTTGAGCAATGTCACCGATAAAGAAAGATATTCAGATTGTTGGACAAAGAGGTGGAGGAGAAATCCTAGTGACCCTGATCTTTGGCTAGACATTGAAACCGTATTGTATTCGTGGACTCCAAAAACTATTCCAAGTAAAACAGCGAGAGTTACAATACCTCAGGATGTAAGGAATAAGGCTATCATATCCTTGGGGATGCTGGTAGAAAAATGAAAAACTATATAAATATATTTTCTTCATTACTATGTATCAATCACAGTTAATAAAAGTTGTGTACTACTTGAGAAGTGTGATATATGATTTTGATAATTTGAAGTTAAGGTGTGAATTTATCTTAAGGTATGTGATTATATGTTAAAGTGTAGTGACTTGGGTCAAGTTACTAAAAAATTGCAATTACAAATGTATCCCAAAATCAAGACATAATCCCAATTTACTTGAATGATGGTTTAACTTTGGACTAAAATTTTTTTTATTAGGAGAATTTAGGCAACCTAAAGAGTCCGGATCTTTCAAGTCTTCAGTCTCCTAATGTTCCTCTAAATAGTCTAATCTTTCAAAGCACTTTGAAATTTGGCCAATCCGGCAATTATCCAACCATTTTCTGGTAAGCTACTACTTACGACACCAATTAGGCTGGATTCACATGCACCATCAGAGCCATTACGTGGGTAAGTGCCTGATGATGGCCCAGGGAGTGGGTAGGCAACGAGCGGCGGAGTCAAATTTTATTAACAAGTAACTTTCGACTAAAATTTTCATGTGATTAAAATTTGATTCAGAGAATTTAATCCTAAGGGGTGGCAACCTAAATAGTCCGGATCTTTCAAGTCTCCAGTCTCCTAATGTTCCTCTAAATAGTATGATCTTTCAAATCTCTAACTGAAAATTTCTATGTCTTCATAGAAAAATACATGAAAATCTTGTGAAAGAGAATATGGGTCCCTTAAACGTGTCTTTCTTATAGTTCCATAGTCGTTCATGGTTGTGCCAAAGTCTTTAATGTCAACAAAACGAGTAAAAGCGTGCTACTCAATAGTCATTATCATCATCACAAAAAACAAACCACAAAACCTTCCTGCTACAGGCAGACAGACTAAGCACTAGCAGCAGCATCAAGCAGATACACTGACAATAAATAATTAAAATTTAAGGTTTAACAGGTAGATAATGATAATGTAGAGATAGTAGTTCTGTCGCCTAGTAATCCATAACTATTATGCAAAAATAGAACTTGATTGTATATTGATGGCCAGAATTAATTTTTGCCGACCATTTATCATGTTGCTTAGACATAAAGAGCCTTTCCATGGTACTTCTCATGGTCTTTTGTTCTTCATAAAGCGCATACAAAAGTTGACTTTTGCATTATTGTTTAGAACTTATGTGCATCAATGCAAGAAATGAGTGGTTGTTGAGCATAGTGCTAGAAGATGATGGGTTTAGAAGATATGTTGTTTCGTGTACTACTGAAATTAAAACGTAGATATTTATATAATTTGGCATACATCAAGTTTTCATAATCACTTACATTGGCTGCTTTGTTTCAGATATTGTCAATGCACAAGAAGCACCTGATGGTAGATGTCATTGGGAGACTATTTTTCATTTACTGAAGAAACATACGACTTCATGTGCCAAATAATAATATATCCACAGTTGGCTTCTTACTTTGTTCATCAATATTCTTAATTATTTACCATGATAGTCTGGCAAGTGTAGTTCTTCCACCTAGAAATGCAGAGCAATGACGCAAGAATAGGATTATATATTGGTGGCCATTTGGGTCTTCAAGACACACAAAACATGATCGCACAGATAAGCTGGCCTCTGTCCCATCCGTCTTAACAAAATGCCAACTAATACTTAGTGTCTTGAGAAAGCAAAACAACTTAAGTGATATATTTAGCAAACAAAAAATTTAACAATCCGTCATTGACATGTGACACTATGATGTAGTCTTACTAAGTGAAGCATAAAAACATTAGTTATTGGCCTTGGATTTCAAAGGTATATATTCGCCAAAGAATATTTTACGCTTTTGTCTATTATTGGATGTTCCATCGCACATAGAGGTTCCAATTTTCCAAGCATAGGCATTAGCAATTGTTTCTACTTTCGCATGTCATAACTGGCATCATTTTGTATTAACATAATGTTCAACGAAGAGAAATGTTCGCGGCGGCCTTGGCTGCCGCGATAAATTTCTTGTATATTTAAGTAGTCTTTGTGTGACATGCAATCTATTGATGCAAAATGTGCGACGACAAAGACCTTGACCTTGACGGACTAAGAGGGGTTTAATGCTCCCCTCTCTCATGTTATGTTCAATAACCCTTGTTGCTAGGTCATTGCACATTGACCCCCTTAAATCATGGCTAGAGAGGATTATCTACAATCAGAACTAGCCAATTTAGGTTTCAACTGCCTAAATTGTTGCAGCTGATTATCATGATAGTCTTCTATCGATTATCAAAAGAATCTTCCGGAGCGATATGTTGTTCATTCTCCTCCAGAAGTACTTAATCCTCAACAACCATTATTCCATAGTGAATTTACATCGAAAAGCGTTGAGAGAGAGAGAGAGTAATATTTTACTGCTATATACATGCTTTATTTTAAAATTTTCTATTCTATTCTTAGAGATGATAAATATTGTCAATTTCTTACATGATTATTTTAGATGTTTAAAAATTGTTCGAATGGGTTTAGCTTTGCTAGAAATTCTCCATTGCTTTTCTATCAAAGAAAAGCACCTAGCATGAGGCAAAAGCAGTTACGTTACTCTTTCTTTGACATAAGTTAGTGTCATCTGCAAGAAAAAAACGAACCCCTTCACATGAAGGAACTAGTGAAGTAGAAGATGCTGAACTTGATTAGAAAATCTCAAATGTCCATTACTAGCGGCTGCTTAACATCGCAGGTGTTGACAACATGTTTCATTGCAAAGAGTGCAGGATACAATTCAAAACTTGAAGAAGTGGGGAGTTGGGAGGGAGTGGAAAGTGTTTTTTTTTCTTTTTTTTCTTTTTTTTTTGGTGGAGTGGGGTTGGGGACAACCCCCAAGGTGGGGGGGGGTAGAAGACCTCAAATGCTCTTGAGGAAGTCTTAACACACCTTATTGGACTCATGTGTGTAAAGAGAGAGTCCTTGTTTTTGGTTAACTTATTGATGCAGGAGTACTGATAACTAGTTACCAGTACTTTTCCACCCATATAAGACTAATAAGGTGGTTATCTGTCTCTGCCTCGACTGGTAACCAAAAATATGTCTCGGATATACAGCCTCAATCATGCATTTCTGGTTATCAACGTCGGCCACACCGATAAGCTTGCCATAGCATTCCAGCTTCTTGCTCAATGATTATCAGGGAGGGGCTCATCACATGCAATGTTTTAGATGGGGCAAGGCGATTGGTGATGGTGTTGTGTATCTTGATAGACAATTGATTTGGAGCGTATTTTGTGAAGAAAATTCCTGCTAAAACAAAATTTTCAGATGACAAAAGTTCCTCAGCGAAATTTTAAAGCGCCTTGAAATTTGGCCAATCTGTCATTTATCCGACCATTTTCTAGTAAGCTACTACTGGCGACATCACTTAGGTTGGATTCACATGCGCCATCAGAGCCATCTCCCTCACATAAAAAGGCTCGTTCTTTTACGCGGGTAAGTGCCTAGTGGTGGCCTAGTGAGCGGGTAGGCAATGGGTGGTGGCAGAGTCGAATTTTATAAACAAATAACTTTGGACTAAAATTTTCAAGTGCTTAAAATTTGATTAGGAGAATTTAATTCTAAGGGGTGGCAACCTAAATAGTCCGGATCTTTCAAGTCTCGAGTCTCCTAATGTTCCTCCAAATGTTCCTCCAAATAGTGTGATCTTTCAAATCTCCAACTGGAAATTTGTATGTCTTTATAGAAAAATACATGAAAATCTTGTGAAAGAGAATATGGGTATCTTAAACGTGTCTTTCTTATAGTTCCATAGTCGTTCATGGTTGTGCCAAAGTCTTTAATGTCAACAAAACGAGTAAAAGCGTGCTATTCAAAAAGCAGTCATTATCATCACCACAAAAAACAAACCACAAAACCTTCCTGCTACAGACAGACAGACTAGGCACTAGCAGCAGTATCGAGCAGATACACTGACAACAAATAATTAAAATTTAAGGTTCAACAGGTTGGTTTATTGAAGATGCCACAAAAAGGGCATCAAAAGCAAAAGAACAAAAGGACACCCATGAAGCAAATCATGTTCATGTGTCCATGTATATACTCATTTTATGCACTGGTTCTTCCCTGACATTTATCGAGGAGTAGCTGCAAACTTCATAGATCCGTTTTTGCAGTGAGAGCCATTCCCAATACCACAGGCAAAATAGTAAGTTTTTTTCTGCTTCAAAACATACTTAAAACCTGGAGATCCAGCAGATGTTCCTGCTAGTAAAACAGCGCCTTTAAAGTCACAGTTGAGGTACTGGGTTTTGCCTTTCAGGAGGTAAACATTATGTGGAATACCGGAAGGGCTGTACTTGAAAACTGCCCAAAGGAAGGGGCATTAGTATGGTAAACCTAAGAAGAAATATTGGAGACAATGAAGAAGAAATATTGAGCAAGGAAGAAGAAATATTGGAGACAATGAAGAAGAAATATATGGAACAGAATGGGAGAAGAAAAAATACCCAATGCATCTCCAACAGAGAACCTGATCTTGGATGCCCAAGAAGGATAGTCAAATCCATAGGTCCATTGTTGGGCTCCTCCGACCGCAACAGTTTTGGCGCTTGCTGCAGTGGCTAATGCAACGACCGCCATAGCCAAAACCACATACTTCGGAACTGCCATATTTAAGCTTGGAGCATCTTCGTCTCTGTTCTGCCTATTTATACTGCAAAAAAACACAGGACTGTAGCAACGGCCCCGATGCTCGTCCGTGCCGATCGAGGGCCTGGATTTTTTTGGTTCCCAAACGTGGTATGAAAATGTGCTATGCATTTACTGCCTTTGTGTTGTGGGCTATTTTTTCTTCGTCAACATCACTAGCCTATTCATGTATTTGTATTTTACTCTTCTTCTCACATGTTCCTCCTTTGCTTTTATTTTTTATTTTCAATTTTCACCCCACTTTGCACATGATATCCACCCCTACACCAATAGATGAAGAATCCATATTGCAGCTCAACCCCAGTCTCGCGCCCAGAGTCTCAGAATTCAACAAGCTGTAGACTTTTACCCCTGACTAATGTCACCTCATCACATTTGTCAATCTTTTGGTGTGGTGCACTTACTCATAATGCTCCAAGAAAAATCCATACCGCTTAACATGACCATTTACAACTCCCAATTGAATATCTTGACACCGAATCTTCGATTCATTTTGACCATTATTGTTTCGTGTCATTACACTGTTGTTGACTCTCTTTGGCCACATGTCTAGATATTTACCTTTTTCCATATTTAGTGTTATCGTCGTGTTGCTTCTTTATGTCAACACTAAGTAATAACTATTGATTGGTATTAATAGAGTAAGCTCCATTCCAAGCCTTAAATTTGAATGGGACCCCTAGTATTTGTTTGAAGGGCAATTTTTTAACTTGCCATTCAATTTGAAGGGCAAAATTTTGGCATGCCATTCTTTTGCATGTCCAAGTTTTTGAAAGACATTCAAAGCTTAAACTATAAAAATTATAAGAATAGAATAGAATAGAATGTGTTCTAAGAGATCAACTGCAGTGCCTATGGACCCAAACGAAGAAAAGGAAAAAACATCGAAATTATGGATAATATATTTTAACTTTTAATAAATATAACTACAAAAAAAGATCCAAAATAACTCATAGACTTAGTAATATAATATATTTCACATTGACATATTGCCATTGACAATGCAAGAAATAAGGGAAAAAACATTATATGCGATTTGCCATTGAAAATCAAAAATCTTTTTCAAAAAAACAGAGTTGTTCATTCAAAAATGAAAGTAAATATGTTCAAAAGACGACGTGCCTTGAAATTCCTCTGTGTTGAGTGGGCTCTGAAGCTGATTAGCCGAGTTGGTCGGATTCAGATCAAACTGCATATCAAATTGCATGCAGATGATGAAGCTCGACGCTAGGTGGGAAAGAAAAGGAAATGAGGAAAGAAAAATTCTTTCCATTCTATTGTTTTTTTTTTTTTGCATTTACTTGTCTTGCCAATTAGTCAATTTTAATAAATGCATTTGTTGAGGAGGAGATTGTTAAAAAATTTGAATATCAAATGTTGTTTGTTTTGGTCAAGAAGAATAACAAATAAAAGTGTAAGTATAAACAGAAAAATATATAATGTAAGCAATAATTTTTTTTCATAAGCATGGCCATTCTATTGAAGGGCAACTTTTTCCTAAGCTTTTCTATTGAATGGTAATTTTTTTCCCTTGCCGTTCTTAAAAATGTCTAAAAAATTTTAGCCCTTCTCTGCATGGCTAGGACCCCCAAGAATGATACCAAACATTTCAAATTTAAGGCTTGCTCCATTCTTTTGGTGCATGAATCTTCTTTGCAATTGGCATCAATATGAGTAGATCTGGTGCATTTATTGGCTCCCCATTTGGACTTGGATTCCAGGGGGGTATTTGACTCGTGGAATAGGGGGTATTAGACTCGTGGTTTCGGCATGCACACTTATTCTACAAGTCGAATACCCCCAAAGTTAAAACTTATTCCACAAGTCGAATACCCTCAAAGTTAAAAAAAATATTAAAAGATGGGCTCGAACTCGCACAAAGAAGTTGAAAACCAAATGAATTAACCATCTGTGCCACGCAACATTACTATTATAAAGTTGATTCTCATTTTATAATAAACTATGCACGGCATATTTGGCTCGCCGTTTTTTGGAATCCAACCCCCTTTCGGGAGCCAATATTTCCCTCGGCGTAGATCATGCTTAAAAGTTTTACTCACATCACAAAGCTTTTTAAGTTACGACATTATGAGACGATTGTCTAACCATTTGAAATGTGCTTTCATTATCTCTAAACTACCAATGTGCTTTATGTCCCCTTCATGTTCCCCTTCTTTGTGGTCTTCGTGGACGTTAAGAAATCTATTCTATTCTTCTTTAGGATGTGTTTTCTCGATACCTTTGGAATATTCCAAAGGGCATTGAATACTCACATTAGAAATTTATGCACAAATCCATCCCTAGAATAATAACTGAAGAATCCAAATTGTCGAGTCTTAGAATTCAACAGGTTCTAGACTTTTTATCCCCAACTAATGTCACCTTATCATATGTTACAATCTTTTGCCTGTCGCAGCTATTCATAGTGCTCCAAGACATACTGCATGACCATTTACAACTCCCACCTGAATATCTTGAATAAGATCTTTGATTCATTCGGACCTTTATCGTTTCATGTATGATATTGTAACATAATTGACTCTTCTTGGCCACTTGTCAATAGATTTACCTTTTCCAGCTATTTAGTGATATGCCAAGGCCAAGTAATAGCTAATGGTATTATGCCAAACTAGCAACATGTTGAATCATGCCAGGTTGCAATATTCGATCTCATTTGTGGTCCATACACATAAAGGATGAATCCATATTTGGCCATAGCCTATCCAACATATTTCCTAGTGTTCAACCACTATCGTGCAGATTCCCTGCGATTCTCAAATATTTCCAAGATTTGCAAAATTCTTTCAACATTTTGAAGATTCTTTGGACTTAAGACATGGTGCCCATTGTGATAAAACAATGGGGAGCACGGTCTCAGTATGACCAGCCCCTACCGTGAGAATTCAATGCACTACCCATCTCACCAAGTTTTATTAATTTCATCCCTCTCTTTTAAAATTGGTAGGACAAATCAGGATATGCCATCTCATGCAGTCATATCACATAATGTGGCATCCCATCCATTAACGCCAAGAAGTGGAGCCCGACCTTTCTAATGTTTTAACCTCTGCAATTGCTATTTCATGTATATTTTTGTTGTGATCCTATATATCTCATATTGTAATTTAAAATACATAAGTCCTTCCCTAGCCTTAATTTGAAGTAAATTGAAAAAAGAACTAAAAATGCAACATACACTAGGGTTTTGTATAACTAAAAAAAGGTGTTCAAAAACACTAGATGCCTTGAAAATAATGCTTATTTGGCGCGATTTTGGAATAGGCATAGTCCCAAAATAGATGAATGATGATTTAGTTTCTCTGGCTATAATCAAATATCCATTCGAGCTGAAGATCAATTAAAAACAACATTCACCACGCCGTGGGGCACTTTTGCCTACAAAGTGGTGCCCATTGGTTTGTCCAACTCATCATCTACTTTCCAACGCATTATGCTTTCTGTTTTTTAGGATTACATGAAAGAAAATGCTTTTCTGCAAGTTTTTCAAGATGACTTTTCTGCTTACAGCCCCGTGGATGATCATCTCACTAAAATGGTATATTTAGCAAAATTTGTACTTATTCAAATCTAATAGATATATTTCAAGGATGCCATAGTATGATTAACATTATTTTTAACTCTTATTAATTTTTATTCATTTGTTCTGTTTATCTTTAGATTAAATGTATGATGTTTGCTAAAGTATAAAATTGCTTTCAAATTTTATTTTCACTTTGATTTATCTTATATTATAAAGTTTTACTGTAAGCGTCGGACCACGCCCTAATTTAGATGGCTCAGATTATCAGATTGCATCCGAAGGCCAAGATTTATCGCATGACTTCGCACCACTGTGATTGGTTATCGCTTTGATCTCTTAAGAGTAAGGAAAAGGAAAAGGGAGGATAAAAGGGGAAAATGAAGGGTAAAAGGCACGAGGAAAAGGGGAAGAGGGAAAGGGAAAAAGGAAAGGGAAAAGGGCAGCGTGTTGAACTGGAGATGACCGCCATGCCAGACCGATACCTTACAGAGATGCACCGACGGACCGAAGTCCGTTTGAGGCTGGAGCAGCATGCCCAGAGTGTATAAGGGAAGTAGAGGCCCAGACACAAGTCCAGACCCAGTCAGAGGGTCGTACTATTCAGAGCAAGCGCAAAAGCACCCCACAGCGGAAGGGAGGGCAGTACAAGAAAAATAGTTACAAGCGGCAGGAGCAGTCGGGAACGCCCAGAGTGTCGAGCATTGTGAGGCCCTAGTCTGAAGGGCTAATCATCCGACCACAGGCGGCAAGATTCTTCCTTTGCCTCCACCGCCTAAGCGCCAAAAGAAGAAGTACCAGTTCAAAGCTGGTACTGTAGCACTAAGGGAGATTCAAAAATACCAAAAATCAACGGAACTCCTGATACGCAAGCTGCCCTTCCAGTGTTTGGTGCGGGAGATCGCCCAAGAATTCAAGACTGGTCTGCGCTTCTAGACGCATGCCATTCTTGCTCTTCAAGAGACCGCCGAAGACTATTTGGTTGCTCTCCTGGGTGACACAAATCTTTGTGCGATTCACGCCAAGAGAGTCACCATTATGTCTAAGGATTTGGCATTAGCTCGACGGATCCGCGGAGACCCGATGTAAACGTTGCGAGTTCTTTTGGAACAAAAAAAAATTGTTACATATAAAATTTTGTACTCTTGTTATCGTTATAAATATATCATATCTATTTGTTGATCTCAACTGTTGGATACACAATCTGTATTTTGAAAAAAAAAAATAATTATTATTATTATTATTATTATTATTAAGTACTAACATTGATGTCAATACCTTTACTTTTCAAAAAGAAAAAAAGGGAGAGAGAGGGATACTCATATTTTGTATTTGCTACTCTCTTGCACCTTCAACCTTTTTCATTTCTCCTTCCTCTTCTACACTGCCATGGACTACCCTACTCATTCGCAATGTTATATGGATGGTGAGCAATGGGATTCCCAAGTCCCATTTGAATCTCTTAATCCTTTCTTCTTGCAAAAGGTGGACCTCATTCAGAACATGGAGGCCCATCCAGATTATGCACAGTTCCTTGAGTTTTACACTCAAGAAATTGTTTCCAACTGCATCCAACACGGAGACCCTCCCCATCTATACTTAGATCGGGATACCTTGTACCAGATGTTGGGGGATGATCGACATGCCGAGGACGTTCGTCGCGGCATTCAACGATGGGCAAAGCATGCCCCTATACTCCAGTTCGACAAGCATGCTTATTTTGAAGCTCACTTTGCCTTAGCCATCCTTATGGATCGCTACGTTGATGATGAGGCTGCACCTTCAGAGACAGGGAAAGTGCCAATTCCTCCGACTCCACATGAAGATAGGCAAGTTGGCCACGCCGATTTTGAGAGATGGAAGCAATTAGCTGCTGAGATGCTGGTGCCCAAGATCCGAGGGCATAAGCTTGCGGGGTTGGATGGTCTCCCGACGGTTCGTGTCAACAATCAGGACTACCTCCTGCTCGACGACATCATGTGGGCCTACCATGTGATAGCCAACGTTCGACATAAGACCAAGACCCAGGTCCTTTACGAGTTGGCTGAGTACTGTCAGGACGATTTTCTCGACTTTTCTCCTGTCGAGTACCCACCTCAAGTGGAAAATTTATTGCGTTTTCATCAGGAGGATGTGGAGTCAGTTGAGGTTGTCGATGTTGATGATCACTCAGAAGCTGAATCAAATGACTCTAGCACAGTACACCAAGGCTAGAAAGGTTCGATGACATGTTAATTTTATGCTTGATGTAGGGTTTTTGTGAAGTATATACGTTTATGTAATAGACTGAAAATGTTTTTTGTTATAATATAATAGGCTTTAGTAAACTGAGAAATGTATTCTGTTATAATGTAACAAGCTGTAATAGTTCTGTTTGAATCCATAGACTCAATCCTTCTGCAGCTATCGATGGTATCACAAAGTGGGCACAAAACATTTAGCTGGCATTACAAAATACAAAAATTCTATTTTAGTTGATTACCATTGTCATAATGGTTATTGCATCATCTAATACTTCTAAAACTGAACAATGATCTCTTGGAAACATGTTTATAATACTCTATCATTGTCAATTGACCATTTAACCAGTACTAAGTCACTAGCATAACCAATTTCAGTTCACTATTTAAATTCAGTATCATTCACCAGCTCCAACACTATTGATTAAGCACAGTTATTGCTGATCCTTGAAGTCCAAATCAATTACATATCACTTGGAAAGAAAGAAAGAAATAAAATTTGTTTATTTCCACCTATGAGGCCATCAGGCCAATTAGATGTTTCAGAGAAAATACATATATTTTCAATCGTACATGCTAAAGTGTACCCCCTATTGGAGTATCACATGTCTCTCTCTTTGAGTTTCTCTTAAAATCATCCAGAAGTTGTTTGTAATTTTTTATTGATACCACTCTCAGACCTTGTGCCTCAATGATATACTTCCCTATTATATTGTCTGCATGTGAGAAGAAGTCCAGCAATGACATAGCCTTTAGTCCAAGTTTATCCCGCAAATTCTGATATGCTGGGCAATATAGGAGAAAATGTGCTTCATCTTCTACCTCATTTGCCCCACAAACCTTGCAGGTACAGTGTTCTCTAGGGAAATCCCCCCCATCACCCAACTTCGACCCGTAAGTGATGTGAGCTCATTCGCATTCGACAAATAGCATGTCTCTTTTTCATTGATATTTGGTCCTTCAGGTAGCCCATTGGTTCTAGACTAGGATTGATGTGTTGTTTATATTCCACCATTTTGGTGCCTGCATCCTGCCAGATAGCTTATACTGCATACACATCTTAACCCATTCTCTAATCTTATCTTTCCCATCGGGCATGTTTTATATGTTAATTTCCCATTTGTTAAGCCATTTTTTTTTACCTCCGCACACCACCCTTTGACTTTAATCTCTTGCCATGCTAAATATGAGAGGCTATTATCTTTCATTCTTCGGACCTTGCTAAAATAGTGAAGAGTCTAGAACAATGCTTCTCCCTCTAGTGACATCATACCCGTCTCCCCAAGGATAATCTCATAGGGTGTTTGCATCTTTACCCCCAATTCTGATATCAAGAACTTTTTTTGGATTTTTCCCACTCGCTTCCACATGTCGAGAGAGAGCCCCAATCCCCATATTTCACATCCATATAACACCACTGCTTGTACAAGTGTCTTGTACAACATTCTTTTAAGACCAAAGTCCATAATTTCTGCTTTTCTACATTTTCTTTGCATAGAGAAAAGTGCTCTGAGCCCACTATCTATTCTATATTCCACTTCTCTATTCCACTTGTAGTTCTGGTCAATCATCAATCCTAGGTACTTGTAACTCGTGGTAACCTCTATTCTTTCCCCTTTGTAATAGAAGTCATAGTCCATTGACCTAGTGCCAAAAACAATGATCTTAGTCTTACTAAGGTCACATGTATTTGAATTTTATCACAAAACGAAGCAAGCACAGTTATATGTTGTTGCATGTCCTTTTCACTCCTGGCCAACATGATCATGTCATCTGCGTATAAGAGCAATGAAAGCACATACCCTCCTAGGGTTGCCCCCCCCTCCCCCGCCCCCAACCCCCACCCCCCTCCGTCTTTGTAAAATCCAAGACTCCAGTTCATCAATGAATATGCCAAATAGTATTGGTGCTTCACGTCTATGTTATTGTCAATCTTTTCTTGGCATTGCTCAATAAGCGGGAACGACATTTATGCCCATGCCTTCTCATACAATTGCAATACTACATATCTAAGATGTGCCGAAACCTCAATTTTCTCCATTCGTACCCATAAGTCTCCACGCCTGACTGTATTAAATGCTTTTATTAGATCCACAAAGAGGGCAAAAAGAGGCCTTTTCGTCTTCTTTACAAAATCCATAACTACTCTTAAGGTGAGAAGGTGATTGATGGTGGATTTTTGGGACTGAAACCCTGGTTGCCCTTTGGCTCTGACTTCGTTTCTTTCTGCCCATTTGCTGATTATCTGTTCCATAATTGAGGCAAACAGCTTAGAGAAAAGACTTCCGATCATAATCGTTGGGATCTGTTTCATCTCCTGCCTTGTGTATAGGAACTATACGGTTTGTGCCCCAGGATGGTGGAAGACCTTCTATTAGTGCAGCATTTAGCATTTTAAGGACAACTTATTGAACAGTTGGTTCTAACCATTTTAGCATTTCAGATGCAAGCCCAGATGCATCAACAACTTTACCATTAGCTAGTTTCCTTATTCCTTATTCTACATCTTCCCCAGATAATTGTAGGTTGTTTTCCACTTTCTCCATCTTGTCATATATCCCATCAATATGGTATAGTTTACTTAAGTGGGTAACTAGTACCTTCGCATCCAGCTTATGAGTGTACTCTTGCTTACTTTTTAATTGCTTCCAGAAACACTTTTGGTTTTTAATCAATTCTTTGACCATCTGCTCATGTCTCCGTCTGGTATGCTCCCTTTTCTTTTGCCTGAGTGGTTTGACATATCTCCTTTTCGCATCTGCCGTATTTTGTTTGGGTATTTTCTTATATTCTTCCCTACTTTTCCTAAAATCCATATCAAATCAAGTATTACAGGGCAAACCCTTCCTACTCCTTACAGAGCTAAAGCATGTGGTAGCTGTCTTAATTAACATTTTCATGAGAGTGTCACTGATCTCTACTGTTGTATCTGGCCATATCATCTTTTGGGCTTTCTGTTCACATGCTTCTTCAAAATTATTTGCTTTGTAGTGATTCATTCTCAGATGATGTGATACTTTTGTCTATTGCTCTGCTGCAATAGCCTTGATAGCTATTTCTAATGTGATCACTAATGGCGCATGATTGGATTCTGGTTGCTCTTCCCCCACTACAAATTCTTGAATGATATCAATCATATGTATAGTACTGATGACTAAGTCCACTACACTTGATCCTCTACCTCCGAACCACTAGACATGCATTTTTTAGTGCCTGCAAACTTTGCAATGCCATTGTAGACTACCATCCCTAGCCCCCCCACACATATTAAGCAGATGCCCACCTTGGGGCTTCACATACCCATACATATCATCTGTACATCTAGACAAGCCTACCTTATGAATATCCTCATCATCTAGTCTCTCCATCCATATTGGTTCCCCAGTTATACTGCTACATATGCCTGTTTATTTGCAATTCTTCCATTAAAATCACATAACAGGACGATTTCACCACTTCCCATGAGCCCTATGACCTCTTGTTCCAGATTGTGAAAAGGATCACCACGATCCATATTATCATCGTCATATGTGGGGATTCTCTGGGTGGGAAATAACAACCTGCTATGTATGTTTTTTGTATTTTCCAGATACTTCAATAAAAATGAATTGTTTTTTGTCGTTTTGCTTTTTCAAAAGTACGTACCCTTTGAGTGTGCCTTTGAGATAGCAAGCAATGCCTCCAAAGCCTTTATTACGCCATTCCTTCTTATTCCAAACAGAATGTATCATTGTGTAATCGGGTATTTCTGGAAGGCCCATCTCTTCATGTTCATGGGTTTCAACTAAGAACAGAACACCTCAATAATTGATAACATCACTCATGGACGCGACTTTTTTATTGTCCAATTCGTTAATGTTCCACATAAATATCCTTGATGGCCTTTGATCCCTAGTCTTGCTCTTTCAGTACTACCTTGCCATTTCTCTAGATTGCTCTTTTTCTTGCTTGCCTTGCTTCTTTTATTTTCTGGACTTCAAGCTTATATGCGTGTATTGGGCTGGTGTCATGTCTAAGCAAAAAGTTGAATAAGAAAGACATTATGAGATTGTTACTGATCTAAAGTCATTACTCACAATGAGTACATCCAAGAATATGGTGCAGATAAAGCTGCACAAACACAAGCTGATTGTCATGTGGTCAAGACACTGACCTGGAAAGGATATCAATATTTCCAACCACCCTGGAAGGAAAGCCAGCAGATTGGTTGCTGAGAAATAAGGATGGTAAACAAACTTGGCAAGAACTCAAAGAAATATTTTTGAAAGCCTACCATATAGTTCCTACATTTAAACAAATTAGAGATGAATCAAAATCTTTACAGATTAAACCTGGTGAATCACCAAAGGCGTTGGGCACTCGAGTAAGAGAATTAGCCAGGCAATTAGATCTTAAATTGCATGAAACGTATACAGTATCATGGTTTGTTGATGGTAGAATAAAACAACAACTACAAATGGATGATCCAGACATTATTAAATATGCCATAATGGGGATATGGTGCAATGGGGCAATGCTTGCAGGATTCAGCATGGAAAAAGTCACTTGGCCCTCCAATGCTTAGAAACTAGAGAATAAGATATTAATAGTAATGAATAAGGATTAATCTCCTTGAACAAACACAAATCAGATTGTGCTTGTACACATCATCGATCCATGCCAAAGGACATGATGATGTGGAATGTGTCCATTCATGAAGAGATGCAAACAGTAAAGAGAGCTACAGTTCTCAATGGAATTCTGGGTGCTGAAAAGCACGGGAAACCAGAATGGGAATCTTTGGTTCATAAAAGAGTGAACCAAGAAATTGGAGACATGCAGAGAAGGTTATAACACACTATGAAGGAGAAATTAAAAAATAATTGTGCAAGGAGATCAAAATTGGAGTTATGTCTGGTGTGCAAAATGTTCCAAACCAGAGCGTACGCCAATGAGTGTTAAAGATGAATTATAGATTTATTAAAAGCAAATTTCATCTTTCTGGTAGGAACTAGAGAGTGGGTTTCTTTTTGTAGTAATCATATGCAAGAGAAATACAGAGAAAATCCAAATTTATGTGGATTATAGAAAACTAAATTCTGTCACAGAAAAAGACCACTTTCCTCTTCCATTTACTGATCAAGTCTTAGAGCATATAGCAGGTCATGAATGCTACAATTTTATGGATGGATTTTCAAGATATAATCAAATCAAATTTCATCCCGTAGATCGAAATAAAACTACCTTTATTACTCAATTTGGAACATTTGCATACAAAGGCATGTCGTTTGGTTTGGCTAATGCACCTGCTTTGTTCCAAAAAATTATGTTGAATATATTTGTAGCTTACATAGGAAACTTCATGGAAGTTTTTCTAGATGATTTTACAGCTTTCAACTCCGTTAAAGATCACATAAGTTATCTGGAGAAATGTTTCCAAAGATGTAGACAGTTTAGAGTTTCATTGAATCTTGAGAAATGTAGATTTTTAGTTCATCATGGCATCTTATTGGACCATATAGTGAGCATCTTATTGGACCATATAGTGAGTAAGAAAGGACTTTTTGCGGATCCTAATAAAGTAAAAGTTATTCTAGAAATGCCACCCCCTAAGGATGTTACACAATTAGGACAGTTCTTAGGAAAAGTGAATTATTATAAGTGGTTTGGAAATAAAAAATTAAGAGTAGCAATTCCTTTGAATGCACTAACCAGTCCAAAGAAAGAATTTCAGAGGATTGAAAATTGTCAAAAATCTTTTGATAAACTAAAGAAGTTGCTTGCCGAGGCTCCCATTTTAATTGCACCCGATTGGAATCCATGTACACGCCGATGCATCCAAGACTGCAATAGGAGCTGTTCTGACACAACAAAAAGATTCAAATAAAGATCAACCCATCTACTATGCTAGCAAAACAACTCACACATGCTGAGAGAAATGACACCATTACGAGAAGGGAAGGACTCGCCATGGTGTATGTCGTCCAAAAATTTTGTCATTATCTATTAGGCAATACCTTTAGATTAGGCTTCTGCTTGTCGCTTTTGCTTGGTGAAGTAACTGTTGGCTTATTTTTCTGTGTTTAGATAGAGTTGGAGTGCTGATAGTTTTGCTCGGCTTTGCAAAGGGTTTGAGGTTCTATTTTGTTTTGCTTACTTGACTAGATTTTCCTTGATGTTTTTGCTCTTGCTGTGCTGATTTACTTTTGTGCACCCAATCAATCACTGGATTCAATCACCAATTCAATTTGCTGGGTTCAATTTGCCCACCGGTTCTCTCCCTCTTTATTCAGTTTGCTTGGCTTACCATGTATATGGCTTAGGAGTTCAATGGTTTAATGAATGGCTCAAGGACTTTTCTTTATTTTATAAAAGGAAAAAACGCCGCCCTGATATTTCAGCATTTTCACCTTGTTCTTTTAAGCACTGGTATTTCGGTGTTTTCGCCTTGTTTTTTAAACATGAAAACGTATGTCGACATGCTATTGATCTTTTGGTGTCGAAAAGTCGTAGGAAAATATTTTAGAACGCTAGAAATATTAAGTCGGCGTTTTTTCCGTCCAGAAATTCCTGCCGGTAGGAAATTTTGATGTGCACACCCAGGCTCACGGTGCGTAGCTAGGGCTTTCGCCCCGAAATTCCCTACAGGCAGGAATTACCTATTCCAAAGACCGATTATCTTCTTATATTATAAAAATTATAGTGTGCATCTTCAATGGAGACCTAGATCCAATGGCCAGATTTTAAGTTAAAATTTTGACAGTCCAGATGCCTATTTTTCCTTCTCTCGATTTGGGTTTCATGCAGTCTGGTCTCATCGGTTGTAAATACGAGCACTTGGTTGCAATGAACTGATGAGAAATATCAGAAAAAATAGAATGGGCTTATTCTACTGCAGATAAGAGGCTATGGTGCTAGATTTTTTCTCTGCTTTCTATGATAGATTGGGGTAATTTGGTGGCGCTGAATGTCGGGGCAAATTGCAGGAGCAAGTTGATCCATCCCTACAAGCATCAGGAATCACTGGAGTAGGTAGAATCTTAACACCCTAAATTCTGTGCAACGTGTTTATTTTTGCAATATACATAAGCTTTAGGCTTAAAAAATCAACAATTATATTTTCTTATCAGTTCTATTAGGATTTGTATGTGCTTGGCAAAGAGATTAAGACTCCATCAATCGTGTCATTCATTGGAGCAGCTATACTAAGATGGGGCTCTAAGAACAATTATTGTGGCTCCATGCATACATGTATATATGACCTTATGATTTGCATAATCAGTTGAAGAAGATTCACTATTTGCTACTAACAATATTGGCATGTACAAATATTGTACAATATCTTGAATTGCTTATGTGAAGAACACTATGATATTGGCATAATCGACAACAAGGTGGGATCATCTTATTGAGATCATATTATGGACGTTCGAGGGTTCAACTCCCTGGACATGCATGCATCATAATTAAATTATGGTATCTAAATATAATCATTCTTGCATGAACAATATGGCATAGAACCTAGATATGGACTTGATAATTCCACAAATCTTCTAGGGCATGTAGATTTTCTCAAGGGGCATAGCACATGCTTTAAGCAAATAAATGCCTCGCTGTTCAATGGCATAATCGTCAACCGGGTGGGATCGTCTTATTGATCATGTTATGGACATTTGAGGGTTCAACTCTCTGGACAGTCTTATTGATCATGTTATGGACATTCAAGGGTTCAACTCCCTGGATACGCATGCATCGTAATTAAATTATGGTATTTAAAAATAGCCATTCTTGCATGAACAATATGGCGTAGAACGTAGATGTTTCCACAAATCTTCTAGGGCATGTAGATTTTCTCAAAGGGCATAACATATGATTTAAGCAAATAAAGATATTGATATTTGGAAGGATCTACTTAATGCATGGTAATCTTGAGATTGAGAGATTTTATTTCAATCAGATCGTGCAGTTGTTGGATAGCATTGTTTTTTATGGTCTCAAATATGTATGATCTTGGATATCATACCATAGCTGAGAAAATTCTTTCACCAATATAATTTTCAGCAATATAATAGTAAATTACACAGTTCCTTCCTTCCGATTCAAGGAACCATTATCATTATCTAAAGTTTGCAAATGCGCCCAATGCTCCATTACTTTCTCCAGTGAATGCAAAAAAATTAAATCTGTAACGACCATACGGACATTCGGATCATACAAACATTATACCCATATGTACAAAGGACGATCGTCACATGGATACAAAAGAGTAGTTGCACGAAGCAAGGTTTGAACTCGCAACCTTCCAGTTGCGAATTACATATCTTTGCCAAGTGCCCTACCTATATTTGTTAAAGACATTCCCTCATGCTTTTCTCATATGCGGGGTTGTTTCCAGGAGGTTCTAGAATATTTTAGAGCCTACATGCATGCGCGACACTTGGCATGATCTCATCCATTGGAGTGGCGCGATCCTGACCGTTGGCCTACATATATAAGGAGGCATCTCCTTCTTGTCGAACCATTCCGGTTCAACACCAGTCTTGAGCCTTTTAGGCATCTATCTCGTGTTCCTGCTTGCCTTCGGGCCATTGTACTCTTGATTCCAGTTCATATATCAGATTCTTTGCCGATCTTGGCATATTTCTTGCGTATTTTCCACATATTTCCCTTGTTTTCGTGTAGGTTCGTGACAGTTTGAACCGGAATCCCTTACCGGTTCTTGCCTGCTCTGATCCTAAGCATTTTTTTGCTCATATTTGGTGATTTTATATCTATGGAGGAGGTTTCGACTTTATTACAACAGGTCCAGCAGCTTGTTCAAGTATGCCAACAGTTGCAGTTGGACAATAAAGAGCTCAAGGAACATGTTGCTTCACATGAATATGCTTCTAGCTCGGGATTGAGGCTATCAGAGCGTAAGATCGGCCTGCCAGAGAAGTTTGACGGCACTCGGTCTAAGCTCTGCGGTTTTTTGAATCAGATCAGGCTTGTGATTCAGCTGCATCCTCATAGATATCCCATGACCCAGGAACAAGTTGGGCTGATTGGTTCTCTCCTCAGAGGGCCAGCTCTAAGTTGATTTGCTCCTTTATTGGAGAAAGGAGCCCCAGAGTTGCAAGATTTTGCTGCTTTCACTGCAGAACTCGAGGCATGCTTTGGAGACACCGATCGTCAGCGCACATCAGTCAATTGCAGTAGATACTGCCTGGGATGATGTTGCACTTCGAGATTGTTTTCGAAGGGGGTTACGAGAGGATGTGAAAGATATACTATTGTCTATGGGGGATCCTCAAACTTTGGAAGAAGCCATCAGATTTGCAGTTCGATGTGATAATCGGATCTTCGAATGTAGGCAAGAGAGACGTAGCCAGGTCTTCCCAATCACACAAGCGCCTATAGCTACATCCTCCCCGGTTTCATCTGTAGAATCTAGCAGGTCTGGACCTGAGCCTATGCAGATTGATCGGGCAGTTCGAGGACCTTTATCTGCCGTCGAGAAGCAGCATCGGAGAGAGGCTAATCTTTGCCTCTACTGTGGAGGAACTGGCCATATTGCTCGTGGATGCCCTGTGAAGCGCCCAAATCAGTCGGAAAACTTCAGGGGCCGGTCCGAGTAGTAGGAGTCTCTCGTTGGCTGGCCGCCTTTTCTCAGACTCCTTCCACACTTCTTGACATATTAATTCCATCGGATAAGGTCAGCAAGGCATTCTTCATCCCTATATCATTGAAATCAGAGGTTGGAAGATTGCAAGTGTTGGCACAACTTGATTGTGGTGCAAATGCTTGCTTTATGGATAGAGCATTCGCCAGTAAGCATGTCATCAAGGTTGAGCATCCTGGTTCTTTCGAAGTGATTGATGGACGGGAGATCTCCTCGGGTGCAGTCACAGAATGTACTGCGCCTCTTCAGGTTTTGTTCGAGGGAGTTTCCTGTAGTATTTCCTTCAATCTCATCGCTAGCCCACATGCGCCAATAGTCTTGGATCTGCCCTGGCTCAAGCTACATAACCCACAGATTGATTGGTGTACTAGATCATTTCGATTTGCTGGTTTTAGCTTCAGTTCCAGTTCTTATGCAGATCAGGTATCTACACCAACATCGACCTTGATCTGTGCAGTATCATGGGCTCCTGATTCCATCCTTGCTGTTCCTATTTCTGCTCCATATTCGAATTCGACTCTTGCCTCTGCTCCAGTTCATGTCCCAGATTCTGACCATGTTCTTGATGATGCCCCAGCTCCAGCTCCAACTCTAGCTCCAGCTCCTGCTCCAGTTCCGATTTTTGCTCCTGCTCCAGTTCCGATTTCTACTCCTGCTCTAGTTCTTGCTCCAGTTCCTGCTCCTGCTCCAGTTCTTAATCCAGTTCCTGCTCCAGTTCATGTTCCAGTTGCTCCTGCTCCTACTCATGTTCCTACTTCTGTAGAGGCTTCTTCATGCCTTCAGTTTCGTATCTCGAAAATTTCTCTTCGCGAGTTCGTTAAATCTGGAAAGGCAAGATCTAAGTTCAATTTTTATAATCTAGGTTCATCCATCAGCTAGCTCGGCACCAGTAAAGTCTGCTCCAATGCTCCCAGATAAATATGGCGAGTTCTCTGATGTTTTTGACAAAGTCAAAGCCAGCAAGCTCCCAGAGCATCGTCCATATGATTGTCCTATTGATTTGCAGCCCGGGACAATGCCGCCATATGGTCCGATATATGGTCTACCTCCCGTTGAGTTGAAGGTTTTGCATTATATTGTAGAGAATCTAGCCACTGGCTTCATTTGACATTCTCGGTCCCTTGCTGGAGCGCCTGTCTTCTTCGTCAAAAAGAAAGATGATTCGTTGCGTCTGGTCATTGATTATCGCGGCCTCAATAAAATCACAGCGCCGAATCGGTATCCGCTTCCTCTGATCCCAGAGTTGTTGGAGCGACTCCAAGGTGCGCATTATTTTACGAAGATTGATCTTCAGGATGCCTACCATCTTATTCGGATCCGGGTGGTTATCACATCACTCCACATGGAGTCTCTATGGACCCCGAAAAGGTCAGCACTATTTTGAAGTGGCAAACACCTTCATCCATTCGAGATGTTCAGTGTTTCCTTGGGGTTCTCAATTTCTATCGGCATTTCATTCGGGATTATTCGGAGATTGCCCTTCCTTTGACACGCTTGACGGTTTAGGACATGCCATTTGAATGGACTGTGGAAGCGGAATCTGCTTTCGTTACCCTGAAGCATGCTTTCGCCACGGCGCCAATTCTTGCTCATGTAGATCATTTGTGCCCATATGTTGTCGAAGCAGATGCTTCTGATTTTGCGCTTGGTGGGATCCTGTCACAGGAGGGGAATGACCATGAATTGCATTATCACTCACGAAAATTTCAGGCTGTTGAAATCAACTATCCCATTTATCACAAGGAGTTGTTGGCGATAGTGGATTCTTTCGAGGAGTGGAGACGTTTCCTGGAGGGATCTCCTTATAAGGTCATAATCTACACAGATCATCGAAATCTAGAATATTTTTAGTCCGCTCGAGTGCTCAACCGTTGCCAAACCCGATGGCATACTCAAGTATTGTCCCCGATTGATTTTGTGATCAAGTACCATCCTGGAACCCTCCAAGGGAAGCCTGATGCCTCGTCTCAACGCTCCTATCTTGAGCCCAAGCTAGGTGATCCTGCATTTGACCAGAAATCACAGGTTATTCTAGGGCCTGATCAGTTCCAGCTTATAGCCCTCACTTTGTTCGAGAGGCCTCATGATACGGCCTTGTTGGAGTCTGTTCGAGCATCTATGCCCTCTGATCCATTGGGTCAAGATGTATTCTCACACCTTGGCTCTGCATCATCTTCTCAGCAAATGCGATCAGACTATGATCGTTTTGAGGTTCGAGATGGACTCATGTTCCGTGATGGGCTTCTGTATGTGCCAGATGGTGCTTCTAGACTTCGGGTTCTCCAGGCTTGCCATGATTCACCTATGGCTAGACACTTTGGAGTAGCCAAGACTCTTGAACTTATTAGTCAAGAGTATTGGTGGCCTGGACTTCGTCGCTCTGTCGAAGCTTTTATTCGATCCTGTGACATCTGCTGTCGAGCGAAGGTCCTAAGGCATCTTGCTCATGGCCTTCTTCAGCCACTGCCGGTACCAGATGGACCTTGGAAGAGCATTTCTATAGACTTTATTCTGGAGTTGCCAGTCTCTCGGGGTTATGATGCCATTATGGTTATTGTTGATCGTTTCTCTAAGATGGCTCATTTTATTCCCTGTAACGTGACCATCACCAGTGAGAGATCATCGGATCTTCTTCTTCGTGAAATAGTTAGACTTTACGGTTTGCCCGATACTATCGTCAGCGATCGTGGACCACAGTTCATTGCAGGTTTTTGGAAGCGACTTTTGGAGTTATTGCAATATCGACCGCTCACTGACATCTGGTCATCATCCAGAAAGTAATGGGCAGGCAGAGCGCACTAATCAGACTCTGGAGCAATATTTAAGGTGCTTTATCAGTTATCAGCAGGATGATTAGGTCGATTATCTTCCATTAGCTGAGTTTGCCCATAATAACTCAGTACATGCTTCCACTGGCCAGACTCCGTTCTTTCTAAACTCTGGTCAGCATCCTCGTTGGTCCCTTAGCATCGCTGGCGGTGACTCGGTCAATCCTAGTGCTGAGTCTCGACTTGAGAAACTTCAGGCTCTTCAATTGGACTTCAGCAGCATCTTCACCGAGCACAGGAACGCTATCGGCATTATGCTGATTTATATTGGTAGGAAGCTCCTAACTTTCACGTTGGTCTGGCTTCTTCGTAGGGACCTCCCTACCTCACGTCTCTGCAATAAGCTTGACTATCATCCCCTTGGTCCTTATCGGATCACGGCTCAGATCAGCAATGTGGCATTCTGGCTCGAGCTCTCTCCAGCTATTCGGCTTCATCAAGTATTTCATGTTTCTCTATTGGAGCCCTACACAGTCAATACTTTCTAGATCGCGTTCTTCCGCTGCCACCACCAGTAGAAATTGATGATCATGAGGAGTTCGAGGTTCGAGAGATTCTGGACTCCAAGTTTCTTCGTCAACGATTGCATTACTTTGTCGATTGGGAAGGTACTCGCCAAGTGATAGAACCTAGGAGCCTGCTAAGAATCTGAGTAATGCTCCTGATAAAATTGCGGAGTTTCATCGACGTTATCCAGATAAGCCAAGATTGAGTACTCCGGCCCCAGCTCCGAGGACTCGTCGCTGTCGTAGGAGGGGGATAGTGTGCGACCATATGGATATTCGTACCATACGAACATTATACCCGTATGTACAAAGGACGGTCGTCACACGGATGCAAAAGAGTAGTTGCATGGAGCAAAGTTTGAACTCGCAACCTTTCAGTTGCGAGTCACATACCTTTGCCAAGTGCTCTATCAATATTTATTAAAGACATTTTCTCATGTCTTTCTCATATGCGGGGCTGTTTCCAGGAGGTTCTAGAATATTCTAGAACCTACATGCATGCGCGACACTTGGCATGATCTCATCCATTGGAGTGGCGCGATCCTGACCGTTGGCCTACATATATAAGGAGGCATCTCCTTCTTGTCGAGTTAGCAGTTAGCAAAACACTGCCCTCAAAAGTGAAAACTCTCATATCTAATTGCAAAACACTCGGTTAACTATCAGGGGAGCACTGCCGTAACTTTCAAATTATGATAATTGCCATGGGCCGGATTCCTACCAAGTAGAAAGCAGATACCATAGATTTTCGCCAAGTTTGATTTTCCTAAATTCTTGAACTAATTGTCGTTGTCGTGAGTGGAATCATCGCCTATCTTAGGTCATAGAAGGAAGCCGCAGTTGAGATTTTGCTCCCAAGCGTCGTTGCGGATCGTGGAATCTAGCCCTAATTTTTTAACGCAATGCCTAAGGCTGGATTCACATGCACCATCGCCACCTTCACCATCATGTAAAATGCCATGCCATTTTACGCCCACCATCACGGACCATCACGAATTTACAAAGGGTATAACAGGGCCCCTCTTCCACCATTGTTGCATGCGAACCGGCCCTAAGGCTGGATTCACATGCACCAGCGCGGCCTTCATCATCATGTAAAATGCCAATGCCATGCCATCGCCGACCATCACCAATTTGCAAAGGGTATAACAAGCCCGTCTCCGAGCACTGTTGCATGTGAACCCGCTCTAACCACGGGTGGCCCCTTATGTCGAAGGCTAATATATCCACGTGTCAAAAAATCTGAGTTGGTTGGCTTAAGCGATTTGATCATGATCTACAGTAGCCTACCAGACGGTCTTCAAAACTCGATGGCCGTTCTGGACCATCGCCTAGATTAGAGCAGAAGATGATGGATCGACGCCCTATGATGCTTCTCAAAGGTAAATCAGGGTTTTTTTAGCTCCTATTTATCGTAGTTGTATTTCAGCCTTAATTAAGATCATATTCAAGATCATAGTTCACGGCATCACAGGATAACTTGAGTTGGATGTGGCTTAAGCCATTCAATCATGACCTAGAATAGACTGTTTTTAAACTTCAATTGCCACGGATCGTCGCCCATTGTTAGGTCAGAATATGCACCACAAAGGTAAATCAGGGTTTTTCTAGCGCCTATTTATCGTAGCTTTACCCAGCCTTAATTAAGATCACGTTCAAGATTATACTTCCCGGCATCACAGAATAATGACGTCCTGGCATTTTTCGCGAGTTACCTTGCGATGCCATTTGCATTTCGGGTTCTCACTTTGGTATGGACCAACAGGTCTATCTGCTAGAGTTTGTCTAATCTGTGCAAGTTGATGTTTAGATGTGGTGGCGTCAGTTCTAGCTGCAAAGGCACGTGCAATGCATTTTTTAGTAAAAACCTTGTGCAATGCATTTTTTAGTAAAAACCTTTGGCTGCAAAGGCATGTGCAATGCATTCTTTAGTAAAACATGACATGATAAAAGTTTAATCTGATGAACAAGGCCTGAATGATAATTTCTCTGGTGCTAGCCTCTTTATGGCAATTATATAGTGCATGGTTTTTAATTCGTCAACACAAAGGCATGCCAGTCTGTATGTCTCTTAACTTGCCGGCTGCCTTCAATGGGTCAAATAAGAAGGAACGATTTGAACTCAATGCACCAGCATATGGCAATGACTCTTTTACATTAATTATTGGAATTTATAGGACCAAAACGTTCCCCTTTGCTATGCTGTAGGACAATGGTAGTCAATCCACATTTTGATCTACGTACCTTGCTGCGGATGTGTTGCAGAACCAAAAATTCTATATGAAAATGCAGCAATATCTCTAATTTGGCTACTCATCTCTCCTTCAGCCTGCCATTTTTCCTAGGTTTACCTTAATAAATTATTATCAGCTCATAATGTTGCAAACTGATAAAGAGCGTATATGTGCTGGCACAAGATCAATTCGTGGTTCATTTTTGAGGTTATGATGCTGCATATTGCTTTGAAAGCCTCCTATCTTTTCTTGGATTATAGGGTCTGTGCTTATACTCAGTATAATAGGATACCTCTGCATAGGCATCCTTTAAACTAGTGGCTAGACATAGGCATCCTTTAAACTAGTGGCTAGATGGAGTATAGTTTGGCAGCTCCCCAATTCCAGGCAATTGCATCAGAATATATTTGTCATATTTAGGGCTGTGCATATGCTCAGTATAATAGGATACCTCATACAGTAAAAAACCATCCCTGACATATATGATTCTGATAGGCCTATTTTACGCTTGATGGGCAAGATTATTCTGCTGAGTCCTAGAGGACAGACACCTTCACACATGATTCAGAAACACAGGTCCTAAAGAGGTGTTTCCCAATTCTTGCAATTAGAGAACAGAGATCAAGGCAATTTCTACTGAACGATCTATAGGGATCCTCTAAACTATTGACTAAGCTTCCCAAGGGGTACAGATGCAATAGAATTGACAAGTCCTCTTTGGAACAGTTAACCATCCATCTGGGTTATTTAATTTGTTTGTTTGAAATTCTTCTCTTGGTTTAGACTTAGTGTGGTTTAGCTAAATGATGTTGAAAATTAGTTGCCCGTGTCCTTTCAAGAAAGTCTTGTCGCTTCCAACTTCAAAAAGTGCATGAGTCCTGTAGCGAACCCTCAGCCTGCCGTAACCTGCTGCAGTCTTGTCCAAAACCTTTCTTCGTATTTTGTTTGGTGGGTAATGCCTATCTATCTAGTTCTTTCTCATTGCAACTTCTATTTTTAAGATACTTGTTTGAGGATTTCTTATTACGCTTACGGACGATATCGCGTTACGCATATGTAGCTTTTCGCAGGCAGCTCAATTGGGTGGAAGGATGATCCCTTAAGGGTCTTTAATCTCGTTCAAATGGAAACCTTGCTGGAGTTCTACCGTAAGTGCTTTCTTGTTTATTTACAGGTTATAAATTTCTGTAAAAAAACTCTATTTCACTTTGTATCAAAGGCATGACTGTACAAAGAATCATAGTATTTTAGACAACTTATGAAACCAAGCAAACAATTGTTAGTATTGCTAAGAACTGCATGAATTTTTGGTGCTTATGATAAGCAGGTTTGCTAATGCACCATATTTTCTCGAATGTTTAAGCATGAATGCAAGGGAAGGAGGCACAGAGAAGGAGGACCCTAATTGAAGTTATTTATGCCGTTCAGAATCTGGTTGGAAGTAAAGGATCATAGATGGCACAGGAGAATGCTATTCCATCAGGGGTTCAGAAGGGCACATCCTGTGCCTGGAGGCAATTGAACTTGACTAACTAATTGGGTGTTTACGAACCTGTCAAGCAGAAGCTACTTAAAATATTTCCAGAGATTTTTAGTTCAATTGCTGGTTCGAACCTCGTGTTTTCCTGTCAGTACATAGTTTAGCACATTGGTTGTTCTTACTTGGTAAAATTGGCCATTGAAACCATTAGATGATTTAAATTGAAATTTTAGTAAGAAAGGAAACCACATCTACTAGCAGCGTTTACAAATTCCTGCTTTTAAATAACCATGATATATGATGAAAACAACAATAAGGGCCTAGTACAACTGCATAGTACAACTGCATACAGTCCCAGATACGGTGGTATGGTTGCACACACTGTTTACTACGTCCAATGGTACAGATTTATGCAGATGAGATTAAGATGCTGGTTTCTAGTGGGCAGAGAGGATAAGCTGCCACTCAATAGTACGGAAACGGTCGAGAGAAACGACCTCTCAGCCATACAGTCCACAATACAATGAGAACATCAATGCTTTGTGAGGGAGATGTCTAAAGATTATTTACATTTAACTTTTAGCTTGTCTCGTTCGGAGTTATGACGATGCATATTGCTTTTTTGCAGAACTTGAGCATGGAGCGACCTGCTATTGCTGACAGTTTACGAGAACTTTAAGAGTAAGAAGTAAGAATTCATTGTTGTAGGGGTTTAATTGATGAAGGTTATCATTGTTTTGATTCTATGTTACAAGATTATCTCTTTAGACCACTAGCAGATCATTGCAAATGCATGCTTTTACTTTTATGCAGAGCATGGCAAATAGATGGAAGTCGAGGATTTTTTTTAAGAAATACCAATAGAGTCTGATTCGTTGAGTTGGGTTGAATTCTTGGGATGTTCTGAGTGCCACGAGAAAAATGCACCTTAGATCATATGTTTGATGAATTCTGGGCAGATAAGAAGCAACTCTCATGAATTAGTTGGAGTTATATGATAAACAAATAAAAAAGGATTGTCGATTAATGATCATCTTCAGGAAGGCAAGATGCTTGCTGCTTATGGAAGTCAGGCTTGTTTCAATGACTTAAGATCATGAATGATATTAGGCTGTGCTACTGGTTTAGTGGCTGTATTTCCAGCTCAAGGAATATCCAGAAATAAGATTGCATACTCCCAACTGTGGCAAATAAGAACCTCCTTCCTTTCTAGTATTCTTAGTCAAGTATTCTGTTTGATCTCTCATAACCTGGGCATTACAGTTTGATATTTAAAGTTTGGGGTGTCAAATCATTTCATGAAATCATTACAAGAATCCGGAGACTTTAATGCTCGTATAGGTCGATCTAGAACTTGAAAGTTCTATTTTAAACAAGCTAAACTCTCTTTTTGAAGGGAAATTTATTGACTTCTTAGAATGAGAAAAAATCTGTCTTCTGGAGCCTGGGGTTCAATTCTCCAATCTCTTTTTATATGTGCCTTACTGCAGCTGTTGAATCTTGTTACTTCATAGTAAATTTTATGTTTATGGAATCAGAGCTTTCCTAATATGCACTTTCAAATGCCAATCATTTCAGACTTCAGCTTTTCATATTTGCTGAAGGTACTCAATTTTAGATTGTAGAACTCTTGTATTTCACCAGGAACTAGAGAGAGGTCTTCTACCTTTGGAGTATTTAGCAGATCAAGGAACTGTGTACCTCCTATGGGTGTAAGAGAATCACATGATGGTCTGATGGATTTCCTTCACTTTGGTTACAAATGGGGTGCAAGGACATCCCATATTTTGACATGCCACCATATCAGAACATATTCTACTTGTCGGCAATTCATATATGTTTCTCCATGCCTGATCCCTTAACTTATATCCTAAGATTCCATATTGAACTACAGCAGTTTGCCTGGAAGGTCAATATTATGGTCTTATGATGCACTTTTCAACTGAGAAAACATTCTCCAACCTATGCTGCTTTAAGGACGGCAAGAGGAACATTTATTTGCCAGAACTCGGGAGGCTAGCAAGTTGCACAATATAAAATGTGATTGGCTATGTTTAAAATTCTTCACGACATGATTGAGTCACTACGAGCATGAATTGATGTATATATATTTCTTGGGTTCTTAATGAATAATTTCTAACAGAAGTTTTATATAAATGTGAAGCATATATTTACTATTTGCAACTTTCCAGCCTGTCAGTGATATCTTTGTAATATGGCTGAGGATGGAGGCGAACAAGCTACTCCTGCTCCATCACAAAAGGAAAAGAAGACTGAGGGAGAAGTTCCAACTGAGGAACCGCCACAACCGCCATCAAAGGTTATATATTCTTTGGACCCTCAATTACGAGAGATACTGCAAAAGTCTTTTTCCTTACTTCAAAAAAAGGGTGCCAAAAAGAAGACTGAAGTTGATGAAAGGTAAAGAAGTACCTGTGGTGCAGAAGTTTGATAAGCACAACGTAAATTAGATTTCATGGATGTGCAGGGATGTGCCAATACTTTTGCGATCTTTGGGCCTAAATCCATCTGAAAGACAAGTCGAATACATCATTTTACGAGTAAGGACATTAAATGCTTAATGCAGGCTTAATGCACATGTGATTTGTGTATGACCACAAGTGTAGGCAAGGGAGGATGAAGCAACAAGCACTAGCAAAGGTCATATTGAATATGAAAATTTCGAACAGAAGGTAG
The DNA here is from genome assembly GCA_021234155.1 of Isoetes taiwanensis. Classification (NCBI taxonomy): domain Eukaryota; kingdom Viridiplantae; phylum Streptophyta; class Lycopodiopsida; order Isoetales; family Isoetaceae; genus Isoetes; species Isoetes taiwanensis. The sequence goes on along the minus strand of JAJEKV010000019.1, from coordinate 4,257,139 downwards.
CAGAGGCTTTGACATTGGACCCAGGATATGCTCGACATTCTGCAAGTTACATTATTGCAGCTTTAAGGGTGAGACTCTGGCTTAATCTTCTCCTTGACTTAGACTCTGGCATATATCTGTGAGAATAAAATATTATGGTAACTTTTGACAACTACTACAGAAAATTAGTCCAAAAGGGCAAGATTACATTGAGCCAGACCATCTGAAGGTAGCTTTTGTCTGTCGGATTAGAGGTAGATTATTTCCTAGAATGGATTTGAAAACTTATCTCTTCATTTTGCAGAGCATCATGACACAAAGAGGACTATTATTTTCAGATGACGAAGCGGATCAAATGTTACGAGTGGCAAAAGACAGAGGCACTGGTAAAGTTTGGCATGATGATTATGCAGAAATACTGGCAACTGATGGAATCAATAAGGACCTCCAAGTTAATAAACAAAATGCTCTGTAACACCTGTGAAATAAAGTGTGGACCTGTGAATAGAAGTTGGGAAAAACACATTGAAGGAAAAAACTCCAAAATGCCCTTTTTAATTTTGGGAAAACTACCAAAAGCCCTCAAGATACAATTTATGAAAACGTAATGAGCTTTGTAGGCTAGTCTTATGACATTCTACTGTGAAAGACTAGAGGCTTTGGTAACTTCAACTGCAAATGACATGCATGCATGCATGCACGTGCATCCCTTTCGATCATCCCCGAAATAAAATAGTGCTAATCCATGGTTATTTTGATAATAAAATGTTTATTTTAACGTAAAATTATTGTAGGCCCAATTTAGGCACCATGGCCAGTGGCACACTCCACGTGTCCACTCTTCGTTTCAGGAATTCAGGCCCCAATATCTCTTGCGGCAATTTGTTACATGACCAATAGTGCCACTCAATGTGGCATAATACAATAACAAATTTTTGACAGGATGTCAGTGTGACGTCCCGTACTCATATATGATGCCTTGATCGTGTAGGAATGGAAGATTCCCTCCTGTCAGCAACTAACTTGCCAAGGCGTCTATCAGACATCAGACTCTTGAGTGTGAATAAGGTACGACGTGGGAGGTATAGACGTATCATTATCTCCTCTACCTCGAGATCGATCTAGCTGCGGAACCACATAACAACATAAGCATATGGCAATAAAATACAAAATATAACTAACTCAAAGGGTGGGATCACCATATTCTAGATAACTATTGAAGGAGATCCAATATCCATCAAAACATGGACAAGTTCAGACTCCAAACAGCAGGGTCCTCCAGAGATCAATTGGATAGGGTTCATAACATTGGATTAGGCTGGCAAAGGAGGAACAATAATCGTTGGGTATTCCAGTCCATCCGTCCCTCCTCTGCATACTTTGCAAAAAGGCTGAAAAGTATGGGGATGACTGTAGCCTGCCAGGGATACAGAGTTGCATCTGTAATGTTCCAAGTATTTATATGCTATATGTACAAAATATATGACACGTCACCATGGGTATTTAATGGTATGTTGACCACTTATGTGATGAACTAATGGGAAAAAGTTAGCTATGCTAAATTGACACTAATTAAATAAGCTAATTATGCAAAATTAAATTAATTATTGATTAATGTAATTAGCAAGTGCCACCTAGGCCAAATCGATTTGAGCCTAAGGTACTTGCTAATCAAAGGCTCGACAAAATTGGGGCAATTTTCCCCAAATCGATTTGGAGGATTTTGGAGGAGAAGGAGCAGCTTGCTCAACGCAAAGAGGATGGAGAATTTGAGAGACAACGAGTTCACTCAAGACACCGGTTAGTAATAATCGATAGCATGAGTTTCTATCTAGAAATTAATCCTTGTGTGATTACATGAATGGTTGATCTTATATTGATGCTCAATTTGAAATTATGGATGGATTTATGGTAGTTCCTTGTTGCATCTCTTGTGCTTGTAGGATAAGGGAGGGTAGAGACCCAAAGGCTAGTAGGAATAGAGATGTTTCTAGCTAGAATCCCATAAATTCCAATAACTGCGGCCTGTGTACGAGTGTCCACCTGGCTGTGGATGCTATGTTATCATTGAGCATTAGACAACAGACACAATGGTGAAGTGGAGGTGGGGCTTGCGGGCTACTGGTGCCCCTATAGTGTGCTAGGCTTATAGTCGGTCATCGTGCGTGGAACGGGTATAGGTCTGACACCCTCTGGGTCGTAGATGTCGACTCAAAAAGTCGTCCTGGGCTCGATAGATAAGTGTGATATCGACCTATGGATTGTGGGAGGAGTGTGTCGCCACGATCCCCTAGCCACCCATGGAACCATTGTGCTCCAGGAAGGGACTTGTCCTATTCCTGCCTCATTGACTCCAAGAGATTACGTCTCTGGAAGGCTACAATCACGCCACAACATGTTTCAGCCTATCTGCAAAGTGTGCACAGGAAGGGCGGATGGAGTGGACTATCCTAGCCAATGTTCTATGCCAGCCAATGCCATTGTCATGATTCCATCTACAGTTATCCGGAGACCTTGATCATTAGTCGACCCCCTTTTTGAGTCTGAGCCCGGGGTAGAATCCTCATTTATTATGTATTCTATATGCTATGTTGATGTTATATTGATGTTCGTATCGTTGATGGATGAGTCATCCTTCAAAATGACATATTACCTTATGTGTATTGTTGCTAGTGCTAACATGTATGTACGCTTCTATAGTATAGGTTATCCTAGAGAAGGCATGGAATGAATAACACATTTGTGTCCTTCGGTCGGACACTTGGCCCTCACTTGTGGTCCGAGTCAGACGGGGGCCTTTCCCCGCAGTTATATGATGGGAGCATCGTATAGGTTCGGGGAGGGTCACATCATCTCTTGAGCATCTCCCCTAACACAATGAGGCAGGAAGAGACTGCTCTCTTCCAGAAGCACACACCAACTACAAGTGGATAGAGGGCTATGGTCCTATGCCTGTACATGACTTAACCTCACAAATGCATAACTAGGCGGTGTCGAGCCCATACCTTATCCACATATAGTGACAAAGTATTAGGCCTAGCACACAACATTTCCCCAGTAGCCAAAGCACGCCAAGGGATCAATTGCAATTAGACAAGTCTTTCTTATAATCTAGTCTAGCCTCGCCACCCGCAGTTAGGTTGGCTCTTATGCACATGACGCATTTAAATGGAAATTAATGATATCTATGCGAGAATCATTTCTAAACATGGCTCTTGATCCCGATCCCCATCCCCTGCACAAAAAAATACAATCCATCATCATATAACAAAATGAAATGAAATAACAAATATAATCTAACTAATGTAATCAACATGATTAGGATTCGTTTATTAGTCCGGGTCACAAAGTTAGGCTTCTTAGGCTTAGGAGATTAGTTAAGGCTAAAAATCGGTACTAATTCGGCTTAAAGAATAGCCGGAAGCTTGCATTGACTAGCAGAATCACCAATTTACCAGATCTTTGGCTAGCTCCAACTCCTTGGAACGTGTTCATGCTGCTATGATAGGCGAAGACCTTGAAGATACCTCAAAATGTGAGCTTGCCTACTGCTACTAAGCCGGATTCTATCAGACGTTGCTTTTAATGCGCATGAGATGGCTGGAATCCAAAACGGACACCTTTGAGTTCTTGCTCGCTATTTGGCTTATTTGGTCATTGCCATGTGACAATATATGTTATATTTGCAGATGTTGTATTAACATGTGCAATATAATGCCATGGTTCTATATCGCAATAAAACTGACATTCCTTGGATAGGGACACGCTTTCTCATATTTCCTATTTACACTGCTTCTTTTCTCATTTCTAGTCATTAGTGCTCTTTTGAGCTCCTTTTCATTCTACTCAATTGGCTCCACAAGTTTTCTTAAGCTAGAATTCTCTACTGTATTTTGTTCCTTCTAGTTTATCCTCAAGTTCTGCTAGTTCAACGAGATTCTAAGCATCTATGAGTGTAGTTGATTCTTGGGCTTTAGATAGGGTATTTTCTTGCTTTTATGAGGCACCATTGTCATATTGATGTGTTGTTTGACAAGGAGTTGTTTAGCTTTTCTTCTGGAGGGTTTGTTTAACCTGTGTGTTTTATTTTCCTGTTGGTAGTTCTTCTCGGCCTACACACCTATTGTAGTTTTGGGTCTATTTCTTTTAATTCAACTATTCGAGAAACATTATGCTTCAACAGTTTTGCCCCTAAATCTTTAGATGGATAGTTTTATACCAAATTTTCCCTAGCCTTGTGGTAGACTAGGGTTTTTTGCAAGTCTCTTCTACCCAGTTTTTGCTTATGTTTTTCTTAAAATTCCTACAGATTTGTCTTGTTCAGAGTTGGATTCAATTTCTGTGAGCAGCTTGTCTTTGTTCTTCTGGTATCTTTTTGTTGACAAGTCAGCTCTCAGGGATCTCGCTCATTTGATGGCCATCTTCTCTGTGCCGGCATAATTTTGACAGATTTGAATGGGCCTTGCCCTCCATTCTTCATCGCATCTGCAAGCTTCTGCCTTGACTTTTCTTTCTGCAAAATCTTCTATTTGTCAATCTCATAACACAATCCAATTTGGCCTGTATTGTTTGATGGTTTAATATCAAGGGTTTTTTAATTAGTTTGCCCTATGATTGAATCTCCGACTTTTGAATTGTGCAAGCAATAGAGATGCAATCAACTTTTGATATGGTTTTTACATTTATTTGCTGGTTTTGTATTCTAGTTATGCAGATGGTTCTAGAAGGTATTTGAACTTTATGCTGTTCTTATCCCGAATTGAATTGATGTCTGTTTTTCCATTCTGAATCAATGAACTAGTGGACCCTTATGCCATAGCATCTGCTCAAGAAGCAGAAGCAGATGGGACACACAATGGCTCCGGCAAGGAGGATTACAAACAGTTTAATGAGCATGATGAATTTTCGGATGAGGCGTCTATGTCCAAGGATGATCGTTGTGATTGGAACATTATGCATTTTTCTTGTTGATTACGCCGCACTTTCTAAATGCCTCAAACGCCCACGTCATTTTTATGGCTAACCCCATGTCTTCATGGTGTAAACAATTTCGAAAGTAGTAGAATATAGCAGGGCAATTGAAGGGCACGAATAGTTGCAGTCTTAACTTAGGAAGAAATTGTATGCCTTCAGAAAGGCCTTGTCATTTTGGGACCTTATTGATATTGGATTATCTTGTATATGCCACTAGAATGGTATACAATTATGTTTCAAGTGTGTATATAATTCTAACTGTGGGTTTAGAGATAAAGATTCAATTTATTTCCTAGATTTCTTTAAGCATTGCATCATTCACCAATATATCATTGACTCATGCAAGGGTAGATGGGATTTCGGGTTACCTAGAGGGTGAACCTGGCAGACCCGTTGCACTTTTGGATGCCAGTGTTGTGAAAAAGGTCAAAATGCATATTTTAGAAGTTAGATTAATCCTAGACTTGCTCGTGGCCCACATCAATTCATGTTATCCCATGTGCCCATGAAGATGCATAAAACAATTGCATCTTTTTATACTAGTGCACACACCATCTCAAAATTGACACAAGGAGATGGAGTTGTGAGGAACATGAAAACATGATATATAAATGTTGCCAGATGAAAGTTATTGAAGATGAATCCCACACTCTTCAAATTTGCCAGGAGTTTAGAACTATTCGAGCACAATATGTTAAAATAATTACACTTAGTCAGACGTTCCATTTTCTCTTGCAAATGCCTGCAGTAATGGCATTATCATCTTTATCCTAGAGTTCCCTACAAGGGTCAAAGTAGATAGGTGGGGGTCATTTTCGTGTCAGTGACACATAGTGCTTTGGTGGTACTTTTTATTTTTAGATTGTAATTTTGACCCGTCATGCACAATACGCTGAAGAGCTTCTCACAGGGTGCCAAAATTTCGGCCTCTCCCACTATGTCATCAATTTTAGGAAATTCTTGGGCTGGTTTTCCTGCTTTTTGACGGATTCTACCGGCTCCAAATCAATTTTGAAAATTGAGTTGGACCCCTTTGTTGCAAAAAGTTTACCATCTTGGTTCAGGAATTCTTGGCCAGTATGCATGCTAGATGAATCTCATTGCAGGTTATGCTGCTGAATTTGCATCTTGTTTTGGAGGCCAAGTTCTAGATGAAATTGCCTCTTCTATGGGAATTGACATCCAACATTACATGTCAGAATGGAACATGGATCAAGAAGTGGTTGTGGAGGAGAGTGTTTCCAATGGCATGCAGACTCAAAATCTATTTGATTCAGGCAGAAATGAGGTACTATTGTCCCCAGGTCATTATGATGAATTTCGTGATAGTTTTACATGCATTGATGACTGCAAAAAGCGATGCAATTGTGACGAAAAGATGACAACTAGACAGAAGCAAAAGCTGGCCAAGAAAATTGTTGATTACATTGACAAGGTATGCTTTGTTTGTGATCTTGATGATAGAAAGGAGGTATAGTTACTAGAGTTTGATCTAATTGGAAATAAGCAATTAAATGTATACAAGCATGTTGTTGACAATGTGAAAAAAACTCTTGAAAGCAAGAAACATGGTAGGACACAAGATATTAATCAGGCAAGATCATCTACTTTGATGATGGCTGTTAGTGGATGCAACAATCGAGCAGGAAAAAGGTTTTGAACTTGAAGAGGAGAACTGTGTACGCTGCCTTGGAAAAAAGGGCAGTTGCTGAACTTAGCGGACCCTGTCCATGTTCAAGAAGAGACGCAGATCCGATAGATTATCCGACTCTGATTGTGAAAAGGTACACAACTTTTGGATTTCTGAAACTAGGGCGTTTCCAAATAAAAGACAGGTTATGAAATTGAGAGATGGTGATAAAATGCCAAAGACATATAATTTACATCCAATTCACTTTCTAGAAGAGTCACATGTATGTGCTTAGTTGTTTTCTTGAGGAACATAAAACTTTTCTTTAACTTGAGGAATTTCAGGGTATGTTCTACAAAACATTCAAGAGGCAATATCCAGAAATGAAGATAGGATTGAGATTGTTTGAAACCTTGAAATCTAAGTCTGTGAGAAGACTAAAGGAGAGAGAAATATGTTGTCGCTTATATCATATACGAATGGAATACATTAGGCAAGCCATCAACAAGCTAAGGCGAGATTCAAGTATCCACGGTCCAAACTGTACATGCAAATGTAGTATTTGTGGTTCAGGTCCAAATTGTACAGCAAATACACACAATTTCAATAGTGCTAGTGAGATGTGGAGATCTATGATGTGTATGAAGAAGGACACAACAGATTGGTACAACCCCAAATGTTTGACAATGGAATGTCATGATTGTGGTTTAAAATTATTCACAAGATGCCCCAGGGAAAAGAGCAAGAGAATGAAATTAGATTGGAAGAACTTCGAGAAGGTGAGGGCTTAATTCTAGCTATGTACTGTTATTTAGATTATGTTAGTATGGACATGATAGTTTTGAGTTATCATTGTTGCTAAATTGCTTATAATTTTGTAGGTCAAAGAAACATTTGTAAAGGAAAAGGATGGGAAACCCATTGTCAAGACTAGAGATGTGATGAAGTTGGCTTACAAAAGCACTTCATTGTATGTCTATGGAACACGCAGAGACAACTATAAAGAAATTCATTCCTCACAATTATATGGTTAGCTGGCAGGCGGATCAGCTTAAGGAATGATTGCAAACATTCCCAAAAAATACGATTGTCTCTGTCATTGACTTTGCAGAGAACTATATGTTCAAAATCCAGCAGGAGATACAAATAATGCATTGGCATAACGATTAGAGTTCTTCACTTGTACACATTACATATAGGCATGCGAAGAAAGACGAGGAGGCAAATCTTGATGTTGGCGACCACAAATTGGTGAAGGAAACTCATTTTTATATCTCAGATGATCGCTTGCATGATACATTATTTGTACAACATTACCTCCAAAAGCATGCTAGTTATTGTTAGGATCTTATAAGAAATGTCTAGTCTATTGCATTTAATGGTCTATTCTTGCAAACTATTAACTTGAAATAAGAACACAACAATGCAAGTAGACAATAACTTTATTGTCAAATGACCATATAGGCAAATACTTTATTTACACTCGAGAGCTCAGGCATTCATCGTGAATGAATCCTTTTGCACAAAACAACTTGCCCCCCCTGAATACCGAACTGATGATTCTACTTGTATTTATAATCCGGCACCAATTCTCAAGGAATCGGCACCGATCTCAGCGTCGGTTTAGCACAATTCTATATTTGAATTCGAACATGGCTCGATCTTATTTGACCGCCATTTATAGCTGTATCTGACCATTGAAAACCTAAGGTTCATATTAAGATGCATATCGAACCATTACCTTAGGTTTTCTTCGAGCCATTAAACTTTTATCACATGATAACTTTCACCATTGAACTTCAATATCAAACTTAACTTCAGGGCCATATTTAGTTCTAACTTTGCATTCATGCACATGCACCCAATGCAACCTGTTAGAGTTAGACTTTCATCATTCGATCCCAACCATTCTTATAATGTTCTTTTCTTCTAGATCTCTATATTACCAGAACAATTCTGTCTAGTAGAACTGCACCATAATATTATAATATGAACTATTCTCTTCACTCTCCCTTCATATTATAATCTTTGCAACTGATCAAACTTCTTAAATATGTAAACTTTGGCTCTGCTAATGCCTTGGTGAGTATGTCTGCTAGTTGCTTATCTGTTTGTACATATTCAACCTGTATAATATTCTTATTCACCAGATCTCTGATAAAATGTGCCTCCAGCTCAATATGCTTTGTCCTTTCATGCAAAATGGAATTTTTGGTCATAGCAATACAACTTGTGCTGTCAGAGAATAGTATTAATGGATCTTCTTGCTGCATTCCAATCTCATTCAATAGTCTTCTGCTCCAGACCATTTCTTTAGCTGCAAGTGTTGTAGCAGAATATTCTGCTTCTGCAGATGAGAGTGCTATGGCACTTTGCTTCTTGCATTTCCATGAAACAGGGCCACCTCCTAACATCAAAACAAATCCAGATGTAGACTTTCTTTCATCAGGATCCCCTCCCCAGTCTGAATCACAATAAGATTCAAGTTTGAGATTATTGGAATTGAACATAATTCCATAATTTACTGTCCCCTTCAAATACCTAATCACTCTTTTTGCAGCTTGCCAATGCAATATGCCAAAGTTGTTGCAATATCTTCTCAATATGTTGACAGCATATGAAATATCAGGTCTGGTGCTATTTGCCAAATAAAGAAGACATCCTATTAATTCCCTGTAAGGCAAATGCTGAACTTCATTCTTCTCTTCATCAGTTTGAGGGCATTGATCCATTGATATCTTGTTCCCTGCCACCATTGGGGTTTTTACCTCTTTGCAACTTTCCATATTGAACCTTTTGAGTATTCCCAAAATATTCTGTCCTTGTGACAGAGTCATAATCTTGTTGCTTCTGTCCCTATATACTTCTATCCCTAAAAACCTTTTAAGTTCCCCCAGATCACTCATTTTAAATCTGCTTTTCAATATGTCTTTGCATGTTTGTAATATTCCGAGATTACTGCTAATCATCACATTATCATCCATATACAGGGCTATATAACAGAATTCTGCTCCTTCCTTAAACAAATATATATTTCCATCATCTTTAAGTTTAGTGAAACCCTGCTCCCTCAAATATGTATCCATGCACAAATACCATTTTCTAGGTGATTGTTTCAATCCATAAACAACTCTTTTTAATTTCCACACTTTGTTTTTCCCTTGTTCAAACCCTGGAGGTTGTTTCATATAAATATCCTCTTCTAGTTTTGCATTAAGAAAAGTAGTGGTAACATCCATATGATGTACCTCTAAGTCTTGAGCATTTGCCATAGCTAACAACATTCTTATGCTTGTCATCTTCACTATAGGAGAAAAGGTATCATCATAATCAATCCCTTGTTTTTGGGAAAAACCTTGAGCCACTAGCCTTGCTTTGTGCTTTATCTTATCTCCTTCAGTGCTCTGCTTAATTTTGTATATCCATTTGCATCCTACAACATTTATACCATTAGGTAAGTCTACTAATTCAAAAGTTTCAGTTCTCTTGAAAGCATCAAGTTCTTCTTCCATTGCATTAGTCCAATGATTTGCATCTGGACTCTCCATAGCTTCTTTGAATGATTTGGGAACTTCAAAATCTATCATTGCCAATATCTCAATGATATTTATTTCTGCTGCATTAATTCTCAATCTCCTGCTTCTACCTGAGGAATCTCTACCAAGTAGATCAGTACTTACCTCTTTGGCCTCGTCTTGTAATATTTGAGCATTAGTTCTTCTCCCAATCCGAGCTTTGGCTTTTGTTGTTTGCTCCTCTTGTGCAATGATTTGTTCTTCCTCTAATGGTTGTTCTACTTGTACATCTGCAACTTTGTTGTCCTGCAAAACTGTTGCATTAGTTTCAAGGTCATCATCATAGATATTGGTTAGTTTGTCAAATGGTTGTGCCCTTTGAGGCGAATCCTCTTTCTTGACTGTCACATCTCCTGATTTATAATCTTTATAATGTTGACTTTCATCAAAGACAACGTCCCTGCTGACTACTACTTTCCTTCTTGCAGGATCAAACAGCCTATAGGCTTTAGAGTGCTCATCATATCCAACAAGATAGGCTATTAAAGCTCTATCATCAAGTTTCTTCCTCTGCTCTTTGGGAATATGCACAAATCCTAGACATCCATAACTTTTTAGCTTGTCATAATTTGGCTTATTACCAGACCAAAGTATCTCAGGTAAGGAACCATTAATGCTTGCTGATGGAAGTATGTTTTGTACCTCAACTGCAGTTCTAACTGCCTCTTCCCATAAGAAATTTGGCAACCCTGTGTGTTTAATCATTGCTCTCACTGCATTTAGAATTGTTCTGTTCTTCCTCTCTGCCACACCATTTTGTTGTGGAGAGTGAGAACATGTTAATTGCCTTTTTATTCCCCTTGCTTTGCAATAAGCTTTAAATCTGGTTGACAAGTATTCTCCACCCCTATCCGATCTCACACACTTCACCTTGTCTCCTGTTTCAAGCTCTACTTCTGCAATATAATTTTTGAAAGCCTCAAAGGCTTCATCTTTTGTTCTCAAGCATTTCACCTTGGCTTTTCGACTAAAATCATCTATGAATGTAATGAAGTATTTTTTTCCTGTAATCAGTATGTACCACTTCCAAGATTCTCTTAGCTTTCTTATTTGATTTTTTGGAAGGTAATCTGGTATGCTTCCCAACCATACAACCATAACACAATTTCTTTTCATTCTCAATTTGGCAATGCTCGATTAATCCCTGTTTTCCCATGGCCAGAATGTTTTTGTTGCTTGTATGACATAATCTTTCATGCTAAATGTTGATATCTGAGCCTATAATTGCATTTACACATGGCACTTGATTATTTTCCAAACCAAAAAGGTTTCCTACTCTTTTTCCAAGAAATTTGACTTCATTATGCATCATAATAGTACATTTCTTTCTGTCAAATATGACAGTATATCCCATGTCCACAAGCTGGCTGATTGAGATCAAATTTCTTACTAAAGTAGGTACACACAAAACATCTTTTAAGACAACTGCATTTCCTTGAAAATCAAATAATTCTAAAGTTCCAGAAAGTTGAATCTTTTGCAAGCCTCCATTCCCCAATCTGATGTAGCCTCCTCTCTCATGTTTCTCATCCTTAAGAAGTTTGGCAAACCCTGTTACTGTTTTCTCTGCTCCACTATCTAATATCAACATATCATTTCCACTATTAGATTGTTTCCTAGAATTATCAACAGAGATATTACTTACCTCAGCATCCTCATCATCTTCACTACTTCCTTCTTCAGCTTCTTGGGTCAGATTTACCCCTGGTTCCTGCCTTCCACCACCTTTTGCTTGTTTTCCTTTATTTAGCTTGCCTCTCCTTCCTTTGCTGCTAGAGCACCTGTTTGCAAAATGACCTTTGCCACCACAGTTATAGCATTCAACCTCTTTGAGTTTAGGGCAGTCAGCCTTCAAGTGACCATGTGCTTTGCAGTGATAGCAAGGACCGACATTCCCCTTTTGTTTTGCTAATTTTTTTTTTTTTTTTTTTTTTTTTTTGAGAGTAAGAGTGAATTTTTCCATTAATCAAGAAACACAGTACATAGTTCTGCTTTGATCAGCAGATTAAAGCATAGCATAAGGTCTTTAAACATAAACGTCCATCAAAATGCTATGATGTCAAGTCTGAGAAGTAAGCAGCAAAAATCCGATCCTGAGTTGAGCTGAAATGGCCAAAGGATAGCTGATAAGTAGTGATAATCTTCCAAAAATGAGATAGTCTTCAAAAATGTGTAGAGATCACGACCCCAAGCAGTAATTATTGTTAAAACCTGAAAGTAACATCAACCAAAATTCTGCTAGATTAGGAAATACCATTGAGCAAATCATGTATGTAGCGAGGGGTTGGATAGGAAGTCGATACAAAGGTGGGGCTACCGAGTCCGGTGAGAGGGAGTCAAGCTTAGAGTTGAAAAAGGCATAGAAAGAGTCACAGATCCAAAGGTGTAATCGCCATGTCGCTTTCGGCAATGCTATCCACACAAGAGAGGTCAGATGCAGTCAAACAAAGCAAGGAACCAAACAAATCAGCCAACGATGCAGTGAGTATAGTCGCGCTTCTCTCATCTTGAGAATTGTTCCTCCATGTATCATTGTACATGGAGAGGAAATCAAACATAGTATATACTTGCACCACTTCTCTGCAGAACATTCTTGCAATCTTCATGTCCAAATTTTCTTCATTTTCAGAAAGTTTGTTGAAGAACAGTTTTAGGTCAAGATCAACATCCCTTTTGAGTAGATTGTCATCCATTTCACCCATGCTCTTCTTGCATTTCTTCAAGTAGGCTAACATCATCACCAAAAGCAGAATTAGAATTGATAACATTGAAGTTAGCTACAAATAAATCAAAGGACCCCCACGAAATGACCAACCAAATCCCATTTTCTCATCATATTTATCGATTGCTTCCTTTTGTGTGTCAGAATGCAAATAGATTGAATATCAAGTTGAAAATGCAATTTGATCCAAAAAATAGAGAAATTCTTTTTGCCATAAACTACTCTATTTCTTGCCTTCCATATATTCCAAAGAGCAATAAACATGATAGTGTTAGCAAAAGTGCATCCATTTTGGACATAAGACAAAGAAATTTCGGAGATCCTGTTAGGAAAAGAACTGACCCATCTTATCATCAAACCAAGACCAAAAAGAATTAAGCTTAGGGCAGATAAAGATGTGTTCAAGATCCTCCTCTAAAACTGCAGTGAAAGCCGCACAAGGCGTAGATGTTGTCATTCCCGAGGGAGAGAAGTTGTAAATTAGGAATGCTTTTATTAGCTAACAACCAAATAAAGAAGTTGACTTTGGGGAAGCAATAAGAGTTCCAAACATCATGGAAAAGAGTTTTGGCTTCCTCTATAGAGATAGACCATTTGAGACCAGCTTTGGACGGATTGTCAGAATTGCTAATAGCAGAATAGATTTGACTGACTTTATATACACACTTACCTGCAATGCTCCAATTGGTTGCCTTGGGGACAATATTATTTAACCAAGTCTGAGGCAGGATCGACTTAATGTGCAGATAGATCTTTTTGTCACTAGAGGTGCCATGAACTAAGTTTTTCAGATTGGTCCAAGAAATGAGCTTATTATTCAAATATAGGTCACCTAGAAAAATGAGGCCATAATCAGACCATTTCTTATAGATTTTTGGGTGTCTCAAGGCAAGAGTCTTACTAGGATGATTCTTCAGAATTGGATTCCAAAAAATAGTCATTTGCAAATTAAGATCTTGAGGTTCATCATAAGCATAGGCAGATTGCACCTTATTCCAAGCCATAATGAAGTTTCTCATTAGAGGGGAAGTATTTGGACCAGCCTGGAGAACATTAAAACAGGAATCAGGTAGAATATGTTCAATTGTAGGATGGCCAACCAAGTGAGAGCAGGAAAGCCAGTATCTGATAAAATGAGAGGATGGACCAGCATTACTCGTGAAGGATTTCCATATGTATTTGCCCGGCCCGAGCACGTGCTTGAAGATGAAGATCCTTGCAGCCAAGACCACCATATTTTTTTAGGCCCGACACATAATTCCAACCAACAAGATGAGAGCCTTTCAAATGAACTTTCGATTATCTTTTCAATCTCGAGAATAGATTGACTTTGGGGCCACTAAAAGCGGAGGAAAAGTAGATGTGAGTGCTAGCCGGACCGAGTTTGCAATAATAGATCTACCAAAGAAAGGACAATCCACCTCTGAAATTATTTAACTTTTTCCTTATTCTGCTATTATAGGCTGCCATAGGCCTTTAAGATTAGAATTGAGAGACAAAGGCATACCTAATAGAGTGGAGGCATGATGAGTATTAACAACCTTAAGATTAGCAAAGTTTGGCTGGATATTATCACCAATGATCACACATTTAGCCAAATTGGTGGACCCCGTATGCGTGAGAAAATTGATTGATAATGTCAAGAAAGAAATCAATGTTAGATATATCAGATCTAAAAAGGCAAAAGTATCATCAAAGATATTGAGAGAGAGTTAGGGACTCCTCACTATTTGGCGATTAAGACCTTTAATCATCCCAAGTTCCTTGAAATGAAGAACGGCTTTTGTAAGCATTTCAGCTACTATCAAGAATAAATAGGGGGCTAGGGGCAACCTTGTCCGACTCCTCTAGATAAGGGAAAGAATTGGGAGGGGAGCCATTAATAATGACAAAGCAGAGTGAGAGAAAGTATTCAAGCCATGAATTAGAAGCTTTAACTTAGGATGAAACCCCAATTTTGAGAGGGCAAGATCAAGAAAATCCCATCTCATCAGATCAAAGGCTCTCTTAAAATCCAGTTTAAGGAGCACACAATTTTGATTGGAGATGCTATTCCAATGAAGACCTTCCATAGCGATGATATAGTTGTCCAAGATAAATCTATTAGGAAGAAAGGTTGATGATAGAGAGATATGTTCTTCAAGAAAAATACTTTGATTCTATTTGCAATTATCTTGGCACGATCTTATAAGAGGTATTGGTTAAAGAGATCGGCCTCCAATCTGAAAAAGTAGATGGGTTATCCACTTTAGGAATGAGGGAAATAAAACCAGCAGAGATTGAAGGATGTAAGAAATTGGCCTCCCAAAAACCTGAAACCATGGAAATGATATCATGTTTAAGAATATCCCAGAAGTGAACATAGAATTCACTAGGAAGACCATCAGGGCCAGGAGATTTGCCTCTGCCAAAGGATCTAAGAACCTTGAAAATCTCATCTTCTCCAGGGGGAGTCACAATAGAATCATCCATAGTATCCATAGAAGATGGGATGATCACATCCAGCAAATCAAGAAATTTTCTTTCCTTGACAAGATCAATTTGCTGAGTTGGAGTTTTGGAAAAAAGAGTGGCATAGTTCTCTTGGAAGAAAGACTTGATAAGCTTGGAGTCATTTAGGGAGATTCCAGTGTCAGTCTGAACTTGAGTGATAGCATTTCTAAGCAGTCTGACTTTAGCCATTTTAAAGAAAAAACTGGAGCTGCCATAGTCCATATCCTTATTAAATTTAATCTTACACTTGATGGAAGAGCTTTTGGCCTCAATTTCCTCAACACTTTTTAGGTAATTTTCAAGAAGTTCCTCACCAATATGAAGGTTCAGATTGTGAGGATCTTCTTGAAGGAGAGATCTAATATCCCTCATCTTGGCAAGCAATTGCTCTTTTTCATTGGTTTTGGCCAAATGTTTGCTTTTAGACCAACCTTTAATCCAGCTCTTGACCTTCTTGATTTTGCCATAGAATCTTTTCATTGACTGTTGATTACCTTCATCAGGAATATTAAGATAGAAATCTTTGAAGTCTCTAACAAAGGAGTCATTCTCTAACAGAGCACAGTTAAATTTGTATGATACATTGCCATCTCTAGGAGTTTGAGTCAAATGCTTAGTACATAAAAATTGAGGCTGATGGTCTGATATTATATTGCCTTCATCACTAGTGACATAGCAGTTATCCCAAAGGGATGAGGTTGGACTACACACATAAAATCATCCGGGGTACAATAGACTCTTTTGTCACCTTTTTGCTTATTAGACCAAGTATAAGAAGCGGTAGAGGAAGGCACATAAACCAATGAAGTATCAGAGATAAAAGAGTCCCAATTAGATCTCTCTAAAGTAGACATATTGAGATGGTTGCCTAGTTTCATGTTCCAGGAGGGAGTGTTATTAAAATCCCCCCCTATAATCCAGTCCAAGATAGGATTAGCATGCATCCAAGATTTGATTTCAGGCCAAAGAGCTTCTCTTTCTTTTGGGTTGGTGGAGGCATAAACATTTATTACTCCAAAAGTGGAGTCTTGTAACTGAAATATGACAGCTTGCCACATCTTAGAGGGAGAGTTATGGAAAGAGAGATGCTTCAGGTTTTTCCATATCATGATAATACCTCCACTTCTACCAGAAGCCTCAATCCAGGTGGAAGAGGCTCCAGGGTAAATCCAATCTCCGAGATTGGAAATTTCAAATTTGGGAAGCTTGACTTCCTGCAGCAGAATTATATCAGAGTTATAATTCCTAAGTTGGGAGATGGCACGTCTCCTTTTGATTGGGCCTTTGATACCCCTTACATTCCAGGAGATGATCTTCATGGTCAGATTAAAAAGAACAGAAGAAAAGAAGGAAGGATAAAGATTAATATCTTTTCTTTTTCCCTTTCCCTTTTCTAACTTTACTTCTAGTGTTAGCAGCAGGGGTATTATGCAAATTTATGAGTTCAGACAGGGGAGTATCATACTTTTTGGCTTTAGCCAATTTTCCCTCTCGGGTAGAGGTATGTCTGGAATTATCATCCTTATGAGAACACTCAGCTAGGTATTTATCACCCTCCCAATTTTCCTTATCAATTTCCAAATCACTGACATCAGAAGCTCCACCAGGAATGAATTCAAACATTTCATTAATACTAGCAGGAAGATCACAATCACTATTAAAGGTCTCCAAATGCTTATGAGAAGGAGGAGAGAGAACCTGACCTGGTAGTTCAGCAGCATGAGTAACCATTTTGCAGAAATCCTCTTCCTTGTGAATTTCCCCATAATTATCTTGACCATGTTCACAATTCAACAGCTCCCTTTCTGGAGTATCTTGCACAATCTCTTCCTCCAAAATATGGCATACTTGCTGTGATTGAGAGCAAAGACCCTCTTGCAAGGAAGCTAATTGCTCAGCAATATTACTGTCTATGAGGGATGGTGGAGGGAGAAAGGGATCAGAGGCTGGTGAGAGATCAATAAAGGGAGATTGGGAATGGTTGTTTGAATCAATGTAAGAATTGCCCAACAGTACATCCAAATCCACCTCAGAATTAAGGTTAGCCAATACCTGAAAATGATTGATGTTACCATTTAGATTTCTGTTGCTGTCCTTTGAGTCTTCAGTGTTGCATAAGACCATGGTCCTTTCCTTTGATTTAGAGTGATTTTTATCACTTGTAGATGCAGGAATTGGAGCAGGCACCATTTCAACCAAAGTATCCTTTGGGTCAATTGCCTCACATAGAAGCTGCTCATTGGTCAGAGAGACCTTTTCTAAGACCTTTCCATGACTGTCTTTCTTGATTAATGAACTACTCTTACCCCTGTTAGAGTTCAGAAATTGTGAACTCTTATTGTTGGTATTTATGTTTTTGGCATCCGAAATAATTTTATTTAGAGTATCATGAAGACTGTTGACCTTGTTGATGCCATTAGCAGATGGCCCAGCATTGTAGAGTACCTTTACTTTCTGGAACCCCTTTTCAGAGGTTCCATCTTGAGCTTGATTTCTAACAGGAGGTGCATCCCCAGTCATATCATTTTGAGACTGGGAGTCTCTCAAATTTTTTTTCTCTGAATCCTTTTATAGCTACCATTGACTTTGGTCCACTGAAAGTCTTTATCTTTGGATAAGATGTTTGAAGGGCCAATGTCCCTATTCCTATTGAGAGAGTCAAAATTTGAAACTGGCGCACAAGGTATTTGCATTTCGTGCTGTCTCTTGACAGCCCTGTTGCTGTTTTCCTTGGGGTTGACTTGCTGTTTGACTTGCTGATTGACTTCCATATCCTCAGTCTGATTGATGTCACAATTCATATTCATTTCTGTGGAAGGTGAGATTTCCTTGCAAGAATCATACCGAAGTGCACGGCCCCTCGGTTTTGACAATGAGGAGGCAGACCAGCCCATCTAAGAGAGAGGGAGGCTTTTTGACCATAAACATCAAGGAAGGGAATTTGGAGGGGGACCTCTTTGGATATATCAATTTGGACAAAAGATTTGGGAGGTCTATATGGCGAAAATTCAGTGCATATATAGGATCCAATGGAACCAAAAAGCGGTTTTGAGGCAGTCTTCATTCCAGGTAGATAGGATTTAAACCATGAAGCGTGGTAGAGGCTACACAAAGATTATCCGTTAGCAACTTCAAATTTGGGATCCCACTTTAGAAAGGAGAGTTGAAAGGACTCGAGTCAAAGGACCTCGATTTAGCAAAAGATTGGCGAGATCTTTTGTTACCACATTCAATCATAACATAAGGAGATTGTAACCGATGCTTGACATTGATAAGAATTTCTTTGTGAAGGTTCAAGCAAAAGGCCCGTAGTTTGTCAAGTTTAAGACCATGCTTATTGATTTTGACAATAACGGTAGAGTCATGAAAAGAAATCAACTTTGCATGAACAGAAGGAAGGTCCAAAGAAATACCTTTAAAAGTAACTGTTTTCATGGCTTTGAAAGCAGGATTGAAGGATCGAATTGTTCCGAGAGCATTTGTGAAGAATTTGTCTGGGAATTTTTGCTGTTCCGGCCGTTTATCACCATAGGGAAGAGGAACTTGTCGGGCTGGATCCATGCATGGTAATTGGCCTCTATAATCGGGGTCCTTGGATAAATTATCCCAGCATGGCACTTTGGAAGACAAAGGATCCATAGAAGACTGTTCAATTAAGGAGTTAGCAAAATCACCAAAGAAAATGACATTTTTTGGGTTTTCTTGAAAGGACCTTAGTTGCTTGAGAAGATCGGAGCGGTCGGAGGGCTCAAGATCGGCAAATCGTGAAGAAGGATAGAAAGAAATTTAGGGTAATTTTTGTTTATAAGAGCCATCTAGAAAGAACCAGGTGGAAACTACAAAAGCAGATTGAACATGTGCGAAATAGCAGGAGGGAGCAACAAGGGGCAAAGAAATCAGGGAGACGAGCAGAATTAAACTTTCAGAAGGTGGAAAGCCACACTCAAAGCCAAAAACTAAGGGGAACTACACTAAAGGATGAATCATTGCTCGGAATACACCTTAACCACAATTTTCGAATCACTCCACCCTTAATGCACATGAAAGATTCCTAGGTAGCGAGAGATTTCTTTTTTCCCCACGAATTCCTGAAGCCAAGAGTCCACAATTTCTACCTCAAATTCCACTGAGCTTGGCACAAACGAGTATTCAGCAACGAAAAGATCTTCCGGAAAATACTGTTCCAAGACCAAAGAATTCCAGAGAGCCACTGGAGATCCTTTCAAAAAGCCACAAGTTAATCTTGCATTATGCTTGATAGTTGCAAAAATTCTGGTATCCATCTGTAGGGAAAATTAAGGGGAAACATGAGAAAGGCTAGCCCCTACAAGGCTGGCAATCTTAATCCAGTAATTGCTTCAGATAGGAGCACAGATTAGCACAACCTATCAAGAAATTGGTTTGAATCTAATAAGACAAAAGATTCAAGAAAAATGGCGCACAGTGCTGACGTGTACATTTTTCTCTCTCATTACCGTTCCCTTTGTACTTGGATCTACCTGCATAAAGAACTTCAACATTTTCATCAACTTCGTCTGTTAGGATTTTATTTTGTTCAAATTCAGTCCTTATCATCTCCTCAGCAACTTCTCTACTTCTGGCTACATTCCTGATTAGTGTGGCTAACTGCTTGTTTTCTCCAACTGCCCTGGCCACATGCAAAAGTTTTTGCTGATCTGTCATGATCACGCCTGCACCTTCTAGGTCTGCAATGATATTATCAAACTTCGAGAAGAAAACAGTCAGGTCATCCTTTTCTCTAAGTCTAAGCTTCCTTAACTCTTTATCTAAAATATCAATTTGAGATGAACTCTTTTCTTCATAATGCTTCAAAAGATATTTCCAAATTTCTGCAGGACTTTTACCTCTAACCTTCAGTAAAATGGAAGCTCCTACTTTGCTAGTTAAAATTGCATAGGCTTCTTTTAACTTAGCTTTATCCACACCAACAAGGCCACCACCAATACTGCTTGTTGCAGTAGCATTTACACCTTCTGTTGCAGATTCTTCATCAGAAGCATTGCTCTCCCTTCTTCCTGCAACCAATCTCATTGTTCCATTAGTATTACTAGAGCTAGTTTCATCTAGTAATTCCCATAGATTTTCATTTTCAAGAACATTTTTCATTTGTTCTTTCCAGATTTGAAATCCAGGGCCCCCTTCATAAACCTTAATTCCATTTAGAAGTGCAGCTCCAAACCTACTAGACATTTCAAACAACCTGGCTCTGATACCACTGTTAGGATCTTATAAGAAATGTCTAGTCTATTGCATTTAATGGTCTATTCTTGCAAACTATTAACTTGAAATAAGAACACAACAATGCAAGTAGACAATAACTTTATTGTCAAATGACCATATAGGCAAATACTTTATTTACACTCGAGAGCTCAGGCATTCATCGTGAATGAATCCTTTTGCACAAAACAACTTGCCCCCCCCTGAATACCGAACTGATGATTCTACTTGTATTTATAATCCGGCACCAATTCTCAAGGAATCGGCACCGATCTCAGCGTCGGTTTAGCACAGTTCTATATTTGAATTCGAACATGGCTCGATCTTATTTGACCGCCATTTATAGCTGTATCTGACCATTGAAAACCTAAGGTTCATATTAAGATGCATATCGAACCATTACCTTAGGTTTTCTTCGAGCCATTAAACTTTTATCACATGATAACTTTCACCATTGAACTTCAATATCAAACTTAACTTCAGGGCCATATTTAGTTCTAACTTTGCATTCATGCACATGCACCCAATGCAACCTGTTAGAGTTAGACTTTCATCATTCGATCCCAACCATTCTTATAATGTTCTTTTCTTCTAGATCTCTATATTACCAGAACAATTCTGTCTAGTAGAACTGCACCATAATATTATAATATGAACTATTCTCTTCAGTTATTTGTCAAGCAAAGGTACTTCTTATTCAAAACATGTATTCTAGTCCGATGGTTATACATCACAGTTCAAGTCCTCAAGGTGTTTCTACTATTTAGGAATATTTTTCCAATCTACTGGAGTTAAGATTTCATGGAACTTTCTTGCATCTTGCCATGGTAAAGGGAAGCATAATGGTGTAGGGGCAGTCATAAACAGGATTCTCACGAGTGAGATTTTAAAAAGAAATAGTACACCTTTGAGGAATACAAGGGATGTTGTGTTGTTCTTGAATTGGTACTTTCGCCAGAAAAGAGGCATCAAAGATAGCAAGATCATCAGGTACAAACATGCATTCAAGTTTTCTTTGTCATCTTTGAATGCATGCTAATGTAAAAAAAGTTGTTAATTGTAGTCTATTGTGTGTGCAGGGTGTTTTGGTATATGAAAATAGATGATGTTTGCAGGAAGGTGACTTATGGCTTGGATACTTTGAAGGGGACCAAAAACATACATACCATTCGATCAATTTGTCAAGAGGACCCGACCATGGTTGCTCACAAAGTTTTATCTTGTTTTTGTACTAGTTGTTGGCGGGATCTATGGAACAGGTGTAAGAACATAAAACGGTTGGGACGCTATGCATTTTCAACCTTAAAACCCGAGATCATGCATGAGGATACAATTGTCACTCATGTTCAATATGTGGAGGACAACCAATGGAAAGCCAACCTTGTCGAAGCAGATGACAAATTTGTCATCAATGCAGAAGTAAACAATGTAGATAATGTGGACTTTTGGATTGTGAAATGCACAGAACCTAAACACGTGGTGGAAAATGCATTCAAAGATCAATGGGGTTCAAAATTCAGCAGGCAGGAGGTTATTCTAATAACAAGCAAGTACTACAAATACTTGGGTGAAGAGAAATACAAAGGTAGAATTAATGGCTGATTTAGATGATGAGAACATATATCATCTACAATGGGAAACACGTGAGCAAGATCATAGATTCTTTGCCACCTCCTGAATCTGAAACACTTGTTAGTGGCACGTCCAAAGCAAGAAAGAAGATCCAGCTTACAAAGCAAGATATTTTACAGAAAGTTAGAAAGAAGGTAGTGAACAGGAAGAAAAAAACAAGTGCATGCCATGGTAGGCGTGCCCTGGCAAAAGGTAAGAAAGGGAAAGGCAAAACAATGGATAGTAAAGCTGTCCAAAAGAAGGAATCAGGGAAATTTGGAAAGTGTACAGATAAGAGCATTGCTTAATTGTTGAAACTGTCATAGATCTTGCTGCTGCAAAGATTGTGATGGTGTGGATATTCCTAAATAATCTGATATGATGAAAGATGGTTCATTTATGTAACTTTAAATAGGTAAGTACAGGTAGTGTAATAAATAAGTAAGTAGGCAATCTGATACGAAGATAATATACAGGGCTGAACATGCAAGGATCATTGTGCAGGCTTGACTTATTTGAAGTGTTAAATCAGGTATGCTTATCACACATGCACAGACTTGAATACTTAGATCAGGGATAAATGTTATCAGATAGTGATAAATAGATCATGGAGTAAATTGTCAAAGGCCTTGTAGGCTTCATGGATAGGCTCATGGAGGCGACGTGAGACCATGGTGCACAGACTGGCCGGGTTGGAATACTGGCCATAATTGCCCTAACGCTTTTTGCATCTAATCCCATGTGAAACAGCCTCTTGTGTTGTGCGGATAAACATCTTTGACAGATTGGCTAGCATGTAAGCCACATAGACCATTGTTTAGTTTATCTATTTGATGCTTCATAGCTTTCTGTTTGCATACAAAACCAAAAAATGTTGTAGCATAAGAGCGATGAATTGAAGATAAGAGTCTATTTGATGAAAGTTTGATGCTTGGCAATGTTCTGTTATTGATGTTATTCACTTTTTTGTTTTTAACATAACTATCTATCTCTCGAGGATGGGTGCTTCTCCAGCAGCTAAAAAAACGGTGGCAAAAGGTCAAAAAGATAAAGGCAACATCGAGATGTTATCTAGCCCGAGCAAATCCGACTCGAGCAAATCGAGAGGATCTATATCATGCACATCCGCTATCGCTGCAACAAGGCTGGATGCCATGGATATCCCTGGAAATAAAACATAAACAAAGCCACAAAGCTCTATCTGACGAATCTGATGCCGACTCATGGGAAACGACATCATCCAAACCGGCAGCCTCGCTTTCAGAAGGACCAGCTTCGCTTATGGCAGGCCCAATGGGCTTAGGTACTCCTACAAAAGGTTTTGCTAGGTTAGGGTTCTCTTGACTACAACATCAACCATCTTTTGGTTAGGAATTTATCCATGGAATGCATGGAGCACAGCAGCTTACTATGCAGCAATACACTGCTGAGTACGTTCAAAACCCTGACTTGACCTCTCTTCTGATGCAAGCTATCAATGAATTGTCTGCAACTAGGAATATAATGATGAAAATGATGGTATTTCTTGTGCAGACTCTACAAAACATGAATGCTAATTTTTCTTAGATTAAAGCAGAGAACATGGCTATGAAAGAGGAAATTCAAAATTTGAAACTCAGGAAGCAAGATACATATGACGATGATGATGACAATGGGGCTTTGCAGGAAGTGGTATATAAGCTAAATCAGCTATTGGATGATATCAAGGAGGAATAGGATAAACAACACAGGGCACTAAACATCCGAATAGTTGGGCTACCTGAGAAAGAAGATGAGAAAGTAAAAGAGAAAGTAATAGAAATGATCATGCATCACCTGAAAATCCCTCATAGAAGAATAGTGGCAGCTTTCCGCGTAGGAAAGCATAATGGCAAGGACAGAAATATCATAGCTAAGTTTCTCTCTCTTCTTTCTGATCTTTCTTGTTCTTCTTTTCCTCTTATTGCATGTCTTTTCTGCCTTTCCTCTGCTAAACTTTTATACATTCAACAGATTTTGTGAACTCATCGCAATCATAAGAGAATTCCTGAATTCTTTAGGCTGGTATGAATGGAACTCAATGATCTCTGACAAATCATATTTATTCCTCGGCATCAGTGCCAAAATGTGTTAAAGAGTCTATATAGTGTCACCTTCTAAAACATACCATATCACATTCATACTATTAACCGGGAAATCAACATCAAAGATAATAGAGATTAAACATTACATATCAGATCATCTAGAATAGCACAAAATTTATTCAAATCCAGATCTAAAATATTAATTGGTACATTCCAAGAGCCTTCTTCTGGCAGTGGGACTTCATTATATGAATCCATGATAAATAACCTCTGACATTCATCATATAAACAGAATGAACTTCGTGAATTTGGCATTGATCAGCGGGTCAATCCTCTCCCATTTCATTGATTTAACTAAGATCAAGATATTCCCTGCAATATAGGACAGGCAGATAATTTAATGAATGATAAATACTTCCTCAATCTATTTTATGACAAATTTGGCTTGTTGTATAACAGCTTGTGGCCAAATTATTTTCTGTTCAATATAATGGAATTTCGTGCTTTTCACATCCTTCAAAGAAGGAGATAGATAAGGAAATAGGATATTCACTGAGGACATGGTAGAAAGATCAGGGATATGGAATTCCTAAAAGGAAAATTCCAGTACCTATTCAGATCAAATACATTTCTTGAAAAGATGTTCTTCATCCTCAATGCCTTGCACACATCTGCCACAAAGATTAGAAAAGGCCATCTCCAATCTGTGTCTCTTGGCGGCATTAGCGGCTAAGGCCTTATGCCAGAGTTGCCAAATAAAGGATTTGACCTTGGGGTTGATAAGAGAGTTCCAAATGAACTTTAAATTAATAATACATCTGTCTTCACTCATATTCCATCTGGTGTGAAGAGAGAAACTATCTCCCTGGGTAAGAAATCTATAGGCTTTCTTTACCTTGAAACATGTCATACCATTTATATGCCACTAAGTTTCTTGGTCATGCCAGATTGATGTAGTAGAGATTGGCATGTTCTTCCCCCAGGCAAGAGCACCTATAGTCATCTTCTTGCAACATTCAACCATAGAGACCAAAATCCAACATCTAATGTTTCCACCACTAGCAATAATTTTACCAATAATATCCTGGAGCTGGAAGAAAACTTTTTTAGGAGCAAGGAGGATAGAAGACTGATAAACATGGGAGGAAGAAATTACAGAGTAAATAGACAATATGAAGATCATATCTAAGGTAATGAGATGTCAGCTCCAAAACCCATTCAGACCAAATGTAGAATCTGAAGAGGTGATCTTCATTCTCTGCTTACCCATGCATCTAATGCAAATTTTAGAGTCTGCCATATGAAGCCTGTACCTTTTTTTGTTTGTTGTCAAAGTCCGAGCCAGACCTGCCACATAAAAGATTTAATCTTTGAATAAATTGAGCTAACCACATAAAAATAAGCTGGTATATCTATCTGAATTAGTCTGCCATTTGTTATAGAGAGTAATGCTCTGCTCCCTCATCAAATACCTTGATCATTAAACATATCATGAATATAAAGAATTCCTTTCGAGCTCCATTTCTTAACTTGATCTAGGAAATGATAGGCCAAGCATAAATTGGAATCGATAGTAATGAGAGCAGGGTTCCAAAAGATCGTTTGATCCATGGAAAGACCCTCCTTCTATGTATACATACCTTTTACCTGAGTCCAAGCTTTGATCCATTTTTTAATGATGCCTGGAGTAGAATGAAAGGAAAGAAGGAAAAGTATATGGAATGGAGGAGGATCATCTTTAATTTCCTCCATCAAAAAGGGTGGCATTTAGTCGAATGGTGTCTGATAATAATAGAGATCATGATGCAATTATAGGCCGCCTTATAGAAGTACTTTGTCATGAGAGCGTCAATGTTCATAACCTCCAAACTACTATTCATTTTCTTTTTACAACACTCTGCCATGGGCATAGGGGTCGAACACCTCTTGTTTTAGTCACAGGAAATAACAAAATTAGAAATGATGCTTTGCCATTCTTCGCAAGATGCTTTGAGTTAAGACTGTCTACTCTTTTCTGGAACTTCTCGATGATTCCTTCCCTACTGAGTCTCGACTTGAAAACTCCAGGCTCTTCAATCAGAACTTCAACACCATCTTCCCAGGCACAGGAGCACTGTTGACATTATGCTAATTTACATCATTATGAAACTCCTACATTTTATGTTGGTGACCTTGTTTGACTTCTGCGTAGGGACCTCCCTGCCACGTCTTGCAACAAGCTTGATTATCATCGTCTTGGTCCTTACTGGATCACGGCTCAGATTAACAATTAATGTTGCATGCCGATAAGTGTAGATCAACCCATGATGAATGATTCATGTAAGAAATATATTATACGTGTAGATCAACGCGATGAATGATTTCTGTAATAAATCAAGTAATTGAATTTGATGCACTTCAGTATACTTATTTTAGTTTATACTTAGATTGTTTCCAGAGATTGTATAGATCTGTGTACGTCAATAAGGACATCCAAATGTATTTGAAATAGTAAACGGTTTAGTAACAATTACAAAACAACAGTAATATGATAATTGGATATAATGGAACAAATTTTGCCTAATCTGTCTATCAATCTTGTTAATTTGGGATTTTCCGGTCTGACTAAAATTCTTTTTGGAATTGTTTGTAACTCGATTTCCTAAGATTTTAAGGGATTTGCCTGCCAGAAAAATCTCCCGATTCTCCAAAAATCGTGAAATTTTTTCTTGTATGATTTTGGTATGATTTCGGCATTTTGTTTTTTCGAGCCCATCTGTATTCTTTTTTGTAAATCGTAATGTTTGGCTCCATTCCAAGTTTCCCAAGCGCAGCCTTCTAGCCTAGGATGCGAAACGTAAGTTTTATTCATGTACTTCAATGTTTATTCAGAGTAGAGAGGAGGCTGTTCTTTTCGGCAAAGGGGAGATGGCCGTGCGACCCCTCTGGCAACGAATTTTTTAGTCCCAGACATGCATAGCTACGGTATAGCTTGAATTGGTGAAGCAGGAATGGTACGTGTGGAAAAAAAAAATCCAATTTAGGTTACGGCATCCTTGACAGAATTTCATTTAGTTAATGATTCTTTCTTTTGGTTGTCTGATGTAGGATGTAGGATGGATAAGGCAAAGCAACTCGAAATTTGGCAACAATATTTTTGGAGAGCTCCATATGATTTTTGGTATTTACTTATGTATAACCATGTTTTCTGTTGCAAGCTTACTCAAAAACCTGCAATAGGATTGATATGTTCTGCATGTCTGTGATTTATTCTCTTCTATTCTGATCATAGTGTTCTGAGTTGTCCTCTTTAACTGGAATGGAACGAAGATGCTAAGGTATGTTACAATGCCATGTACAAATCGTGATGCTTAAAACGAGAATGGACACTTTCATACCCATGGTTTTGATGCTCTAATGTACTTGCAGTAGAATAACAGTTCATTTTGAAGAAAATATTTGCTTCTTAAATGTGCAGAGGTAGAATATGAACTGAATCATTGATTGTGGTATAGCAAGTGACATGAATCCAGTAAAAGTATGGCTACGTACCATTTGGCAATCCCTAGAAATTCTATACACAGATGGCAGTTCATTATGATGCACTGCTATGCAGTTTGGATGTTCTCATATACAGTTCGCAGTGGATGTGGCAGCAATGCATGAGGCCAAGGAGTCGATTTCTTTTCATAATATCCTTGGAGTGCCTCTGAAGCACTTTTGCAGGTGAATTTACATAAACCGTGCTTGCAGATCCCTTGCTATTCTTTGCTTTTGCTACAGAAAAATGCTCCTTCGCTTCAACGCTCATTTCTCTTACAGGTATCATGTGTTGATGCTCAATATATCGATGTTTCCAACCCTATTATTTTCTCCATTCCACATGCAGACCATTTGGCTAAAGCAAATGAAGTTTTTACTTTTTGTCAACAGTGGTGTCTGATATAACATGTAGCAGATTTTTATGATGCATTTCTCTACTATGTTTTTCATCATTATGCTGTTAAATTGGTGAACAAAGATGGATATAACCAATGATGAGCATAATGGCCTCACTGCTCAGGATCTTCAACACAATTTTGATACAAACCCTTTTGATCACGGTGGCAATGGAAGTCAGGTAACTACTTGATAATTTAATAAATCTCTAGATGGATCCAAGAAAGGGGCAAGCTTGAAGGCATTGAGAGTATATTTTTGCTTTGAGCAGGGTACAGATCAACCTTGGAGACTAAAGTTTACTGCATGTTCTATGTAGGTTGTTTTTCCAATTCCAATTTCCATCTTTCATATAGTTAGTGTACATCTGATGCCACCGACTTTCCTGATTTCTATAACCATAGATTCAAGAAGCTTCAAATGTAACTAGGACTTTACGCCTTTAAATGCGTGATTTGTTTTCCAAGCTAGACGTGATGTACTTAAAAATGGTTGGTATTCATGGCTGCACTTCCTCCATGACGTAAAAAGTAGTCACTAAGGTAAGTGCAGCTCAAGGTACGCTTTTGATATGCTTTATCCCCCTTTATAATAAAAGCGGTCTACATTTGCCACAGCCTCCATCCTAACAAAAATATACCAACATGCTGAGGGGAAACTCTTACAAATCCGTAATTTAAAAGCAGCCCACATTTGGCACAAGCCTACATGCTAACAGAACATGCCAAGAGGAATGAATACTATGTGGGTTTTACTTCGTTGGATCAATCTAGAATGCGCATAAAAATTTTGCGTATCCGTAATTGCCTCTAAGGTCCGCCAAAGCGCATAAGAAAATAGCACCTTATTTCATACGCTCTTTTTGTTCTCATGCAGCCCAATTTTGCTAGGATTTTGCCAATCACAGATCTTCTTGAGGTTATAGCCCATCTTGCTCCTCGGCTACCCTCTTCTTTCTCGGCTACTTTCGCGGTTTTCAATCCATTTCCTTTCGCCCAATTTTGCATTCTTTGTGTAGAGTAGGTCGCAGGATCTGAAGCCAAGGATTTGGGGAAAATCGTGAGGATGAACATTGTAGTCGCAGACTACCTGGACATAGCGGAGTAAGTTACCTTCTATTTCACTTTTTTTTATCTACTGCATTCTGTTTTAGCTTTCTATCCCAGTGCATGGTGCAAAGTTCAGATCAAGTTGGGAAGGGTTATATTGAACCGGCATGCCCTACTTCAGTGCAAGCACAAACCAACAAATTATAGTCATGGCAAAAATTAGGGGAATGCTCCATGCAAACCCTGAAATCAGAGGGCATAATTGTATCTTACGCCATAGCTGTAATGTGAGGAAGGGGAACCATATATGCTAATCTCATGCACATAGTAAAATAAATGGTGTGCTTATATAGCATGTTTTGAAGCGCAGTCAAGTTAGAAATATACAATCTATGTATAGCTATTGCATGGCCTCTCTCAGAGTTCTTGCTCCTACATCGTAGCTCGTAACTTGACAAACCCAAATTCATTAATAATCCCGAGTGGCATTTGCCTTTTCTTCCTATTTCTCATATCCGCATTTTTAACAGAACATATAGAACGCCATTGGGCTTGAGATACAAGGTCAATTTTATTCTTTTTTCTTGCCTTCATGTTGACTATAAGGTATGTCAGTATGTTCTCATTACCAAAGCTTCTCATATTTCTTTCTTTGTGGATTCAAATAGTCGGCGAGCATTCATACATATATACAATACAAGAAGAACAACATATGGGCATTCCGCACGACATTGAACACAATTTCACCGGCATTGAGTTTCGCTTTAGATATATTTTAGATGTTATTTTTAACGTAAAATCGCATGCATATACATCGATCGAGATAAGCTTTGTTCCTAGAACCAAAGAAGGCTTCAAGGTATTATGTGCAAAGGAAGAGATTTATTTGACATGTTCCCCATACTTATATATACTCGATTTAGATTTAGAGATTTAGGTTCTCTAAATTTATACTGCTCATTTACCATCTTATCCGCTAGAACGTATGCATACATGTTTAGATTCTTACTGTGCAGACATGTTTAGATTCTTACTGCAAGAGAATTGTATTAGAATTGTCATAGATCGACGCGCACTTAATACTCACTTGAGTCTATATTTTCATATTTTCACATATTTCCTAAGTGGTTGATTATAGTGATTGATTAAGGCATTTAGCTTATAACATTGCCACATCAAACAAATCCCATTGTATCATGTTCACACAGTAAATAATGGCATTGCCACATCAAACAAAGTGGTTTGCTTCGCCCAATGGTTTTGGGGACTTAGAATAGTGTTTAATTTAATAGAATAGAATATGATTTTATCGTCCACGAAGACCAACTGGCCTATGGGACCCAAGTACAAAGAGAGAGCAGCAGGCGTATTACTACCAGGATTAAAAAACCCCCGCCTCGAAGGGTTTTCGGGGGAAAAACCTTAGTAGCAATAAGGATGCTGACATACTGCATAGTTATATAAATAATCACAAGTACAATACCGAGGTTAATGTCTACTGGACAGGGGCATAACCGAAGTCCGCTGTGATCCATTACCTCCCCGGAGGTACGATCCCAACAAGCCTACAGAGGCCGCGGCTCGTAGCTCATGCAAGGCCCGATAAGACAACTAACCGAGCATACCGAGCCCGATATGCTCGTGACAAATGGACAGCCCGGAGGGCGGACTTTCATCCTCAATGGCACTGCTGACAAAGATTGACAGACTCTTGCCCTCACGCTGCCCCCCGAATCCATCTCCCCTGCCTCAATGCGGAGGTGGTGTGCACCTGCGGCGAATGGAAGCAATCACCCCGCTTTTTTCATGGGTAGATGGGTGCATGTGTAGTGGTGGGGCCCCGTGAGCATGGGATTAACCTCGCCGTCCGATAATTTGCCACCTTGACATGTGATGTGGGCCTCAGATCCCAAAGCTTGGCCATGAAGCAAGCATCCAAGTACCGCTCAAGGCAGCTGCTCTTCTGTATGCACCGGGTCCACATCCGGTGCCCGCAGACATTCCATAGCGAACCACTGGGCTTGCTTTGTCTTTCCAAAGAAGCTTTGAGTCGCCAAGGGCCCATCGCCACCGCCAAAGCAAGGTTGGGCAGTAGGGCTTCATCCATAGCCACCACCTTCCGGAAGTAAATAATGTGACGCTCCAAATAAGCCCTCCTCAGAATGGAAGGAAGCCCCGCCTCCCCGAGCAAGATCCGATATGGGACCGCGGGATTTCACTCCCGCCCTCGGCCAAGAAGGCCTTCAGACCTGCCTAGATCGCTCCAAGTGGTGAGGGATATCACCGCCCCCACACTTCTGCCCCATAGAGGAGGACGGTTCAACCAAGGCCCTCGAACAAGTGTGCCCTCGGTGACCCCATGCATCTGACTCCGCCTTTGGACTTGTTTTGCATTGCATACGTGGCTTTCCGACTGCAAAAGGACCAGAACCCGATGGATGCATCCCAAAGGTGTGGTAGTAGAAAACTCAATGCCCAAATACTTATAAGATCGGAGCCACCTCCACTACCGCCTGGTAAGTGAATGAGGGAAGGCGGGGTGCCGGATGATGGGACCAGCAGCACTTTGTCTTGGCCAAGTTAACTCTCATGTCGCTGAATTGGCGTAAAGTGTCCAAAGCATCCAGTGGCGCTGTATGTCCTCCGGGGTATATGCGAGCAGGTCAACATCATCATCGATATATGAGTTGTCGGATTATGTGGTGCATCAACCGAGCGCCCTCCTGCTCACTTTAGCCATTCTTCTAGCTGGTCAATGTACAAGCCGAAGAGCGCCGGGGATAGAGGACAGCCCCCGCGCACCCCAATGTTACTAACAACGGCTTCCCCGACAAGTAGGAGACGACCGAGCAAGCCTCAGATAGTTCCAGATATAGCATTCTCGCAAGTCGACGGGGTCCCTAGCCGCCTCAATCTATCCCACAACTTATCCCGAGGCATCGTGGTCAAAAGCCTTTTGCGAAATCCACAAAGCAACAAGCATGCATTCTCAAGGCCGATTCCGCTATCCTCTATGAGTGTTCGCAGAGTGAAGATATGGTCAATAGTAGAATGCCGGGCGGAAGCCCCGCCTCACAAGCGAGAGCACGCGACTTCTCCATCCTCCGCCCAAAGTGTCAATCGCCGCCAAGAATCCCTAGCAACTTGGCAAAGACAGAACCCACCATAATGGTACAATAGTTGGTCAATGGCCGGGGGTCCCCTCGCTTTGTATATGGGCACAACTCTACCGTAGTCCAAAGGCGGGGAAGCCTTCTTGCAATGCCCCGCTGAAGAGTGCCCGTGGAGAACCGGGCACCATTGGGGGGCCCGCCCACTTGAGAAGCTCCTCACCAAGATACCATCCAAATCAGTCGCCTTCCAAGAATGTAGGCATTGCAGCCCATTATGACATCCCTTCAAGAATGACCCGCTAGGGCCTGGTCATGAGGTACCGGTGTCCCGCTTCCCATTGGGTCATACAAATAATCGCAAGTATCTCACCCATTGTTCCGGTAATATTTCCTCGTGGGTCAGGTGCTTAAGCCAAGACCTTTTCTCCGTAAGGCCCTAGGGTGGGCGGTCTAGAAGACCAAACATCCGCTGCCGGTGCTCGCGAAGGTACCGCTTTTTGGTCTTGAGGAAGGAGCGTATTGATTGACGGACGGCTCATGGGGCTAATGGTGGGGTCCAAAGACTTGGCGAGCCATCGCTTTCAGCCCCCGACATCTCGGCCATCGAACCGCTGATTGCGAGGGAAGGTGATTGCAGCCCCTCGTGGATCGCCGAGCCCGCCTCCCAAAGCATCTGGCCCCTACCCCGAAGGAGCCGGGTTCACCGGGCCATCCGGCCGTTGAAGTGTGGGGAGTTGCGCGACTCCCCAGCCTCATGCTCAAGCATCCTCGCATAGACCGCCGCATGATCATAGTCCGTGAGGCAACCGTGGGTACATGGGGTGTTGGGGCAATGGGTGCCTCGGTTGGCCCCGCCAATCTATCCGCAAGAACAGGGCCGATGGTCGAGTCTACTTCCTCCCCCCACACCGTCCCCGGTTAATCGGCGAAAGTGATCAAGTGTAGGCATTGCTCGCCCGCTAGCACGCATCCACCACACCGGGTGCCGCCTCGGGTTCTCTTTGTCTACAAGTGAAGCGGCCGAGGATTCGCCACCGCGCATTGCCCCCATTGCAAATGACCAGTCAAAGATATCGCCCTCAAGAAAGAAATACCGCCATACCGTACTGTCACCGGGTCGCCATCCGACGCCTTGGCCAAACCATCTCCTCAAGGGGTCCATTTGCAACACATCCTCTCGCCTAGAGGTGCTAATTTTGGGATCCGGCTGGCCCCTCGGCGGCGCGCATTGAAGTCTCCAAGCAACATGACCTTGCCCAATTGTTCAGACAAGATGTCATCATATAGATCGACATAGGGCTCCCGCCGGCCCACATCCAAGCGCGGTGGTAAAAGTTGCTCAAAGATGTGGGAAGTAGCAAGCCGCCACAAAGAGAGGGCTGCCATCGCCGTTCTCGCACTGCACTCCACGTGTGTATCTGTTAGCCCGGTCACCTTTGCACGGGGAGACCGATTGGGCCAAGGTCGCCCGGTAGTAACACGCAATTCCTCCGCGGTCCTCGCTTTCCCTGCACTCATTGAAGACGGAGTAGCCGGTATCCCGGCAAATCAGTAGCCTCGCGGACCAAAGATGTTCCCATGTTTCCATGAGGAAGATGCTAGACCTACTTATATTGACAACAAATTGCGTAGAACGTACTATTCAATTCAAATGCATGATATTGGCGAGTGTGAACAGTGACTTGGTTCTATCATTAATGGGTTTCCAACTTTGCCTAGGTAAACAAGGCAAAAAAATTTTGGACCGTAATTATCCAAATGTAAGGCAATTTGGTTCTATCATTAATACGATTCCAACTTTGCCTAAGTAAACAAAGCCATAAAAATTTCGACCATAGTATCCAAATGTAAGGCTAGAAAAGTTAGGTCCATAAATTTCAAATGTAAGGCGATGTTATGCTTTGCTAAAGTGATACCAAGCAGCATATTGCTCTATATCTGCTAAACTTGAGCCTTTTCTTTGGATATTATTTGAGTGCAGTGTGCTCCAATACAGGGGCTATCCACTTTCTGGTTTCTATGGTATATCTTTGGTTAGTGCTACTGCTTTCTAGAAGTCTGCATAATGGGAGCTCTAGAAGCAAAAGACCAAGAAGGTGAATGTACAAGGAGAACAACAATTGTTGGGAGCATAAATTCAGGTTCTATTTTACTTTATAAATTTGATTTGATTGATAAGTGTGAAAATACTTGGATTTCTATAGAAATTGGAATGATGCTTTAAAGTGTTTTATAGAAGTGGTAATTTTTCAACTGATAAAAGCCTAAATGGATCTATGCTACCAAGGCTATGGTTTAAATGGGGAGGGCTTGAACTGGGTTAGAGATTAGGCTTTGTTGCAAGTGGTATAGGCCCTTATAGGTCAAGATAATTTTTTTGCAGGGAAAAAGCCGAGTGATAAGCATGGCACGCTCTTCATGAATACCAATGGCACAACAACAAAAACCTCAGTCAAGATATGCATGCTACAGCTGAGTGTAAAAGTATGGGAAACTTATCCAGATGAACAAAAAATTTTCGATGTCAAAATTGTCCTTCAATCTCTGCTACATTGGTTGACCCCTGCCATTACAACCCAGCTTCGTTCTGCAGTCCTCTGTTTTTTAGATACTACATCTTTAAATCTCAAGCTCTCTTTCACCTGAGCATTCTTGGTTTCGAACACCTATGATAAGGGATGCTTGGAAAAAAGGCCATTAATCTAGGGTTTGAGAGCTTCCCTTCAACAAAATCTCTCTACTGAAATTACTAACCCCTTTCTTGCTCCTTCTATCACTAACTGTCTTGCAGTCCTGAACATGGTCCTACAAAGGTTGATGAATGTATGTTCCTAGCCGTAGTCATTACATCTAAGGTGACCAGCTTATCTATTCAAGAAAGTTTGATGTTGAGATCTGGCGCTTTTGCCAAATCCACCACTTTCTCATGGGTCCCTACTATTTCAACAAGCCGTCTCAGTAACCATACACATATTGGCACAAGCTTTCTATTCATGAGGTAGCTAAATGCCTGGTTTACTTACCAAAAGATTAACAACTTGATTGCCATTACAATGTTGTGCATCCTTTATTATATACATAAATCTTCATCATATATTCACCAAACATTAAAACTCCATAAATACAACCTCTTCAAATTCAAGACACAAATCTAAGACCAACTATTCTAAGGCCTACAAAAGCCAATTCACTAAAAACATCCTTACGACAATGTCTTAAAGCCTACAAATGCAAAACTGCATGTTTCCTTCTACTATCCACATTTGCTAAAGCCCGGCAACGCCGGGCACCATAACTAGTATCCACTAATTCATGTTTCACTATTGGAGTCATACACGCCTAAGCCCTTCCTAGATCGAGAATATTTCTACGAGATATTTCAAGAACCTTCAAGAAAGTTTCGAGGATATTCTTTGAGAATCTTCTAGAAAGAGTTCAAAATATTCTCAAGAGCGTAAGGCAAAATGGGATTATGAAACAACGTTTAAACTTTAGACCTCGTGTTGTAAGAAGAACATCTTTACAGACGTGCTATCTAATAATTGATGTGCATATATTTTGTGACATTATATTGACATGATGAACTTAGAATATACACAAACATCCCACATGCATTCTTATGAAAATGAGATCCCTTTTCCACGATATAAAGGGGCCTTCAACATGAGGATTGACATTCCGGTTCAACACCAGTCTTGAGCCTTCTAGCTCTTGTTCTTGTGTTCTTGACCCTTCAGGTTCCTGTTCTTTATTTTGCCGTTGTATCATAACATATTTAGTTTCTTGCGTAATTTCTAGTGTGTTTTCTATATTTTCTCTTGTTTTTGCATAGATAGATTCATGACACTACGCTGAACATATAAGCCAACCTGATTTTCTTGCCAAATTGGCATCGCTTCAAAGAAACTCCAATTTGACGTGCTTAAGTGTAAAGTAGATAGATTGAAAACCCCAATCCACCCGCTCAAAAGAATTAGAAAGCAGACAGGTAGGACTTGCCATTGAACAACTTATAATAGAAGTTTGAATCAAGACCTCGTTCTGGCTCATCCTAAAGCAGGAAACAAAAGTTTGAATCAATACATCCTTCTGCCTCAACATAAAGCAGACGGATGGTTACGGAAGAGCCAAGGATGCATATATCTAAAGAGAAGAAAGGAAATCGTCACTATGCCAGAAAACTTTTATGCGGACGTGGAGAAGAAGGGCCGAATGTGTTGGATTGGTAGAAATGGGAGCTAGACGAGAGCTGTTTATTTTTTCTTTTTGTCATTGGCACAAGATCGTGGAAACCCGGAACTTAAAAAGACAAAACAAAATAGAGGAAAATAAAGGGCATGTATTTCCTTATCCGGAAGAGCCCACGTTCCGGTTCAAAATGTAATTCTTTTTTTCCATTAGAGAGGGCGTCTTTTGTTGACGTGGCACTAAAAGTCCCTAAAATCGAGCTAAAGGAGATGCCCCCTTACCCTGTCCTCTAACCGGATTCCACTCCTGGTTTTGGTGACAAGGCAAAGCCAGAAAGGACGAAAAGGCAATGGGGATGTGCAAAGGGTCGAAATTAGGGGGGTTCCTCCCCAGAATATCCGATTCATACGAAATATCCGATTTGTTAAAATAGATGCAGGCAAAATTCCGGTCGAAATTTCATAAAAATAGTGTTAAATCCGGCAAGTTTGAGGTATTTTTCTCAAAAATCCGGTAAGCATAAATAAAAGGCGGCATTTTTGCTGGTTAGGCAAAATCTAAATTCAGGCCCGGCCCTAATCATCATATCTGTTAGGAAGCATATTGGGACCCGTTATCCACCCTGCACGTCGTAAAACCCTTTTCTCTATTACGGTGCCCGGCAATTCATTCCTTCATCCCCAAAATGTCGAGCTCCAGGTTTTTATCTTATCTCTTCGTTCAATTCCGCCGAATGCCTTCGCATGGCCGTTTACGAAGGTTCTGTGCGTAGTTTTTGTGACTTAGCTAGCTTTGACTAACGGAAGAATGTTCCGAGAGCAAGGAAGGCCTTTTGCAGGAACAGGTCCTACTAACAGACTGAATTTTGGTCCTTTGGTAGGGGCCGATGAAATTTCGGGTTCTGTTCCAAATTTTGGAGCTGTAATGAGTCGTAGTGAACTGAAATTCTCAGATGCCATAAGACGCCATGAAATTATGTTTTCTGATGGTGGTATTGTAGGCAGGAATGAACTCATGCTTCCAGATGGAATGCATGGTGGGGTATTATCTGCAAGGGTTTTGCCTGCAATGCTGACAGGAGTTGGCAAGCAAGGTGGACAGCATATTCGACCAGTTCCATTGGAGAGGATTGGCATTGCCCCTCTTGAACCGTTACCACGTATGGAAACCAATGATTTGTCCTATTTTTCCCGTTTACCACAGGTGCCTCGAGATCCGGAGATTATTAGCAACATTGATATTCTTGCAACCTTTGTGGTGCGAAATGGCATACAGTATGAAGATATGGCACGCAGCAAACATGCGAGGAATCCCAAGTTTGACTTTCTTTTTGGTGGTGAACTGGGCAGCGAAGCTGATATTGGTTTGAAATACTATGAATGGAAGAAGCAGAGCCTAGAAAAGGTATATTTGAGCAGTAGTGCTGCAATCATAAAATCCCGCGAGCAGCAGAGGTTACTTGAGAAGGAGTTTTTCTTGTTAAAAGGACGAGAAATCAGATTTCCTGCAAGGTCGCCTACAAGATCAGATGATGGTGAAGGTACTTTTCCAATTTCCTTATTGTTAAGTTAAGTACAATCACCGTGTTTCCAATTTCTACTTATTTTTACTGTTTGTGTAAATTGGGGTATGCGATTAAATAGTATTCTAGGTTCATGTACCATGTATTTCGTCTTTGATTGCTTATCTGCCATTAATATCGAAACACCCATAGATGTTTTCCTTTTCTTTTTACCTCAAAGATTAATTTAATTATATGGACGCTTTGAAGGTATAATTCTCAATTTCTTCTCTAGAATAAAACAAGATGAAGATATATATGTAGTCCTTAAAATCCCGCTGTATACTTATTTCTGTTGGCAATTCGAAGTGCTACAATTTAAGTTTCTCTATTATTATTATTATTTCATTAGTTATTTTGCTTTAAACTGTTTTTTCTTATATCAAGTTGGCGATTCTATCCCCATTGGTAAAATCTGCAACGATACCATAAGTGTGACTTGATAAAACATGTAATACAGGAGAGTGCAGTTGAGGTATATAATTGTATTTTCTTGGTTTGCTTCTCTCTATCTGCCCTCCTTGCTTGAGCTTTCTTTTCATATTTCACAATTATTAGAGCTTGTATAGTTCTCTATTACGTGGTCTTCCCATCCTAAGTCCTTTAGTTTGACTATAGTCATAGTTGGAAATTTCTGTTTCCATTCAACAAAAGTTCGGCATTTGTCATGGCCAATATTTGCAGATCACTGCCATATGGGTTTGGCAGTTTGCCCGGAAAGAAAACAAAGAAGTCTGCAAATTACGTAAAAGAATGCATGAATGAAATCTGAAAACTGAAAACAAGTAAACGGACGACGAATTGCATGTTTAGTCCCCAGTACTTTGAAATACTGAAAGTACTATGATCTCAAATAAATGAATCAGAACAATATGGACTCTCTAAGCAGCTGATCTTCATGGGGATCAGTATCACGGGCCAAAAGGAGGCATCCTTGACCCTTTCAAGCTTAGATTATTATACAATGGTTTCTTCTGCGTATGTATCAGCATGAAGAACCCCCTCCAAAGGAACTGAGAAGCCCTGGACCAAAGGGTCAAAATCTTCTCTGCGTCCAGATTCGTTTTTACCGTATGTGGTAACCAACTCTGGTTTAAGCATAATCGGATAAGCATGTCCAAATTTCTTTCCACCATGCATTGCAATGGTGGTCTGTTTGTTCCATTACCGGCGTGTGCATTGGAGGGTGAAGCCTGCAATGTTGGTCTGTTTCCATTACTGATGTTCTTTTGTCCTTGTATTA
This sequence comes from Isoetes taiwanensis, assembly GCA_021234155.1. Lineage (NCBI taxonomy): Eukaryota > Viridiplantae > Streptophyta > Lycopodiopsida > Isoetales > Isoetaceae > Isoetes > Isoetes taiwanensis. The sequence goes on along the minus strand of JAJEKV010000019.1, from coordinate 4,217,782 downwards.
TTTATAAGATTAGATGGGAGACATTCATTCATCCAATCAGTTTTATCAAACGAGCCTATCCATTGTCATGCTTTTCCCAGCCTCGATCTGATCATCCATTTTTAAGGCAGAGAGATATGGTGATTTTAACATATTTCAATTGTGAGCTAAGGGGGCCTACATGGTCCATAAGCTGGGAAGACCAGGAGAGATTGGAAGGCAGATTTGCTGATTTGCTCAAGGTGATGGAAGCCACATGGGAATTTACAAATTTTCATGGATCAAATGCACAAAACATGTGCCATAAATTATCCTGTTTTTTTTGGAGCTATCGCATTTCCGGTTGCTGTCTTGCAACTATGGTGGTTTCTTCAAGCACTGGAGAGCCTAACATGTGGAGATGATGCTATTGTCTCTTTTCTTCAATACAGTAGTCAAAAACAAGATACAGTGCAAGGGCTGGTGAATCATGGTCCATCTTTTCTTGTTTTGGAAATGAAGATTGGCTGGCAGTGGTTGTGAAATAATTTTTTACAATATTGACCTCAGCTATTAGAAAAGACGGAGTAAAAATCTTATGCGGGTTTGTTGTTACAGATGATCGGCATTTGGAAAGGCAATACCAGGAGGATGCCAGCCCAAGCTTGAGCCCACATCACAGGCGATCACCTAGTCGAGACTATGGAGAGTTAATTACTAATGGACATGAACATCATCATAAGGGTTCTTGGCATGTATTATCAGAAGAACAAGGTTCACCTTCCTTCTGTAAACAAGGCCGTTGTGGTTCACGAAACTGTGCTAATAGTTTTCAGCATAAGAACAACAGCGCAAATAAAAATGTTGACAATAAGAAAAGAGAGAGAAGTACAGAATCTGCAACCCATGTGCATAAACGCGGAGCTAGAAGTCAAAGCAAAAGAAGCTGTGGAAGTTTTGATCGAAGTTGGTCACCCCAAAGGAAGCATAAAAAGAGCAGATCTGTTGGGTCAAGGTGCCAGCCTGTTTTTATCTTGTTAATGCCTTAAACTCGTTTACTGCAACCTATCATAATTTCAACTTAAGAAATGATGCTGAATGGGTGTTGTCATAACATTAGGAAAGTCAAATTGTAACCCATTTGGCCAAAAGGAGAGAGAACTGTCTGCTGTTTCATTATCTGATTAGTTGTTTGTTTTGAAGACGAGAAAGGTTTTCTTTCACGGCTGTTAATCCTGTATAGACCACACAGGCTTGTTTTGGGGGATTGAAACAATCAATAAGTATAATGTCGCTTCTCGAAGGACATTAGTAATCTTCACAATACTTTAGAGTTGGCTTAGTCAGACAGGCTGTAATAAAAGGAAAGTATGTGACTCTTTGCTTTTGCTACTTAGACTGTTCATAATTGTATACCCTTTACAGTTGAAATGTTGTTTTACAGCAGTCATTCACCTAGAAGCAGGAGCAGGACGCCACGCAGGGCATTTGGATGGTATGAAAGAAATGAAGCATTTAATGATGTTGTAGGCAAGAGCTACGGCGATCCCAAGCTTGAATCACAGTTACGGGTACAAAAACTACCATATGTGGAACCCGAGCTAGATGCAGGGAGGTGCGAAAACCTTAGGCACTTGCCACATATTGCCAAGTCAGGACAAATGCGTTCTCATGTTCTACCGGGTCGTTTGGAGTATAGTCCAGGCCATAAATATAGGATACATAATTCTGTATCTGTTTGTGAACCAAGCTGGAAGCCACCATATGAAGATGAAGAGCAAAGTATACCAATGGAAGATTGGCCCAGACATCTAGGACGTAGGTCATTTGGATCATCCATGGTGGAACAGATGCCTGAGCATGGTAATCCATTTCCAAGGTCAGATGTTGACGGGTCAGCAATATCACACCCACCAGAAAAAGACTATTGCGTTAATAATTCGTGCACAATGGAGGAAGGGTTTGTAGAACATAGGCAGTTCATGTATAGTTGGAGGGAACAATATGATCCGCTCGCAGATGCCTTTGAAGCGGGATCATCTGGAGAGATGGAGAAACCAGGGATGTACATTGGTAGTACCAACAGACAGGAGGACAATTCACCAGAAATTGGGTCTCACTCATTTACTGATAAGGGGGAAGGAACTGCTGAGACTCACAGGATTTTACACAGAAGTGCAGAACAGCATAATGATGCACATGACTTGAAAGGAAAGATGAGAGAAAAAACATCAAATTTGAAGGCTGCAAAAAAGAAGGATGGATATAGTAGCGATGACACATGGGAGAGATTACAAAAAGGTAAAGGTGAAAAGGAGGCAAAGGCAATGAAGGGATTAAGGACGGCTGTTGCAGATCATGTGAAAGATCTACTGAAACCGACGTGGAGAGAAGGTAATCTAAGTAAAGAAGGATTCAAAACAATAGCAAAGAAGGCAGTGGACAAAGTTGTTAACAATCTATCATCTCATCCAATCCCTATGGGACGAGAGAAAATTAATCGTTTTATTTCATCTTCTCAAGGAAAGATTTTCAAGGTTGTTCAGGTATGTATCAAAAGAGGTTGTCATAATTTATGGCAAATATTCTTACGTAACTTTCTCCTAAATTCTTGCAGGTTTACTTGGATAGATATACGTCAAAGAAATTGTAAGAAATTAAGGCATCTCTTTCTCGCAGCTAGGATTTCAGGTCCACTATATATTCCTCTTGGGTCGACTATTCTAAGCAGGGGAGGATGCGCAAATGTGCAGTTCAATGTAACTAATGTGCCACAATATTTTGATTAAGAAAATAGCACTTCGTTGGTCATATTTCCAAGTGTATATAGCTGGGGTGGCTAAAAGTTCTTATTGCTAATCCCTCTAAGAAAGACGTTGACAAACTCTGCAACAAATTAAGAATACACAGGTCAACAGGCCATTGAAGATACCTCTAGGCTAGCTTGCAATTGCACTAAGGAGCCATTTAGTAAGCATTGGAGGTTCTTGAAGGCCAATTAGCAGGTCAGTCCAAAGGTCACCAGATACATGTTGCCCCACCATTATGTTGCGACTGGATTATGCAAGTAGCTTGTTGCATATTGTCAAGCCAAGAACGCAAGATTTCTTACCTCATTTTCCTAATTCAGATGCTTTGCAGTGAACAGAAATTTGTGAATTTAAGCACAAGAACACAAACAAAACATTATGAAACAGTGGCAACAACACAAACAGCAATTACCTGCAAAATGGTGAATCTAGTCTCAGGCAGTTTATTTTATTGAAGATGTCAATGGCTTTGACAGATTCTTTTGGTTGTAATATATTGCAGGAAGAAAACCTTCACCATCATGAAGATAAAGTTTGGCATCTTAAATTTAGGTAAAATGGGCACAAGGAATAGATGCAGTTAGTTTGTGCTTTTGGTTGGTTGAAAACTAACTTGTATCTAACTTGTATCTGTCAGACCATTATAAAGATTGCAAAACAAACTTTGTGCTTTGGGTTGAAAAACCAACTTCTGGTTGAAAACACTTGTTGAAAACTAACTTGTATCTATGGGACCGTGATCTAAAGTTTGCTAAACAAACTTTGTGCTTTGGGTTGAAAAACACTTGTATCTTTGGAACATGATCTAAAGATTGCAAAACAAGCTTTGAGCTTTGGGTTGAAGATTGCTAAGCAAACTTTGTGCTTTGGGTTGGGATTAACTTTGCTAATTAGGACATTTAGTGAGACATTCATTTCTCATATACTTCAAATGGTAGTGATATTTGTGAGATTAAGGTGGCAAATTTTCTTTTAGATTATATTGTACATTTAGGTATTTAGTGTTGTCGAACTACTAAATTGTATTACATGTTAGGATAAGGATTTGCATTACCTACTTTTTAAATGCTCTTGCCAGTGCGATGAGGCCAACTTGGCCTCATACGCACGAACATTGCAAAAACAAAACAACACTTTTTCTTAAAGCCCTCACACTTCTAGCCTGAGGACAACTCGAGCAATACCTGAGCAAAATATCACACTCCTTGCATAGGCCGACCAATGCTCAACCAAGGCAAGGGCGCATGGACTATGCATTCAAGGTTCAAAATACCGAAAAACATAGCTGAGACATCAACTTGCAATTTTCCAAAGCAGTCTGAGCTAGCAAAGTTGACAATAAAGACTAGCATGATTATATACGATGAGTCTTCAATGATGCATAAACATGTTTATGAAGCACTGAATAGAACACTTTTGTGACGTGAGCTCATGTGGCAGATTATATGCGGGACTCATTATTGTTTTGGGAGGAGATTTTTGCCTCCTTGAAGTATGCCTGTATAGGATCATGTTGGGATTACCATAAATATGCGAGTGATGAACCACAATTACATAAATAAACCATATTCGTGATTGCAAGCATCAACCTGTAGTGTTGTCAAAAGTCGCACAAATGGACGTTAAAGGCCAAGTAAAAGCACAAGCCAAGACATTAGCTCGGCAACGCCGGGCACACGTTTACTAGTGTCTGATTATAATGGTTTTTGCTACGTCACAACCATTGCAGTTAGTTTTCCTTATTCTAGCGCAGATGCCTGCCTGGTTGCAAGCTTGAATTCAGACTACGGTTTGCTTGATTTCAAGAAGCTTTGGAAAGTTTATGGTGTTCACTTGTCCTTGGCCTGTTTTTCTTATTTTATGTGACTTTCATTGCATAATCTATTCTGTGACTCTGGCATGATCATATTTATTTTTTTGTCCCATATTTAGCTCCAAAATAAACAAAGGAAGTCAATAGTTGTTAATAATTATTCAGCCACCAATTGACATTTAGGACCACTATTTTTTCTTATTTAGCTCGTTTTTTTATGCAATGATAGGCGTTATTCTTAATGCTTTTAAGCTATTAAATGGAGCTTTGCGTTAAAGTCGGGGGATAAAGATAGCTCTTTTCATAGTTTGATCATGAATTCCATTGTATTCAACAGACTAGAAGAAGTCTTGCGTGTTGGAGACTTTAATGCCAGAACAAACGGCCTCCAGGCAATTTCATATGAGAATCCAGAAGATAGCTTATTGGAGGAATACACTGAGCATGATTACCTTAGATCCTCTCTTGACAAGGTGAAGAACAACATGTGAGATTATTTGATGGAGTCTATTACAGTAAGTGGTTTAAGAATCTTGAATGGAATCCCTCAATTTGCAAAGCTAGACGGATTTACCTGTTTTACTCCCACAAGAACTAGCACCGTAGATTACTTGTTGGCTAGTGAGCGAAATTCTGTGAAAGATTTTATGATCTTAGAGAAGGAGGTGGAATCTGACCATGCAGGTCTATGGTTTGAACTGAGTGGACAAGTGCACAGGCAGCCCATTGTGGGAGCTTTTAAACCTAGAATCAAGTTGGATTTTAGGCACAAAGACCAATATCAAAAACATTTGAATAGCATGCTAGAGCGCTTGCAATGGATGGGTGATACTGAGATAGACTCTCAGAACTTAACCAACATAATCTTGAAAGCAGCTAAATTGGGATTTGGCATCACTAAGAAAAAGATCAGGTGGATGTATACACAATAGTTGGTGGGATGATGATTGCAAGAAGGCAAAGGTAGAGCTGCCAAAAAAATGCAGGTTAAAGCCAAAATGGTACAAGAAACTTATCAAGGAGAAGAAGAGCCACTTCCATGCAAAAAAACAGTCTGAACTTAGCAACATGCTCTACGCGAGTCCCAAAATGTTATGGAAGAACCTGCAAGGCAAACCGACTGCATCAGATGTAGGGGTAGAAGATCTTCTCTCTTTGGTAAAGGAGATTTACTTCAATGCAGATGCGATGCCCATTCTAAGCGTACTGAAGATATTTTTAATGTAGACGAAGTGGAGTCCCAGCTAAAATGCATGAAAAATGGGAAAGCATCTGACTTAATGGATGGGCTTGTTGTGCTCTTCTTCTTGTATTGGGTCCTATAAACCTTTTGATCGCCGCAGATGAATAAAATTCAATCCAATTTAATTTTACCATCTTAATCTCTTTCTTATGAATAGTCTCATCTTAAAAACATGAGAATTCATCCTCTCCTCTATGCTGAAATTGAATAGATATAGTATTTTTTACATCATGTCACATTGGTAGCATCCATGAGGACATAGGATGGACCCGTAGAGACTTGAATATAAGATCTCTTAATTGAGAACCCAATGGACTAGCCAATAAAATTGAATAGAATAGAATAGTAGGGCTCCAAATGTCCTTGTGGTTTGTCAAGAATATATCCTTAAGCAAAGCTCTTCCAAATGAAGAAGCCTTGTTACTAAGTGTGTGGTTGGCCTCCCCAAAAAGTAGGATCAATCTGAGTCTGTGCTTATGTCTACGTGCAAAGAAATCATACTAAAATTACTGATGTTTATTCTTGATGGAGAAGAGCATAGGATGAGCGTCTCGAGAGAGGAATGGAATTTAAAATATGAATTTGAAGTTGTATGAAGACATGATGATTTCACAACAAAATAACACAGTACATAATTCTCTTACAAGATGGAATAATGCCATATAGTATCAAGTAAAGTGTCCAATGAGGATGTAAATTTGATGGATTAGCATGCAGAAATGGATTAGCATGCAGAAGCCATTAGCCCATATCATGATTGATATGGTCTATGGGTATGGGATAAAACCTTGAAAATGTTAGGGCCCATGGCCAAGCTCCTTCTAATGGGCATAGATGCAACACATAGTCAACCAGGGGATCAAATATCATGGGATGTTCCGTGTTGGTGCGCACATTGAAGTCTCCAACAAGCAATGACTCTACCACCTGTCTGTGTTGCTGGATGTCATCATATAGATCGACATAGGGATCCAATCCACATCCTAGTGGGTGTGGTAGAAGTTGCTCTCGGCATGTGGGAAGTAGCAGGCTACCACAAAGAGATGACTGCCACTATAGTGCTGCATATGCACCCACAGGTAACGGTAGTGCTTGTCTGCCTTGCACAGGGAGACTGAATGTGCCAAGGTTGCCTGGTAGTTGCAAGCAACCCCTCTGTGTCCCCTCATTTCAGTGCACTCATTGAAGATAGGACAGTGCTGGTATCTTGTCAAGTTGAGTAGCCTGTGTTCTGCATGCTCTCACGTTTCCATGAGGAAGATAAGGTCCATATCGGCAGCAACTAAGTTGAACTATGACCCTTCTGCCATGGAAAGTCCTAATAATTCCAAGAGACCGTGCGGATGCACAATCTCTATTTGCTGTTAGAAGCTGCAACTGTAGATTCAGTGAAGACTGGCAGAAGGAGGGGCGATAGAGGTGGAGGCAACATGCAGTGTGCATGCAGCAACCGGTGGGGAGGTGGTGGGGGTGGAGGCTGCATGCATCGTGCAGGTATGGGTGTAGGGCATGCACTTGTGTTGGGTGTGGCAATGGCATGGGCTGGAGCTCCAGCAATAGAACCTTCAGGATTTGTAGCACTCGCAGCAGCATTTGATAGCCATAACATTTGCATCTTGCCCCGGATTAGTCCTGTAGCTCCTCCCTGTTTGCGGACGCTCTTGACCTTGTCTAACTCATGCCTGCGATCTTCTTGCTATGTAGGAGTGAGATATCAGTCAATGTATAGGGAGGTCCCATGCAGCTGCCTCCCCCGACGCAGAATGGTTGCTCGCTCTTGTGCATCCCTGACCATGAATATGGCTACCGGGGTGGTCAAGATGCTGGACTCCATGGCGGCTTGCCCTGATAATGTGGATGGGCACATAGAATGTCATCCGAGCAAGGATCTGCGTCTAAAGCCGGTGGATGAGGTTCTTTCCTGCCTCCTTTGCTAGGCCCCACACCACCAGATTGTGGCTCTTATATCTCCACTCTTGGACCTCTCTAATGGTCGGGTTGATGCTGGCTGCCGCAACAGGTGCTGCTTGCAGCTGGCGTGGCATTGGCTATGTATGGCCTGCGCTGGGGGGTGGGTGGTATTGGGCAGCTGGGTGGTGCAGCAGTGGGTGGCCTTGACTGATGTCGTGCAGGGCTGCCGGGCGTGTGGGACTGCCATGACATGTGCTTTGGCTTCTTCTTTCAGGAGCTCAGCCCATGCTGGACTTGCTGCTTTCTTGCCAGTTCATTCATACACCACTGCAGCTGCTCATGAGCTTTTGCGGGAGGCCCTTGACTTGCTGGATGACAGTAGTTGCTCAAAGCTGCTACAATTCGCGATCTCGACTAGTGGAGTTGTCTCGAGTTTCTGCAAGCGGTTGTCTAGCATGCCAGCAGGGGGCCATTGAGGATGAACGCCACACCTTTCAGACCTGCCCAGCATTCAGTCATATCCGGGCACGGTTTATTCAATTAGTTATGCCTAACCAGCCATTGCATGTGCTGTTGAACACGACCTCCGTGGGCTTGTTCGGATCATACCTTCATGAGGTTATAAATTCACGGACTCAGCTGTGTCCTCCGGTGCAGTATTGAATTGTCCTATACGATTGTATAGTCTACCAACATACTTATTACTGCTAAGGTTTTCCCCTTTCGGGGACGTTTGCTGCTCTCTTTATTTGGTTCCCATGGGCCAATTGGTCTTCATGGACGATAAAAATACATTCTTTTCTATGGAATATGTTTTGTCTCTCTTCTCTTCCTTTACCTTCTACTTCTAACTCTCCATAGCCAAGCGTGTTGGTATGAATAGGATAAAGATTTCCTGCTCCAAGATAAAGACTTTTTGGAAAATCCGGTTGTGTGGACCAATCTTTTTTTTTTTAATTGGAATTTCTTGTATTTGTTTGTGACTTTTACAAGTGGGTTCTCAAGAGACCGTATCTCAGTGTTCTCAAGAAATCGTATCACAGGGCTTTCAAGAGGTTCGAAAATGGATATTATTAGAAATTATGCCTCCATTCCCAAGATTTTGAAGAATATTAAAAGAAGTCAGCCATTTTGCTGCACATCTTCAAGTGCAACTCTTGTGGCAATAGCATATTGAATATCCTATTGAACATATCCCACAGGCCCATCAACAATAAAAAAAAGGGAAAGTTACCCAACTGCCCTTGGGAAATGGGCAATTTACCAAATTACCCCTATCAAACCGATACTATTGTGCCAAGCAATACATCCCAAAATACCACATTGCAACTCCTTAGTTGATATATTGTGCACCCCCCTCCAAAATAATATCATTATAATCAGCAAATGTGACACAACAATATGCCCACATTTTATGATCTATTCCTGAATATACCCTGTACTGCAACACGCTTCCATTGGAAAGATTACTCCACCATATTTAAACCTTGAAAGGCAGCTCTATTTGGCTTACCTCCCATGAGTAACGATCAGGTTTTGAAAACCTTGGTAAATATTTGATTTGATTCAAGAAAACTCATACGCAAGACGTATGAGGTGGTTAGACAAGACTATATTTGAATCTAGCATGCTCAAAGACTCAACTTGGCCGTCGTTTTTGCGTTCGTCCAAAAAGTTTCCAGATATAGAACAATTGAGTACCTAATCATTGCCAAACTGTGCAAGGCTAAAAGAGGTCCTATTTTTCATACAAAAAAAAAAAACAACAGCAGACAAAATATCAGAACCGTAAAGATATACCATAACATAGATGTCTCAATATACTTCAAAACAATGCTGCATGCGCCAACTCTTTGCACATTTGTCTCAAAAGCCTTCTAATTTTGCTGACCACAGGAATAATACAGGATCTAACAACTAACAGACTGGCCAAATTAAAATTCAGAGACTTGTGGCAAGATTTAAATTGCTGGAAGCTGCATCAAGAGAGATAGAAACATAAACAGGAGAAATAATGTTTGCTTTATGTGATTATCCACCATATTCTAGAATCATACTTGTTGCTACAGCAAGGGCACAACAATATCACAATCACCATGATTGCATCTGACAATCTGCATAAAATTCATTAAAAAGGATAGGAGTTATGTTCGTTGCCCAAAGAGAAAGTTGTTTCCAATCAGCACGCAAAAGTTCAACATGTAGCTTTTTCTGCACCATGGCAAAGTTGCTTGTTATTGCAACTACAAGGCATTCTCACATGTTTTGAAAAACATAAGATGCACCACTTCCACTGTACATCGACTTTTGAACAATAGACAAATAGATTAATACAAAATGTCAACGGACCAGAAACAACAAAAGAGACTGAGTATATACTAGGAATTACCAATCTCTCTTGTACCAGTTCCATTTTCGGTCTTCTTTGTAACCATTGCACAAGTTTTTTTAAAGTTTGGACTTAGCTATCCGCAGAACTCTATGCTCCATCAGGCTGTCCAAGACATATCAAGAATGCAACCAGACACGATCCCTCAGTCGCTGAACTCCCGCGCCATAAAATTCATCCACTTTTTCACCATTCTGGTAGAAGCTGAATGTTGGAGTGTAGCGTATGTCCTTTGTTTCTTCTGGACATTCATCGATGTCAGCATAAATGAACAAAGTTGATGGATGGTCATTGCTAAGATTGCAAAATGTCGGAAGCATTTGTTTGCAGATATAACACCTATTCGTTCAAGCATGCATAAGCCAACATCAAAAGCAAAACCTCTAATCACAAAATTGAAAAGAAAGGTCATACCAACATGCTCCATAGCTCACTACAGCCTGCACAAGTTTCATCCTGTCAGAAATTATTCCAACAACACAGAATTATAACACAATCTCTTCTCCAACCTGCCTTCCTTTACCCAACTTTAAGGACCAATATTTTCAATTCCACATCACCTTTACTCGCAACCAAACAACAGTAAAATAATTTGTCAAAAATGAAGATCTGTGAGATTTTTACTCTGTATTAGAAGCAGATATCATCATTCAATATGGTAAGCAATAAAATAATGCCTAAGCCTAAGGTGCAAATTCCACTTACTCATGGAAACAAAATTCAAGCGCTTCTAATTCTATATATATGGGAACAAATGATGCACTGGAGCATACTAAAGATGCTACAAGTCATCGAATTGTATATTCAGAGACATGTATGTTGCATTAAGCTTGGGGTCGAAGCTATTCCCTTCCATCCTGAGGTATTAATTTGTTGTATACCAGATGTACAAAAAGCCACAAGGTAAAATATCAGAGGCTACATATGTTCTCCAAAAGACTTTAAGAACTTGAGCTTTCTCATTTTTCCGTAATTGTTTACCTAGAAAAGACTGTTGTGCACTTACCGGTCGTTTTGAAGTCTGGTTTTGCTGGATAAGGCTGCTAAGCTCAGAGTCATTGTGAGCACTAACAAGATTTCCATGAAAGTTAATGGGCAGTGGCACTCCTGTGCCCTCTAATCCTCCTCTACGGCTCTTATTCTTGCTAGGACCAGCATCTTCTGCCATCTGCAAGCCACCAGAAACTCAATTACCCCTCAGAAAGCTAATTTTAGGTTGCACATTAACTGTTTCAGCAACTCAGAATAGACAGATCCTAGTTACAACCCCCTCGATGGAGTCATGATGCCCTGTTGTACTTTACCCTTGTCAACATTAGTCACAACTTGTTGAGGTTTTTCACCTGCTCATTGCTTCTTCTTCTTCTTCTTTTTATTACCCTGATCCCGGCCTCTTTCTTTCCTCTTTTTTGAGAGGACCCAGGGGCCCGAGAGGGCTTTGGGGAATTATCTTAGCTGTTTAAAAAATCTGCTTAATATTTTTTCAGAGCAGTAATCATTGTGCCCAATAGCATGCTTCAATATATTAGTTAATGTGCAAACATGGCATATATATTTGGTGACAGCACAAAGCTGCAATATTTTTCTGCAGCACAATTGAGTGGCAATTCGAAAAGGCACTATGCTCCGTATGCATATCCTTCAATGTCCCAGTCATTTGCAAACATCACAAATGTATTTAGTAACACCACAAACGAAGGCTAAGCACTTTGAGGGTCTAATCTCACAATCACTTCTGCAGCATATTTGCAGAGTCTATACAGTTATAACTTGATTGGTTAACTGGCAGCTAAAAAGGCCACACAAACAACGACTTCAGATTGAAATGGGATGTTCCCACCGAAATCCTTTCGTCATATAGATATCTTTCATGACGAGGAAAAACAATCATGCATGCAACATGCGCTATTAATCTGAGACGTGCCAGCCAAGATCCAGAATGCCAGCAGGATTACGTGAGACAACTGGGCTAAAGGTTGCTTAATCTGGCTCCAAACCATATCTTTGGACTTGTTCAAAGATCCAGACAATCACCATGCTTTTCATATGCTGAAATTACACACTGCAAACTTTCAAGATATTATCTATCCATCCTCTTCAAGAAGGTGATTGAAATCCAATCCAGCTTTAATAATACAAGCATGAACATAGTAATCCCAATCCAGTGCACTCAACAGTCTGACATGCGCTCAAGAAGCTGACATAGGTAATTTTATATAGCAAACTGCATTGCTGTATCTCCAGCTATGTAAGCCTAATGCATCGGCTTCCAAAACTCAAAAACCATAACATGTCCTGAAGTCATGGTATTCCGGGAGGTTGGGTTCCTCATAGACATTTTCTCAGAGTTGTTTGGCATCATAAATGCTTCCACTAAGGCATATAGCAACTGCCAAGAAACATTTGAGTCTAATCCTAGCTTCCCAATGCGCAAGTGGATAAACTTATCGCATCTTCCATTAACAATGCACCCATATTGGATTTTCACAAAAATCTTTGTGGCCACCCTGTTGTTCATAGATTGGGAATATGCTGCAACAAGGATAATTTACAAGCATGTAGTGCTCACAAGAAGTTGGCAAGCATTATTAATGCGCAATTGGCTACCTGTTAACTATGGCACTACGGACAAACACGTCTAATTAAGAAGAGGAATTAAGAAGAAGGGCATGCATGAACATTATTGTTGTTCAGGTGAAAGATCTCTCTGGCATTTTGTCAACCACTTGGCAAATGTGCAATTTGCTTCTGTTTAGATACATTCTTGATCAAATGCATTCAAAGGAATGGTATTGGAGCCAGTACGCAGTATTATGCTTTTCTCTATGCCACATACCGTACAGGTACAGTACAGTAAAATTTGTCCAACACTTGGTATATGTGCAATATGCTTCTCTTAATAACACCTGATTTGACCAATGCATTCAAAATAATAATATTTGGAGCGAGTACCAACTGTAACAAAAACAGACGTCCTTTTACCAATGTCCATACATGCAAAACATAAAGCGAGGTACTCGTTGTCTTGGAAGTCGATTCTTCCACCATCATGCATCAACTTCCAAATCTGACGAACTATCCATCTCACTCCATTTTCATGCTTTGTGGGTTCAGTAACACTTTCTTTGTTTGGAAAGGTTAAACCCATCATCATTCCCCCAATTCTTAAGTCTGCAATCTTCAATTGCTGTTCTTGCTAAAACAAAAAACAAATGTTCCGTTCTATTTACATTCAGCATCAACGACACCTTTAGACTAGGTACATAATATGAATAACCCAATCTACCAAAGGCTGATAAAGATAATTTCGTTTTTAGTTGCAGACCTAGAACTAAACGGAAGGTGCAAAACGATAATGAAGAATTCTTATTGATGCAGAATAGGATAACAAAATCCAGATCACATATGAAAACAACCAAAGTCTGGAGCTTACGTGATGTGCTAAAGACGAGCAGAGGCGCTGCCAGCCCGGGTTTATCGAATATTTGGAATTCTACTTGTCATGCCTTCCTATTATGTGGCGCCTTGGTATGCTGTCAGACACACAGAGGGCTTTGTTGAAAGATAGATATTCGGGGAAATTAAAATGAGGAAGAAAAAAGAAATAGAAATATTATTCGAGTCGATTCTATGCGCTCCTTCTGGGTCCCATAGGCCGATTGGTATCAGTGGACGATAAAAAAACTATTCTAATTCTATTCTATTCTATGATGAGATGTTCCTTCACACCATTGCCTTTTCGCCTCCAGTGGACGATAAAAAAACTATTCTATTCTATTCTATTCTATGATGAGATGTTCCTTCACACCATTGCCTTTTCGCCTCCAGCAAAACTGTCGAGTCGTTGTCGTTCAATATCTTTTTGCTCCTAAATTACTATGTTGTCTGATCCATACAGATAAAACTTTGCTATATGAGGTGAGTTAATACATACTCAAAGGCGGACTGATGGATTTTCAAAATCTATGCTTGTGGCATGTAATGCTCGAGTTCCTCAGGTTATTCTAGCCTGCATTTAGGCTAGGAGGTTGGCTTTTCTGAAAACAATACAATGGAGAAGAAGAAATATCAATATAGGTGTTGGAACAAGATTCCTTAAATCGACGTGAGTGGAGGATGTTCTTAAATCTGTCTTAACTTGATCTTACATTTGATAAAATGCATTGGGTTTATTTGTTATTGTGAAACTTTGGGAACTTCCTGAATATGTATTTACGTGTGTATGGATGCAACTTAGTGTTGTCTTTAGAGGGGAACTAACATTTCTCTTTCTTGTTGTTCATACCCAGCTATATTAGTAACCCATTTATATTTGTAGGTTATGCTGTTAGATAGAAAATGAAAGTGATATATGATATGATTGAATTTTAATGACCCATTTATATTTGTAGGCTATGCTGTTAGATAGAAAATGAAAGTGATATATGATATGATTGAATTTTAATGTTCATGGGAAGTTGTAGCTTATTGGACACTTTTTAATACACCCTAATGGGTCCTACCACAATCATTGTATATAGCTGAAGTGGGTCCTTTCCCATATAAGGAACCTTAGCACTAAACAAGATATCTGTTATCACTCATATATATACAATTATATGAGCTCTACCAACATGTTGGTAGAGATTGATCTCGGCCGTCCATCTCACTCATATATATACAATTATATGAGCTCTACCAACATGTTGGTAGAGATTGATCTAGGCCGTCCATCTATGAGATGGACGGCCCAGACGGTGCCACCTCGTAACACCCCAAGCATCCCCCCTTATTTGGGGCTTTTAATCTGGGCCCTTCAAATTGGGGCATTTTATCTAGACCGTCGATTAAAATTATTTGGGGCTTTTTATATGGGCCGTGGATTAAAAGGGAAGGTCAAATCTTGGCCAATTTTGGATAGGAAGTTGCGTGGAAGGTGATAGAATTGGGGCTTTTAATCCGTATCATTGGAATTGGGGTTCTAATCTCTTCCCTTGATTTAAAAGTCAAGGAAATTTAATGGGCAAAGAAATTTAATGTCCACCTTCATGAGGTGGCAATGCACATTAATTAAAAATCATCCAAAGGATATTTTCCACTTTTCTTTGTTCTCGCTCCTACCGGCTTTGTGGTCGGGCTATGGCGGAGAGAGCAGGATATGACGACGACGTTTGTGAATCCCCTCAGATAACCCGTAATTGATTTGAAGCTCGACTTTAGAGTTTAGTTTCAACATTTCGCTCCATTAGAATGTAATTAACGCAAATACTTTCGGTGCTAAGAGTTTTCGGCCATCTTCTTAACAAAGATGAAGGGTGTGGGCTCTGAAATGCGCTTTGGTTAGGTCCGGCCGGGTTCTAATCGATGGAAGATTTGCTAAAGAATGGGCATTTCGGATATGCCGGTAGCAAAATGACTATTTCCGACCCGAAAAAATGCAAAATGGACATGTTTTTTCGGCCTCCAATCTCAAGCTTGGCTATGGAGGATATCCCCCTTGGGCTCCAAGTCGTATGCGTAGGCATCTCTTTTTTTTTTTTTGTTTTTGGTTTCAAAAACCCATTTGTTGATGACCATTATAGAAAGGTTTGTTGTTTGCGAGCAAATTTAAGCGAAGAATATTCCGCACCATATTCTGGTTAAAGAAAGGTAACCGCTACCTTTAAGATGCTTCTTCGCCTCGTAGACGCTCAATCCGTGGGAAAGGAGTGTTTTTGATACAAAATTCAAGATGGATTTTTGATCATATAACCTATCCAAAGAATCGAGCCTTGCACTATTTGGCGCATTTTCCAATTGAATTGAATTTCTAGGTAAAGTGGTTTTTGCTCACCGTTGTTCCAATTATGTATGCCTAGGTTCCGAAGCGCTTTGCCAGACTTTTAGATCTGCTGGAAAGGAAGGGATTCCTTTTTTCGGTGATTTTGTTAAGTAATTTGTTTCTCTGGGCTTGTTTTTCTACCAACTGCTTATAAATCTTTGAGGAAGCCGCATGTGGTTGTTATGTCTTAATCCGCCTCTTTCACTTCTTGAAATCGGCCTTGCGTGATTGAGCTTAGCCTTAAGCTTTGTTCAAGGCAATATCTACAGAGGTCTATGATAGAGCAAATCCCCATCTTACGCAGTCCGAATGGGTCGACACCGGGCAGCCCCCCCGGATGATGGGCTCAAGTGAGTTGTTGCTATTCGTACATAATTGAAGCTTTATCTAATTGAATAATTAATGGATTGGATAGGAACTCAACTTTTAATGTTTCAAAGGCAACGATGGTGCATGTTACAAAGAGAGTTCATGAAGCCTATTTTGCATGTTTATATTTGTCCAAGATTACACTCTTTCACAATTTTGCTTAATGCGTCTCTTTCTATTCACGACGCTTGGCTAGGGTCAAGAAATCCAGCATAGATCTCTCGGCCATCGATGGAGTTAATTTGGCGGTCGATGCAACGTGATAACTATCGTCCCGACAAACAAGTGCTCGCAGTTTTGATAGCCATGCTTTTCTACTTTAAGTTCCAATCCAAGTCCATAAAGAACTTGCTCATGGGGATGGAGTTAAAATTTTCGGTGATCCCGCGAAAAATTATCGAACTCATATTAAGGTCACCAAATGTAGAGCTCGACAGCTTGCTTTTGTCTTCTCTTTTTGCATGGAAAGTTAGGCTAAGTAGCTTAAGGTTTTCAAAGAACTTATTTAATTTGAGTTGCCTACGGTTTCATGTGCCTGTTCGGACTTCACATTTGTCGGCTATTGAGGAGTTATTGAGGTCCGCCACGTTGGGAATTGATATGGACATTGTGTCGACCATCATATCTTAAAGGTGTGTCACTCTAGATCTATTTTTCTTTTGGCAAATGTAGGTCATTATCTATCTATCGCTCACATTCATAGGTGTGAGAGTGCTCACAATTCATGACTTTCCAAACTTCAAATACGGGTGTTCTTTGCAATATGTGTGAAAGGCCATTTGCTCTCCTTGATCTTCAAGCAATGCGCCTGAAGTCTACATACATCTTTATTGCTTCATCATGTAATTCATCTTCTAAAGACCTGCACCACTACAAACACATTATAACCAATTTTTCCACATAAGTTATAAACGATTTTGCACATAAGACATTGCTATGATCGAGCAATACGTGATTAGCAATAAAGTTTAACGGCCCGCTTTGGCATTAAGATGTCTAAGGATAAGGATAGGACAAAGATCCTCGTTAGTAATGACCACCATATAAATTTATCAACAAAATACACATGTGCTCGCATCTATACAGATATGTAAAGATTCAAAACCTGCTCATACTTAAGTTTTAACTCTTCATTATTGGACACTTTGCTAGGTTTGGCTATTGAATGGTTTGAGCGCATTACATTCTCAAGGCACAAAAACGAAACAAAGTGACGACTTTAGAAATTCGCATAGTATAGGCGTAAGCATTAGTGCGTTTCATTGGATTGGCAATATTGTGAAGTCGTAACATTGGAGCTTGAAGTCATTGCTTCTTTTCTGCTTTTTTTTTATAATGATCCGTTATAAGATAACCGGAGGATGCAATGCATTATGCTAGGTATGCAATTTGTTTGTTGGGTTGTCTTTGCATGGATTTGTTTGTTGATCTTGAATGGGCTTTGGGTTTTGCAGCTCGTTTGCAAAGGCTCACATTCTCGACGGAGCCGGAGCATAGCGACTCGAGAAAAGGTTGATGGATTACACGAGTCCGATCCATCATAATTGCATCATCTCTTTGACGATTTGTTATAGTTGGAAGATTAATACCATAGCTATGCTTTGCGCTTTGATGGATCATTTCGTTACATTGCTTATGATGCCGTTGTTGGTTCTTGCGAAAAACTTTAATATGAGCCGGCTGTATAAAGCCACCAATAACGAATGCACACACGAAAGTTCATCTTGCTCGAGCATGTTTGGGTACAACACCTCTTTGCAAATTTGTAGGGCATATTTTCGTTTAGATTGATGGCATCTTCGCCATTTTGGCTTTGATTTGGAATTGGGTTCTGAGATATGTGGCTTAAATCACCTCTTTTGCTTGATTTCGAAGCCTGGAAGGTTGATTCTTGAAGATTGGAATAACCTTTTGCAGTTTATATAGATGTGGGGCATTTAAACAATTTGGACAGAATGAGGCCTCATATTTTTATGAACAGTGTGTATCCAATTGCAGCAAGTTATGCTTTTGATTTAGGTGAAGACTATGTTCAAAAGGATGTGGTTATGGTCACAAATGCGACATATTCTTCTGCCGATGAAGGCAAAGAAAATCCATCCACATCTTTCATATGGAAAGTAGGATCATGGTAAATAGTACTTAAATACATTCCTTTTTGTTCTTGGAGCATAGTATGTTCTGAAGCACGGGTATCTTTTTATCCTTTGAACATTTCAGTAGAATATGGTCCGAATGGGGTCTAAATTTCTTTAGAATCGGGCTTATTTCCACTCGTGTCAAGCCATAAGTCATCTGCGGCAACAAAATCTTCAAATTGCACAAAGGTAGCTTCTTAATCCTTCTAAGATAAAACATACCATACAGCCTTTAAGTAAACTAAATATCTTTTCGGACTTTTGTGTCTCCCAGTTCCCTCTTATGTCCGTGAGGTGTTTATTGTAAGAGAATCATGGCAAAAAAGAAAGAAGTAAAATTTCCGGAAATTTGCAAGCGATGCAAGTATTTTTTAAACGATGGCCGCCGCTATGGTTTCACTATCCTACTATCCTACTCGAACCGACAAATGCAACAAGCTTCGTTTTGCAAAGATGCTATCCGAAATGGGTCGATTTAGGCAAAGGAAATCAGGCAAATTGAGCAATCTTTACCGAATCAATAAGCCTTGAAAACCCAGGAAGGGGCATCAAAGGTTTTTGAAACCTATAAGAGTTTCTTGCTTTGTCGGTGTTACCTATTTTCCCCTAAATGTGTAGATTCCATGGCCATTATAGTTTGCAAGGAAATGGCAAACACTAAGACCAGATTTGACACGTAAAAAAGAGGCATTTGGCCTATGGGTCGATGATTTGTCGGCCCTCGCCTTTTATATTTTTTATTCGAATTGTGACAGCATTTCGGGCGCATGAAATGGAATAAAAAGTGTGAGTGTTGTAATAATGAAATTCATCCAGAGGTGGATACTCTCTGTGAACCAATTGCAAATGAGCAGGAGATGAGTTTGACAGATTATCTGCGGTGCCAAGATATGGAGAAGATTTCTGCAAGGACAGTTCAAGTGGGGTTTCTTTTCTCCCTCCTTAGAAGTGCCTTTACTTTAGATGCTAGTCTAGAATGCAAGCTTAAGTTGGAAACTAGATAGCATCTCAGTTGGATGTTGCATGCATGGTAGATTTTCTTATGCCTGTAACTATGCCAACAGATTGTCGGTCACACAGATCTTTTATTGATTGAAAGCATGGGGCAGATCATTTCTCTTTTTACGTGTCAGCAAATGCTTAACGAGGAGCTTAAAGATTCAGGGACATTCTCATGTCACATAATCAAAGAGAATAGTTTGTAAGCCCCTGAATTGCCAAAAACTGTCACTGAAAATATGCCTTAATGCTATGCAAAACAAGCTCTTGCCCTTGAGAACAATAGTGCAAGCAATGTTTTTTGAGAAAATATACAAGGAAAATATGAGGAATCTTCAAATTGAAGTCCCATTAGCAAGACTATGATGTGGAGCTCCGCCAGACTATGATGGGTGGAAAAAACAGGGGTGCTTGTGTCTATGCTTGATATTGCAGCTCGGTAATTGGCCTCTGTATTCTTTGGCCATGGCTAAGCTTTGCGTGCCTCCTGCCTCTCTTTTCAGTGCTATTAAGTGATGTTGCGGTACATTGCAGGAAGCTATGGCGAGCCCAATGCTTTCTTCTTCTTTATTTGAGGTTTGGCTATGTTTAAAGGGAGGCAGTCAGGTATAAGATAAGTTTCTGCCGTCTTTACTTGCTGCATTTTCCTTTTATTAGTTGTTCTTTGATAATTGTGCAAGATGCTTGGTGGGAGATTTTACTTATGGTGCTCCTGGTTTTCAACCTGGTTTTGGCTGTAACAGGTCGCTGAAGATCATGAAAACACATGGACCTTTGAACGCAGTTTTGAATTGTGAGGACTATTGGAATTCTGCTATTCTTTTTCCGTCCATTGGGCTGCGTTTTGGCAATGATCCAGCTCTGAGCTATTTTAAGATTTTGTTTCATTTTGCGACTCTTGATCTTCTTCAGGGTTTTGAAATGGGTACTTGCATCAGTCCCATGGTTAGCAATAACAACTGCTGGTGGAATATTCTTGATTGCTTTACTTGCTGCACACATTCTGTATGCAGCAGGTAAGCAGATTGAAAAGGTGGAAGAAGATTGTCGGAAAATGGAAGCTCTCAAGGTTAAGGCAGAGTCTGCAGTTGTTGCAAAGTCGCAGGTATTTGCTCGTCGAATAAAGCTGTACCCAATAGGATTATAGACAAAGTTTGCTTCATTATCGTAGAGTGATCAGATGAAATCTAATTGCAAGTCTCCATTATAATAAACAACGATGAGCTCGATTGAATGGCCATCAAGCAAAGGGTTTAGCTTAAAACTTCATGACTTTGGACTGGATGCATGCTACCATTCCTACCACTCTTAATCTTTTATTCAAGATTAAGTTTGACTATAGTTTGGCTTTTATTCAAGTCTAGCTTGACTTTTTTATTGCGTGTGCTTCATAGAATGCCTTTGACTTCCAACTTTCTTGCCAAAATCTTCACGGTATAATCGCCATAAAAAAGTTCTTATGACAAATAACTCCTAGCTGTTCATAAACCATAATTGATATACCCATTGATAGTACAAAAACTTGATAAACCCACTGATAGTATAAAAACTTGTATATATACAATTATTTGATGGGTCCTATGGGGGGGTGAAACTAGGTAGAGATTCATCCTGGCCGTCGATTTTCTGAGGTGTCGCAATAATGGCCCTTGGATTTGATGGGGGGGCATGCATGGGGCATGCATGGGGCATGCACCCCATCCCTGGGCCGTCGATCGGGCACGTGAGAAATCGTGGCCCTTGATTTTAAGGTCAAGGAAGGTGCAAGGAAGTTGCTGGTAAAGATTGATCTCGACCGTCCATCTTTGAGATGGACGGTCCAGACGGTGACACTTCAATCAACCCCAAGCAGCCCCCTTTATTTGGGGCTTTTGATGTGGCCCGTTAGATCTAGGGATTCAATTGGGGCATTTTATGTAGACCGTCCATCCCTGAAATTTAAGCATTTTCCTTTAAAAAAAAAACAAAAAATTAGGGCATTTTATTTTAATGTGGATTGTTATTGCCCATGGAATAGGGTCGGCCTGAGATGTCGGAAGAGTGCTCTTTTTGTGATGGCAGAGCAGCCGTGGCGCTCATCGCCATGGCGATGGTAGCTCAGGCGCTAGATGCTCGTGTTAGGCTCTAGGCGCTCAGGCTTTATGCTTTCTTAGATTCTTGGCTATGGCTTCCGGAAGGTTTGATTTCTTTAGCATTTCACTCCATCGCTCTTTACTTGCCTTAATCCGTCATAGGTGTGCAGATTCCAGCGTGTTACAGCTTCTTATAGATGAAAAATAGTTCTTTTGATTCCTTTCTACTTCATCTCATCCAAGTTTTGCTCGTGGCAGGTGATCTTTGAAACATTTTTGGTGGCATTCCGGCATTGCCAAAGCCTGCTGATAAATCTCATGTCCAGACATTTTGGGAAGACATCTCGAAGTAGCCGGATTAGGTAAGTTCTGTCATTTTTTGTTCTATCAGATATCCAGTCACTTATATCAGATATGTCTTGTGCAGGACGCAGGCCTAGGTATCCATTCGTAACATGCAGTTGTGCATCCATTGTCAGGTCATAACCTTCCCATCCACCTGTGGAGCTTGTGCAGTTCGGTGTAAAACATGGATGAATGCTAAAGTATCTATGTTTTCCGGAAAAGCAAAACAGTGTTGAAAATCCCATGAGCTCTGCTACCTATGCTTGATCGACCCATGGAGGTCTACTTTTTGCTTCTGTTTGGGACCGAGAAACAGATTCATTCTAATCCGACTGCTGGTGTAGAGTTTGCATGTTTGATTCGTCTTGTGGGTGTCGCAGAGAGAATTTGCATTATTTTTTGTAAGGTAATTGCTAAACACTCTCATTTTATGTTATGGATGGATCGCCTACAGCTTACAGAGATTAGAGGCATAGGTCAGCCTGCTCTTCCGTACAGTCCGTGGAATTGTTCCTATTGGTTTGCACTTGCTCTTCTTAGCATGAATGTTTGTGTGAGTACCATCTGGTTGCAGAGAGGTAAGACCATAGCTAACCCATCCATTTTCATGAATTTGTCTGCAAGAACTGATACATCTGCTTTTCTGCTGCAGAATGTTATTTCGAGGTTAAAGCTAATGGGGTTATGCTAATGGATGGCTGCATGACGATGGGAGGTAAAAAGGGGTTAGAACTTCTCCAGAATCTTCCGGAACCCCAAGGTATTTTGCTTCTTCATCTTTTCTTCCATTTAAGCTTATTGTCGATTAACTAGAGGAGAAAACAGGATGATGAGATTGAAGCCTCAGCAATGCAGGTTGAGAGTGGATGTATGCCATGTGGAAGGCTGGTGGAAATTTCTTCAGTAGACATTTCATCAATTGATAAAGGTAAAGTTCCATTTTAATGTTTCTTTGTTGAACACAGTGTTTAGAGGTGCATATTTGTGTCCTCATTCTTTATGCAGAGGGGCAGCAATCAAATGCAGCAGACCTTCCACAAAACGCTGAGCCTATAGGAAATTTGGAGCCAAACTCTAATTTGAGATTTGGAGTGAGAGCATGATGCTGGCGATGGCATCGCTGTCTGTTGCACTAAACCTACATGTATGTTTACATTTGTTATTTACGGTTGTTAGTTTTAATCAATTTCGTTTTCTAAGACATGGTGATGGGTTGCTTTTCAGGAGAGTGTATCTTCCACGGCAAATGAACTACTGTTATATGTGTTAAATTATTTGCATCTGAAATATCACCCCTCTCTTCTTCATGCAGTGGAGATTTCTCTAGTATGTAATGTTTGGCGTTCAATTCACCTCATTGCATAAATCCCCTTTTTCCCCTCGTTTGATTATAAAGATTGGTCAATTTATTTGTATCCTATAACGTTCCTCTGTGTTTCCAATTTTTGTTTTCTGATAGATCTAATGGTGTTTTTGCAGACCTTAACCTCTTGAATATTACTCCTATATTGAATGAGATGGTTAAATGCTAGCTCCAAGCCATCGACTTACAATATTTATAACACTGCCAGCCTATTGTAGATTATATCTTTTCATTTTCGAGTTCATTTTTCTAGTTCATATTTACTTGTTTCTAATGTTTGGATTTTTCCTATGGGCAGTGCTGGATTGCTGCAGAAGAACTTGGTTTTGCTATAGATGTGGGTTTTGCTATACAGAAAAGAATCCTGTTACGAAACGAATGGTCCTCAGAGGAGATGTCTTTCTTTGAGTTCAACACACAGTCTCTTGTATGTCCTTCAAAGTACATTTTTCTGCAGTGAAAATTGATTTGATCTCTGCTTATTGGAAATCACCTCATCCAGAAATGGAGGACCCTTGGGCAGCTGCCCTTTAGAGTGAAGACCACTTTGGTGGGACTGTGGGGTGGTTGGTTGTACTTCACTGCTGGGCAAAGAGACAAGGGAGTAGATGATCCTTCTCCCAAGAAAATAATCTGTGAAGCATGGAGGACCAAACTAAATTTAAAACTTACTGGCTAGACCAGTTCAAATTGACATTGTAATTATGCCAAATTTCTGAAATGACTCTTTGTGCCCCAAGGATGAGACAAATATATAAAAATGACTACTGGGAGGGGTGATATGCAGATGTTCTTTTTATTATTCAATAACATTAGTTTGATTCATTTTTTAGAGAATCATCGTCTCTTCTCAGCATGCATGCTATTATCAAAATGCATGGAAACAAGCTCTGGAAATTGAGCAAGATGTTGAAAATAATGCATAATGATCTGGCGTGTTTATATGACACAAGGTGGAATGGATATTTCGCATATTTTTGAATTCAGATATGTAATGTGTTTTCAGGGGTCTGCATTTCTTGCATTGCTTGTTTAAAATTTTTAACAGTAACATTTTATCTGCTCAGCATATTTCTCTCTGTTTCTGCATTGAGTTCACATCACATCAAATTATAGCTTTCGCTTTCTCATGCTTGCTTTAGTTCTCGTTTTATGCATTCTTTTTTTAGTTATCATATTAAAAGTTATTGAGACAAGAAAGATAGTGAAGATTGATGATATAGCCATGCCAAGTCCAAATGTGCATGATTGATTTTTCGTAATAATGTGTTTTGCCGCCAGTTCTGTTGTGTGTGTTTGAGGTTGGACAGCTGATGTGATTTTGAATTTTTATCTTATGTGGACATTGTTATTAATTACCTGGATTAACAAAGAAAAATATGCCCAATATTCAGATACAAACGACTTTGGCAGGATGGAAGAAATGGATATTGTCCCCAACTCAGCAAGAGGTGGAACAGCTACAATGCAGTCATTTTTAGGGAATGTTGTATTTGAGATCCAATGTCATCTTACTCATCTACCGTAATTGATTTTCATTATTGCGTATCCTTATTGGTATTCCAGCATTAGAACTGTACAATTGGAGTCAAAATTTGGGTTTAGTTGCATGGTTGATATTTCCCATTCACTTAATTGGCCCAAGTTTATTAGTCTTTATGGGTTGCATTGTTTCCTTTATAATTTATTCTTCTGAATCAATGTAATAGACTTTGGTGATTATTTGTCACCTCAAATAATATGTCAGATCGGTGCCCAGAGGGTGATCAACAATAACTCTATAGGGTTGCTTATTTTAAATAGTATCGTGCTTTTGTAGAACTTTTGTTACAATGTTGCTTTAGGAAATATGTGTCAAGCTTAAACTTTCATTTTTTAGCTTATCACTCCTTGGGTCTTGATTTTAGTGGCAACACAAAGTTGCAACTATTATTGCCTTTTGGTTTTTGATTTAAGTTGGAACACAAGGTTGCGAATTTGACTATGGAGTGCTCATCATCTGCATGAAATGTCAAAGCTCTGTGTGAAAATAATTGATTATCAAACCTACCCCTTTTCTTCCCTTTTTTTAATTGAAGGAAGGGAGCACCTTAGTTGTTAAATTAGAAAAAATAAATTTTGTGTAAGGTCATTCTTTACGGTTTGTTAGAAGCATGAAGCTTATGTTTGAGGCAATATGTGACTATTCAACATGTTCAAAACACCGTGGCTTCTATTTCTTGATAGTGTACATTAGAGCGTTAATAGCAATGGAACAGTTGACAAACAACTAAATGCTCCACACTTGAATTAATTCCGAATGCTTGAAAATAGTAGTAGTTGATTTATTGTAATCATGACTTGCTTACACACAAGGGATGTTATTGATTTATGATGCAAAGGGTACTTCCATTCAAGTAGGTTTGCTTTGACTTCGACTTTGCCATCATCGTCTTTAGCTTGACTGTTTCAGTTTGGTTCAAATTTATCTTGGCCGTATAATTCGACCGTATTCTCCAGAATTGATAATTTGAACACCTTCGACTTTAACTCGACTCCTTCAATAAGAATCTAGGAGAATCTTTGTAGAAAATTAAGGAATCTAAGAGGAAATCTAAGGGTATCCAGAGGAATCTTGGTGCAATTTTGGAAAATCTAGGGAAATCTTCATAGGATCTTAGGGAATCTAGAGGAATCTCAAGATAATCTTAAGTATTCTAGGGGAATCTTTATAGAATCTTGGGAAATCTAAGAGAATCTACATGGTCCAACAGAGAATCTTTGAGAATGTAATGGAATCTGAGTGAATCTTGATAAAATCTTTAAGACCCTAGAGGAATCTAGGGGAATCTTCCTAGGATCTTAGAGAATGTAGAGGAATGTCAAGAGAATCTTGGAGATTCTAGGAGAATTTTTATAGAATCTTGAGAAACCTAAGAGAATCTACATGGAATCTTAAAAAATCTAGAGGAATCTTGGGATAATTTTTGAAAACCTAGGGGAATCTCAAGAGAATCTTAGAAAATCTAGGGAAATATTTGAGAATCGAGAGGAATCTTGATAAAATGTTGGAGAATCTAGGAGAATCTACATTGGTGTGTTTTGGACCTGAATTTTATTTCCACGTCTTTATAAACCATAGCTTATGAACCCATTAATAGTACAAAAACTTGTATATTTATACATGTATTTGTACAATATGTTTGCGTGTGTCTTTTGATTCATGTATTTTCAAGTGGACAAAGGCCACAATAAACTTTAGCAACTTGGAATAAGAGATGTAGTTTAAGTACTCGTGCTCTCTTTATAGATGTACCTCTTCTTCCTTGTTCATTACATGACGTGGTATCAAAGTAGTAAAGATCTAAGGGGATTACACGAAGAAGCTTCGAAGAGCAAACTCTAAAACAAGGTGAGATTCTTGTTTTGCACCGTATTGAAATATGCACACAAGAGCAAGGGGGCAGCACTGCTACTTTATTTTATATATTATTACAACAATAATACATACACTCAAGGAGAATCTCAGAGAAAGAAATGGGGAGGGGGATGGACAAGGGTAGCATTAACATAAGTAATGGAATCAGGGGGATGGACTTCAACATGGGTAAAATTAGCCCAACCTTTCACGCCACGAAAATCCCCAGTGCCACCAACGATGGCAAGCTCAGATCCATCAGCAATATCTCGGCCATTGATGGAAAAGGTACCATTATACAGATCTGTTTCGATAACTGCAGACATGGCTTCCTGGGCATGAGGGTAAGTAACATATGTAGAGTCTGCATTGAGGACCATGATCTTAAGGCGGCCTACTTGGGAGGAAGTATTAGACTGTTTTGCAGTCAGTAGAAGATCGCCCACTGAGACCGTTCCTAGTTGGATTGTAGCAAGGTCTCCGTTTTGGCCTGCTACAACCCGAACTGTTTCGTTGGGAGTAGTGAGCTTTGTGTGGATGTAGAACACCATGTTTGTTACCTTTGGCCTGGCCATGGCTATGGCTTGGACATACATCATTGCCCATACCACATTCAGAAGCAGAAATGCCACAACCTGCGCCCTTCCTATCTCCTTCATTTCTTCCTTGCCCTCTCTTGCTTGTATGTATCTTGCTTAATGCGCCTCTTACTTTCCTTTGTTGATCTTTCTTTCATATTTGTCTAAAGTTTATGCTTTTTGTCTCTTCCTTTCCATTGCACAAATCCTGTCAGATTCTCCATTATACCTACCCGTTCCTTTTCTCCATTATACCTGCTATAAGTTACCCCCATGAAATCGGATCAGTTACATAAGTAGCTAATAGAGACCTGTAAACGTTACAATGACGGGAACCTTCTCCCTGCAATAAACAAGTTCCACCACATCACGCGTTGTAGTGAGGTATCTAGCTAACTTTTTTATTTTAAGCTTAGATTGTCCGGCCAAGGCTAAACCCCTTGGCTTTCTTTTTTCCATACTTCCGACGGAGATTATTGCGTGTCCAAAGCCATGATGCTCTGTACATTTGTCTTGCTTTCAGAGATAGCATCGTTTGATTAACCAAGCCCTACAACATTGCAGAAATTTTTGGGCAGGGCTTCAAAGAAACGATACCAGAACAGAACCAAAGCAGAAGCATCAGAGCTTGCAGGATTCCGGCAAAAAACCACTCTGTCTGTTCTTCATTGTTTTCTGTCGATTCTCGCTTCTAACATCAGCTCTGTTCATTTCTTCTTCTGTTTTCCATTTATCAGATTTCTTAGGGATAGTAGGGCTTTATTTATTTGGACCCCAAACCCGTACTCCAATGACTCAAATCCTTCGTTTATACCCCTGTAGAGCTTGGGGACAGAGTTTTTTAATCCACTGGGTTCTTCATATCTGTTACAAATCCGTTTATCAGAGACGGTTCTTCCAAAAACAGGTGCGTAGAGATGCTTCAAGAACTCGATTCCCCAACTACAATATTGCTCAGAGGAAAGAAGAAAAAAAAAAGAGAAAGACCACCGTTTTGGCCATTATTATGCTGGTTCCATATCGAAGAGCTGTGTCTTTTAAAGCAAACCCAAGCATTGTTCAACATCACCCACCGACTGTTGAAAGTAGCTTGTCAAATCTCTTCCAAAATTATTAAGGTCCTTATTCTTAATCAGGTAACTTCTATCTGCATAAGAGGTGTAACTTCTGTCAAAATCCAATTTTTGAAACTGAGCTTGCACCTGAACACAAAATTAAGAGCTCATATAATCGTAATTTCAGTCAGAAAAAAACCTTGAAAACTGAGAACCGAAACAGGATCCTGCTTACCTTTTGCCTTTTGGGATCCTGCTTACCTTTTGCCCTTTGGAATCTTTTAAACCTTTTATACTGACGTATGGGAAAAGGATTGCAAACTACAAATTAAGGTAGAAATTCGTATTACAGAGGGGTCTGCGGACCAAGCTATGGAAACCATTACGGCACATTTTTCGGAAGAAGATATCCCAACCATCCCATGGGTCCTATGGGCATGTTCGGTCGTAATTTTTATTTTCCGATTTTTGATAATTTTAATTTTCCAATTCCGGCGGATTCGCATGGCCAGGGCGGCAAAAAAGCCGAGAGCCCTGGAAAAGCATATACTTGATTCCCTGCCACTATTCACATATTATAAGCCTGATTTGCATGCAGTAGAGTGTGCAGTTTGTCTTTCGAAATTTGAAACTGGGGAAATATGGCGCCTCTTGCCCACATGTGGCCATAGTTTCCACATCCACTGCATAGACACCTGGTTCCATTCCCATTCTACTTGCCCTCTCTGTCGCGCAACACCAAAGCAAAACCTAGAGCAACATCTTTTGCCTCAAAATGCCAGTCCTCTAACTCAAAATGCCAGTGTCTCTTATGCAAACTTATAAATGCACCCCTAAGCTCAAGCATAGCTTTTAAAATTGACCCTTATCATAGACGAAGCCCAAAAAGTCGACAGTGGATTTAAAAGCAAACAATGCGCATCAAACTTTTGATACGTTTTAATATTTTACTTCTTCAGTCGTACATTAAAAAAACTATTGTAGATAAGAGAAGCACCATGTAACTTATGCCATTGTTATAGATTTTATGGCCATAGATGTAAAATTACAGCAAGGCTGACTAACATCAATTGTTTTTATCAATTCTCAATGATGTGGGATGACATATAGATGGGCAAGAAAATTCGAAGAATGCTCAGTTGGCTCCTTCTTATCAATTCTCGATAATGTGACATGACATGTAGGTGGGCTAGAAAATTTGGAGAATGCTGGGTTGGCTTCAATCTATCAATTGTTTCTTATCAATTCTCGATGATGTGATGATGTGGCATCACATGTAGATGGGCTAAAAAATACAGAAAATGCTTGTTGCTTGAGCATGAATTCGCATTCTCCTACCTTCTGCTTCTTCACTACCTTGGATGGCTTGGGCCAGACTTCGGGTAGGGTGGATGGGCGTCGGGGTTGGATGTCTCCCTGACTTCCCCTCCTGCTTCCTCCTCCTCTTGCTCACCCCTCCTCCTCGTCGGTTGCCTCCTGAGGGGGTTCTTCGATGTGTACCTTCCCTCAGGACCGATCTTGGTCCCCTTTCTACTCCCTTCTCCGGTTCTCCTTCTCCCGCCCCTCTTCTTCCTGGCCGCTCGATCTTCCGGCCACTCCGCCACCTTCTCCTTCCCCTTCTTCTTACTGGCTGCTGCTGCTCTTCCTCTTGCTGGTGCTCCCCCTCTTGGCTCGGCGACAGCATGCCGAGCTCAACTGTCTTGTCCATCCTCTGGGTATCTCCCGACGAGATGCTGGGCACCATCTCATGGGAGGTGTGGAAGGTGTTTTCCATGGAGCTGGACGAAACATTATGCTCCTCCTCCTCCCTCCCGGGCTTGAGGTGCTCGGGGATCTTCTTGCCGCTACGTGCTGCCGTATGTGCCATGGAAGGAGTCTGCCTTGGGCTCCCGAACTTCCTTGCTGTGCACTTGGTTCTAGCCATATCTTACGGTTAAGAAAATGGATTAGCTTAAGCTGGAGATCAAGAAAGAGAGGTTTGGGGTGAGTTAGGGAGAGTGGGACCCAAGAATAGTATTTAAAAAGAAAATATTCTCTCACCATTAATAGCCCTATTAATTAGCCCCCTCCCCCCCTCCATTAAATATCCGACTATATATTTACTTATCTTTAAAATTCGAATTTCTGCTAATGGTTTGATGTGTTAATTATGGATTTGCACTATTTTTCACCCGCGTCTCGGATTGGGATGATTCTTCGACCCATTTTGGGTGAAATTTGATGCTCATGCATAATTTCCACTTCAATTTCGCTAGAATGTTAATTTGGCTCATTGTTTTCCCTGCATCTAATAACTTAGCCTAACTTTACGACCCTACTACTTGAGAAAAAAAAAATTCTCCCATTTTCGAAGTTCATCGCTGGAATTTCTATCCTATGGCCGATTAGACTACTAAGTTAAGGATATGGTCAGTGCTTGCTCTTGGTCAATCAAGAACATTGCTCTGACATCATTGTGACGCTCCCTACTAAATATACGGCACTCGATCGTACACCTCGTAGGAAATCCTCCATCCAGTCCTCTGGCCGTATGGGCCCTCTGTCTATCCCGCACTCCAGGATGTCCCTAGTGCGGGACGGGGACATGAAGGTGCCTTGACGCCCTTCCCATACGGGCTCCTATAACAATGGAAGCATAAACAATGTCAGCACTAACAACAACAATACATCTAACTACCTCGAAGGGTAGCACATCCATACATCCATAGATACGACAGAGATATCAATATGCCATAAAACATGAGAGCTCCTACTCGAGCTCAGACTCGTAAGGAAGTAGACTGACGTCTGGGCTACAAGATAGAGTAGACCGAGTATAAACAACGGCGGGGCTGACTATAGACAATGGCTAGGGTTGACCACTCCAATCGCCCCTCATGTGCATACTTTGCAGATTGGCTACATCTGGCTCTAGCGTGACTGTAGCCTGTCGGATACGTAGTCTCGAGGTATCATCCTTCGAGACTACTCCGGGTTCGCATCTCCCCAGTCCGATGAGGCAGGAAGAGTTCCGTCTCGTCTTCCCCAGGTCTAGTGGTTCTATGGACAGCTCGAGTCGTGGTGACATACGATTCTTCCCCGACTGAACCCCCCAAAACAGGAGCCAGGCCAACACCTGCAACTCCTGAGGATCAGGGCGGCACCATTGATCCAGAGAGTGTCGGACCCATGCCCGACCCACATGAAGTGATCGGCCATAGACCTAGCTCACTATGGGTCCCCAATAACCACGCTTAACAGGGACCCCCATCCATTTGGCCACTAGCCTCGTTATGTAGTGCTCCGTCGTTCCATAGCCCCATAGCCAGGTGGGTTCTTATGCACAGACCGCATATATAACATGAACTAAGGGGTCTAGCTAGAAGCATCGTCTAATAGTGGCTACTAGGTCTCTACCCTCCTTCCTATACAAGAAGAGCAAACATGATCAACCAATATCACATATCCACGTAACATGATAATAATGAGAATAACATCTAACCTAATCACATGCATCTAACTTACAGTTAGGGTTCATTGATTAGGATTCAAGATCTAGACTGAGGGTTCTGGAATGGCTTTACCAGAGATGCGAAATGCTAACTCATCTGGAATCCCAACTTCCAGGTGATCTACAAGGAACTCTAACCCCAAATACCTGCTCCTGAGGAACTCCCTCCTGCTCCTGGCATTCAAGGTATTCGAAGTAGCTACCACTCCTACTGATGCATCAAGCTCTGGGGGCTGCTGTGCTATGCTGTGCCACAACAGGTGATTCTCGAAACAGAGTTTCGAGTGCGAACAAGATTCCCATACTGTTGGAGCCAGAAAAATGGCCTACAGTTAGGGTTTGGCCATTTATAGGTTAGGGTTGCATGTCATGCCACATGGCTCCAATGGAGTGCTCCCATGTGGTGGGTGCCCAATAGGGGGAGGCCATGTGGAAATGGTCCCATGCTTAAGGTTGGCTAAGTTATATGAATAACTTAGTTATGCTCCCATTTCCACCAACTATGGTATACAAGGCTATTAAAGTAGACTTGTACAGTGACGTAGCCCAGAAATATACATATTTATAGCATATATTTCAGGGGAACGTCATAGTAACGTTAAGCTTACTACCATAAACATTATGTAGACTAAATTATTATTACAAGAAATTTATCGCGGCGGCCAAGCTACCTTGCATTAGGGGAAGGGGGTTGGTATTGACATAGTGACTAAGCAAACATATTTCTATAGTGACTCGCTTAAAGAATATGCTATTGCCTTCTGTTCTGATGCCTGTTAAATAGAGGACCTTGATTCATAATGACAATCGTATTCTCACTATCCCTGGTACGGAGCGGTCGGGGGAGCGGTTGAAGCCTAACAATGATCTAGTGGCAAAGACATATGGGAATCTATATATGCGGAATAATATCAGAAAATCCTAAGTTAAAGTATAGCTGATAATGGCGGCCATGCTGTTACAGTAGAAACCCACACCCTGCCTTCCAGAATTGACCAAAACCTGCATCGAGCAATCTAAGCTTCAAACAAAAAGGTGCCGCTTATCTATGCCTGTCCAATTTTTCTTTCTTTCCTTGCCTTTTCCTAGCAAGCTATTTCCAGATGCAAAAAGGTAGATCCCAGCCTTTCTACCTATATAAATATATGAAAAAACCTTGAGTTATGCATTCGATCCAGTCTTGCTAAAAGCCCTAGCCTCTTTTTCAAGCTATTAGAATATTCAAATATAGTTGCTGCCAGTGCTGCTCGATTGTAGCTGAGATTTGAAGATCCTTGTTGAAGACAAGATAAAGAATTCTTGTGCGTGCTTGAGCTCGGTTGGGTGGTTAAAGAGAGCTCTTATCAGTTGTACAGGGCTTTATGCCAGTTGTTTACAGTTGATCAATTGATTTCTATTTTCTTTTGTTTATTCTTTACTTTCCTGTTATATGTGATCAAAGATTTCCCATCGTTGTAATATGTAGCATAATAACAGGGGGTTTCCTTTGTGTTTTTGTATGCTTTTCACTAAGGTTTTCCTATGATTTCGTGATGTATTCAAATGGATGTACTAATGCGTACATCTAGAGTGCACCATTTCTGAGCCATTGATTTTAGCCTTTTTTTTTTCCAATGGTCAACAACCAATGGCTCACAACAAAAGCCCTTTTTTGTGTGTGTGGTGCATAATGGTCAACAACCAATGGCTCACAACAAAAGCCCTCTTTTTGTGCGTGTGGTGCATAATGGTCAACAACCAATGGCTCACAACAAAAGCCCTTTTTTTGTGTGTGTGGTGCATAATGGGCACATGAAGGGCTTGAAGGGCGCATGTAGTGCAGTTTCCTGCCAAACACATTTCTTATCATAACTTTTGATCCGTGAGCTCGCTTGAGATGATTTTTATTGCATTGGAAAGCTCTCTCCGAGATCTTTTTGATAGTGTATGATATGGATATGTTTGGTTAAGTTATCTATGCTAAAACAGCAATTTTTCGGCCGGGTTTGGTAGGCTTTCACATCCTACCAGCTGATTAATACAGGATTGCGCTATTGGAAAAAAAAAAATTACCATGCATTTTTAGATTTTGAGGCAGTTATTAAGAAGATTCTAAGGCTTCTAGATCCTTGTGCTAACAAGCAGAAAAGTTTCCCACTTTGGTTTCTCACCACAAGAATCCATGGAGGCGAAAAGGTCAGCCAAATTAAATTCCAAGTTGAAAATGTTTGTGTATGGGTGTTGCAAGCTTTATGACTTTCAGAATAATGGGATCAATCCGCTCTATCTTTATGGTAACTTTTACTTATGTTTTATTTGTTTTATTGTGATGAAATTTAAAAGCTACAGGTGATGAAAGCCTCAAATGAATTCTAGTTTTTTTCTGGTTTGAATTCTAAAAATTTTGTCACACCAGGGGGGACGTCCCTAAGGCCCCGAAGGGGTCAAAAAAATTTTTTTGCAACACAAACCATTAACATCCAACATATAAAAATTAAATCCCCCAACACATAACAACCATTGACATTAACAACCAACACATAACTACCATTGACATTAATTAACACAACCATTGGGTCCAACACATTTAAATTAAAATCCCCCTTAAACCCCCTTTGGTTTGGGTGCATATTCACACGGGGGGTGACTCCGGGCAACGAGAGCTGTTGGATAGGCATATTCACCCCTTATTCCTTAATCTACACCGTACGTAAAGTTCCTCGTTTGTGGGGTATGCAAGTACAAATTTTGCTATACTGTATAACAAGATTCGCAAAATACTATAAGATTTCAAGCGGAATACTATATGGTGTTGATTTTGTACGTGCAAAATACAATTATGAGGGCTCTCGCTTTCCATCCTATATCCTGTGCAAATGGCCAACCGCTTTAATAATCCTGATAATCAGTACCAGCAAGCGCTAAGAACTGGGGATTTTATAGCCAAGCAAATTGCTAATCAAATTGCTCTACCATCGCCCACATCTAAGCAAGACTATCAAACAAAATTGGAGCAAATAGCATTACTTTATGGATTTTTACCTAGTAGCTCCCAGCAGCCTCCACTTCCAAATCATCCTCCACCTGTTAATCTGCCTCCGCCTTTGAATTCTCCGCCAAATTTTCCCAATACAGCTAATGCTTCAACTAGGATTAAGTGGTTGGAGAAAGTGGAGGGCATGCCGACTTTCTCAAGGAAGGAAGAGAATGGTGCGATTAAGATTTGGCAGGAATTCAAAAAAGCATTCGAAAGTCATAATTTGCCTGTAAGTTACTATATAGATCTGAGACGGGAGTGGGATATATTCACACAAGGGGAATGAGAATCTGTTTATCAGTATACAAGCAAATTTAACCACCTATCGGTACAAATGGAAGGTCTCAGCGATAAAGAATTAACCCAGAACTGGGTTAAGGGAGGAACTATATGCAGAACTTACATTGAATGAAGCGGTACGGAAAGCAGAAGCTGCAAAAAGGAAGTTTAATCCAAGGGGAACAAAGTATAATATCTAGGAAGGTGCCCCCCTAGAAAATAACGACAGACATGACACTGATAAGGCAAATAATAACGGGGCAAAAAGAGTTAGATTTAATGACGATCGTAGAAACTCAAATACCAAGAACAAGAATATAGATCAATGTACAACTCAGGATCTGACAAATGCACCGGAAAGAGGTTGCTATATATGCGGTGGACCTCACTTCAAAGCTTTTTCCCCGAAGAAGCAGACTCCGACAGAAAAACCTCAAACTGAAGCTCCAAGAACAAGGAAGACAAGGGAAAAGTGTTGATGCATACTATTGCTGAAGCATCTGACAGTTCTCATGTGAAATTTGACAAAGCTGCAACAAGGGCGTCTGAGAGAAGCCGATTAACTATCGGTCATTTATCTTGATTTGGTTTATGTTTTAGTAGGCTGACTGCCTGAATATATGCGATCGTTTATTTGAAGTGAATAAAGGTTTTTTTTTTTAATTGCTTACTAACGAAAGGAAATTATCTTTCTTGCTCAAGTTACTTGGGAATATTTAACTTGGATGACTAGAAAGTGATTTACTTTCTGTCCGAGTAGGGAAACCTGCCTGGAACACTGGAAAGGGCTGGGAATACCATGACTGTTCAAGTGAGGGACGCCTGCTTGATGGATCAGTATGGAGATTTTTATGTTCCTAGCACACTTCTCTCATGATAATCAAAAGGGTTTGATGAAATTTTTTTCAGGCTTATAGGGCAACCGAGGTCGATCGACTGAAAAAAGGGAAGGACCTAATACACGGAGCGGCTCAGGGGAGTGGTTCAAGCCCAACAAGGATCTAATGGCAAAGACATATGGGAATCTATATATATGGAATAATATTAGAAAATCCTAAGTTAAAGTATGGCTGATAATGGGGACCATGCCGTTACAGGAGAAATCCACGCCCTGCCTTCCAGAATTGACCTAGACCTGCATCGAGCGATCTAAACTTCAAACAAAAAGGTGCCGCTTAGCTATATATGGCCAATTTTCCTTTCTTTCCTTGCCTTTTCCTAGCAAGCTATTTCTAGATGCAAAAAGGTAGATCCCAGAAATAGCCTTTCTACCTGTATAAATCCATAAAAAAACCCTGAGTTATGCATTCGATCCAGTCTTGCTAAAAGCCCTCGCCTCTGTTTTAAGCTATCAGACTACTCAAACATAGCCGTTGCCAGTGCTGCTCTATTATAACTGAGATTTGAAGATCCTTGTTGAAGACAAGATAAAGAATTCTTGTGCGTGCTTGAGCCCGATTAGGTGGTTAAAGAGAGATCCTATCAGTTGTACAGGCTTCACGCCGGTTGTTTACAGTTGATCAATTGATTTCTATTTTTTTACTATCTTTTGTCTATTCTTTACTCTCCTGTTGTATGTGATCAAAGATTTCCCATCATTATAATTCCATCAGTGTATCAATCCCGCTATCGGGTATCCTCTAATAATGTAGAACAAACAACGAGAAATATAACATCCAAGGTCATGTATATTGCTGGGAAAAAGAAGAGTAGTAATGTTTAAACTAATAAGAAATTTATCGCAGCGGCCAAGGCCGTTGCGAACATTTCTCTTTCCATAATCCTTTACTGAAAGGGATCTTTGTGGCCACCCCGATAAATTTCTCTTTCCCTAATCCTTTACTGAAAGGGATTTTTGTGTTAGGTCAAAATCGTGATTTTAGTTCTAGAACGCAAGCAAACAATGTATCTATATGTCCATCAAAGTCATAGAATTATATTATTTCATTCATGAATACACATCCTACCACCACTCTCATTAAACAATATTCATGCAGAAGAAGAAATTAAGTAGATTTCATTTGCACTCTTTAGTGTTCTTACAAAGACTACGGTTGAAAGGAGTCTAAACAGTTTGACTATTTTGCTTCTCCTCCATTTCATATAGAAGATATGAACATGCCATCAATGGCCAAAATGCATTAGGAAAATGCATTTCAAAAGTGTTATCTGGAGAGTCATGAAGGTTTATAAAGACTTGTACAGCAGTTTACACTTGGGCCTGTGCATTCTCGAATAAGGGTTTGCATGAAAACAGACAAAAGCTCTTGATCGCATTGTATTCCTATCGAAGTTTCGACACAAGGATCCCCATCAGCTACATTTCAACCAGTAAGTACCTGTAGAGAAATTTAAACAAATAAATGCACAACTCCATAATCATCTAGAATCATATTGCACATGAAAATCCAATGCATATTTATATGCTTTGCAGCAAAAGCTTCCAAGTCAAAATTCAGATTTCAAATTTAGGTCTATCCTTTAGCCTGGAACTCAATGAATTCAAACATAGTAGAAAAAATGACAAATTTCTATGGGATAATGCTTTGCAACTTGCAAGTGCAATTTTCACTGTTTGGCAATTCCACCAATGTCCTTGCCAAGTCCACCACCGTGAACATTTCTCTTTCAACTCTCTGTGTGTGAAGAAGTGAATCCACACACACAAAACATTCGTGATATCAATGACAATACCAATTATAAGATGAATGGAGGGAACCGTAGAGCGTAGAGCGATGGTGTTGTATGTATTTCATAGATCAATTAGTCTAGACTTTGCATCCAATCTATGAATACTACGATATTAACTATGTTTGTCACACAACTAAGGTACTATGCATCTAAATGAGGACAAAATAAAATCACGCACCACGCCGCCCTTCATTTTATGAGAAGATTTGGACCCCTCAAAAAGGCAAAAGATAATGGAGTGTATTTCCATATTTTGGGTGAGCCCAGTACAACAAAAATCATAATGATTTTCCTTGCCACCAGTAGCTCTAAGAGAGCCAAGCTGAACATGACCTCGTGTTCCAACCTTTGAAGAAGCATAAGCATCAAGCTACTCCCTTTGCTTTCTCTTGCTCAATCTGTTCCTTGTTGTATTCACCTGGAGAACCCTATGCACCACCTGCCAAAGAAGCGAGCAAACTCTTGGAGAGATAATTTCCGACCAAACTCCCTTCCACACATTCTTATGTTCTATTCCTATGACTTGCATGTTCCATTTGAAGTTAAAAAAATATGCCCAAAGCTTACTCCTTGTATTTTGGATGTGTTTTGGCATTGTTATGAATTCCCACAATTCTCTATCACAACATTGTAGTCCAAATTCATTTTTGAATTCTGCCCGTCCACGTAACTGATTGTTCTTATACCAATAAGCACAATACTTTATGCACAATAAATGATCTGCCTTCTTAGTACCCGGGCATCTGTTGTTAATGCAAAGGGTTCATTCTTATAATGGAAATTGATTGGAATCCACCATGGTGGGGTGGTAACAATGTCCAAATCATTGATATTTAATGTAAATATTTTTCACTCTTCTCCATGCAACAAGTAATTCTTTAAAAAAAGGGAAAGCATCACAATATGGTCTTAAATCGCTGAACAATCACCATGGAATGGAAACCTATACATCTGAGGGCCATTAACACCTGAGGGCAGGGCGTTATCTACATCTTAAGATGCTCTTAAGGTCC
This sequence comes from Isoetes taiwanensis, assembly GCA_021234155.1. Classification (NCBI taxonomy): domain Eukaryota; kingdom Viridiplantae; phylum Streptophyta; class Lycopodiopsida; order Isoetales; family Isoetaceae; genus Isoetes; species Isoetes taiwanensis. Next base: position 4,179,053 of record JAJEKV010000019.1, on the reverse strand, counting down.
CTTCCAAAAATGGGACTTTGGTAGTTGGTTAGGTTCCCGTCCCCTTCAATGGAAGTTATCAGCTACACACATAGGACCATGTCTTATATGGCACTTGTGTTACCCACCCTTCCATGACAACACTGCTGATATGACACTTATATGTAACAAGCAAACCCTTAGACACCATTAATAATTGGACACACAATCTTAGACTTTCATTTCGGCCAGTTGCCAACTAAACTAACAATTGAATAGTTTTCACGAATCAGCTGTTTTCTATGACTTTATTATAGTTAACTTTGTTTCAGCTTAATATATTGGATGCACATACCTGGTTAAGGATTTGCGAACTGACCAGACATACAGTCGATATAACTATTGCATCCACCACATCCTAACCAATTTCTAGATATACAATATCTTTTGGCTTTGGCTGTTTTTTCTTTCAAAATAGGCATATTTGCTGATAAAATAGGCTCTCAAAAAACATAGGCAAGTTTGCACGACAGCAGTTTTCTAAACTTTTAAAGCATTACAACATGGTAATGTCAATGTTCAAAGGAAACTTTGTACTTACCCCAGGTAAAAGATTCCCATGCTTTCCACAGCCATGTCACGCAAGGCTCATGCCTGTAGAATTGAATAACAAGCAAAATCATGCTTTTGACTACAATACGATGCTATAAAATTTTGCCAAAAAAATCAAGTTACTAAAAGTTTGCACTTGATTGAGAACGCTTGCATATTTGGAACTGTTATTACAAATAGTGAGAATGGCACTGGCCATCTCCCCACATTTCAATTTTTTCTATCGCTGTGAGCACTTTCCTGCAAAAGGTAGCTGGAGCCCTCCCGCAGCAACATCCAAAAGATTTGAGAACTTTTGAGGAAAACTACCACAATCATGTCACCAGCAGATTACCTTTCCAGGTTTCATAAGGCCCATATGTATTATGGAACCGCCCAATCCAGAACTCTATTCCAAAGTCCTGTGTAGTGCTTGCATAGCTCTTCAGTGGCAAGTTTCTCTAGTCCATATACATATTGAGGCTACAATCATGTACTACAGTAGCATCGGAATGCAAAGGAACCTCAAATGAAAAAGACCATATATTGAAGTTATATAAGCTACAAAAGAATAGAAATCACAGCCTAGAAATGTACCTGTGCAGGCCAAGCATTAGACTCTTTCAAGATGCTGACATTGGTCTCCAGCATCTTAAACTCTGGATATATACTCCAGATGCTTAAACTCTAGATATATACAGGCACGTGATGCATAAATGAACCTACAAATGCATCACACCGAAAATCAATCATTCTGCAGTAAATGTATGTAAATTATATTTGAAGTAATAAAATCCAAATAATTGCCGCCTGTTCTAATGAAAATGATACAAACAAATATTATCATGTGGTCCTCCAAAAAGACAATTACCTGGGACCCTAGAAATAATCTAAGAAAAAAACATTACCTTTGCATTGATTCTTGAAGCCTCAAGCATATTAACACTAATCATGGTATTGTTGTACATAATATAGAGTGATTGGACTGAATAAATCCCATCCCAACCATATCAGCAGCGAAGTTAAAAACATGGTTAACTCCTTTGGTCACAGCCAAGCAATTGTCCATAACTTGATGATATTCATGGCAAAAGATGCCCTCTGATATGTGCTCATTTTACTTCCAATCAGAAGCGATGACGTAATGACCATAGGCGACCACCATCGATCCGAGCCCTCGAATCGCCATTCTGGGCAGGGACGAGCCATTATATAAGTATACTCCATATTCGAGGCCGGTTATCAGCGTCTTCTCACATCAGCACTTCTCTCATTGCCCTTTGCTTTCCTCCCTTCCCTCTCATTCTGAGCCTTCTAGATTCAATCGTCTTTCAGATGTTGCTTTCTCCAATCAAGCTGGTTTGCCCTGACCTCCATAGAAATTTTCTCCTTGGCATTGCATCACTTTTATTCCTCTTTCTAGGCTCGACTATCCTCTGGCAGTTATGTTCCTCTACGGGGCTCGACTATCCTCTTGCAATTACTTATGTTGCTATTTTTTATATGTATCTCTTAGAGTTATGCTAGTTGTACTCCTGAGTTTTGATGGTTTTGCTCATTATGGCAAAATTGAGATGAGATGGCTATCTTAAGACTATGTTTGAATTAGTTTTAGTGCGGCACTGTATTTCAGTGAAAATTAGCTTACTATAGTTGTAGTATTGTCATTTTGACGTTTTTCTGTTATCGTTATCATGGCATTTTTCTGTTTACGTCATGGAATTCGTTTTTCTGTTATTGTTATCATGGGGTTTTTCTGTTTACGTCATGGAATTTGGCTTGGTTGATCTTGCATGTATGTTGGCAGAGAGCTACGATATTTCTGGTATTCGAATTCCTAGATTTTGCATGTAGCATAGCAGATAGATACAATCCTTAGGGAGTTTCAGATCATATTGGGCCGTTGGGATCTTGATCTTCAAGGTTTTTGGTGATGGGGGCAAAACCAACAATTGACATGCAATGCAACTCTACTGGATAGAAGCACAGCTCTAGCTCGGACGTCAAAGTTGGTCAGATTTCAGCTGATGGAGCATCGAATCGGATAGGAGTCGTCAGACTGGTAGCACCTTAACAGTACCCGGAATTTTCCTTATCGGCCTCTTGTATGTAAAGGGAGAGTCATTTTTTTTTTGCATATCATTACTAGAAGAGTACTGATAACTAGTTATCAGTACTGGAGGAGTGATGATAATTAATTATAAGTACTCTAGTTATCAGTACTGGAGGAGTACTGATAATTAATTACCAGTACTCCTCTAGTACTGATAACTAGTTATCAGTACTGGAGGAGTGATGATAATTAATTATCAGTACTCCTCCAGTAATGACAAATTTTAACGTAGATAAGACCGATAAGGCGATTATCGGGTCGTCGCTTCTGATGTCACTTTTGATAACCGCCTGCCCTAACGGGCCTCGGCAGTTATCAAACACGTACAGACTCGGCCCTAACGGGCCTCGCCCCACATCGACGTGATTCAAAATCGTCGCCGCCGGTTGTACGCCCTCGCCGGTATTTGGGCGTAAGGCCTGGGCCCCGCCTTCGCCTTAGTCGGGCCTCGCCTACGCAGCCAAAACCTGGCCTCGGACGTACACCCTCGGCCACGCATTTTTGGTTATCAGCCTTAGCTAGACCGATAACCTTACCTTAGCAATCTTTGGGGTTTGCTGGGTCGAATTTTCTGCTGCATCAGCGCAGCTCACCTCGTTTTTCTGGGGCTTTGATCTTCATCCAGCGGTTTAGATTACAACTCCAGTTTCTTGGTTTTCAGCCTAGGCTTTGGCTTTCGTGCTCTTCTCAGCCGAATTTGCAAGGTTGGATTGCAGCTTAGCTTGCCCATCTTCTTTAACACATCATCTCCGTCAGGAATCTTCTCGGCTATGCATCTTGTCCCGTTGTTTTTAGCTTTTAAACGAATACTTTATAATCCAAACTGGTGATTGCTCTCCAGATTAGAGGTTCGGATTGCAGGCAGAGAAGAAAGATCTGCCGGAAAGGGCTCGATCCTCAGATTTGCATAGCTCATGTAGATTCACTGCGGCAAGAGCAGGTGCCATGTATTGGATTAGTGCAAACTCTCTGTAGATAACAGGTAATAATTTGGACACATCCAATTGCTTTGTAGGCCATACAGTGGTGATGTTTCTCAACCTCTTTAAACCACCTGTAACTTCAACTTCAGTAAAATATAGAAACGGAATCCATCGATTATGTTAAATAGACAGTAGTTTCTAGCTTATAGTAAAATATAGAAACGGAATCCATCGATTATGTTAAATAGACAGTAGTTTCTAGCTTTTCCGATTCTTAACTGCCAACTTAAAGGTAAGCCATTTTGCACAGAACACTTGTCTTAAAGTTATGGTGTTGTCTTTTTTTTTTTTTTTTTTTTTTTCTCTAGAACACTTGTCTATCTTTGACGGTTTCGTTGTTTGGCTATCACATTGCCGTGGTATTGTTATTTTTTGCGTGGTATCTAGAATTAAATGAAGTTTTTACTTGGGGCGTAGTAATACGACCTTCTCAGGGTATGTACGTGTATGGTATGCTGATGTTTTATCCATGTTTTTCTTGCACTATTTCGTTGCAACTCGCTTTTTTATTTTGTCTACTCATGAGTTATATGCCTTTGCATTCGGGCCCCTTTCTCGGCATTCGGGCCCCTTTGCAACGATCCATATCAAGTTGAACGGATTTACTTCCTTCATTAGGGGTTTTATTTGCATATGTTTCGAAGGCTTTCATATTCCACGCATGCATTATTTACATGTTAGGCATTCTTTGTGATCAGCCATAGGGTCTATATTTGGGTTTGCTTTTCTAACCAGGTACTTGGTCCATCTGATGCTACATTTGTTGATTCACATTTGGTTTCAAAATTCTAAACATGTTTTTTACATATTGTTCCAGGGGTTTTTGTCTTGAGTTTTTTTGGTTAAGTGCCTCGCTTAATTATTTCTGCCCTTATTCTTGGGGATTGGAATTTGTATTTGCATTTGATCTCGTGCTGGCATAGCATCGTTCATTTTTGCTTATTGAAACCCTTCTATTCTATCATATGCATGCTCATTTACAAGTATTTATTTAATTTTAGTTCTCTAACATTTGCTCTCTATGTTAAACCATATGTTTTCTCAACCCATTAAACTCATGCATCAAGTTTGTCATTTTGGACACATTGCAGTATCTTTATTTTTCTCTATGTATAGCTTGTGTTGCCTAAGTATTTTTAGGTTTGCAAATGTCAAATTGCAACTTTTGTGGTGCCCTCTTATCTTCTCCAGTTCGTTGTCATTGTGATCTAGGTAGAAGCCCAAGGTTAAAATTATACTTTTATCCTACCCTTCACATGAACTTTGGTTAACATTGCCTTCGTTTTCCCCTTTTTTATGTCATTTTGTTAGGCCTAAGCCTCTTAACCTCCTGTTTTGGATCAAGTTATTCTTCTAACCCATACTTGCCTATGACTTATAGCATATCTTAACTCCGTTTTTGGTTTAGCTCTTTCATTCTCTTCATTGTCTTAACTTTGCTTCTTGTTTTTTATGACAACTTGTTATGCTTAAGGATATTCAGTGACTTCTTGTATTGGGCATCCGTCGCTCACTGTGACGGGCCTGGCCAGTTAACCTCTCGGTAACTGGAGATCCCATCAATCTCTACTGTTGGATCTACTTAACCCTTGGAACTCAAGAAGTTAACACACGCATGCTTAGGTAAAGAATTTAATCTTTGTATATACTCTAAGGTCCCAAAGATATACTTGCCATTGCTTAGCAATAACCCCGCACAACAATGAATGTTCTTAATAATTATAGCTTCAAGCCAATATATAATGATAATAGTAAACAAGTTATTTAACTGGCAATCCACACTTCTACTCTCGCCTTCCCAAAGCTTGACTACTTTTCGGACCATCTCGCACCTCTGCTTACACCATCAACCACGGGGTTAGTCACATGGACTAAGTGGGGATCGGGGATCTAGGATGTCTAGCATCAACAATACAAAGCATTAACCTAAAACAACAGCCTAACCTTACCGTAGCCTCGCCCCTGCAATCCAAGTAACTAGTCCAACAAGCCCAACAAAGAAGACCACATATATAATAACCAAGCAATCATAGCATCAACATTGCAACCAATATTCCTCTGGGTCTGAGCAAGGTCAACTCCGGCCGATCAAAGCCGGTGACATAGAGGCGGGTAACCACGTGTGTACACACCCATCCACGCCAAGGCCCAAAGATTGGAGGACCACTTAACTGTGCATGACGTTGTACCATACGGTACCAACGCCCGATGTTCAAATAATACCATTTACATAGCACTGTGCAAAAACCGTGAGTCTAGACCATCGCACCTAGACTCCGGCCCCAGAGGTCTATATCAAAGAATTATACTACACATAGATTACAATACTATGAATTCCACCCAATATCAACTAGGCACGTTTCCATATCTAATTTACCTTAGAAATTCCATAATTTACACCTCATGCAACAAAGGAAATCCAGTTATACGCTCGTATAAACATTACTATCTCTACCATGCAACATGCAATGCCCGATGCTTAAGCAAAATACAAACTTCACTAATATCTTATTACTTTTAACTAGATCAACTTCCTTCAAATTACTACTTATAACCTTAATGACGGTGGCTTCCATAACCCTGCTAACTAGTTTATTAACTCCTGCACCCATTCCCAGCTAGTAATACCCCTAGCATATATTTTTCCTTTGCTAATTTAGTTATTTCCAAGGGTTCAGATATACAACTAGCTACCTTGTTAAACTACACATCCCCTAATCATAAACACTAGAAAACCCCAGGTGTAAGGCTTGATCCCCACCTGGAAATCCCGCTTTTTTTCTCGCACTTCCCAAAGAACGCTTCCAGGATCTCTCGCAGATGCAACTCGCTCCTTCAAAGAATCCATCTCGCAATCTATCTCCTTCCTAATGCTTCAACATCACATAAAAGACTTCTTTCCCATGGAAAAATCCTCCTCAAGAAATCAAGAATAATATTGTTGCGCTTATATAACCTAGCAATGCCCTTGCATGCATGCATGCACACACTGCATGCATGGACACATTGCATGCATGTATTCCTAGCACATAATCATTTATTTTACCTTGAAAATGCACTCTTATATAATGGCAACGTTACTTACATCTTAATGTTGGTGCTAGGTTGCTAGGTCCGTTACAGTCTCTCCCACTAGAACTATGCTGAACAAAGGAAATCCAGTTATACGCTCGTATAAACATTACTATCTCTACCATGCAACATGCAATGCCCGATGCTTAAGCAAAATACAAACTTCACTAATATCTTATTACTTTTAACTAGATCAACTTCCTTCAAATTACTACCTATAACCTTAATGACGGTGGCTTCCATAACCCTGCTAACTAATTTATTAATTCCTGCACCCATTCCCAGCTAATAATACCCCTAGCATATATTTTCCCTTTGTTAATTTAGTTATTTCCAAAGGGTTTAGATATACAACTAGCTACCTTGTTAAACTACACATCCCGTAATCATAAATGCTTATCCAGTAGCATACCCCTCCTTAACTTAGCCTTTAATCCTAAATAAATCACTAGCCCAATTCCTTGATCCACTCTTCAAAAGTTCTAGCTATTCTAAGCTGCCTAACTTCTTCTATCATGGATTCTATCAGGGGTCTAGGTGATCAGCTTGATAGAGTTTATTCAATCTGTTGTAACTCATACAAGATTCACATATGCAATCCTACAATAATCTCCATATACAATCATGCATGCCTGTCTATGTCTGTGCCAATTCTAAATCCATGCTAAGTTCCAGAAGCAATCCTACTACATCAACACAATTTTACTACACTAGAAAAACCCCAGGTGTAAGGCTTGATCCCCACCTGGAATCCCGCTTGCTTCCTCTGCACTCCAACACGCCCCCAGAGTATTGCTCACACCCCCTCCTTCAAAGAATCCAAATGCAATCTATCGCCTTTCCAAAAATGTTCCACAATCACAAAAAGACTTTTTGCCATGAAAAACTCCTTCCCAAGAAATCATGAATAATATTGTTGCTTTTATATAACCTAGCAATGCCCTTTGCATGCATGCATGCACACACCGCATGCATGGACACATTGCATGCATGTATTCCTAGCACATAATCATTTATTTTACCTTGAAAAATGCACTCTTATATAATGGCAACGCTATTTACATCTTAATGTTGGTGCTAGGTTGCTAGGTCCGCATGATGCCTCCCTCCAAAAATTCAACCCATGTCCTCATGGGTGCATCTTAGAGCACTCATGAAAAATCTAGTTTGTATCTCCCTTTGTGACATCTTCCTTGGAATAAACCCAACCATTGATCTATTTTTATTTTTTATTTTTTTTTAATAGTCTGCCTCCTTAATTCCTTGGGTCTCTTCCCTTTATGCCTTCACATCTTAATCCTCAATTCAACATACTCCCAAATGAAAACAATTTTGTCCCTTAGAACTGAGCCATTCTTGTCAAACACAATTGCTTAGTCTTCCAATCGAAGATGATGCCTCTCCAAACTTGAAAATTCAAAGCTAGCTTCATACAAGTAATTTAAGCTAAAGGAAAGATGCATATTAGATAGCTCCAATGCACGACCCTTCTAACATTCAATTTAACATACCGCCAAGTCTAGAACTAACTCAAATATTATGAGTATACTACATATCCAATTCAATATAATAAACATAATGCAGTTAACGCAACTTTTCATAAAGAAGGTACGTGCCATAGAAAAAAAAAACCACCATTCCAAAGAGATACTCAGGTCGAACTAGATATGTAATCTCTCGAGACTTCTTGGGTGGCCAAATCCAAAAAGTAACAAGCAAAATACATAATCAAGTCCCCCAGTCTGGGTATCTTATAGCTAGGTAACATACTTAAGTTGATACAAGGAATTATAACCCATGGTACAGAGAATTCCTCTACGAGTTCATCCAATGACATTGAAGTATCCTAGGCTATACACTTGGCCTCTATATTTAGCCTACTTCCATACATATTACTCCATCACACTGGTTAGTCTTTCAACAAGATTTTATAGGCATCAATTGCCGTTAATTTCAATGAAGCTTTTACTTCATGTATTTCGTTCACAACTTCAATCCTTTGACTGTATCCTTAATCAAGTAATGCAATCACCATCCCTCCATTAATTTACAATCACTTCTAGCATGCCAAATAATTACTATACATGGAAGCACCATTACTAGATGTGCTTACAACTCTTCTATTACATTCTAAGATTTTCAAAAATGGCACTTCCCCATGTCTATACATTCCCCTCTGCCTTTATCTCATGTCTGGGCTTTATCTGACAACTCTTTCGTTCAATTTCATGGTTCACCTACTACCACGATTAAATATGTTATTCCTCTATTCATCGTCTTCTTCTTCCTTATCCATAAGATGGATAACATTGTTCAATCTTGGCCAATCAATTCTTCAATCTGCCATAATTTAAGTGTATTAAGTGTATATGATTCTCTAAATATAAATGCGTAACCTGACCACTTTGTTCCATTAAGTGCTTTCTTATACTTGAAGTTTTTTCAAGGCCAAGAACTTTTTCAAGGCTATCACCGACTATTCTAGCCATAACCCTAAGGCCAACAACTTTATAGACCTCAAGTAGGACCATGATGTAATCATGACATTTCCTTCTATTCTACATAAGCTTCAATCTGACTATCATGCCAATCTTATTTTATAAGCATATCTAAGCATTCTCAAAACTTGTCTTACAACCACCGTGTTGTAACCTTATCCCACCATAGCCTGAATGCTATCAACTTAGCAACTTATTGTTATTTTACCACTGGATAGCAATATATAGATGCTGCCTGGTTTTCTCAATTTTTAGCTTCAAAAGGATGCACCTAACATCACATCAAGAATCTTATTCATCTGATATGGTGAGATGAACCTTCCCTGAATATCATAGGCATTATATATCATGCACTGCTAATTCTAAATTTTCTTGCCACCAGAGTATACTACTACGAGATCACATCTACACTATAAAGAGTGGTTACCAAAGTGAAATGCAATACCTGTAACTTAATCTTCCTCAAGCATCACTTCCATGCTATGCGCACATTGGCAACCCTAAATCAAAGTTAGCCCCTTGATGAAGTACATTTTTCTAGCTTATCTGCTTTGCAGGATAGAAAATCAACCAAGATTATAGAAATACCATGTAATCAATTTCATATACCTTCATAAAACAATTTGTCACACCTCCTCTAAGGCCATCATCTCCACATATATTCAATTGAATACTATTAGCATAATCCAACAACCTCAACTTGAATCTAGACTTCGCTATCATACATCCAAGGATCCAACTATGCTCTGATACCAACTGTGACGGGCCTGGCCAGTTAACCTCTCGGTAACTGGAGATCCCATCAATCTCTACTGTTGGATCTACTTAACCCTTGGAACTCAAGAAGTTAACACACGCATGCTTAGGTAAAGAATTTAATCTTTGTATATACTCTAAGGTCCCAAAGATATACTTGCCATTGCTTAGCAATAACCCCGCACAACAATGAATGTTCTTAATAATTATAGCTTCAAGCCAATATATAATGATAATAGTAAACAAGTTATTTAACTGGCAATCCACACTTCTACTCTCGCCTTCCCAAAGCTTGACTACTTTTCGGACCATCTCGCACCTCTGCTTACACCATCAACCATGGGGTTAGTCACATGGACTAAGTGGGGATCGGGGATCTAGGATGTCTAGCATCAACAATACAAAGCATTAACCTAGAACAACAACCTAGCCTTCCCGTAGCCTCGCCCCTGCAATCCAAGTTACTAGTCCAACAAACATACCCACAATGCATAATTGTACCATGAATATCCATTATAAGCATGACCATTGCAACTTAATTCCAACATTCAAGACCACATATATAATAACCAAGCAATCATAGCATCAACATTGCAACCAATATTCCTCTGGGTCTGAGCAAGGTCAACTCGGCTGATCAGGCCAGTGACATAGAGGCGGGGTAACCACGTGTGTACACACCCATCCACGCTGCGTCCAGCATTGGAGGACCACTTAACTGTGCATGACGTTGTACCATACGGTACCAACGCCCGATGTTCAGATGATACCATTTACATAGCACTGTGCAATAACCGCGAGTCTAGACCATCGCACCTAGACTCCGGCCCCAGAGGTCTATATCAAAGAATTATACTACACATAGATCACAATACTATGAATTCCACCCAATATCAACTAGGCACATTTCCATATCAAATTTATTCCATAATTTACACCTCATGCAACAAAGGAAATCCAGTTATACGCTCGTATAAACATTACTATCTCTACCATGCAACATGCAATGCCCGATGCTTAAGCAAAATACAAACTTCACTAATATCTTATTACTTTTAACTAGATCAACTTCCTTCAAATTACTACCTATAACCTTAATGACGGTGGCTTCCATAACCCTGCTAACTAATTTATTAATTCCTGCACCCATTCCCAGCTAATAATACCCCTAGCATATATTTTCCCTTTGTTAATTTAGTTATTTCCAAAGGGTTTAGATATACAACTAGCTACCTTGTTAAACTACACATCCCGTAATCATAAATGCTTATCCAGTAGCATACCCCTCCTTAACTTAGCCTTTAATCCTAAATAAATCACTAGCCCAATTCCTTGATCCACTCTTCAAAAGTTCTAGCTATTCTAAGCTGCCTAACTTCTTCTATCATGGATTCTATCAGGGGTCTAGGTGATCAGCTTGATAGAGTTTATTCAATCTGTTGTAACTCATACAAGATTCACATATGCAATCCTACAATAATCTCCATATACAATCATGCATGCCTGCTTCATGTCTCAGGCCGTAACAACTCAATTCTAAATCCATGCTAAGTTCCGTAATCCTACTACATCAACACAATTTTACTACACTAGAAAACCCCTGTGTGTAAGGCTTGATCCCCACCTGAATCCCGCTTTGCTTCCTCTCGAGACTCCAACACGCCCCGTAGTATTGCTCACACCCTCTGCCCTTCAAAGAATCCAAATTAATCTATCGCCTTTCCAAAATGTTCCACAATCACAAAAAGACTTCTTTGCCATGAAAAACTCCTTCCCAAGAAATCATGAATAATATTGTTATGCTTTATATAACCTAGCAATGCCCTTGCATGCATGCATGCACACACCGCATGCATGGACACATTGCATGCATGTATTCCTAGCACATAATCATTTATTTTACCTTGAAAATGCACTCTTATATAATGGCAACGTTACTTACATCTTAATGTTGGTGCTAGGTTGCTAGGTCCGTTACACTCACATCCATATGCATTAGGCCTTTTACTTTTATATTGTCCCGTGTTAAAATTGACATGGATTAACACATGTATTGTTTTTTGGGATGAATGACGTTTACATGTATGGTTTGGAGTTAACTGCTTCTTTGTTCATCTATTGGGCTTCTCTACTTGTAACATGTTTTCCATGGGACATTATATGTGGGCAACTCCTTGAGTGCATACATAGCACAAAGTTCATATTCAATTAAAGGTTTTTTATTCCAAAGGATTTTTCAAGTTTTCATGTTTGTATATTGCATTTTTACGGTGATGGATTCTTCATCAGGGCACGTGGTCCATATCAAAATTGCATTTCTAGCCATTTTGTTTTTTCCACGCGTGGGTCTTCTCGTCCTTCAACCTCTCTCTCTCCACTCGAGTTTAACATTGGTGCAGATTCCATTTCATGTTTACCTTGATTAACCGTCATGGATTTTATGTTGCCTTTCACTTCTTTTGCATCTATGCTTGCCCTTGGATTTGCAGTTTGTGGGAGCTCATCATGCTATCTATTTTGGGTTTTTGCTACTTGGCTTTCTCTGCATATAAATTCTATTGAATTTTTTCTACATTATTAGAACTACTGGGAATTTTTGTGGCTGTGAAGTATTGGGGGCATTTATTCCTATATTTTCAGGCATTTTTTGCATGGTTCTAAGTCACTTATGCAAGTGTTTTCCTATGAGGTTGTTCTGATGTGTGTCATTCCAGTTGCTTTGAAATTTCTTTAGGATGATGAGTGAGCACTTGCCTTTTTAACTTATGGGTGCATTCACATTGTTTTAACTTGATAATTAGAGGGTTTTCCCATAAGGTATGGTTTTGCACATGTATATTGTTTTTAAAATATGAGGTGAATCTAACTCTGCGAGTCTGACCAGACCTTGGCTCTCTTAATATTCACCTTCACTCTCCTATTCTTGTTCCAGACCATTTCACAGACCATATGCACCTCTCTGCCACCTCTAACTTTACCTCATCCCTTGTTTCTATAAATGCAGCTTATTTAATTTGTTTAGTGTGCAAATATTTGGCCATATCTAGGCAGACATTTCGCATAACATGAGTCTAACTCCACCTTGTCCATTGTTTTCGTCATACTCCTCGTCTTCGGGCTTATATTCAAGGGTTCTTAACCTTCCTCTTGACTTTGTGATCCCGTGTTTGCTACCTCTACCTCAACCTCGTCCCTCGTTCTAGTAAGTACGCTTTATATTGTGTTTGCTACCTCTACCTCAACCTCGTCCCTCGTTCTAGTAAGCACGCTTTATATTGGGGTATCTATTCATAGGTTTCGGCATGTTATTAATACTCCTTATCACACCTTATTTCAAAACTATTGGTTCTTTTTATGTCCCCGTTTCACATTGCTTTTCCAATGCGTTGCATTGCATTTTTTGTCATAAAGTTGTTTATTTGGCAAAATTTAGTTTGCATAATTTTTCCTATCGTCGTTTCTTACGGTTATCGGCTTTCAGGAGGTAGTCTTGCCTCATAATCATATATCATTTCACCTTTTTCTAGTTAGACATATTTGCATTTGGCACCCCATTGCATCTTTGTGACATAGATTCTATATTAGATACATTCTCGTTCTGTTCTCATTTTCTGGTTATGACATATTCGCGTTAGCATTCCATTGAGTTTTTGTGACATGGGTTTTATGTTGGCTACATTCTCGTTTTACGTTGTCTTTTCTAGACTCATTCTCTATAGTTCTCATTTCTGCGAAAATTACTTTCATGACCACTAATAACTCATTATGCTTTTGCGTTCCTCATCTTTTTAGTTTGTTCACACATAATTAGTTAACTTCCAAGGTTCTTTTTATATTGATCGAATTGATTGTCATGCATTATTTGTTTTTCGGACTCGGCACATCTTTTATTGCATTATACAATCTCTTGTTTTATCACAGAATGATCTATTGACACCATCCTTGCCATTGATGTTTTTTACATCCTTATTGCAACCTTGTCAACCTCAAGCATTCTACTCTAACCTTGACCTACATTCTCGTTTTACGTTGTCTTTTCTAGACTCATTCTCTATAGTTCTCATTTCTGCGAAAATTACTTTTATGACCACTAATAACTCATTATGCTTTTGCGTTCCTCATCTTTTTAGTTTGTTCACACATAATTAGTTAACTTCCAAGGTTCTTTTTATATTGATCGAATTGATTGTCATGCATTATTTGTTTTTCGGACTCGGCACATCTTTTATTGCATTATACAATCTCTTGTTTTATCACAGAATGATATATTGACACCATCCTTGCCATTGATGTTTTTTACATCCTTATTGCAACCTTGTCAACCTCTGCCTGGAATTCATCTTTTCTCTCGCTACGGGATTCGCGATTTGACTCAACACTTGGACGTTTCTCAGCGGCTTGGCTTATAGCTAAGGAAGTTCTCTGGTAGTCGGCCGGTTTTTGTGTTCCTTGCGAGTCCCTTATTAGAATAGCATTGATCCGAGCCCTCGGATCGCCATTCTGGGCAGAAATGAGCCATTATATAAGTATACTCCATATTCGAGGCCGGTTATCGGCGTCTTCTCATAGCAGCACTTCTCTCATTGCCCCTTGCTTCCCTCCCTTCCCCGCGTGCCTACCTGAGGTGCCGGGATTTCATGTATATATGTATATTTGTTTTCCTCCCTCCCTCCCTCCCTCCCCCCCTCCCTTCCTTCCTTCCTTCCCACCATTGCTTGGGCGCTTTGTTTATTGTTTTTTCATGTGTTTACATTCATGCATACCTTATTGTTGTCCATCCCCCCACCCTAAGTTACACTGCGCATGGTGCTACCTTTGTTCTCCATCCGTGGGTCTTTGTTTATTTCCACCCGAGGGTGACGCCTTAATTTCTCGCTTTATCATGTCCTTTCTTCCACCCACCGGGTGATGCTTTTTTCTCTCCACCTTTTGATGACGCTATCTTCTCTTCCTCACGATGTACTATTGATTTTCTCCCTCATTACTAATCACTCACATCGCTTTTGGGTGCTTGTTGTTGTCTGACTTGCCGCTTCGTCATGCACTTTCTTTGTTCTCCTTGACCGCAATGGGTGCCTTCTATATGTTCCATTTTTGTTTTGCGGTATTATGCCGTCTTGCAGGTTCACTCCCTCTTGCATACGCCATCGCCCCACTTCCTTCGATTCTCTAGGCAACCATCCAAGGTTGCTGGCGACCATTTTTCATTAGGGTTTTCCTCAAAAACTCGAAAGGGCAGGGTTTTTCATCCCGATGAGAAGTTGTCGCCACTACCCTTCTATAACGCCTATACACACTTTCTTCCTTATGGGGTAGCTCGACATTGTTCCTATGGTCGGCCCCCATCTATATTATTTAAACATTGTATAATCGCCGTGATGAATAACAAGCCTATCTTATCGGCCATTTTTTATGTTCCTTGCGAGTCCTTTACCAGTCTGTATAGGTTGGGAACGAAGAACTCAGGTTTGCTAACATTTTGAGGGGGAACTCGAGCAGGACCAGCGGTGTTGGGCAGAAGTAGGAGAGGAACCATTCGATGGGTTGGAATAAAAATGGATCACCATAAGCCGTCGCATCTTGCAAATATACAAATGCATAAGCTTTGGGGCAATGTGGGCCCGCCTTTTGCGTAATCTTTGGGTACAAAAAGGAACCTAACATTGAATCAAGAAGCCATGGAACCATAAAAATATATGTTGAAGAATGGTAGGCTCGCTTCAACGAAAACAAAAGCAAGAAAATTTAAGCTTACCCCCTAATAATTACAAGTCGACCAACCTTGGAAAATCGCTGCTTCAAAGAAAATAAGAGCAAGAAAATTGAAGCTTATATTATATATAGGTGCTTGAAGAATTGAAGCTTTGGTTTAAAACAAAGTTTCCTTCAGCTTGTGGCAATAGCAAAACGTGTTGCATTGCCTATTTCAAACCACTTGAGATTGCGAAGGTGGTCGGATTTTTCACCCCTGGTGCACCCCCTATATATGGACAGATGGCATGTGCTTCGGGGTCACGGAAAAAACCCCAGATATCACGCTTTTTGGAGTAGAAAAACCCATACCATACGGGTTTTCGAACTAACATACATTATAGCCCCTATCCATAGATTTACGACATTGGTTGTGCCAAATTATATAATCCCTTCCGACTTTGTAGCTTTTGGCGAGGACATAGGTCTAGGGTTCCCGAATACCTGAATTCCCGGAATAGGGTAATACTGCGGCAATACCGGAATAGCTGGAATGGACAAACCTTTGAGATGAATCTCGCTAGAAAGGTAAAAATGAAGCTGGAAATATAAGGATACGACGCTCCTTTTCGTCCGGATGGATTAGCTCCCCAAATCGATCATCTACTTTAATCTCCCTTCCCCTACCATAAGCTCCCCCGACCGTATATATCTACGACCAAGGCAATAAAAACCCTAACCGATGCACTCATTTGATCAATATGTGTACTCTAGGTGCATCCCCTTGTTTTTAGAACTATTGAAGAAGAGTAGGGCAAAATTTTCTAAGAGGCGGATTCGCCCTTTTGTCATGGGTTGCTTGTAGAGCAATAAATCCACCCTGATGCCCTAAAAGTTTGACCCTAAAATTTTGTTTGCACATACGTGTCACCGAGGATGCTTCAAGCAAAATGCCAAATAAATTCAAAGGCAAAATGAAATTGAAACTATATTTTATATACAAGAAATTTATCGCGCCCAAGGCCACCGCTAACATTTCTTTCCCAAACTAGCTTGGCTAGAATTTTACCCAATGCAATTCTCCTCTTGGAAATTGGTTTCAATTCAATCTCACTTATACATCCATAAGTTTGTCTAACCCTTTGGCAAAATCTCCAAAAATCTTTTTGCATTCTTCCCTTATTGCGAAGTCGCTTCTCACTGGAGCTCGATGCTTTTCTTCTCCTCAAATGTTACCATCAACAAAGCAGTGTGGACGAGGGTTAAGAAACTTGAGTAATAAATTAATCAATGTTATATCCCCTTCCCAAAGACATCTCCCCGATCTTGCTAGTAAATGACAACTCCTAGATTCTACATTTCAAGATTTGATATATCATGATCCGAATGATGATACTTGACATTCCCATAGCAGCAAAATTTGGAATATTCATCTTTTCTCTCAAACTGTATGAACTTTGGAACATTTTGAACACCATTTCATATAAACTTCTCTCTAATACATTTATTACCATGGTATGCTGAAAATGAAATTAGAATTAGAATTAGAATTATTGTCCCTAGTGCCCTGATGCCCCTGGAGTGATGTAGCATGGGCGAGCTCCCGAACAGTGCTACTAGCGCAACACGTTGATACAATGTAGCCCTTTCGGAGGGCTTTTCTTATTTTCTATTGATACCAGCACCCCGCTTATAATCGACATCATGGCCGGTAAGTGGTGTCGCTATCATCGCCTTTTAGTCGAGCTTTTTCGACCCTTAACATCCCGGCTTTTCTTCATGGTTCATATTATAAGCCCTCTTTCCTTGTGCACCTCCCGATGCTTAGTTGTAATTTCCCTGATTGCATCTCGCCATATCTTTTATTGTGTCCCTCTTGTCATTAAGATATGGACCGGGCCCCCATCTTATATTTACGACTTGCTTCTAATGTCTCCAAACACCGCATATTCGCTTGTGCATGTGGCTCTCGCCTTCCATTGTCCCCGTGTTATGATTTCTGCAGATCCCATTTTCTTTCCACTTTTCTCCATCTATCCTTTTCAATTCTTAGATCATGGCTCCCCATTCTAAATCTTGCCAAAGTGTCTCTTCTTGTTTTCCCCTATTAGATTGACCCTATACATCTAGCTTGTTCTATCTCGCTTTCTCGGGTTGAAGATTGTCGTTAGCCATAGTGTTTTGGGGCTGCTATGTTTTTGTAGCCATGCTTTTGTTGCTATTTCGCCCAGCTTCATTCCATTTTTTCTTCATTTACTGTGTCGCCATGTTTAGCCCCATCTCTCTCGGGTCCAAACCGCCACCTCCGTGAACCACCAACGCCAGTGATGATATGTGACTTGGCCGATTTGGTTTATTGTAATTGTTGATGTTTTCCCAAAGATGGACACCCTTGTTATCTTTCATCAAATATCCGATATCCTCTCCCATGCCCTTACCTCCATTGGTTTTCCTCGCATGTCTCATATACCATGGTTGTCGAGGTGTATTTTCCCCGCATCAATTCTTGTCTATGCCATTGCCTAAAGATCCCTTCTTGCTTATCCTATTTTTGTCTGATAGACCGGTTCCCATGCCTCCGATCCATATAGTCAGTTGGCACAACTACCATATTAAATGAGATAACACTTGATCTCCCAAATAACTATTCTCGGCTTCTATTATAGAAAGTTTTCATACTAAAATAACTTTCAATGGCTGCCTTCCTGAATCGGCATCCGCCCCTCGACTAGTTGCTCGTGCCATGTGCATCATATCCTAGGTACTTGTATTCACGCTTTTTCAGTTCTCATTCCCCATATATTTGAAAGGTATGCGCGCCATTCCCGGTGCCGAAAGTGACTATTTTGGTTTTGCTAGATTTATCATCATATGCTTGTCTTTTCACAAAATGCCTCTAGTAGCCCTAGTAACTCATGATACCCTTGCTCTTTTGTGGCCATCATGCTTAAATCATCCGCAGAATAGCATGATAGGTACCTTAGTGTCCCCTAGTGTGGGGGTGTCTCTAGATCCCCTTGGTGTTCTGTGATGAACCCTTGTAATGCATCTATGTATATACCGAATAGTGTCGAGGACAAAGGGCATCCCTGTTTAACTCCTGTGTTACAGTCTATCGCCTGCCCTTCCTGTTCCATTTTTGCATATACTCTCTGATACAGTCGCGCTATTGATCCAACCATGTCTTCTGGGGCTCGTATATCTACTAGTCTTTGCAACAACTTTTCCCTTGGGACTGTATCAAATGCTTTTCTAAAGTCTACAAAGCAGCATATTATCCTCTTCCCTTGTGATTTGCATTGTTCTATTAGGATCCGAAGTGTTACCAGATGGTCTATGGTTGAGTGCTCTGGTCTGAAGCCTGCCTGTCCTTGTGCCCTTAGGGTTTTCTGCTTTCACGCTTTCAGCTTTTATTGTCCAAAGACTTTCCCCTCAACCACTTAGCAAAGATAGAGCTCACCATTATCGTCCTATAGTTCCCAGGTTCTTCACTGCTTCCTTGCTTATATAGAGGTATCACCCTGTTGTATGTCCATCTTTCTGGCAGCCCTGTGTGGATTACGCCATTAAATATTCCAGTTACCTGTTTCCCAATTATTGTGTCTACACATTTCAAGAGTTCTACAAATCCCGGTCAAAGGTCTAGTGCTTTGTTATTGGACGCTAAAACACCTGCTTATTTGTCTCATATGGGGTGGGTATGTATTGGTGCTACTGCCTTGTATAGTTTCTCAAGGTATTCTTCCTAATGAATCCTCGCTCCTCGTTGTATATTCTCTCGGGTTTTCTGCTCTCCCTTCATTTTAAGTCCTTTCCTTAACCTCCCGGATTGCTTTCTTAACATCTCGCCAAATTCCAATTGGTGTTCAATAAGAATCTAGGACAGTCTTTGTAGAAAAATGGCGAACGCAGCAGAGAAATCTAAGGGAATGAATCTTGGTACCTTTTAAAAATTTGTAAAATTCTATATCTTAGGAATCTTAGAGAATCTCAAGATAATCTTGCATGTATCTAGGGAATCTTTAGAACTTGGGAAATCTAAGAGAATCTACATGGTCCAAATGTGAGAATTTTGAGAATGTAATGAATCCGGAAAGTGAATCTTGAAGTTAGAAATTCTTTTTAAGACCCTAGATAGGAATCTAGGGAATCTTCCTAGGATCTTAGAGAATGTAAGAGGAATGTCAAGAGAATCTCGAGATTCTAGGAGAATTTTATAGAAACCTTGAGAAACCCAAGAGAACGCTGTCTTAAAAATCTAGAGAGGAATCTTGGGATAATTTTTGAAACCTAGGGGTCTCAGCAGCAGAATCTAGAAAATCTAGGAAATATTGGAGAATCGAGAGGAATCTTGATACAAGTTGGAGAATCTGTGGAGAATCTACATTGAAGTTTTGACCCAATTTTATTTCACGCCTTATAAACTATAGCTTATGAACCTGATATTAATATGATAAAACTTCAGATATTATAGCAGGAGCCGAAACAATATGTTTGGTGTGTGTCTTTTGATTCTGTTTTATTTCAAGTGGACAAAGGCTACAATAAACTTTAGAGCAACTTGGCAAATAAGAGATGTAGCTTCCTAAGTACTCGTGCCTTTATAGATGTACTTTCTTCTTCCTTGTTCATTACATGACGTGGTATCAAAGTAGTAGATCTAAGGGGATGACGAAGAAGCTTCAGAGTAAAACTTAAAATAAGGTGGAGACTTTTGTTTCTGTACCGTACTGTTTATGCACACAATATAAGGGGCAAAGCACGCCATTTATTTTATATATTATTACAAATAATAATAGCATACACTCAAGGAGAATCTCAGAGAAAGGAAATGGGAGGATTAATGGGCGTGGTGGAATGAATATAAGTAATGGAATCCGGAGACTTAACATGGGTAAATTAGCCCCAACTCTTTCACGCCTAATTTAAAATCCTCCAAGTACACCAACGATGGCAAGCTCGTAATCCATCAGCAATATCTCGCCATTGATGGAAAAGGTACCACTATATGTGACTGTTTACAACTCTGCATATGCGCTTCCCCGCATGAGAGGGTGCACATATGTGAGTCTCAGATTGAGGACCATGATCTTTAAGGCCTACTTTGGGAGGAAGTATTAGGACTTTGCGCTGTGAGGACGCCTACCGAGACTGCCTCTAGCTGGGATTGCAAAGGTCTCCAAGCAATGCTACAACCCGAACTGCTTGGGTTGGGGAGTAGTGGAGCCTTGTGTGATGTAGAACGCCACATGCTTGTTACCTTTTGGCCTGGCCATGGCTATGCTTCTGGAGCATACACTGCTCCATACCACATCTCAGGAAACGTACAACCTAAGTGCCCCTTCCCATCTCCTACTTCCTTCCCTGGCCTCTTAATGGAAGTGTCCAGCCGAATGCGCCTCTACTTTCCTTTGTTGATCTTTTCTTTCTAGTATTTGGCCTTAAAGTTTATGCTTTGCTCCTTCCTTTCCACAGCACAAATCCTGTCAGATTCATTTATACCTACCCGTTCCTTTCCATTATACCTGCTACAGGTTACCCCCATGAAATCGGATCAGCCAGCATACAGCTATAGAGACCAAATTACAAATGACAGGGAACCTTTCTCCGCACAATAAAACAAAGTTCCACCCACATCACAAAGTGCTGTAGTGAGGTATCTAGCTAACTTTTTATTTTAAGCTTAGATTGTCCGGCCAAGTGCTTAAACCCTTTTATTTTCTTTTTCCCATACCTGGTTTGAGATTGGTGTGTCCAAAGCCATGATGCTCTGGTGTAAGATTTGTTCTTGCTTTCAGAAATCAGAGATAGTATCGCTGATTTCGTTCAAGCCCAAGCAACATTGCAGAAATTTTAAGCAGGCTTCTGCAAAGAAACGATACCAGAACAGAACCAAAGCAGAAGCATCAGAGCTTGCAGATTCCCGCAAAACCACTTGTCTGTTCTTTCATTGTTTTCTATCGATTCTTGCCGAAGATCAGCCTTGTTCATTTTTCTTCTGTTTTCCATTTTATCATCAGATTTCTTAGGATGTAGGGCTTTATTTATTTGAATCTCAAACCGGTACTCCAATGACTCCAAATCTCTGTTTATACCCCTGTGAGCTAGACAGAGTTTTAATCCACTGGGTTCTTCTGTATCTGTACTACAATCCGTTTATCAGAGATTTGTTCTTCAAAACAGGTGCGTAGAGATAAGTCAAGAACCTGATTCCCAACCAATGACATGCTCAGAGGAAAGAAGAAAAAAAAGAGAAAGACTACCTAAGTAATGTTATTATGTTGGTTCCAATGAAGAGCCGCCCTTTAAAGCAAACCCAAGCATTGTTCGAACATCACTCCACCGACTGTTGAAAGTAGCTTGTCAAATCTCTTCCAAAATTCTGCTATTAAGGTCCTTATTCTTAATCAGGCAACTTCTAATCTGCATACGAGGTGTGAATCTCTGTCAAAATCCAATTTTGAAACGAGCTTGCATCAGAAATACAAAAATTAAGAGCTCATATAATCGTAATTTCAGTCAGAAAAAACCTTGAAAATTGAGAACTGAAATAGGACATCCGAAGCTTTTGTTCTTTTTGCCTTTTGATCCTGCTTACCTTTTGCCCTTTGGAATCTTTTTAAACCTTTTATATAATTAACACGGGTGGTGGGATAAACTACAAATTAAGGTAGAAATTGCATTACAGAGGGGTCTGCGACCAAGCTATGGAAACCATTACGGCACATTTTTCGAGAAGATATCCCAAACCATCCCATGGGTCCTATGGGCATGTCTGACGTGGTTTTTATTTTCCGATTTTGGATAATTTTAATTTTCCAATTCCGGCGGATTTGTGATGGCCAGGGCGGCAAAAAAAGCTGAGAGCCCCCTGAAAAGTACATATACTTGGATTCTGCTTACTATTCAAGAAGAGGTGCTTCCGAT
Organism: Isoetes taiwanensis; assembly: GCA_021234155.1. Lineage (NCBI taxonomy): Eukaryota > Viridiplantae > Streptophyta > Lycopodiopsida > Isoetales > Isoetaceae > Isoetes > Isoetes taiwanensis. Next base: position 4,156,464 of record JAJEKV010000019.1, on the reverse strand, counting down.
TTGCATGCAGTAGAGTGCAGTTTATCTTTTTCGAAATTTTGAAACTGGGGAAATATGGCGCCTCTTGCCCACATGTGGCCATAGTTTCCACATCCACTGCATAGAATTCTGGTTCCATTCCTATCTTACTTTGCCCTCTGTCGCAAACACCAAAAGCAAAAACTCTGTGAGCAACATCTTTGCCTCAAAATGCCAAACTTTCTAAACTCTGTACGCCAGTGTCTTATGCAAACTTATAAATGCAATCACCTTCAAGCAGCAGTTGGCTTTTAAATGAATTCTTAATGTCATAGACAGTAGCTCAAAAAGTCGACAGTGATTTTAAAGCAAACAATGCATCAAACTTTTGATACGTTTTAATATTTTGTACTTCTTCCAGTCGTACATTAAAACGATAGAAGAGAAGCGACCATGTAACTTAAGTGCCATTGTTATAGATTTAAAGTGCCATAGATAAAATTTACAGCATTGACTAACATCAATTGTTTCAATGGCAATTCCTCAATGATGTGGACATTATGATGGGCAAGAAATTTTGAAGAATGCCTGGGCCATTCTTCTTATCAATTCTCGATAATGTGACATGACATGTAGGTGGGCTAGAAAATTTGGAGAAATGCTGTCATTTCCAAATCTATCAATCATGTTTCTACGAGCTTTGATGATGTGGACATGTGCATCACGTGAGATGCTGGGGCCAAAATACGTAAATGCTTTGTTTTCTGGCATGAATCTCAGATTCTCCTACCTTCTCGGCTTCTTCATCACCTTGGATGGCTTGGGCCAGACTCTCTAGGTGGATACCAAGGCTGGATGTCTCCACTCTCCCTCCTCGCTCTCCCTCTCGCTCGCTCTTCCTCGCCTCTGCTATTGCCTCGAGGGTTCTTCGATACCTTCCCTGTGACCCCATCTTGGTCCCCTTTCTTTACTCTTCTCCTGCCTCTCCTTCTCCCGCCTCTTCTTCCGCCATCTTCCTACCACTCACACCTTCTCCCTTCTTTTCTGCACTGTCACTGGCCGCTTCTTCCTCTGGCTTGTGCTCCCTCTTCTTGCTCAAGGCTACAGATGCAGCCCAACTGCCTTTGTCCATCCTCTGCATTCCCTGACGAGATGGCCGGGCACCATCTCATGTGGAGTGAAGGTGTTTTCCGCGGAGCCGACTTTAAACATTATACCTCCTCCCTCCTGCTGCCGAGTAAAGTTCTGTGGATTCTCTGTCATTACGTGCCGGCCAGATGTGCCATGGAAGGAGTTCCGCTTTGGGCTCCCTTTAACTTTGTCGCGTACCTTTAGTTCTAGCCATATCTTACGGGTTAAGAAAATGGATTAGCTTTAGTTTAGACTCCAAGAAAGAGAGGTTTGGGGTGTTAGTAGAGTATGTAATTCAAGAATAGTATTGGCAGAAAAATATTCTCTCACCATTAATAGCCCCTATTAATTAGCCTCCTCCATTAAATATCCGACTTTCATATATTTACTTATCTTTTAAAATTCGAATTTCTAATATTTTAGATGTGTTACTCATGGATTTGTACCTTAGTTTTTCACCCGCCTCTGGATTGGGATGATTCTTCATCTTACTTGGGTAGAAATTTGATGCTCATGCATACTTCCACCTCCAATTTCTTGTAGTCAAGCACTTGCCTCATTGTTTTCCTTATCTAAATAACTTACTCAACTTTGCACCCTACTAGCTCGGAGAAAAAAAAAAATTCTCCATTTCAGTTCATCTCGGAATTTCTATCCTATGGTCATTAGACTACTAAGTTAAGGATATGGTCGTATTTGCTCTTGAAACCGTGGAACATTGTTCGAAGATCATTGTAGGACTTTACTAACATACGAACTTCTTGTTTCCAGAGTGAACTTCAGAGGGAAATCCTCCATCTTCCGTCAGAGGGCAATATTTTTATCCCGACGGTGACGGTCCCTAAAGGACGGGGACATGAAGGTGCCTTTGACGCCTCCCCATACTGCCCCAAACAATGGAAGCATAAATAAATGTCAAGACTAATATCTAATTTCTAAGGGTAGCACATCCATATAATCATAGATACCATGCAGAGATATCATTGCTTATAAAAATATGGAGAGCTCCCTATTCTCGAGTCTCAGATCAGAAGTAGACTCATCGGCTACAAGATAGCAGGACCGGTACAAACAAGGGCCGAATGTAGACAATGGCTAGGGTTGATCTACCTAATCGCCTCTGCGTATATATCTTGCATACAGACTGCTCTAGCGCGGATCAGGAAGCCCGCCGTGATATGCCGTAGTCTTCGGTATCATCCTCCACCTACTCCGGCTCTATCTCCCCAAACCGGAAGGAGGCAGGAAGAGTTCCGCCTCGCCTTCCCGTGTCTAGTGGTTCTGTGGGAGATTACCAGTCGCGGTGATATATACCATCTCCTTTCCCACCATCCCCCAAACAGAGAGCCGTGCCAAGTACCAACTCCCCGGGAGAGGATCAGTGGCGGCACTATTGATCCGTAGAGTGTCTGCACTCCATGCCCGCCCCATTATGAAGTGGATCGGCCAGACCTTAGTTCACCAGGGTCCCCTACAAATCACTTTGCAGTGACCCCAACCATTTGGGCCACTAGCCTCATATATGTAGGCCTGGCCATTGCCCATAGCCCCATAGCTTAGTCTTATGCATGCACTCCCATATATATAACATGAAATCTAAGGGTCTGAAGCTAGAAGTACGTCAGCAGTAATAGTACATTAGGTTCTACCCTTCCTATACAGTAAAGAGCAAACATGATCAACCAATATCATACATTCACGAAAATATGATATAATACGAGAATAATATCTAACTTAATTCATGCATCTAACTTACGCTATAGGGTTCATTGATTAGATTCAAGATCTAGACCGGTGGTTCCGGAATGGCTTTACCGTGAGATGTAGTCATAACTCATCTCGAATCCCAACTTCCGTGACTACATGGAAACTTTAACTTCAAATTTACCCCTGCTCGCAGGAACTCTCCCCGCTTCCCGGGTATATATCTCCAAAGTGTGTATCAAGTAGCTGCTACTACTCCTACTTATGCATCAAGTTTCGGGGTCATTGCATATGTCAGGTTAACAGTGATTCTCTAAACAGAAGTTTGAAAGTGCTAACAAGACTCCTACATCGTTGGAGTTCTAAAAAATGGGCTTCATGCTAGGTTTGGCCATTGTATAGGGTTAGGTTGTTGTATGTCATGCCATGGTTCTACCGGAGGCTCCCCGTGGTGGGTGCCCAATAGGAGGGAAGCTATGCGTGAAATGGTCCCATGCTGGCGTTGGCTGGTTATATGAATAACTTAGCGCTCCTTATCACCAACTATGTATACAAGGCTATTAAAGTAGACTTGTACAAGACGGTTTCCACCCGTAAATATACATATTTATAGCACAGGCTTCCGTAAGTCCAATAGTAATCGCTAAGCTTTGCCGCATATGGAATGTTCATTATTTAAGTAAGAAATTTATCGCTACGCTGCTACCTTTTGCATTAGGGAAGGGGTTATATTGGACATAAGGACTAAGCAAAATATATTTCTATAGTGACTTTAAAGAATATGCTATTGCCTCTGTTTCGATGCCCGTTAAATAGAGGACCTTGATTCATAATGACAATCGATTCTCACTATCCCTCGCACGAGCTACGGGGAGCGGCCAGCTCATAATAAATGATTCTGAAAGTGGCAAAGAGCATATGGGAATCCATATACGTGAATACATCGCAAAACCTAAGAAGTATATAGTCATAATGGCGCCGTCGCTACAGAGAGGAAACCCACAACCGCCTTAATTGACCAAAACTCTAGATTGTATAAATTCCAAGCTTCAAACAAAAAGGTGCCGCCATCTATGCCTCGGCCCAATTTTTCTTTCTTCCTTGCCTTTCCTACAAGCTATTTCCCCAGATGCAAAAGTAGATCCCAAACTTTCACCTGTAAATATATGAAAAACCTGGAGTTGGTATCTGATCCACTTGCTAAAAGCCCTTAGCCCTTTTTCAGTCAGTCAATATCAAACAGTGTTCCATCAGCAGCCTGTATCCAAAGACCTGTTTAGCACAAGATAAAGAATTCGCGGGCGTACTGAAAGCTCCTGGGTGGTTAAAGAGAGTTTTACCGGGGCTTAAAAATGTATTTTGCTGCTTGTTTACGCTTGACTGTACTGATTTCTATTTTCTTTGTTTATTCTTTTACTTTCCTCGCTATATGTGATCAAAGATTTCCATCGCTGTAATACAAGTATAATGTCAGGGGTTTCCTTTGTGTCGGCGTTTTTCTACCAAGGTTTCTTCGCATTTTCGTGATTTATCTGTAAAATGGATGTACTAATGCTATTAATCTTATGCACCATTTCAGCCACATTTTAGCCTTTTTTCCAATGGTCAACAACCAAATGGGCTCACAAACAAAGCCCTTTTTGTGTGTGGTGCATAATGGTCGAATAAACCAATGGTCACAAATAAATAAAAGCCTTTTTGTGTGCAGGTGGCGCAAATGGTCAACAAACTAAATGGCTCACAACAAAAGCCCTTTTTGTGTGTGTGGTATTAATGGGCACATGAAGGGCTGAAGATGTAGCCGCCAAAAATGAACATTTCACGCGTAGTTCCTTGAATCGAGTTTGAAGCTTGAAGGATTTTATTGCATTGCTCTCCGACTTTTGAGAAAGTATAAGTGATATGTTTGGTTGCTATCTATGCTAAACAGCAATTTTCGGTCAGCTGGCAGAGGCTTTCACATCCACCAAATTGACAATACGTGATTGCGCCATTGGAAAAAAAAAAACTTACCATGCATTTTAGATTTTGAGGCAGTTATTATAGATTCTAAGGCTTTAGATCCTGTGCTAACAAGCGTAAAAGCTTCCCAATTTTGGTTTTCACTACAAGAATCCAGTGGAGGCTAAAGGCAGCCGGCCAAGCAATTCCAAATTGAAAATGTTTCATAGTATAAGTGCTGCAAGCTTTATGACTTCTTCGTAATAATGGGATCAATCCGCCTATCTTTATGGTAACTTTACTTATGTTTTATCGGTTTAGACAGATGAAATTCTAAAAGCTATGTGATGAAAAGCCTCAAATGAATTCAGTTTTTTTCAAATATGGAATTCTAAAAAATTTTGTCACCCGTGGGGACGCTCCTAAGGGCCTCCGGAGGTCAAAAAATTTTTTGCAAATACAAACCATTAACATCCAGATATATAAAAAATTAAATCCCCAACACATAAATAAATCCATTAGACATTAACAACCAACACAGGAACTACCATTGACATTAATTAACACAACCATTAACCGAACACATTTAAATTAAAATCCCCTTAAACTCTCTTTGGTTTGGGTGCATATTCTATGACGAATTCCTGCAACGAGCCGCGGATAGGCATATTCCCTTATTCCTTAATCTACACCCCTGCATCGTGAAAGTCTTCCTGCTAGGTATGCAAGTACAAATTTTGCTATATCATAAATAAGATTCTGCAAAATACTATAAGAGATTTCAAGCTAATACTATGGTGCGGTGTTGATTTTGTAATGCAAAATACAATAATTACAGTGGCTCGCTTCATCCTATATCCTGGTAAATGGCCAAACCGCTTTAATAATCCTGATAACCCAAGACTCAGCAAGCGCTAAGAACTCGATTTTATAGCTGCAAATCGCTACCCAAATTAGCTCTGCCACCTGATCAATGTCGTACTGAGCAAATAGCATTACTTTATGATTTTTTACCTAGTAGCTCCCAGCAGCCTCCACTTCCAAATCATCTCTGCACTAATCTCGCTTTGAATTCTCAATTGCAATGGGCTTCAACTTAGATTATGGTTGGAGAAAGTGGAGGTATGCCGATTTCAATAAATAAAAGAGAATGCAAAAGGGCTATGATTCGGGCAGAATCTAAAAGCATTCTAAAGCTTAATTTCGCCTGTAGTTACGAGAGAGTAGATCCAGATTTCGGAGTGGGATGAGGCTCCACACAGGAAATAGAATTCATGATGATATACAAATTGTAACCACTCCATTTGCATGGAAGGTCTCAAATATAAAGGTACCACCTTAACTCGTTAAGGGAGAAATCATGGCGAATCATTGAATGAAGGCACTGTGCGCTGCTGCAAAAGCAAAGTTTAATCCAAGGGAACAGTATAATATTCTGTGAAGGTGCCCCTAGAAAATAAATACATGACACCGATAAGGCAAATACAATCGCAAAGAGTTAGATTTGAACAAGAAACCCAAATACTAAGAACAAGAATATAGACTAAATAAAATAACCCAGGATCCACAAATGCACCGGAAAGAGGCGGTATGCTGGTGGACTCCTACTTCAAAGCTTTTTCCCCAAGAAGGTAATTCCGGCCAGTAAAAACCTCAAACCGGGGTCAAGAACAGAAAGACAAGGGAAAAGTGTTGATGTATTACTACGGCCACAAGACCACAGTTCCCCGTGAAATGGACAAAGTCAAGAACAAGGGTATGCCGGGAGAGAAGTCGGCTGAATCATCGTCAGCTTGTTCAGATTTGGTTACGAGGTTTTAGTAGGTCATCACCAATATATGCGACGCGACGAAGTGAATAAAGGTTTTGACTACTACAATCGGAAAGGAATTATCTTTCTTGCCTAAGCATTTGGGGAATATTTAACTTGGATGATCTGAAAGTTACTTACTTTCTGTCCGGTAGGGAAACCTCGGCCTCTGAAATGACCTGGGAGAAATACCGGAATACCATGATCGCTCAAGGAGGGACGTCATTTTGATGGACTCAAAGATGAGATTTTTATGTTCCTAGCACACTTCTCTATGATAATCAAAAGGGTTTGATGAAATTTTTCGTGCTTATAGGCAAACCGAGGTCGCATCGACCAAAAAAAGGAAGGACCTAATACACTGAGTGCTCAGGAGGGTTCAAGCCCAACAAGGATCTAATGGCAAAGACATATGGGGAATCTATATATATGGGAAACAATATGAAACCAAGTTAAAGTATGGCTGATAATGGGACCCGCCGCATAGGAGAAACTAATGTCAGCTTCCAGAATTGACTCCACCTACTCCAGCCATCTAAACTTCAAAACAAAAAGGTGCCTTAGCCATATATATGGCCAATTTTCCTTCTTTTCGCTTTTTTCCCAGCAAGCTATTTCAGATGCGTAAAAGGTAGATCCTGCAATAAATTTTCTACCAGATAAATCCATAAAAAACCTGGTGCGTATCTCGAATTCAGCCTGCAAGGTAAAAGCCTCGCCGCTTTTTTAAGCTTTCACCTACTTCAAACAGTCGCCCGCCACAACTGAAGATTAAAGATCCCTTGCCGCGACAAGATAAAGAATTAAAAGCGTTTGGAGCCCATTAGGTATAAAGAGAGATCCTATCGTACAGCTTCGCTGTTTATAAAGGATCAATTGATTTCTATTTTTTACTACCTTTTGCCTATTCTTTTTTACCTCGGTAAGGTGACTGCATTTCCATCATTATACTCCCATCAGTATCAATCGCTATCAAAAATCTCTATTAACGTTTTAGAAACAAACAACCGAAAATATGTACATCCAAAGGCCATGTGGCGCTACTGGAAAAAGAAGAGTAGTATGTTTAAATCTATTAAGACAGACGAAATGCCAAGGCCATGCACATTTCTTCCCAACTTTCACTGGGTGAATTTTGTGGCCACCCCTATAAATTTCTCTTTCCTTAACTTTTGGTATCAAAGGGATTTTGTGTTAGGTCAAAATCGTGGATTTTTAGTCTTCTAGGAATCAAGCAAACAATGTATCTATATGTCCATCAAAGCCTAAATTATATTATTTCCGGTCTATGAATAAAATACATCCTCATCACCACTCACAAAACAATATTCATGCAGTAAAGGCTAGCTCAGTAAGTAGATTGGCCTGAAAATTTTTAGTGTGTCTACAAAGACTACGCAAGAAAGGACTAAACAGCTGACTATTTTGCTTTCCTCCATTTCATAGAAGATATTATACACATGCTATCAATGGCCAAAATGCATTGTGGAAAAAATGCATTTCAAAAAGTACACTGGAGAGCCGCGAAGGCTTATAAAGACTTGTACAAAGTAGCTACACTTGGCCTGTGTGCATTCTCTAATAAGGGTCGGTATGAAATGCATGTAAAGCTCATCTATTGTATCTTGTATCAAGCCACAAGGATCTCATCACCATATTTCCAAACCGCAAGCACCTTGGGAGAAAATAAACAAACAAATGCACAACTCATAACTATCTGGAATCATATTTGCACAGAAAATCCAACGTATATTTATATGTTGGTACAAAGCTCTGTAAGCCTGTAAAATTCAGATTTCAAATTTAGGTCTATCCCTTTAGCCTGGAACCCAATGGTATCCAAACATAGTAGAAAAAGCCTAAAATTTCAAGTGGATAATGCTTTGCAACTTGCAAGTGCATTTTCACCGCTTAAAGTAATTCCACCCAATGTCTCGCCAAGTCCACCACCGCAGTATTTCGAACTCTCAGTGTGAAAGAAGTGAATCCACACACCACAAAACATTCGTGATATCAATGACAATACCACTATAAGATAAATTATAAACCTGGATGAGCGATGGTGTTGGTATGCATTTCATGATCAATTAGTCTAGACTTTTAATCCAATAGATATTAAACCTATGCTGTCAAGCACAACCATGGCACATGCATCTAAATGAGGACAAAATAAAATCATACCGTCACTTCTGATTTTATGAGAAGATTGAACTTCAAAAAGGCAAAAAGATAATGGAGTGTATTTCCATATTTGGTGAGTCAGCATGTCGCAAAATCATAACAGATTTTGCCACTCAAAGAGGCCTAAGAGAGCCAAGTCAACATGACCCTGCAACCCTTGAAGAAGCATAAGCATCAAAGCTACTTCCCTTTGCTTCTTGCTCAATTGCCTTTGCTGTAATCACCCTATGTCCTATGCACCACTCCCCAAAGAAGTTTACGCAAACTTGAGAGATAATTCCCACCAAACTCCCTCTACATTCCTTATGTTCTATTCATGACTTGCATGCTGTTCCATTTGAAGTTAAAAAATATGTCACAAAGCTTACCTTGTATTTTTGATGCTTTTATGATTGCTATGAATTTGGCCAATTTCTATCAAGGAAATATTGTGAAAGTCTCAACACATTTTTAATTCTGGGCCATTCTAATGAATCATTGTTTCATACCAATAAGTGCACAAATACTTACGCCAATAAAATTGTTCCAGCTTTAGTACCCTGCATCCGTTGTTAAATGCAAAGGGGTCTATCTTTATAAATTTAAATTACTGGAATCCACCATGTAAGTAAACAACATCCAAATCATTGATATTTAATGTAAATATTTTTTCATTCTTCTCCATGCAAATGTGGCAATTCTTGTGAAAGTATCATGAATACAATCTTAAATCGCTGAAATAAATCACCATGGAAATGGAAACCATGACTGAGGGCTTACAATAATTGAAGGTATGCTATCTGCACTTTAAGATGCTCTTAAGGTCCTTCCAAAATGTGGACTTGTGTTGGTTAGGTTCCCTGTCCCCTTCAGTAATGGAAGTTATCAGCTACCACACAGATAGAATCATGTCTTATATGGCACTTGTAAGTACTCACCCTTCCATGAAGAACACTGCTGATATACAACATATAGTGTAAGGCGGCAAACCTTATAACAGATTACCAATAAATTTAGACTTTTCTTCTGGCCACAACTAAACTAACAATTGAATAGGTTTTCTACCTAATCAGGCTGTTTCTGCGACTTTTATTAGAAAGGAATTTGTTTCACCAATATATTGATACATACCCAAGTTAAGGACCTATGAATCAACGTGTATATACAACTGAGCAGTATAACTATTGCATCCAACGTTATCCTAAACTACAATTCTTAGATATACAAGGATTTTGCTTAGCTTAAAAAGTTTTTTTCTGTGTGAGACATTTATAAAGAGGGCCTCAAAAAACATGAAAGCAAGCTTGCATGTTAGCTTAAACTTTTGTTACAAATATGGTATTGCCAATGTTCAAAGGAAACTCTGAATTTTAAATTCTGTGTAAAAGATTCCCGCATGTCAGAAGCCAAAATTAAGTATTTCAATTTTAAGGTCATGCCCAGAGAATTTGAAGCAAACAAGCAAAACTGCTTTTACTGCAATACTATGCTATATAAAATTTGCCAAAAATCAAGTTACTAAAAGTTTGTAATTTAGATTGAGAACGCTGTATATTTGGAACTTATTATAACAGTGGAGAAATGGCACCGCTATCTCCTGGTATATTTCAATTTTTTCTATCATTGAGTACTTCCTCAGTAAAAGGTAGCCGGAGCCTCCCGCATAAAGATCCAAGTAGATTTGAGAACTTTTTGAGGAAAACGTCAAGTAACAGGCTACCGTGCCATTACCGGTAGCCTTCAGTGGTCTATATGTATTAGGAACCTTCCAATCCAACTCCTATCTGCAGCCCCTGTGGGGGAAAAGTTGTGATAGCCTCTTTCAAAGGGCAGTTTCTTCTAGTCCATATACTATATTGAGGGCTACAATCATGTACTAAGCGTGAGGACTCAATGAAAGAACCAAATGAAAAAGACTGGTATATGAAAGCAGGAAGCGGCAAAGTAAAAGTAGTAGAAATCATGTTTTAGAAAGTTTCAGCCAAGCATTTTTCAGATTCTTTCAAAGATAGCCGGTTATTTGCCCTCCAAGATTTTAAACTCGGATATATACTCCGCATGCTGTAAACTCTAGATATATATACAGCACGTGATGCATAAAATGTTGAACCTACAAATGCATCAGTACAATCCTAAAATCAATCATTCTCACAAGAAATGTATGTAAATTATATTTGAAGTAATAAAATCCAAATAATGTCAGTTTCATTGGCAAAACATAAACAATGACATGTGTCCCTCCCAAAGACAATTACCCTGACCTAAATAATTTCCAAAACATTACTCTTTAGGTTTGATTCTTGAAGCCTCTAAAGTACATATTAATAATGAATCCAGTATTGTACATAATATGAGTGATTAACTTATTAAACTTCAACTCAAATCCATGCTATCAGCAGCCAAGTTAAAAAACATGGTTAAATTCCCTTTGGTCGCCGTACGTAGCTACCTGACCAGTAATCAGACATATTCATGTGGCAAAAGATGCCTCTCATAGTTGAATGCATTTCTGGAATCTGGGTTACAGTAAATGACCTGAAATACCATCGCATCCCAGCCCTCAAGAAAATTACCGGCAAGGTAATTGTTTAATGCGAGTAAAGTGGTACTCCATTATCAAGGGTCACATTTGCCGTCAAAGAATACTCTCCTATTGCCCCTTGCCTTCCCTTCCCTCTCTATCCTGCTTCAGATCTGCTCTTCAGGTTGCTTTCCGAATCAGTCAACACCATGGTGTTCTTTCCTTGGGTATTGTACTACTTTATTCCCTCTTTCTAGGCTCGAACATCCTTCCCGGCAGCTTTTATGTTCTTCTACGGGCCTCAATTATCCTCCAGTAAATTACATAGGGACTTTAGAGCTGGAAGTTAGTTAAAATTTAGTTTGATGGGTTTGCTTCCATTATAAAATTCTATAAGAGATGGCTATCTAAGACTATTGAATTACCAGCGTTCCATTTCTAAAAGTGAAAATTAGCCATAATTATAGTTGTAGTATTGTCATTTTGACGCTTTTCCAGATGCCAGCAGCGCCATGGAATCTGCTTTTCTCGTTATTGTTATCGGCGGGGTTTTCTCGCTACGCCGCGGAATTTGGCTTGGTTGATCTTAAAGTAAAGGCGCAGGTTTTATATCGTGGACGCAATTCCTAGATTTTGCATGCAGCATAGCGCATAGATACAACTTTATATATCGCATCAGCAGCTGTGCCCGCATCCTTCGACCTTCAAGTGTCTTTTGGGTGAGTGGGGCAAAACCAACAACCGACATGCAAATGCAATCCCCATCGGATAGAAGCAATGTTCTAGCTCCTGACGGGCCAAAAGTTGGCTCCATTTCTCACCGATGTATATCAACGATAGGGAGTCGCCGCATCGTGAAAGCGCACCCTAGCAGAACGAATCTTCCTTATCGGTATGTAAAGGAGAGTCATTTTTTTTGCATATCATTATTGAGAGCACCGACAACTAGCGCTATCAGCATCGGAAAAGTGATGATAATTAATTATAAGTAATTTCCAGTTATCAAGATCGAGGAGCATCGGCAATTTAACACGCGACTCTAGTAATCGGGATGAATTGTTGATGGCAGATCGAGGCGATGATAATTAATACCGAGATCTCCAATGACAAATTTAATCTTAGATAAAGGCGACCGGGATAAGGCCATTTGCCCGCCGCCGCTCGATATTACTTTTGATATCCGCCTTCATTTAGTTCGGCCGCAGTTATCAACGACGAGCGAGACGCCCCAACGGCCTCCTGCCTGATTTATTCAGACGGCGCCGACACGCCCGCCGTATTTTGATCAGCGCTCAGCCTCGCCTTCGGCTCTTTAGTCGGCCTCCTGCCTACGCTTTAGGCAACCCGCCTCCTGACGCATACCCTCGCTGATTTTGGCTATCAGCCTTAGCTAGACCCGAGGAACCCTACCTTTAGCAATCTTTAAAGTCTAGCTGGTCAGAATTTCAGCCGGAATGCCAGCCTCTACCCTGCCGGGGCTTGATCTTCAAACATCCCAAATGGCTAGATTACAACTCAAATGGGTTATTTTCGCTATCTATATTTTGGCCTTCGTGTTTTCCACCGAATTTGCAAGGTTGGATTGCAGCTCAGTCGTCGCAGAATCTTCTTTAACACATTATCATCTCCTGGCTGTGAATCTTCTTGGCCATGCATCTGTCCCTTGCTTGTTTTAGTTTAAACGTAATAGTTTTATAATCCAAACTGGGTGATTACTCCTTCCATGACATGAGGTTCGATTATGTGCGAGAAGAAAAGATCCTGAAAAGGGTTCGATCCTCGTGATTTTGGTATAGCTCATGTGATTCATCATAAGAGCGGTGCCATGTATTGATTAGTGCAAACTCTCACAGATAGCTGGTAATAATGGGATACAACTCAATTGTTTTGTAGCTATACAAGGGTGGACATGTTTCAACCCTTTAAACCACCCGAAATTCCTGGTCCCTAAAGAAAAATATAGAAACTAATTCATCATTATGCAAGTTAAATGTATTTAGGTTTCTGTAGCTTATAAAATATAGAAACTGGAATTCATCGACAGGCTAAATAGATGAGTTTAAGCGCTTCTCCGATTCTTTAACTCAACTTAGTGTGTGTTTATATTTTGGGTACGTAACACTTGTCTTTAAAGCGTGGTATGTCTTTTTTTTTTTTTTTCTAGCACAATGCCTATCTTTTTGACGGCTGCTTGTTTGGCTACCGTGATGTAGGCTGGTTGGTTTTAAAGGGGAATTGCTCCAGTCGAAGTTTTTACTTGGGGCGAAAATGTTTCAATCTCTTCTCAGTGGTATGCGTACGCGGTATGGTATGCCGAGGTTTTATCCAGCGTTTTTCTTGCACTATTTCCTCGCTGGGTAACCCGCTTTTGAAGTGAGCCCTACTCATGAGTTATTATATGCTCTCGCACGCCCTCGCATTTCCTCCGGCCCCTTTTGCACCGAACATCCATACGTTGGAATGATTTCCATTTCCTTCATTAGGTTTTATTTGCTATGTTTTGCTTTCTACATTCCATACCTGATGCATTATTTTACATGTTGTGCATCTTTGTGATCGTAAATCTATAGGGCTCCAGACATTTGGGTTTCATTTTCTCTAAACTGTGCACTGGTCCATCTGATGCTACATTTGTGTTGACTACATTTGGTTTCAAAATTCTAAAACATGTTTTTTTACATATTGTTCCAGGGTTTTGGCTTTGTTTTTTGGTTAAGTGCCTCGCTTTAATTATTTCGGCCTTATTCTCTTGGGGAATAATTTGGTATTTGCATTTGATTCCTGGGTCAAGTATAAGCAGTGAATGCCTAGTTTTTGAAGCAAGAAGGAAACCTTCTTCTATCTCTATCAGTATGCATGCCATATTTACAAGTATTTATTTAATTTAGTTCTGTTTATTTTGCTCTCTATGTTAAACCATATATGTTTTTCTGCAACCCATTAAACTGCCTATGTTTCTATCATTGCAGTATCTTTTAGTTTTTCATGTATAGCTTTGTGTTGCCTAAGTATTTTAGGTTTGCAAATGTCAAATTGCAACCCTTGTAGTAAGCCTTATCTTCTCCACTGTTGTCATTAGATCTGTGGGTAGAAGCTCAAGGTTAAAATTATATATTCCTATCCTGTTCTTTCAGCAGAACTTTAAGTAACATTGCCTTCGTTTCTTTTTATGTCATTTTGTTAGGGCCTGCTTTTAACCTGCTTTGATCAAGTTATTCTTCTAACCCATACTTGCCTTAAAGTGAATTTATAGTACATATCTTAACTGCTTTTTGGTTTAGCTCTTCATTCTCTCTTCATTGTCTTTAACTTTTGTTTCTGTTTTTTATGACAACTTGTTATGTGCTTATGATATCCAAGGACTTTTGCATTGGGCATCCGTCGGCCATCAGACGGGCTCGCCAGGCTAACCTCTCTGTGAATCCTGAGATCCCATCAATTCCCCATCGTTGAATTCACTGTCCTCTGGGTCCCTGTAAAGAAATGGCGGCTAGGTAAAGAATTTAATCTTTGGTATATTACCTAAGGTCCCAAAGATATACTCTTGCCAATATAGCACAACTCCCCGCACAACAATGTGAATGTCTTTACACCAGAATGCCGCCAATATATATGATATAGTAAACAAGTTATTTTGAATCAAGTAATCCACACTTTCGCCCGGCTTCTTCCCAAGTTTTTGACTAGCTTTCTAAATGCCATCTCATCTCCCCTGGCTATTAACTATCAACTCACTGCTTAGTCAAGCATGGACTAAGTGGGGATCGGGATCTAGGATGTTCAGTGATCAACAATACAAAGCATTAACTTAAAACAACAGCCAATCTAATGAGTTTCACTTCTAAATCCAAGTAATCAGTCCAACAAGCCCAACAAAGAAGACCACATATATAATAAATCTCAAGCAATCATAGCATCAACATTGCGTTCAATATCTCCAGCTGGTCCATAGCCGTCCCATCGTTGACATAGAGGCGGGTAACCACGTGCACAGGACCCATCCTGTCGCCAGTACCGTGATTGGAATCACTTAATCAGGTGATTTCAAACAGCATGGCATCAAATCTCGATACCAAATAATACCATTTACATAGCATCAAAAGTAAAACCGGTGGAGTCTAGGACCATCTAATCTAGACTGCCCCGTAGGTCTATATCAAAGAATTATACTACACATAGATTACAATACTATGAATTTCACCAACATCAACTAGGTAATTTTCCATATCTTAGTCTCTACCTTTAGAAATCGCATAATTTACACTCATGCAAATGTATGAAATCTGGCCAGTACGTTTTGGAGTACGATGCCACTACGTACTATGCAACATGCAATGCCCGGCTGCTTAAGCAAAATACAAACTTCACTAATATCTGAAGAGCTTTGAAGTCTGGAATAACTTCTTTCAAATTACAGCCTTTGAAAGAACCTTTAATGACTTGGCTTCCGTATAACCAAGCTAATCTAGTTTATTAACTCGCATCTACATTCCCTAGTAATACTCACGCAGTATATTTTTAAGGAAAGTGGCTTCTGGAAGGGTCTCGAAGGATACAACTAGCTACCTTTGTTAAATCCGTTGCATCCCCTGGTTCAGTAAACACTTAGAAACCCTCGGTGTGTGGGTACGCTTATCCTCACCGGAAACTCGCTTGCTTTTTCTACTCCCAAAGAACGTCATGTGATTCTCTCGCATGCAACTCCCCGCCTCTTCAGCAACTATCTGCAACGTCTATCTCCTCCTAATACTTCAATATCACATAAAGACTTTTCCGGCGAAAAAATCCTCCCAAGAAATCAAGAATAACGAGTTGGTGCCAGCAGGAGAACCTAGCAATGCCCTTTGCGGGTGTATGCAGTGATGGCGACTGCCGCATGGAAATACCATTTGCATGTATAGACTCCCAGCATATGACTTGTTTATTTTACCTTTTGAAAGCAGTAGGAAGTAAGTGTCTTGGCTTTTTAAGCATCTTAATGCTGAAAAGTAGGCTGCTAGGAACTGCTATACCTCCTCCAGTACCTCGTCCCAGTCCTCAAGGTGTAAGTGCATCTTAGAGTACCTATGAAAAATCTAGCTTGTATCTCCCTTTGTAGACATCTCCCTTTCCTGGGTGAACAAACCCAAACTATTGATCTAAATTTCCCTTTTTTTTTATAGTCCGCTTCCTCTAATTCTGGCCTCTTCCCTTTATGCTTCCACATCTTAACTCAATTCAACATACCCCAAATAGAAATACAATTTTGTCCCCGTGAATTGATCCATATCCTTTACAAACACAATTGCTTAGCTTCCTTCCAACTAAGTGATGGATGCCTCCAAACTTGGAAAGTTCAAAGCCTATACATAATTTCAAGCCAAAGGAAAGATACATGGTTAGATAGCTCCAATGTAATGCATCTCCTTCTAAGATTCAATTTAACATAAATTCATTGAAGTCTAGAACTAACCTGCATATTATGAGTATACCAGAACGTAACAATAATAAAATAAGGCAAATGTAAACTTTTCAAAGGTACGCTATAGAAAAACTCCACTATCTAAAAGAGATATTAATTGTAAAATAACGATATGTAATTCTAGACTTTCTGTACAAATCCAAAAGTAACAAGCAAAATACATAATCAAGTCCCCACTGTGTATCTATAGCTAGGTACATATTTAAGTTGGATAAGGATCTCATAAGAATTATAACCCATGGTACGTAGAATTTCTGAGTTCTATTCAATAATGACATTGAAATATCCTAGGCTATATGGCCACCTCCATATATTTAGCCTACTTCCAGCTACATAATTTATCACACCGTGTTAGCCTTTCAACAAGATTTTATAGGCACCAATTGCCAAGCACTCAATGAAGTTTACTTCGCGGTAGTTTGCCTGCAAATCCTCAAACCTTGATCAGATCCCTTAATCAAGTACTTAAACTCCAACACCTTCCATGAAATTCTGGCATCACTTCTAGGCATGCCACAAATAATTGGCAATACATGTTTCAGCTACCCATTACTAGATGTGCTAATGAATTTTTGTTTACATTCCAAGATTTCTTTCAAAAATGGCACTTCCCTCTATATCTATTACATTCCCCTCCTTTATCCTCATGTCCAGCTCTTTATCCCATAAACTTTTCGCTCCACACCTATGCACTACCTACTACCACCATTATGTTATCTCCATTCATCGCTCTTTCTCCTCTATCCATAAGAGATGGACAATATTGTTCAATCTTGCCAATCAATTCCTTCCTTGGGCACGCCATAATTTGGGCGGGATATCATTCTCTAACATAAAATGCATAACCTCCACTTGTTTCCATTAAGTGCTTTATAATTCCAAGAATTTTCAAGGCCAAGAACTTTTTCTGTCAGCATTATCACCGACTATCGCCTTAGCCATAACCCAGGGTTTGCTTAATCTCTGGAGTGAGACCTTAGAGTAGACCAGCGATGTAATCATGACATTTCCTCTACTAGCCATAGATTCGCTATTTACACATGAGCTTCAGTTCAACGACAAGCCACCTTGAATTTTATAAACCATATCTAAGCATTCCTCTAAAATTTGTCTTACAAATCCACCTATGTTGTAACCTTTTATCCAACCATAGCCCCGAATGCTAACAAACTTAGCAACTTATTGTTAATTAAATAACGATAACATACAGATGCTGTATGGTTTTCTCAATTTAGCTTCAAAAATATGCAAAATCTAAAGCATTCACATCAAGAATCTTATTCAAGGTGAGATGAACCTTCCCCTAACATCATATTTATATATACCATGCACTAATTCGGAATTTTTTGCCACGAGTATTACTATGAGATCACATCTTACATTATAAGAAGTGGTTGCCAAAGTGAAACACATAATACCTGTACCTTAACCTCCCCAAGCATCACTTCCATTCATTGGCAACCCTAAATCAAAGTTAGCCCCTTTGGCAACGCATATTTTCTTGAAGGCTTGGTCTCATGGTGATATTAGAAATCTACCTGGTGATTATGGTGAAATATCATGTAATCAATTTCATACCCTTCATAAACAATTTGTCACGCCTTCTAAGGCCATCATCTCCACATAATACTACATAT
Source organism: Isoetes taiwanensis (assembly GCA_021234155.1). Lineage (NCBI taxonomy): Eukaryota > Viridiplantae > Streptophyta > Lycopodiopsida > Isoetales > Isoetaceae > Isoetes > Isoetes taiwanensis. The sequence continues at coordinate 4,138,141 of JAJEKV010000019.1, read as the reverse complement.
AATCCAAACAACCTCACCTTTGAATCTAGATCATTTATCATACATCCAAGGATCCAACTATGCTCATACAACTGTACCTGCCCGCTGCTTAACCTACCAGAATCGGAGATCCCATCAATCTCTAATTATTGATCTACTTTCTAAGCTTAAAGACTTAAGAAATTAACTCATGCATCCAACAATAACATTTGAGGCAAAGAATTTAATCTTTTGTAATATACTGTATGGTTCCAACATGTACTTGCCTGCATATCAAAGAATATCCTCTATCATTGTCCAATGATCTTAATAATTATGAAGCTCAAAGCCTGTATAATACTAATAAATGGTAATAATAATCAAGTTTATTGAATATAATCTACACTTACTTTTCCGGTTACGGCTACTTTCTGAAAGTGACCTCGCAGACCTCTCGCTACAATCTATCAACCACTAAGCTAGCTCATACTTGACTAAGTGGGACGGGATCTAGGATATATCTTTAAAACAATCTACCAAAGCTTTGAATCTCAGAATACTTAGCTCTTTACCGTAGTCTTCTAATCTAGGTTACTTAGTCCAATAAAGGAAGAATCATTAAATGCATAATTTGGCAATCAAGCATGACCATTGCAAACTTTAATACCAGTTATTAAACACATATATAATAAACTAAGCAATCATAGCATCAACATTGCAACCAAACTGGTCCGAGCAAGGTCAACGCCGATCGTGCTGACACAGCGGGTAAATCGTTAATGCAGTGGTTAATAATCCCCATCCACGCCGCTGGCCCGCATTACGGATAACACTTGATCAGGTGACATCGCATCGGCCACCAACGCCTTTAACGCACCCCGTAATCTTCCTACATCACTCATCAATTTTACTACTTCTATAACCTTTAATACCCGCGGGTTTCCATAACCCTCGCCAATAGGCTTCATTAAATTGCTGCACAGTGTCGCTATCCATTAACGTTATGCATGTTTATTCTTTATTCTGTCTATGATCATGCTCATTAGATTTAACTCAAGTTTATACTTACGCTCAGCAACTAATATTAAATACAAATATAAAACACTAGAAAACCTGTGTGTAAGGCTTGATCCCCTCACCGAATCCGCTAGTTTCTTTGCACTTCAAAGAATTCTGCATCCTCTCTGCAGACGCGAATCCTTCAAAGAATCCATCTGCAATCTATTCTCCTTTCCAAATACTTCCACTCATCAATATAAAAGACATCTTCCCTAAGGAAAACTCCTTCCCTCAAGAAATCCAAGAATAACATTGTTGGTAATTTGTTATAACCTAGCAATGCTCCTTGCATGTGCATAGTATAATATTACATCAGATGCATGCATAGTTACTGCACGCAGTATTCCTAGCAGCACATAATCATTTATTTTACCTTGAAATGCACCTTATATAATGGCAACGCATTTACATCTTAATGTTGGTATAGTTTGCTAGGGTCCTCATGTATAAGCCTCCCACTAGAACTATGTCAACAAAGGAAATCCGTACGCTTACCGCATAAACACATTTATCTCTTTTCTACCATGCAATATGCAGCCCTGTATGCTAAAGCAAAATACAAACTTCAATTTTTAATATCTTTATTACTTTTAATCAGATCAACTTCCTTCAAATTACTACCTATAAATCCAATAGATTCCGTATCATAACCTTCCTTAACTAATTTATTAATTCTAATCTATTCCTGCCTAGCACAATAATTTCTAGTATATATTTTCCCTTTGTTAATTTAGTTATCGCAAAGGGTTGTGATATACAACTAGCTTACCTTGTTAAACTACACATCCTTCAATCATGTAAATGCTTATCCAAGAGGCATACCTCTCCAACTTTAGCCTTTAATCCTCTAAATAAAATCACCAGCCTACCCTTGATCCACTCTTCAAAGCTCCAGCTGTATTCCAAGTTTCACTTTTCTTATCATGACTTATCAGTGGGTCTAGGTGATCAGCTTGATAGAGCTTATTCAATCATGAAACTACAAGATTCATGCTGCAAAACTTACAATAATTCCATGATACAATCATGTGCCTGCCTCACAACTGTACACCTTGAAACCATGCTAAGTTCTGTAAGCAAATCCTACCACATCAACACAATTTTACTACACTAGAAAACTCCTGTGCAGTGGCTTGGATCCCACCGAATCCCGCTGCTTCCTCTCCCAGACTCCAACATCACCCCAGAGTATTGCTCACCCCCGCCTCCTGTTAAATCCGTGTACCTGCAAATCTCCATTTCTCCAAAATGTTCCATACAAAAAGACTTTGCCATGAAAACCTTCCAAGAAATCATGGCCATTATTGGTTATACTTTTATATAACCTAGGCAATGCCTTTGTATGCATGTATGCACACATCAGATGGTATGACACATTGCATGCATGTATTCCTAGCACATAATCACAATATTTTTACCCTTTGAAAATGTAATTTTATGCAGTACGCAACGCATTTACATCTTGTTTGTTGTGGCTAAGTAGTCCGCTATAGCCTCCAAAAAATTCAACTCTATGTCCTCAAGGGTTACCCACACTTCCTATGCAGTAATCTAGTTTGTATCTCCCTTTTTGTGATATCTTCCTTGGAATAAACCTGTAACCATTGATCTATTTTTATTTTTATTTTTTTTAATAGTTCCGGCTTCCCTTAATTCCTTTTGGCCTTCCTTATGCCTCTCTACATCTAATCTTCACCTAAATATACTCCTAAATGAAAATGAATTTCTGTCCCTTCTGGGAACCGAGCTTAATTCTTGTTTAAACACAATTGCTTATTCTCCAATCAAGATGATGCCTCTCCAAACTTGAAAATTCAAAGCTAGCTTCATACAAGTAATTTAAGCTAAAGGAAAGATGCATATTAGATAGCTCCAATGCCGACCCTTCTAACATTCAATTTAACATCTTGTGAAGTCTAGAACTAACTCAAATATTATGAGTATACTACATATCCAATTCAATATAATAAACATAATGCAGCTTAACTAACTTTTCATAAAGAAGGTACGTACATAGAAAACCACCGTTCAAAGAGATACTCAGTTCAACTAGATACTGTAATCTCCTCGAGACTCTTGGGTGGCCAAATCCAAAAAGTAACAAGCAAAATACATAATAAAGTCCCCAAATTGCATCTTATAGCTAGGTAACATACTTAAGTTGATACAAGGAATTATAAACCCATGGTACGTAGAATTCCTCTACGAGTTCATCCTCAATGACATTGAAGTATCCTAGGCTATACACTTGGCCTCTATATTTAGCCTACTTCCATACATATTACTCCATCACCTTTGGTTAGTCTTTCAACAAGATTTTATAGGCATCAATTGCTTAATTTAATAAGCTTTTTACTTCATGTATTTAGATTTCAACTTCAATCCCTTTGATGTATCCTTAATCAAGTAATGCAATCACCATCCCTCCATTAATTTACAATCACTTCTAGCATGCCAAATAATTACTATACATGGAAGCACCATTACTAGATGTGCTTATAACTCTTCTATTACATTCTAAGATTTTCAAAAATGGCACTTCCCCATGTCTATACATTCCCTCTTGCCTTTATCTCATGTCCTGGCTTTATCCTGACAACTCTTTTCGCTCAATTTCATGGTTCACCTACTACCACGATTAAATATGTTATTCCTCTATTCATCGCCTTCTTTCTTCCTTATCCATAAGATGGATAACATTGTTCAATCTTGGCCAATCAATTCTTCAATACGCCATAATTTAAGTGTATTAAGTGTATATGATTCTCTAAATATAAATCGTACCGACCATTTTTGTTCCATTAAGTGCTTTCTTATACTTGGAAGTTTTTCAAGGCCAAGAACTTTTTTCAAGGCTATCGCCTAATTATTCTAGCCATAACCCTAAGGCCAACAACTTTATAGACCTCAAGTAGGACCATGATGTAATCATGACATTTCTATTCTACATAAGCTTCAAATCACTATCATGCCAATCTTATTTTATAAGCATATCTAAGCATTCTCAAAACTTGTCTTACAACCAATCGCATGTAACCTTATCCCACCATAGCCTCAATGCTATCAACTTAGCAACTTATTGTTATTTTACCCTTTGATAGCAATATATAGATGTCAGCCTCGGTTTTTCTCAATTTTTAGCTTCAAAAGGATGCACCTAACATCACATCAAGAATCTTATTCATCCATATGAGATGAACCTTCCCTAATATCATCATAGGCATTATATATCATGCAATCGCTTATTCTAAATTTTCTTGCCACCGAGTATACTACTACTTAGATCACATCTACACTATAAAGTGGTTGCAAAGTGAAATGCAATACTGTGAATCCTAATCCTCCTCAAGCATCACTTCCATGCTATGACATTGGCAACCCTAAATCAAAAGTTAGCCCCCTTGATGAAGTGATACATTTTTCTAGCTTATACGCTGCGGAGATAGAAAATCAACCAAGATTATAGAAATACCATGTAATCAATTTCCATATACCTTCATAAAACAATTTGTCACACCCTCCTCTAAGGCCATCATCTCCACATATATTCAATTGAATACTATTAGCATAATCCAACAACCTCAACTTGAATCTAGACCCGCTATCATACATCCAAGGATCCAACTATGCTCGATACTCAATCGTGATTCGCCCGGCCAGTTAATCCTCTCTAAGAACTGGAGATCCCATCAATCTCTTTATTGGATCTACTTAACCTTGGAACTCAAGAAGTTAACAATAATGCGATGCTTAGGTAAAGAATTTAATCTTTGTATATACTCTAAGGTCCCAAAGATATACTTTGCCATTGCTTAGCACAAACCCTCAAGACACAATGAATGTTCTTAATAATTATAGCTTCAAGCCAATATATAATGATAATAGTAAACAAGTTATTTAACCGCAATCACACTTCTACTCTCCCTTCCCAAAGCTTGACTACTTTTCGGACCATCTCAAGACCTCTGCTTACACCATCAACCATGGGGTTAGTCACATGGACTAAGTGGGGATCGGGGATCTAGGATGTCTAGCATCAAATACAAAAGCATTAACCTAGAACAACAACCTAGCCTTCCCCTAACTCGCCCACTCGCAATCCAAGTTACTAGTCCAACAAACATACCCACAATGCATAATTGTACCATGAATATCCATTATAAGCATGACCATTGCAACTTAATTCCAACATTCAAGACCACATATATAATAACCAAGCAATCATAGCATCAACATTGCAACCAATATTCCTCCGGTTCCGAGCAAGGTCAACTCGGTGACCCAAAGCCCGGTGACATAGAGGCGGGTAACCTACGTGTGTACACACCCATCCACGCGTCCGGTGAGACCAAGATTGAGGACACTGTGCATGACGCTAGGACATACGGTACCAACGCCCATGTTCGAGATGATACCATTTACATAAAGACGCCAACCGCTTGGCGAGCCTAGACCGCGCCGCACCTAGACTCCGCCCCGGAGGTCTATATCAAAGAATTATACTACACATAGATCACAATACTATGAATTCCACCCAATATCAACTAGGCACATTTCCATATCAAATTTATTCCATAATTTACACCTCATGCAACAAAGGAAATCCGCCATACCAGAGCAAACATTACTATCTCTACCCATGCAACATGCAATGCCCATGCTTAAGCAAAATACAAACTTCACTAATATCTTATTACTTTTAACTAGATCAACTTCCTTCAAATTACTACCTATAACCTTAATGACGGTGGCTTCCATAACCCTGCTAACTAATTTATTAATTCCCTACTCCATTCCCAGCCTAATAATACCCCTAGCATATATTTTCCCTTTGTTAATTTAGTTATTTCCAAAGGGTTTAGATATACAACTAGCTACCTTGTTAAACTACACATCCCGTGAATCATAAATGCTTATCCAAAGGCATACCCCTCCTTAACTTAGCCTTAATCCTAAATAAATCACTAGCCCAATTCCTTGATCCACTCTTTCAAAGTTCTAGCTATTCTAAGTCAGCTTCTTCTTCTATCATGGATTCTATCGTCAGGTCTAGGTGATCAGCTTGATAGAGTTTATTCAATGCTTGTAACTCATACAAGATTCACATATGCAATCCTACAATAATCTCCATATACAATCATGCATGCTGTCTATGTGCTCAGGCTAACAACTCAATTCTAAATGCTAAGTTCCGTAAAGCAATCCTACTACATCAACACAATTTTACTACACTAGAAAAACCCCCAGTGTAAGGCTTGATCCCCACGGAATCCCGCTTTGCTTCCCTCCTGCACTCCAACACGCTCCCAGTATTGCTCACACCACCCTTCAAAGAATCCGGTACCCAATCTATCGCCTTCCAAAAATGTTCCACAATCACAAAAAAGACTTCTTTGCCATGAAAAACTCCTTCCCAAGAAATCATGAATAATATTGTTGCGCTTATATAACCTAGCAATGCCCTTGCATGCATGCATGCACACACTGCATGCATGGACACATTGCATGCATGTATTCCTAGCACATAATCATTTATTTTACCTTGAAAATGCACTCTTATATAATGGCAACGTTACTTACATCTTAATGTTGGTGCTAGGTTGCTAGGTCCGTTACACTCACATCCATATGCATTAGGCCTTTTACTTTTATATTGTCCCGTGTTAAAATTGACATGGATTAACACATGTATTGTTTTTTGGGATGAATGACGTTTACATGTATGGTTTGGAGTTAACTGCTTCTTTGTTCATCTATTGGGCTTCTCTACTTGTAACATGTTTTCCATGGGACATTATATGTGGGCAACTCCTTGAGTGCATACATAGCACAAAGTTCATATTCAATTAAAGGTTTTTTATTCCAAAGGATTTTTCAAGTTTTCATGTTTGTATATTGCATTTTTACGGTGATGGATTCTTCATCAGGGCACGTGGTCCATATCAAAATTGCATTTCTAGCCATTTTGTTTTTTCCACGCGTGGGTCTTCTCGTCCTTCAACCTCTCTCTCTCCACTCGAGTTTAACATTGCGCTGCATTCCATTTCATGTTTACCTTGATTAACCGTCATGGATTTTATGTTGCCTTTCACTTCTTTTGCATCTATGCTTGCCCTTGGATTTGCAGTTTGTGGGAGCTCATCATGCTATCTATTTTGGGTTTTTGCTACTTGGCTTTCTCTGCATATAAATTCTATTGAATTTTTTCTACATTATTAGAACTACTGGGAATTTTTGTGGCTGTGAAGTATTGGGGGCATTTATTCCTATATTTTCAGGCATTTTTTGCATGGTTCTAAGTCACTTATGCAAGTGTTTTCCTATGAGGTTGTTCTGATGTGTGTCATTCCAGTTGCTTTGAAATTTCTTTAGGATGATGAGTGAGCACTTGCCTTTTTAACTTATGGGTGCATTCACATTGTTTTAACTTGATAATTAGAGGGTTTTCCCATAAGGTATGGTTTTGCACATGTATATTGTTTTTAAAATATGAGGTGAATCTAACTCTGCGAGTCTGACCAGACCTTGGCTCTCTTAATATTCACCTTCACTCTCCTATTCTTGTTCCAGACCATTTCACAGACCATATGCACCTCTCTGCCACCTCTAACTTTACCTCATCCCTTGTTTCTATAAATGCAGCTTATTTAATTTGTTTAGTGTGCAAATATTTGGCCATATCTAGGCAGACATTTCGCATAACATGAGTCTAACTCCACCTTGTCCATTGTTTTCGTCATACTCCTCGTCTTCGGGCTTATATTCAAGGGTTCTTAACCTTCCTCTTGACTTTGTGATCCCGTGTTTGCTACCTCTACCTCAACCTCGTCCCTCGTTCTAGTAAGTACGCTTTATATTGTGTTTGCTACCTCTACCTCAACCTCGTCCCTCGTTCTAGTAAGCACGCTTTATATTGGGGTATCTATTCATAGGTTTCGGCATGTTATTAATACTCCTTATCACACCTTATTTCAAAACTATTGGTTCTTTTTATGTCCCCGTTTCACATTGCTTTTCCAATGCGTTGCATTGCATTTTTTGTCATAAAGTTGTTTATTTGGCAAAATTTAGTTTGCATAATTTTTCCTATCGTCGTTTCTTACGGTTATCGGCTTTCAGGAGGTAGTCTTGCCTCATAATCATATATCATTTCACCTTTTTCTAGTTAGACATATTTGCATTTGGCACCCATTGCATCTTTGTGACATAGATTCTATATTAGATACATTCTCGTTACATTCTCATTTTACGGTTATGACATATTGGCGTTAGCATTCCATTTGAGTTTTTGTGACATGGGTTTTATGTTGGCTACATTCTCGTTTTACGCTGTCTTTTCTAGACTCATTCTCTATAGTTCTCATTTACTGCGAAAATTACTTTCATGACCACTAATAACTCATTATGCTTTTATATTCCTCATCTTTTTTAGTTTGTTCACACATAATTAGTTAACTTCCAAGGTTCTTTTTTATATTGATCGAATTGATTGTCATGCATTATTTGTTTTTCGGACTCGGCACATCTTTTATTGCATTATACAATCTCTTGTTTTATCACAGAATGATCTATTGACACCATCCTTGCCATTGATGTTTTTTACATCCTTATTGCAACCTTGTCAACCTCAAGCATTCTACTCTAACCTTGACCTACATTCTCGTTTTTACGTTGTCTTTTCTAGACTCATTCTCTATAGTTCTCATTTTCAAGAAAATTACTTTTTATGACCACTAATAACTCATTATGCTTTTTGCGTTCCTCATCTTTTTAGTTTGTTCACACATAATTAGTTAACTTCCAAGGTTCTTTTTATATTGATCGAATTGATTGTCATGCATTATTTGTTTTTCGGACTCGGCACATCTTTTATTGCATTATACAATCTCTTGTTTTATCACAGAATGATATATTGACACCATCCTTGCCATTGATGTTTTTTACATCCTTATTGCAACCTTGTCAACCTCTGCCTGGAATTCATCTTTTCTCTCGCTACGGGATTCGCGATTTGACTCAACACTTGGACGTTTCTCGGTGACTTGGCTTTATAGCTAAGGAAGTTCTCTCCTCGTAGTCGGCCGGTTTTGTGTTCCTTGCGAGTCCCTTATTAGAATAGCATTGATCCGAGCCCTCGGATCGCCATTCTGGGCAGAAATGAGCCATTATATAAGTATACTCCATATTCGAGGCCGGTTATCGGCGTCTTCTCATAGCAGCACTTCTCTCATTGCCCCTTGCTTCCCTCCCTTCCCCGCGTGCCTACCTGAGGTGCCGGGATTTCATGTATATATGTATATTTGTTTTCCTCCCTCCCTCCCTCCCCCCCTCCCTTCCTTCCTTCCTTCCCACCCTGATTGCTTGGGCGCTTGTTTATTGTTTTTTTCATGTGTTTCTGTTCATGCATACCTTATTGTTGTCCATCCCCCCACCCCGGTTACACCTGCATGGTGCTACCTTGTTCTCCATCTGTGGGTGCTGTTTATTTCCACCCTGAGGGTGACGCAAATTTCTCGTTTATCATGTCCTTTCTTCCACCCACTGGGTGATGCTTTTTCTCTCCACCTTTTGGATGACGCTATCTTCTCTTCTGCGATGTACTATTGATTTTCTCCTCATTACTAATCACTCACATCAGTTTTTTGGGTGCTTGTTGTTGTGCAGCTTGCCGCTTCGCCGTCATGCACTTTCTTGTTCTCCTTGACTGTTAATGGGTGCCTTCTATATGTTCCATTTCTTTTGCAGGTATTATGCCGTCTTGCAGGTTCACTCCCTCTTGCATACGCCATCGCCCCACTTCCTTCGATTCTCTAGGCAACCATCCAAGGTTGCTGGCGACCATTTTTCATTAGGGTTTTCCTCAAAAACTCGAAAGGGCAGGGTTTTTCATCCCGATGAGAAGTTGTCGCCACTACCCTTCTATACTGCCTATACACACTTTCTTCCTTATGGGGTAGCTCGACATTGTTCCTATGGTCAGCTCCCCATCTATATTATTTAAACATTGTATACTGCTGTGTGATGAATAACAAGCCTATCTTATCGGCCATTTTTTATGTTCCTTGCGAGTCCTTTACCAGTCTGTATAGGTTGGGAACGAAGAACTCAGGTTTGCTAACATTTTGAGGGGGAACTCGAGCAGGACCAGCGGTGTTGGGCAGAAGTAGGAGAGGAACCATTCGATGGGTTGGAATAAAAATGGACTGCCACAAGCCAGGTCGCATCTTGCAAATATACAAATGCATAAGCTTTGGGCACAGGGGCCTGCCTTTGCGTAATCTTTGGGTACAAAAAAGGAACTGAACATTGAATCAAGAAGCCATGGAACCATAAAAAATATATGTTGAAGAATGGTAGGCTCTGCTTCAACGAAAACAAAAGCAAGAAAATTTAAGCTTACCCCCTGAATAATTACAAGCTGACCCGCTGAAAAATCGTTGCTTCAAAGAAAATAAGAGCAAGAAAATTGAAGCTTATATTATATATAGGTGCTGAAGAATTGAAGCTTTGGTTTAAAACAAAGTTTCCTTCAGTTGTGGCAATAGCAAACGTGTTGCATTGCCTATTTCAAACCACTTGAGATTGCAGTAAGCAGGGCTGGATTTTTCAGCCCCGGGGGTGCACCTCTATATATGGACAGATGGCATGTGCGTTCGAGGGGTCACAGAAAAACCCCTGTATACGGCTTTTTGGAGTAGAAAAACCCATACCATACGGGTTTTCGAACTAACATACATTATAGCCCCTATCCATAGATTTACGATTGGTTGTGCCAAATTATATAATCCCTTTCCGACTTTGTAGCTTTTGCGAGGACATAGGTCTAGGGTTCCTGGAATACCTGGAATTCCTGGAATAGGGTAATACCTGTGCAATACCTGGAATAGCTGGAATGGACAGTGCTGAGATGAATCTGCTAGAAAGGTAAAAATGAAGCTGGAAATATAAGGATACGACGCTCCTTTCGTCAGATGGATTAGCTCCCCAAATCGATCATCTACGGAATCTCTCCTTCCCGCCCGTATAAGCTCCCGACCGTATATCTACGACCAAGGCAATAAAAAACCCTAACCGATGCACTCATTTGATCAATATGTGTACTCTAGGTGCATCCCCCTTGTTTTTTAGAACTATTGAAGAAGAGTAGGGCAGCATTTTCGGAAGAGGCAGGTTCTGCCCTTTTGTCATGGGTTGCTTGTAGAGCAATAAATCCACCTGATGCCCTAAAAGTTTGACCCTAAAATTTTGTTTGCACATACGTGTCAGCCTGAGGATGCTTCAAGCAAAATGCCAAATAAATTCAGTGCAAACAGAAATTGAAACTATATTTTATATACAAGAAATTTATCGCGGCGGCCAAGGCCACCGCGAACATTTCTCTTTCCCAAACTAGCTTGGCTAGAATTTTACCCACTGTGCAATTCTCCTCTTGGAAATTGGTTTCAATTCAATCTCACTTATACATCCATAAGTTTGTCTAACCCTTTGGCAAAATCTCCAAAAATCTTTTTGCATTCTTCCCTTATTGCGAAGTCGCTTCTCACTGGAGCTCGATGCTTTTCTTCTCCTCAAATGTTACCATCAACAAAGCAGTGTGGACGAGGGTTAAGAAACTTGAGTAATAAATTAATCAATGTTATATCCCCTTCCCAGCACATCTCCTGATCTTGCTAGTAAATGACAACTCCTAGATTCTACATTTCAAGATTTGATATATCATGATCCGAATGATGATACTTGACATTCCCATAGCAGCAAAATTTGGAATATTCATCTTTTCTCTCAAACTGTATGAACTTTGGAACATTTTGAACACCATTTCATATAAACTTCTCTCTAATACATTTATTACCATGGTATGCTGAAAATGAAATTAGAATTAGAATTAGAATTATTGTCCCTAGTGCCCTGATGCCCCTGGAGTGATGTAGCATGGGCGAGCTCCCAGACAGTGCTACTAGCGCAACACGTTGATACAATGTAGCCCTTTCGGAGGGCTTTTCTTATTTTCTATTGATACCAGCACCCCGCTTATAATCGACATCATGGCCGTGCAGTGGTGCGTCGCTATCATCAGCTTTTAGCTGAGCTTTTTTCGACCCTTAACATCCCAGCTTTTCTGATGGTTCATATTATAAGCCCTCTTTCCTTGTGCACCTCCCGATGCTTAGTTGTAATTTCCCTGATTGCATCTGCCATATCTTTTATTGTGTCCCCTCTTGTCATTAAGATATGGACCGGCTGTCCCCATCTTATATTTCTGTACTTGCTTCTAATGTCTCCAAACACTGTACATTCGTTGTGCATGTGGCTCTCGTCTTCCATTGTCCCTGTGTTACAGATTCTGCAGATCCGATTTTCTCTTTCCACTTTTCTCCATCTATCCTTTTCAATTCTTAGATCATGGCTCCCCATTCTAAATCTTGCCAAAGTGTCTCTTCTTGTTTTCCCTATTAGATTGACCCTATACATCGGTTGTTCTATCTGCTGCTCGGGGTTGAAGATTGCTGTTAGCCATAGTGTTTTGGGGCTGCTATGTTTTTGTAGCCATGCTTTTGTTGCTATTTCGGCCCAGTCTTCATTCCATTTTTCTTCATTTACAGGTCGCTCAGGTTTAGCCCCATCTCTCTCGTCCAAACCGCCACCTCCGTGAACCACCCGCTGCCTGTGATGATATGTGACTTGGCCGATTTGCTGATTGCAATTGTTGACAGCTTCCCAGCATGGACACCCTTGTTATCTTTCATCAAATATCTGACAGTCCTCTCCCATGCCCTTACCTCCATTGGTTTCTGGCATGTCTCATATACCATGGTTGTCAGAGGTGTATTTTCCCGTACTCTGAATTCTTGTCTATGCCATTGCCTAAAGATCCCTTCTTGCTTATCCTATTTCTTGTCTGATAGACCGGGTTCCCATGCCTCCGATCCATATAGCTGTGTTGGCACAACTACCATATTAAACAGATAACACTTGATCTCCCAGTCAACTATTCTGCTTCTATTATAGAAAGTTTTCATACTAAAATAACTTTCAATGGCTGCCTGGAATCTGGTATCCGGCCCCTGGACTAGTTGCCTGTGCCATGTGCATCATATCCTAGGTACTTGTATTCCGTCGCTTTTTCCAGTTCTGTCCCCATATATTTGAAAGGTATGCGCTTATTCCTGGTGCCGAAAGTGACTATTTTGGTTTTTGCTAGATTTACTGTTAGCGTTGTCTTTTCACAAAATGCCTCTAGTAGCCCTAGTAACCTGCGCATACCCTTGCTCTTTGTGGCCATCATGCTTAAATCATCTGCAAATAGCATGATAGGTACCTTAGTGTCCCCTAGTGTGGGGGTGTCTGCATCCCCTTGGTGTTCTGTGATGAACCCTTGTAATGCATCTATGTATATACCGAATAGTGTCGAGGACAAAGGGCATCCCTGTTTAACTCCTGTGTTACAGTCTATCGCCTGCCCTTCCTGTTCCATTTTTGCATATACTCTCTGATACAGTCGCGCTATTGATCCAACCATGTCTTCTGGGGCTCGTATATCTACTAGTCTTTGCAACAACTTTTCCCTTGGGACTGTATCAAATGCTTTTCTAAAGTCTACAAAGCAGCATATTATCCTCTTCCCTTGTGATTTGCATTGTTCTATTAGGATCCGAAGTGTTACCAGATGGTCTATGGTTGAGTGCTCTGGTCTGAAGCCTGCCTGTCCTTGTGCCCTTAGGTTTTCTGTTTCTGACCGTTTCAGTTTATTGTCCAGCACTTTCCCGAACCACTTAGCAAAGATAGAGCTCACCATTATCGTCCTATAGTTCCCAGGTTCTTCACTGCTTCCTTGCTTATATAGAGGTATCACCCTGTTGTATGTCCATCTTTCTGGCAGCCCTGTGTGGATTACGCCATTAAATATTCCAGTTACCTGTTTCCCAATTATTGTGTCTACACATTTCAGTAGCTCGGCAGTCAGTCCGTAAAGGTCTAGTGCTTTGTTATTGGACGCTAAAACACGGTTTATTTGTCTCATATGGGGTGGGTATAGGTATTGGTGCGGCCCCTGTCTTGTATAGTTTCTCAAGGTATTCTTCCCAATGAATCCCTCTGGCTCCCTGTTGTATATTCTCTGGTTTTCTGTTCCCCTCTCCCTTCATTTTAAGTCCTTTCCAGAACCTCCTGGATTGCTTTCTTAACATCTCGGCCAGTCCCAATTGGTGTTAGGTATGCCTTTCTTTCTGTATGATATGTTTCTGTGCCTTTCTGATCCCTGACTCTTCTTTTCTGCTCCCTACATTCCTCATCATACCACACTGAAGCCCTGAATGCCTGGCTCTTCCTGAGTTTATAAATTTCAAGTTTTAAACAAGGGAACTGTATATTTTAGCAGAATTAGAAGATGAAGAAAAACCGAAAACTAAAAGAGGAGAGAGGCATAGAGAAAAGGACAAAAAATAGAAACAAAAATTGGGTCGCCTCCTCGACTTCTTCGATTCGGCCCGCCCATTGCCTATCCATCTGTCAATGTTTACTTGCCTGCCTTCTTACCTGCCGGAGTTTCTCCGATCTTTTTCTTCTCCATGTTTCTTGCCATAAAAGCTCTACATACGTATTCGTCGGGTTTTTCTTACAAGAGATCACACAGACCTTCTCGAGATCTCCGACCAGCAGATCATGCTGATAACATGCTGATTTTTGGATTGTAGCGTTCATCTGCAACCAATTGAAACACTGCAATACTACCGATTCGTTTTTGTTGGCCATAACTCCCATGATCTCCAGTAAACGAAGGTTATATCCTGCAGCCTTCATGGTCTGTCTGTGCATGATGAATTCTATCACAGAATAAACAAACCACAATTTATGCACGACGAGAGCCCCCTTTCCAGGCATAGGCAGTCTTGCTCGCATATGCACCATGGACCTGTACCCTCCAGTTCCGGATTCTAGCAGACTGTAAGATTTCCTGGGTTCCCGGACCTTGGCCGCTTCCTTGTTGTTGGTTCTTCGTTCGGCTATGTCTCCATTACTTTCTTGCCTCTATCCATAATATCTTCAGCGCCTTTGATTCAGGAGAACTGGATGTTTGTGCTGTGGGAAAATCTGCCTCTCTTCATTTGCAAGGCCCCTAAAAGCCTCCAAGCAGAACCAGTCCTCGTTTCATCGACTTTTATAGTCTGATAACTTTTAGGGTTAGCTTCCTTGTTCTCCTTTTTCGGCACACGCCTTTATTTATTACTAGTCTTATCTTATCCTATCTTATATCTTTCTTATTATTTCGTATGTGTATGGACGGAGTAGCGTAGCTGTGCCCTAACTGCTTTTTACAATCGTACTCTCGCTTTTCAGTCCCGCAGTCAATCATTATTAACGGCTATTGACCCGTCGTACGGTTGCCCTGAACTGAGATTATTATTCCCGTCTTAACCCCCGGCCTTGATTGTTAATATGTCAGTTATAAATGAGTAGTTTACGCTATAGAGACCTTCACCGCCTGTTCTACCCCCCTCATACTGCCTGATCCTGCGGGTATCACCTCGTCCTGTTTTTATTGATTCGACAATGGAATCCATATTTGTTTTTAGATGTTGATTATTTCCCTCATTGCATGCTCTATATTGTGTCATTGGTGTCTCCCTCCATCGTTGTGCTCTACTCGTCACCATTGCTTTCTCCCACTTTCAGGAACCTTATGCTCCACTTCCCTCCCAAACGTCTCGATTTTAGACTAGGCTTAAATTAGAATTAGTTATGTATACTCCCTACCACTATTTGCTCAATAGTTTTAATTTCAAAATTTCAAAATTAGAATCTGTATCGCGTGATCTCCTTTCCCCTTGGTTATTTTCCGGTGTTGATTCTTGCTTCATTTTCCTGTAGTGTCGTGCTTGCTAAATTCCGGCCATGGCCGAGACCGTTTAGGTAATTGGGTTGCCAACAACAACTAATTTGTGTCTAAACTTTATTACATAGTAATGTATTCCGATAAGATTTATGAAGTCTAAAATTACAATGAGAGTAGGGCATTCTGTTCATCCCGAGATCCATATGTATTCTAAACTTTCGGCTATCAGAGATAAATAAAGAAAGATAAATAAAGATTAACAGAGATTATCCAGAGAGACTAAAACACTATGAGCTTCGGTTACCTATGTTAATCCGCTCCCTGTCCTCTGCCCTCATTCTCTCTTATCAGTGCTTCCAGTGTCAAGTTGTGATCTGATCTATTGCCAAGCATGGCAAGTAAAGTGTCGAGTTTTTTTGCCGAGTGTGGATTCTATCTAACAATAGCAAAACATGTGCTTCCCTTTTCTGCTGGAACAGATGGTAGTTTGTCTCAAACTGGCCCTTAAGATCATTACCCATCCATAGATCTGTTTAGATTTTTCAAATTTATAAAGCTTGAAAAAGTTATTGTTGTACGCAAGCAGAATGGTAGAATGGTGAGAAAATATCACATGTACCAGAAAAATAAGGCAACTAGAGACAGAAGGATAGCATTAGAATTTACAATTAACTATTACATATTTAAGGAACTACGGATTTGACTAGAAGAGTGCTTGTATAATACATCTTGAGATGCGTTTCCAACAGCTTATATAAGACATCTTGGAATGTGTTTTCAACTAATTATTTACACTAACAACACTTGTGGATAAACTCAAAGTTCCCTCTAGAAACTGATCCATGCCCAAGACTTTTAGCCAAAATAGTTAAGTAACCACAATAAAGTGTACCAATAACCCCCGCCTGCAGTATCCAGTATAACAAACGTGGTAGCTGGTTATCCAGGTCCTAAACAACAAGATAGTACTCATGCTATGCTATCAAAATTATCCTCCTTAGATGGCTGGTAGTATGGGGAAGTGCAGACCAATTCCTAGGACTGTTCTTGTCACATTTTAGCAATCCACTCTTTTACTTGGGTAATTAACTTTCGCATTTCTATTTCCATGTGAGAAATAAGAAAGCTCCCTAATAATTCTTTCAGTATTTGTTTGCGTTCTTCATTCCAAAGCTTAGCCGTGGTGCTCAACCTATCACTTGTATACATAGATATCAGCTCTTTCTGTAGCTTATTTTGCACATAATCTTGTGATAGACCAACATGTACCTATAGAATGGATTCTTGTTGTTCAGTTTTTTGTATTAGTAACCACTGTCCATCATTAAATTTTTCAATGGGCTTCTGGTGCAACTACTTCACTCCTGCATATTGATGGGATGCGTCAATAACTTTTTTTAACTTTGTTGGTGAGGTAGAGACTTCTGCATTTTCTATATAGACACTTCTGTTGTGATCTCTCACTGAAGGTTCAATGCTCATCTGCATTGCCATCTAAGCAAATCATGGGAAGGGGATATAAGTTACGAAAAAAAACTTGTGATTATACAAAGGTTAGGCAGATATCATAATAAACATATGTTAGTGCATGAAAGAAGGCAATTTATACCTGATCATGAAGGTCATGGATACCGACCTGCACAGTCTTCATGGTTATGAAGCACCCTTCGATCCCCTGATTGCTCTTATATATTGATAGATATTATGCTACAGATTACCAAAGTTATGTCCTATTTACATAAAGCTGACATTGTAAATCATGACTGAAAACCCTCAATAAACTTGTGAACCCTCATACAGAAGCTAAATACTGCCGATTTCTGTCTGTTAACTCAAATTAGGCCGATGTTCAAACATTTGAGCAAGCCGAAAAAGAACAAACAAAGAATAAAATGGCGCACTATGAAACATTTTTCAAGGAGAGCCCGCTTCCCTCACAGAGTGTTTTTCAAGAGCTGGTGCTGGCCAAGGTTTCGCCAAGAATCTCGACCCTTCAAAGACCGAGCTTAGAGGGAGCCGTTGACGAGGCGGCGAGTTGGGGGCGCATGCCGCTTTGTTGGCTCGGAATAAGTGTCCCGGGTTGGATGGAATACGGTGGAGTTTTTTCAAAGTACTGGAATGGGTGGGGACTCGGTGCAGGTGCGGTGTATGTGGATCTTTTGGGGAATAACTCGATGCATCCTCTGCTGAATCTAGTTGTATTTCACTTATACCCAAGTGTAAGCATCCTAAAACCATCAATGACCGGAGGCCTATTACTCATTGTGCATAGTGTATAAAATCATTGCTAAGGCTTTGGGTGAGAGGCTTAAGCCGCACTAGTTCACGCCATTAGTGCGAAAGTGCAGTTTTATACCTCGGTGGAATATTCTTCATAATGTGGGCTTTGCTTTTGAGGGAGTGCATTGGGCTCGTGGGATGAGGCAGCCCTTGTTTTTCTTAAAATTGGATTTTGCCAAGGCTTATGGCGGTGTCGATTTGCCGATTCTTGGCGGATATGATGCGAGCCTTTGGGTGCGGGCCTAGTTTCAAGAAACGTTATGAAAATTATGTGTCTGCTAGGGGCGGCGGTGAAGTGTAGGGTGAGACCTCTTCAATCTTCTCGGTGGGCGAGGCATTAAGCGAGGATGTCCCCGGGCCCCTTCTTGTTCACTATAGTGGCAGAAGCTCTCTCGCAGCTTTTTCAGGTGGCAATTGCTGACAATGTGGTGCAAGGTCTCCGCATGGATGATGGGTCGCAGCAGGTTTGCAGTCAATTTGCGGATGATACATTCCTCTTTCTTCATGCAGACGAGTCCAATCTCCAGGCAGCCAAGAATATTTTGGATGCCTTTTCTTTAGCTTCGGGATGCTTGCTTAACTAGTCAAAGTGCTCGGCCATGTGGGTACTGGAGGAACCTCCTCCTGCGTGGTTGAGTCAGTTTCCCTGGGCTCTAACACCGCCACACACAGCTGCCAAGCTGTTAGGCATACCATTTGGCTTGGACATTAATGCTAGGGCAATTTGGGCGGAGACAATACAGAATCTTAAGCAGCATTTGAATTGGTGGAGGGGAAGTAAACTCACCATGACTGGTAGGATTCTGGTAGCCAAGTCAGTGCTCTCTAGCACTCATGTTTATGCAGCCTCCTGCATACTTGCGCCAGAAAGTGTGGTTAAGGAGTTGGATGACACCATTCGCAATTTTGTTTGGGGAGGGAATGAGGAGGGGGCTACAGTGAAGGTCGTATGGTGGAAGTGTATGCGTCCAGATGAGGCAGGGGGGGTTGGGTATGCTTGATGTGTGGGTGCACACGAAGGTTCTGGTGTCGAAATTCATCCGGCAAGAGTTGCAGGAGCAACAGTCCCCAGGTTTGGCTCTGTTGGCACAGTCACTTGTCCACTCTATTGTGTTTAGGAAGCCAGCTATTCCGCCTAGTTGCGTGGGCTCTGTTTGAGGATTTGCGGCCATTCCCTCATGCTTCGCCTTTTCTTAAGGGTCTCCTGAAGGCCTGGAAGGTGGTCAAGGTTCTCTTTTCATTGGACCCTAGCAGATGTATGGTAGCCTCATCGCCCTTTCTCAAAAGGGTACCCTTGGACTCTGCATCTCCCTTGGCCTCTTCCTTACACCCGTGTACTTTCGGCGCCGATGGATTGTGCGAGGGGTAACATCCATCCGTGGATGGTATTGGGAGGGTCATCCGGCGCCATGGGAGTTTTTAGGGAGAGATTTGGCCGCGGCGGTGGGACATACGAACTTGGGCCAGAATTGCCAATGCTTTGTTCCATTGCGGTTGTCTTCTCAAGTCAATCGCGTTTGGAAGTCGCATAGTGGACTTGATGCATCTCAGTTTGTAGCATCGGCTTATGGGCTCCTAGCGCTTCGGGACCGCGTTGCCGCCCGGATAAGTGGTCACTTAAGCTTCCAGGGTAAGTGGCCCGCCATGTGGAAGTGGGCGTGGAATACATTGCCTCCTCCTAAAATCCGTACCCTTAAATGGGCGATCTTGCAACCGTAGCCTCGGGGGTGAATGTCCGAAGTCCACGTTCAATCCCTCCCTAGCGAAAACATGCCCTTTTATGTGGGAGGCGACGTGAGACCATTGAGCACCGCTTGTCCTATGCACGAGGTAGGGGCAGCTTGGTCCCCTGGGGTGAGAGCCCTCTTTGGGACTTCATTATGCGGTCGAAGATTCTCTTGGGGAGTCCTTCCTAGCGGTGGGGCAAAGGGCCGTTTAATACCACCTTTCATTTATGCGAGCTTGGCTTTTTGTGGCTGATTTGGAAAAGACTTTGAGAGCCAAGATCTTTCGCGAATCAAAGGTGCTTAGCCCTTTTCGGTTGGTTCCGATCTTGAGGCATAAGTTGTGGCAGGCGTACCAAGTCTCAAGCTTGTCTGGCACAGTTAAGCGGGAAATTTGGTCGACATTCCTACAGATTGTGGATCATGATGGGCGCTTCATTTCTTAGCACCACACTTATCATTGTACTTGATCGCATTCTAGTGGTTTAATATATTCTTATATTCTTCAAAAAAAAAAAAACAAAGAATAAAATGATTTTTTTAACTTAGCAAGTTAGGGCAGGAAAAATACTTATCACTAAGGATTCAACAGATTTTGCATCTATCCAAGCTCGGCTGCCTCATTTCAAGCCCAACAATGACTTTTTAGCTACTCCTTGTAGAGCTTCAGAGGATTTTGAGTTTGGGCAAATGCTTGCTTTCTAGACACGTCCCTTAGTTGCTGCATGCGCCTGGCAAGAATGGGTGGGCCTTCCGTAGCTCTAAAGA
The DNA here is from genome assembly GCA_021234155.1 of Isoetes taiwanensis. Taxonomy (NCBI): domain Eukaryota; kingdom Viridiplantae; phylum Streptophyta; class Lycopodiopsida; order Isoetales; family Isoetaceae; genus Isoetes; species Isoetes taiwanensis. The sequence continues at coordinate 4,117,519 of JAJEKV010000019.1, read as the reverse complement.
GCCAAAGTGTATGGATTTCGGGTTGTCTTTCCTTTTTGTCTCTCCTCCGTGGAGCTCTAGCATACAGCTTCTGCACACATTATGCAAAGAAGAGATCTAGAGTTCGCAGGCAAATCCGGCGATAATGGCTCCATCCATACAGAGCATGCGGGTCGGCTTGCAGAGCAAGAAAGGGCAATGAAGTGCAAATAAAAAGTGAGAAGTCCGGATGGATGGATGGATGGATGGATGGATGGATGGATGGATGGATGGATGGATGGATGGATGGATGGATGGATGGATGGATGGATGGATGGATGGATGGATGGATGGATGGATGGATGTGACGAGCCTGCCGAGTTGACCCTCTAGGCAACTCGGGATCTTGTCAATACTACGCTAATTCTAGGTTGGTATGACAAACAATTGAATATGGTGAAGAATTGAATCTTCCTCTTGCACAGCTAAATTGCACACTCAAAACTCAATGAGCAAATACTTGATATCTCAATATAATCAAATAACATTAACATCCAAAGAATCCATATTCTCAATGGTTACAGCATCCATGTTAGCAACTCAATCCTAGAAGCTTCTAGCCCATCCATGAGCCACAACAGCGCTGGTGCCATCGCCTTGCTCTTTCACTGCACATGCACTCACTGGGGTTAGTCCTCGTGACTAAATGGGGATCCCTGGCTGCCTCTGCATGCATAAAACATCTTGAAAGTCTTGAAACAAACATAAACGACTCAAGGACACAAGAATCTATGGTGCAACGCTAGACTATGACAATAAAGAAAACATCATGAACATCAAGAGCAAAGAACATAACCAGAGTATCAAACCATCATAAACAAACTCCGGGACAATGGGTAGCTCAGCCAGCCTACATACAGTCCCCCTTAGCATGTTGCCCAGCCCAGAATTACATTCCAAGCCCTCAGAAGGTGGTGGGGTGAACCTCAGATCGCGATACCCTCTCAGCCCCACGCCCGCACCGGAGGACCTCTTACCATGGGGTTTCACAAGAGTTGATCGACGTAGCAATCCCCTCCCCAGAGAACTAACGCCCGTGTCACGAGCACAAGAACCACGTAGAATCACGATGAACATGAGCATGCGGAGCAACCTAGGCCACCCGAACCTAGAAGCCCGACTCCTGAGGTTCCAATAGACATAATCAAATACCAAGACAACAAGAGAGCAATGCAAAGACCATGACATGTGAAGTTCATTACAATATTTATTAAACATGTGCCTAGATCATACTCTTAGCCCTTGTCGAGGTTGCCCATACAACCTAACCATGCCAAGTAGCTAACTCATTGGTGAAGATCATGATCACAATACAAACATGTGGCGGAAGTTACGAGCCCGACCGGCCATTGATGTAGCTTCAATACCTATATATCGCATTGATCAAGGAAAGATACTAACATCTTCTATAATGCAAAACTTACCTCAAAACCATCTTCCCATGAGGAATACAACGCTCCATAACGCTTTATACTTTGAATCCATTAGCTATGATGCTCTTGATAAAATACAATGCAACAACTTGAAAACTTACGATTCGACTTCGGACTAGCTTGCACTTCATGCTATAGTCACATTCGTAAACCCCCAAGCTTCATATGGCTCTCCTTGTACCAATGTGGACCCGTCTCAATCTCAATAATCCTTGATGTCGATGACCGCTTATTCCTATTTCAAGATCCACATGCGAACTTGATGCTGAAATCCTTGATGCCGAGGGGTCGCTTGACGCTCTACATCCGTGCTAGACTACTTCTCGGCATTAGCCCCATCTCCATGAGCTAAGAAAGATACTTTATCCCAAACCTTAGAATTTTACCATAGTTAGACAATTATCAAACAATGCATATTCTTACTATTATGATTATTCTCGCTTTCCATGCTCTTCATGCTCCCGATCTCCTCTCTGTGCTAAGCTCGAATGCAACCCAATTCCATCTATGAGGATTTAGCTTCATACTAGGACATGCAAATAAATTGAGAAAGGCAGCAAATACAAGACCAACAAAATAAAGCACAAAACCAAAATGACAAAAACATAACATGAACACAAAATGGCGTTGGAGAGCTCTGGTGCCGACCGGATCCAATCTAATTACGCCTTTTTAAAGTTTCCATGCTGAATCGGTGCTCTTCATGTAATATTCAGCCATTCTTGACTTAAAATCAGCCTTACAGGGATGTTTCCAATCATTGATTTTCTTCTCTAGCCTTATGAGTCTCCAACAAATTCATAATCTATCATATTTGCATGCAAAAATCATGTGCGCATTAACTAATCATGGCAGCTCATAGCACACCTCAATTGATCAAAAGCAAAACCCCACCTGATAATTTCTTTCCACATAGACCTCTGGACCCCTTGTAATTGATTGCGCCTCCAAAGATCGTCTTCTAGCTCCAAGAATTAAACTGCAGAAGAACATACATAGTGCAGTCAATTCTGACTCAGCATCACTATTTCTGTCATAACTTTTGCATACGGATGTGTTTTGGCTTGATCAGACCCATTCCGGAAAGCTTACTTAAAGACCTTTCCAACAAAAGAAAAATCACCTGAAAAGGATCTCGGGTCGCCGAGATATGATGCTTCAAATTTCGGGCTCCAAAACTGCCCAGAATTGCTCCCTACCTTCATGCTCTGCAACAATCATTTCTCCAAAGAGATAAAACCCTAATCTCATGCTGCATATATGCCATGAATATGTATATACATACATATAAATAGGTATATTGACCCATTAGATGGCCAGGACCGTTACAGTCTCCCCTTCTAAAAATTAACCCATGTCCTCATGGGTCGTGATAGATTTACTGAAGAATTTCTTGATTCAAATCTCAGATCAAGCATAGCTCAACTCAACTCAAAACTTCAGCTCGTGTAGCAACTTACTCTACCACGATCATATTCCAATCTTACCAGCACCATCTTATAATTGCTATCATCTTACTGAACATGCCACAAGAAAGACCTTACCTTCAACATCGTCAAAATTTGCTTGCCTTGGCATCTTCAACCACCTCTAGATATTGCTTATCCCTCTAAGGATACCATCTCTTGATGTCTCTGAAAAAAAGATCATTAACATCACAATGCCACAACCAAACAAGCCAACTCCCGAAGATCCAACATTGCTCTGATACCAACTGTAACGTTCCTAACCGTCATGCCCTTAACCAACTGGGCAAAACCATCTAGACGTTTATGAGTAGTCGCTTCTACCCATTTATGCCGGTGTCTCGGGAACGCCCCACAGGCACATTCAAGGTTCGAATACTCGAGCGGTCTACCATGGGCCCGTAATCTCCCCATAGAACTAGATAGATAGATCCAAGGTATTTTGTCACAATGATTATCAGCCAATTTCAAATTAATGCATATAACAAAATATGGAGGACAGAAAATGTAAATGCATTATATAAGAGTGATGAGTGATATTGCATGCTTTTGCCCAAGTTATCTTGGTTATTATAACATTACGTCTTTGGAGACATTGAACAACATAACAATCTACTTTGTTAATTTGGTATTTTTTGAAACAATTGAAAATATTTTGAATTTTGTTTTAATTGAATTCCTAAGATTATATGGGTTTTAGCTACGGGATAAATTGCACACTTCAAAAAATCAAAAAAAAATCCTTATGTTTTTAGGCATGTTTAAATAACATTAACATCCAAAGAATTTCCATATTTTCAATGGACAAATTTCCATGGCCAACATCAATCCTAGAAGATGGATTAGACGAATCCATGGCTCCATTTGGGGTCTTCTATCTTATCGATAGTTTCGCCATTTCACATATTTAGAGGGACTTTTCACAAAGGTTAGTCCATATGATGTGAGCATAAACCTTCTTTTCCTTTAGGTTTTCGCATGCATAAAACATTCTTTGAATATTTGTCTTGAAATAAACTTTTGCTATCATGGACACAAGAATCTATGGATTTGTGCAACGATCTTTGACTATGATCAATAAAGCAAAGGATTATGAACATCAATTGGGAAAGGATGGTTTGTTTGGTGTTTCAAACCATTCTAAACAAATCAACTTAAGAGTTCTAATCTCAACATGTTCGTACAAAAAGACCTAAAGAGCAATTCTACCAAAGGTCCTACAAGATAAGTTGGTTTTCATAGACAATACTTTTCAAGATCTTTCTAGCATTCAAATGCATGCATTTTAACCTATTTGGATCTAGAATAGATTGACAATAGTGCCAAGATTCTCGAGGATCCTAAGTCTATGGGGTTTCATCAATTTATTGGATTTTTATTTGATTCCTCTGTTGTTGAGATCCTTACTACCATATGTTCCAAAGATTTTCTCATTATGTATTATCCACGAGAATCAACTATAATATCCCCGAACATGAGCCTAAAGAGCAACCTCAAGGCATGGCCTTAACCCGCTTCCGGAGGTTCCAATAGACATCCATCAAAAAAGTCCTTGGGGATGCATGTAATGCCATGAAGCCAAGAATGTGAAGGCTCATTACAAAAATTTTTCTTAAACATGTGCCTAGTGTCATACTCTTAGAAGGAGGGCACCCATTTATTTGTATTTACATGGTAATATGTCTATGCCCCTAAGGGTGAAGATCATGATTTTAGGAAACATGTAGGCTAAAAAGGAAGGGGCCAGGTTAGACTTGCATCATTGATGTAAGCTTCAATACCTATATATTGTGATTTGGAATTCAAGATTAAAATCTTCTATAATGCAAAACTTATGTCAAATTATCTTCCCATGAGGAATACAACGTTCCATAACATGAATTAGTTCCTAATGCATTCTTGATTTCTCTTGATATATTCAATGCAACAAGTTTGTAAACATAGAAATCACGCTTGAGGCTACCATTTTTTCCTTCACTTTAATGGTCAAACATTCGAGGCAACCAAGATATTATAAGGCTCTGCATCTTGTTTATTCATTTAAGACCCGCCTCAATCTCCTTTGTTATTTCGATGACCGCTTTTCCATATTTCCTATCCATCTCTCGTTGATTTCCATGAGCAATGATGGTGGGGGTCGTTGAATCGGCTACATAATTACCCAAAGATAAAGAATAATGTTCATCCCCTCTAGCCCCATCTCCATGAGGTATGAAACATGTATATTCCAAACCTTAGATTTTTGATTTAAAGTTAGACAATAATCTCAATGTAGGTTCTACAAATTATCTTGAAGCCAAGGAATATCTTTCATGAATCAGCTTCCTTAAAAGGTAGGAGTCAGACAAATATCCTATTTGCATTTTTATTTCTCTAGATATATCCCAAAGATGTAGTTCTTTATAAGCATACCCAATTCCATTTTTGAGGATTTCATGGTTTTAAACTAGGACATGCAAAGAAATTATAAGGCAATGCAAATTTTGAGTTTATTCAATTAAGCACAAAACCAAAATGTTTGCTAAACATAACATATGTTCACAAAAATGAGTTCAATTTCATGAGCTATCTCGCTCTCCATTTATTCAAAGTTATTTTTCTATTTAGCATTTGCATAAGGATTATTTTCATATGTCTCAATATTCAGCCATTTTTGGATTAAAATCAGCCTTACATGATATGTGCCCATGTTTCCAATCATTGATTTTACTTCTCTATAATATGATGTCTCCAACAAATTCAGAAGGATCAAATATTTGCATGCAAAAATCCATGATATAATTCATGTAATCATGGCATTTATTTCACCTTCATTATGGTCAAAAAGCAAAATAATGGATAATTTCTTTTCCACATAGACCTCTTGATTCCTTGGCTATTGATTGATCCAAAGATTGTCTTCTAGCTCCATGGAAAATATTAACATATTTAGTGCATGGAATTATAACTCATATCACTATTTCTGTCATAACTTTTGAACTAACAATGTGTTTTGGCTTGATTAAATTCCGGAATATCATAGTCTAGCTAATTGAATGCTAACAAAAGAAAATCATATTCTGAAAAGGTTTGCATCTCGGGTCATTGTATTGTTTTGTTACTCAAATTTTTGGGCTCCAAATTTGTATACTATATGGTCTTACCTTTATGATGGGCATCCTGTGGTCATTTTTCCGTGACCAAAGAGATAAAAGATGAATCTCATGCTGCATATAAACCATGAATATGTATATACATACATATTAGGTATATTGACCCATTAGATGGCGCCGACCGCTTTAGCAACTCCATCTTGAAAAATTAACCCATGTCCTCATGGGTAACACATAGATTCATGCTTCCAAATGAATTTTTGATTCAAATCTCGATCAAGCATAGCTCAACGCATTGAAATGGACTATATAAAAAGTAAATTGTTGAGCTAAGTTGCAATTCCTTCTATTGTATTTTGGAACACAATTTGCCCCAGTTGTTAGCTCAACCATTGATTGTATTCCAATTGACACCAAAGACCCTCTTATAATTGCTATTTCTTAATTTAAAATGCCTTGCAAGAATGTGGGCTTCAAGCATCAAGATCAAACAATTTGCTTATATCAAACAATTGAACCATGCATTTATTTGCTTATCCCTCTTTTGATACCATCTCTTGATTTTCCTTTAAAAAGATCATTAGCATCACAATGCCAGATCTTAAACAAGCCAATTGAGGCTCTTTTTGACCGTGGTCCTTCCATAGTTTGTATTATGTAATTAATTTTTCTAGATGTAACTAGATTAAAACCATCTACAAATTCAATAGTTACCTATGACATATAAAGTTAGATGTAACTAGATTAAAAGTTGTGATATATTCATAAATCGGAAAGATTTTTGCAATATCCAATTTTCCCTTAAAGTAAATGGCAATTATAGTAGTTTATTATATAGATGTCCACTAACCCATATTTTTAGACCCCAACACAACATCTACAAAGAAAAATCACAAACAAAATATGGAGGAACTACCTAAAAGTTTAAAACTGCATTATTTAAGATTGTGATGATTGATATTGCATGCTTTGTTCCCAACAACTCTTGGTGTTATAACATAACATATTTGGAGACATTGAACAACATAACAATTTTATTTAAATTAGCATTTTAGCTACACGCATATATAGAATAGAATAGAAGTGTCATATTTGGACAATATTAGGCGCTCGTAAAGGAACAAGACATAAAGCATGGGCAAAATATCAGTGATCACGAACTCAATACACACAATAATAGTGTTGGACCTTTGACACTAACAAGCATAAGGAACTTTAACACCTTGAAATCATTCATTGCTCTTCACTAAATAATATATCACAAGATCCCCAAGTATGAATCTTCTCTGCTGGTATATTGCTAGATCGTATATCACAAGATCCCGAAGTATGAATCTTCTTTGCTGGTATATTGCTAGATTGTTTATTGCATATGCTCTGATGATATTTTGTGATGCCTTCAGTGATCTTTGTCGTGGAATGGTTGCTAACCATGTTCTTCTTATATGGAATAATCTTCTATATGATATATTCATGTTGCCTAATCATGCTTCGTGGGAGCTTTGTGTTTGATCTCCTGAGCATCCATTGTATTTTATCAGTATTTCCCTTTTCTATTTACATACACAATGTGATATGCAACTCATATTGCGGCATATCTCTTGGGTCCAGGGCTAGAAGATTTATAGAAGGTCAAACATTTATTTATATGACATTGAAATTGTGCCCCTTAAAGTTGCTATTTGAAATGTGAAAGAATCCTCTATGTATCTACATGATGTGATTATGACATCCATATTCCTCACAAGTGGAGACTATGTACCATTACCATCGTGAATGAAAATACCAAAATCAACAACACTTCGAAGACACTTTTGGCACGTTTTGAATGCTGAAGATACAATATTATATAGGATTTTTATTTGATGCATCTTAATTTCAAATTTCTTAATTATTGCTATATTTATAAAATATGTAGTGTCAATTATTTTCAAAGGTAAGAACAATTTAATAGCATTCTACCACTTATCAAGTTATATAAGACATATGTATAAGAGTTAGGGAGATACATATAATAAAGTTTTATAAAGGTATTAATTAATCCTTTGGTGCGTTTTAAACTAACACTTATCACTCAAATGCAAAATACTTGGATCAATGTTGCAAAATTAACATCAATGAGAAAAGGACTACATACTGTGATTTTATTTCAAGATAAGATATTACTCTACATTTTCTTATGCTCTAAGTTAGTACGCACCTCTATAATATTGACATACGCTAGAATGATACAAAAAAATTGGAACCCACATCTTAATAAAATGTTAAAAAAAGGGAAGTTACGTCCAAAATCACCATTCACAGATACCATTACAATTGTTTCTATACGTTTGAGGCACTAGCCATAACACATGAGGCTTTCATGTCTGGCAATGCCACATACACATTTCTAGACGTTCGAGGTGCTAAACATAACATACAAAATCTGTCCATTGTAAATTAAAATTGATGGAGGGCCAATATATGCTTGCTCTAATCTGACTCTCCAAACTTTTTTTGGATGTTAGCTCCCACAAAATCCATTCCTTGCCCTCATATCCATTCCTAGGGGAAGTGATTGAACATTGTAAAATCTTGAAGCAATGCAATGTAGCTACTCATCTACTTTTCATTCCATAGATCCTTTCATGTATTTACATTAGAAATGTTGAACTTGAGCTTATGAGCATTTTGACGTAATCCAGGCTCATAAACATTTGCACAAATTCCAACATTAACATTCCTTAATCTTTTAACAACAATCCAACATCTGCCTTCAATTTACGGGTTTTTCTAGTCATGTTATAATGGCATAATCATGTTGTGATGGCAACTTAAAATTTGGCTTTATCATTTACAGGATCACGATCATTGATTCGAAGTTGTTGTGGTTGAGGTGAACATTGAAGCATGCAAGAATTCAATTCCATACTAAGCTGGGCTAAGAAGACAAAGGGACTATTAGATTGGACATTTTCAAATGTCATTTACCAGGAAAATCTCTTTCACTCTTAGAATTATCTTTTGTGTTGCTCTTGGATGTAGAAAGCATCGAGTTTATTGCCAAGTGCAAATATCTATAGACGTAACCATATAGACATCTTGGTACAAATTGCAAAATTGTCATATTGATAGCTATTATTGTGCATAACATTATTCCAACGCCTAATACCACATAGTCAATATGGCAGATGCACGTTTCAAGGTCCTAAGCTACAAATTTGCATTTTTTGTCTTTGGCTGCAGGTGGAGAACCACGTGGCAATGAAGCATTATATGCCAGTGAAAGTGTTATCCAACATGGAATTTCAATATAATGCATCTATTATCTTTGCAAGTCATCTTGATGTGGAGAAGATGCCTATTATAGGTCCGGTAGATGTTTTATATGAAGAATATATCTGTCTTACTTCTGCGTAAGATAAGCCCTTGGTTGATGTAGAGTTTTGCTATAGTAGTCCAGCGCAAAGTTTATAAACCTTTATGGAGCTTCTCTATAAATTATAGCAAATAGAGCTAATGGCAAGTGATGTTCTGAATGTAACATTCAGTTAAGCATGACATCATAAGCCATTGCACCAAGGAAAAAGTGGTGTTAACCTTGCATAAACATATGGTCATAAAGCCACTAAAAGTATCATTAAAGTGAGCATTATTGCATGCTTTAGCCCTACAATGAGGATAATCTAACATAAAGGGGGTATAACTCAGAGACAAATGTCACTTTTGCTAGATCATGCATGGACTATGTTTATTTGACTTAGCAATCCCTTCCAAATTATGCATAGACTATGTTTTTTTTATTTAGCATCTTGGTGATCTGTTATCCCTTCCAAATTTTACAAATGTAATTGTTTTCCTTTTTTTGTATCAAGGCATTGTTTCAAACAAGAACAAGGTTGGAGCAAGATGGACTCTACATGTTTGTATATTTGTTCTGCTCAAAGCCATATTAATCTACATGCCTTTTTCGATGGAGTTGTTCTAGAAGAATACAATCCTTGATTTAATGTGTGGGTACAAGTTGGAACAAAGGCAAAAAATTGGACAAATGGCATTGTTATATCTTAAGTTCTACATTTCATAAACAATAAGCATATTCTATCCTTTTGCACCCTCTCCCCCCAACTCCTTCAATCATGTTACAATCCAAAACATCTTTTTGTTATAATAGTTGCTAGAATGGATGAATTTGACTTTTTTGCCTTTATTTGGATGGTGAGGATGACCTCTTGAGAGCCCATATTAGTTCTACAAAATAAAGAAGGGCACAAAAAAGATAAAAAAAGGCACATCTTTTTAACCTTTTGTCCTTTTATACGTGGACCTTAAGCTAGCTTCCAACATTCAAGGAGGACCAAGAAGGCATCCGAGACGTAAGGCATCCCAAAACGTTTACAGCCTCCCAACTAGTCTTATCTTATCTTCATAAGGTATTTTATCTTGTCTTATCTTATTTTATGTTATGTTATGTTATCTTATCTCTCATTACCAGTCTTATCTTATCTTCGTAAGGTATTTCGTGTGTTGGTCAACACCACACATACAACACTTAGTTAGTGAAATGTAGCATGGTAGTGCATGCTGGTTAGAAATTTATATTTTTTTTACCCCCACACCTTATTCTCTTATGCTTCATGTCTAGAAAAGTAGGAGAAATGAAGTAAACTATCTACATTTCAGCGAGACAGAGTGGCTATTGCACAAATGTGAATTGGAAACAAAGATGCACTCTTATTCTGGAAGCAGGTATTCCAATAGAATAGAATAGTTTTTTTAACGTCCACGAAGACCAATAGATCATGGGACCCACATCAAGCTTAAGCGTTTTACAAGGTATGAGCTACTATATAGCACGAGATCTGAAGGGGATACAAAACAGAAGGGATAATATACTACATAACGAATAAGTAAATAGTATACATGATATACAAATCAGGAGAAGAAATGGGGAGGGGGATGGACAAGGGTAGCATTAACAAAAGTAACAGAATCAGGAAGGTTGACTTCGACATGGGTAAAATTAGCCCAACCTTTAACGCCACGAAAATCCCCTGTACCACCAACAATGGCAAGCTCAGATCCATCTGCAACGTCTCTTCCATTGATTGCAAAGGTGCCACTATACAGATCTGTTTCAATAACTGCAGACATGGCTTCCTGAGCATGAGGGTAGGTTACATATGTAGCATCTGCATTCACAACCACGATCTTCAGACGGCCTACTTGCTTGGAAGTATTAGACTGTTCTGCAGTCAGAAGAATATCACCCACTGAAACGGTTCCCAATTGGATTGTAACAAGGTCTCCGTGTTGGCCTGCTACAACACGAACTGTTTCGTTTGGAGTAGTGAGCTTTGTGTGGATGTAGAACACCATGTTTGTTACCTTTGGCTTGGCCATGGCTATGGCTTGGACATATATTATTGCCCATATCAGATTCAGAAGCAGAAACGCTGCCCATCCTCCGCCTTTCATCTCTTGCTTGCTTAATTATGTGCTACTTTGAGGAGCATAAATATTGTTAGTAAAAGTGGTTCTTTTTGTCTTCTTTGCAAAACAAACAAACTTCGCTAGACTTTCCTTTATGCCCGAGTGTACACGTCTCAATGAGTTGACTTACACACTTGCTTGTTTTGTCGGTATAAGCATTGACATTTGATCGGCCCCATTCCATTAGGCAACATGGGCCATGACCAACTCAATGAGTTGACTTACACACTTGCTTGTTTTGTCGGTATAAGCATTGACATTGCATCAATTATTGATCGGCCCCATTCCATTAGGCAACATGGGCCATGACCAACGAGAACTATAAAAGTTGTTCATGTGTTATGGGACCCCAATCAATCATTCAAAGTGCTCTCGCGTGCATTTTCATGTGTTATGGGTCCCCAATCCAATGATTCAAAGTGCTCGTGCCTGTATTAAAATAATCTTTCAAGCATGTTCCAATGGTAAAACCTAAAATTAGTGTGTGGGTTTGAAACTGAGTAAAGGCCTTAAGAAAGTGAAAGAAGTAATAGAAATATGAAATACGCATGTCCTCGACAACAATGATAGGAATACGTAGGAATGTGTGTCGTATGTGCTACACATATTAATTTTGGTGCTGATAATATAATATGTATTGACAAGTTATTCTCATTCACATTGATAATCAATACATTGAGAGGCACAATTTTGGTGCTACTATGAAAGCTGAAGAGACTAACTAGACTAACAAAGGCACAAGCACCAAGAATGATGATCTAATGTGACATTCTCCTAGAGTACACATTATGATATACATATATTCTACGACCACGTCACTATACATGCATGCTAGTCGACTTGTACAAAAAGAAACGACTGAATGCTGCCTTCAGTTTCCCTTAGCTCTAGCTTTAATCTGAGCCCTCATATCAAAACTCTCCTGACATCACCACTTTTGAATTAAAATATGAGGGGCATATCCCACATCCACATCCCCATCCCCATCCCTAAGGTTTGCCCTGTGGAGAGGCCAAATATGTAACTAAGAAGCGTTGTCCCCCCCAGGGTGGTACCAAAGCCAACTTAGTAGAGCAATACCGAAGAAACTGATTTAACATATTGCTCCCTACAGAACCTTGCATTCCAACCATAGGTGGGAACCCTACCTTAGTTATTGTAAATCCAATCCTTGTCCTTTAAATCACGACTGTCACAAATTATTATGATCCAGTTGTTGGGAGCCATCCAATCGAATGAAGTAAAAATACAAAACTCCCTTTTGGCCTTTTTTAGACTATTATCATTATAACTTTTAGCACTAGAACCTCTTGCACTAAAACGAGTCATTCAATTCAATCCCTTTTGGCCTTTCTTAGATTATTATCATGCCATTTAACATTCAATCCCTTTTGGCCTCTCTTAGACGCCTCTCTTAGACTATTATCATGATAACTTTTAGCACTAGAACATCTTGCAATAAAACTAGCCACTCAACATTCAATCTGACAACAATAATCTGGTCTAGCACATGATTTAAAGGGGGGTAAACCTCCCCTTTAAATGCTAAGGCCCATAACCCACTCAACTTCCTATCCTCATCGGTTGGCGGTTGGCCTTGTGGGTTATTGCTCATGGCATCGAGGTTATGAGCATAACCATCTCGGGGGAAGGTTTAACCCCTTCTAAACATACATGCATTTATAAAAGTTCTATTATACATAGATCTTTGACTCCAAAGAATTAGCCATACATGAGCCAAGGATATTTTCCTATTATACATAAACCTTTGACTCAGAACAACTAGCTAGTGGTACATTATACTTGAGCCAATGTTATTTTTCCAATGGGCAATTCATGTGCAGTGGAAGAGATTGCCCAGTAACTCCTACTAGGGGAAGATGTGACCAAAAGGAAGACCAACACATCAATAGGTCCATATCTACAGACATTCAAGTTCTTGTTAATGCTATAATCTATGCTTGTGGAGGCTTGATACCCAAAACAATCTCCACTACACCTTCTCATTGCAGGATCCATACCATTCTTCATAATATTATCCATGGCATCGTAGCTAGTGCCATGGAAGCCTGCATGTAGAATATCTTCTGCAGACTCGCCAACTTTTATAAACTTGTTTATGGAGTGGAGCAGCCTTTCTGAAACAGTCATAACATGACAATCATAAGAGTTTTTAGTAAAATGATTTAAAGTATAGAACCTAGAAAATAGTCGTATGGAAAATATGGTAGTAAAGATTCTAGCATATTTTCACCTACGCCCATTGATCAAAACAAAACCGAACTGGATGTTACTTAAAACTAAACAGCAGTTACATATAAGAAAAGCAAATAAAACGGCATGGACTCTTCATGCATACTTCATCAAACAATAAAAAGAAACAGGCTATCATGCTGAAAACTCACCAAATCCGTTGGGTTTCTGTAATGCAGCTGCATCCAAAGATCCTAGAAAACTTTGGAACATGGCATGCTCAGAAGAAATATATGGATTCGTATGATATTCTACAACTCTGTAGGGATAGATCCTATCTTGAATCAATGACATAACATACTCGCTCCTACGAATGTTGTCAATTATCGTTCCTAAAAGCTAAAACCAGAAAACAAAGGATAAGAGTTAAGAGAGAGATATAGTACAAACGGAAAGAGAAAAAGCGGGAATCAAGAAAAGACCTTCCTTCTATATTTGCCTTCGGCAGCAAGAGCTGCTAAATACTGAGGGCGCCATGGAATTTCGATGATAATATCGTCTGACTCTCCGGTTATGGTGTTGATGTGCTTCATATTTCTAAGATCACAATAACAATCCTTTTGAGAAGAGCTGAATCCAAAATATACCTCGCCCTGCATGATGCTTGCAAGCATGGACTTGGCAACGGAAGTAGAGTAGGGATGCAGCCGCTTGGCCTTGTCCTTCCGGCAAACGCTCACCTCCATAGCCGCGCCCCCTTCTAGCGTGAAGATTTGGCTTCTATAAATGTAAAGGGGAAGATGAAATTTTTCTAAAAATGTTTCTCATCAACTGCAAGATGGATATTCACATTGTGTTTCTAAGGGTGAGATTCAACTAGGGCATTTAGAACTTAACTTTTTTTTTTTTTAAGAACTGTGTCGTCAATATATTAAAAGAATGGTAATGTTACAAAGCAAGTGAGGATGAAAGAGAACTGCCCCAAAGAGACAGCGATACCTCGACACTCCACAACAAACTCACGTAAAAAAACGCAACTCTCCATCACGTACAAACCGACCATCACCATCTACAACACCCGTGAAGTCCCGCCAAATAGCAAACTTCCGCTTACTAATCCCGGAACACCGTAAAGCTTTGAAATAGCTTGTACCGAAGTCGAGGAATCGAGAGGCCGCAGTCTCAATCCCCCGAAGATCCACAACCGCCGCTTCCAAATCAACCACACCAACCAAGCCACGCGACATGGATGCAAGGCTTTGCCGCCGCAAGAGCGGCCAAGCACCGAGATACACATGAAGCGGCAAAGAATGGCGGCTAGTCAATCTCACCCGAACAGAGCCCTAACCCAATCCCGCACCTACCGCAAATGGGGGCATAAAACCGCACAATGCTCCACAGCCTCAATGATGAAGGCCACAACAAGGGCGAGAGGGGCTCACACCCGCCTAAATCGACTCACAAGGGCATTCACCCCGATACAACGGTGCACCACCGCCACGCCATAAGCACCCTAACCTTCGGTGGGGGAAGTGAGCTCCATGTCCACGTCCAAACCGAACGCCATCGAGAACCCGGAAGCTGCAGAGACCACTTGCCTGAAGGCGGCAGTGTGTCATGAATAGCCAGCACTTAACTTTTAATTACAAGCAAATAAAGTTTCGACACGTCTTAAAATTAAGAGGCTTGACATATTCCACTTTATGTGGCAAGGTGTCATTATTTTAACTATTTTTTAACCATCAGCCAATAATCCCTGTCCTTTAGAAAATAAAAATATAACCACCTATCTCTTATCGCCACGTAGGAGCAAAGCTTAACATCCTTTTCTTGGTCTGCCTTTTTTTTTAAAGGACATGCATTAGCGTGGAATCTCATGCACAAACACTCCATTTTAATATGGAGACTTTTAATGCCATGTCAATAAAAGACCCCCACTCTAATGGAATCTCACCCTAAGGTTGTATACTTAATATATATGTGTGGGATTTTTTTTCCTTTGCCAACACACCAGTGCGCCATTTTCCTCCCCTCTTTTTTTTTAACACTTTTGTACAAACATCAGTCCAGGCTTTCTTGCACTCTCAAGCTATCCGCATTGCATCCAAGGTGGGTTTTTTAACACGTGGATAATGTTTGCACCTTTCGATCACATCTATGGATAGGGAAATTAGAGGAAATTGGAGTTTGCTATTCGATCGTGGGCTCTTCATGATTGAATCGGCTTTGAGTTGGAGGCATGTGACAAGTTTTATCACAATATGCTAACATCTGTTCTCATATCCAGAACTAGAATCCGTGTATGTTCTAATAGCATGGGCAAGGGGCAAGACAAAATAGTTGACGATTGCACTTCTTGAGGAAGAACAGAGCCGAACTTGAGCCTAGATCTTTTTGGACAGGAGAACGCAAGAAATGTTGCTTTAGGATCTGTAGCTCAACATTACATCTGCTCCTTAGTTTTATATCAATTTGGTGCAATTATACACGATGGTGTGAGCTGCTAAACTTTTTGACATCCATACGTGCCTCATTCAGAGCAACTTAAGCTAAGATCTAGCAATTCAAGGCTAGAGGGAGAGAAATATATGCATAAGAGAAATTGAAATAACTTGTGCCTTAGATGAACTACTTCATGGCATATTATTACTTAACTAAAAGGCAAAGGCTTGGTTTCTAGCTTCGAAATATATCAGAACAGAGACTGTCTGGTAAACATCAAGACATAACTTCAAAAAGTTGAACCAAAACACTGTGAATGCCGGTAGCTGCAGCTGCCAGTTCCATATTCGAGCTCAATTACAAGTTCATCTATAATTTGCATGCATTTGGGCACGTTAAAACTATTGTAGTTTAAGTTGTTCAATATGGAAAGGGAGTAGAGATTTCCTGGAATTGATTTATATACTGGCTTGTAGGTCCACCTATACTTTCAAGCATAGAAATTTCCAGCGCCACCAACTGCTCAAGTTTATCCTGCACATAAAAGGCCTATGGCTTCGCATGATTTGACTTCACCCATTTTGTTGAATATCTTGCTTAAGCATATACTGTAAATTAATGCAAGATCTATGATTAGGAGCACTCCATGCTTCCTAATTCGTCCTTCTGCTTTTCGATGATATCCTTTGGTCGCCATTGCTTGTAAATAAACGTCCTACCATCAGTAATGACCGTATTAAATGTTAAACTTGTTAGTTTACTAAGAAAAGACAAGAGAGAGGTATGCACCACAATAGAAGACACGTATATTGAATGATATGTGTTACAATATATAGAACCCTAAAGGTAAAAGGTAAAAGGTAAAGGCGCTCATGTTTCCTTTTCATAAAGGCATATTGTCTTTCCAATAAAGGCAGCTCTGCTAACAGTCTTTCACCAAATAAGATATAGAAAATATCTTGTCTGTAAAAGAAAGAAGACCAAATATTGCAACTCAGAGATAATCTCCCCACCTGCAAATTTGGTCTCGCATTCGGATGAAAAAAATATTTGGTGGTCACAAAGGAAAAAACCCGAGTGCTACAATTTTCTAATGTCTATTCTTGATATCGGTTTTCATCTAGTGATTTGGTAATAATTAATGCAGAATAGAATATTCTCTTGATTGCCAAAATAGTGTCATCCACATAAAGTGCAATCACCACAAAATATTCTTGAGAGCGTCTTATATACACATTGGAATCTGCAAACCAGGGTGCTTTTTAGTGGCTCCGGCGGGCCAGTTGGTGGCTACACATTCACACATTTTGTAAAATAGTTGGGCACGCCAGAGTAGGATGCATTCTCACCATGTCCAAAGGGCAGTGGCCAGTTCAAAACACCAACTTATTGAATTCACTCCATAAGTGGCCAATTTGATATTTGCCAAATCTTCGAAACCCTAGGACGTGGCCATTCTAAAATATTATATGCACTAGCAGCTAGTTGTGGTGGCCATTTAAACCATGGAACAAGTTTATAATTCTAGAGTTATGGCCAGCTTTATATTGGCCAAGTGTAGAGACAAAATTTCGCCACTTGTAGGGGGGTTAATTTTCTTTTGAGTTTAGCCCTAAAATTCTAAAGGCATTTCTAATAATATAGTATTTTTTTTGTCCTAACTAAAATCAAGGTTAGTTTTCATTTACCAAGTACTTGCAATATGGTTTTCGATGAGATCCATCCCACCAAATCCATTTGTGCTTCTGCCTACATTCTGCATGTTTAATACAGATCTTATAATAATCTTAGTTAGAGAGAAGTGTAGTAGCATATTTGTTTTGAACTGCATAGAGCATCATAGAAACCAGAGATCGTCTTACTGACGTGGTAGATGCATGGATGTGGCCAATTTAAATTTTTAAAAAATAGTTCATCGATTTCGCCATTTAACTTACAACCTCTTGGTGTAACAATGCGAAAAAGGGCCAAGCCAAATTACGCTTAGCAAATTATGCAAGGCAAGTAGTGGCCAATATATTACGCCACGTCAAATACATAGGGAGGTTAAAAAATACCCTGCTGCAAACCTTAGAAATCCATCAGAAAAACAAGAGTTCATTTTGACATAACAGTCTCTAGAGATTTGTCTTGAGCTTGTAAGATGCACGTGCAAGTATCCTTTTGCAACAAATGCCTTGACATCTTCCATTCTAGGATTTACAAGCTCATTCCCTAACATGAGGATGTAAAAAACCATTTACAAGCTCATTCCCAACATGAGGATGTAAAGACCCATTTAAAAGCTCATTCCCAACATGAGGATAAAGGCCTATTATCCACATTAGAAATTAGATCGCTATTAAGTATCTCAAAATCACTAAAAATAACATTATGGTCATGACAAGGAGTAACCATGTCAGCGATGGTAGATTCATCAAACACTACATCACGATTTAGTAATGATTCTTTGCGTAGCAATATCATAAAATCGGTATCCCTGTGCCTCCACAACATGGCCAACAAATATGGCTTTGAGGCCGATCGGATCAAGCTTCTTTCTCTTCTCTTTTGGAATATGAATATAGGCTAGACAACCAAAAACTCGCAAATTTTGAACATTTGGTTTGACTCCTGTCCATAATTGCAAAGGAGTTACGCCTTTTAGAGAAGAAGCTATTGTTTGATTCTGCACATAAACGGTAGTAGCTACTGCTTCTGCCCAAAATGACTTATCCAAACTAGCATGAATAAGCATGCATCGATCAACATTGATTATCGTATGATTCTGGCACTCAACACTACTATTTTGTTGAGGGGAATAAGTAATGATAGGCTCACATATATCGTGCTCTTCACAAAAACACTTGAATTGAGCAGAGGTAAATTTTCCATCATTGTCAGAATTTGGAGAAGACTTAAGACTTCATAGAGATAAAATATACAAAAGTTATACGGAAAAAATTATCCACAAACAAGATGAAATATCGTCCACTCAAAGCACAAGGTAGTGGACCATATACACCAGCATGCACAAGCTCCAAAAGCTGTGTTGCACATTTTCCTTTTACATTGAAAGAATGGCGATATTGCTTCCCAACACGCCTCACATACACCCATCGATGCAGTGCTACTCAATAATAGACCATCCACGGTTCTATCAGAGGCCATATCCAATAAATATTGGAAGTTAACATGTGCGAAACAACAATGCCACAGTGTACTTGATTCATCTCCACTGGTAGTCATAAGATTCACAAAATCATCAGTCCATTTAAGCTCGTACAAACGACCTTCTCTTGGGGCAACTCTAAGTATACATCCATCTTGAATGAATCTACACAATCGTCTATCAAACTGTATGAATAGACCAAGATCAACAAGTCTAGACACAGAAATAAGGTTTCGGCATAAGTTAGGTACATGTAAAACCCCACACAAGACTTGCATACCATTGGAAGCATCAACATGAAGATCTCCAATGCCTTTGACCTCATGATTCGTGTTATCACCAAGAAACACAAGTTTTTAAATTGAAGCGGGTGGTAATTCTTCAACCAATGCCAAAGAAAAGTCATGTGCCGTGTTGCACTGGAATCAATAGTCATGGAAACAACAGTTCCAGTAGAAAAAGTGGCTTCAGAAGCTTCATCACATGCAAAACTTGCATGTTCATCTGGAATATGAGGTCCATCTTGGATTGCTCGGAGTTTTATGCTCATTAACAAAACGTTTATAATAACATTCACTTTCAACATGATTCATCTTTCCGCAATAGGCACAAACAGTCTTTGACTTAGGTTGCTGAAGTCTAGTCAATCGCTGACTATCACCTCCATGACTCCAGCTTCTACCATGACCGGGAGTGCGCTTTGTATTAGTAACAAAGGCCTTTTCATCTTCTCGACCTCGTTTCTTACTATCAACAAGTAAAGCTTGATCTTCATGCATTATTTGCCTTTGCAACTTTCGAACCCCATCTTTAGTGATTCGCAAGCTCGATCTAAGGTCATTGATCTTTTATTGGTTAACACAGTCGTAAGGGTCTGTAACTCTTTTGGCATAGACTCCAGAAAATGGACAACATGTTGATCATGTGGAATACTAGCACCGACAGAAGATAATGCTTCAAAAAGCGTTTTAAATTTATCCACATGCTCATCAAATGAATCATTCAAATAATACTGCAATGATGTAAGATTTTTGGAAAGACTAATCATGTCATGCATAGTCTTCTTTGTCTAGGTTTTTTCCAAATACTTCTAAACTTCACTAGAAGTAACAGAATCCTTAGCATCCATTAAAATGGATTCTTTGGAGCATAAAGAGTCAGTTCTCGAACTGTTTGATCTTTTTTTCATTCCAGTCATCTATATTCTTAATCCATGCATCATATGCACCAGCATTCAGAACAAGATTGCCGGTAGTTGCGTCAATCGGCTGTGCCAGAGGAAGGTTCTTTCCAGTCACAATTCCAAAAAGTTTTTCGCTTTCCAGGACGAGCTAAATCTTAATCTTCCAAGCTGGATATCCAGCTCCAGAGAATACATGTAAAGTTTTCGTTCCAGTGAGCCCTCGAAAATCTACAACCGCTCCAGAACCAGATGCAAGCTCTGATGCCATGTTAAACTTGCTAGTTTACTAAGAAAACACAAGAGAGAGAGGTACGCACCACAATAAAAGACACATATATTGAATGATACATGTTACAATATATAGTACCATAAAGGTAAAAGGTAAAGGTGAAAGATAAGATGCTCATGTTGCCTTTTCATAAAGGCACGCTGCCTTTCTAATAAATGCAGTTCCGCTAACTCTAAGGTAACAAAAATGTAACATAGTAATTTCTCAAAGATATCCGTCTGCTTGTTGTCATGCAGACTTGGTTGTCTGGGTGGTACCAAATCCGCGGCTCACCTTCAAACTAGGGTCCTTGATCATTCAAGTAGTCCATTCTAGTTCTTATTGGCCATATCAGCCTATGTTGTTTGCAAATGACTGATTTATAGTTGCTTATTTGTGCAAACAAAATCGTGAATCAAATATATGCTTTTAGGATGGCTGGAGTAGAGCAAAAATGTGAAACGAAATAGGTCTCCTCCTTGCTGTCCCTGCCTGCGACAGTATTATGAACTGAGAGCTTCAAATGGTTCTATTCAACCACTACGAATCCTCCTGCCAATGCCCATTAAGCTTAGGCTAAATAGCCAGGATTTAAAGACGCAAAGAAAATGCTTATAGAGGCAGGCACCACAAGCTTCAAATCTACGTGTACCGCAGGGGAAGAGTGAACGGAGAGTTCTAAACCCACTATAACCAAGTCGGTTCTACTCACCCTGAAAAAAATGCACGATTCGGCATAACAGATCCGTATCCAGTTCAAGAATACTGAGGCACCAAAATCGTAAGTTTAGGGAACAGTTGTAGCCTTCAATACGAAATTGGGATTCAAAATTATGGCAATCAATTCTGCCAACCTGCGACCCGCAAGAGGAGCTGCAACCCGGAAGGGAACGCCGCATGCGTCTGCACATGCGGCATTCCGGGCACGATTCCCAACCCCATCCCATTTTAATAAGAAAGATAGGAGAACTAGAATATAGGAATAAGATAGAATAGGAGAACTAGAAATAAGAACAGAAATATCAGAGTTTAATAAAGCTTGTCGGATTAGAGATTAAATAACAGAGTTTATATCACAGACTTTAAATAACAGAGATTAACCAACCTTTTCGAGTTATTGAGCCGAGTTTTGAGCCGAAACCAAAGGTTTTTCAGAGAAATCAAAAGCCAGAATTTGAGATTGATTTCAGATCAATTTCAAAGCGCTAAATCTTCTAATCGATTTCAAGTGCCTCAATTCGAAAAAAGTGTGAAAGAAAAGTTCGAGATTGAAAGAGAAAACTTCGATGGAGAAAAGTTCGAACAGAAATAATATCTGCCTTAGAAAATTCGTACCATGCCATAATAACTGCCGCAAAAATTTATTACTGTATATTTATTTGAGGTTTTATTTATATATAATATTATAGCTTAGAAGTTAGAAGGTTCTAATTATATATAATGTTGTTATAGGTTAGAAGTTAGAAGGTTAGAAGTCAGAATGTTCCACTTATATATAATGTTATCGGTTAGAAGTTAGAAGGTTTTATTTATATATAATGATATAAAGGTTGAGAAAAATAACTTGGGCAATCCCATTATATAAATAGAATGAGAACATAAAATAAGACATATGAGGAATTGATGACATGCATAGTCCCTCTTACAATTTTTTATAAAGTATGCTTTCCTTTATTGATTAAAAAAAGTATGCTTTCATTTAAGAACATGTTGGGGAGATGTTATTTAGATATGCTAACTTATTCTATGTTTTTATGTATTTTAGGTCAATAGCATGCAACATGCTAAAATAAATGCCCCCAATGATGCTGACCAAGGCAAGGAAAAATTCTCAAATGATGAAGATGATGCCCACGGAAAGAAAAAGACTCCAAATGATGTTGATGATGGCAAAGGAAAGGAAAAGACCCCAAATGAAAAGGATGATGTCAAAGGAAAGGAAATTGTACTTTATACTCGGGCCAATTGGAAAAACAAAACGGTCAAGATCCTGCATGCATGCAACAAAGAGGTAGTAGGAGACGGGATTGTTGTTCTAGCAGATCCTATCAATGCAGTCAATGATGAAAGATTAGAGGAGGACAGGTTAGGTGTGACAATCTCAAAATTATATGGCAATTAGAAGGAAAAGGGGTCCGGCAACCTTGATTGTGTGAAGCAACTAGAGGTTGCAACTATTGTGGCATGGCCTAGAGACAGTATTCAACTGGAGGGGAACTACATGTTTCCTATAGATGCAGAACCATTGTCAATAATGTTCACACAGTGTAGCAAGAGGCCACTTCCAACTTTCAGACATTATCCCACCAAAAGATGCAAGTCAGATTATGATTGTTCTCCTGAAGCCCTGATGAAGGTTAGAGGAAGTGAAGGTTGTTGGGCCTCTTGTATTAGAATGTTCGCAATAGACGAGATGGTGGGAGCAAGAGCTACATATCAGGAACATAAATGCGATAACAGGAAGAATTTCATGTACACCGTATTTAGCTATGCAATTCAGGATGAAAGATCAAAGAAGAAAAGATTCCCATTGAACGGAAAGTGGATATGTTCAAAAGCATGGATGGCTATACATGGAATTCCAACCTCTTCTTGGCACAGCTGGCAAAAGAGACATGAAAATTGTAGTGGAATTGCGGGCCTGGTAAGGCCTACCTCAAGAACTATAGCTGCAAAGGAAATATTTAAAAGATATGTGGATTTCAATGCAGAAAACATGCCACATAAGAGTAAGAAGGATGAACAGGGTAGAGGAGTTATTGAAAAGAGATTGCTATCCCATTGTACCTAGAAGAGCATATTAGAGGAAATAAATGCATTGTTTCGGGAACTTGGAGTGGCCTCTATATCCCAGCCCAGTTTTAGTAGGCTATGGAATAAGCATTTTAAGCATGTGACCATTGCAACTTCAAACAACTTTGCAGAGTGCAATTTGTGTGCTAAGCTGAAGGAGACACTAGATAAGACTGTGCAACCAGTCTAAGGGCTAAGATAAGGGAACATATGAAGGACCATATGACAGATCAACTATCATGTAGATCAACTTATTGGATGTAGAGGACCTTATCTGCAATGGAACCTAATAACTGCCTATGTATCATACATGATAAAATGGACCAACAAAAGACTTGTCTTCCACAATTCAAGTACATGCCTAAGTCATGTGGAAGATCATACCCTTTGCAGATTTCAATGACTGGGGCAATCTTGCATGGGCAGTCTCAAACCTACTATGGGCATTTCAGTTTAGAGTTGTGGAGTGATGGTCTAAGAAGGATAGGCCAAAATATCTAGGCATGGATTATTATGAACCTTCTACTGACGTGGAGTGCCACCAATTTGTAGTAGTAAAATCAGCAGATCTAGAGACCTATCCAGTGTGGTTGGGATACACCATCTCAGATATTTGCAAAGAAGAATGGAATTATTACCTTCAATAAGGTGCTTGTGGAATGGTGGTGTCCAGTGCATCAGTTGAGTAATGTCAACGATAGAGAAGGATATTCAGATTGTTGGACAAAGAAGTGGAGGAGAAATCCTTGTGATCCTGATCTTTGGCTAGATATTGAAACTGTATTGTACTCGTGGACTCCAAAAACTATTCCAGGTAGAAATGTGAGAGTTACAATACCTCGGGATGTAAGGAATAAGGCAATCATATCATTGGGGATGCTGGAAGAAAAAGGGAAAACTATGTAAATATATATGCTTTCTTCATTAATATGTATCAATCACAGTTATGAAAAGTTGTGTACTACATGAGTAATGTGATATATGATTTTATAATTTGAAGTTAAGGTGTGCGAATTTAAGTTAAGGTGTGTGATTTTATATTAACGTGTAGTGAATTTAATCAAGTTACTAAAAACTTGCAATTAATAATGTATCCCAAAATCAAGACATAATCCCAATTTACTTGAATGATGGTTAATTCAGCAACCATAAAGCGAAGAATCAGAAATATACCTTCATCTATTCTTCTCTCTTTCAGCCTTCCTTGATGCCAAATCAGCCTTCTTGGCATCCTCTAAAAGAGAAGCCCGCATCTCAGAATGGTAGAGAGTATCACATGCTCTGGGACAAATATAAACATTGCAAACATGGCAGTAGAATTTGGTTCTTCTAGCACGTGAAGTTTCATGCACAACACCCGCTTCTCCTTTTCGATGATCCTGTTGCAAGCACAAACTACATAAGTCCTATGTGGCCCATCAGACTTGTAACAAGTAGCATGCCTGAAATTGATTTGAGGCAGGCTTGCTCTTGTCATGTTAGCTCCATCGAAGTCATTGGCAATCAATTGTTGCTACAGTTCAGTCAAAAAGTCATAATGTGTAATGCTAGGATTCCAATGTCTCAATATAAGGTAAGAATTTGTCAACATGCTCCAAAACAATGCATGCCACCATTTCCATGAAATGAGCTCTTTCTCCAAACTGTAATTAGATGCCAAGCACATCTTATTGTGTATATCGCAACTAGCCTTATGCTCATTGTATGCTACTGGAATTTCTGGAGCAGCCACATATTAGCGATTGCCTCTCTCCAACAAGAGCATAACTGAAGACATGTCTACTCCGTGCACATTGGAGGCAAAAAGTATTGCCTCTTTATCTTGCCATACAGATACTACAACATCAGAATCCTTGCAATATGCATTTGGGGATCTCCTTCTTCTTGCCCGCAAACTTAAGCATTTTTATAGGAAACATTTTGGTTTTGTTAGGATTTACAGTTCCGGTGCCATCTAGCTTTCTCTTTGACAACCATTGCAGCAGCTTCATGCTTGTAAAGTACCTGTCAAAGAATACATGATGGCCTGATCCAAGCTTTTTCACTAAGTTTGATACTGCATGGAATCCCAAGCCCTCTTCTCTTTTCAACTTGTCATATACCTCAAACTGTATGCAATAACCTATTGCAGAATCACAAAGGGTCCATAGCTAAATCCCTTTGGGTTATAGATACGTAAGGGGTTCATTGCATTCCTAGAAGGTATGATTCTTTCATCCACATTTACCTCTTTTCCTGCTGTATATAGATCCAAAAATCTCTTGTTCCAGTATTTTTCTACATTCTCAACTTGATAAATTTTGTATCCTCTGGTTGTCTTCTCCAATGGGCGTAGGTTATTATCTCTGAGGTGAAAGAATCTCTTGATTTGTTGAGCCCTTTTAAGTGATATTAACCTGCCAAAATTTGGCCAATTAACAGCACCTACTTCATCCGATTGCCAATATAACTGAAGTCTATTGTATGGATTTAATGCTATAGCAATATTGAGACCCAAAAACCTGAACAAAGTGCTAACATCCACATGAGACCAGCTTCTAAATGACTAAAATTTTCTTCCACTCTTATCTCTTACCTCATCAGCATATCGATTAGTCTCTTGGCAAATCTGGGACATGATTGTATGGGACAAGAAGCATGTGAAAAGTTGGAGAGGAGGCATTCTTTTTTGTTCTAAAAGCTGGATCCCTTTCACACACATAAGGAGGAAGTTTGTGCAGTAGATTCTGAGGCAAAGAACCACTACCAAGTGTCCAGGCAGCAGTGCTAGGTTCAACTCCAGGCAATTCATCCTCATCTACATCATCCCGTAAGGCAAGACCCTCTCTTTCAAGCTGTAAATCATCAAGTTCATGGAGCTCATTATCTTGACACCCTCTACAAATTCTTCCCCATTTGCTGATGTAGAAGCTACAATACTTGGACCCTCAAGTAGTTTTGCATTCCTGGAAGAGGCCTTACCATCATCAAGTGAATCCTTGCGTGGACGACCACGTCCTCTACTACCCTCTTTCTTTATATTAGCCATGAACTTCTTCTTCTTAGGTCTGCCACGTTTTTTTTAGCAAGTTCATTGTTCTTCTCAATGGTTTGATCTTCTAAAGTTTCATAATCTGTATCCTCTACGACATCCTCAGCATTATCTATATCATCTCCTACATCTTCCATGCCAGCAAAAGTATGGTAAATGGGATGTGGAGGATCAAAATATCCATCAAGATCATGGAAAGGTTCTGCATTTAGTGTTTTGGGAGCATCACTAACTGTGGCCTCAGTATTTACTGCAGTATCAGCAATGTTTGGTGGTTGCATACTTAGAGGATGGGCATCAGAGGATATTGGTTTGACACTAATAGGTAAAAGAGTATTGAGTGGCTGTGCTTCAATAGTGGTCATCAGTTTTTTACCATCAGGAAGAACATGTTTGCAAGGGCTACTCTGTCTTTCCCTTATGTGATCAATGGAATCCAGACCAGCTCTTCTTTTCTGAAATTGACTGAAAGAATTACTCAAATTTGGCCACTCAATTTCCTTACCTGTTGGACGAATTAGTTCACCAATGGGAATATCATCCAACGAATCTGTTCATCCTCCTCATCTGCCTTTGAATCTTCATTTTTGTTTACAAAACCTTTCCCGTTGGTTGCAAGAAGTGTATTTTTGGCGTGATTCTCCATTTTCTCAAGCTTTTCATTAGCTGTTTCTACCTCTAGAACTAAAAATCTTTCAATATGCCCCCAATTTAACTGCATATAATCATTATCTGCTTCAAAAAATATCTTAAAACCCTTCTTCCTACAATTGGATGAGCAAATCTGACCTGGAAGAGTAACTTCTGGAGCAAATTCGAAGAACCTTTCATGTGCCCACTCTGTTCCAAATTCAAGAGCCGGAATCAAGATTTTACGACTAACTAATTGCGTGAAAAATTCATCTCCTAGTTTCCTTTTGCGTGAGCTACTCATTGCGACAAATTTGAGGCTAAATGGTGACTGTCGTAAAAATGATCTGAGGTGGCATTATATTAGCCATTCACAAAATCACGATCCTTCCTCCTTCGTTCGCGCCAGTTTTGTTTGGTGGGACTGCCGTCGTTGCTAAAATTTTGAGGAAGATATCTAACTAACTAAAAAAAAAAGGGCACGCAACGGAAAGAATGTGTGGAAGGCTTCTAAAAAAGGCCAATTTTGGCTTTTTTCAAATCATCATAGCTGCAGACAAATTCGTTTGCCACCAAATTTTGGAAGATCATAGGAAATCAAGTTAACAATAAGACTATGCAATTAGAAGTTAAAAATGATGAACAGTTAGGGAGAACTATGGGATTGAGTGCTAGGGGGTATGGTGGACCATTTCTGGTCCATGGACCAGAAATGGTCTACGGGACAACTCTAGTGATAATGTTTCAAACATACTTAAGGGGAAGGATCTAATTAAGACATAATAGAGGACAATGTTTTAGAAAGTTCTAGAACTAGATAGTTCTACAATATTCTAGAATGTTCCGGAATGCTCTAGAATGTTCTGATGAGTGCGATCTGAATCGTCAGAGCTAGGTGGCCCACGCATCCGTCCTTTTGTGCACAAATATCCCACGTGCATTTGTGCAAAACAGAGACTCCTTTGCCAGTATACGAGAGGGCCATCCACATGAGGATGGGCATTCCAGTTCACGACTAGAATGTTCTAGAATGCATAAAGTTCTAGAACGTTCCAAGTAATTCTGGAATGTTCTAGAAACAGATCCTCTAAGTTATTCTAGAATTTTCTAGATTGTTTTCGAAAGTTCTAGATGTTCCAGAACATTCTAGAAAATTCTAAAATGTTCTAGAATATTCTAAAATCTTCTAGATATTGTAGAATCTTCTAGAAGATATTTTAGAAAGTTCTAGAATATTCTAGAAAGTTCTAGAAGATTCTAGACATTTCTAAAAAAATGTTCTAAAAGTTCTAACCTCATAAAATCTAAGAGAATTTAAGGACATCTCATAAAGTCTAAAGGAATCTAAGAGAATTCAAAGGCATCCTTATAAAACTTAGGAAATTTTAGAAGAACTTAATAAAATTTAAAGGAATCTTAAAGAATCTTGTAGAACCTTAAGGAATTTAATGCAATCCTGGAATAACCTTTGAAAATCTAGGGAAATATTACGGGAATCTTATATATTAACAAGAACTTGCACTATAGGCCCACGTCGCTTTGGGACGGATCCTACGGCCCACACGGTGGGAGTCTGTATGTAACATATATAATCGATCCTACGGTCCAGGTTGATTTGATCCAAACCATCCGTTCGAGATCCTACGGCTCATGTTGCTTAGGACAGATCTTACAGCTTTGGGAGTTTGTATATGACATATGTAATCGATCCTACGGTTGGAGTTGATTTGATCCAGACCATCGGTCCGAGATTCTACGGTTCATGTTGTCTAGGGCGGATCCTACGATTTTGGGAGTTTGTATGTAATATATGTAATCGATCCTTTGGTCCAGGTTGATTCGGCCCCCATTGTCGATCCAAGATTCTAGGCTCATGTTGCTGACCATAGATTGATTCGATCCCGATCGTCGATCAAAGATCCTACGGTTCACTTTGCTTTAGATATATCCAGATTGATCTTGAACTTGTGCCAAGATCCTACGGCTCACATTGCATGCTCGGGCCTTAACGAAGGCTTTTAAAAGTTCTCGTGTTATTTGGGGGATTCAAACCCTGCTCATTGCCTCCCAAACCTCCATTCTAACCACTAGACCAAGCATTAATTCATTGAAAGGAGGTGGGAAACCCTAAACGCCATGTAGTGACCGTCGTGCACAGAATTGGTCGTAACTTTCTTCTCGGGAGTCAGAATTTGATGATCTTTGGTGCGTTGGGAAGCTGATTTCGAGAGCTTTCCGATAGTGTTCTGATCAGGTACTTCCTTGCTGCTAGTCCTGCTGGATTTGCTGTTTTAAATCTCGGCCATTATGGCGTTGCGAGCTTCTTCTTCCAAAGTGGCTCTGCAGTCTTCAATTTCCCCCCTGCCAGCGCCATGTGAGTCTGTAGCGATGCACAATAATCCTTTAGCTCGTCCTGAGGGTCCTGCGTCTGAAGGAGGGGACTCTAGATTCTCTACATAGGATTTCCCTCAGTTGCCTCCACGAGGTCATGTTTCCGTTATTTCTGCACCTGTGGTTTCTATTGCGGGTCAAATTGCATCTTCTGGTAATGCTTCCACTCCCCCTGTTTCTCCACCTTCAGTCGCTCCGCTTGCCTTACCTTGGAGAGCAGTTGCCACTGCCAACAGCAACACACGAGAACGATTTGGTGAGTGGATTAAGAAACACATGCCTTCAGCTGCTTCTTCTGCTCGAATCTCTGCTGCTATTGATATGATGGTTCAGAATAACAGGAAGGATATTGGTAGTTTTCTTAGCGAGCTTCAGGCAAAGGAGAGTCAACTTGATTTTGAATTGCCTCCTGTGGATGTCTTCTAGAGGTATGCAGAGATACTTTAGTGGCATCTGGCTACAATGTTGTGCGGATTGATCATGATTTGCACAAGAGCTGTATCAGTAACTTGATGTCATTTGGTGTGGTGGGCCATTATACCGGTGCGTATCTGGATATTAGGAAGCTTGGTTACTGGTTGACAGGCCATCTCCGCAGGATTGGTCTTCCCGCTTATCGCACCTTGAAAATGCTTGGGAAAAATTTCTTTCTGGTTATGTTTGATGATGCTGCTGTTGCTGATCAATTGGTAGCTCGTGGTGTTGATCCTATGTGGAGTGATTACGTGTTATACCAACCTTATTCTCCTGGCTTCTCACTGGGTATGTGTAATGCTTTAAAGATGCCTTTTTGGTTTTTTATTGTAAATCTTCCACCTGATCTACTTGTGCCAGACTTCCTTGTGAGTGTTGCTAATGGTTTGGGTACTCACTTGGCTCACTCTATAGTTGATGGTACTAAGATTTGTGTTTCTCTGCCTTGTGGTCGAGCTCTGCCTAGTTCAGTTATCATCAATAGTGGTCCTATGTTCCTCAAATTTGATTTGCAACTACTGAATGGTCCGCAACTTGCTGATTTGTTTTCCAACTTGAGTTCTTTGCAAATTTTCGTGCTAAGCGGGATCGCCCTGCCAATGTTCTGATTTCTTCTTCGCCTCTCCCTTCTGCTTCCCCCAGAGCTGTGCCTCCTCAGTCCACATCCTCTAAAGATGCAATTGACAAGGATGTTGATATGCCCTCCGCCTCTAATATGCAGTCTGTGCCAGTTTTTAGTGCTGATGCTAGAGCTAAATTGCAAATGATTCAAGAGCAGCAGGAACGGCGTGAAAGAGCTACAGATGGCTGGACAAAAGTTAATTTAAAGAAGGCTGCCCATAATAAATTTGCTCAGTCTGCCTCTCAGGCAGCACATCCTAGTGGAGATAGGCATGGTAGTGCACAACAGCATGCTATCACTCCCTTATCAGAGGCTGAGGTACTCCGTGGAGGGCCAGAGCAGGGAGGTGGCTCTCCCTTATCACAATCTGCACATAACATAGAGAGGGTGGAGCAGAGCGGAGGCTCCCCTCTGCCAATTGTTCCAGGACACAATGGAAGGGTGGAACAGAGAGGAGGCTCCCCCTTGCCTCTTACTCGCACACGTTGGGCAGACCTCTCTGACGCTGTTAATCTTCCTGGGGCCACTGAGATGGATGTGGAGGACCCTCAATTGCCCACATGAATATTCATTCTTGGAATGTTAGGGGAGTGGCTTCTTCCCCAAGCAAAAGGAGTAGATTATCCCTCTATCTATCTAAGTTCCCCATGGATATATGTTGTTTTAGGAGCACAAGTGCCGTAAAGGCGAGGTTAAAAAGCTGGCCAACATTTTGGGACGTGATTATAATGTGCTTGTGGCGGCTGCTGATTCTGCTAAAGCAGGCGTTCTTACTGCATGGAAGCCCTCTTTGAATGTCACTTTCACTCAAGTGGACAGGTTTGATCGTTGGATAATTGTTAAGTGGAAAGAGTGGGGCAAGAATGTGGTTTAGTGAATGTTTATGCTCACAATTATCCGCGTCAAAGGGGAGCTTTGTGGGCCTCTCTTCGTAGCAAAGTTTTCAGGCTAGGCAATAATGTGGCATGGTTGCTCATTGGAGATTTCAATATGGTTGAAATTGAGGCAGACAGGTGTGGCAGGGGATCACAGGTGGTTCAGGGATTTGAGTGGCAGCAATGGCAACGCCTGCTGCATGATTGTGGCCTTGTGGAGATCGAGGGTGGTCAATCCTTCACATGGTGCAATGGATGGACAGGCAATGGTCGAGCCTACGCCCGACATGATCGTGGCTATTATAATGCAGTAGCTACAGATTTTTTTCAGTTGCAGAGAACTAATTTGTTGGATAGTGCAGTCTCAGATCATAATCCACAATGGTTCTCTACCAGACAACCTCTATGGCGAAGAGCTGCAAAAACTTATTTCAAGCTCAATACTAAACATCTGAAGGATAGTGAATTCATTGCAGGTTGTCGGAATGCATGGTCTCATGAATTCTCTCGTTGTGGTGGCATGGCTAGTATTGTTGATGTTCTTAGGGCTGTTAATTTCTTTGCAAAGCAGTGGGGTCATGCACAGGTGGTCCGGACTAGAGGCGAATTAACCGAGTTGTATCAGGAGTTACAGAAATGCCGTGCTCTTGCCCCTTCTTCTGGTATTAGAGAGAAAGAAATCTTGACAGAGATGACGGTTCATGTGAATCAAGCTAGGATAAAGGCTGGACTAGAATGGTTTAGATCTGGTGATAGATGCTCTCACTTCTTTTTTCGGGCCGCTAAGAGAAGGGAGTGTTCTGATCCGGTTCAGTTGAAGCAGTATCTTCACGACCACTTTTCCTCATTTTCTTTCAAACATCAGTTGCCCTTTCAGGATGATATGCAATCTGCAGTCTTGTCGAAGGTCCACCCCATTGTGTCAGCGGAGCAGCGTGCACACCTAGAATCAGAGATCACCATCAATGACTTACATTCAGAGCTTCTCTTTTAAAGAAAGACAAGTGCCCTGGCCTGGATGGTTTCCCAGTGGAATTTTTCCAGGAATATTGGGATTGGTTGGGTTGCGATCTTTACAATGCTTTCTGTGAGTTTCGTAGGTTCAGAAGTTTGGATAAGATCATTAATACTGGCTGTATTTCTCTTATTCCCAAGTGTAAAGAGCCGAAGACAATATCTGACTGGCGCCCTATCACATTATTGTCTTCCGTGTATAAAATATTTGCGAAGGCCCTTGCAAACAAAGTGCGTGATGTCTTGGTTGTATCAATCTCTCCTACTCAATTTGGATTCTTGCCAAGGAGGAGCATTTTAGACAATGTTGCTGCTGCTTATGAGGGTATGTATTGGGCCAGATTGAAAGGTCAGCGTATAGTCTATCTTAATTAGATTTTGCCAAAGCATATGACAGTGTAGATTGGGAATTTTTGGAAAAAAGCCTCTTAACATTGGGCTTTGGTCAGCAGTTCACCAGTGATGTTATGAAGCTCCATATCTCGGCACGGTCTACTGTGTTGTTTCAGGGGGAACCCTCCACTGTTTTTTCGGTTGGGCGAGGTGTTCGCCAAGGTTGCCCATTAGCTCCACTTTTGTTCACAATAGTAGCTGAGGTCCTCTCACAGCTATTTGCTAAGGCCATGCAGGATGGGATAGTGCAGGGGTTTATGGAGGATGGTTCACAGGAAATTTGTAACCAGTATGCTGAAGACACGTTCCTCTTTCTTGTTGCTGATACAGACAATCTTCAAAATGCAAAGCTTCTTCTTGATACTTTCTCTTTAGCATCTGGAGTTCTTGTTGGTTGGCCAAAGTGTTCTTCATTATGGACGTTTGATGGGGTTGTGCCTTCTTGTGTTGCGGATTTTCCTTGGAAGGTGCTTCCTCATGGGAAGGCTACTAAACTTCTTGGTATACCTGTGGGTATTCATATTTCTACCTCTGATGCTTGGGATATTATCATTGAAGGGTTGCGTAAGCATTTGTTTTGGTGGAATACTGCTAAGCTCTCTCTGCCAGTGTTTTAAGTAATTCCCATGTCTATATGGCCTCTGCCCTTCTGACTTCTCAGTCAAAATTTTAGGTGATTGTTACGATTGTCCGTAACTTTATTTGGGGTGGGACTGAGGAGCATGCTGTGGTCAAGGTTGCATGGTCCAAATGCACCAAGCCAAAATTTGCAGGTGGTTTGGGTATGACAGACTTCCATTTGCAGAGTAAGATTCTAATTTCTAAATTCATTTGGAGGATCCTTAAGGATATGGTTGACTCACCTGGAGTGCGGTTGGTGAAGCAGTCACTTGCACATTGTGTTCCTTTTGGGAAAGCTTCATTAAAACCGCTTCTTCCTTGGAGTCTCTTTTATCAGCTATGCCCTTTTCCTAATGCCTCTTCTTTTTTGAAAGGCTTGCTGGAGTCATGGGAGACAATACGGACCCTATTTCGGATTGATCTTGTTGCATGTCATCAGCTGAGTGCCCCTTGTTGGTGGATACCTGTGGAAAATAATCTTCCGCTTTGTGCCTCGGTTCATCCATTAACTCAACGGCGCTGGAGGTTAGTAGGAATCTTGACAGTTGCGGCATGATATGATTCTGGCCAGTTAGCGACATGGCAAATCTTTCAAACAAAATTCTCATTGTCTCGATGGGACAGACCTATTTGGCAAAAGATTGCTAGTACTCTGCCATTGGTTGCTCCAGAGGCTATTGAAGGGTGCATGTGGGTTTCCCACCAGAGTATTCACGAGCATAGGCTTGTGAACTCTATGTATAGGCTGCTTGTGAATAGTGATATCCTTCCGCCACCCACTAGGTTGTCCCTTCAGCTTTCACCTCCTAATTGGAGATGTATGTGGACTTGGGCTTGGGATAAACTACTCCATCCTAAGGTGGCTGTGCTTTGGTGGCAGATTCTTCATAGATGCCCTCGTGTGAACGTGCTTGTCCGCAGATTTGATCCTCGAGTGTCAGCACTCTGCCCACTGTGCAAGCAAAGGGACGAGACCATTGAGCATTGTTTCTTTTTATGTGTTCATCTCCAGTCTGTTTGGTCTTGGCTGCTTTCTCTTTTTCATGTGACATTGACAAGTCAGCAAGTGCTTCTGGCTATCTATCCGGATACTTGGAATAAGTTGCGGAGCCAAGCATTTCATTTAGCATCAGGATGGTTGTTGTGGTCCATCTGAAAGCGCAGAAGACTGTCTATCTTTCAGGGTTTGGATATTCCTCCTGCAGTTGTCCTCCAGGACGCACAAGCTAGAATCGTTAAAGCTTACCATTGCTCTTCGCTTGCTCCTGCCAAGCGACAGTTGATATTTGAGTCCTATTTGAGTGTGTTGTCTTATGCATAGGCTAATGGTTCTACTCGGTGGATCATGATTATCCTCTGAGACTTTATTCCCGCCTCTGCATTTGTATTTTGCTTTTGGCTTGGAGTTTCAATAAAGTTTGTCGTCCTTTAAAAAAAAAAAATTAATTCATTGAAAGGAATAATGTTTAAAATACTTAAGGGTAAAGATCTAAGTAGGACAGAATAGAGGAGAATGTTTTAGAAAGTTCTAGAATGTTCTACAATGTTTTAGATCTAATTAAGACAGAATAGAAAAGAATGTTTTAGAAAATTCAGAATGTTCTAGATAGTTCTATAATGTTCTAAATCTAATTTAGACAAAATAGAGGAGAATATTTTAGAAAGTTCTAGAATGTTCTAGATAGTTCTAGAATGTTCTGGAATACAAAATGTTTTCTGTAATATTTTAGAATGTTCTAGTAAATGAGATCTGGGTCATCGATCTAGGTGGCCAGTCTCGTCCGTCCTTTCGTGCACAAATATCCCACATGCATTCGTGAAAAAAGGAAAGTCCTTTTCTAGTATATAAGAGGACCATCCACATGATGATGGGCATTCCGGTTCACGATTAGAATGTTCTAGAATGCTTTAGTTCTAGAATGTTCCAAATAATTCTAGAATGTTCTAGAAACTTTTGATCTTCTAGATTGTTCTAGAAAGTTCTAAAATGTTCGAACATTCTAAAAAGTTCTAAAATGTCCTAGAATATTCTTGAATACTCCAGAAAGTTGTAGATACTTCTAGAAGGTTCTAAAATCTTCTGGAAAGTTCTAGAATTCTAGATATTTCTAAAATGTTCTAAAGGTTCTAATCTCATAGATAAGGGAATCTATGGGCATTTTTAAAATCTAAAGGAATCCAGAAGAATCTAAAGGCATCCTCATACAACTTGAGGGATTTTAGGTAGGAGAACCTAATAAAATTTAAAGGAATCTTGTTTAAGGAATCCAATGCAATCCTGGGATAACCTTTAGAAATCAAGGGAAATCTCAAGGGAATCTTATGTACTGACAAGAACTTGCACCGTAGGAACATGATAAAATAGAAATATTGCACCATAGGAACACGCTAAAACTTGAACTTGATGCATATAATAAAATCCGAACATGTAATGCTGAGTTGGTCAGGCCTGGCTAGCCGTTACATGTGATATTGAGTACGGATTTCGTACGAATACTGGGATCATACCTTCAGGAAGTCATGGATATGCAAGAACAACTATGTCCTCAAACATATATCTCTATCTACCATATGTATGTTCTTATAAAGTCGTGTTACACCAAGGAATTTAGCGCAATCCAGTGCATCGATCTGAGATCCGTTAGCCCACGTCGTTTTGGGGTTCTATCCAGTGAGGGGAACTATATGTAAGACTCATCCTGGCCATTGGTCCTGAGATCCTACGGCTCATGTTGCTTCAGATCCTGGCCATTGGTACGAGATCCTACAACTCCCATTGATTTAGATCTTTGCCACGTGGCGCGATCTTATCCCTTGATCGGTCCATGATCCTATGGCTCATGTTGCATGCTCGGCATTTAAGGAGAGGATTTTAAAAGCTTGGATGTTATTTGGAGAATTTGAACCCTGGTCGTTGGCCTCCAAGTCCCCTATTCTAACCAGTATACCAAGTATAATTATATAATTAAAACAGAGTAGAGACTATTCTAGAAAGTTCTAAAATGTAAGGGAGAAAACCTTCCAAAGTTCTAGAATGCTCGAAAAGTTCTAGAATGTTCTAGAAAGTTCCACAATGTTCTAGAAAGTTCTAAAAAGTTCTAGAATGTAAAGAATCTGGAGGAATACTTCAAGAAAGTTCTAGAATATTCTAAAAAGTTCTAAAATGTTCTTAAAAGTTCTATAATGTAAGGGAATCTAGGAGAATCTAAGGGACTCCTTTCAAAAAGCTTTAAAATGTTCTAGAATGTTCTAAAAAGTTCTAGAATGTAAGGGAATCTAGGGAAATCTAAGGGAATCTTTTGAGAAATTTTCAGGAGATTTCAGAAAGTTCTAGAGCGTTCTAGAAAAGTGCTAGAATGTAAGCGAATGTAGGGGAACCTAAAAGAATCTACAAGAATCCTTCCAAAAAGTTCCAAAATGTTCCAAAATGTTCTAAAAAGTTCTAGAATGTTCCAGAAGGTTCTACAATATAATGTAATTCATGGGAATCTAAATAATGCTTCTAGGAAGTTCGAAAATATTCTAGAAAGTTCTAAAATGTAAGGCAAACTAGAGAATCTAGGGGAATCCTTCCAAAAGATTCCAGAATGTTCCACAAAGTTCTAGACTGTTTTAAAGAGTTCTAGAATGTTCCATAAAGTTCTACAGGTCCGAACTTGCACGGTAGGAACTTTCATCGTAGGACGTATTATATAAGGGTAAGGATGTAATTAAAACAGAGTAGAGGAGCTCTACAAAATTCTAGAAAGCTTTAGAATGTTCTAGAATCAGATGTTCTAGAAAGTTCCAGAAAGTTCTAGAATGTAATCCTTCAAAAAAGTTCCAAAATATTTTAGAACATTCTTAAAAGGTCCAGAATGTAAGGGGATCTAAGGCACTCCTTCCAAAAAGCTCCAAAATGTTTTATAAAGTTCTAAAATATAAGGGAATCTAGGGAAATTTAAAGAAATCCTTCTAGAAACTTTTATAATGTTCCAAAAAGTTGTAGAATGTTCTTTGTCACTAACATATATGCATTGCTCTCTCTTGTACCAAATTTCTCTGACAAAAATAAATACTCAGGCCCTCTAAATAACTTATGACAACATGCCACTCTAACGTCAACGGAATAGCCCTTTGATATAGATTTCTTGCTTTTCAGTCTCAATACTCAAGCTTCTGCACAAAAAGTCAAAGGTGCCCCCTGT
The DNA here is from genome assembly GCA_021234155.1 of Isoetes taiwanensis. NCBI lineage: Eukaryota > Viridiplantae > Streptophyta > Lycopodiopsida > Isoetales > Isoetaceae > Isoetes > Isoetes taiwanensis. The sequence continues at coordinate 4,079,770 of JAJEKV010000019.1, read as the reverse complement.
TATTCTAAAATTCTTCTTCCAGAATGTTCCACAAAGTTCTAGACTGTTTTAAAGAGTTCTAGAATGGTCCGAACTTGCACGGTAGGAACTTTCATCGTAGGATGTATTATATAAGGGTAAGGATGTAATTTAAAACAGAGTAGAGGAGAGTGTTCTACAAAATTCTAGAAAGCTTTAGAATGTTCTAGAATCAGATGTTCTAGAAAGTTCCAGAACGTTCTAGAATGTAATCCTTCAAAAAAGTTCCAAAATATTTTAGAACATTCTTAAGAATGTAAGGGAATCTAAGGGGATCTAAGGCACTCCTTTCAAAAAGCTCCAAAATGTTTTATAAAGTTCTAAAATGTAAGGGAATCTAGGGAAATTTAAAGAAATCCTTCTAGAAAATTTCATAATGTTCCAAAAAGTTGTAGAATATTCTTTGTCACTAACATATATGCATTGCTCTCTCTTGTACCAAATTTCTCTGACAAAAATAAAAACTCAGGTCCTCTAAATAACTTATGACAACATGCCACTCTAACATCAACGGGATAGCCCTTCAATATGGATTTCTTGCTTTTCAGTCTCAATACTCAAGCTTCTGCACAAAAAGTCAAAGGTGCCCCCTGTTATTCTAAAGTTCTTCTTCCATCTTGCATCATCATAATAGCCTTTCACAAAATGATCAAACCAAGTAAAACTTCTTGGTTTCATTCACCCAACACTTGCCTAATCAGTATCCATAAATATTATCACACTCGGACATTTGCATTGTGGTAACTTGCTCTTGTAATAGCCTCTATAAAGAGTTGTCCTCGTTTTGTTGAAATAGAAGTGTTGTTAACATTGTAAAATATCCAACCATTGATATCATCATCATTTAATCTAGTTCGTCACCAATTGCTACTTCGTCTTCATTATCAAGCTGCATATAATTCTTATTAGTGGCACCAAATACTAGAGAGAGAATCAAACTTGGTGTATCATTTTTTAAGATTAGGATCATGACAAATATTTGGCTCCTAAAATTATCCTTGATATTTATAGATCTTGTTAAATAAAAAAAGGGTAGGAAATTGTTGCATGATCCAAATGTGCAGTCAGAATATAATTGGACTGAATCTCTAGAGAAAGAATGTGGGGAAAACCCCTACAAAGAGAACATTGAGACAAAGAAATGCTAGAGAGAGAACATGGACAAGGCGCTAGAGAGAGAAACAACCAAATTTGGTGCATCATTTCTGAAGACTATGACAAATATTCAGCTGATATTTGAAGATCTGTTAAGTAAAAAATACCTAATAATTTTGAAAGGAACCTTTAGCTAATGATAGAAGAATGGTATTCGACAATTAGAGCTCAGATCTTTATAGTTTGTTGGGGCATAGTATAGTTTCTAAATTGGAGCAACACACATATGGTTAGCAAAACTATTAAGAGAATAAATATATTTTCAATAAAAAGACTTCAAAACATCATCAGCAACACTGCTGATATAAGAGTGATAAGCATTATAGATGGAGTATAAAAAACCATTGTTCCTGAACCTTTGGTAGGAGGAGGGGCAGAAGTGCTAGAAGGAGAAGGGGAAGGAGCACCTGCATACAAATACATACAAAGTTGATTAGAGATTACATGGATAGGTCAAGTTGGCACGATGTAGCAATGCATAAAAGAGAATTGATTGTAAGTTTTTATTTATAAGTGTCACTCGGCCATAAAAGAGGACAGGAATCTCTACCAATAAGTCAAACTATGTCGCTTCTTCTATGCCAAATACTATTTGGTATAGGAAGTGCATTATTAGTTTATAACCTTCGATTTAGAGTATTTTAGGTCATAAGGAAACGATATCTCTTTGATGTGCAGTTCCACTTTAAGTAGTTAATTTTATATCAATAGCCTCAATTTTGCAACATTCTTCTTTCCTTCTCTCTTCCCTTTCTTTAAGGAAAAAAAACTTTTAATCAAGGGCAATTTATAAAAATGCCATCCTATTCTATCAAAATTTTTAAAATTACCTCTGTGCTTTCATAAATATGGAAATGCCCCTACCTGGACCTATTGTTGGGAACAACTACAGAAGATTTCATGCTAAATTATGATGGCTTTATCAATCTCTGAAGAGCAAATTTTCTAGCATGATACAGCCTTAGATGATGTCATTGAAGTTTGGGCAGACTTCTATGACTATGAAAGGTATTTAGAGTACGGGATGTGCTATATCTAGCTATCATTATCAACCAGATGGTATATCTGACAAAAAAAATGGTATATCTGGCCCAAAACCAAGAGCAAAACTATGTGGCAGGGCGAAGATCGTTAGTCGGATCATTTTTGCAATTTTGTGGACAGCTTGAACTGCTTTAAAATGCCTTCCAATCACTTTTCTTGCCTCTTTAATATTGGATTTGGTGAAGAGAGAAAGTGATTTGAGCTCAGATAGAGCCGGATCGATGAAAAAGGCCCCCAAATTTGTTGGGTTTGGACTTGGAACTGCGAAGTGCATAGTAACTGATAATGAATGGCCAGATATGCCACTTTTTTTGGCCAGATATACCACATCACGAACTCTAGATACGGCATTCCTAGATAAACTATATATTCTTTTCAATTCTGGTTGCTTGTGCAAAAACAGAAATAGATATAAATAACCATGAATAAAGCTTTGCTCGCTTAAAGGAATTCTAGTTTTTATATAGAGAGGGAAGCTGGATTGCAATGATATCAGGCTTGCAAGAAATTATGCAGAATGCTTCTCCGCATGAGTTCCTCATTCTAGTGTCGAATCACAAGTTCAACTCATGGTGTAACACTTTTCTAATCAGATCTTCCTAACTGCAGCATATAAACCCACACAAATTCCACACAAAAACTGCCATATAAATTTCGCACAGAGATAGATACATGGGCTATGCTTAGACCTTTGGACGGAACAAACTAAAAAACTCTTGCGGTTCTTTCTTCTCAAGCTTGTTTCAAGAGATTGGTGGCATGTCAAGTCCGGATAGCTAAAATTACAAGGGCATTTATAAATTTCCCTTTAATCAAAAGTGAAAATTATACAATGTATATATCTCACGTAATTATGTAAGCACAAGCAATGCCACTAAAACATGAGCCTGAAGCACGATGTACTTACTCCAGTAGAGAATATTAGTTATAAGAGTTGGGTCAAAAACGTTATGACTGTGTATACTTTATGCATGCATGTATGTGTGAGTGTATATATATGCATGTGCTTATATATAGTGCGTATAGATTGTTTTGACTCACTTTTGTTACATGACTGATGATCATCGCACTCATATTCCCTATCATCTGCCTCCCCAGTATAACAATTGCCACCGACACTATGCAAAGTAAACAAACATTTATGATAAGTACTACGTGGTATATAGATGGAACAAAGATCATTTTGTTACCTTTTAAATGTAGAATATGGCAAAGTTGGTCTGGATCCTGTAAGAAAGTTGCAACTCAAGTACCTATCAAGTCATAAGTATCATTGTTATAAAATATATAAGGGTCATGCCTATTTGAAACACATCAAAAGACCCTCCATTTTAGGAGATAAAAATATCAAAGTACAATTATTAAGTTCCTGAACCACAACTATGAAGCAATCTATTTGCCTTAGGCGAGCATCTACTTAAAGAGTGTTGCTAAACTGAAGGTATATGCAAAATAGTGTACCCACTAATGTTGACCTATTCCGTTCATCTTTCAAAATGCTTCATGTGAGTTGGAGATGCTTGAGAAAATTGCTATTGATTGTCAAAATTTTGAAAGCCACAGACTTCACATATTTTTTTGTTCTTTCTCATGGCATACAATGTCAGAATTTGATCAAATTCAAAAAGAGGAAAGGGTATTTCTTGAAATACGAAAAAGATGGAGGGTATTTGATGAAATTCTAATTCTATGGGCCCATACATCAACCAAGGTTATTCCATGAAGTTTAAGAAACTCAGGTATTTCATGAACAATAAAACATAAGGGCATTTGAGTGTATCTTCCATTTATCTTTAATCATCGTTCAAACTCATCAGTGTGGATTTTAAAGAGAATCCATGATGCCAATAAGTCATTTAAGTTAGGGGATTGTATGCAAAACATTAAGATCTATAGAATAATTGTATTTGATCATTTTTCTTTGCTCTTGGCAATCAGTGCGTTCGTTGTGACAAAATGACAATAATAGAATGCAGAGAGTGAGTTTCATCTAATTTAATTACGTTAAGCTATCTTCAAAACAAATCCAACATGCTCCATTTATAACGGAAGAGCATCTGATTTTTCAGAAGATGAAAAGTTTAAGATGCACAAATTTCCAATCGCTGAAGGTGGCATCAATGATATTGCTATTCTTGTCAATGACTAGTGACTTTACCAAAATTGGCAATGACATGCTTCCATTCATGCTACTGCCATCAAATTTACAATCAAGAGAAATTGTACGTTGAATAGAGTTTTTCAACATAAAGAGACCCAAACTTGTATAAACTTAAGAGTCATGAACATTTCATACTGGAAGTATGAGTCGGCTCATCAATATTGGTGGGACGACAATGTAAAGTGATTGTTGGGGATAGAGAGCCCAATGAACAATATTGGGCTTCTGCATGTATCTCATAAAATTAAATTGGATTGAACTTTATCATCCATGAAAACCAAAAGATCAATGGGACCTAAAATACAAGAAATAGTACACCAGAGCATTACTGTCTAGGATTAAAAGTCCGCTGCCTTGAAAGGTTTTGAGGAAAATTCCTCAAGGGTAATAAATTTATTGATAAATTGTATAGTTGTACATGTCAATGGGTTGATGCAGGGCATATTTGGGATGAAATGGACTATTTAGAGGAGGGTGGAGGGAGGGGGAGAGAGAACCAAGTGTTTTTAAGTGTATTAGAGACTAGTTAGCCTATGAAATACACATGCAAGACCAGCATTGCTTTATAGGTTCTACCTCCAATTTGGAGGGCAATCAAGAGGTAGAGATAGCATTGCATAGTTAATGAATGCTCATCTATCTATCTATCTATCTATCTATCTATCTATCTATCTATCTATCTATCTATCTATCTATCTATCTATCTATCTATCTATCTATCTATCTATCTATCTATCTATCTATCTATCTATCTATCTATCTATCTATCTATCTATCTATCTATCTATCTATCTATCTATCTATCTATCTATCTATCTATCTATCTATCTATCTATCTAAACTTTAAATGGCTTTTCATCATTCTTTCACCATGAATTAGCATAAGAAGATATTATTCCCATCATACAAACTAGGAATCCAAATTGTAAGACCTGCCACCTTCTCTCTTTAAAGTCCTAAGCTTTAAATGGTCCTCCCATCATTCTTTCACCAAGATTGGGTGATGGGAATAGCGGCTCCAGCCAAATACCAAAATTCTGATTCTAGAGCTAACTTCAAACAATAGAACTTTAAAGTCCCCAACTTTTAATGGCTCTTCCATCATTCTTACACCACAAATGAGAGTAAGAAGGTGTCACTTCCATCATCCAAACTAGGAAGCCAAATAGCAAAACTCTAATTCTAGAGCTAACTTCAAATAATAAAAGAAAAAAAGAAAGCAATAATTTATAAATTCTAATTCTAGAGCTAACTTCAAACAATAAAACTTTAAAGTCCTCATTCCTATCATTATTTGGTTTCACTCACTTTTAAATCCTATTCTCATCATACTGATAGTTATTGTGCTATATATTCTAAACAAGGTGCATCCTGGACTGCCTCGGTCGTTGAATCTGTCTATCCTATGACCTAGATTGTATGTTGGGACCTCTGGGTGCCTCTCATTTCGATTATGGTCATTTATGATTGGGTGAGGTTATGATTTTGAAATATGAAATACAAATTCCCCTAAAGTTTTAGAATATGAAATACAGAGATTTGAACCTCTACTAAAATAATTCAATATCTTACAAGGTTTGTAAATGCTTTTTACGAAGTTTTATTGAAGGGAAAAAAATTAATCAAAAAAGGAGGTTTTTTTCTTTTATGGACCACTAGTTTTATGATTGGCATCAGGATATTTTCTTCCTCTTAAAAAAGGACATGAGATGAGATAATATCAGAATGTATGCAACTAAAAAAGTATGCAGGCGAATTATACAAAGAAATTAGAATTCCGATTAGGGTCCGGTTAGGCAATTTCTGGAGTTTGGAAGCGATTCCGAACAAACCTATGGAGTTTTCAGGCAGTTCTGAGCAATTTTTGGAATTTATAGAGGATTGAATGTACTTCTTATCATGATTCTTGGAGCAAAAATCTACCATCGAAATCTACAGAGAGCAGATCCAGCTCCCAGGCTTAAGCATGCAAAGGGGCAGTTATTTACTTTTCTGCAACATTCATTTTTAGCAAAATCCAGTTGACTTGGTAATAGGCGGATTAGCTTAAGAGCTTGCATTATCCCAAGGTTTTAAGCTTGGGAATGACTAGGTACATTCCGGCGGATTTGCTTCTTCAACGATTATTGAAGGTGAGGACCTTCATGATCTTGGCTATAAAATTCCCATAGAAGAAAAAAAAATTGAAAATTTGTTATTTGGGTTGTTTATATGGGATTTGTGATTTTTTGGGTTGTGTTTTTCTAATAAGAGTGCTTTAACCAATGCAACCATCGAATTATTGTGCTTATATTTTCTATTGAATCTATGGTTTTTTTCCCTTATAATAACCTATTTAATTGTTATAGAGGTATGGTCTCAGGAGTGGTGATTCATGCATTCATATCAAATCCCCCTGGAACCCCCGGTTATTATACTACATATTCATATCTCTTATAATCACATACAATCAATTATAGCTTCAAGATGTGGATTATTGATATAATGATTAGATCTTATGCAAGATTTACTATATGTACCTAAACCTACTAATTCTTTAACGACTGCATGTCTAAGATTTTCATGCATCTATTATCTATAATTCTTCGGAATAATTGAGTACAATAATCTTTGTTGCAAATTTTTGCATCTTATATATCTAAGTGTAAGACCTTTTTGCACAAGATTATTGTTTGTATGTGCATAATAAAACTAGGAAAGGTGGATTCAACCAAGAAAGATGTAAGTACACTTACGTGCTAGATAAATGTGCGCTCTCTAACCATGAAGGTACTTGCCCTGATAGCCGATTGTCTGATAACTTCCTAATGTAATTGTAAGAATATACTAACATTAGTAATAAGTTGTTTGATTAACAATTATATAAAAAGACATACAAATCAGAGAGGCTTTTCATATTGCTCCAAGATTCAGGAATTTCTCCTTCTAGACTATTCTTATTTAACCACCTGCAATGTACAGTTAATGGCAAAGAAATCAATAAGCTTATAAGTAGGATATTTTTTCTTAATATAAGTTTAAACTTGAACATACAATGTTGCTAGCTTCGTGAAGTTTGCTCCCCATTCTTTTGGCAAATTTCCAGTGAGGTCACAGCTATGCATTTTTCTGAGAATAAGATAAACCGTAAGCTAAATTTTGTGTAACATCATCATTAGGCTTTTTCGAGGGTTATATACTATTACTATTGCCTAAAAAAATTTGCAATGAAAAACTAAGTGACACAATTTTCTTCAATCATTTGTAAAGGGGAAAATCCTTATTCATATAATATAGAGCAATTGCATGATGTATATTTTAAAAATCTTGTGAAGGTCAAAAGATTAAGTCAACAACTTACAAAAACGTTAGATTTTGTAAGAACCCAAGGTGTACAGGTACATCAATCTGTAATGGGTTGCCCCATAAGTTTCTGGAAGATGAAACACTACATCAGAATTAAAGAAGCATATTGAAGAGAGGAATATGAAGATATCTTATCTTGAAAGTCTGACGTCCTTCAACAAAAAAAATATCTTATCTTGACAACTTAAATAGGTACCATGGGAGAAGTTTTTTGTAAAATATACAATTAGAACAAAGTAAACGGTTTTTTTTTTTTTTTTTTTGAAGGACTTGAGCCTTTATTATCCAGAGAAAGTTACAGAGTACGATGGGGACTAATAACTCAGTGGAGAGAATGTCCACCAGAGCAAAACCACCCCACTCAAATACAACATCTAAACAATATGAAGAGCAAGCAAAAACTCATAAGTAAACGTATATGCATGCCTTAGGACAAAGCAAATGTATATCGCACCAAACAAATCTACTATTAAGGTATTGTCACATTCATGGTGAGGATTTTCTACAATAAATTTTGGCTTTTAACTTCATCATAGATTAACCAAATTAGAATGTCTCATGAGCAAGAAAAGAACTATAAAATCTCATTTCCTTTTTTTTTAAGCGGTTAGTTGCACAACATACAGAGGTATATCTTTCTATATGAACTGCTACAACAAAATGTAGAGGGCTAAATTTTCATGCAATGCAAGGAGGTGTGCTTGGTCATCATATTGATCCAACAACAGCAATTAGCTTATTTTTAAAACTCTAATATCATTACTACAAATGTTTTTCTTTTGAAAATTTCAAGGCAGGAGTGTTTGAATCTTAGTAGAAATGGTTTGTATGGGTTCTATGGTCTCCATGGACGCAAAGATTACTTCTCAGATAAAAAGGTAGCTTCTAAGAATGGGAGTATATCGAGTGTCCATAAAGTTGTATAGTTTCCACTGAACATCAAGAAAAGGAGGAGGATGATGTTTATATCCAATGAAGTCCATTTTATCTATGAGATGCACATACAATACCAACACTTGTTGGTTGGGTCCTTTAGCTAACATAGAAGAAGACTCAAATTTGAGACCACCTAAAAATCAGGCAGGTAGATAATTAGTGAAAATAATTATTAAAATCGACCTCGATCTCCAAGAAAGGTAAAGAAAGTGGTTCTTATATATCTTCATGGAACACCCAATGTGAAACTCAACAATTTGTCATCATCCAAATTGGCTTTCTTTATTAATAAAGAGAATAAGAAATCATCATCAACACACTAGAATATATGCTTAACCTAAACAATGAAAGAAATAGAGAATACAAATTATAGTACCATCGGAAGAAACAAATGCTCAAGTTGGCAATAATCATGATTCATGATGAACCTGAATACCTATCCAATATAGGCTTTACTAAACTCTAAATTTAAAAGAAGCTTGACATAAAGACTAGAATGAAGCCAAAATCAAACAAAAAGCAAAATATATACTATGAAATGTCAAACTGACGAATATTTACATCTAGAGAAAATTATCGACAGTCAATGATTGCTTACAATTCAGATAGATGAGTCAGGGTGTACAGTTCTTCTGGTAGATCCTCGGTAAAGCTATTGTTGGGAATGTGCCTACAATTCATTTGCCAAAGTGCATAATAACTTAGCACTTGAAGTCCTTAAATCTATTGATGTCTCATAAGGTAAAGCGTAATGAAGGTTTAATTCTGGAAGCAAACATATAGATAACAAATTGAACCGAAATGGGAGTGCATGAAGAAAAGTTTGTTATGAAAATTAAAATTAAGAAGTACGAGGGTAGAAATGGTAAGTTGAATACATAAACAAAGATGTAGATTATAAATATACAGATAAGTAGCCCTTCGTAGTCTACCATAGAGGTGGAGTAGGAGGAGGAATTTTTACGTCGTGCCACATTCACTACAAGAGGATGGGGGGTATAGTGTCAACCTTTGTGACAAGCCGCAGATCTTGTGTCAATTTTGTGTCAACAAATGCTACTATCTTGACACAAACTGCTTGTGTTGTGTCAAAAATGATTGCCGCATCTGATTGGGCATATGACATACACACCACATTAACATTAACATTAACATTCCTTTGTTGAGTCCTTTCCCCAACCACTTACATTGAATGCTATTGTAGGCAACCTCGAATTCGAGATATATTTGTTCAACATAGACTCTTCTATAGAACATCTTGCCAACCTCCATTTAAAGGCTATATCATTTTCGTTTGGCACACCATCAATTAATGAAGGACAATTATCAACTAGTGAAAGATTATTATGTAAGATTATTATCCATCAATTAAAGACTATTATGAAGGGTATCTTCTTATATCCGCTGGGGTTATAATCATGTCTTTGTATTTTATGTTGTGATTCATAAACAAAACTTGCCGAAAAAAAAAAAAAAAAAAAAAAAAAAAAAAGCCATGTGCCTATATTATTGTAGATGTATATAGAGCATTTTTACGACTGTGTTAGATCTATTCTATTTATTAAAACTCACAAGAACTCGAGTTTTTCAAGTTTCCCAATATTCTTTGGTAGTTGTCCACTGAGTTGACATCCACCACAACGACTGTAAGACAGAGTGCAGAAAATTAGATATAGATTAAGTATTTAGCACATAAGCTAACGGGCACTTACAAATCGACAAGATTTGATATCTTTAAAAGAACATTTGGAAAGGGAACTCCAAATGGATTCCTGCTCAAGTTCCTAGAAAATAAAGACAATGAGTCAAAAAAAAAAGAGAGGGGGGTCTTGGACTAGCCTAAACTAGTACAAACATCAACATTGAACTCTCCGCTGTCTTATCTGGCCATACATGGACAACGAAGTCCAATATGGTACCAACCCTCAAGATGTTACATATCAATCTTTAGATCTAAGACAATGCATGCAAATATTCACATGCGTGTTATAGAAATAAAAGATTGATGTGATACTCCTCATCATCAAAAGAAAAGTGTTCAATGAAGTCATATCATAGTTGAGAATCTAGGCAACTGTATGCTACTTGTATTTTCTAGGCTTTTAGGTTTTTCATACAAAGTTCTTTCTATTTCTTATAGCTTAGATGGTAATAGTATGCCCTTTTGAGAGTCTCAATTGAAGATTTACATGTGCAATGAATTGAAATACCATACAATAATTGGAAACTCCCACCTGACAATTGAGAATTATAATTGTGAAGGTTTTGAAAATATCACTTGATCCTTACATAAGAATGACTGAATTTCACATTTATCTATCAAATCTCTATTGTATTCCACCAAATTAAACATCTCAATGATCTCTAGTTGATGGAAACAATGGGAGTATCTCCAAAGGTAGATATCGTGTGCTGTGACTTAGAACTTATTGTCTATTTTTCTATCTACTTGAGGTAGCCTCATGGAGCCTGTGATATCTTTTCATATCCAATTAAATTGACATATGTCTGATCTTTGATGTTATTCCATAATTCATACGCATGACACATCTATAAGAACTCTTAAGTAATGTGATACGACATACCTGAGGTAGCCTCATGGAGATTAACATATCTTTTCATCTCCAATAAAAATATGGCATGTGGGTGACCTTCGATGTTATCCCATAACCCATAAGCATCCCTCGTATGATATCATCTCCATCTTGTTACAAATCTAAATACTTAAGGATAACCAACTACTCAAAGGATAGATCCTTAGTGGGTCTTAACCTCTCCAGGTTTTTATCCCATATTTTATAAGCATTCCTGATCATATGTTCCTCCTTGTGTCCTTAGTGGTCCTTAACTTCCTCCTCTTCTTGGGATGCTTGCACTCAAGCACGTGGACACCACCAAAAAAAATTAACCTTGAGTTCTGATACCAAACGTTATGAAACTAGCACTTCTAATAATAATCAAACCACCAAAAGGGTGGATACTTAGTAGGCCCTAACTTTCCAAGTTTTATCCCATACCCCATAGGCATCCCTCAATTTATATCATTTGCTACCAAGCCTGAACCCTACCATTTTGGACAATCCTAGCCCTTCTAAATTATCATAATTACTCTCGAATGAATAAGTTTCATCTCATCCATAGCTTTGGCCATGGTACCTCCAAGTGGCAAGTCTATCTGCCTTGTCAAGATATTGGTTTAGCTCGAACCTAGTCAGAGAATAGAGATCTTACTATCCCATAAATCCATCAGCATAATAAACACTTTTTTTTAGTATAACATGTTGAATTTTATGTGGTGGGGTTTCGATCAGAGACAAGTCTCACTATCTCGAAAGATCTCTAAAGGGGGGTACAGTCGAATCTATATCATTGTTTGGATCCCCTCCATTTATGCTTTATAATATCTTTATCTTTATACCATGTTATACTATGTTGGGGTGGGTTGTTTGACCGAAGACCGATTCCATGGTCTCAAACTTCCCTAATGGTTGGGTCAGCCATTTTGAATTACTATTTTGACTCCAATATCAAGTCGAAGATGTCATATATTTGGAGAAATTGTCTCCCAAATTGTGTGATCGAATGATCAAGCCAAAGACGTCATATACTTGGAACAGTTGTCTCCCAAATTGTGTGATAGAATGACCTGCATCAGTTGATGTGCATTGCCATAGAACTTTTTTAATACGAAATTGCAGTAAATCATTTGTCACAAGGCTAAACCTTGTCAATTATGCTACAACAATGCAAACACTAAATTCCTCAACCAATATAGCACGCACTACTGAATGTCATCATATATTTCGACATATGGGTCCATTATACCCATATCTAAATGTATGTAATAAATGTTCAAGTCAATATGCAAGCTGCGAGAAATAATGTTGGTCCCGCACTTGTATCACACATATAGCAATGCTGTTAATCAACCTTATGAAGAGAATAGAAGATATCAAAGATTATTTGTAATTACATGCTATTTGCAATGAGGCTCACAATTTGAGGAGGGTCTGAATGAGCCCATCCCCAAGGCGACCTCACATGACTAAGATCTAATTTGGCAAAAAAATGCTTAAACTTGTGAAAAAATAGGCATGGTAAATAAATAAAAAAGGGACAAATTAGACCTGCATGATGGCATATAATGCATATACGACACTGATTGGTCTGTGGGGTATGGAATAAAGCCTTGGAAATGTTGGGATCCATTGGATAGGGATTTCTGTCAAGGATTCGTCCCTTTGGGGTGCTGGTTAGCCCTATGGATTTAGGTTGCAACATTTGGTATTGGGCCCAAGATTCAATTTCTCATAGCAACATTGGTGTATTGCTGAGGGCAAGCATCTAGAGGAAGAGGAGGAATTGATATGGTCTGTGGGGTATGGGCCCATTGGATAAAGATTTTCACAAAGGATCTGCCCCTTTGGTGTGTTGATTAACCATATGGATTTAGGGTGTAATAAACACGCCTATAGCTCATTTGGGCTTGCTTTTTCTTTAAATCCAAATGTCGTATCCCAGCATACCGAAGAAAAAATATTAGTTTGATTACGCCTAATCAATCACTACATGTGCTTTTGCGGATGTGGTACTAGCATCTTATATCATGGAGGTTTGACAGGTGAAACTTTGACCATGTGCATGTACATATTCATCAGTATGTTCATAACTGTAAAGTTTTTCCCTCAAAAACCTTCCAAGGAAGGGTTCTTGAAATCCTGCACATTTCTACTCCACTGGCAACATCAATTCATCCCCTTACACAGAGACGGTTCTCGCAGGTGTTATCTCTATTCAAGCATGGTATGAAGCCGGTCGCCTACGTTCTTGGCCTGAATTTCAGGCAAAGTTTCTACTCTCTCGTTGGGATGCGTCTGTATGGGAGAAGGTCGCAGAAAATTTGCCCCTTATGGTGCAGATTGGTGTGACAAAAGGTGCCTTGGGACTGTCATGAAAATATTCACAAACGTAAGCACTTTGTCAAATCAGTATATCGCCTTCTTTTAGCACCACAGCCCCTCCAGTTGCCAGATGGGTGGCACATACAGGTTCCACATCCCACTTTGCATCGTACATGGCGATGGCTTTGGGATAAGTTGCTTCACCCTAAAGTCTCTGTACTATGGTGGCAGGTTATTCACAGGTGCCTGCGTGTTAATGCCTTCCGACATCGTTATGATCCTTGCATATCTGCAATAGGCCCGCTCTGCCTTTCAGATGTTGAGACTCTTGAGCACTGTCTCTTCTATTGTTCGGAGGTTCAGCCGACGTGGTCCTGGCTACAAGGTTTGTTTAACAGTGCATTGGACTGGCGATGCATCCTCTTGGCATCCTATCCCAATGCATGGCCCCAGCTAAACAGAGGGCATTCCATCTTGGTTCTGGTTGGCTCCTGTGGTCGATATGGGAGCATCGCCAACATCACATCTTTCAGAGCATTTATTCATCTGTATATGGTGTTATTACGGTGGCCCAGAAAAAGATATTGACAACTTAAGAGTGTTCCTCCCTAAAGTCAAAAATGACGGAACGTATCTGGATTCAGTATTTTCAAATTGATTCTTATCGTTAATCTCCTATTCTAGAGTAAGTACATTGTGGTTCAGGCTCGTGCTCCTGTGGCATCTTTTTATGCTTGCACAGTTAGATGAGACATGTACATTTTGTACTTTTTATATATGATTAATAAATTTTTTGGCTTTCGTCCTTAAAAAAAAAAAAAAAAAAAACTAACTTTAATGTGGTTGCATCAAAAAGCTTTGGTTTTTTTTTGTCCTTATGGATGACATCAAAAAGATAGAAAATAATATTGGGATGAAGCAGGATTGAACGAGAAATACGTTGTGCTTTCTCATTAAAGTCATTAAATTAAGACTAACTTAAAGGATTGCGAAGATATGCATTTTCACTATACCGATTATGGACCATTTAGATTAAGCTCCTAAAATCAACTTAACCTAACTTCTACAATGAGCTTGTCCTTCACACTAGTAGTTAAGAGGTACTGTTAGAGATAAATGTACTCTTTTTTTTACCTTCCATTAAAAGATATCGTTATATAAAATAACGAAGAAATATAAAAAGTCAAAATTATCCTGTATTTTTTATTAGATACAATTCAAATTTTCTTGGGAACTTAAAATATCCAATTATTTAGGGGAATGTAGGAGATTTTATGATAGGTATTAAAAGTGTCCTAAACACTCTCCTACAAATTGATTTAATATATAAGTGATGCAAAAGTGGAAAAGGGAAATGCCAAGATAAATAAAAGACTTATTCACCATCTCATTAACTGTGTAGTCTAGGAGACAAACAATGAAAATGAAAATGAAAACGCAAATGCAAATAGGAGCTCATGAAGGAGCTTAAAAAAAAAAGCAAAGCGCTATATGTGAGCATCTCATTGCATGTATGTTTTGTTAGCATCACCAAACCTTGTACTATTATCATCTCATAAGTTAAGGCAGAGAATAACACTCCCTCAAACTCAAGGCAAGCGCTAAAGCATAGGCGTTTACTTTAAATTTGCATGCTTGGTGATCGTATTTTTCCATTTTACATAGTCTTTTTTGTAACGATTGAGCTCTCATAAAAAATGCAAAAGAAAGAAGGTGCGTGTATTCTTGTTTATAAGGAGTGAGCAAATTAATGTTCTCATAAAATTGGGAAAGCAAAAATTCTTGTCTAGCCCTAACTCCAAGCAAATAAAGTGCATAGGCATAATTCGTA
The DNA here is from genome assembly GCA_021234155.1 of Isoetes taiwanensis. Classification (NCBI taxonomy): domain Eukaryota; kingdom Viridiplantae; phylum Streptophyta; class Lycopodiopsida; order Isoetales; family Isoetaceae; genus Isoetes; species Isoetes taiwanensis. The sequence goes on along the minus strand of JAJEKV010000019.1, from coordinate 4,064,379 downwards.
ATCAGCATAATTAATGTTATAATGAATCGTTTTAAATATGGATCTAGTAGATACTTACATTGCTTTGAGATTGACCAAATTTATAAATGAAGAAGGTACATCTCCTGTCAAGCTATTGGTGTGAAGATCAAGAACTTGTAAATTCACCAGGTTTCCTAATTCCGTTGGTATTTTTCCAGTTAGGCCTATGCTTGTTAGGTTTCTACAAAACAGAACTATATAGTTAGAACATTGTTGATTTGAATATGCAAAACATGTGTAACATGGGTGGAGGTGTAAATTGTATGGATCTATTACCTTTGATTAGGCCACGTACCTTATTGGACCCCAACCAAGTTCTAAAGTTTTGCATCTTAAAGCTTATGAAACTTTTCATTGCTATCTTCCTTGTTAGACCTTCTAATCCCCATATTAGTCTTTGAAAAAAACTCCAGACCACATGCAGATCCACCACAATTTATATGGTATACCATAAACTAGAAATTGAAAGATATTGATTCTGGTAAACGCTATGAATTGATTACCAATCTGGACCATCTGCCTTATGGACTATGATATCAAGTTATGTTGGTTTATAATTAGGTAAGGTCATGTTTCATCTAAAGTTTCTTGAACAATTTTGAACAATCTGACAAGAACAAATATAAGACACCCTACAAATAAGAAGTGGCTGGCTATTGGCACTGCATACTTCAACAGAAATGGAAACCAGATTTGATCAAGGGCATAGTGAATTCTGGTATGAAGAAACAACATGGAAAATGTATTTGATAAATGAAAGAGATAGACTCTAGTAATAAAAGTATCTATTACTTAAAGTTCCAACATGACTTATTTTCATTTGCCGCATGACAGTGCAATCATTAAAAAGTTTGTGCTGCAGTTCTCACAAAGAGCAACATATAATACTTGTGTTAAAGGTTCTAAAATTTTATAGCCTAACACAGATCCAATTTAAGGACAACATAGGTCAGTAGGGAGTGGCTAAACTTTCAAGAGACGTAGCATATCACCAAAATGATAACTATTTAAAGGCTGCTTGAGTTGGCATAGCATGTGTGAATAAGTTTGCAAATGAGTTTCTCCAATGAGTCTGCAGGTCAAGATGGAAATATAGTCCTATTACATGCTCTGATACAGATCTTATGCAGTAGTCTCTTTCACTTCTGGCCTCTTAACAACATTTTAGAAACATAAGATTTGATGACGCTGGCATATTGAAATATTTGCTGAAAGACCTTTGACCATATCCTTACCCTTCCTAAAGACCTACCACACATCACTGATCACTTAATGGACACAAACAGGCCCAGCAAGTGGCATGTATGATGAGAATAATCTCCAAGCTTGACACCAAGTATCTATTCTTACTAAGCTTTTAATGGTGTTTGCAGCTGAGTGCTTATTTTACATTCAGGAAGAAATTGACCAAAAATAGGGAGAGCTTTACTATGCTAAAATTAAACACTTACAATTTAGTAACCTTCTCTCCACTACATGTTACTCCAAACCAGTCTTTACAGGGATCAGTGCCATTTTTCCATGAGTCAAGATATGTGTTATTCATACCAACTTGGTTTTTGAAGGCAAGCAAAGATTCATCTACAGCATGAAAATGGGGTAAAGAAAGCAGATTCATATTAAAGCTGCACAGACCAAACTTAACAAAATCAAGTACCTTCATTCATTGCATGACAGAAAGCGGCCGTAAGAACTAAAGCCAGGGAAATAAAGAGCCTGCATATGTGACGCATTTTGATGTATGTCTACAAAAGGTCAATAGCTTAGAACTGGCAAAATTTCTAACGGGATCAAACTCTGCAGAAAATACTCACCTCAAAAGGAACACAGCTTGAGCAGAACATTCCAAGGCTTAAGAATTGCTATTGCACAGCATGCAGCTCCTTCATGCTGTTGACCTTAAAATGTTTGATCTGTTCTCCGACGCATCTACTTCCGCACAAGTTCCTAAATGTACCCCTGATCCAGAAAAGACAAGGGACGAAAGAACAGAGATTGTAGAAAAGGAAAATTTCTGCTGCAAAGAAGTGTGTGGAGCCATACTCATACATGTGCCATTAATGCTGTGTACAAGTTTTCAAAGCGCCCTCTGTCGCAAATTGCCCTATTATTAATATCCTAGTCAAGAATTGTAAAAGGTCTAACAAAGTGTGCAAGTACACCTGCAATTTTGGTCGACGGCTGCCCCCCAACCTCGCCCAAAACCCAACCCCCCTCCCCAAAAAAAAAAAAAACAAAAGCCAAGGGGAGCGGCTTCATGTCGTGCCACGCTGCAGGAGGCTCCACCAGGTTACGGCTCAGGATACTTTTACCCTTGATTCGGTGATCCCGGAGATAAATTTACCGGCCTCCGGGATCCCGGGTCTCTCTCGACGGGGTCCGTTGGGGAGACCCCGTTCTGAGGTACGGCAGACGCCACGTCGGCCCAGACCATCCCCGTCGTCCAAACCCCCGCGGTTCAGCGGCCGTCCAAGCCTCGAGATCCCCGCCTCAGGGATCATCCACCTGATCCCCTCCTCAGGGATCCCCACGGTCGCCGGCCGTGCGGTGGGCGATATCCGTAGAGGTGATCCCCTCCTCAGGGATCCCAGAGCACCCGGACGGATCCCCTCCTCAGGGATCACCCGTGGTGGTGATCTTGGCGGACTCTATCCGTAGATTGATCCCCACCTCAGGGATCCCAGGGCACCCAGGATCTGGGATCCCCTCCTCAGGGATCACCCGTGGTGGTGATAACTTGGGCCTTATCTGCCAGTGGTGATCCCCTCCTCCGGGATCCCGCGATAGCAGCCGGACTCTATCCGTAGAGTTGATCCCTCCTCCTCCTGGGATCCCCGGGCACCCGGGGCCAGCGGATCCCCTCCTCCGGGATCACCCCCTCCAGATGGGCGATAAGGGATCTTGGGGGGCCTATCCGTAGTGGTGATCCCCTCCTCCCGGATCCCGATATGGTGGCGCGTGGATCCCGTGACTTGGATCCTGTGCATTTTCTAGATTCTGTTTTGGACTACCAAAGAGGTGTGTTGATGCCGATCGATGGCGGTGCCCTTCACATTAAATTTCCCTGTGGTGGTTGAGAGCCCCTTCATCAAGGTCGGCAAAGAAGTCGGCCAAATGTCGAGTTTTACATCCAAGAAGCCGAGGCCCTAAAATTTATGACAATCCCTTCTGGCCTCGGGGATCTGGAGAGCGATGTGGACTCGGATTGCATTGGTTCTTATCTCCTGTAAGTTTTAAGTTCTTAAGTTTCTTCAATTTCGTTTTCATTGCACTCAATTGCTCAATTGGTTTATGCAGGTAATTTCGCACTCAATTCCTATCCGAGAAAAGGTGTCATCATGTCTTCTTGCATCCCCGCCGCATTCGGGTTGTTCTTGAGTGGAAGCAAGGCCTGGGTTGGCGAGGGGCTTATGAGCGGTTTGCCAAGCTCATCCCCTCGACAACCCGCTTTGGTAGGGCACGCGTTGGAAGATCCGCACAAAGCACAATTCTATTATATTCCTGTCAATCTTTGGGTAAACTCACGATCACTTGATTATTTAAGTTTTAAATCTATTTTAATTGCCTTTCAATTTGCTATTTCTTAGTGGCCATTGGAGCCTTTTCATCTTAGTGACTGATGGCCTGGCATGTGCTCGGCTTGGAAAGCCCTGCCCTTGCATTCTGCACCTTGATTCATATGCTCCCTTGCATGCATCTACCCGAGATTTTGTGACACTGTAAGTATTCCTCTCTATCTCGAAATATTTAATCTTTTGCATTATGATTGAAGCTAATTTCTTATTCATACTTGCAGATTCCTCACAGACGTGTTTAAGAGGTGGAGGCATGAGGAAGGTGCATTGCATAATGCACCCCATTAGAAACTCCCCAACAGCACAATAATTCGGACTGTGGTGTGTATGTCATAAATTATGTGAAGAAATTTGTTAAAGACATCAGTGGCAAGGAGGATAATGTGAGTCTTTGAGTTTATGTTTGTTGTTTCTTTTTTTTTGTGTCCAAATTTTCAGTTCATGGCTAAATTCATGTTTTAATGCAGATTCTCATTAACCGTGATTGGTTCAAAAAAGAAGACATAGATTGCATGAGGTCAGGCTTCAAGATAATGCTCCAGAAACTACACGATTGCTTGGCTGCAGGGAAGTCCACCTTTTACTTACCCCAGGGTGACACGGGTGATAGCAGGATCCAGACCCGCTTGCTGGTACATGGTCCTTGACATTCTGGTAAAGATCTAAAAATTTGTGAATGTGAATATCTCAAAAAACTTTGAATGTGAATATTTTCTTGAATGTGAATATCTGAAACACTTGAATGTAATTCTCTTGAATGTGAATATCTTCTTCAAGACTTCAATGTCAAAACTGGAACACTTGAATGTAATTTTGGCTTTTGAGTTAGTGTAATTTTATTGTTTTATGACAGTGCAATGACTCAATGCACCAAAGATTAATGCTTCAAAGCTTCCACCATAGTTTCAACATCAAAGTTTATTATTGCCACTGTTCCAAGACATATTCCAATGGTTAATAATATATTCATAATTTCAATGGTTAATATATTCATAATTTCAATGGTCGGCCTATGATAACTAATATATTAACATGTTCAATACTGTGATCCCGGAGGGCGGGATCAGCAAGCAGGCGGACGGGGGATCCCGGAGGACGGGATCTATTTTTAAGGGGTGTGTGATCCCGGAGGACGGGATCACCAAGCAGGCGGACGCGGGATCCCCGAGGAGGGGATCCCGTTTTCGTTAGTGTGTGATCCCGAAGGACGGGATCAAATTACAGGCGGACGCGGGATCCCGGAGGAGGGGATCCCGTTTTAATTAATATGTGATCCCGGAGGACGGGATCACCTGGCAGGCGGACGCGGGATCCCGGAGGAGGGGATCCCTGCACGTATTTTTATTACTTTTTGGTACTATGGTCCAAGGTTCAATGGTCTTAACTCGGCTAAACTGTAAACCTTTTATCCTATGGTCTTACCTTTAGAAATTGAAATCATGGCTTAACCGTTGTACAACGGATAGTACAACGGTTGGCTCATGAGTCTATATATACTCTTGCCTTACATGTTCTTGGTAGAAAGTTGAGTTCAGTAGCAGTCTCTCAGTTGAGTTCAGTAGCAGTCTCTCAGTTCAATTGCTTACTGTTCAAGCCAAATGGTGAGGACCCGACAACAGGTTGCTGAGAGCAGTGCCATCAATGCCCATAGTCTTGAGGATATTCTCGTCCACTTGAATGAAATTCAGGAGGATGTGGGCCTAGAGCTCGCCCAACCTGACGGCATCAAAACGTCAGAAGTAAGCTTCATATTCATGTTCTACTTTCATTTTCATGATCCCCTCATGCTTCATGCAGAGACCGTGGAGAATGGGGAATTCAGGGAGACCCCTAGGCCTCTTGACTATGTTCCCGGTAGTAGGCCAACCCATAGGGCATTGCTTTGGGAATTGAAGAAGTGTATTATCCAGGGCAAGGCTTTGAAGCGTTTGCTAGCTACGGACGTTGTCTGGGAAGGCAACACCCTAAAAGCCTGCTTCGAGGAAATGTATGCTGCACGGAGGCTGCGAAAGAAGGTTCTGATCAGGGATGTCCTAGAGGGGTCTGAGCCAACCCTATGCGATATCTTCGATCACATGATGTAGAGACTACCCTGCGGTGTGCCAGATGTAACTGAGGAGGACGTCCGGGCAGAAGCCATGGCAACAGTGCAGGAGGTAGATTCAGAGTGATTCCGAATTGGAATGTCAGTTTTAAGCCATTGTATTAAGTTCAATGTTTCAAAGCTTATTAAAAGTAATACTTCAATGTTTCCACTATTCCAAGACATATTTCAATGGTTATTCCAAGACATATTTCAATGGTTAAGGGATATGATAAATAATATATTAACATATTCAATCCTGTGATGGAGGACGGGATCACCAGGCAGGCGGACGCGGGATCCCGGAGGATCATATAGGAATCCTTGTAGGGTCTTTTTAACACTCTCTCAGGCACTGAACTTCTTAGATAGAAATTGGCAGGTGCTTCACAATTCCTCTGCTCCCCAAGAACGAAATCTTGGACCCGGTCTGTATGGATGTAGCAAGTCCAAACAAGCATCTGGCCACCCCCTTGAATATCAGGTACAAAATGCTCTTCAGGATACCAATGTAAGTTGCCATGATCAAACAGGCCATTTGGAGGTGTTTCGGGCTGTATTTCAGCCCTAAGCTGGAAATAAAAACATTAAACACAAAATGACAACGCTTGTTTAAAGCCCTTGAACTTACCTCTTCTCTCTTCTCCTCTAACTCGTCCATAGCTGCCGCAGCCACAGCCGCATTGCGCTCCTCCTCCATGCCTCGCTACTTCGACATCAACACGCAACAGGGATGAACCACACTCAGATGGTGATCCCGGAGGGTGGTCTCAGAACGTCCACGTGTTTTCATTGTATTGGTTTGTCCGTGCATGGGCTGGCAAAATTCAAACTTGGACCACCTGATTAGTCCACGCCGCTATCTCCACCGTCCAAACGTTCTCATATTCTGGCCTCCGGAATCACAGGGGCAAATGACGTGGTGATCCCGGAGGACGGTATGGTCAAACCACCTCGGTTTGCATCTAACAGTGAATTCCAAGTCACGGGATCCGCGTCACCATATCGGGGATCCCGGAGGAGGGGATCACCACGGCGGATAGCGTCCGCCGTTATCAGCCACGCGGGGTGATCCCGGAGGAGGGCATCCCCGTCTGGGTGCTCGGGGATCCCGGAGGAGGGGATCACATAGGCGGATAGCGTCCGCCGTTATCAGCCAGGGGGGTGATCCCGGAGGAGGGGATCCGGGTCCGGGGTGTCGGGGATCCCGGAGGAGGGGATCACCACGGCGGATAGCGTCCGCCGTTATCAGCCACGGCCGGGTGATCCCGGAGGAGGGGATCCGCGTCCGGGGTGCCCGGGGATCCCGGAGGTGGGGATCAACTCGGCGGATAGAGTCCGCCAAGCATCAGCCACCTGTCGGGTGATCCCCAGAAGGGGATCCGCGTCCCGGTGCCGGGATCCCGGAGGAGGGGATCACCTCGGCGGATATCGTCCGTCGTTAACAGCCAGCGACCGTGGGGATCCCGGAGGAGGGGATCGCGTGGATGATCCCGGAGGCGGGGATCTCTGAGGCGCGGACGACCACGATTGCATGGGGGTTTGGACAGCGTGGATGGTCTGGGCCGACGTGGCGTCTGCCGTACCTCAGAACGGGGTCTCCCCAACGGACCCCGTCGAGAGAGACCCAGGATCCCGGAGGCCGGTAAATTTATCTCCGGGATCACCGAATCAAGGGTAAAAGTATCCTGAGCCCAGGTTACACTATTGGGTCGATCTGGATTGAGCTTGTGCTACAACCATCACAGTGATTCCATCCACGTATCGTAAAGCCTGCTAAAAACCTGAATTTGATCCACACGACTGCAAAGGATTTCAATTCGGCAGACAGATCAATCGAGCATCTTCGAAATGGAATCGATCATTCAAAAGCATTTGAGAATCATTGCATGGACTCTGTCTAATATGACAGAAAACCCTTCTTGGTGGAGGTTTTCAATAGGGGAAACTGTGTGAAGGCAAAGGGTTTTTGAAGGGGAAACTTTCGTGAGCAGGAAGTTTCAGGAAGAAACTTGCTGGCGGCGGAAGCGGCGAAGTCGGCAACCAAGGGCGCCGCCGGCCCCAAGAAGTTTCTTCCTAAAACTTCCTTGCCCATGAATTTTTACTGTCGTAACCTTAGCGGACCTTCAAATTGTTGGAAATAGTAGCCTTTGCAATACACGTGTCATAAAAGACAGGTGTTCATGTCTGGCTGGGTACACCAAGCAGTTGAGAAAAGGAAAGCCGCGTCCGTCAGTGTGGAGCTGGAAATAAGAGAGGAGAGGATCAATTCGAAAGAGCATGATACATGATTTGGAAGGAGCAGGAATACACTATAATGAGCAACAAAAAGTATTGGCCCTGACCAGAGCTTTTCAGATTTCATTTAAGGATCTTGCCATGTTGGTTAGAAGAACAACATCCACTCTGGATGAGGCAGTGGAAGCAATCAGGACGGAGCTTGAGCAAGACGTGCTGGTGAAAGTGACTCCTCCCGTAGAAGGTGAAAAGGAAGAACATCATGTAACCTTGTATACAGGTGGGAGGGGTCGAGGTCGTGGAAGAAGTCGAGGAAGGGGGAGAAAACATATACAGTGCTACAGATGCGATGAGTTTGGGCATATCAAAGCAGAATGTCCAAATCAAGAGAAATGGAGCCGAGAACGTGGTTCATCTGGTCGAGGAAGGGGACACGCAGTCGTGGCAATCATTGGAGAGACGTCGAGTAAAGAAGCACCAACGATAGGAGTTCTCACAGAAGAAAAAGTAAGTAAATGCAATTTCCATTTTGAGCTTATGCAAACTATATCCAAAGTCAATATTTTTTTTTGAAGAACTGTGTCAGCAATATATTAAAAGAATGGTAATGTTACAAAGCAAGTGAGGAGGAAGGAGAACTGCCCCAAAGAGACAGTGATACCTCGACACTCCACAACAACTGCAACTCTACTGCTGTACAAACTGACCATCACCATCTACCACACCCAAGAAGTCCCGCCAAATGGAAAACTTCCGCTCTACTAATCCCGGGAACACCAAAAAGCTTTGAAATAGCTTGTACCTGAGTCGAGGAATCAGAGAGGCTGCAGGCTGCTGAATCCCCTGAAAGATCCACAACCGCCGCCGCTTCCAAATCAACCACACCAACCAAGCCACGCACAGATGCAAGGCTTGCTGCCGTACGAGCGGCCAAGCACCAGGATATACATGAAGCAGCAATTGTTGGCTATTCAATCTCACCTGAAACAGAGCCCTGACCCAATCCCAGGCAACCTGCAAGTGAGGGCATAAAACCAGACAATGCTCCACAGTCTCACGATGAAGGCCACAACAAGGGCAAAGAGGGCTCACACCCGGCCTAAACTGACTCACAAGGACATTCACCCTGATACAGCGGTGCACCACCTGCCACAGAAGCACCCGAACCTTCGGTGGGGGAAGTGAGCTCCATGTCCACGTCCAAACCGAGCGCCATCGAGAACCCGGAAGCTGCAGAGACCACTTGCCTGAAGGGGGCAGAGTGTCATGAATAGCCAACACCCGGTAACAAGACCGCACAAAACAAGAAGATACAACATCTGGATGAACCTTCCAAACCTGCACCACCACATCACCCTGAGGGACTATAGGTATGTGTAGCGGAATACTCCCCGCCACTTGTTCCCAGATAGCCCGGTCACTGTCCTTCAGGCGAAAGCGAGCTCGAAAGAACTCCCACGAAGCTAGCTGACCATCCCAATACCAATCCTCCAAGGTGAGCACAGCAGCTCGCCTCCAACGGGCCTCAAGTCCCGAAAGCATGCACAAAGTGGCGACCAAGGGCAAGTAATGCCAGGAGGTAGAGGAACCCACAAGAAAGGAGAAGAGTGGTGATAAACTGAGGCATAATCTAGCTGGAAGAGCACACGCACGTGATCCCAAGCCCGCAACACCCCCGTGAGAAAAGGGGATGCATGTGGGAAAGGCCGGAGACCATACAACAGTGCCCAGGGCAACTCTACATGCACAGACGACTTTCCAAATGCCACACAATGGCGAAGAGATTGCCACAATAGTGCCGCACCAGGAGAAGATGCTCCATCCTGCAGAATGCTCCAAATAAACTTAGAGACCAACACCTTACTATGCGTTGCCAAATCCGGAATGGCCAAGCCCCCATCCTCCCTGGGGGCGGAGACACTTCCACCAAGCCACTTTAACAACAACCCCTTCATCATCCCCCCCCACACAAAATTTGAACAATCTTATCCAAAGCCCAGATTTTACCCTCGGGAGCTAACATCGCAGATGTCTTTGTATACACATGAGTGCTACAAAGTACTGACTTGGCAATAGTGATCCTACCTGCCATGGACAACTTGCTACCCTTCCACCAATTGAGGTGTTTCTGCAACCCCTGCAAAATCTCATCCCACACCCTCCCCATGGAAACATCCCCTCCAAAGGGAATACTCAACGACTTAGTACACACATTACACGGAAGCACCTTCCAAGGGAATAGAGCCAAACAAGGGGAGGGGAGTCAATTGGGCCCATAATGCGGAGCATTTACCCCAATTCAAAGAATGCCCGAGGCCAAGGAGAAAGTATCCAAAAAACCCTTCACATTCCGCAAATTCCTCTCTTACGCCACCAAGAAGAGAAAAGTGTCATCGGCGAACTGGTTAATAATCTGGCGACTACCATCCCCGCATCCGAAGCCCATCCACCACCCTCCTCCACTTTGCAGCCAAAAACAATCGAGACGGCTGCCTCCGCCAACAATCAAACAAAAATGGTGCCAAAGGGCACCCCGACGCACCCCTCCGCCTAAGGAGAAAAAGGCGGAGGGTTCACCCCCGCACACCACCGTAGCCGGTGGCCGACCTATGCAGCTTCATGATCGTCTCGTAAAGCGTGGACCACGACCCAACGCTAACATCATGGCGCATAAGAACTCCCAACGGACACTATCATAAGCTTTGGCAAAGTCAAGCTTAAGATAGGCAATGCCTTGACTGTTCTCCGCCCAATAAAGGCCCTCATAAGTCTGCGGCAACATTAGTCAAAATGTTCCTCCCAGAACAAACCCGCATCGCACCTTACTAATGGAAGAAGTCAACACCGGCTTCAACTTCGGCGGGGGCTTTCCGAATAATCTTGTACACGAGGACAACAAGGATATAGGCCTCCAATCATTAATAGTAGAAGGTCGCTTAACCTTAGAAATCAAGGAAATGCATGCGGTATTCAAGATCCTATCCATGTGAGAAGACCGCAGCAACTCAAGATACACTGGTACAATGCACTCACCAGCCCCACTCCCAATAAGTCCGAAAGAACTCCACAGGGGATGCCATCCAGCCCGACATTTATCCTTGGCCATGCACATACATGCCTCCGCTAAAATCCTCTCGAGAGCTCTGCCCCAAGCTCTCACGTTGGTGAGGCAAAATAGATGGTTTAACACCCCCAAAACAAGCTCCCCGCATCTCCCCGCTCATAGGGAAGAGTGCGCTGCGCAAAAAACCCTGAGAAATGAGCATGCACATACCTCTGCAACTCAGCGGGATCCTCCAAAGTCCGGCCATCAGGCAAAGCAAGGGACGCCATAGATGCTGCATATCGCCGCTGCCTAGCTGCTCTGAAGAACACCGACGAACTTGTATCCCCCTCCTTCAACCAGGTAAGGGCTGCCTTCACACGCGCCTCATGCACTTTAACCTGCTCCAAAGCAACAATACGCTGCAACACTGCATTCTCCCTAATGCCATCGAAGGTCACAGCCCAAATCTTCTCAACTCCCGATAAAGACTATGTAACTCCCCGCCGCTCCTGCGCACACGCCTACCAAAGACCTTAGCAAAACGCTTCACCCTGGCCAACGCAGTCACCATACCAGACATACCCTTCAGAGATGAAAAGGTATCAAGCCACAACTCCTGGCACTGGGCCGAGAAATCCGCATCAGCCAGAAGCCGGGTGTTCAAACGGAACACCGTCCGAGAAGGCCGAGAGGCAACCGCACCCTGACTGGACAAAACCTGAGGGTAATGATCAGAAATGGAGGTAGACAGAATGTTACTCCGGCGCAAAGAGGGCACACCATCCAATGCGCATGGGGAAGCATAGCACCGGTCATGCCTAGCATACGCCCGGCCCGCACCAATCTGCCTATTACAATAGGTGAAAGACAAGTCCCCGGGACCTCAACCAAGGCCAAATCCTGCAACAAACGAGACCACCGGGTCCCTCTCAAATCCCCGCACAAGCTTGGTGTGCCAAACCGTGGCGATCTTCTACTCGCTCTACCATATTGAAATCCCCTAACAACAACCAAGCAACCTGCAACCCACCAAGGGCCTCGCGAACTTATTCCTGACTCAGGGCCCACAAAGCACCCCACCGAGAAGGCTGATTAGGGGCATAAACATTAACAATCCCCCACTCTTGCCCGCCCTCCAACCACTTAATTATTGCCCACCGACCAAACATGTCTGCTGCAGAGTATGTGACCTGCACATCCATCTTCCAAGCAATAAGAGTACCCCCACTAGTCCGCCCAGAAGAAGAAGCAATAAAGCCAAACCGCCTACCAACCATATTCATGAGCTGGACATATCACCCTCAGGACACTTATGCTCCCGAATGCAAACAATATCGACGCATCGCCGGGTGCCAAAGAAACACGGGCCCTCTTACTACTAGAGGACCGCACCCCAAGACATTCCAACCGAGGATCGACCTATTCATCCCGGAGGAGAAGTGTCCAGCCCCACATGCCTACCCACCGGGCCATCAGCCCACTCCACGAGTCGGCATCTAGAGCCGAGGATTAATCACAAAGAATGTGACCCACGGCCCGCTCTACGTGATATTCCACTTCCAACACGTGTTGGAAGTCCCCTGTGCACCTCCACGCAGTCATGGGCCACAACTTCGTGATATTCCACTTCCAACACGTGTTGGAAGTCCCCTGTGCACCTCCATAGAGTCATGGGCCACACTAGTCTCTACCTCCAACCGGGTTGCTCCAGCCACCTCATGCTCAAGACATACCACTCTTTGGGACATCCCCAGCCAGGATCACCAGCCCCACCACAACCCCGTCCCTCGGATCTAGCCACAACCAAATCATCTCGAGGCCCTCCCCCCAGCCACCACGCCCCTAGCCCCGCGCCATCAAAGGGCGGCCAAGAAGAAGCTTGCCCCGGCCTCGGCCCCACACCACCTCTCCCAACCACACCACCTCGTCCAACTCCACTCATCGCACCACGGAGTCCTCTCTCGCCAGACCTCGTGAACCGAGGAATCCCGGGCCCCCATCAACAACACCGCAACCCCTACCACATCACAAGCACCAGCCAGGACTAGCGGGATCATCAACGGGGTCAAATGGTAGCACAATAGATGGAAACATCCACCGGATCTCGAGCCATTCAAAAGCTTCAATCGAAAAGAAAATGCCGGGGACCACTACGCGACCGGAAGAGAAGTGGGCACAGTCGCAGCAAAAGCGAGCAACACGCATCTTGGGGACCCGCACAATAGAATGAGCCAAATATATACCCGTGCCATTGGCCATAGAAACCAAGAAATCAGGCACCATCAGTCGGGAGGAAGATCCTCGAATCTGAACCAACACGGATTTTAACCGTCAAAAGAACCGTGGACATTGCCGAGTATAATCTCGATACAACACATATGAATCACCCAACGATATCCACCCCCGACTAACCAATTGCCGCATAGAAGACTCAGCCTCAAACATGATTAGGAAGAAATTATTTGGTAAGAATTTCGAGACCGATACCTGGCAAACCAATCCGCCTCGATGTCCAAAGAAGCCAAGAGCTAAACCTCCTCGTGTCCAATATGTAACCCGTGAAATAGCCCAACACCGCAAAATGAAACTAGATTCTCAATGGTCCGAACATGCCCGGTATGATCAATATCTATCCATGGAGTCTCTCAAGAGCTCAGCCAAGTCAACAGTGATGATCCTCCACAAACTTGAGCTTCTTGAACACGGGCAGTTCTACACTCCGGAGCCTTGCGCTTAATCCAATCTGAAAACCCCGGCCGAGTGATGCGAGCAACAGTGTCATTGCTCCGCCAGGCCGGGCGCACAGGATTTGGGGCTGCCGCCCTGGCACCCTGAGAGGTATCCAGAGGCACCCCAGGAGACACATCAGCTACATGCACCCTAGAAGAGGGCGCATCACCAGCAAGTGATCCCTTCCCAAGCACAGGGGCAGAGGGCATCACAGATCCAGTTTCCAAAGGGGGCATGCTTGATGGAATCAAGACCAAAGTCAATATTGAGAAGGAAGTTTCGGATAAATCTAATATATTAACTGTAGACTCTGGAGCTGAAGTCTCCATAGTGGGCTCACCAGGTATGTTAAAGTATATTGAGCCAAATGTGGATTTCAAAGCAATATAAATGGGCAATGGAGCAAAGCAGGAAGTGCATGGCAAAGGGAATTTGCAGTTAATAGTTAATGGAAAGAATGTTTTGAGTGTGCCAAATATATTATATGCCCCAGGGATGCTATTTAATTTGATTTCAGTTGCGAATTTGGTAGATAATGGATATGATTTGTTCTTTCATAAATATGGATGCAAGTTTATTAAAGGAGATATTAAGCTATAAGCTCAAAGGAGAGGGAATTTGTTTAAATTAGACATTAAAACAATCAAAGATACTATCAATGAAGTATCTCCCTTGATAACATAAGACTTTGGCACTTAAGGTTGGGTCATGTAAATTACAACAATATCAAGATTGCTAAAAGGGATAATCTATTGGATGAGTTGCATTTTGAAGACACTGAGGTTGATGAAGTCTGCGAAGCGTGCATGTTAGAAAAACAGCATAGATTGGCTTTTAGAAATAAAGGAAGAAGAGCGCATGGATTGCTTAAATTAGTGCATTCAGATGTGTGTGGGCCCATGCAAGTTGAAAGTCGTGGCGCTAAGTCTTATTTTGCTACATTTATAGACAATTTCAGTAGATGCACAAAATGTTATTTTTTAAAAACCAAGGATCAAGTGTTTGATGCTTTTAGATTGTATATCGCCGAAGTTGAAAGGGAGACATCATTGCAAGTTATGCGTTTAAGGTTTGACCTTGGTGGAGAGTTGCCGGATGCGAGGAATACGAAGACAATACACTTGCAGATATACGCCGCAACGAAATGGAGTAGCAGAATGCAAAAATTGCACCATTATGGATGCAGCAAGATCCATGCTTAAGCATACAGGTTTACCAAACAATCAATGGGGAGAAGCGGTCGCAGCAGCTTGTTATATCCAGAACAGATTACCCACAGTTGCAGTAAAAAATGGAGTACCGGAAGAGGTTTGGATAGGGAGAAGATAGTCTGTACGACGGTTTAAAGTTTATGGATGTCTCGCCTATATGTTGGTACCAGAAGAATTGAGAAAGAAACTAGATGACCGCAGCGTGTGCACGTTTTTAGTAGGATATGATGAGGAGACGAATGGATACAGATTGTATGACCCAGTCACATGCAAAGTGTATGTGAGTAGAGATGTAGTGTTTAATG
Source organism: Isoetes taiwanensis (assembly GCA_021234155.1). Taxonomy (NCBI): domain Eukaryota; kingdom Viridiplantae; phylum Streptophyta; class Lycopodiopsida; order Isoetales; family Isoetaceae; genus Isoetes; species Isoetes taiwanensis. The sequence continues at coordinate 4,049,170 of JAJEKV010000019.1, read as the reverse complement.
AGTGTGTACTGTATAGAGACAGAAGGACTCTAGACCAGCATAAAGCTAAGACATGGATACCGACAGAAGATTTGGAACATGGTCTAAAAAGTAATGAGGAGGAAACAGGAGTTTCAACACCTAAGTTTGATGAAGCAGACATAGATTCAGAGACTGATGAAGTCATAAAACCCGACATTATAGATGTTGAGACTGACATTGGACCGGATGAGGTGCATGAGGTCATAGAGATTGATAGTGCACCTCATGAGCCGGAACTTGAATCAGAGGGGGTGCATGAGACTGTTGAGGTCGATAGTGCACCAAAAACTGGACACCAAGCAGCAGAAGGAAGTAGTAGAACAGCAGGACGAGTCCGAGGAAGTGATGCAGAATGTCTGAAAGCTGAAGTGCCATTTGATACAGGAATGTACGGTAGTGAAAAGAGTGGAAGAACAACAAGACCACGAAAACCAAAGATTATATCTTGTACAGTGGAACCAGAGACGGTGGGACAAGCAATGAAAGGACAAGATGCAGACAAATGGAAAGAAACTATGCAGAATGAGTTAGATTCATTCAAGAAGACAGGTACATATGAACTTGTACCTCGACCAAAGGATAAGAATGTTGTGGGGAGTAAATGGATTTTTAAGATCAAAAGGAAGAATAGAATAGTTTTTTTAACGTCCACGGAGACCAATAGGTCATGGGACCCATATAATGGGCTAGTACGATCATTACTACTAGGATTAAAAAACCCCTGCCTCGAAAGGTGTTCAAGGGAAAAACCTTTGCAGTAATGATGATACTAGACAAGCGGAGATAATGACTACTGAGGCAGATGGATCAATAGAGCAGTATAAAGCACGTTTGGTTGCAAAAGGATATATCCAAGAAGAAGGCGTGGATTATAAAGATACCTTCTCTTCTATGGTCAAAATAACTAGCCTAAGAGCACTCATTGCGATTGCAGTACAGAAAGACATGGAGATAAATCATATGGATGTTAAGACCGCTTTTTTGAATGGGGATTTAGAAGAAGAAATCTATATGGAGCAGCCGTAGAGATATGAGCAAGGCAATGAAGTAGTGTGCAAATTGAAAAAGGCTATTTACGGATTTAGACAAGCAGCTAGACAGTGGTATTTGTGCATGAACAGGTTCTTGAACTCCGCCAGATTTATAAAATTAAAACTGAAGGGAATTTATACATGAAAAAGGATGGGGATAAATGTTTAATTATGGCCCTCTATGTAGACGATTGTGTCATTGTACGCAATCACAAAACCATGCTGGAAAATTGCAAACATCTGTTGAAAAACCGATTCCAGATGACAAACTTGGGAGATCTTGTGAAGTTACTGGGAATGGAAGTTCGAAGAGATAGAGAAGGCGGAGTACTTTACCTTACACAAGAACAAAACATCAAAGGAGTTTTAGCTCGGTTCCGAATGCTTGGCTGTAATCCGGCAAAAACACCGATGGCATCAGGAGTAAGGATTTACAAGGAGATGTGTCCAAAAACATTTGAAGTGGTGAAGAAAATGGAAACAAAACCATATAGGTCTTTGATTGAGTGCTTACTTTATATTGCAAATTGTACTCGGCCGGATATCATGTATGCAGTCAATTTACTTAGCAGACACAATAATAATCCGGGAGTACAACATTGGTTGGCGGCAAAGAGGGTGATCATGTATTTAAAAGGAACTATGACACATGGGATTTGTGTTTCAAAATCTGCAGAAAATAAGATTGGGTATATAGATGTGGATTAGGGAGGAGACGTTGATGACAAGGAAGTCCACTTCTGGATATATATGTAAACTTGGAGATGCTGCAATATCATGGGCAAGCAAGAAGCAAGAGTGCGTTGCCAAATCTAGCACAGAAGCCGAATATGTAGCAGTATCCATAGCGGCATCAGAAATAATTTGGTTACGCAGAATGCTTAGAGAATTAGGGAGTTTATTAACAGATGCCACCATATTATACTGCGATAACAAGAGCGGAGTTGGCGATGTTCATCACTCCCAAACGAAGCACATTGAAATACTCCATCATTTCATACGAGATGAGGTGGAAAAGAGGGAGATAAATGTGGAATATATATCGACAGCATTACAGCAGGCCGATATGCTCATAAAGGTTCTTTCTGGGCCCAAGTTAGTGATTGCTGAGTCCCAAGTAGGGGTCACGGATTGTAAAGGCTAAGGGGGAGAATGTTAGAAATAGTAGCCTTTGCAATACACATGTCATAAAAGATCGGTGTTCATGTCCGGCTGGGTACACCAAGCGGTTGAGAAAAAGGAAAGCCGTGTCCATCAGTGTAGAGCTGGAAATAAGAGAGGAGAGGATCAGTTCGAAAGAAAGCAGATCAATTACACAAGAAGTAGTGTTGGGAGTCTGCAGGGGCTGCAGTTTAATCTGCAAGCTTTCTTCTGACCTAAAATTGAATCAGAGCAGGGATCACTTTGGGGATAACAGTGGCAGGTTTGAAGAGGCCGCTTGGGCTCTCGGCTGCAGTATTGCTGCACGAATCTGCTCAGGAATCAAATTGCATCACAAATTTCCTTAGCCTTCCTTTAATCCGGCTTCCTTTGTAATCAGTTCTTGGCTTGATCTGTGATTCAAGCTTTCATGTTCTTTTTTTTTGTTAGATTTGAAGGCAAACAGGGAGTATGGGCACTGGAACAGAAAACAACGTGCATAGAGCTTCTGTAGAATTCTGGCCAACAGAGCAGATGAGAAGATACTCAATTCACGGAAGCTCCAGCACTTTGTGTTCCAGTGAAGCTCCAGCAATGTCTAGAAACAGGTTATACCGGCCTTGATCTGGAATCTTTATGACAGAAATAGGGCGGGCGCAGACCTTGGCGGCGCCACCACGTCGCCACCAGAAACTAGGATCGTAAAGTTACCTTAAAAAAAATGTCTGAAACAGGAAATTTGAGGGTCCCTAAGGTTACGGCCTGCCTGACTTGTACATATTCAAGGAAAAGAGGATGAAGGCAGACTATATTAGCAGGTGTGAAGAAGAGGCAGTCCATGCAATACAGCCAAATGCATGGATGACCATAGAACTATTCAAATCATGGCTTGCACATTTTCAAATGAGGTTTCCTTTTGGGGGGAAGGGGGGATCTTACACATTATATATTTCTAGATGGGCACAGCAGCCATGTCGACTTAGAGATTATATTGCTGCCAAAGAGTATGGCATCCATTTTGCCTTGCTGCCTCCACACATGTTCCACAGGTTACAACCCCCTGTTGTTGCCTGCTTTGCCCCTTCAAAGCTGCATTCAAAAGGCTTAGAGGTCAGCACATGATGATGAGGGGTAAGAACCAAAGAGGGAGGAGATTGCAGAGTTAATCTCTAATGCAATAGAATAGAATAGAATAGAATAGGTTTTTAGCGTCCACGGAGACCAATTGGCCTATGGGACCCAAACAAAAAGAGAGCAGCAAGCGTATTACTGACAGGATTAAAAAACCCCCGCCCCGAAGGAAAAACCTTAGCAGTAATAAGCATGCTGGCACACTATACAATTGCATAGGACAGTCCAAAAGATATAAGGCTTTGGTTCAAAGCCACTGGAATTCACCCCTTTGATAATACAAAGGCTAAAGCCTCATTGTATGGAGATGCACTTAGACTGCATGAAAGCTAAGGGGATAAACCATAGGTTAACACAAAGTATTACCGAACCTAACATATACTCAAGATAATAAAGGAAGGAAGGAAGGAAGGAAGGAAGTTTATTTTAACGTCCACGGAGGCCAGAGGCCTATGAGACGGCACAGAACAGGCAAAAAGCCAAAAACCCCAACACCAAAAACAAACAATGTAACTGTACAGTAGAACCCTACTACCGGGATGAAAAAACCCCCACTTGGGAGGAAAAACCCTAACAGTAGGCTCTCAAATACCATGCCCCAGAAGAGCAAGTCTAACGGCCGAAATCTGCAGGATGTAAGTTCCCAGTCGCGCTACCATAGGTGATGCGAGTAACTGATGTAGCGGTGTGTCAGAGCATCTAAGATCAGTGTGCCTTTGCTTTCGGACATGGGCATATCTTTGGGCACCGGCCGGGGGCATGGTGCTCATCCTCTATCACGTGCATCTCACAACACTGACATATCCTCTCCTCCCTGGGGATCTCGTGCCCGCCATTCACCCCCAAATGACTGTCTCAATTCTCGAGGTAATGGGAACCCGTCCTTATGGCGGCAATAGCTCTCCGTTTCTTCACAGAGATGTGTGCTTTCAAGTACCGATGGGGTCCATGCTCAAGGCCAGGTTTAATCTGAGCGTGATAGTGCTCTGTCTTGGGCTTTGCAAGAGTAGAGGCATCCCACAGAGTGGCAGCATAGCCCGCATCCAATTGCCCATTCTGCGCATCAGAATCTGCCAGTGCCACCATCTGTTGGTAATCCATAGACCACCTCCTAAACCATCCCTTACGATTGCTCGTGCCATACCCTCTTCAGCATTTGGGGCCCTGGCGTTAACAACACGGCCTTTGTGGGGGCAAGCGATGCTCATCCATCCCATCCACCTTATGGAAGCAAGTAAGATGCCTTCGCGATAGCGTAATCGTTGTAAAGGCCGTAACCCCGTCTCATACAACAAAATCGATGATACGATGCGGTGTCCTTCACTCCCAAGCTATATGTCAAGAAAGCTTTCTGCACCCTTTCCAACCTATCCCACGTATTTTTGCTAACTGCTGGGCCCCAAACCTCCACCCCATATAGCAGCACCGGCTCAACCAAAGCCCTAAACAGGTGTGCTCTCCTCGCCCAGTCACAGAGATCTATCCGGCAACACGCGTTTTGCACTGCATATAAAGCCTTCCAGCCTGCACTGGCTCTCCTCTCCACACACTCATCCCACAGCATGTTAGTAGTGAAATCAATTCCCAGATACTTGAAGCTCCGCACCATCTCTACTTCCTGTCCCCTGTAATAGAACTCCGGGATAGGGTGTTGCGAAGAAGATGATGAGGACCTATTATGTACGACAGCTAATGTGGAGGTTGAACACATAAGATATGAGGTGTCCCATGGCAATGACATTCCACATCAGGTGGACACTGGCAATGGTAATGGCAATGGTAATGGCTTCCAGCACATCATACCACAACTTGTGGAACATGTAAATTCCCTAGGTGTGCATGGAGGGTCACCACATCTGCTGCCATGTGCAACAAGACAGTTTTCACATGGAGGTAATGGGGTTGCCAGCAACCTGTGAACATGGCGACGCTTCAAGTTACTGTCCAGGAAACATGCACAAACCTTCTTAAACCACTGCTGCAACAAGGACATTGTTACCTCAACCTCAATCAACACAAGATGTGCAGACCAGGAGGAAAGGCAAGGGACTAGACATGAGTGGTCTTGTCCACATCAGTAATGCAACATTTATGAGAGACTACGGATGGAGAAATAATGAGGGCTGAAGCTGAGAGGCTCAAAGCATAAAGATTACAGACCAAAAAGGCTAAGGCAACCAAAAAGAAGTGAGTGCCTTATTTGACAACCATGGTCATGTTTAAACCACCATAATTTTCTTGGTTCAAATATGACATGCCTCCGCCCCCATCCAATCGATCCATATGGATCCATGCCTCCATCCTCCCTCTGCCATCCATCCCATAATAAATTCACCCAGCTACGCTACGTACAGACCAGCTACTTGCCCGTACCATTGTTGTTGGAAGTCATGTTTGAGCAACTCTCCTCCTGCTCTTTTCATTTGCAAGAACGGTGATTTAGGGTTTGGAACGGAATGGAAGATCGATAGAACCTGGCCAGAGCTGATTTATGGGGCTGATCCATCGAGCAGCTGCTTGCAACAGGTAAGAATTATGATCCTTTCTTTGTTTTGCTCAAATTTTGCATGCAAAATGATGAGCCTTGTTTCCCAAATTCCTGTGGTGGTGTTCTTTCATAGTAGATGCGGGATGTATTTCAGATCCAGAATCCAATCCAGATTCAGAATCCACCTAAGGGTTCGTTCAGCCAAAATGATCTTGAATGGACAGTAAGAAAAGCAAGAGGAGATCCAGCCGAATTTTGCTACATTCTCACTACACGCTTATCAGATTTTATCGCAGGAGAGATGAAGAATGTCCATTCCCCAACAAGCTTCTACAAGAAAGTCTGTAAAAGCAGGAAGCTTGGTTCTTTGAGCAAGCCAGATATGAATAGCCATCTAAATTCCACAATGTAAACTTGAATTGAATGACACCATTTGTTTGGCAAATGACACCGTTTGTTTTGCTGTTCTATGTTTAGGCTTGTAGGTACTGGTGCAGTTATGGGCCTCAGGACCTTAGTGAGGATCAACATCCAATTGAAATGCCAAATAAAGTAAAATAGAAGCGCAAGATCAAATGGAGTAGAGGAGTTGATGCTGTTGATGGATAACATCCTAATCAAATGGGAAATTCTCCTAATGCAAATGAATAGCAGCCAAAGCCAATTGAGAATATTCAAGGAAGAGAAGCAGAAAGAAAGAAAAAGCATTGGAAGGGGAGGACCATGCTCAGATGGAAATTCAGCAACCTGTTGTTAGAAGGAAAAGAAGATTAAGAGGTGGGACATACAAAAGAGGTTGCATGTGTCATTTTCTCGCCAAGCAATTGTATATTAAATCGGAGTGGATTGTGCTTTTGTTGAGCTCTTGAGTAGCTTGCATCATGATTTTCTCATGATGCGAACGTATCTTCCAATTGGACCAATATCCATTCAAAAGATTAAGGTGTGAATTTTTGCACAATTGCAATAACATTCTTTGTTTGGATTGAGAACTGGTGATATTCCACCTAATATCTACCTATAATTGGTTTGTCTTTTTTGAATCTAACGAAACTTGACAGAATCTCAACGAATCTATGGGAATCTTCAAGAATAATCTGAAGGGAATCTTTGCGAATCTTAAATGAATCTAGAGGAATCATTATTGTTAATCACAATGAATCCCTCACACTTTGCAAGGATGATTTTGTGTAGCAAGCGTATCAAAACCGTGTTCACCTTTATGAAAGGTCGATGAATATTCAAGAAATTTGCAAATCTTTATAAAATCTAGTAAAGGAAATAACAAAGTTTCTAAAATCTGATGGAATCTCACACGTATTGTCACGAATGTTAGTGACATTAACTCATACAATTGACTGGCTACAATCCTCAAAATAGGTACAGTCAAATTCATACAGACCTTACATAGTACAAAGACGCGCGCGCGCGCGTGTGTGTTGCGTAAGCAAAACCTCAGTTTCGCTTACGCGAAAACTGTTTCGCGTAAGCGAAACTGAGGTTTCGCTTATGCAAAATTTCATTTTTTCGGTCGGCGAGGGAAAACTACGGGAAATACGTTTTTAACCTAAAAATACGTATTTTTAGATGTCATACATCCAGAAAAATAATTTTGTACGTAAAGAACCTATCCCTGGTATCAACTGTCATAAGACCCTCGGGGCCATTATGACATTAAAATTAATTATTATTATTATTATCATTGTTTGCACCTCTTGTGTTATGAGGAAAGGGGGTTAAAGACCTAGTAGCGGGTAAAAGCATGTTAGGGTGTACCACTTTTGGAACCTGCAAAAGTACATACACTAGGTACTTCAGAACTGGGTACTTTCTCATTTTTCTTTTCATTAAAACTAATACAAAAATCCAAAATAAAAGTCAAGGACATGTTAATATTCAAAGTTAAGATAAAGATGATGCTATCGGAGACCAATATATGTATAAAAAGTTCTAAAACATACTTTATATTGAGATATTACACAGGTACCCAGTACCCAGTCCTGGCTACCTTTTTAGGTACTTTTTTGGTCACTAAATAATACTTTTTAAGGGACACCCTAACATGCTTTTACCCTAGCCATTGTAGATGATGCTTCTAGCCTAGACCCAATAAATCCCAATTACATGCAGCATGTGCATAAAAGCTTGCCTGGTTGTGGATATCGTGATTTGATAGGGTTGTACAAGGCAGGATTTGTCCGGATTGTCATGACTCTGTCTATAGTCATCTGGAGGCCCTAGCCTTCACACGTACGCCCCATTGATTTCGAGCTAGGTAGGACCCTTGCTATTTTTGGGTTGCCTAAAGGGAAAATCCCAGGGAGGTGAGACGATGGAACATTTTTTTGTACCATTAGATATGCTAATTCAACGAATGAGATTAAAAATTTCTTTGCAATGGAAAGCTCGGGTGAAATTTTCTCAGCATTGGGCATTTATTAGTGCCCTACTTGTCTGTATGCTAATCCCACGTGTTCACGGTGTATGAAGATAGACAAGAGACTTGGATGATGTGTTGAGTGCCGCAATTGAGTTAGAAGCCTAAGGGGTCTTTATAAGCCAACCTTTAGCAAGGCTTGTAGATATATGAAAGTTATGATTTGAGCATTGTATGTATTTTATGTGTTCTATACCTTTAATGGACTATAGAATACACTTTTATGTGTTATCATTTTTGTAAGGTTTAAATGCGTTATAAGGATTAAATTCTTTGACAAGATTTGTTCACCAACTTGTCATTATCTCATGCAAGTCTAGATGGGATCTCGGGTTACCTGGAGGGCTAACCCCGCATGCCCATCACAACTGCGATTCATCTCACACTTCTTGTATTCTTCGGCACTATTATCTTCATAACCAAACATGTTAATGTTAACCAATACAATTTAAATTGACTCCATCTATTCTGCATGTTTCTTAGCTTCTCAAATCATGTCTTGAATGTCAAGTAAGTAACTTTGTTGAAGAGCAAAAGCCTTAATTTTTAATGGATCGATGTTCATGAGGTAAATTTTTGGAATTATTAGAAACAGAGGGCAAGAAGTCTAATTGGATAATACGTCTCTAGAGGAACTGCCTTGAGAATCTCAAAACTATTCATCATATTGATTGAGTTGCATCTAATTCTCATGCACTCATGGTCAATATATACAATAAAACTTCAATGTACCACTTGTTAACACTAGACCTGTCCCATGATGGACCATTAAAGGGCATTTTGAAGGTTCACAAAAAAAACATATAAAATAAAAAACACAAAAACTCGCCAAACCCTTCCTAAGAGTTCGTATATGGCAGTTATGCTTCACATGAAAAATACATAAAAATGTATCAGCTCCCATTCTTGTAAGTTACGCTCTAGCAAACCCAAGGGGGTCAAGTACCAAAAGCTTCATGTTCACACAAAGTAAAACTGTCCTAATGAAAAGATTTTTTTGATTTTTTTTGTTATAATGTTATTTTTCTACACGAGATATAGAGCAACGTACAAAAAACCACATCCCGATTCGAAGTTTGTAAAGGAAGATAGAGCAATTCAAACATGACAGGGCCAAAACTGTCCTCTGCCTTCTGAGAACCAGTACTGGTTCCCAGAAAGCAATTGCAATCTAAAAACAACAACTTTCAGAAGAAGATCAATTTTGAGTTCAAATTTGGCATATAAGTAGTTCACGAGGTCCTCCATCATAGAAAAATGTTTGTTGAGTTTGAATTTGATGTTTTGACTTTTACTTCTATTTTCAATTTTAGGGAATTTATACAAATGGATAGCATTGCCATATATGAGTCTAGGTTGTCCTCCAAAAAATCACATTATGAAAGTTTATAAGGATGTGAAACCAATGCAAAAATAAGCTCGTGAAAAGAGCAAAAGACATGGTAAAAAAAATTCAAAAACGATATCTGTACATGCCCATTACTGGTCCATAGTTCATTAAAAAATTGATAATATCCTTATATTAGTCCATTTTAAGTTGAGTTTTGGGACATGGGTAGCTCTTGGACCATTTTGTTCACAAAAAATATTTGTTGTTCATTATCTTGAGGAAATAGATAGCATCAATTATATTATATCTTCCATGTTTATTCTAGATTTGTGCCCTAAGGTGTGACTTTACAAAATCACATCCTCAAAATATCTCATATCAAGAAACCAATGCAAAAAGAACCAAGGAAAAATATGAAAAACTTTTACTATAAAAAATCAAGATAGACCGCTGTCTACAGTCCAGTTGCAGACCATCATTGGTCCAAATGACTGAAAGTTTAAAAATTATTAATGATGCCACCTTAATCAGTTTTGATCTCAACTTTCACATATAATTTACTTGTATGATTCTCTATAGGACAAAATTAATTGATTAGGTTAGCTTGCATAATTTAAGGGTAAGGTTGAAGCATAAAAAATTGAGAATTTATGGGGTACTTGTGACCAATTGAACCTACATGGATTTTCACTTACACCTTTCAAAATCATGTGATCGAAGCTAAAAAGCGATAATATCATTCTATGGAGCAAAATGGATAAATTTAGTGAGAGATATATGCTCTATACAATTGGTCTCGTGGACTATAAATGGTAATGCGTGCTTATATAAATTAAAACCTTAGAAATAACATGTTACTTTGACATGCAACTAGAGATTTCTATTGCTAAGAAAGGTTTGCATCCATAAAAAATATAATATACATGAAAGATAACCTAGATGCAATTTTATTCTACTTGGATGACAATGATTTATAGCAGTAACACAGATATGAAGTTTATGCTAGTAAGAAATAAGCAAATTTCATGGTATTTTTTTCAATAAGATCATACAACCTATATAAGAGATCTCTATATATGTCATTTCTCACATTTTGAACTATTTTAAAGGCATATTTGGGGAAATGTGGTGTGTCTTTCTATGAACCAAAGCAGCATATATGAAATGTTAATTGGTCTATTTATATATTGTAATGGCTAAACTTCACAACATTCACTTGAATTCATCAATACACATCGCTAACTATAATCGTTGTGGAGTTTTGGGCCTATAATTGTGGAGTTGACCCAACTTTTTATGCTCTAATGTATTAATCCGGCTGCTGTACATCATGTTTGAATTTCAAAAAATGCATGGTTACACCCTAGTTATACTATATGTAAGTTGATAAGAATTATATTCTATGTAGATATAAGTAGAATGCATCATTTATTTACCCATATGGCATTATGGATGGTTATTATTGGAGCATTTTAACATATACTTTTGTCCAGAATTCTGTATAGTAGATTTGTGTAATTCTCGAAACCATTGCCAATAGTTAGTTAGGCTCACTTGGTTAGTTACGATGCCTCTCCTTCATATGCCCTTTCTTCCCTTTTCATCTCCATCAGCTCATCTGTGTTCTACTCTTGTCGACTCTCCCTTTAGCCTACTTGCCATGTCGTCCGTAGCTTCTTTCAAGCCTTATAAATTTCTTTGGAAATCCGTGCTTCTGGGTTTTATCTAATTTTCGGAGAGAATGATTTTCATTCCTCAATGTTCTCCCGTGCCGTTGCTTATTCCGACTGCATCACAGGCTTAAGAAGTTCTCTTTTTTGCTTGTTCTGGCTGCATTTCAGACTTAAGAGGTTCCATTTGATTTAGGGTTTTCTTTTGCCACAACCATTTCGAATTTTTGGCTCATGTGTAAACCAGTTCCGAGGTGTTTTAGCGGAATTTCCATGGGTTGCAGCCAGATCGTGGTACTTCATTGTAGAGCTATTCTGCTCTATTTTTTGTGCAAGATCTTGCCGCGCAAAGCTTGTTTCCATCTGCAGAGCCATCTGTTCGAGATTATTATGCGGTTTTGGAGCTTTTGTTGCGAATTTCCCTACTTAGCGAAGTGGTTGATTTATCGGTGTTTTTTCCATTCCATTTTGCTATCGACCTTCTTTGAAGACTTGGCTATTCATTTCAGAGTTCGTCTGCTGTAAGCCCATTTGTCTGGGGCATTTTATTCCGTTGCCCATCCAAGATTCATTGAAGCTGGGAACCAATCCTTAATAGAGTTGTTTCAAGTGATCGTCATGCTTAGAGTTTGCGATGCTTCAGGTTGTGAATCAATAATTGTAGAGTTGTTTCAAGATCGATGGTGATGTTTTTCGGCAGAACGATTTTATTTAAAGCACCAAACAGAGTCTTGGTGGACACTCCAGTGGAAAGTTCATTTTGCGGTTTCTGGTTCCCTTGCATTTCGATGAATTTCCCAGTTTGGGTTACACAAATCATGGTTTCCAAAGTTCTGCCCTGCGTTTCTCCTTCCTAAGCCTTCAAGGGCATTTACAGGAATTTGTCTTGAAGAAAGGCTGCATAAGTTGTCCAATTTAATGCATGAACATCTTAGTGTTTCGTCTATAGCAGGATCAACAAGTATATACAGGATTACCAAGAACAGACCTGGTTTTCAAGCCGTTTCTCCATTCTAGACAAGTTTTTGACAGGGATTACAATGTATGTGGCATAAGTGGCAACGCCAATGCACGCAACAGCAGCAGATTTGGATACCAGCTTTTCACGAGCACTCCAGCATCTAGTTCTTGAAAGTATTGGAGGTGTTCCTCAAGAGTCTTATGCTTTATGTGCTGAGTAGAATTAATGGCAAGTTCTGGAGGCAGTATTCAGATAAGCAAATTGTCCCCTTTTCCTTCTCTATAATAATTTCATTATGTTCTTTAGTAGGTGTACTTTGCCTCTGCCATGGTATTCCTTGTTGCTCGGTTGTGGCATGCGTCAGGGTTGGGATAGATGAGATCATCTAAGCAATCTTGTTGTCATTATGGTTCTAGTAATCTTCTAATCAATAGTGTGCAAGGACTTAATCTCTGAAGTGGTGATGGAGTTTGTGTTGGATATTATAGCCTTGTATGGAGTAGTAACCTTCATTGTACTGGACAAGTAATGGAATTTGTGTTGAATCGTTTGCTGGAAGCTTGTCATGTTTGTTGCTTACTTTGGTAAAATCAATATCGTATGCCTTGTCATATTGGATATTAACCAATCTGCTCTTCAACAAATGTGCACTTGCCTTAGAATAGAATCTCCTTTTTTCTTTTCCAATTTGTAGGACAATTACTGATCTTGTTAGAGTGGAAGTTCTAGCTTTGTATGATGGAGATTAGTATTGTATGGTTCACTTATATCGAATTTTATCTCTTTGCATTTGTTAATCCTACCATTGACCGATTATCATTCCTTTTACCATGGCCTCACAGAAGGGTAGGTATCTGCATTTGACTTTAAGAACATGGTGGCTTAGTCTAGTTCGCTTAGTTAACAGTATACTTTGTCCAATTAAGCCATCTCATTTCGTCTAGTTTCACCTTCGAGAAATGGAAGAAAATGGCTGATTCATATTTTAGTCATGCTTAGACAGTGGTGTGACTTGTTAGGTTGACAAATAAAAAGGTTTAACTATAGTCCAATTTGATCTGTTCCTGTAAGTTATGATTGGCTCTAAAAGCTTCATTCGATGGGGTTGAGTGCCTAGACTTTGTGGATAGTTTCTGTCATTGTGAGAGTTTGGTGATATGGATGTTATGTGGATTATACTTATTTCCGGACACGCCTTGGATACCTCCCCTTTAGACATATCCTCCCAATGTCCTCAAATTCTATTTAAATTGTGATAGACCATTCCATTATTTAAGTCTTCCATGTTTCTACTATGTTGTCTCTCCCATCTTGCCCTACTACTTCAAAATTGTGTAGTGAGAAGTTTTGAGTATGAAGACTTGTTTGAGGGATTGTCAGAATTTGCTGATATTATAGAGATTACTTGACACCTTCCCTTTCAGACCTGCCTTCTGTTGCATAACATTTGATTAAATTGTAATAATGTTATTTGACGCCATTACTACTACCTCGTTGTTCTCCCATGTAGTCCGTTGTTATCTTGCTCAAACAGCTTGTTTTTTTACTCCTTTCCGCCTCTGTTTTATGCACAAGACTTGGGCATTTTGTGGATGCTTAAGCAGTCTGGCTAGGTTTTCAGAAAGTCGATATATGTTTATGTCCTCCCACATTACCCCTTTCTCGCATTTGCTTTGCAATTTGAGATATTCAATACATAGACTTTCCCTGCTATTTGTAGACATTTTGTTCAGGAATTTAGGATGCTTTTGGAATGCCATGCATCGCGATAATGAGTTAGTTGATTTGTAGAGATGTCCATAGCTATGATACCATCGGATTTGATGAGGTATTGAGGTGTTATTGCATGTTTGGTCCCTAGCTGAATACAAAAGCCTGACTGATAATTTGGGATTCTCTGGGAATACCATGGATGGTGATGATGAGTTGCTTGAATTGGAGATCCGTTTACTAGCTTTGGTGCCTTTGTAGACTTGTTGATATATATGGAAGGGCTATTGGCTTGCTTGGCCTCATTCTTAGAGCTGGTGATTATGTAGCCTTTACGACTACTATTATGAGGTGTTGTCAAGTACGGCATTTGCCTTCAATATTCCTGTTAGAATTATGCTTTTCCAGCCTTGCAACAATGGTTTTCCTTTTCAACGATTACTAGTATCTCCTGCCGTGGGTTAGAGCTCTTCAACCCCTAAGCCCCTAGACTTTCTGCCTCTGTTTTTCAGCATTGTTGTACATTGTATTATTTAGTGGAGACACCCAGATGGGGCTTTTCTTTCAGTTTCTCTCTCCTTGTGAGTTGCTTGCTGGTTTTGAGAATTGAACTTATCTTCGTATCACGATAAGAAGATAAGTGTAATTCTCGAAACCATTGCCAATAGTTAGTTAGGTAGTTACGATGCCTCTCCTTCATATGCCCTTTCTTCCCTTTTCATCTCCATCAGCTCATCTGTGTTCTCCTCTTGTCGACTCTCCCTTTAGCCTACTTGCCCACCCGCCCACCCCACCCCACACCTTACTCTTTTACTCGTCATTTTAATATGTTCCTTACCTTGGTGGTTATGCGTTATTGAAGGTATGGTCGTGGTAAAGGCCCTCATGCTCTCTGATCTCTATCATTCTTTTGATCTTAGCTTTTTCTCTCGCCTGCTCTTCCTCCAAACCTTCTCGACATTTGTTTTCCACTAATCCTGTACTCTTGTTGGATTTCTCTGTTGTGCAGACTGTAGAGGAGCATTGTGGCTCGGGCAGCATTAGCATGTTGGCTAATGTGTGGCTCTTTGTGGCATGGTGGCCTTGAGTTGGGCAGCATTAGCATGGTGGCTAATGTGTGGCCTTTTGTGGCATGGTGGCCTTGAGTTGAGCAGCATTAGCATGATGGCTAATGTGTGGCTCTTTGTGTGGCTATTATTGTGGCATTGTGGCTCTTGAGCTTGAGCATTGTGACTTGTTGTGGCCTCGTGCCTAGTTGGAGGCCTAGTGCCTGGTTGGGGCCGTTGTGCCTGGGTGAGGCCTGTGTGTCTGGTTGAGGCTTTTGTGCCTGGTTGGAGGCCCTAGTCCCTGGTTGGAGGCCTTCGTGCCTGGATGGCCTTGGTGGCTTTTGGTTCGTCTTTCTTGTGTATGCAGGGTTTAGCGTGGCTGTGTGGAAGAGAGCTGTGGATTCGAAGCACAAGATGAAGATCTATGGAGAAGACAATTCAAACATGTTTCGTCTTTGGCAACTTCATTGCGGTAATGTATTTTCACCCAATAAGGCTAGTCAGCATGAGGGTACAAGATCTGTTGTGTTTTTGGACCTAGCATTGGTTATTATTGTCAGGGTTTTTCCTCAAAAACCCGAAAGGGCGAGGTTTTTTAATCCCGGCCATAATGGTTTCACTAGCTTGCTATCAGCATTGTGACTCTTGTTGTTGGTTTTAGTGGAGATGCCCAGATGTGGCTTTCAGCATTGTTGTACGTTGTATTATTTAGTGGAGACACCCAGATGGGGCTTTTCTATTTGTACATTGTATTATTTAGTGGAGACACCCAGATGGGGCTTTTCTTTCAGTTTCTCTCTCCTTGTGAGTTGCTTGCTGGTTTTGAGAATTGAACTTATCTTCGTATCACGATAAGAAGATAATTTTAGTAAATAGGTTAACATGACTTATAAGCACTCCAAAAAATCATGAAACTATATCTCGTATAGTTAGCAACTCATGGCCACAAGAATTAAGTCAAAACTAGTTATAATGAGAGAGAAATAATTCTTGAACCTCAAGCAGCTTTTTTGATCAAGATAGGGTTTGGCGGCTTCCACCGGTATTAAATGACCTCCAAATTTAGCAAGGTTTAAGTCACTTTATGATAGAAATATCGAAGAAGGCAGTTATGGACTGGTGCAGAAACTGCCAAATTCTCCAATGTTTGAGGAATCACCACAAGATATAGGTGACCCCATTGGTCTTGAAATTCTCAGATGTCATTAAGAAACAAGTGAAGACTCAAATGATGGTGGTATATTATAAAATTGAAATTTCTTTCGTGAGTTACATGGGTTTAAGTGGCAGAGGTCATGTGGGCCAGTTCTGGTCCATGGATCAGGAATGGTCCCAGGGACAGGTCTAGTGTTAAACAAGAGAGGTTCATATTTGAAACTCATATGGGATACTTAAGTGACTCATAGGGGTTTTTGACTCCTTAAACCATACATATACTTAGGGGTTAGGGGTTTTCTTGGCACTTATGTAGTGTAAATCTCATTCGTAAGGGGTCAAAGATGCCTTTTAAAAACCCGTATATAGGGGTGTTTTTAGTCATCCTACGACATGGCAAGCACATGGCCTGTAGACATAGGTGAACCCCTCCATTATTGAGTGGTAGATCCATGATAAATCCGAGTCTTATTGCTATTTCGATGCTAACATACTTGTGTTAGTCCAATTCGAATGTTCACAACAAGAACAATAAATACCAATTAATTCGTGTTCAGGGTGACATCACTCCTGTCCTCCATAACCAATAAAGTGTGTGTGCGTGTATGTGCGTGTGCTATGTGTGTGTGATAGGAAGAAGTCAAAATTCATTTCTATGGCGTTTTGAAGAAGACAACCTTCGATTTGGAAGAGGAATAGGTGGCGTAAGCTTTTCTCTATCTTGGTGCCGAGCTATTTTCCCCACAAGGTCTCCCCTACACACCGCGGTAGAGTTTCACCGCTTTTCTTGATTCAGAATGGGAATAGGAGGCGTTAATTTTTTTCTCTATCCTGGCGCCGAGCTATTTTCCCCACAAGGCTTCCCCTACACACCGTGGTAAAGTTTCACCGCTTTTTTAATGCCACACCCTTCAGAGTTGTCGAGCATATGATGACATTCGGATATGCTATGCTGAGCTGGTTCGTTCTGGCCAACCCCTGCATGAGATGCTGAGCACGAGCTCGGTACGGAGGTTAGGATCGTACCTTCAAGAGATCATGAATCGCGGAAATCAGCTGGGTCCTCGGGCACTTACCTGATACATGTACATATTTATGCCCCCCATGATATATATTTGTATTTATATTTGTATAGTTTGACAGCAAAGCTATTCCTGTTACGGTTTTTCCCATAAACAACCCTTCTGTTTGGGTCCCATAGGCCAATTAGTCCCCGTGGACGATAAAAACTCTATTCTATTCTATTCTATTCTATTCTATTCTATTCTATTCTATTCTATTCTATTCTATTCTATTCTATAGAGTTTCACCACCAAGTTTGGGATGGATGGATGGATGGATATGCGTGAGATGCAACATTGGCAGTGAATAAATTAACATCATCCTTTCCAAGGGGCAACTCCTCGATGTGTCATTTTATTTTAATTTGGTTTGGGTCGATCAAAATTTTCAGAAGTCTGCATAGTGATGGTTTTGTGTGCATTTTTGTGTACATTGTATGAGTCTCAATAGATCATTTGGTCTTTGTGATGTGGATGTGAAAAGTAATTCAATTCAATTCAATTGTATATGAGACAATATAGCTGCTTTTTCATTATCTATGTTTGCATAACAAGCAACATAACCATTATTAACATTAATTAACACAAACTATTACATTCAACATGTTTTAATTAAAATCCCCCTAAAACCCCCTTTGGTTTGGGTGCATATTCACACGGGGGTGACTTCGGGCATCGAGAGCTGTTGGATAGGCATATGCACCCTTTATTTCTTGATCTACACTGTACATAAAGTTCCTCGTTTGTGGGGTATGCATGTACAAAATTTGCTATACTGTATAAGAAGATTTGTAAAATACTATAAGATTTGAGGTAATGTACTACATAATGCTCATTTTGTACAGGCGAAACATAATTTTAGGGGCTCTCGCTGCCCTACGTCACCCCCCGTGTGAATATGCACCCAAACCAAAGGGGGTTTTAGGGGGGTTTTAATTAAAACATGTTGAATGTAATAGTTTGTGTTAATTAATGTAATAACGGTTATGTTGGTTGTTATATTAGAAAATGTTTTGGGTCCTTCGGGCCCCAAAAGAAGCGAACATAGATAAACTTTGAGGTAAACAAGAAAACAAAGATCGAATGAAATAAAAATACAAAATGAATGATGTGTTATTCCGAACCATACATTTTAAATTGCATAATTTATACAAAGCCTAATTTAGACTTTTGAGCCTGAGACTCCGAATACCCTGCTTCGATTAATGGAGGTACTAAAAATCCTGCTAGTCAATGCTTCTATGATGTTTGGAGATGTAGTTCTGCTTATCTTTATGCAACTAGATTGAGACATCTAAGTCACCTTTATGACGTTGATCCGAAGCTGCAATCATCACATCCCTAAATACATTTTAACACAACATCACATCCCTGAATACATTTGAACTTTGAACTTTTCAACATTTAAAATGTCAACAATGTGTTTTTAAGAACAATGTGATACAGAAAACTACTATTGTGGATAATGCATTTACGTTGAATATATCTACTTCAGAAGTTTTAGTCTCATAACCATGTTTGTATCCTGATTGACTTTACACATCAAAATGCACCATTATGAATTAAAGCTATCTCAACTGGCTTGAAGTCTTTCTTGCATATCAACATAGATAAGCTATCTTCTCTCCATTTTCAAGCTCATATATTTGTGCCAGTTGAATATGATAAACTGGAGGAGCGACTTCTTGTACCTTCTAGGCTGTTTCTGGAGAGAACAGAGTATGGATCTTTTTGGTATATAATCCTTGTGCAAGCAGTTCATTTCGCAGGATCTAGGCATGGCCAATCCTCAGCTAGCTATGGCGCTGGGTGGGATGGGGATTCAGGAAGGGGTAATGCTTCAGAATCTGGGATCTGCGAAGAGTTCATGGCAAAGCCAAGTTCCATTTTTCAAAAATCAAGGTTTCAGAAGAAGAGGCAGCGCAGAGTAAGAAGCAGAGGATCGATTAGATGCAGCAAAGGGGAAGAAAAGGGGCTGGATTTTTCAGAAATGGACAGGAGAATGTTTCTGCTATCATCTAGAGCGGGATTTTCCTCTCTAGTAGCAGGAGGAAATGCTCTGGCAGATCCAATCCAAATGACAGGGGTAGACAGATGCAAGAAAGCCATTCTTCCGGCTGGAGCAGATCTGGTAAACTGCTGGCTGCCAAAGCCCACAAAACCCATCAAGGAATGCCTCACGAAGCTGCCACATACAAAGCTGGGCAAATGCTCGAGAATACAAATTGTTTAACAAATGTTATGAACTCACCCGAAGTCTTGGACCCAAATAAGGGGAATAATAGTGACGAGCTGCAGCCTGAACAGTAGAACATGAGGAAATATGAAAGCATCAAATAGGGAGAAGGGGCGACAGCTTCAAAGCCAGGGCTTGGCTCGCATGGCAGCCGGAGAAATCCCATTGCAAAAGGCCTTCCAAATTTTTTTGTTTTTTTTTTCTAGAACGGTCTTAGGAACTCCGCTGCATATCTCCAGAATTGTGCCACACAACACCACGAGTAATTGCCAACAAGAGAGATCACGAATATCCATACAAGTAGTGCCACAAATATTGCTAGAATAAACATTTCTGCAATTGAAGCTGTCCTAAAAGGACCATGGATAGGATACGTACATATGCTAAACTTTGGTGCCCTTTTGCGTATCCTAAGAAAAATAGACAAACTTATTAAGGAGAATACACATTCCAAAATAAGCGAGATCTGAAACTGTGTGTTCAATTTACATACACATCCTTCTTTTTCACTTTGATCCTTGAGTAAATCGTACCGACAAGTGAAATGATTAATATTTGGCAACTGAAGAAAATTAGAAATGGCTCTGCAAATAAGCAAGAATCAAATCAGATATAATGCACTTCAAGCATGCTACATTAGATGATATGATCAACTTCGCAATCAAAGACAGCTGCAGAACCATCTCCTATGCTAGCAACGAGAATTTTTAAAACAGAGCCTTTGGTAAGTAAACAGGCACGAAGTTCTTTAAGGCCATAAATGACATTCTTTAGATATGATATTAATTGCCATCAAAAGCAACACATAAGCAAATCCAAACCTGAGGTGCCAAAGAACGTGTGTTTTTTGTTGACAGACTTCCAGAAGGGTTTCCATCTGGAAGTGGGTCGCATTATCCATATGAGAAGCCATCTTGCAAAGGCACATATCATCAAAGACCTGAGTAGAACGCATAGAAATTTTAAACCGAATGATGCCATGCAGCTCCAAGCTCCATCCTTCTGCGCCATTTCTTCAGCTTTACAGAAATACAAAAGTCAGAAGCCAAAGGCAACAACCAAATCTGTAGGGGAAGATGCAGCCCATAACTGCTCCTTGCCCATAATCGCTCCTTGCCCTAGTCCTCTGGCTCCATGAAGCCCTTTCTGAAACTCTAATCTCATATTCACGATGGTTTGTATGTCTTCCCTTTTTTTTTAATTTTTTGATTTTTTTTTCCATAAGGAGGGTTTTTAGTGTAAGCCCTTAGATGTTGTCTTTTTTAAGAGGACTTTTTTGTAAGCCCTTCGATCTTCACCATTAGGGACAGCAAAAAAAAAAAACACAAGTTGTATGCAAATACTTGGTGCACTCTAGATGTACCAATTAGTACACCTTATGTAATACGACCACCAAATCATATGAAAACCATAGGAAAAAACGTACAAAAATACAAAAGAAACCCCCTGTTATTATGCTACATATTCTATGTTTATAGTAGAAGAGTATTTATTGCGACCCTCCAACACCTTCACAACAGTTCCAATTGTAGGCCACATATTCGGATCACTTTCAGTACACCAAAATGCCACTTTGATTGCCCTCCTAATTTCTTCTTCATTAATGCAATTTGATAATCTAGAGTCCACCAAGCTGTTGTTATGCATCCTTTCTAAAACCCAACATTGGAAGTATTTATTAATACTTACATAGTTTCTAATACCACTTACAACCTCTAGCACCACTATTCCAAAACTAAAAAACATCGTTTTTCTCTGTTACTGTGCCATGTACCCACTCGGGTGCCAAATAGCCCATAGTTCTGATCATTCTTGTCATTATTAGGGAGCTCTCGTCTCTAGACAAAATCCTGCATAGCCCAAAATCTGAAACCTTTGTATTAAAGCACCTATCTAGTAGAATGTTGTTAGGCTTCACATCCAAGTGAATTATTCTTGGATCACATTCTTCATGTAGGTAGGCTAGACCTCGAGCTGTTCCCACTAAAATTTTCATTCTGGTATGCCAGTCTAAGAAAGGTCCATCGTCAAATATCCATTTATCAAGGGAGCCATTGGCCATCAGATCATATACTAGAAGCCTATGAAATCCCTCAGCACAAAATCCTAGTAAACCAGCCAAGTTTAATGGTGCACCTTTCCTAAAGTCTCAATTTCAGCTTTAAATTCCCTTTTTCCCTGGCTAGTGCTCTCCAGTTTCTTAACTGCCACTTCCTTTCCATCCAAAAGGATTCCCTTATACACTCCCCCAAAGCCTCCCTACCAATTAGTTCACTAAACTGATCAGTAACCACCTCCAATTCCTCATAGCTGTAACTGGTCAAAGACATCATGATTTCATCATCACTGTCATTTCTTGGACGTGGTCTTCCCAAAAGGCAAGTGACTAGAGTCATCAACAACTTTCTTTTCTGTATATATACTACACCAGAATTGCACAGATTGTATATTTGATTGAACTATTGCTGCAATTTGTCGCATTGTGATTAACTGGTGAAAGTAGCATGCGCAGGCCATCACAAGCAGAAGAATCATGTTTACAACCCATAAGCATATCCAAAATGCATCATCAGGAATTTTTTGCTGAAGAGGAGAGATAGGGTTGGGCTTGTCATTGCCCCCTATTCCAAGTGCAAGTAATGAACTAAAGAATGTCATTACACCATTGGCCGCAAGTACGAGTGCTGCACGAACAAGTGAGTGGCCACCATTTAGGGCCTGGTAGTCTCAGCACAAGGAAGTATATTGTATTTGTAGCTGATAAAAAACCAGTGCTCACAAAATAAGCAAAAGCATATCCTTGAAACCCTCTTTTATATAGATGGCGAAATGCAATAACCCCAACATGTGTACTCAAAAGTGTAATCATGTTAAACATAATCAATACAACAAGGAAGTTTTCGGAGCTGCGAGTACTTTGTTTAAGTACACAAGAGAGGGTTATGTTTACTATATGTAGCATGAAGATATCAAAGGCACCAGAAAGAGCTGCAAACCTAGGATTTTCATTGTAATCAACAATCCAGCGTTCTTCGGCACTCAACAGGGCAATAGCAATTGAAGATGTAATAAGGCTAGAGATTATAAGGAAAGGCAATTTTTGATATGGGTTGTTGTTTCTATCAATGATGAATAAGATCTCTGAAGAGAGAAGCAAGACCAAGAGGGCACTAAGCAAGGACTCAAAGGATATGATCAATGTGCGAGACCAAGGAACATCTAGTCTTGGACAATAGTAGCTCGAGTTTAAGCCTAAGGATGAGTTTGTAATAAAATATTGTGGCTGGCTTAGATCATTCAGTTGAACACTCCAGATGCTTCCTACAAGGCAATACATAGAAAATCCGCGTACCTCTAGGTGAAGAAAGCACTTAGATAATTCTGTTACGCCTTTAGGAATCTGCAGGGTTATGCTAGAAACTACGCCACTAGTACTGTTTGTGAAGGCCAGGTAAACATTTTCGTCAGATGAATACTGTACTATTTTCGCGCTCTGTATGGATGAACTCAGTCGCTGGCTAAAATTATAGAAGCCATATTGCACATAAAACACGTTATCTCTTATATATATCCTGCCTGACAGGTTATTAAATGGCTGCTGCATGAGCACAGTATCTGTCGAATTCTTCCAACTTTCCCACAGAATGTTATTCTTCTAACTGGGTGTTCTCACGTCGTGGGGAGATGGGCATGGCGGAAATGGCGAAGGCGGTGCTAGGTATGTGTCGTCGCTCTGTCATCCTTTCTGTTTTGAATCACACAAGAAGCAGGGATCGCCTCGGGTCTTCAGAAGGACATCTCCAGTTTTCTGTCAGCGGATTTCTGTTACAGGTAAGCCGGGTTTGCTTGGAAGAGAGCAACGAGGAATGGGAAGGGTGTTGCTTGGGCTGTGCCTCCTTCTCTGAGTTCTTTGAAAACTGGGTCCTCTTCTGGAGAGCCTCATACTGGAGGACATTCTGCTGGTGCTTCTCTTGGTTAGGATTGGAGTGTCATAGATGTCAACGTGACCTTAGGTCTTTCTGGGCAAGATGTGCCCACAAGTTCTTATGATGCCCTTGTTGATTTTTGCAATCGAAGGTGTTTGGCGGGAGCCGTGGCCATGGAGCGTGGTGCAAGTGTTGATCACTTGCATTGCCAGGCTATTTTTAGAGCTCGGTTCAAGGGCCCCAGGGCCATGAACGATGCTATAAAAAAGGATTTCAATTGGGTTTCAAAGCCACCGGGTGTGATTCTGGTATGCAAGGCCCTCAAAAACAGTCGCCTTCATTGTTTTGAAGGCATGATTGGGTATTGCATGAAGGATTTCGAGAAAGTCCATTATGTTTGTCACCTCCATAATGTCAGTGACGCTGCTATTGAGAAGGGAAAAGACCTGTATTTGAGATGGGGAGCTGATGATACGAAGAACCTTGTTGTTCTTAACAATAAGAATCTTTTGAATCGAGCTGCACATTTTGTGGATTACCATGGGAATCATAGGCTGACTGCTAGTCTGTTATATACCTTGGCTAGAATGATTCGATCTGGGAAGTTTACTTTGTCTAGCTCTTGGATCATACCTTCAAACACGGCTCATATCAATGAGCACCGTGTTCGAGAAGCCTAGAGAGTGTTGCTAAATCTTAGCCACTGCAGCCGTCCGACATGAGGATGATCTTATTTGGTTTGCCAGCAGGCTTTGTGCCTGTGGAAAGGAATGGCCTGGGCCAGGCATTATTGAGATGATGCTATTCCTGCCAATGAGGAGGACAATAATTTTGAAGACATACATGACCCCTCCCCAAAAAAAAAAAAAGGGGGGGAAAAAAATCCCTCCACCACACTGTAGCTAGGGCTTGGTATCACGGCTAAGAATGCGCAGTATGTAGTTCTTATAACTAAGAATATTTTACACAATTGCACGATCTAATAAATACATGCTAGATGGATAAGAAAACTATGGTTCTTTTCAATCATAAATAATGGGCACCTCTTTTAAATGCACGCTAGATAAGAAATGTATGGTTCATTCCAAAGCAAAAAAAAAAAAAGCAAAAATGTCCTAAAAGCTTTTGTATTTTGCAACAAAAATGTTCTATTAAAATTTGTATTGAAAAAAAAAATTAATATACAAAACTCTTAATACATAACCAAGAATACTTTACATAACTGCATGATATAGTAAATGCATGCTAGATGAATAACAAAACTATGGTTCTTTTTCAATCAAATATAATTGGCAGCTCTTTTATATGCATACTAGATAAGAAATGTATGGTTCATCTCAAAACATAAATGTTCTAAAGAATTTTGTACTTGCATGTTGGACAAGAAACGTATGGTCATCTCAAAACAAAAATGTTCAAAAGGACTTTGTATTTTGCAACAAAATTGTTTTAGAAAATTTTGTATAAAAATATTGAACATGTGTGCGCTAGATAGGGATCGAACCTATGGCTTTTTGTTTCGGAAACAAACGCTCTATCCACTGAGCTACAAGCGCATTAAGTCACATTTTGGATTTCTATTTTTTCTAATAGAAGTTTTTTTGTTTTTTTTTTTTCTTTTTTTTTTTAAGTTCAAAGACAACTACAATGCTGGACAAAGCGATCTCTATTTTGGTCAACAAATTATTTTGAAACATATCGTTATTTAGATATTTCTTCCACAAGCCCTGCTCATGACAATAACTAGTTTCTAGATCAAATAACATCAAAGAGTGTTTAGTGAAATAAGATGAGATATATTTACAAATATCTCAACCATGAGAACCTGCTATGCTGACCCTTGAAATCAAGTGGTCAAAGTTGGGGAAGCCTTAGAAATGCTACGACCATATATAGATTTTAGAGAGGACAACTTTTTTATTGAAGTTGCGATAGGAACTAGAATGCAATGGCCATGATCTAGTAAGATAAACATCATGAAGATGGACATTAAAATTTCACAGTTACCATGTTAACATCAAGAATATAATGAAACTCCTCTAGATTATGTTAAAATCACCAAAATGCCTCAAAACAAAAAAAAAAAAAAAAAAAAAAAAAAAAAAAAATCAAAATAGAAATCGTGCTTCACAAAAATTATAGATGAGAGTAAATAGGCGTAAAATCATCTGATACTAAGTTGGAATCTCTAGTTATAGTGTACAACACCATTTACATTTGCCATGTTAACTTCAAGCCTATTATTTATAAAATATCAAAGTTCTCCTATATTTTGCTAAAATTATCAAAATGCCGCAAAAAACATAGTGTGTGACTAACATTGCAAGAACATATTTGTGACCTATTGAATAAGAAATTGACCTTCACAAAACTTATAGACGAGTGTGATTGACAGTAAAATCATCTGATACAGAGTTGAAATCTTCAAGTTTTAGTGTTTTAAATATGCGTTTCTAAATAACAAGTGGATTTCAACACCAAAAGCTCTAAGTTTTAGAGTTTTAAATATGTGTTTTTAAATAACAAGTCAAAGAGCATAACTAGCAAATTTCAACTCCGATACAATGCTTCAAACCACAAAAACTATATTATCTAACTAAATATAAGATTACTAGAAAAAAAAAAATTGGAATTAGTGATGTTTTTTGGAAGGGTTTTTCCGGGTGTGTTTTCCGGCAGGGTGGGTCGAGCTGAGCAAAAGAAAGATGGGTTTGGAGAAGGTGGTTTAGAGCCGATGGATTCAAGGGGAGAAGGAGCGGCAGGTAAGGGCGGCGTGGATTTGTTGTTTGTTTTTTGCCCTTTTGTTTTTTGGTAACTGAAGCCCATGTGAATCTCAGACACTCTGCTGCAAGTCGGGTTTGGGGCTCTGCTGCAAGTCGGGTTTGGGGATAAAATCCCCTCTGCTTCTTTGAATACAGTATTGGGCATGATTGGAGCTGGCTCAACAAATGTGGCAGAGCATATCTGCTTATCGTAACATTGAGCAAGCAAAGCTTTTGCTAAGCTTATTAAGATGCCATAGTGCAAGTCAGCAGTGCCCAAATAATACGGTGGGCATGTTGCAGCATGAACTGCGTAAGGTAAGACTTATGCTGAGTTTAATTTAAAGCTACGAATTTATAGCCGTGGTCGGTACTCCATCGTCAAAGCCTATGTTTTAAAGGGCATGAGGGTTTTTTTTTGCCCAGACTTATGGACACAGACCAAAACATACCCCGCTTCTTACTATGGGATTGGCAAAAGTGGGTTCTTGAGTTATGCAAATCTAGTTCTGGGTTTTATGCTGCTGCAACATTCCTGTGATTTCCAGGTCTGATTATGTGGAAATGTGGGAAAAACTTGCCACAGAGTTGACATTGGAAAGATACGTGTTCTTTTGTTCGTTCTGGAAAAAAAGTCAGACCTGTGAATGGATTAACCCAGCTTCATCCGAGATGCGCCCAGGTGTTGGCAGAAGAACAAAAATAAACACTGGAACCCATACTCTGTCACATAACTTAATCAGACTGTTTGCAAATACATGGGTTTGCAGTCGCATATCAAGCTAACAGGCATAGCGGATAAGAAGTGACAGGGCTAACATGCAGCTGCCTCAATTCCAGGATTCACAAGGCAATCCAGGCCATCAGAAAGGGGAATTATACCCTTCTGTTTCCCATTAAAGTGGATCTATTTTCTTCTAGAGGATCTGGAAGCATCGGTTTTCAAAGGGGAATCACCCAATATTGGGACCAACGAGCCCGCAAATGCAAAAAGGGATTCTGCAACTCTGCTTGAAAGAGTGAGCCATGACTAGGTAAATATTATGGCATCAATGCACCTCCGTAGTTGAGTATGAATAAGGAATCCTGTCAAGTAGGCCGACATCACCAGCTTATGGTAGAACTATCATTTCTTATAATTTGATTTTGAAAAACATGGATTAAAACCAAGATATAGAATGGACAACAGCATCTTCGACTGTGAATCGATGTATTTATAGATTGTAGGCGTATTTTGCCACCATATATGCTGCCAACATGCTCCATTATAGCCAATATGCTCTACCATATTTGTAATATAACTGTGTGACTAAGATCTGCCTTAGGGATCCGTTATCCAATTTTCCAGCTAAAAGCCTTGCTTTTTTCAACAAGACCCTGTATGGCACAGACCGGCATATCCACTTTTGGCATCGATTTATCACATCGGATATCTGCCCTGTAAAACTGGGAAGCTACCAGTTCATGCATATTGGTGCCACAAATTAGACAGAGCATTTACCACAATCTTTACTATAGAAATATTCGGCACAATAATATTGCGTAGCCGTATGATACACTCATGATATTTTTTGTGGCCTTGCACAATATGCAATCCCCGATGCTCCACAGTCAACCGGCATTTGTTTACTTGAACCAAACAAATACTCAATCCTCAAAATTCTAGTTCAGAATGGTATTTTTGTGCTTTTCCAAAGCACAGAATATGTCTTCAATTTGGATCAAGAATGCACCAAAGATTATGTCTCCAAACATTTGTAAGCAAGAATTGGAGAATAGAACTTCAAATATCAAGAATGGATCTAACGTTATAGCCGTTTGCTTCCATTCTTAAGGATATGACCCATTCTTCATCAAAAAACTATTACAAAGCTTTGATTTTGTAGATAGATTTTTGCATTATAAAGGTTTGATCTTGAGGCTAAGTATCCCCACTGTTTCGCCTATAAATTCTATTTGTGAAATCCTTCACTAGATATTTATGGTGTGGTAAAAAACCCCTGCTAGATTGAAACACAACATTCTCAATGTTCTCTGACAATAGCCTGGGTAGGCATATTCAACTTTCTCCTGTTTTTTAGTGCATTGTTAATGTTGCATCATAGCTTATTGTTCAAAAAAAGATCATACTGGAATACCCTAAATCGATTTCTGTAAGTGCATAGTTGGATAAGACCAATTAACAGTTGACCTTGAACCGCTTTCCTTTCATCCAGTAGAATATACCACTATTGTTGATTTTCGTACCATAAAAATCACAAATGAGACAAACACCATCAAGTTTTTGTAAAGGTCATGTGCAGACCTATGACATGATATACTCAAGCTTTTCAAAAGGTCATGTAAGCCTATGCTCACGATAGTTTTTTGTGGCCTTGCACAATATGCAATGCCCCATGCTCCATGAGAAATAGACATTTGTTTACTTTGACCAAACAAGTATCTAATCCTCAAAATTCTAGTTCAAAATGGTATTTTTGTGCTTTTCCAAAGTAGAGAATATATGTCTTCAATTTGGATCAAGAATGGACTAAAGATTATATTTTCCAACGTTTCTAAGCCATTTGCTTCCGTTCTTAGGAATAGTCCTGTGCTGCAAGACCTATTTTGTTTCAGATCCCGCCCTCTTTGCCTCCAAATCCAACTGTATCTGCCTGTCAAACCCTCCTTATTAATGACTTATGCCATCGATGCTCCTCCTACACTATGGACAACGGAACAATGGCCACATTTGGGTTCAATTCCCAGAGTTGCAATAAACACTTCAAACGAGAGCCCATAAAAAAAAAAAAAAAAAGGGCCTCAAGGCCAATGGGCGCTGGCTTCGCCAGCGCGCTAAATTCTTGTATTGTATAATTGTAGATGACACATTTCAGGAACTTTGGCATCCTACCTGTTAAAATTCAGAATTTTCGACATGGGAAATTTGCCATCAAAATTTTATATATTTTTTGGCTAAAAATATAGATTTTTGTATTCGCCTGACTAGCTTAAATTACATGAAATACACCTTTTTAGGGTTTAGAGTGGGTCAAACAGGAGATTTTGGGAACTTTAAGTAAAGGCATTTCGGTAATTTTCCCAAGGCTTTGTTTAGCAAAGGGATTGACAAGAGCTCTGCCCTAGTTTTAGATCCACAAGTGGGGAAGACGTCTGATTTTTATTCAGGCCACATAATAGTCGAGGAGTAAAACTTTTTCTCCTTTGCAAAATATGTTTTGAGACGTTCTTTTCTGAAATGTCCGTCCTTAGGATGAAAACATGTATGCAGAGGGACAACCAGCGCTTTTTATCTGGTGTATGAAAGATTCAAATGACCTGAAGTAGTAGAACGTGTAAATATTGCTCTCTGAACCTCTCAAAGAAAGTTTATCACCCGTTTTCAGGTATTCAAGTTGAAAGATTGGTTCGTTGTTCAGTTCTGCAAACGCAAGCCCTCTCACAGCGATGAATCCTTTCCTATTCAAACAACATTGCTCAGGCATATATATGATTTCAAGGTGCTCATCTTCCAGGCCTTGAATTCTTATCTGCGCATTTTCTCTGGAACCCACCTGCGTCACACCTGACTCCAGAAAAATAATCATCCATTCGTTCTTGCCAGTGCAGTCATATAATCTTTCCATTATTCTTTGTTCAACTTGCAAAGGACGTCTGTTGCTGTAAGTGATAAATTTCTCATTTTTGAATTTCCCAACAAGAAAAGGAACTCTCTCTTCATGCTCAGATTGCAATTCTGCCATTGAATCATACTTTCTGATTCTTATATTATTCTCTAGGTCGCATCTTCTTGTGAGATACACAGCAATCATTCTCTTCACGAATGTGTAAACACAATGAAGGATGAATTCTAACTTTGATTTAGACATGTGGAAACCCAGTCTCCGCGGTATTTTAGTCACATTTCCAGATGCTTGAAATATGCCATCAGAGGACATAACATCTGATGGCTTTTCCGGCCCATCTTCCATGTTTGTTTCCCTAATATTGTTACCTGGAATGGAAAAATCACCGACTAGCAGAGCTTCAGGGGTACCATTTTCATTTACAACCATTGGCATGTTCCTATCATCCTCGTGGAGGTCACTGGCCTCTTTAAAAAAAGGAATGCTTAAACTGATTTTTGTAGATTCAGACAGATTGGTATCAAATGAACAGTCCTCTGATAATTTGCTAACCGAGGCAACTGCAGGAACTTCAGTAACTGAGAATGCACCGTTTGATGCCAAATGCTTTCTTGCAATTTCCTCCTCACATTCCAATTCCCTTGGCAAGTCTACCTATTCAATCGAATCAAAAGAAGAGAAATCAAAACATGATTATAACATACATGTTAAAATGAAAACAAGCCTATGCTGTATAAGGGACATATAAAATGGCGAGTAATGTGGATATTTTTCTCCAATGGTACTTTGAGGCATTGCAGAAGAAGTTATTGCTAAAAAGAAGCAAAATGGCAAGCCGTTGGATAAGGGTAAACGTTTTTCATTTAAGTCAAAAAAGACAAATTTGCAGGGACATTGTTATTGTACAAGTCTGACTAAGGAATACCGAAGATCCAAGTCCAGTGGCAGTTCCAGTAGAAGGAATATGGGATTTAGTAAGAGGAGAGAAAAATTCAGTTTATAGACTCGGGTCCTTAGAAATTAGTAAGTGTAAGTAAATGGTGTTATGGTGCCTGTATTCCAGATTACTTTGTTCGCCTGAGAACATAACTTATTTTCACTGATTGTTAGGTCTAAAGATTACCTGAACAGCGGCATCCACAGAGGGTCCATAAATTGGATGAAAATCAATGTTATTTTCATTTGTTCTCAATGTCGCAAGCAAATCACGAAGAAAACATATTTCATCCTTCATCTTCAACATTTCGATATCCTTGGATTTTGTTTCAATTGTAGAAGGGCATCTTTGAATGTTTCCAGCTTTTGTGACGTAATGTAATGTCCTGAGACTCTCAGATATATCCTGCATACAACGTTTATGTTTACATGTATACATCTAAATTATGAATGCTCGAAAGTTTCTGGATGCTAACCTGCTCGTCTGGAGAAATGTTTGCAACCATGTAAGTTCGTCCCGTGCCTTTAAGGGAGTCCCTCAACAGCCACGTCAATGCTGAACTACGAAATGAAGCAAATGAATTTGCTGATAAATTCAAGATAACCTGTATCATTTGGTATCAGACTTTGCAGAAGCCTGGGTTGGATAACAATAGGGACTGAATTATCACATACTGTTTTTAAGCTCATTATCTACATGCTGAATCTGAAATATGAGGCTAGAAATAACCATTTTACTTCAACTTACTTCATTTAAGAGTGTAAGGGAACGATTAATGCATTTAGATTCCAAGAACCTTTCCTTATCCAATGACTTTGTGTTATTTAAATTCTCACTTCCTGCCATGGGAAAACACTGTGAATACAGGAAAGAACAGGTTGATCAGATTTGAAACTTGCCTGCAAGATCCACAAGATTAAGGTAGCTGACAGAAGCCAAAGATTCCTGTAATGACAACTGTAAGTGGGGAGTCTATTTTCTATCTAATCCCAAACATCATGCCTTGGTAGGTAACTTACCCAAGTTAACTTAATTGTAAGTAAGGTATGGCTGCGGCTTGAATCTTTATTTTTATTTGTCTCTCCTATTGTGCGATTTGCTGTTCCATGTTTAAGGAGTCTCTCAACTTCTAGCCAGCTTCTGACTTCTTTCCATGTCAAATTTTCAACAAATGGTCCAGCAACTGGATGTTCCCTTATTCTCAAAAACTTTTTGTTCAGGGAAGTGGCCATTCTTGATGTTGAAGATTGAGCATGTTGTCCACTGGTCTTTTCTTTATTTGGTTTTACTGCATATACACGATTCTTTTTTAACAAGTTTGAAGATGCTTTAGCAGACATTCCAAGACACTTTATGCTTTGAATGTCCTCCTCATCAACACTGATGGTTTCTGTTGTGTCTTGTTGGCTGATGCTGGAACAACTCTCCATATCACTAGAAATAGAAAAGCAATCGTCATCTGTTACTTCATCCATCTTTCCTACATTCTGGTCTTTCTGATAGTCTAGATCAAAGGGTTCCCCTTCAAAATTTAAGAGGTCTCGTATTTTCTCCTTATATATTTCTAGGTAGCTAACCTGCCAAGCTATACGAGAAAGCAAGGTGTCACTTTTTTAAATACTTTGATCTTTTGCAAATGAGAACTTGCGCTAGAATTTTCAAACCAGGACAAGAATCAAGGCACGTTAATTGCATGAACACGTTTTGGTTCTAGAAAGAGAAAAGTGACAACCTGTATATTTAATTGCAGGCCATTTTCCCTCATGCTCTGTGTTCTACATATAAGTTCATTAGCCAGCCTTGGGACCTGCAATTTTGCTACACAAATAAGACCATTTTGCTGCATTACAATGTTAAACATGCACAACAGAGACATACTATGCCCCTTCCTGCATATGTGCCATCGCCAGTCATAGTATATGTTTTTCCACTTCCTGTTTGCCCATACGCAACAATCTGAAATGGCATAATTTTTAATAACACAAAAACAAAGTGACCATAATGTTTCACTCAAACTTTGAAGATTAGAATCTAAAACGGTGTCTGGAGTTATTGAAAGCGGATAATCATACCGTAACATTATGTCCAGCCATAGCATGGTCGACACATGGAAGACCAATGGCATTATACATTTGTTCTTGTGATTCTCTCGTTTTTTCGATGTCATGGTGAGGAAGCATAGTATCATCCTGGACATAATCCACTTTATATAGTTTATCCCCATCAAATGGCTTCTTACTTCCTTTGCCATCAGATGTCTTGGTTCTTGAAACTTGCAAGGTTAATGCATGCCTCTCTGGATCTATAATCTGGAACAACGAGACACAAATTCAGATTCAATCTTATATGTTCAAGATATAGATGGCCTGTCTGCAGACGGAAATATGAGCCTTCTTACCCATGTGCGCTGATGTTGGCCACATTGAGCTGATTTCAAGTTGAAGCAATATGGCCGGACTCTGACACACACCTTTATCTTTTTCTAAAAGCACAAGGAGATTATGTCATTCTTCAGCTGAACAAAAAAGGGATTTTTGTGAGTACCATCAAATTTTCTTTCCTCCGGCAAAGGGGATTCGTCGCTTCCATTTCGGGTACTTCCCAGTGCCCAGAAACTAACGGACAGTTAATCGTTAAACCGAAAGCTAGTTACTTTTGACGGTTTGTCCAGTGCTTCTATGCGTTATCCTCTATGCGTTAACCATGTGCGTGTTATAATTTTAAGGGAAACAAGATGCTAACGCATTAATGGTTGCCTTTTAGAGGAGCCATTGATGCATGCACAATTACAGACTATTGTGATTACCATGTAGGTGACAAAGATCGTTGTGTTTATTGACCCTTATTCGATATTTTGTATTTATTGACTGTTATCATCTTATAAATGATAAGAGTCGATGTTGTACTTTCGATTAAATAGAGCGTAAAATGCTTTTGTTTTCGTGATTATGTATTCAATTGTTCAGTGTTGTTTAGTGGAGGGTTGCTTTATGGATTGCTTTGGCATAAATGTTTGTTATTTATAGTCCTAATTGTTTTTATTTCCACTACTACGATTTGTCTTATAGTCGTTTCTTTCAATAATAAGCACATCGAGAACTAGTATTGACCTAGCCATTGCCTTCAACTTTGTTATTGCAATGACAGAAGTTTTTAAAGGGAATGATAAACTTCTCTTTGATTAGATTTTTTAGGCTTACTGTCTGACATAATTTTCTAAAGTTGATTGTTGTTTAAGAAATTCTTGTAGTTTTAGCATTAGCCATAAGGATGTGCTTGAGCTTGTGTAAACACACTTTAAAAAAGCTTCTGCTTTTAATGCATTTCTTTTTCCACCTCCTAAAGATAAGAATTTGGAAGATTTTTATGTTAATTTGCAGAAAGATTGGTTGGAATTCTTGGAAAATGATGAGTGTCCAATGTTGCAAGTAAGACATAATGTTGGTCTTCATTGGCGGAATCCAGAATCGTTGATAAAATTGTAGAACAAGAATAGATTTAATGTCAATTACATAGGGCATAGGCCATCAATTACAGTCGAGCAACAAGGAAGCGGTTTATGCAATCCGTGGAGACATTAATGTGGCGGATCCAAGATGTGAAGCACAAAGGGGGCACAATGATAAGGAGTGTGAGATATCCATTTTTTTTTTTTTTAGCACGTTTGCACAAACGCAAGTGGACACTTTGAAGCAATTCTAGAGTGTCCACGTTGCTGACAACTAGGATTTTTGTTCACGTGAATACACTTACAAGCGTTGGATTTCATCTACGGCTGTGGAAATTCATGGAAATTCCACATGTTTAGGGTAGTTAGGAGCGCTTGAGGATCTACCGCTTCTCCGATCCTTATTCTGTTCAGCATAACAAATTTTATAATTGCAAACGCAGCTATGGCGGTCGGCTCACGGCATCAGCTTCCTTTGAGTCCGCGACCCTTTGCTTTCTCCCACACATTTTTAGAAAGCATTTAGGTCTTCAATTGCTCCACTTGTGTATGGCATTATAATGCAGCTCTATTATTTGTTAAAGCGAAGCGTGGCCTGTCTTAAACTTTGCCTTCAGATTTTTTTCCTTCGTGAACCTTTTGCGTTATGAGGTCTATGGCATGGCAACACTCGTGCTTGGAAAAGAGCTTTCTGCATTTTCAGGTTTTGTATTCTGGAGTTGTATTTTTAGTTTTGCCGGTATCAGGTTTGTTTGTTTCTCATTTAGATTTCTTTTCTCTACTGTTACCGTATCATCGAACCAAGTGGATTAACCGGAGTTGGAAAAGCATATTCTCTGGCTGCCTGCGGGACACCTTCGTTTTACAGCCCCCCACCTGACGTGGCATGGATCCAGGCCATACAATCTGTAAATCAAGGGCTGACATAATACCACGTCAGAGGGGGGGCTGGCCTGTTGCTCCGGAATCTGCCATGTCGAGGAGCTTCTTTTAGCCATTTTGAATTTTCGGCCAATCTTCCACCGACCAAGGCAAAAGCAAATAGAAAAAAAAAATTGTCTTTGTAAATGGTATCAAGCATGTTGGAATCGTCTGATTATTGCTGTACGGAATGATGGCTTTGTGCTTCAGTTTGGTAACAGTGGTTTAGATGCAGAAAGTGGAAAGTGCTGGCTTGACTTGTTTTGGTCTTGCAGATGGAGCTCGGATCAATTACCAGCTAGCATGACTTTTGCTCAGGCGGACAAGGAGGTTCAGTGAAGAACCGATTTGGGCCTCTTTGGTAAGTTGAGCGATAAGTCTATAATTTTGCTTCCCATTGTTGCACTAGTTACATTTGTTCATATCAGATATGCCGTTAGATTTCTGTGTCAGCTTGGGCCAGCATATTTTTTGCTCTCCAGCTTCTTCTGGGCATTTAAAAAATACCCCTGGCATCTTCTTCCTATTCGCATCCCACATTTATTGTACATGTTAAGCACCACAGGTAATGTGGTTTTGCAGGCATACCATTTTATGAAGTTGGTCATGGCAATGTGCCTCTGCAAATAAACACAAATCAGGTTGAGGTTGTCTCTTTGGAAGTTACTGAGAAGAAGCAGCATGGCAGTCCATCCAATTTGTCATTGACAGTCCAGGTTAATGAGTTTTCTGTATCTGCAGTGTGAAGCAAATTGGTGACCTACAAATGTTGGCTTGAATACTGTTGTTTTTGCCTCTGCAGGGCGTCTGTCGAGGTCAAGGTGTTGCACTGATATGCATTTCTTACAAGACAAGACGATATGCACTTGACTACGATGGTGATTGAGATGCACTTCACTATGATGACGATTTCAAAACGAGGAATGGTCTCTTGGCGTGGCTGATGTGTGCTATCGTGATTTAAGGTTTTTGATGCTCAGATATTGTCTGTGGCTTTTCATCTTATTCTATGGAATAAGGAAAATGTTACCACAACCTTCTTGCTTTGGCAACATTCTCTTTGAGAGATAAATTAGGTATGTTCCAATTTAAGTTTCAGTTTAAGTTATTTCTTTTGCCGTGTACATACAACATTCTTAATAAAGGAGGCCTTGAATTTAGAAACATTATGGTTTATTTGACATGTTTACACAATGAATTTGAAAAATATGTACCTAGTGACTTTTGTAGATCATTCTTTGGGCTTCTCAATGCATGCTCATGCTTGAGAAACAGAGTTTGGTTGCTGAAGTTATGGCCATATTTCTACGCTCTTTGTAAAATTAGAACAAACAAATGCGTTTGCCATATTTGGCCCATTTACGATTACAAATCTGAAATTGTGTGCCTAGCAATATTCTTAGGTCTTCCCTTGATCTTTTCAACGGATACTCTTGATGCAAAGATAGAGCTTGCATTTGAAAGTTATATTAGAGTTCTTATGGCCAGCCAGAAAGCAGGCCTTGGATTTAGAGCATTCTGGTTTACTTGACATGTTTATGCAATGAATTTGAAAAACATGTACCTAACGACTTTCGTAGATAATTCTTTGAACTTTTTAATGCATGCTCATGCTTGATAAACAGAGTTTGCTTGTTCAAGTTATGGCTCTCTTTCTACACTGCTGTAAAATTAGAACAGCAAATGCATTTTGGCATATTTGGGCCCCGGGGGATCCACCTTCTTTATACGGGATATGCCACCTGCGTACATAGGGTAGCCGAAAAACCCCTAGTATACGTGTTTTGATGGGCAAATTTGACCCCTTTCCGTATGGTTTTACAACTAGAAGAACATTCCAAAACCCCTATGACCCCTAGTATACATACGGAAAAGGGTAAAAAATCGCCCCCTCCCATTGATGCACGTGGTTTTGACAGGTTCTACAAGGTGACGCCCCCTTGATTTGGGCCATTTACGGTAGGAATTTGAAAATTGTATGCCTAGCATTATTCTTAGGTCTTCCCTTGATCTTTTTGATGGATACTCTTGCTGGGAAGATAGAGCTTACGTTTGAAAGTTATGATAAAATTCTTACGGCCAACCAACAAGCTTCAAAACAACAAGTTTCAAAACGGTGAAAGGTAAATTCTATTGTCTACTTGGTCTAGAAAATATTCTGGAAGGGCCGATTTTTGTTTTGGACCTTGCTCCTACTTCGACCCATTGTATGCGGCTGTGGCTGTAGTTGAGCTGCTAGACTGGTGCAATAAAGATTGTAAGTTCATTGGCACTGTTAGATTAGCTTCTTGGTCTTTAGATATCTAATGAAAAAGAAAGGAAGAATGTGAAATGCATGTAATTAACATGTAATTGAAACTGACATGCATGTAACTAACATGTAGTCTACATCATGCTTACAGTTTTAATCATGCCACAACAATTAACGTAGTTTGATGTCGGGATACTATACTATATGCTTGATCTTGTTCTATTTTGCCCCCAACTTAGAGTTATGGAAGTAAACCTTTGCATTGTGCAATGTTAGATTTAACATTCTATCAGGCTTTTTGCACCTGGTCAATGCAACACACACATTGAAAAGAAATCTCAGCCCATACAACCAACCATCTCTAGTTCCATCCTAAATCAACTACATTGAGAGAGAGGTCATCATCATGTATTTTCTCGATTTAACACGCATTCATCCCTTATATCCCATACAATATGGGGGATTCTTTAAAGAATTTTGAGAAGATGGTTGCTCAAGCCTTACATTCGATTTATCTAACTTGACTTATACATTTTGTAAACAAGTTTTTTTTTACTTCGAGCACACACATTTGTACATAGGTAACAAATGTGGGTAAATATACTTTTGTAAAGCATGAAAGTCAAGCAACACAACAGGTAAATGGTAAATCAACTTTTACGCTCACGCCTATAATTTCTATCCAAATCTTCAATAATGAAGGTCCGTGAATGGCTTTGAATGTGAAATAAAAGTTCGTGTGTAAAATAAGAATTAGCATTGTTGACGTTGGCCGGTTGAAAGGTGCACCCAAGGTTGTTGGCAATGCAAAACCTCAAGTTATGGGTTCTCTCCTTTTTCAACAGTCAAGGGAGCACATGGTCGAACAAGTTATCTGGCATGATACTCACCAAGTTGTCAAATTATTCTACATGCTGACACTTGTTTGAGATGATTAGGAATATAACAACGAGCTACATTCACAATTTCAGTAGGTTGCAAGTGTGTGTGGATGCATTTTCTGTAGGCTGTTCAACAAATACGCTTATGCTACTTGGTAGAGGAGACATTGAATTCGACTTATCTAAACCAAAGACACCCCGCACGCTGACACCAGGAATGGATGCTCATTGAATAAAAACAATTAAGATAATATCCATGGCAAGAGTAACTACACTTTTAGTTACTGATATCTTTTTTTTATTTCACTGTGACTGCAACTTTGACTATGACTTCTTAGTAAGTCACCAATCGACTTCGTACACTCCTCATAGTATAAATACTTGTCATTAATATATATAAACGTATATCACATGCTGGGGCATCATGAACAGGTTATATATGGGTGTTGATCTCGGCCGTTCACTCTTGGAGAACAGAGGTGGCGCAATTGTGGCCCTCTGATCTGATGGGGGGCATGTATGGGCATGCATGGGGCATGAACCACATGCCTGGACCGTCGGATATGAGAGAAGTTAAATCTTGGCCATTGATTTAAGGTTAAGGAAGGTGCAAAGAAATTGCACCATACTTAATATAGAGGTGAGGTGGCACCGCATAAAGGTTTATGGGAAATTACATGTCTCCTTAGGTGGCGCCACCACATATTTTGTTTTTCGCACGTTTGCACAAACACAAGTGGACACTTTGAAGCAATTCTAGAGTGTCCACGTTGCTGACAACTAGGATTTTTATTCACGTGAATACACTTAGAAGCATTGGATTTCATCTAGGGCTGTGGAAATTAATGGAAATTCCACATGTTTAGGGTAGTTAGGAGCGCTTGAGGATCTACCGCTTCTCCGATCCTTGTTTCTGTTCAGCATAACAAATTTTCTCCATCAGTCCAGGAGCTAGAGAAGCAAGTATCATATCGATTAATTTATATATACATTTCACATCTGCTCATATGCTAAAGAAGCCATGGCGAGGGTTTCTGCTGAGGGGTTTCACTGAGACATCATTAGGTGATGATGCAGCTTTTTCGGCTATGTCACACGGCATAAAATAATCCGCCTCTGAGCTTTGCGCGGTAAGAGCTATCCGCGGGTGAAGTAGCTCTGAAAAAGCAAATCCTTTGAAATAGCTATGGGAAAGAACTACAAATAACTGTCAGGTGGCATTATTTCTTATCATTTTGATGCTTCTTTCTATTTTGAAATGATTCATTTTTATGCCTCCGGCTGAAGTAGTTGGGTAAACCTTTGTTGCAGGTAGAACTTTTGTCTAAATCCGTGTTCTTTTTTTTCCCTTTTTTGTAATGTTTTTGCTTTCGTTAGGAAAGGCCGATCTGAAAAGTCGATCTTCTGCTGGTGATAGTCAAAGGGGGAAGACGTAGTAGATATGCCCCATAATTTACTCGACTGACATCTATTTTTAGGTTTGGGGACTCTCTAACTAATACCGGAAATGCCGAAGTAGTCTTTCCTGGGCACTTAGATAAAAATTGGTACTATAGGCAGACGTATTTTCATCAATACACCGGTTGTGCTTCTGATGGCATCATATACATGCTAACCTAATAAGCAAAGTTCCTCGTATACGGACCAGAAAAATGGGTCTATTGGAAGTGCTTCGGTATCAGTTAGTATCAGTTAGAGAGTCCCCAAAACTAAAAATAGATGTCGGCCAAGTAAATTGTGGGGCGTATCTACTACATCTCCCCCCTCCAGAACCATATATTATCTTGTGATCAGCTGTGACATTCACCTGGAAAAAGTCGAAAAACATTCAAGCATTTGTCAACCTGCCCTGATGCATTCTACTTTGCAGAGACACATAATCCTTTTCTCTCGCCTTATTTACAAGGGATCGGTTCAGACTATACATGGTGCCAACTTTGCTTTCAGAGGTGCTTTCAAGATGGAGCTTCCCCTCCAAGCATGGAGACAGGATCCAAATGGTTTTGATTTGGCGCACTTTTGATGACATTGATATAGGGAACTTCATATTACAAATTACAGAGGCAAAAGAAAATTATCAAATATGTAATTACTGTAAAAAATAATCAAACGTGCTTTTGACTAGTTTTTTATTTTATTTATATTCATAATAGCTGTTTCTGATATGATCAAACTCAATTCTAAAAAGGGAAAATTTTTGAGAGAGATAGCACGGGAGTATCTATGTAATGCTGCATTAAGGCCTTTCTGCAAGTTGCTGGCTGCAGGATGCGAATACAATTTTTTGAGGTTACATTGCGGAAGATATAAGAATTAAAATGATAATAGCGCTATGTACAGTTCTTCTATTGCTTTAATATATGATCTTGTATATCCAAAGTGTTTTCGATGATGAATAGATATGGCGCATAATATACTGATAGTATATGAAGCTGCTTGGTTGATCTGTATAATTCCTGCTTGGAAGATATTAAACGGTTGATTTGTTACCTAATGATGCTAAACAGATGCTAAAGGGTTAATTTATTATCTAAGGATGACAATTTATTGGTAAGTATGCTAAATGTTTTAAAGAAGGAACATAACATAATTAGTTGTTGAATAGATAATATCTCACTATGGATAACATGCAAGCCAGATATGCTAGAAGCTGAGCTCATATACCATGGGTAATGGCCTTATGGAATAAAATGACGTTAAAGAATCTCTTTTGCGTCAACTAATGGGCCTTCAAATAATTCCAAGCTATTAGAGTGGCATGGTCCCATCAACATATTCACACGACAGAGTGGTTCTACCAACAGTGTACGAAGTAATCCAAACTAACAGCCATCAGGACAGAGTGGTACTCCCTGCTATAGTGTATTTCTACACTACTAAATAGCCAGGACTGTGCGGTACATATCGCCGCTGGTTAAGATTATACAATATATATAAGTCTGAGACTGTGTGGTAATGCCTCTGCCTGTCACATTTAAGGGTCTGAATAGGACTTGAACCCACTACCTCTGGAGTGGTAGCTGTGCATCCTAACCACACACTGCCGAAATAGGAATAAAAGCCTCTGATATGAGTGAGTGGCTTTTACCGCCGGTGCCAATAGGTTGACTTCCATCACAAATTTGGGATATAAAAAGGGCAGCAATCATAAGGAATGGCATAGAAATTGTACACAATGGAATTGGAATCAGAAGCCAAGTCATACTGGGAGAATGTAGAGAGTGGCACCACAATAAATGATGGGGCGGCATGAATAGTTATGACTAGCGTACATGGATATTCTAGAATCAAGAAAAGATTTGAAATGTAAAATACGGGCAACAGTATAGCAGCAGGAAATCTTCGAAAGTACCCCAAGCATAGAAGCATAATAGAGGCATACTTGCATAAAAAGCTAAGCAGCAAGATCAATGAAGGGATTGGCGAAGGGGTTGGAAGGCAATGACAGCCAACAGTCTATCGCACCAATTCTGCATACCTTAGCAAATCAGTAGGCCATATTGATGAACAAGATGGATAGCATGATTGAAGTCAAGAAAATGGTAGGAGAGTAGGCTAGAAAAATAGCCACCATCGAGATTCAAGTAGAAGAGATGAGAAGGGAGAATAGAAAGACAGATGCAGATCGTGTAACAATCAAATAGTGACTGGAGGTGTTGGAAGCGGAAGAGGTACACCAATTTGCAATGTGGGTAGACCTCGAAGAGAGAATTCCAAGGCAAGTAACGAGAATACAAGCAATTGACGGTAAAGCTAGATGCCAAAGTAATCAAGATCAGAGAATTTCTCAAAGATGTCAATGAATTGGTTGTTGAATACTTTCAGAAGGAACTAAATGAATCAAACACAACAACCCCAACATTTGGTCCACGGTCGAAAACAACAGTAAAATTAGACCATGCATTGTCTTTTTGAAGATTACCAAAAACACTACACGTAGTTATGTGGAGGCGTGGTTTTTCGAGGATATGCTATAGTTTTTCTTAAAGAGCTATAGTTTTTTTTTTTAAGAATGTATGGTTTCTTAAGGATCTGTAGTTTCTTTTTAAGGATGTGTTGTTTTCTAAGGGGGTATAGTTTTTTGAGGGGATGTTTTTTTTTAAGGCGTGGTTTTTTAAGGTGGTGTTTTTTTTTAGGTGTAGTTTTTTATGGTTTTGTAAGAATCCATGTATGACTAAGTTCTCCACATGCCATTGCTGCCACAAAATGGCATGCATGTGTTGCCCCCAAAGGGAACATACTAATTGTTGGTTTATGCTTTAAGACTAGGTCAATTGCCCTAGGAGACTAAGTCAAAGTTTGGAAGAGCTTGTTAGCCAACGTTGATGTGAAGGTCAAAAGAGACCTATCTTCAAGGTCAACACAAAGCATTCAAGGTCAAACTCCATAAGAGGTACTTTATTTGTGGTCAACATTTGATCAAGGATATGTTCTAGAAGACTCTGGGTTTTAAAATTTGAAAGACACTCATTTGAAGTTTGGAAATTAGAGTTTGGAAGAGCCCATAGTACTTGGTTCGGGAAATTCTGCGGTTTAAGCATAACCCACTATTAAAATTCAAAATTAAACACTGTGTATTGATTTCTGTCAGGATAAGGAATGGATTAGTTTCTGATTAGTAGTATAGAAAGGACATTCAGAGGTCACATGTTTTCTAAATCTGTAGCTATTTTTAAAGTCTGCCATAGGGCTCGAAATTGCTTGCCCTATTGGAAGCGCCGTCAAGATTTCCTTCTTGCCTTTTTATCTACGAAGTGGTCTCTGAAGAGGTATTTTGGATTTTAGGTACCCGATTCTGTATCTTGGTGGAATTTTTATTCCCTTTTCCGAGTTTTTTTGGAGATTTTGTTACAGAATGTGTTGTCGGGGATGCCCTTATTTTAATCTCGTTTAAAAACACGGCTTCTTAATCCTCCAACTTTTTCTATTGTTTTTTGTTTACATGCATAAGGGGCTTAGAAAGCAGCAGCTTGCATAGCCAAAGCTCTTCACCGGATCATTTGGGTTCTGTAGAAAACTGTAGGCCAACTCTAGCATCACTCTTGGCAACTTTTAGCACCCACGTGCTTTGAAAAAACCCCAAAAAAAACCATTGCAAATCCGAGTT
Organism: Isoetes taiwanensis; assembly: GCA_021234155.1. Classification (NCBI taxonomy): domain Eukaryota; kingdom Viridiplantae; phylum Streptophyta; class Lycopodiopsida; order Isoetales; family Isoetaceae; genus Isoetes; species Isoetes taiwanensis. The sequence goes on along the minus strand of JAJEKV010000019.1, from coordinate 4,005,894 downwards.
ACAAATTTGACCGTATTGTCTGCCATGTCACCCTTTGTTTGCCAAGTCATTACCTTTGTTGCTAATCACCCATCCTTAGCTATCTATCTATTTTTGCCATGGTACAACATGGAAAAATACATGCAATGGGCTTTGAAAAATTGAATTTGGCCAAATTTAGACCTCCAAAATTGACTTCTCAGGAGGATGCGTACCAAAATAATAGCAAAACTAGTCTATCTACTCCTAGCCTGCATATGCCTAATTTCTTTATTCCCCTCTGCCACATATTACTTTGTTCAACGGAAGAATATGACTTTGTTCAACATGACCTACCTCCGAAATGTGTATGGGTGATTTTCGTTAGATTACCTCTCCAGAGGAAGTTATATACAACATTTCTATCATTGTTTGTCAAAGATATCTACAAGATTCGTTGAATCTTCCTGCATTTTGGTTATTGTAACCATTTTTCTTTATTGTTTTCTTCACTATACTATGTCTCAGAAAGAATTGGAGTTAAAAGCAGTATTACGAGGATTATCATCAAATTGTTCAACTATTTTGAGCAAAGTGAGTCTATGTTCCTTGCAGATGATCTTCATTGGTGCATCCACCAGTTCTAGGCCATGGCGAGCAAATCTCAAGAAAATACGACACTACAATTGTTAATCTCTTAGGTTTTTCTTATTTGATGCTTTCATTTCTTCTAGATTTCTCTGTAACATGGATTTTCAACAGAATATGCGCATTAAATTAAATCATAAAAATCATAAAATCGTAGAAACATATGCAGCCCATCCAACGGCCTAGATGGTCCAAGACGAATGGTCTGGATTGCGATCCAAGTCAAGTCATCCTATTGGTTGGGCTAAGTACCTTTTTTCCCGCCTTGGCCGCTGCTGTATCTTGCTCCAACTATGGCGATGGCGCCTTGGCAGCTGTTGCAACTTTGTTTCTCGCTTCAACTATGGCGATGGCGCTGCACCTTGCTCCAGCTATGGGGATGATGATGGCGCTGCACCTTGCTCCAACTATGGGGATGGCAATGGCGCTGGGGCCAAGAGCGCCTTGTTTCAAGCTGTGGGACAGCTTTAAGCTTAGAGGGATTCAGCAAGCGAAAGGGTCATGATAGTGTTTTTGAGACAGGCCATCCCTCATGTCAGTGATGAGTTTTGTGAGCAGAGTTTGATCTTTAGGGCTAAGCTCCGGCGAAAACTCGTCTTTGGACAAGAGCTTCCACCATTTCTCCCACACTGGGCCTTGAGAAGGCAGAAGATCTTTGGACTTCAGCATAATGGGATTCTCAGCATGCCCTGCAACAAAGGCCACTGCTGCTGTCCTGTTTCCAAACACTAGCCTTTCCTTCTTCCAGCTATGGCGATGGCGGCCCTTGAGGACGAGGCCAAAAATGGCGTAGCAAATCTGGGAAGCACGAAGGCGTTTAACATGCATCCGGTGAAGCATGTCGGGCCTTAAGATCCGGTGGGACTCTAACTTCCGATTCTTCCTTTCTTTTTCCTTTTGATTTTTTCCTTTACATCTTTCTATTTATCTAAAACAGGGGACTTTCATTGTGTTAAGCAGCGCGACCGGGATTAGGGTGTCGAGCGACTAGGGCGTGACTGGGCTATGGCTACGCTGTTTCTTGCAGAAAGTGATTCCACCATTCTTACTCTGTCATCTTGTAACCATATCTCATCCCTTGAATCTTAAAAAAAAAAAAGTTATCATTCCACATTGTTAAATGAAGCATGGCTGCCCCTGATATGATGAATCATGGCTGTCCCCTGATATGACGATGGAACCCTGATATGATGAGCATATTAGAAATTTTTGGAAAGCAAAAGTACTGACAATGGTAACTCGTTACGTTTTTTGTAATCTTCCTTGCTATCCAGCGGAGACCCATTTTTGGAAGTCGGTTTCATGGAGATCTGCTACAAAAATGCATGTGGCTGGGTTTAACTTGCAAAGATGCGGCTAAGCTATGGTCTCTGTTTCTGCTGTATATCTGTTTCTTTCATCTAGTAATACTAAGGATTATTTTTCCCAATGCCTTTGTTTACTATAGTAATTCAAAATATGTTTCTTCCTATATATTTTTTTCTCATTCAATAATGCAGAGGATGATCATATTATTTTTCTCAATGCCTTTGTTTTGCTATCAAGAATTCAAAATATTCCTTTGTTTACAATCAGAAATTCGAAACATTCAAAATATATGAAGTTTAACAAATAAAAAATGAATGTATTGACTATTGAATAAGAGCTAAAATAACAACGTTCACAAATTAAAAAAAAAAAAAACCATATATCCTTTTTATTAAAGAAACAACGTTAGATTGCTTAAAAATATGTATGTTTTTGAAGGAAATAATGCTAGGTTGCTTAAAAACAACATATAGAAACCAAATTCTTACCCTAAAATACCACACTTAAGAAAACCACACATGTTTTCTACACGTAATTATACTTAAAAATTACATCTTTCTACATGTGGATATTTTGCTAAACCACATGTTATTATTTACTAAAAACAACACTTAAAAACAACTACTATTTTCAAAAACCACATGTGGATATTCTGTAAAACCACATGTTATTTTTCTAGTAAAAACAAAAAAACAACACCAAAAAACAATGCATTGAATTTTTCTCAAAAGGCTGTCAATTTTCCATGCATAGACTTTTTACCCAAAAACTACACATTGTTTCTAGCATTTTCGGAACAAAACAACAGGTGGGCTTTAAGTGTTGTTTTTTTACAAAAAACACAGCAAAAAACTACACATAGAGCTAAATTTGGGGTTAGTGTGAAAGGCAACCATAATGAGGCATGGTAATCAGGATCAAAGAATTTCTCAAAGAAGATGCTGATGAATTGGTTGTTAAATACTTTCAGAGGGAGCTAAATCAAGGGCAGCCATAATGAGGCAGAGAGATCAGGGATGTTTTGGGGGAGAGCATGACATATCAAAGTCAAGCTTTGAGATATGATTGTGAAACAATGAATATTAAAGAAAGCAAAATGGTCCAGAATGGGAGTGAGAGTGATAGAGACAAGAACTGAGAAACAGAGAGAAACCAGAAAATAGGAAAACTGAGAAAGTTAAGAAACGAGGGGATAAAGGCGCAACTCGGGAATGGAAAGGTGCACGTATAGGACTCGCAAGTAGGAAACACAAACACAGGCATATCATTGGGTACAAGTTGACAACCAGTGGCAGCGACAGAAGAGTCAATCAATGGGATGGAAAAGAGGCAAGAGACAAACACCGAGGAGAATCTAGGAGGTGCGCCAGAGGTAAAAAGAAGAGAAACAAGGGATACAAAAAGTCTGCAGGAACAGTACACAGAAGTATTGAAACTCAAGAACCAGGATGGAAAGTCAGACAAAAAGGAACTGGAAAGCGGGGGAAAGGAAGGGGATTAGATTTGGGATCGAGCAAAGAAACCAAGACGGAGGGGAGGAGGAGGGGAAGGAAGAGAGATTAGGAAACTACAATGAGCTATTGGAATTTTAGTGGATATTCATGGAATAACGGGGAGGGCGAATCCACATTTAAAGGGGATGATATGATATATCTAGTAGAAACATTGGAGTATCAGGAGATAAGGCTACGAAAAATACAGGATAACAACTCTTATCAACTTAGCAATAGAAGAAAGGCGTAAAAAGTAGAGGTATAGCGGGTGTAGCTTGCTATGTAACATGAAACTAGAGCAAAATAATACAGGTTGGATCAGAAGGAGAATGTAAGGTTGTACAATTGACACTATTCAATAACGTTTGCAATTGAAGGTTGGAGTATCTTTATAACATATGCTCGGCAGTATGGAAGGTTGAGGATGTCATTTGCCTCAATGTACTCCTCTCATTCGATTACTATCGGTGATAGAGCTATGATGCCGATTGGTGGTTCATTGGCCTGCCTGTGAAACGGACCTAGCCCCTTGGCCTAGGCCGTTACGCTAGATAACCCGAGTAGGGACAAACCACACAACCGAAACTTGGTTTACCCAATCAGATAATCATAACTTTCATTAATAAGTTGGGAACAATCCAAATAATTTACAATATGGCTCAAGGCCGCACATGCTTATGAAAAGAAACTCAAAACTCTCTTTCTTCCCCTAAATCAAAATACACCCAAAATATATATACAACCCCAAGCCAACCCCCCCATGTTTAGTTGGCTCTCTTATCCTCACCCTCCTCTGAAGTGACCGAGGAGGAATCGACGGAGCTTCCCTCGGAAGACTCTCCCTCAGAAGATTCTCCCTCCGTTTCCGGGTCGGGGACCACATACAGGGGTTGCCGTTGTGCATAATACAGTTCTCTAAACAATGTCATGATAATTTCATACACCCGCTCTTTAGATATCAAATCCGGCTCCGCTTCCGTTTCATTAAACCACCATGTCGCAAAGGAGTCCAGATCCAAAGACAATCGTGGGCCTCGGGGCGTGCCATCTTTACAAACACAAGAACATCCGGGGTTAGTCCACAAGGACTAAGTGGAGAGGAACATTGGGGTCTACACATGCACACATAATAATAACAATAATCGTACAATACGATCGTGGATGCTCCCACTTTGCAAGGTTAGCTCATTCCTAAAGAAATACCATATCCATATCCATGCATACTACATGCCAAAGCGTAATCCTTGGGTGGCGACCCCAAGGAGACCACTCTCCCATCTCATGCGTCAGGGGCTAAACTCATCCAACAGGCCCTCAGGGCGGGATCTTGGAGTTACACGGCCACCCCACCCCTCCGAAGGTGGGCGTTGAATGCACATGCACAACATTCTTGATACAAGTGCACTATATTCCAAAACCATCTCAGGATACATCAAACTATTGATGAAGGTGCCCCTATACCCATTCATACTTATAGAACGTTTCAAAATACATACATAGACATTCCACATCATATTAGCTAGGCATATTCTTTTCCATATTCCTAGACGGCAACAACATTCACTTGGTATCTTGGTCTCATCCGGTATGTTCGACTAGCAGTGGGTAGAAGGTCACAACAATTGATAAGAGCACCTAAGGTTCCAAGGTTTAACACTATAGCAACTCAAGGTTTTAAGGTTTACTTTAAAATAAAGTTTTAATGGTTTGGGGATACCGGACCCTGGTATCCTCCTGTAATAAAAATCAGAAATTCCACTGTAACAGGTTTCGTGGGCAGCTTTGTGGGCGCCATAGCAGCCCTTGTTTGCTGGTTTCCTGGCTCTACAAGCTCGGCCAGAGCAGGAGTTTCTTTCCCAGGCACATTCAGAATGCAAAAGCAGATCTTTAGGGCACGAATCAGAGCAGGGAGACAGATCGATGGCTTTACCATAGCAGGGCGGTTGACAGAGAGAGAAGGAAGATGCCACAGCAGAAAGTAAGCGTAGGTTTACTGGATTTGAGGGCTGAATTCAAGCAGGGTCTGCTGGATTTTGGATGATCATAGCAGTTAAACAAGCAGGGATCACAACAAGGATTCTTGCTATAAACTGGATTCCGGACACAAGCTACGGGCATCTATGATTCAGGGGAATTGATTCATACAATCTGACCCCAATCAGGCCGAAATCAACACTTAAATCAAAGCCCCACCTTTTAGTTTAGTTTCGAATGCTTGTCTCCTTGCTGCGCTTCACTCTTGACCAGCCCAATCGAATCCGGTTAGCCTCCTTCAGGCCAGCCGGCTACCTCCTACCCTTAAATACTTTTTGGGCCAGGAACACCTGGCAACATCCATCCCAGGATCAGGCCAGAGAGTTCCCTGGGCATGCCACATGCATCTGCTGGCAGAATCCTCACGCTGGCAGCCATGATTCATCCATCCCCGATTTTAGGGTGCTCACTCTTTTAACCTTCAATTTATTAAGGTTTTTTTTAAGTTACCTTACCTAAGGTTTTTATGTAACTCAAAATATTGCCCCCCCAACGCACTCATAGCACATAGACATGTCACAATGGTTTGCACAACCCGATACTGACTAGAACATGAGATTATAAGCTAGACTAAGCCACTGGGTTCGTTACATTCTCACCTTGTAAGAATTAACTCATGTCCTCATGAGTTATAGGGAAGGTCGGATATAACTTCTTGAACTTGTCAGCGTCTTCCCATGTCGCATCCTCTTGTGGATATCCTGCCCATTGGACTAGGTATTTTTCGATGGTGCGATTCCTCAGCACTCTAGTATCAACACGCAAAATTGCTTGTGGTTTTACTGCGAGTGTTTCTTCTACTGCAACCAAATTATCCTGAGGCAATATATGTGATGGATCACTGAGATACTTGCGTAAGTTGCTGACATGGAATACATTATGGACCTTGACGTCAATAGGCAATTCCAAACGGTATGCAGCTTTGCCGATCCTCTGTATGATTCTAAAAGGACCTGCATATCTAGGTGCCAGTTTGCCAGCCTTCTTAAATTTCAATGTACCCTGCTTAGGGTTAATCTTCAGGAATACCATATCATTCTCCTGAAATTCCAAAGGTCTTCTCCGTTTATTTGCATACTGCTTTTGTCGGTTCTGTGCTTTGGCAATATTTTGTCTAATAATTCGGAGCTGTGCCCCGATATCCTCACCCATGGTCTGGACCAAATCAACTTTACACCGCGGACTACACCAAGTCAAGGGATATCGGCATTCTTGCCCATATACTGCTTCAAATGGGCTCATTTTTATGGAATCTTGATACGTATTGTTGTAGGCAAACTCAACTAAGTACAAATAAGATTCCCAAGTGTGCGGATGTTCAGGAACATACATCCGGAGCATGTCTTCGAGAACCTGATTAACTCTTTCAACTTGACCATCAGTTTGAGGATGATAGGCTGTACTCATCCTTAATTGGGTTCCAACCCCATGGAACAATGCTTGCCAAAACTGGCCAACAAAGCGCGTGTCTCGGTCTGACACAATAACCTTAGGCATACCATGCAGACGGAATATATCTTTGATAAAAATCTTTGCAATATCTGCAGCAGTAGCCGTGATTTTGGTTGGCATAAAGTGAGCTTGCTTGGTGAGACGATCCATTACTACATAAATGGAATCATATCCTGCTCGTGTCTTAGGCAATCCCACAATAAAATCCATACCTATACTTTCCCATTTTGCATCAGGAATGTCCAATGGTTGCAATTCCCCTGGAACCTTTTGGTGAGATGCTTTCACCTTCTGGCATGGTAAACATTTGGCTACATAGCTTAAGATTTCCTTCCTCATGCTAGGCCAAAAGAACTGCTTGCGGACTTTGCGAAGAGTTTTCTGAACTCCTGGATGACCCGATACTGGACTATCATGAGCTTCTTTCATAATCTGTTGTTTAAGCTCGGCATTATCCGGTATACACAACCGATTATGGTAGAACAACTTAGATGCTTCAATCTTATAGGGATTCTTGTTTTCCCCTTTTTCAAGTGCTGCTACTATAGGCTGAAAATAGGGATCCTCCCGGATCAACTGCGTGAGATTGCTGTCCCACTGCGTACTAGCAACACTAATGGCAGCACAATATGATCGTCGGGACAACGCATCCGCAATTACGTTATCCTTCCCAGGCTGATACATTATAGTGAGATCATACTCCTGCAGGGAGGTTGCATCCATCATTTTACGGCGATTATTTAGCCGAGGTCATGGTCGGGAAATACTTAAGACTCTGATGATCAGTCTTGAGGAGAAATTTTCTACCCAAAAGATAATGCCTCCATATCTTTAAGGCGTGCACAATTGCAAGCATTTCCAAATCATGGGTTGGGTAATTGCGTTCAGCTGGATTAAGCTTCTTTGATGCATACGCACACACATAGCCATCTTGTAACAAGGCACATCCAATCCCAGTGCCCGAGGCATCCGTTACGACACAAAAGTCTCGTTCCATAGATGGAATCTTTAAGATTGGTGCATGCGTCAGGGCATCTTTTAAAATTTGAAAGCTTTGGTCACATACCTCTGACCATTGGAATGCTAAATCTTTTTGAAGTAAGGTGGTCAATGGAGCTGCTTTCTTGGAAAAATGCTTTACAAACTTGCGATAATATCCAGCTAATCCTATGAATGCTCGGATTTCCCTTACAGACTGAGGTTGTGGCCATTCTTGTATAGCCTTTATCTTTTCGGGATCTGGCTCAATTCCCTTGTTGGAGACAACATGGCCTAAATAGATCAACTGCTCTTGAGCAAAATTGCATTTGGAAAGCTTACCATAAAGCTTATGTTGCCTTAAGAGCTTCAGAACTAAGCGCAAATGTTCAACATGCTCTTCAAGTGTTCTCGAATAGATCAAAATATCGTCGAAAAACACAAGTACAAATTGGTCAAGATGAGCTCGAAAAATATCATTCATAAGCCTCATAAAAGTGGCTGGTGCATTAGTAAGCCCAAATGGCATTACCACAAACTCGTAATGGCCATATCTGGTGCGGAAAGCAGTTTTAGGAATATCCTCTTCCTTAATCCGGATCTGGTGGTAGCCAGATCGCAAGTCAATCTTTGAAAAGAACTTGCTACCACTTAGTTGATCAAATAGATCATCTACTCGTGGCAAAGCGTAACCATTCTTGATAGTTACCTGATTTAGCAGCCTATAGTCTACACACAAACGCAGACTTCCATCCTTCTTCTTTACAAATAAGACAGGAGCTCCAAATGGAGATGTGCTAGGCCTAATAAAGCCTTGCTCTACCAATTCTTCAAGCTGCTTCTTTAATTCTGCCATCTCTACCACGTTAAAGCGATAAGGAGGTCGCGAAGGTGGTGCAGATCCTGGAAGCAATTCAATATCATGATTCACCTCACGAAAGGGAGGCAGCTCCGTTAATTTGTCAGGAAACACGTCCCTGAATTCTTCTAGCACCTCCTGAATAGCTTTTGGAACGATAGTCTCTGACATTTCCGCAGCTTTACTTATCATTCCAACATACATGATTCCTCCCTTGCGCAAATAGCGCTTTGCTTGCTTACAGGTCAACACAGAAGGCCCAGAAAGCATAGGGCGACTACCTAATCTCTTTATAGAGCCATTTGACAAATTGCAAAGGACAGCCTTGCCTTTACAGTCGATGTAGGCCCTTACGGCTTTCAACCACGACATTCCCAGAATTAAATCGTACTTACCCATATCAAGGACTTCAAAGTTAGTATGAAACCTTAGCCCGCAAAGTTTAAAGTTCAAGCGAGGCACAAATCCATCTGACATCTTAATCACTCCATCCGCTAACTCTACAGATCTAGGATTCCGTGCAATGACATTTAAGCCCATCTAAGCAACCAATCTAGGCGAAATAAAATTGTGTGTGCTACCACCGCCAATCGAAAAATGGAAAGGTTATGTTCAATGCTACCTGGTAGATGGATAACGTCGGTAGCAATATACTCAGCAGGATCTCCACCAATGGCCTATGCACGCATATCTGGTGCTGCTCCTGCTTCCTCCAATGTGACTGCTTTAGCTCGGGCAGGCCTCTCCTCCGCATCTCCAGTATACTCGAGGTCCACTAACACTTGGCGTACTCGCCATTGGCCTATTCCAGTCTCCCGGGTTTCCACTACTAGCTTGCTGTCCTGGATTACCCCTATTTTGCCACCTCTTAGGACAACGGGATGAAATATGCCCAGCTTCTTTACAATAGTAACACAATCTTTCTCGGCGGCAACGTTCCTGCTCCTCAGAACTCATCCGGTTTGGTCCATTTGACCGTCTCTCTTGAGTAGGACGTGCATTTCCTCGAGTATCCGCAGATGCTGCAAAAGATCTCTCTCTCTGCTTATGTGGGTATTCCTTTTGAGCAGTTTCCTCCCGACTTTTGGTGATCCGACTCTGAACTTGCTCTTTGAATTTGGAGACTCGGATAGCCTCTTCTAAACTGGGATAGGTTACCCCTCCAACTAACAAAGTCAACTCTGGCTTGAGGCCACGAATAAATTTGTCAGCTAATTGCGCCACCGTCATAGTGGGTCCATACGGTTGCAATGCCCTAAATGCATTGGCGTATACTTCTACTGTATCTTCTTGAACCAAATTCTGGAACTTATGCATCTGCTCTAACTCAAATCCAGCAGGTAAATAATGGAGTTTGAATGCTACCTTGAAGGTACTCCATGTGATCTGACTCAGAAGAAGGTGGTTAGCCTTCTTATACTCTTCCCACCAGATCTTGGCGGGTCCAGTTAATAGCATGTCGGCAATGGTTGCCTTTAATAGGTCAGAAGTTTTCTTGACTTGGAAATAAAACTCAATTCCTTTTAACCAAGCATCAGCATCCTCGCCGGTGGTATCCTTACCACTAAAGGTTTCCATCTTCAGTTGCTTTAAAACCTTGTTGACCTCATCAAGGTCAGCATCCTTGGCGGCAAGTTGCTGTTGCATCGTGGCAAGCTGCTGCTGCATAGCTGCCAAGATTTGCTCAGTGATCGTAGGAGCAGTGCCACTTCCCCCAGCTCCTGAGCTGTTATCATTGTTTCCCGACATCCTGCTAACCACCTGGAAAATGACGGCAATGGTTATTTTCCATAAAACGGCTCTACTTTCAAGTAGACTTCTTAAATTTCTAGCCCGTAATTCCCATGGCCCGAAGGTTGTCAGAACTTTGTGCTCTGATACCAACTGAAACGGACCTAGCCCCTTGGCCTAGGCCGTTACACTAGATAACTCGAGTAGGGACAAACCACACAACCGAAACTTGGTTTACCCAATCAGATAATCATAACTTTCATTAATAAGTTGGGAACAATCCAAATAATTTACAATATGGCTCAAGGCCGCACATGCTTATGAAAAGAAACTCAAAACTCTCTTTCTTCCCCTAAATCAAAATACACCCAAAATATATACAACCCCCAAGCCAACCCCCCCCATGTTTAGTTGGCTCTCTTATCCTCACCCTCCTCGGAAGTGACCGAGGAGGAATCGACGGAGCTTCCCTCGGAAGACTCTCCCTCAGAAGATTCTCCCTCCGGATTTAGGGTTGGGGACCACATCTGAGGGGTTGCCGTTGTGCATATCTGAGTTCTCTAAACAATGTCATGATAATTTCATACACCCGCTCTTTAGATATCAAAATCCGCCCGGCTTGGTTTCATTAAACCACCATGTCACAAAAGGAGTCCGGATCCAAAGACAATCGTGGCCCTCGGGGCGTGCCATCTTTACAAACACAAGAACATCCTGGGGTTAGTCCACAAGGACTAAGTGGGGAGGAACATTGGGGTCTACATGCACACATAATAATAACAATATCGTTACAATACGATGCGTGGATGCTCCCCTTTGCAAGGTTAGCTCATTCCTAAAGAAATACCATTTCCATATCCATGCATACTACATGCCAAAGCGTAATCCTTGGGTGGCGACCCCAAGGAGACCACTCTCCCATCCATCTGCGTGCAGGGGCTAAACTCATCCAACAGGCCCTCGGGCGGATCTTGAGTTACACGGCCACCCCACCCCTCAGAAGGTGGGCGTTGAATGCACATGCACAACATTCTTGATACAAGTGCACTATATTCCAAAACCATCTCGGATACATCAAACTATTCAGATAAAGGTGCCCCTATACCCATTCATACTTATAGAACGTTTCAAAATACATACATAGACATTCCACATCATATTAGCTAGGCATATTCTTTTCCATATTCCTAGACGGCAACAACATTCACTTGGTATCTTGGTCTCATCCGGTATGTTCGACTAGCGATGGGGTAGAAGGTCACAACAATTGATAAGAGCACCTAAGGTTCCAAGGTTTAACACTATAGCAACTCAAGGTTTTAAGGTTTACTTTAAAATAAAGTTTTAATGGTTTGGGGATACCGGACCACGGTATCCTCCTGTAATAAAAATCAGAAATTCCACTTTAATGAGGTTTTAGGTGGGCAGCTTTGTGGGCGCCATAGCAGCCCTTGTTTGCTGGTTTCACTGGCTCTACAAGCTCGGCGGGCGGGGAGTTTCTTTCCCGGCACATTCGAATGCAAAAGCAGATCTTTAGGGCATGAATCGAGGCGAGGAGAGCAGTCGATGGCTTTACCATAGCGGGCGGTTGACAGAGAGAGAAAGGAAGATGCCACAGGCGAAAAGTAAAAGCGTGGAGTTTACTGGATTTGAGGGCTGAATTCAAGCGAGGGTCTGCTTGGATTTTGGATGATCATAGCGATTAAACAAGCGAGGGATCACAACAAGGATTCTTGCTATAAACTGGATTCCGGACACAAGCTACGGGCATCTATGATTCGGGGAATTGATTCATACAATCGACCCCAATCGGGCCGAAATCAACACTTAAATCAAAGCCCCACCTTTTAGTTTAGTTTGAATGCTTGTCTCCTTGCTGCGCTTCACTCTTGACCAGCCCCAATCGAATCCGGTTAGCCTCCTTGGGGCCAGCCCGGCTACCTCCTACCCTTAAATACTTTTGGGCCAGGAACACACGGCAACATCCATCCCGGATCAGGCCGAGAGAGTGCCACGGGCATGCCACATGCATCTGGCGGCGAATCCTCCATTATTTGGCAGCCATGATTCATCCATCCCCGATTTTAGGGTGCTCACTCTTTTAACCTTCAATTTATTAAGGTTTTTTTTTAAGTTACCTTACCTAAGGTTTTTATGTAACTCAAAATGTTGCCCCCCCAACGCACTCATAGCACATAGACATGTCACAATGGTTTGCACAACCCGATACTGACTAGAACATGAGATTATAAGCTAGACTAAGCCACTGGGTTCGTTACAGCCTTATGTCATCATCGTGCCTCGCTATGCGCCTCTCCATTCTTGTCGCCTCCTTGTTTTCCCAACCTGGGTTTTCTTCCCCTAGCTGCTCATAATCCTGCTCAATTTGGAATGCCCCTATTCTTGTGCCATGGTACTCGTACTCCGCGGACTCGATCTCATGTATCTGGCCTTGCTCCATTCTTGTGTTGAGTGGCGCTAGGTCCAAGGGCTGGATCGAGGGCTCCCCCACCTTGTTGCCGCCTTGTACTGCATGAATAGAGCAAGGGCCGCATGTGCCGAAACATACCTGTGCCTATGAGCTCTACAAGTCATGTACTCGGGCATGTCCCTCGTCCTCTCCCATAGCTGTCCCTTACCTCTGGATCCTCCCCCTATGGCTTGGCTCAACGAATCTAGAGATACCCACTTCCCTCCCCTAGGTGGAAGGCTAACTTCCCAGGGTAAGATCTGCTGGTCATACTGGCAAACTATATCAGTGTAGTAGGGGGTCCTAGTCAGGGTTGCATGCAGGTCGAAGAGATGGTCAAAGACGTGGAAGGCCTCTCTCCAACAGGGAAATCACGGATGTGGCTGGTACTGTCGTACCATCAAACAAAGTTGGTGGGCGCCATTGAGCAGAGATGGATGAAAAGATGGTTTAGAAGAACTGATGAGAGCATAGAAAATCGCCTAAGATGGTGAGAGCAATTTAGGTGAAGGGAAAATGGCAAATGAGGTCCCCTTTTATAGACTAGAGTTGCCTCGGCTTCCGTGCACAAGGGTTCTTGATCGAACATACCTTTGTTCTAAGGCTATGGATCTCCAAATAAGGTACCATGAAGTGCAAATCTACGCAAAACAAGGCAAGAAACACTGTATGGCAGTTTGTTGGGTCGAATTTGGACAATCTTAGTCGTACTGGGTCAACTCGGGTGGGTTCGCGCGAAAGGGGTCTGCGTCGCGAACGCAGAGGCGTTTGGCGCGGACTCACCCGATTTGACCGATTTCTGAGAAAACTAAATATTTCTAAGGGTTGTAAGATGCTAACATGTCTATTTGGATCAATTCTAACCTAGCTAGCAATTTATTTCATGCTAATTGGACATCTAGAAGTGCTATTTCAAGGCAATCGGGTGGGTTCGCGCGAAAGGGGCCTGCGTCGCGAACGCAGAGGCGTTTGGCGCGGACTCACCCGGTTTGACCGATTTCTGCTACTTTTGGGTATTTTTGGCCAAAATTAAGTTCTAAACTAGATTCCTAAGCAAATTCTAAGCATTCTACTAACCCTTTGCACAAATTCAGATTAATTTTGCCCCAAAATTGATGTACTCGGGTGGGTTCGTGCGAAACGGGCCCGCGTCGCGAACGCAGAGGACTCACCCGGGTCGGCCAATTTTGAGCCAAATTTTGATTCTTGTGCTAAAAATTTATGCTAATTAAACAATTCTAAGCATTCTAATTATGATACAAAGGATTATATTCACAATTAATTCATACGAGAATACTATTATATCAGAGAAGAGGTTATTTTACAGAGAGATTATTTTACAGAGAGGTCTTCAGGGCTTCTCCTTGCGGATCCTCCTCGCCAGATACAGGTCCTTTGGCATCACCGTCACCCGCGTGGACGTTGCCTTCTTCGAAGGGATGGACAGCAGGCCTTGGGCGCTGCGGCCCCATTGCCATTATATAAGCTAGTTTAGGGAGACGAGCATCTTCCATATTGACCACCTTCTGAAAATAGACAATGTGGCGATCAAGGGCCGCTCTCTGAAGAGGCAAGAATCCTGTCTCCTGCAGTAGAATTTGATATGGGACTGTGGACTTCACCCCTAGTGCTCGTACCAAGAAGGCTTTCTGCACCTGCTCCAAGTCATTCCAAGTAGCGAGGGATACTACTGGGCCCATACTTCAACCCCGTATAAAAGGACATGCTCCACTAAGACCTTGAACAGGTGTGACTGATGGGCCCAATCATACAACTCCGTTCTATGACTCCGCTCTATTGTTTTTCATTGCATATAGTGCCTTCCAGCCCGTCGTCACTCGTAGCCGTATGGATGTGTCCCAGTGCATAGTAGAAGGAAACTCCACTCCAAAATATTTGTATGTGGATGCTACTTTTACATTCTGCCCTCGGTAACTGAAGGAGGGGATCCTCGGCTGACGTGAAGATGATATGAAAACCACCTTAGTCTTGGCCAGGTTGATGCGCATATCAGTCGCTTGGCAGAATGTGTCCAGGGCATCGAGATGTCGTTGCATGTCTGCTGGTGTGTAAG
Source organism: Isoetes taiwanensis (assembly GCA_021234155.1). Classification (NCBI taxonomy): domain Eukaryota; kingdom Viridiplantae; phylum Streptophyta; class Lycopodiopsida; order Isoetales; family Isoetaceae; genus Isoetes; species Isoetes taiwanensis. Next base: position 3,990,889 of record JAJEKV010000019.1, on the reverse strand, counting down.
CTAGGAGGTCCACATCATCAGCATATATTAACTGTATGATGATCTGGTAGAGAAGGTGAGCTCCGTCGCCCCCATTATCAGTCCAACTCTCCAATTGATCAACGTAAAGCCCAAACAATGTTGGGGAGATAGGGCATCCCTGACGAACCCCGATACTACTATCAAATGCTTGGCTTGTCGGCTGCAACTGACCCGAGCATCTTTCATGTAGCCTGTACACTGCATTCTGCAAATCTACAGGAACCCCCAGCTGTCGCAATCTTGCCCATAGTTTTTCCCATGGATCATCCATGAAGCTGAGTTTTGAGAACTCTTTGGATCCACAATTAGAATGCATTCTTTGAACCATTTTTTGAATAAAATACCAGTTTGCTTCCATTTTTACCTCTTTTTGTGCTTCCTTTTGTAGCTTCGTGCTTGATCCCTAACTTTGGCTTTTGGCTTTTCATGCTGCAGATTTGCTTTTTGGATTCCTATTGACTGGTTTGATGCATATTCAAAAATTAGATAAAAAATTAGATAAAAGACTCTTAAGCAAATTCAAATTCTATCTTACGTTGTGCTTTCTCTTGCAATTTCTTCCTCGATTCTAGCTTTTTCTTCCGTCCTTCCATGATGTAGATGTGCTCGTTGAATTCGTTATGAAGACTTTGATTCATATTTTCAGCTTGTTTCTCTGAAAAAACTAGATTCAAAGTGCATTGAGTTGATTTAAACTCCTGGCATATGCAAGCGCAAGATGCACCCATTTTTGTGCTTTCTGCTCCAACTTCTTGCTCGATCCCTTGTTGGGCTTGATGCCAGATGAAGCGGTTGTTTCAGAATCAAAGGTAAAAGGCACTGGATTGGATACAGAAAAATGGAAGGCAGAAAAATCTCTAGAGGATCGCAGAAGTGAAGCTTCTTGGTTGCACAAATACGATTTTCAGGGCTTATTTTTGTTTCAGAATGGCATCTAACGGAAAGACAGAAGGCAGAAGGTAGAAGGTAGAAGAAGGAATGCAGGCTCACCATATTTCATAGACTAGAACCGATGAAGAGGGCTCCCAAACGACCTTCAACGATGAAGAATAAGCTTAGTTTCTTGTAATGGATGTAAGGAAGGAAAATAAAACAGACAAAAAATGTAATTCTACAGATGCATCCAGTTTTGTTGCAGACTCTGATGATTGGACACGGATTTTTTGTTTTAGAAATGTTCTAGATAACAATGGCGATATATTTATTGCTATCAGAAATGGGTATACAAATACGACCCATCAAAAGGGCTCCGTCAATCTTGCAGAGGGCTTCATTGAAATGCCAAGGATTTCGAAACATGCTTTGAATATGGGAAAAAAAATGGCAGATTCTCAATTGTGGGACGACGGAAACTGGGAACTATATGGTGGTCAAGGCCAATCCCAGAGTGATGCGTCAGAGTGCGCCAGAGTTTCTTTTTGCCTTCGATCTTCCATTGTAAAAGCCGAATCTTCCATTTTGAAAGCGCCTAATGGGGTTTTTAATGGTAATACATTTTAATAGCTTTAGAAGATATAGACTAAGTGTCTTTTAGTATTCTCTCTGAACCAATGGGTTGGGTTGCATAAGAGGATGCTAGCTTGATTTGCATTCAAAAAATTAGTGAAGGATAATCTAAAAGACGCTAAGCATGATTTAGAATCAATGGGTTGGTTTGCATTGCATAGGAGAAACCTAGCCTAATTTGCACCCAAAAAGTCAAAGGCAGAGAAAGAGAAAGAGAATCTAAAACACGCTAAGCGTGATTTACAAACTATTGAATCCTTGCATTTGATTGGCCACGTGCTCTTTTAGCCACTCATTCTTAGTTTCATCCCATTATCTAGCTTTAGTATGTTTTGTATCCTTGAAATGGAGGATATTTTGTTTTAAATATCTTGTCTAATTTAAATATATTGTTCAATAATAAGTAATTTCTTTTCATGGGTGCATTAACATTAGATTTCAAATCACGCTTGGCGTGCATTGTTGTTGTTTTATATATCAATTAAACCACGCTTGGTGTGGTTTGTTGTGGCTTTATATACCATTTTTTTGCAATCCTTTACATTTGTAGGTTCAGAAGGGCTATATATTTAATCCTAGTGAAATGCCTTTAAAACTTCTTGTTACTTTTATTTGGCTTTTATATGCAACATAATGACCATTTTATTTTATTTCTTACTATTATATAGCTACACCCCTTCACAAAAGATTACTTTGAATCCATGTATACCATTGACATATGTACAAATATGAGGCATTATTCAAGGAAGTTAATCAGTGGCAATTATTTTAGGGATTATTGTTTTTAATTATCATTCTTATTTTCGTTGTTGTATCAAGTTATATATTGTTGTGGAGTTCTACAATCCGAAAGATACCACAAGCAAGGCTATCTTCATCAAACACTTGAATAACATGATGGATGAACTTGGTATCTAGAATCAGGATGATATAACCATAGTGGATGCTGATGCTCTTGAATGCTTCCACAATCAAACTCGGGCCCTAAATCACCATCTTATTATCCAAAAAGTTTGTGACAGATAATTTTCTGGTCCAGTTTATACCTATTATGAATAATCTGGCTATGGGGATGACAGTACGTGAAGTGTTATAATCACATCCAAAACCTGACAGAACAGCTGACATGGAACCACACCTTGCTATGTATGTGAAAAAACATGGATTGGTCCCTTAATATTTTATTAGAATACATGATTGTTTTAATGATATCCGTTTCATGTATCCATACTTTTGGGTTTGTTTTTGTATGGAAAATAATGTAATATATTATCAGATTATACATTATTTTCGGCTTAATGTTCCATGATGTTGATGTCATGAATTTTCTTCTGTTTTGCATATTTCAAGTCGCATCTAAAAGACACATGGGAATTGCAATGTTTATATGATTTATCAAGTCCGAAAAAAAGATTTAAAAAAAAAAAAACAAAAGCCCCCTAGGAAACTAGAAAATTACTGCAGGTTGGCATAATTTTGGAATTGACATAATCCCAATTTAATTGAATGATGGTTATTGCCTAGTGGATGGTTAACTGCATCATGTTCTTAACTAAGCAAGAATGAATAAAAGATCCCACAGCCTCATGAATGAACATCATGCTAAATAATACTTTTATCTATTTATTTATTTATCGTCAAACACAACTATAGAGCTTGGCTTTCGCCTTAAAAGGGGTAAAACAACTTGTAGATATGTCTAGAGTGTGTATATATTGACCTTCAAAGAGCATTGTTAGTCCTTGGCTTTTTCCACTAATTTTGCCCTATAGTCTGGTCAAATAGATGCCTTGACCAATAAAAGAATTTAAGTATGCGGAGTTGTATGATTGGACCCATCAGTCACACCTGTTCAAGGTCTTAGTGGAGCATGTCCTTTTATACGGGGTTGAAGTATGGGGCCCGTGGTATCCCTAAGCTACTTGGAATGACTTGGGCAGTCTTGAAAAAGCCTTCTTGGTACGAGCACTAGGGGTGAAGTCCACAGTCCCATATCAAATTCTACTGCAGGAGACAGGATTCTTGCCTCTTCAGAGGGCGGCCCTTGATCGCCATATTGTCTATTTTCAGAAGGTGGTCAACATGGACGATGCTCGTCTCCCTAAACTAGCTTATATCATGGCAATGGGGCCACAACGCCTCAAGGCCTGCTGGAGGGAAAAGAGAGCTCAATGGATGGCTAGATGGAATGTGCGAGAGCACAGGTGCATACATGTGCAAACAGGCGGTCGCCATAGCTTGAGGCAATATCTTGACGCTTGCTTCATCGGCAAGCTTTGGGATGCCGGCCCCTTGAACAGGTCAAGGCGGCACACTACCAAAGCACCACATAAATCCCACATTGGAACGAGGCCCACAATGCTACTGCGCACCCACTTGCCCATGAAAAGACCTTGGACTCATTGCCTCCATTACGCATAGGGGGCACATCATCTTCGAATTGAGACGAGGCGGATGGATTGGTGAGCCACGCGTCGGGGCCGGGCTCTGTCAATCTTTGCCAAATGGGAGTCATTGAGGATGAATCTCATACCCTTCAAAGTTGCCCAGCATATGATCAAATCCGGACGCGCTATGCTGAGTTGGTCAGGCCTGGCCAGCCGCTACATATGACATTGAGCACGGCATCCGTACGGGTGCTAGGATCATACCTTCAGGAGGTCATGGACATGGGAGATCAGCTATGTCCTCGGACACGCGCTTGACATGTACATACACATTTATTTCATCATGATGTATACTTGTACAGTTTGACAGCATTCTTATTACTGCCACGGTTTTTCCCTCGAAAACCCTTCGGGGTGGGGGTTTTTTAACCCGGACAGTAATAAGTTTGCTGCGCTCCTTCTGGGTCCCATAGGCCGATTCTAGAATGGGACTTGCAAGAAACCAACAAACCGCCGATAGATAGGCTTCTCATTCATCTCAGCAGATTTTCTACAATGGTGGACAGTGGGTAGCCGCACACATGCGAACTACCCACGAAAAATAAAGGGAAAATCCAATTATATCATTTGGACCCCAAAAAAATACAATGCTAATAGATGAGTGGCTGATGTACTGCCGAAAGCTTATCACCGGATTAAAAACCCGCCCTTCGGGTTTTGAGGAAAAACCCTAGTGATAAGCCTTGACAAGGGCTTAGACAAGCGTAAGGCATAGAATCGCTCCCAAAACCCCCGCATGGAGAAGTCGAAAAGCAGATGCCGCTCACCAACCCGTACTGTACATCACCAACACAACAAGCGAGACAACACAAACATACCGAGAGAATAGCATCACCCGGAGGGTGGAAAAAACATCACCCAAATGGGTGGAAAAACATGATAAACGAAACTTGTACAAAATACAATAAACAAAGAAGGGGGGAGGGTGGGTTCAAAGAGAATAAGGTATTCTTTGAGAGAAGAGGAAGCGCCGATGAGGCGTGGATGCGTGAAATGCTTGAAATAGCGAACTCCCAACCAAAAGCGGGCATGCGCCCGCATGCATGCATGCGACATGCATGCTCGTCCCATTCTAGAATGGCGATCCGATGTCTCGGATCAATGCGATTCTAGAATGGGACTCGCAAGAAACCAACAAACCGCCCGACTACCAGAGAACTTCCTTACAAACTAGGATCGAGGACGAAGGTCACAGGACGAGGCCAAAGGCCGGAAAAGGATAGCATGAAAGAAACGCCAATTTGGCTAAACCAAGCAGGAAGAAGCCCCTCCCCTGCCTGGAAACAATTCAAAGAGAATAAGGTACTGTTGAGAGAAGAGGAAGCGCCGATGAGACGTGGATGCAGAAACGCGCTTGAAATAGCGAACTCCCAACCAAAACGGGCATGCGCCGCCTGCATGCGATCCGATGTCTCGGATCGATGCGATTGGTCTCAGTGGACGATAAAAAACTATTCTATTCTATTCTATTCTTCTTTTTTCCCCCTTTTTGGCCAAAATGTGTCTAGTATACTTGCTATCTAAATGGATGTTTGATCGATAAAACTTCCAGACATAAGAAATTAATAATAATTTAGGACAAAGGCCACTGTTGAATCCTTCTACTGGTAGAATTATTGTTTAAGGCATGGAGCAATTCAAACTGGGCATTTGCATCACATATCTTTTTTATATCTGGCCAGCTTCACTTGGATTCCTCCCCCTACTTCTGTGTACCTACTTTGAAGATGCTTATTTTCAACAACAAACATACCTCACTTCAATATAAAATCCACCATCCCAATTTTCTTTGATGCATGTGCCAAGAAACCATAATATAGAAGATGATGTAAGCAAAAAGGATGTGTCTGGTATAGATAATCTCTTTTCATCATTTCGTTTCTTCCAATACCATCAGATTTTACCACATGAATCATCAATCAGCCCTTGAAATCATTATGAGATTGTGAAAGCTCCTAATACAAAAGAGATTACTTAGATAAAGATCTATTACTTGGATACAGTGCTTCAATTACTTGGATTTATTACTTCAAGATAAGACAAATGGTTCTTTGGTCTCGACAGATTACATTCCGCAACTGCAAAGAGGGAGGCTCGTCATCATAGGAGAATCAGCAAGAGAAAGAGAGAAGCAAAGAAAAGAAGACTAGCAGAGAAGGAGGAACTCCTAAAGCAAAGGGAAGAGAAGGGTAAGGATCCACTCCCGGCAAAGAAACCTGTGAGGAAGATGAAGAAGATGCCGAATAAAGGAGCAAAGATCACAGAGAAGGAGCCCGACAAACCTGCATCTTCCTCATCAGACATAGACTCATGCCTGGAGAAATGGTACCTTCCGATCCCGATAACCAAGAAGTAGCAGCACTACCTCCCTATCCAACCTGGCTTAAACCAGCTGCAGATCCCAAGAAGCCTAATAAGCTGAGGAGTCCTATGAACTCAAGCATGAGCGAGAGTACAAGAAGAAGATGGCGGAGTACAAAGAATATATGAAGATGTACGAAGCATACTCCAAGTATTACAAGGAGCACAAGGTCCGGTACGTGGAAGGAGGAAGGCCCACAAAAGAAAACACCTTGAAGCCACCCCCGAAAGACCCATACCACCCAAGAAACCTATGAAGAGGAATAAGGACTCATATTTTGCGAAAGCTGCTCGGGAGATTTGGCACTTCTAGAGGAGCTATGGACTTCTAATACCAAGAGCCACATTTGCAAGATTGACCCGTGAAATCTTGCAAGAATTTGACAAGGACAAGCAAGTAACAGACGACATGTTGCTCGCATTGCAGGAAGCAGCTGGTGCAGCATTTTGAAGACTCTCTAGCATGTGCTCTTCATGTGAAAAGAGTCACATACAAATTTATGAAGAAGGAAGACTGCTAAAACCATGTACATAAAATTGTTGTAATATAAAAGTTGTTTAATTTGAGTTGTGGACTGTAATAATGTCTTTGATGTAGTCATAATAAGGGCATGTGTAATTTGTTTTGATTAATTTGGACAAAAAAGTGACCAAATGGAGCCCCATCATTCACAGAGTGCACCCAAGGCCTTAATTAAACGTTAGCTCAGCCATCTCGCGCACTGTGTGAGTGTTTGCCCACTGATCCCTGCCTAGACAAGTCCAAAACAAGAAACTAAGGGCATATTCTGGCTTAACTCCACGAGATAAAAAAGATTTTGCCTTCATGCCAAGATTTTGGAGTCACCTAGGACCTCAACAGAAGCCCACCACTTATAGAGTGCACCCAAGGCCTTATAAAATTTAGTTCAGGCCTCTCGTGCCCTGTGTGAGTGGTCAGATTAAGCGGCCATAACTCACCCAAACCACCTCCAAATTGGATGAAATTTGTTGCAATAAAATCATTAGAAAGTCCTCTACATGCTCACAACCTTAGACTACCTAGAACATATCTAGTTAGACCTCAAAGTGATAGACATAAACAAAGGATTCAATAAGCAGTCCTCGTACTGACTAGGTGCCATCAATACAAGGCCAAGATCTGGTTACAATTTTCCTTAAACTTGATACCTTAATAAAATTATTGTCATAAACTGAACAAGGGAAAAAAATCATTACCATAATGTCATTACACCTTTCCCACAAAAGTTTGAATAAATACCTTATCATCAGATGATTTTTAGCTTAAGATTCAACCTAAGGACTGGTTAACCCATCCAAAATGCACTATAGAGTTCACCAAACAATCTTCAATGATTGTCTAAGTCCAATTTACAAGAATAAGTCCTTGATCTTAGACGCACTTCCATTTCTTGAAAAAAAACATAGCAGGGAGTATAAGATCCTGTTACCTGCACCCAAAAAAACAAATACAAGCATTAGTCATGGTTGCACTGCTTAGGGTAGCAGGTGTCATAAGATCTTATAGGTTTATAGCCCTTCACCCTGCTTGTTTAATACAAACATTACATTGGGTAAGGTCAGTTATAGAAGGGGACAGCAGAAGCTTTTAAACATAGCAATTTTGCAGTCCTACATAAATAACAAGACATTTAAGAAGCAAAATAAGCATGTGGTCATACTGTTATATCAGCACGGTTCTTCATCAGTCTAAACTATCATTCAGCCAATATTCTCCTGAAAAACTTGAGGCTCTAAAATAAAGCCAGACCCATGAGCCATATTCAAACCTCCGGGCACATTAAACAGCATATTCCTAACTTTATGCAGCTTGTTTAAATGCATTATGTTAAATGTGCAGAATCCTTTATGCACAATCAATCTTCTGTGCACATAGCAAAATATAATTTACATATTACTAGCCTGCTCTTATGATTTGAGTAATCACTGCTTTATTATGATGTGTATCAAGAGCACCTTACAACCTGCATCATGTGTCCACTATATTATCTACAACCTGTACGTTTAAATAAACTAGATGCACATTTATTTATATTAGATGCCAGGATCTATGCAATGAATGCTGACACCCTTAAGTCTTTAACCGATTCTACATGAATTTTATAATTCATTAGAACTCTCAAGCAATCTAATCCTCAAGATTATTCGGATCTGTACATCTCTTAAGCATCTAAATGCAAATATAATCTCAAACCTGAGTATGACGTTGAAGATTGGATGATTTATGCATGAAATCATTCCTGGTGTTGCATCCAGCTTGCTCGTGTTTGCCTCAAGCTGCAATGCTGCCTTCTCCATAGAAAATTTTCAACATGGTTCTTATGAAGGGATGCTAAACGGCATACAGTTCCGGACAGCTTCTTAGCTTAAGAGCTTTTTCTACTAACGGAACACTCTCAAATAACAGTTAGTCATCATAGGCAGCCGGCATCTTCACCTTGTGGTCTTGCAAGAAGAACATGTTACGGCCAGAACATGTTGTGGCCTATGAAATTGAAAGACATACTTCCTTTTCTTCTGCCCTTCTAGCATTTTTCGGGATCCTATCTAGATCTCCTTTTCTTGTACCCATGCTAAAGGCGACAGAAGCATAAACCCTAAGGCACACCTCGGCTAGCCCTAGTCATTCCTTATATGCATCCTGATTAGGGCAAAGCGATAGGTCTAGTACTTACAGAAATGTCTTTCCACTTGGTAGTGCAAATGTCTTTCCACTTGGTAGTGCTCTCAATACATCCACTAGCTTGCCAATTTGTTGCGCATGAGCAACTGCCTTGGTGGACCTTATGTGCATGTTATGCCCATGGAATTTTTTCGAATTCCCCTTAGAGCCATGGCCGTATCTGTAAAAGATGTAGAGCATGTAGCCAAAGTATTCGTGCTAAAAAACGAAACCTTAAGTTAATCCAAGGTTTTCTACAAACCATCATATTTGTCCTAAGAAAAATTATATCAAAAAGCTTTACACTTGGACAAATTTAGTTAAAAAGGCACATGCATTGAAGAAAAGCATATGCATGCACTTTACAATCGTTACTTTTATACTTTTTCTATGTTTATGGTGTACCACACTAGACATGTTTCGAAACTAAGCATTTACGTGACCTTTTCACATAAAAGGAACATATGGGATGTTTATTTACAATCCCCATACAAAATCTCTCCTAATGCCTTTTCCCATCTGCCTTAGGAAGCATATAAGCACACTTTTACTTCTTCGGGATATCCTTTATTCATAGCCCAACAAAAACCATGTATCAATAATAATAAAAAAAAAAAAAAAAGGTTTGCCTATAAATAACTCATAACCCTCATTTGCAACTTACAGTTTCACTCTTCACTCCAAGATGATTTCCTGATCATAGAGGCACTTGCATATCTATTTTTTAAGCCCATTCACATCAACATCATGTCCACTTCTTCCTTCAAGCGATGGTACAACGCCACTGCTCATGTGGCAGAGGCCGACATCAACTGTGTCTTTGTTGTCTTCTAAAAAGAAATTGATGTAGAGGCCACCATAAATGCTACATCACATTGCCAAGAGATCATACGAGAGTTTCATGCTAAGGTAGGCCCTTCCTTGGTAGAGCTTTCCCCATGCATAGGATACTTCGCACATAGGACAACTCTTCAAGCCGCACTGAGCGATGTTCCCAACATCGCCAAATACTTAGAAAACAGAGCTACTTGCATGCCAACTACATGACCATATCTATAAACAGGAAAAGATATTTCTCTTACACTGCTGTTGTAGCAATCTTCTTGTCTCATGTGATGTTCCAGGTATTTATATGATATATGTATGCCTGAAATGACACGTCACTAGTATTTAACTAGACCCTAAAGGTCAATAGGGAATAACTTGGGTTCACTTAAAATGGATTTTATTAGCTATGCTAATAAAATTAGTGGATAATTAACCTAATTATGCTAATTAAGTTATATTTAGTTAAATGGAGCCAATAAGGGAGTGCCACCAGGCCCAACTCGATTGGCCAAGTGGGACTTGCCAATTTGAGAGGAGAAATAGGGGTCTATTCCCATTTCTGCCCCGAAATCGATTTGGAAAGAGGAGAGGAGGATCAGCTACCAGTTCTTGCCAATAGACCTGAAGAATGGAGACTTTTCATGATAATGGCTCCAGCCAAGAGACTGGTTAGTCTCTAGATAGCTTATATCTCCGCTAACACTTCTTTGAATAGATGGAATGATTAAAATCTCTTCCATATGTTATTATGATGATGATGGATACTTGGATGATGCTTATATTCTTTCTTTCTACTCGCTCCGTGTATTGGGATTAAGAATGAATAAGAATAAGGATGATTTTTTATCGTCCACTAAGACCAATCGGCCTATGGGACCCAGAAGGAGTGCAACAAACTTATTACTGCCCAGGTTAAAGAACCCCCGCTCCGAAGGGTTTTCGAGGGAAAAACCGTGGCAGTAATAAGAATGCTGTCAAACTGTACAAATATACATCATCATGAAATAAATGTATATATGCATGTCAAGTTTGTGCCTGAGGACATAGCTGATCTTGCATGTCCATAACCTCCTGAAGGTATGATTCCAATACCCATACGGATGGTGTGCTCAATGTCACATGTAGTGGCTGGCCAGGTCTGACCAACTCAGCATAGCGCGTCCGGATTTGATCATATGCTGGGCAACTTTGAAGGGTATGAGATTCATCCTCAATGACTCCCATTTGGCACCATTGACAGAACCTGTCCTGCGTGGCTCACCAATCCATCTGCCTGTCTCAATTCGAAGATGATGTGCCCCTGTGCGAATGGAGGCAATGAATCTGTGCCTTTTCATGGGCAAGTGAGTACGGAGGTAGCATTGCGGGTCTCGTTCCAATGTGGGATTTATGTGGCACTGGTAGTGTGCTGTCTTGACATGTTCAAGGGCACTGACATCCCAAAGCTTGCTGCGGAAGCAAGCGTCAAGATATTGCCTTGATCAAGCTATGGCGATCTGCCTCTGTTTGCACATGTATGCACCTGTGCTCCTGCACATTCCATCTAGCCAACCATTGAGCTCTCTTTTCCCTCCAGCAGGCCTTGAGGCGTTGCGGCCCCATTGCCATGATATAAGCTAGTTTAGGGAGAGAGCATCGTCCATATTGACCACCTTCTGAAAATAGACAATGTGGCGATCAAGGGCCACCCTCTGAAGAGGCAAGAATCCTGTCTCCTGCAGTAGAATTTGATATGGGACTGTGGACTTCACCCCTAGTGCTCGTACCAAGAAGGCTTTCTGCACCTGCTCCAAGTCATTCCAAGTAGCGAGGGATACTACTGGGCCCATACTTCAACCCCGTATAAAAGGACATGCTCCACTAAGACCTTGAACATGTGTAACTGATGGGCCCAATCATACAACTCCGCTCTATGACTCCGCTCTATTGTTTTTCATTGCATATAGTGCCTTCCAGCCCGTCGTCACTCGTAACCGTATGGATGTGTCCCAGTGCATAGTAAAAGGAAACTCCACTCCCAAATATTTGTACGTGGATGCTACTTTTACATTCTGCCCTCCGTAACTGAAGGAGGGGATCCTTGGCTGACATGAAGATGATATGAAAACCACCTTAGTCTTGGCCAGGTTGACGCGCATATCAGTCGCTTGGCAGAATGTGTCCAGGGCATCGAGATATCGTTGCATGTTGGTAGAGAAGGTGAGCTCCGTCGCCCCCATTATCAGTAAGCCAACTCTCCAATTGATCAACATAAAGCCCAAACAATGTTGGGGGAGATAGGGCATCCCTGACGAACCCCGATACTACTATCAAATGCTTGGCTTGTCGGCTGCAACCGACCCGAGCATCTTTCATATAGCCTGTACACTGCATTCTGCAAATCTACAGGAACCCCCAGCTGTCGCAATCTTGCCCATAGTTTTTCTTGAGGCACAGTGTTAAACGCCTTCACAAAATCCACAAAGCAACAATATAGATCCTGACGGCGGTTCCTGCTGTCTTCAACCAGAGTTCGCAACGTGAAGATGTGGTCAATGGTTGAGTGCCGGGGTCTGAATCTTGCCTGCGCGAGGGCCTGCACCTCTGCTACCTCTGCCCAGCTGCTTCATCTCTTTGATCCCCAAGGTAGCCAAGCCTAAAAAAACTATGCGAATGGAGGCCTATAGCATTGACCAATGTGCTCTACAAGGTTATTATGAAAATAATAGCCAATCGGCTCAAGCCCATACTCAATAGAATTATTGCTGGTGAACAAACAGCTTTCTTACCTAACATGCATATTCTAGATAATTTTGTTGTGGCTACGGAGGGATTGCACTGGTGTAAACTCTATAAGCAGAATAATGTCTTTCTTAAGTTGGACTTTTGCAAAGCTTATGATTCCCTCCGATGGAGAGGTCTGTAGGACATTATGTTACACATGGGATTTGACCCCTTATTTGTTGAGCTAGCCCTAGGCTTGAATAAGCTTGCCTCAGCATCAGTCCTTATCAATGGGCAGCCATCAGGAGTTTTTGAACTTTGGAAGGGAATTAGGCAGGGTTGCCCTCTGGCACACTATTTATTTCTAATCATAGCCAACTTACTTACTAAGATAGTGGAATATAAAGTATTTGAGAGTAATATCTCTGGTCTGTAGTTACCGAACTCCTAAGACAGGCTTACAATAATGCAATATGCAGACGATACCTTCATGTCTCTCAGGTTTATGTCTTTCCTTGAAGCTCTAGATGCATTTGGAAATGTCAGGGATACATCTCAATGTGTATTGTGTGTTGTTCTATGGCCATCTATATTGACCCCAGGGTTGCTGCTTTTGGCTTTCGAGTTCTTAAATATGAGGCTACCAAACTGCTCGGTCTACCATTGGATCTTTCAGATAACTTGAAAGGGAAATGGACTTCTATTCTAGATAATCTGAGAAAAAAGGTTAACTTGTGGTCAGCCAAAGGCCTCTCTATTGCTGGCAAAATAGCAGTTGCTAAGGCAGTTCTAGCAGCATCCCATGTGTACTACTCCTCGGCTTTGTGGCTCAAAAGGGTGTTTACAGCCAAATTCAAACCATTATTCAGAAATTTATATGGGGGGAAGGTAGGCACAAGGTGGCTTGGTCCGAAATGTGTAGGGATAAAAGGGATGGAGGACTAGGATGTAAGGACCTGGAAACTCAAGCTCAAGCACTAGCTGGAAAATATGTGTGGAGAGCATTACACGGGGTTACCTCGCCTGCATTGCACTTTGTCAAGTACTGGCTTCCGCAATGTACATTAAGAGGTAAGACATCCTTACCCCATGAGGAAATTGGGTCCTTTTTCTATAGCTATAAAATTGCCCCTGGCACGTCTCCTGTTATGAGAAAGGTGTTGGAGGCTTGGTTGGTAGTTCAAAGTCTATTTGATCTGATGGATGCCCCTTGGGAAGCTGGAAAACTAAGCATCTTCAGGAACACACGGATATGGATGCGGCCTCCCTCTTACACTCACACATCCTTGTATCTTTACCAAATGGAGACAAGCAGGGTTCACCACAGTAGGACATCTATGGGATGGTGTGCAGTGGCTCTCCTAGTCCCGCTTTAAAGGAATGGTTCAGGGTGCAGGAGAAGGGGACAGGAAGATCTTTCGGGAAATACGTGGGACTTTGAATGCCCTCTCAGGGAAGGATGGCCCAAATGACAGATGGTCTTGCAATGGGGAAGAGAAATATGTTTGTTAGCACTATCTACTATCTCCTTCGCCCAGACTCCCCCAAAAAGCTGCTGGCAGATTAGGTGTGGATGTCGTGCTCACGTCACAATTACTAGTCAATTCATGGTCAACCATCTGCTCTAAAAGATTACAATTCTTTAGATGGCTAGCCTTGCAGGGCGGAATCAACACTATAAAGGTGCTCCATCAAAGGGGAGTGCTCGCTATGGACAGCTGCCCACTTGGCTGCAATAATATTGAAACCCTCTCACACTTATTTTTCTGTCCCAAGGTTCTGGACTTCGGGGAGTGGGTAGATCCTCTCGTTGGTATTAGGTCAGAACAATGTATTTGGCCAGAGATACTGGTCGTAACTGATGGGGATATAGTATCAGCATCGCTGGTTAATATAGTACTCTGGGCAATCTAGAAACATAGATGTGGAATTGCTATTGGTGGGCAGCACTTTTCTTTAGACAAGCTGAGGAACATCTTAAATATGGAGGTGGCACTTATGGCTTTAGCCCACCATCGAAAGTTTGGACGTTACTACAACAAAGCTTTGGACAGGATTGGCAGGATTCAAGGCTTCTTTATGTTCTTTAAATGTCACTGGGTATCTGAGGATGATCCTGGGGATGATCCGAGCCTCAACTTGCAAAGGTTGCTCCTTGTCTAAATTTGGTACTTGTGATTCATTGCCTATTATTCCTATATATAGGAAATATGTATTATAGTAACCTTTAATATATATCATATTCTTACTCTCAAAAAAAAAAAAAAAAAAAAAGGGTATTTTAAATTACTCACACCAAGGCACTGGCCGTCAAACAATTTGATAAGGCTTAGCTATCGAGATCCAAAAAGAACTAAATAACGATGCATCTTCTACCCAAACAAGATGGTTTTCGCACAAACTAAACAAGGTGCTGCGCACGAGGGGTTGCCTTCTGGTGGCTTGAAAATATATTTTCATGGTTTCTGTAGAGAGTAGGTTAGGTTTCATCATTCCATGGTTTGCTTGTTTTGTGTTGTAGAACTTAGTAGATGTACTTTGCATTCGTTGTATGGCGCTGTGGAGACGTATTGTGCGCATATCATCTTTGGAGAGATCACACATGATGGGTAGGGGTGCTTAGAATGAGAAATTATTAATGCATTTGAGAAAAGAATTCAGTTAGCTAGGATTAAAAAACCCATGTCTATAATGATGATACTAGACAAGCAAGACGAAGTAAGTGATGATGACTACTAAGGGCTCAATAATTGAAGACGCTCATCTAGAACCTCAAGTATGTATAATGCCAAGTCATACACAGATGGGGCTCTGAGAAGTTGTGGAAGCCTGGAATGGAATGCTAAAGTCAAATAATGATTCCTGACCATCTCAAAAGCAGAGAGTATTGTTTTTATCTTCAATAACCTATAACTGACAACATGGACATAATCTCGCTTCTCATAGCAATTGCAGTCGCTCCCATCTACTTGTCTCACTCCATAGCTTGTGGAACCTTTTTTTTAAGAAATGTTCGACAGTACGTGTCTTCACGAAAGTGATCCGATGGTCAAAATTTGATGCCACAGGACGGCCAAGTTTCCATGCTAGGCTTAAGGTTTAGGTTCGCTGCAGTTTTATGTAGAGGTAGGTGCATGCGTGCATTTCATGTTTTCAAGTAAAGCCCAACAATGTTGGGCATCGTTACGCTGTTCTCATTGCGCCAAAACATTTACAGGCTTCCAGCTTATGCGCAGCAATGTTCGTAATAAATGTAGTTGAAACTTTGATTAATATGTACCTTTACATATCATTGCACATATACCTAGCATATCATTTTACTATTTACTAGTAATGGTGCCTAGCATTGTTGGGCATAAGTTGGGTATATGTTGCATCATTTTTCAAGGTCATTCGTTGGCTGGTTTGTACGTTGCTGGGCTAGGAAGCTGCAGTTAGACTATATGGTCTTTAATGTGGTGTAGTAATTGTTGGTTATGATCTAGAATCTATAATCCAACCTCTTAAGGTACCTTTTGAAATATTCTAGATTTGGCGGCATATGGAACATTCTTTAAAACGAATGATCCAAGCATATCATTTTATGTTTTTCTCAATCTAGGGGTAACTCGTAAGGGGTGCTCGGTGCGCTGGGCTCTCAACAGCTTTTGGAGCAATGCCTTATATTGAAACTCAAAAGCCTCAAAAGGTGTGCTTAGCGTCGCCACTCCGAGCTCTCATCAAGCTTTCACAATAATGCATTATATTGAAACATTTATTAGAGGGAGTTGTATAAGTTAGTTATGAGGATCCTATAATTGGGTGTTCTTGAGGGCAAGGTGCTAAGTAATAATTTGCGTCGTAAATTTTTAGAGTACATTGGATAAATAATGATGTGGGAACAATCATCTTTTATTTATTTTCTAATCAGAGGTTGTAGATTCAAAAGGATACAAATTCTTAAAGGTAAGATGGCGGGCGACTTTTGTTAAATTTATGCTTGCTATTTGGGGGTGTAATATTCTTGCATATTTTTAGGACATACTATGTTTATACAATTGCTAAACTCTTGAATCACACAAGAGTAGCCAAAATGAAGGATGAGCCTTAAAAGAGCAAGTGCAATTGTATCAAGGCATAGGAAGAGGGTGCACATGGTCCATGCTAACATATAAAACTATCCACTATGAAGTTAGAACTTAGTTATCAAATAGAAAAAGAGGGTAGTTGCACGAAAGGGTGTCTCATATTTCTTGTATAATGTAATAATAGGTTACACTAGGTTAGTGTAGTTAGGGGGAAAAAATTAGATTTTACATGACATTTAATGCTAGCAACCAACGTGAAAGATTCCATATTTAATTATGGTAACTAACAAAATTCGTGCAATGAATTTGAAATTGGAATCACCTTCGATTTCGGACTCCTCGAATTCTCCTCCCAACCGATTCAATTTGTTCCCAGATCAATCGAACCTAAAAAATCAGAAAGCCCCATTTTGATCTTGTTTTTACAGTGGCGGAATTCATTGTTTTGGGTGACAAAGCTATGGAAGAAGGTAGGTTGGAAGCAAGAGCAGAAGACTCTACTGATGAATCGAATCAGGGCAAGAACCCAACAGGTTCCCAAGGGAAGTCAAAATGAAAATCTTGTGATGCTGGATATGTGACAAAAGGTGTAAGAAGAAAGGTGAATGAAGCTGTTCAATCTTATTGTACAACAAGTCTCTAATTTGGACCCAAAACATCAAATTACTTTTGCCAAAAGACTCTTGCCGGATAAAAGGTTATGTTTTCTATTCGAACCCATCCTTGGGAAGCCTGAAGAGGCTATTGTGAAGGAAAAAATGGTAAAAAATCTCAGGGATGGCCTTCAAGAGGTGAAAAGAGCAAATAGCAATGATAAACTTGCTGCTAAACACTCTGTTCTTGCTATGGTAGTTGGAAAAGAGGGAGAATCATTGAAGCGTACAAAGGCAGCCAAATTGTTGAAATTACATCCACGGAATATGAGCCTTGCAGCAAAAAGAAGGAAGGAAATGTCATTAGGTGGAGCAAATCTGTGGGCATTAGCAGGTCAAAAACCCAGAACAAATGTTGTAGATCAGGCTATGAAGAATTTGATTGCCCAATTTTGGTTGGATAACACAAAAGTCTCACCAAAAGTTAGAGATGTGATGAAGAAAAGGACACAGGCAATTCAATACATTGACATTACACAGGTACAAATTATACATTGCCTTGATTTGATTATACAAATATATGTACTTGGGTGTTATTCTTTACATTGAAACAATATTCATAATTCTTTCTAATTTACCTTATGAGTGTAATAATAGGAAAATTTACTTTGCTTTATGGTTGTACAAGTTCTGAAATTCTGTTTTACATTTCTTCCCAATTGTTCAAATTCATTCTGGAGATGTATTACAAGGTAGACTCTTGAAAGTAAGGATGTGAAAGATGTAGGATGTGTAATAGATGTGAAAGCTGTAATAAATGTAGGATGTGGACAAGATTGTAATTTGTATATGAAGCTATACTAGATGTAATTGAAATCTTGAAAATGTATTAATGTAAACTCTGTTACTATGCATTTTACAGGCTGAATTATATCAGAACTTTGTGGATCAGCATCCCGATGTTGGAATTGGCATTAGACAGTTTATATACTTAAAACCAACATGCATACGGAAGCTAAAAGAAAGAAACACTTGTTGTTGTGTCAAACACGAGTAGGCAGATTTGTTTAGGAAGGCATTTAATATGATGAGGTCAAAAGTCCATGAGAACTGCTCTTGCAATTGTAGAATTTGCAACTCAGAAGATAATGCTGGAATTTGTCAGGCAAAGAAAAGGACATTTGAGAATGTCAGCATGCTTTGGAGAGCCATGGTATGTGACAGAGCAGAAGATGAGGAGTGGCACTATCTAAAATGTATAAGTTCAGCTTGTGGAAATTGTGGAAAAAAGAAGATTGAATTATGTCCAAGGGAGGAGAGTGAAAGCATTGAAGAACCTGTTGCATGGCAAGCCTATAGCTATGTGAATGAACCTTCGAAGAAAGGAAATTCTCGAAGGTTGAAGCTGATTGACAAGAACAGCAGTGCAAAATGCATGTTAGATAATATGTTTGATCATATGGCTAAATTTGTACATCATAACTTTGTGGCACATTGGCAAAGAAAGCAATTCAAGGAATCCATTAGAACACTTCGGGATGATGCTGTACTATCGATTGTTGATTTCTCAGAGAATTATACTCTAAAACCATTCAATGAGATCCAAGCACAACATTGGTACAACGAGCAGATCAGCATTTTAGTTCATATCACAATGTTCAAGGTTAATGGAAAAATGAGGAAATGTGTGCACTTCTTCATTTCAGATGATAAGACACATGATACTCACTTTGTACAGGATGCATTCAGGTTGCATCTTAAGTGGTTGCAAGAAAACGATGGCAGTGAGAAGAAGTTTCACTTAGTTTGGTCTGATGGGTGTGCAGCCCAATTCAAATCGAGATTTAGCATTCTATCATGTAACCGGTATCATCATGAACATAAAATAAGAATGCAATGGATTTTTTTGGTTCAGGACATGGTAAAGGCACACATGATGGAGAAGGGGCTATTGCGAAGCTATGGCTTGAGGCAGAACAAAGAAAGAAGGAGGGCAAGGTGGTCATAAATGCTAAAACTGCTTGTGATGTTTTGAGAGAAAAAAAATCAGATGTGGAACGGGTTTTTTGGGAGGTTACTAACATTGACAGAAGACAAAGACTTGACGTGTTGCCAGTCAAAGGTGTGCAGACAATTCATTGCGTCTCATCGATAGACCCTAGTGATCCAACCAAGCTACTATGCAGGTCTCTTTCATGTTTTTGCAAGGCATGCATAAGTTTTGATTGGCCTGCTTGTGAGAATGTTGGCCATTGTGGTAAGTGGGATTTAAGAAAACTAGAGCCTACAAATCAGAACAGTCTAGGAGATGATGAGAATGAGCTAGAAGACTTGTGGGCAAATGACATAGACAATGTGGATGAGACAATCCAAGTTGGAGATTACTTCGGATCATTCGCAGCTCCAGACAATTATGAAGGGGTGGCCTATTATATCATACAATGCACGGAAGTGAAACATGCTCTTGAAATAGACGTCATGGATGACTATGGGAATCAATTTTACCGTGGTGATGAAGTTATATCAGGTAACTATTTTCAGCTAATACCTGGCTGCCATCAGAAGTATAAATTACTTAAAGGAAAGAAGGTCCTTGTCCATCCCGAGTCCGTGATAGGGGCGAGATTTCTTTTTTTTTTTTTTTTTTTTTTTTTTTTGAAGTAACGGCAGTGATATTATATTACATGCAAATACATAGTAATACAAAAGAACAAGGAGGCTCTAGGAGAGTCCTTGTTTAATAGGCCATGCTTAAAAACCGGCCATACACTCCAGAGGAGGGAATATAATCAAAATTAAACCACTGTTTTAGGTACTTAAGCCACAGGAAATTAAAAACATAACTATATAGGAAACATGAAAAGATTATAGTTTCAAGGTTTCTGCATCTGCTATCTCAGTCTTCATTCACACCATCTAAGGTGATGATGGCAAAAGCCTGATCAGTATATTTGAAAAGAAGATAGTCCAGCTCCCCAGCTCCATATGCAGATGCGTCCAAGATGTGGAGGATCCACGAATCTCGACACGATTCACAAATCCGAAGCTTCTCCTCGAAATAATGCTTAAGCTCATGCTTGAACTGCCATATATCCTCATCATCGAGCACACGCTTAAGCGTTCGAATCATGATCAATTCTGTTTTGACCCACAGCAATGCTTCAAGAACTTCTTGGTGCGAGAGGGGCTTCGTTCCTTCCGGGACCTCCCTGAAGTGCCCGCCTTCATGATGCTTCTGAATCAGATAGTCTGCAAACCACATCAGAAAAGGTTGTTAAAGTAAAGAGAAAAAAATGAGTAGAACCCTTGATAAGAGCCCAAAGTATCCCATTTTTTGTCATAACTGGCACCCTTGAGTAGTCTATGTGCCATAGCTGTATCTGCAAGCTCCAATTGCAGGGTAGTTTTGAGGTAGTTCACATCTGGGGCTGAGTGGTTAATGGCCACTCCATTTCTGTGTTTCCATATTGTCCAGAGACAAAGAGTCCTAACAGTACACAAAAAGGTAGAGCCAGATGAAAGGAATTCAAGCAATTCAGGTTCATTGCTTGGGACAAACCCAATATATGTACCTATCCAATTCCAGAAAGGGGATAGCCAAGGGCAGATGAAGATATGTGTGGAAGATTCAGCTTGACCACACCCAAGAGGGCACCTGTCTGAAATTTGTGCATTGAATTTGGCTCGTAAGGCATTAAACTTTAGACTTTTATTCAACAGGAGCCACCTAAATAAGACAGTTTTCCTGGCACTCTGTAGTTTCCATCCCTTTCGAATGATAGCAATGGCATCTGACTCTGAACAACCCCATTGGCTAGAAACCTTTGTCTCTTGACTACTCACCAAGAGTGAATATATCTTGGCTACATTGTATTCCTTGCCATCGAATGCCCAGTTACACTGCTTGATCTCATCCCCTGTTCCTCTGTGGTGATGGTAAGTCAAAGTATTATAGATATTCCTATTGCAAGCAGAATTCCTTAGCAGGCCAGATACCTCCTGCCAAGTTTTCCAGGCTGATCCATTTGACATACTGCCAACTGTGCAGAGCCCTTTTGCTGTCCATTCCTTGTACTTCCTTGGATGTTTCAGGGCTAAACATCCATCATCTTCATCTGCAAGCCCCTGATGCCAGAAGAAATTAAAGTCATCTGACACTTTATCTATGGGGTGAGCTTTAAAGCATACTGAGACTTTGTTCGAAGCTTGAATAATCCTTCTCATTATAGTTGATGTTCCTGAACCAGGATCAAGTTGGTAGAAAGCAGAATCTGGAAGATGATGTGGTGTGGAAGGACATCCTATCAGGGGAGTTTTGCCAATCCAAAATTTTGTGAGCAGCAGAGCAGGAGATTTTGATTGGGAGAATAATGACCTCCATACCAGCTTAGCTTCTAAGGTCTGGGCTTGAAGAAATAGGTCCTTACATCCTAACCCTCCCTTTTTCTTAGGCAAGGTAAGATACTGCCATCCAACCATGTGTGACCCCTGCCAGATAAACTCCTTCATGATGACTTCCAGCTCCTGATAGGATTTTTTATCTGCAATTATTGCTGAGGAGAAGAAAACATGTGAGCTTGCAATGACACTATTGATGATCTCTACTCTTCCTGCCAGAGATAAAGATTTGGGATAAACATGCAGCTTTTTCTTTATCTTTGCTACTATAGGTTCCCATAAGCCATGCAGACTCATGTTTAGTGCAAGAGGTAGACCCAATAGCTTTGTGGCAGTATGATGCCCACATACCTTAATTCCTTCAATATAATTTTCTGAGCTGTCTGAGATGATTGCACATTTATCCTTATTGAGGAAAACCCCTGATGCTTCTCCAAATAGTTCCATAGCAGTAAGGAAATTTGGGATGTTGTTTCCCTGTTCTTTCAGAAATGTGAACGTGTCATCTGCATACTGCATCACTGATAATGATTCATTTGCAAAAGGCAACTTGAGACAACTAATTTCTCCATTCTGCTGCATTTTCATGATGATTCTGGTAACCATCTCAGCTACTATGAGGAAAAGGTAGGGGGCCAAGGGACACCCCTGCCTAACCCCTCTTTTGCATTCAAAGAAGGAAGAGGGGGAGCCATTTACTAAAACTGCTGAGCAGCCTGTAATATTGAAACATGTTATCTTCTTCAACACCTCTTTTGAAAATCCCATTTGAGTCATGGCTCTATTAAGAAAATTCCAGTCAATTGTATCATATGCTCTTTTGAAGTCTAGCTTAAGGAGCACACAACCCTGACTGGTGTACCTGTTCCAATGTAGGCCTTCATAGGCTCCAATGAAATTATCCAATATACTCCTCCCAGGGAGAAACCCTGACTGAACACTACTGATCTTCTCCTGTAATACCCTCTTGAGTCTATTGGCAAAGATCTTAGCCAAAATTTTATATGTAACATTTGTTAGTGATATTGGCCTCCAATCCGAGAAGGTGGTGGGCTTTTCTACCTTTGGCTTTTCTACCTTAGAAACTAAGGCAATTAAACCAGCATTGATGGCTGGATGTAGCTTCTCTGCTTGCCAAGCACCCTGGATGAACCTGGTAAGATCTTTTCCTATTACATTCCAGAACTGCTCAAAAAATTCTGGGGGTAATCCATCAGGCCCAGGGCTTTTCCCATGAGCCATACTTTTAATGACTCTCCAAATCTCATCCTCCACTGGAGTTGTCAAAAGTTGATTATCATCAATAGGTTGATCTTTGGGGCCGAGATAATCAAAACACTCTTTTACTTTGTGCTCATCAGTTTGCCTAGCAGCAAAGAGGTCCTTGTATTTCTTGAAGAACATATCCTGTATATCCTCTTGTTTGGACAATTCTTGGTTGTTATCAGTGACAGAAATAATCCCATTGTTCATTAGTCTGCTTTTTGCAGCTCTAAAGAAAAATTTAGAACTGCAATCATCCATATGATTGATATACAAGCTCCTACTCTTGATTGCCAAACTTCTTGCTTCATGTTCTTCAATCAATTTCACTTTTCTTTCCAAAACTTCCTCCCTCTGCTGCAGCAGCATATTCCCTTTATCTGTAAACAGACTTTGTCTCACATTTTTCATTTCCATATAAACCTCATTCTTTTCTTGCCTTTTTTTCCTGGCCCATTCCTTGCCCCAATGTTTAATCCAGTTTTTGATCTGCTTGCATCTACCTATAAATTCCTTCATTGAGCCACTTGCATTCACAGGTAGCAAGGCAGAATAAAACCTTGTAAAATCTTGGCAAAAGGATTTGTTGTTTAACAGGCTGGTATTGAACTTGAATGGAGTTTCAGCAAATTTACCCTGTATTCAAGATCTGAGGGTAGTGATCTGATATAGAATTGCTGCAGTCATTGGTAACAGTCAGATTATCCCAACCATCAATAGTGGAGATATTAGTGTAATACCTATCCAATAGGCAGTACACCCTATCTGTTCCTTTCCTTTTGTTACTCCATGAGTAAGCATTGGAAGAAGATGGGGCATGATAAATAAAAGCATGTATTAATTTGTCCCATTGAGCTCTTTCTCCTTTTGACATATTGAGTTTCTTGCCTGCTTTCTGCTCCCATGAAGGGGTGTTGTTAAAGTCACCACTCAAGATCCAGTTTCTGACATTCTGACCCTGTAGCCAGTCTGACATATCTTTCCATTGCTCCTCTCTTTCCTCAGGGGAAGTAGAAGCATACATATTTATTACACCCATCAGTTCTTTATCTACTTCCAGAAATGCCACTTGCCATCTTCCTGAGGGATGAGAGAAGGAGCCCATTCCAAGCAATGCAGATCCCACCTTTAGTGCCATCAGCAGGGGCCCATACAGACTCTCCATCAGGAAAAATCCAATTCCCAAGTTTGGATGCTTCAAAGGTGGGGAGCCTATGCTCCTGGAGCAGGATTATGTCTGCTTTAACTTCCTTGAGAGCAATCAGAGCCCTTTTCCTCTTTAGGGGACCCTTGATACCTCTCAAATTCCATGAGACAATTCTCATTGGATTTTGGAGCTTCGGGTAACAGGCCCATACTCACTTGGAGTGTAGACCTTCTTCTGCCTTTTCTTAATTTGGGGGAGAGGAGTTATAAAGGAGTTTTCCTTCTCCTCATCACTTCCATCCCCATCATCCCAGAATTTCCCTGATAGGATAGATGAAGGATCTTTCAATTCCCTCAGCTGAGCAGCTGGGGTCTTGAATATTTCCCCCTCCTTGACAACTAAGTTTCCTCCTGCTGTTGGGGTGTCCAAGTCCTCCTCGGATTCTTTCCTCAATTGTGGTTCCTGCAGCTGCTCAGCTTGCTGCTGAGGATCCAGTTGGTTATTGAGTACTTGATCTTGCTCAAGGTTGGCTCTTTCTTCTGGAGGGGACTCCAGGACCCCATTGTTCTTCGAATCCTGCTTGTTTTGCCCCTCCTCTTTTTCGGGATCCCGATCTTCCTCTGTTTCTTGTCCTGTTTTTCCTGGGTTGGGGAAGAGTTCCATTACCGGAAGAGGGGAATCTGGATTTTGAGTGACTGGTTTTGGTGAGCTGGCCCCCCCCCCTGTCTCTACCCCCTGAGGAGTCTGAAGATGAGTAAGATTTGCCATGGGACAAATCCGGTTCTCTAATTGTCAAAGTCATGGATCTGACTACCTCAGAGGTGTGCTGGGGTCCATCCTCCTGCCCATCCGAAACACCTTTCCCTTTCGAATGGGGATTGTTGAGCACTTTGACCTTGGCTGAGTCTTCAAGGAATTTGACCTTTTTCTTCCACTCTGTCCGAGATTTTTTCTCCAGACTCTTGCCCTGTTCCATCCTGGCTTTTTCCTTCTCCTTTTCTTCCCTTATTTTCTGCCTTCTTCTCCTCCTTTTTTCACTGCCATTCTTGTTTTGTCTTTTGTCCTGTTTCCCCTTGTTTGGTGTGATCCACAGACCTTCTCCCTGTTCCCTCGTACTTTGTAAGTTCCCTGTGTTTTGGCCATTTGGATTCACTCTGACACCACCTTCTCCCCCTCTACATACTCTCCCCCCATGCAATCTAATACCACAGGAAGGACACGGCTGGGGAAGTCCCTGCCAAGCAAGCTTTAGAGTCTTACGATTACCAAAATAGTCCATAAACTCTATTTCCCTCGGGATTGGTTTAAGCAAGTCTATCTGCACCCAGACCCTCGGTGCTTTGTCCTGAGAGACTTCCCGGCTGATTACATTACCAGTTTGCTGAAACAAAGTAGTCAGCGACTGTTCGTTCCAATACATCGGGTTCAAGCCTTGTAGGGAGGTCCATGCAGGATGGTATAATTCAGAAAAGTTTTGTGGATCAAAAGAAGGATACCATTTCTGGAAAAAGAATTGTGTATTGGCTTTTGAGATGGTACCTTGCTTAAGAAGGAGGGAGGCAGTCTGATTATTCCCACATTCAACCAGGAAGAACGGGAATTCAATCCAATATATATTACTGACCACTATTCCCTGTTCCATCCTTTCGAGCTCTCCTTTTATGTACTGTAGCCTAACCCCCTCATGTCGGAGGCATCCTATAAGACCCCGAGATTTAAGAAATTTCAATTTACTCTCTACAGCTGCGTTTCTGAGGGGCTTACCAGCAAATGCAGGGACCTTTTCAGTTAAGAGCTCCTTCCGGACGTCCTCCTGCATCTGATTTGCATACTCCAGAATTTGAGTAACAGCTTCCTTCTGCCTTTGCAGGGTTCCCACTCCGGATGACCGCCTGGTGTTCACCATGTCTTTGAGCGAGGTGAGGAAATCTCCAAAAGCAATGAAGTCCTTCACGCTTTCGCCCTTCTCCAATGCAGCTAAATGAGCAGTGATCTCCCAAATCTGTCTTAACCCCTTTTCGCTGAGAGTACGGAGCAAACCTTTCAAATCCTCAAACCTGTCATTATTCCTCTCTGTCCCTATTATTTTATTCTTTTCCCCCAAATCTGACCCTTCTTGCACATTCCCCGAAATCTGTCCCATCTGACCTAAAGATTGCATTTTCCCCAAACTCTGCCCCAACTAGACTGATTTTTTTATTATTTTTTTCCAATGTTACTACTGATTACCAACTTTCCCTTACTAACGACCAATCCAACCTAAACCTTAACTGTAAACTTTCACTACAATCCGTTCGTCAACCCACGAGCAATGCAAATGGAAGATGCCTGCTGCAGTAGCATGCCTGTCCCCCACAAATTCTCCCAACCATGATTCAAGAAGTTCTACTTCTGATTGAGGGGTCGTGGAAAACAGAGGGGTAAATAGTTCTTCTGGTAAGAATCTATAGAACACCAAGCTTTCCCACAGCCGGGCACTCTCCCCCTCAAGCCATCCACATGAAAATCTTTCTCCCTGGATCAAGATCGTGAAGAATTTCATGGTTTAGGTCAAGCACCACTGTTCTCCCGCCAGCGCCTCCGACATTTTCGCCCGCCCCCGCCTCAATTTTTCCATAGGGGCGAGATTTCCATTAGAGCCAGTCCAGCATAAAATAAAAGGTGTTGCTTATGCATATGAATTATCCAATTATTGGCACGAGATGCTTTTGGGAAATCTGCCCGAGATTGTAGACTGTACGTAAACTGAAGACAGTTTTTTTATGCAGTCCCTAAGGCAGAAAATGACCGTCACATAAAATTGTTTACCATATTTACTGTATTCATCATTTTAATGCCAAATCAATTGTATTGTGTGCTCTACTTTATGAGGAAGGTTGTGTGAAAAGTCTGGCCAGATATCTCTAACTGATTGGGAGCAATTGAATACATTGACTAGGTCAAAACTAGGTCAATGACCCAGACAGAATACAAAATACATCTGATTTACATTCAGTGGACATCAAATCAAACTTCTTTATGCATGATCTGTGCCTTATCTTTGAACTGAAAATTGCAGACTTACATGCTACTATACAAGTCAAGAATGTGGAAATATTGTCATTTAAAAGTGGACAAAATTTTTGTATTTAAAGATGAAGATCTGGTTACAATATGTTTCTGGTTACAATATGAAGAAAAAGTTACAATATGTTTTTACAAAATTTCACTTCATCTCATGTCAATATGTTACATGTCAACTCCTTCACATGTCTTCATTTAGTTCCACATCTATGAAGTTGGGGCCTGCATCGATAAACAATATGAGATGGTTAGTACACGTAACACTTTTACTTAATCTTTAGAAGACTATTAATTAATTACCTCTTAAAGTATGCAAGGCAGGAGCTCATGATGATGGAGCGTGTCTAAATATGCTGCCATAGCAGCAGTCTCATCGTCATGGGTGCCGTGATATACGGGCGTTCGAGAGCCCGTGCTTCTCGCCGAAGAACTTGTCTCCTCGTCATCGAGGTCATCGACCATACATGTGTGAGTGCATGCAGCCCGCAACTGCATCCGGGAACTGCCATACTCATATGTGATCCGTTCCATAACCAACTTGTCAAATGCATCAATTGGTGAATGAAACGGGTGATCCCTCACGTATGTTGAAATCTCATCCGCATTGCGGAGCCCTTCAATCCAGGGGTAGAGTGCGGTCATAACGTTATCATTTTGTTTGTTAAGTGTCCATGGTGGTATACAAATGTATGAGTATAGGGGATTTAATGAGCACTTGTATTGTGCATCATCAAAGAGCAGAGCCCTCCTATGATACTTGGGAAATTCAGTTGAAATAACTTCCAAGTTCTTCACATAAAGATTTTTGGACGGGTTTATTCTAAATGGAAGCACCCAACATCTACTTCTTCCGAATATGAATTTCAGATCCGGAAAGCCCTCTACTTTTAGCTGCTCAATTATGCTGCATACTAAACTAAGTGGCAGCTCGGACCATATCCCCAAATCAAAGTTAATGGCATGTGCATAATAGAGGAAGACCCTCATGCCGGGCCCTGCATATATACACTCTATCCCCTATCTCTATCGGCCTAGCATCTTTGTGTTTTTTGCAGGTGAGAACTCATCCTTGGATGTGAGACAACCCAATCCTCCATCAATATCAAACACTAAGACCTTTCTTTTCCCTAAACCTGCCAACAATAAAACATGATAAAATTGAATAAGAGAAATGTTTAAATTGAATCAGTTTACATTCCATCTACTCATGAGAATCGGTTTACATGCACAATATACCAAATTTATTTAGTCGAGAAAAATATAATTTAAACATTCAAAGCGCAAGTTCAAGGACATGTCCGAGACCGAAGTGGCATCCAAGGAAGATTTAACTACCAAATGACTCTTGAGTGCATCTGCCCGTGCTTGTTCTATAGAAGCTATTGTTGAGCAGCCACCACTCTCACTAATGAGAGCGTCTATCAAGACCTGTCGTCGTGAAAGGGCATACTCATACGTAAACCAGTCTTGTGTAATCTGCAAGATATAATAATGTGCCAATGTTAGAATTGATCATTAAAAAGGGAATAATGTGCCAATTTCAAATTGATCATGAATAATGTACCTTTGAGTCTTTTCCAGAAATAAGTAGGTCAACAAACTTGTGCATAAATGCCATCACAAACAACCCGCAAGATGTCAAGTCAGGTTGTTGCGGTACTTCAACGTAATTTATACCTTTGATGTTATTTTTCCTCAAGTAATCCATTCCTTTGGATGTTTGACTCATCAAGATCTGCGTGTGTAGTCTGCGCCTATAAAATAGTCATGTAAGATTCAGCAAAACATTGAGATTAATTGAAATAAAAAACATATCAAAGGGATGTCATACCCTCTAATTGCCTTTTCATTTGTGGCAAAGCCATTTAAAGGGTTCAGGATATGTACAGCTGGTGCATCTAGAACTTTAGATTTGCTCTCAGCAAGAGCAAATATGGCCAAAGCCACGTGTTGTTCGTTCTCAAATGCAGTGCATGAGGGATGTATTGGCATTTAGCCATTACTAGCCCAAAGAAGTCCTTGCTTCATCTGCGTCTCACTGGCACTTCGATGCATCATTTCTTTTCTTGTTGCTTGAAGCCTCCTTGAATAAAAAGTAATTGTAAGCAGAGAAGATATGGATTCTACTTTTCCACTCCTGCGGCAGCTTATCATGCAAATACCTAATTGAGCACAAGGTCACAAATAAGAGCATATTCGTAAAAAAGCTTTCCAAATCTTGATAAATGCTTCAAAACATGGAAAGAATGGAAAATCACCTACCATAGAGTTCCTGTTAGTCCTGTGCCTCCTGGTACAGGACTATTCATGCATACGACGGACCAGGTCAAGAACAAGGATCCACAGTCAGCCACGGGTCAGCCATCAAAGGCTCAGCAGAAGACCAAGCAGCAGACCACGCAGTCAAAGCCTGCGTCCGTCCACAAGAGGCGCCGCTCAGACAAATGACGGCCCGTCACCGCCCGCGTCAGCGTCAGCGTGATTCTAGGCACTTCAAGAGGCACCGCCAACATTCCTGCAAATCAGGCCTCCTTCCAGGAGTCGGCACCGAGATCAGTCAGAGTGTCTATATTGGGCCAAAGGCCATTGTACTATATATATGACTAGAGCTAGCACATGAGTTTTTAGATGAGTTTTGAGTCTTGTCTCTCTTCAGTCTTCTCTCGATTGCGAGAGCTCATGTATGTTCATCATTGATATCAAGGAAGCTTATCATTTTCCTCTCACTGTTCTCTCTTGTTCTGTTTTCTTCTTCTTGTTCTTTTCTTGCAAATCCCGCGTGACATAGTCCCGGATTCTCTGTTAGATCCAAGGGTCCTCACGGAGGGGCATCTTCTTGCGAGGAGTTCCCGAACCCGACCCCAAACAACATGCGCCGCCGCTGCGGTTCGATTTTTTCCATTCTTAAATCGCCATGTGCATCCCAAGTAACTTCACGCCCGGAAGAACTCCTTTCCCAGACGGCGTCTCGCTTGGAGCGCCATCATC
Organism: Isoetes taiwanensis; assembly: GCA_021234155.1. Taxonomy (NCBI): domain Eukaryota; kingdom Viridiplantae; phylum Streptophyta; class Lycopodiopsida; order Isoetales; family Isoetaceae; genus Isoetes; species Isoetes taiwanensis. Next base: position 3,960,821 of record JAJEKV010000019.1, on the reverse strand, counting down.
GACGGGAAGCTGTTCGTGACATGTATGGCTCTGCTTATGACATTGAGGGAGGCCACATTCGGTCTCGGGCTCAGTCGGTGCCACCCACCCCTCGTGTCATGTCTCGTCCAAATTCTCCACCTCAAGCGTGCAAACATTGCTCTCCACGACCTCGGTCTCCTCATCACTATCAGGAGCCCTATCCGGCTCCACCTGCTCAACCTTACTTTCATACCCCAGAACATGCCTTCATCCATCACTCTTCTGGCCATACGCCTCTGCCTTCACAACCATCATCTCCTACGGGTGGACAGGGATATCCACATATCTCTTTTGCTCCTCCCCAGGAATTTCCCTTCCCTACCTTTCCCACCGCTCTTCCTGTTTACAATCTTACAGACCTCAAACCCAATGATCAGGCACCTCCAGTACCTCCACCTCAGCCACCCCTTACGCAGGGTCTTTCCGGCACCATACCACCTCCAACTCCACCTCAATATCCTCACTATCATGTTCCTGTCCAGCCCAGCACTTTTACCTCTACCTTTCAGACCCTTAAGCTGACTTATCCCACCTTTGGCAACACGAAAGGCAAACCCTTAGACCAAAGTGCTCAAGCCCACATGGAAGAATTTGAGGCTCTGGCTGTCCTGAATGGTCATGCGCAACCTCAACTGAAATTTCACATCTTTTCCACAACGCTGCGTGGTTCCCCTCATCAATGGCTCATGTCCAACAAAAGCCACTGGAAACAAGATTGGTCCGAAATGAGAACTGCTTTTCTTTCTCACTATGGGACCACGGATGATGATCAGCTTCATCTCAAGCAACTCAATGACCTTCAACAAGAGCCCACGGAGTCTGCCAGGGATTTTGCAGATCGCCTTCACATTCTGCTCAGCAAACTCAAGGAGTACCCCACACGAGCGGATCTTGGTCGGTTTCTCCAAGGACTTCCTCCAGCTATCCGACTCATGGTGAATACTGCGCGAAAGACTTTGGAGCAGGCTATCGATCTAGTCAATCACTCAGTCAATGTTTCCTCCCGTGGCGTGGCTCTTCAGGAGCTCCCTTTCATTCCGCCCGTCATGGTTCCCCAGACTGCTGTTCAACCTCAACACACCAATCCGCAGCGCAGTCAGATCTGGTGCCATATCTGCAAATATCAAGGCCACTTGGCGAATGAGTGCAACTCCACCAATGGCCCGCCTCATTGTAAAAGATGCAACATGTGCAATCATGCCACGGAAGAATGTACTCGCACTCATCCTACACCCTTCCGCAACAAAATGGTTTATCAAGTGCAAACCACACCTCAGCACCAATCCCAATATCGGCTGACCACCATCTGCGCAGGCGCAACCCAATCAACTCTATCAGCAACAGGAGCAACAACGGGGACCCAACACACGTCCTCCTTTTGATCCTTCGAAAGCTCAGTGTTATCACTGTCAAGAATGGGGTCATACCACCACGGCGTGTCCTCAACTTCCACAAGTTCAGGTGCAGCTTCCTGGCACAAATCAGACCACATCGGTCCGCCTCACGGCTTACCAACTCTGGATTGCTAATGGCAAACAAGGCCCGCGTCCTGTTCTTCGGAAGCCACCTCGCGCGCCTCAGCAATCACGCTATCAACCAGCTCCTACCAATCAACCTCAGATGGATCAACAAGCACAGGAAGAAATTTTTCAGGCTCTTAATCCTCCAGTCCAGCCATCAAATTGGGTTGGTTTGGTTTCACGCCAGACCAGGGCGTCACGTCCCTTAACCATTATTCCTAATGGCACGCAACCTGCCTTTGCAGTCGACACCATTCCTCATGCAGAAGACAAAAAAGTCCATTTCGCACCTGACTTGGCGAAACTCATGCCGAATGTCATGCCTAAAGTTCGCCAAAGCATTCTGAACCTCATGCAAGCTGCTGAAGGCCGCACGTTGGCTAATGTTCATGCCACCACTAGAGCTCAACAAAGACAAGATGCACCTTCCATGTCTCAACCTCCCCGCTCTCAGACATATCCAAATATAGCTGCAGAGGTTGACCTACTCAAAGAAGTTGCTGCTTCCTTACCACGCACTCCAGCACCTGTGGATCCTGCGGATCCTTTTTCTCATGTGCCTCTGGAACTCCAAGAGGAGCTGGCAAAAATCAAAATTCCTCTAAGTCTGGCAACGATTTTACAACTCTGTCCTGATCTCAAGGACCAGTTACCACTCCCAACTGTTTTGGTTGGGGCTGTTGCTACCTCTACACCCACGGTACATGCCACGGTGGGCAATCAGCAAGTCAACCATGTTCAAATTGACGGAGGTAGCGCAGTTAATCTCATCACGGATAAACTCCGCAAACAAATGGGCATCAAACAACTCTATCGTGCCCCATATGACATCAAATTGGCCAATGGCCATATCACGAGACCTCAAGGCGTCACGCCTCTTCTTCACATCAACATTGGTGATCTCAGATTCCCCTTGGAATTTGGTGTTTGGAAGGCTGGAGAAGATCCAGGTGATTATGAAATGTTGGTCGGCAGACCTTTTCTCCGCCAGGCCAAGAGTATCCATTACTGGGCCACAGATCAGTTAGTCATCACAGATGGTCACCTCAATGCCACCATGGACTTGGAAACAGGCAAAATCATTTCCGTTGACAATGCTAAACCCTCTCTCTCCGACACCGATTCTGAGGGGCGCCCGAAATATCTATCATCAAGTTCGGGAGGCTCCACTGCGAAGTGCGCCTCTGTCATCCTACCCCGAATATGCTGATCCTTGGGGAGAAATGACCCTTGATCAGGACCAGGCTGTGGCTGCTTTGCTTGACCCTTACCTGGCTCCTTGCAATCGAATTCAACGGGTTGATCACTTTTCAGATGTGGACTCTCCTGCAGCTCCTATAGATGTCCACGCTGTCATGAAGCAACCTCTGCTTGATGAAACTCAGCAACCTCTCTTTTTCACCACGCAGAGTGCCACGCATCCTGTTATGCTTCAACCTCCTGCTCATATTGTCCAGGACACGGAAGTTATCCCCCATATTCAGACTCCTGAAGTCGAGATTGTGGACGTAGGCAACAATCAGCCTGTCCGAATTGCTGCAAATCTTCCGAAACCCTATCGTAACAGGGCCGTCACACTCTTCAAAAAATTCAAACACATTTTCGCCTGGAGCTACAGAGATCTTCGGGGGATCAACAAAACCTTGGGGGAACTCACCATTCCTACCAAGTCTGATGCACGTCCAGTCTAGCAACGACAGTACCGGCTCAACCCTAATTACCGTGATCGCGTCAAGGCAGAAATTGACAAACTCCTTGCTGCAGGTTTGATCTATGAGGTCAAACATTCTGAGTGGGTGAGCCCCATCGTCATTGCACTCAAACACAATGGTAAGATCCGCGTTTGCGTGGACTACCGAAAACTCAATCGAGCCACGGGCGTGATCATTTTCCACTTCCCTTCACGCACCGGGTTACGGAAGAGGTTCTTTGGACCGCGAGATGTACTCCTTCATGGATGGTTTTTTCGGCTACAATCGGATCAAAGAATCTGATCAACTCAAGACTACCTTCACCACCCGGTAGGCACTTTTTGCCTACAAGGTGGTTCCTTTTGGCTTATCAAACTCTCCATCCACGTTTCAACGTATCATGCTCTCGTTTTTCATGATTTTATGAAGGAAAATCCCTTCTTGCAAATTTTTCAAGATGACTTCTCGCCTCTGAGTTCCATGGCTGACCATTTGGATAAATTGGAACTTGTCTTTCAGAAATGTGATGAGTCCGGCATTAGTCTCAATCCCGAAATGCACCTTTTAAGGCCACTTCAGTGTTCTGTTGGGACATGTGGTCAAGAAAGCGGTATCACCACCGATCCTGCCAAAATCAGTTTGTGGTGCTCAAGGCTCAAGCACCGGCCAATATCAAGGAAACACGCTCTTTCTTGGGTAAGGTCAATTATTACTCCACCTTCATTCCCGGACTAGCGACCATTGCGGATCCCATTCATAAACTCACGGGTGATGAATCCACCGGGCTTGGAATTCCCGGTGAGGTGCTTTCTAACAGTTGAAGCTCTTTTGCTTACTCGGGCCCCGTTCTTGTTCCTCCTCAATGGGACAAGCCCTTTCATGTCCATGTCGATGTCTCGACCTTTGCTATTGGGCTGTTTCTTTCTCAAGAATATGATCGCTGCATTAACAAACCAAACCGCTTCGCCAAATAGGAAACTCAATTATTAACGCAACTACTCTGCCACAGAGAGAGAAGCCTTGGGTTTAATTTTCTGCGTCCAACGCTTCCGTCACTATCTTTTGGGCAGTCAGATCAAATTCTTTGTTGACCACCAAGCACTCCTTTATTTGATCAACAAATCCACGCCCACGGGCCGCATTGCTCGTTGGGTCCTTCTTCTCCAAGAATTTGCCCCTTTTGAAATTGTTCACAAGGCTGGCAAATCTCATGTTGTCCCGGATTATCTTTCACGCATCCACACAGATGATCCCTCCACTGGAGTCTCAGACGCCTTTCCTGACGCTCAACTCTTTTTGGTCACGGCAACACCTCATTGGTTTCATGACTTTCAGCAGTATCTCCTCACAGGCGCTCTTCCACCAGAGGACATGACGCTTTCTCATGCCAAACGACAATCCCATCGTCATCAATTTCTCCGTGATGTCCGTGACTACACCATGGTTGCAGGACATCTTTACAAAAAGGGTAAGGATACCATCCTTCGACGCTACGTTCTACCTCATAAGGTCCCAGCTCTTGTTCGAGAAGCCCATGAAGGGCTCGGTGGTGGTCATTTTCATGGTGACACCACGGCACGCAAAATACTTCTTGCTGGTTATTTTTGGCCCACGCTCTTCAAAGACGCTCACGCCCACGCCCGCACGTGTGATGCTTGCCAGCGTGTGGGACGGCCCACGGCCCGTGACGCCCTTCCCTTGACGCCGGTCGCCACACCACTTCCCTTCAGCAAATGGGGAATGGATTTTGTGGGACCCATCGATCCTCCTGCGCGGCACACCCGTGCCCGCTACATTCTGGTTCTCACTGACTACGCTACCAAATGGGCGGAAGCTTGCGCACTTCCATACAACACTGCGGCCAGCACCGCCAAGGTTATCTATCAACAAATCATCACGCGATTCGGCTGCCCCACGGAGCTGGTCAGTGATCGTGGTGTCCATTTTATCAATCATACTATCAAGGAGCTGACGGATTATCTCCTGATACATCATCACAAGAGCACACCTTACTATCCTCAAGGCAATGGTTTGGCAGAAAGCACCAACAAAACTCTGGTCACAATTCTCAAGAAAATTTGTGACGCTTCTCGCACTGATTGGCAAACCAAGCTTCCTACTGTTCTTTGGGCTTACAATACTTGTTTCAAAATAGCTACTGGTCACACTCCTTTCAAATTGGTTTATGGTCAAGAAGCTCTCATGCCTTTTGAGTACATTCTCCCAACTCTCCGTTTTCAACTGGCTACTGCCCATAATCCGCCTGCTGCACTCAAAGAAAGGGTTTATCAATTGGAACCGTTGGATGAACTTAGAAGGGATGCTTATATTCGTGTTCTTCATGGACAACAATTACAAAAATCTTTACATGACAAACGGCTGAAGACAAAAACATTCAACGAAGGAGATTTAGTTCTTCTTTATGATTCTCGGTACAAAAATTTTCCGGGTAAACTTAAGTTTCGTTGGCTTGGCCCTTATCAAATTGTTCAAGTGGTTCGACCCAGCGTTTTTCAACTGGCTGAGTTAGATGGTACTCCATTACCTACACTGGTTAATGGCTTCCGCCTCAAAACATTTCATCCCACAGCAGGCGACAATCAACAAACAGATGCAGTTCAAGACACAACCACAACCGAAAGTGACTAAAACAGTGGCATATTATATTATAGGTGGAATTTTTTTACAAAATGTGGGCACAGCCCAGCTATTTCCGCTATGGGCACTGCCCTATATACAAAAACGGGCTCAGAGCCCTATCTACTAAGTCCTAAGAAGAAAAACCCTCTACTCCGGGTTCGGAGCAGAGGTGATGCGCAGGATGTGGTAGAGGTTCTGCTCAGGGTCCCAGCGAAGGTGCAGAACCACCTCCATCCCGTTGGTATGAGGATCGGGATGTTCAGCCATCCCGGCACACCAGCCATCCATTCTCAGGCCACGATTGTGGCAGCGCCAGAGGTCCAGACAATTCATTTTGCAAGTAATCCACTCTTGACAGTTAGTGGGCATCGTGCAGTTCTCGTTCAAACCAGCAGCAGCCATGCTGAGCGCCATCGGATGCCTTCGCTTCACTCCCGGTTCGACTTATATAGCCAACTGAGGAACTCCTTGTCGACGTGGACCAATCACAAAAAATCGCCAACGTGTTTTCAATGCAAGGCTGTTTCTAAAATGAGAATCTTTTCTCCCGCCGCATATCTAGCCATGGTACCTTCTGACACATTCCTTTTAATGATATCCCACTTCGAGTTGCCAGCATTAAATGCCATTCCTTCTTTTCACGCCCGTCAAACATTAATGTGTGTCCTTTGGCCACCTGTCACATCCCATCATTCTCTCACGCCTCATCTCCACCGTTCATTCCTTCTCCCTTTGTTGTGGGGACTTAGCCAAATTTTTGCCTCTCCATCGCCTCCTTGGCATCTTCCGACACCTAGCAACATCAACGGTTGCAACTTCGCCCTTATCATGCCCCTTCGCCCACCTTTGCGCGCCCTAAACCTTTTCGTCTCTCTGCGCCTTTGTCTTCTGTTCTCTGCTCTCCGCCTTCTTCAAACAGTTCCTTCTGTTCCGACGCTTTTCGCCATGGCTGCCCCAAAATTTCCTACCCTTCAAGCTTCTGCTCCCAGGGAACCGGCTCTTTTCGAGTCCGTATCTTTCTTGACGCCCACTTTCCGTGAAGCCCTTGTTGGCCCGAATCGTGAAGTCGCAGAACGCCAGAAGCTTTACGAATTTTCACAAATGGAACTTCCGGCTCCAAATCCAGACCAGTTGAAGCAGTTCATCGCTCACATCGTCAACAGCCCGAATGGCTACACTACAGTGGTCGATGGCACCACCATTTCACTGACCCAGCACCTAATTTCCGAGGTATTCCATATCCCTTTGCAGCCCCCTTGTTTATCTTGGTCTGCCATACAGGATCTTGATGTCACTGAGTTGGGTGCTCTTGCTTACCACGCAAACGTGCATCGCCTCACGAATATTGACAAGCCCCATGAAACTTTTGTTAAGTTTCTGTGGCGCAAGTACCTTGGGTATTCTATCAAGAACACCCATATCAATAAGCCTTTCTATAATATGGTGATCACTGCTACTCGCTCCAACCACCACATTGATTGGCCCCAATTGTTGTTTTACCGTCTTCTCCAAGAAGTTGACCGTCTTCGGGCTGCCACTTCTACCTCTGAAACTTCTGTGGGAGGCCATCTTCAAGCCCTCATCTGTCATTACTTTCCTCCCTCACCTCCTCATTCTCATGCTTCCACTCAACAGTCCCTTCATTCCCTTCCTCAAAATCTGCCAGATGGCACTTCACGCCCTTCTCCTTCTGGTCATGTCCAGCATAACACCACGCATGTCACTGTCTCCTCCTCCTCTACAGAAACAAGGCCCTCCGCTTCTCCTCATGTCTCACAAACGTCTCAAACACGGCAACAGCAGGCCCCTCCGCCTCTGCACCCTCGCCAGCTTTTGTATCAATATCAGCAGGATGCTCAAGCTGCTGCTCTCTCAAGTTACACCCGCGAATCCCAAGAAGCTCTCATGAATGGGGTTCAAAAGGCTCTGAGGCCTCAGGCCACGGTCCACCGTGACCTTCAAGCTGCCCTTGCACAAGTTCAAACTTTGGAAGCCCAACTTCAAGAAAAGCACGGGCTCTCTTACAGGGCCATAGATCTCAAAAGTGCACAGGATCAGACCAGCCTCCTTGCAGATCAGCAGGCTCAGCTTCAATCCGAAATTCAGGACTTATTAGAGCAAAACAAGTCCAAAGACACCATCCTGGGTGACAAGGAGAAAGATATTGCTAAGCTAGACGCCTTGTACTCCGAGCTTTGTGACAATTACAGCACTCAAGTTCACCACCTTACGTGGCGTGGCGCTCAAATTGCCTCTTTGACGGGCCAGCTCTCCACGCCTTGAGACTTCTCGGCTAACATCCCTCCAAGATCGACTTACGAAGGTTGAAAACGAAAACTTCTTGATGACGCGGGAGATTGCCGTTTCCGACTCAATGCTCCTGGGCAATCCTCCTTACAGGTTAACACTTCTCAGAAACGGGTCCGTGACCAGACACGCCTTCTATTAGAAAAGGACCACAGGATCCGTGACCTCGAACAACAGCTAGAGCAAGCTATTCAGTCTGCTGATGAGGCTCAAGCAAAACTTGAAGGCTATATTACCATTGCTCTCAACCTGCCTGTTGACTACCCTATTCCTTCCAGTTATCTGGATTATGTGGTTGCCCGCCGCCACCTCTTTCTTCTGAAGTGGCATACGGCTGATGGTCCCATTGATGTTCCCCTGCGCACACAGGATTTTCTTCGGATCTGGCCCGACCTCTCTGTTGAAGACAAAGGTTTATTTTGTGCCCTTTTAGTCTTTGATCTCATTCACCGTGGACGATCCGGATATGATCACCTTGAGTTGTTCAGCCAATGGCATACATTTTTCATGATTTCTATCCGGCGGATACGGGACAAATTTGAGATGGGCCACATCGGAACTTTTCGGGGTGACCCCACACTTCAATGGTTGCTTTTGGATAACAACCCTATCTGTCTAATCATGATCGGACACATGCTCTTCATCAAGAGTACATCTTGGAAGCTTGCTCATCATTTGCCTCTCGGCAAGGCTGCCGCAACAAATAAGGAAGTATCCGGACATCCCGGGGATCTTCCCTTTGCACAAGTTTACATCAAAGACTTTTGGCGGGTTACAATCAACTAGTGCTCTTTTGGATAGCAAGGCGGTTCCCGGGTTGGGATAGCCCTCCGTTTACTCTCGGCTCCACTTCGGAGTGGGATCGTTGGTGCAAGGCTCTAGATCCCGCCCCTTGTCGATGAATTCGGGGAGCGGGCTCGGCAGCCCACGCCCAAAGGCCCGGCTCCCCTCCGTATGCTTCTCACGGGTGCCCCTCCACGCCCGGGTTTCTTACTTCTGATTGGCGTCTTCCCTTACGGACCAAGGTCATGGATGGCCCGCGCGGGATCCACTCCGCCTCCGGATCTCGGCGGATCTCCGGTGGGATCCCCGCCGTCGCCGACGATCCGGCTTGGGAGGATAATGCCACCTTAGACACTACTGAAACTGGATCTATATTGCCAATGCGGCGTGGTTGGCAACGACCCCGAGATGCCTTTTGTGGCCTCGACACCTTCTTCGGCATCTCGCCACCTCCCGACCCTTGGTCCACCGTCGGGCGGGTTTACGTGCTTTGCTCTCAGAGCCTCTGGTCAGCTCCTCAAATCGGCGGCGTCCATCTTTTCTTGCAATCCGAATGCCGGGCGTGGTGCTTTGGTCTCGAGGCTGCCTCCTCATGGAGTGCCGGTTTGTTTCTTCACGAAGCCCATCTTTGCCCTTGAAGACATGGTGCGCTCTCATTTTCTCATTGGCCCGATCCTGCTCTTGGGCTCAACACTCCTCCTGCTCTTCAAAAACGCCCGGGGATCTCATTAGCGGTTACCATAATGGTGCCGTCCTCACTCCCCCGGAGGATCACTTTTTCAGGCCGAGGGCTTCCAGCCCTCGAGACACTTCCTCCTTTTCTTCACCCGGATTGTCGTTTGGTGGGGAGTGTTAGTCTTGTGCCTCACAGTACGGGACTATTCATGCATCTGACGAACGAGGTCAAGAACAAGGATCCACGATTCGACCCGCGGGTCAGCCATCAAAGGCTCGTGAACCAAGCGGCCGGACCCGCGGTCAAAAGCTGCGTCCCGTCGGCCCACAAGAGGCTCGGACAAATGGCGGCCCGTCGCCACGTCGGCCGGGCGTGATTCTAGGCACTTCAAGAGGCACCGCCAACATTCCTGCAAATCGGGCCTCCTTCCGAGAGTCGGCACGAGATCGGTCAGTGTCTATATTGGGCCAAAAGGCCATTGTACTATATATATGACTAGAGCTAGCACATGAGTTTTTAGATGAGTTTTGAGTCTTGTCTCTCTTCAGTCTTCTCTCGATTGCGAGAGCTCATGTATGTTCATCATTGATATCAAGGAAGCTTATCATTTTCCTCTCACTGTTCTCTCTTGTTCTGTTTTCTTCTTCTTGTTCTTTTCTTGCAAATCCCGCGTGACATAGTCCCCCGGATTCTCCTGTTAGATCCAAGGGTCCTCACAGAGGGTGTCTTGCAGGAGTTCCCGAACCCAGACCCCAAACAGTTCCACAAGGCGGTTTGTCATCCTCGAGTTGGCTGCGCACAAAGCTTCAATGTCTAGATCAACCACTTTCATTGGAGGTTTAGGCTGGCTATTCTTGAATGGGAAAAGTGGAGTGCGAGCCTTCAACGTCTTCATGTTCTCCACCATTCTACAAAGAATAATAGAATGTTAACTTGAAACGATTACAATTGTTTTAAAAAACATACACAAATATCTTGCAGCAGATTCTGATTCAAAAATAAGTGTATGTAGTCAGAGATGTATTCATATGCTTAATATTAGAATTAGGCATTAGCATAGAAGAGTTAATGATGCCTATAATTACAATTCCAAGTAATTAAACCCTAAACTAAACACCCAAAACATTTCTTGAATCTACCTTTCTTTTTAACTTTGCTGGCTCGTCCTCCTTTTTCACGAACACCTCTACACCCTTTGTTGCAACTTTGCATGCCCTTTCAAGATCTAGGCTCTCCAATTCAGCTACCCCTTTCACATGTAGGCTCTCGTCTCCCGTGTCATCTACCACCAACAAATTAAAACCCCAATGCAAATTTGGTATAGAGATAAAAAACATTAAAAATATGCACCTGACATTGAATTCTTTGGTGGCAGCTTGATGTCATCAGATTGCTCACCATTTAAATCAGCCCATTCACCTAGAAAATGGCAAGTTCAGGCTTTTGAGTTCAGCACTAAATTAAAACAGTAAGAATGTAGTTGGAGACACTTACTATTGAATGGCTCGTGTTGCTGCTACAACAAAGCCAACTCTGTTTCCACATTTGGGATCTCACCTACAAGAATAAACCCTAAAATTAATTCATTAACAAATCGGGCTAAAAACACTTCTACTAGAACGGTTACCTTCCACATCTTCTATCAAGTTCTGCTCTGAATGTGCTTTGTCCTCCACATTGTCAAAGATTGTTTCTTTCACAGGAGACCTAGATGTGGATGGAGTTTCACTACCAAGGACATCATCCTTTTCTGATGTTTCAGCTCCAGAGGACTCCTCGTATGTCAATTTCAACCCTTTTCCATGAAATTTCTTCGTGCAACCTAAACCAAGTAACAATGAAGTCACAAACATGCAATGCAAATATACATCAATACTACATACTACTTGTCAATGTGGCTGCTGGTTTCTTGATGCTCGAGGCAGTCATTACAGCTGGTACATGTTGTAACCACATGAGATGTGGATGCTATCAGATCTGGTCCATGAACAGGACCAGTGTCGTCTCCCTTTATGTTTGTCCTTGCAACAAAAAAGGACACAAAACCCAGTATGGATAAGCCCGTCATCTTCCTTGACATCAACATACCTTTGCCCTCGCTACGAAAATCCACAAAAACAAAGACGAAGATGAAATAATGTCTAATATAGACCGCACAACAAACAAGATCTGATGAATCAGTATGTCAGCCGCCTTAACATTAACAGAAACGCCAAAAGTAAACAAGCAGCAAACAAGAAGATCTAAGAACTGAGAATGACAATGACAAATTGAAGATAATGACACAAAATGACCTATCATGCATTATTAATTCCAGAAACTGTCTCCAACAAGTTATGGAGAAAATGCTTCAGTTTATATACAATTGCATCTGCTGAGCACGAGTACATTGGATGAAATAAACTTCCAAGCGGCCTATGTACAAGTAATGAAATATACAAAAAAATTGGTCCAAATATCACCATCACTTAGATGATACTTTATGATCATCATTGAGAAGATGAATACTAGCCATAGGGGGGTTTACCCTAACCATCACTTGTGATGGTGCTAAACCCATGCTGCTCAGTGCTCAGTTCATGAGCAAGCAACTAGACATCATCCGCATCACTTCCAATAGGTTGCGAAGAATCTAAATAGAAGTCGCCACCCTCACCATTGACCATCTTCGCTCTGCTAACACCCAACAGCGAGTAATTCATCTAACCACATAGACAACAGCCTTAATTAAGCAAATCGGCATAGTGCTCCAGAATGTACTTGCCCTCTTTGTACTTCTAGTTCTTATCATATGCAGCTTCCTATCAAAACATTGAAGGTAATTCAAACAATCAGGACCCTGCAAGAAACTTGGACCGCACGCTCGGTAGTTGCTATTCCTAGTAGTATTACTATATTTTTATTACATTACCATGTCCATGCTTCAATAGCAGCTTTACTTAGAAGACCAAATGGCTACAAATGCAGGTAAGGTAGGCTTCTTCAAGACCTATTTCGCTAGCTATCCACATACAACATTCTTAAGATAGCTTACTAACCGGGTTAGGATTATAGGAAGGCAAATTAAAGAGAGATTGGAAATAAAATTGTTCTCGAACTAAAATAGAATCAGATATTTCCATCACAATATAAGACTGACATCAATTACAGTATATATCTGCAACTGTATGCAGCCCTGTTGTCATCATCCAGCCCTCTAATGGTCCCAAGAAAACGTTTACAATGCTTACAAAGAGGTAACTTAACCAAGTCACAGTTATGGAAAACTTTGTTCTTTGCAGTTAGGCGAGAATGAAAAAAAAAAATGCAGAAGCTGAAAATTGCAAATGGTAACTCAGATTAAACTAGACTCACATATTTCCATCCCACTATACAACGACAACAATTACAATAAATATCCGCGACAATGTGCAGTCCTATTGTCATCATCCGTTCCTCTAATGGTCCCAAGGGGATATTCACACTGCAATTTACAATACAAAGCACTTAACTATCACAACAATGTATAATAATTAGCCAACAGGGACTACTAAAGCTCAACAACTGTCAATTTCCGCACTCAGATGAATTCCTAGATCATATAGTTGGTCCTTGTACAAAGGATCAACTGCAGATGCATAAAGATGATTTGCAAATATGCAAAAACAACTTTCACTTCATACAAGGATTCTCTTAGTAGTTTGCACAAGGAACATTCCTTTCACAAATAGCTCATCATTTAAGAGACATCCATTGAAGCTAATTTGACATGCTACATTTTCACTATAAAATATGGTACAAATGACTAACAAAACAAGAACTCTATGCTATGATGACACTGATGAATTAGATAAGCCTCCCCAAATAAACATATTAAACTAGAAACAAAAGCATAGACTAGGAAAGGCAGAACTTACACTGTGTTGAAAAGATAAGCCTTTCCATGGCGAGAATGAAAGGACTGAATAAAATGAGCAAAATCAATCAGACAAGTGGTCTGAACAGCATTAAGATGAACAACTTCATTTCAAATCCATATGTTCATTCCATTAAATCAGCAAGCAGCCATGACATTTTCTTGTCCCAACCCAAAAAAAGAAACACATTGTATATAACGCATGCTTTGAAATTCTTACACAACACTGCATACTGTAAAATACAAGGGTTGTTAATACCTAAACTTGGCAAACCAAAACTAATCAGATTACAACCTTCCAGCAGAACCAAAATCTCTAAACACTAGAGCTACGATGGTAAATGATTAAATAATAATTACATGCATCATATTCATGCCTACGAAGAGAAAGAGCACCTTCGAAACGAGTTCTTTATAATTGGCAAGACAACTGCGACAAATGCTGCACTTGTATATCCTGACCATCTAGCTGTATCAAATATAGCCTTTCCATATTTTCTTCCTTATGTACCTGTTATCCTGAACCTTATAAACAATAAAAAGATAGATGCCCTATTCTTACGCGCTAAAAGAGGCTTTTTGATCTCCTACATCAGAATCATTACCCTATATCTGTCATCCACTTATTGAGACCTGTAAATAGTATTGGCAAAGTGATAAAAAAGAGGATCGCATTGTTCTTTTGCAACTCCAATCCATGTTATATAAGAATTAAGACGCAAATTGGTACTGGGAAAAGATGGCCAAAAATACAAATAAGAAAGCTAACATTCCAAACTTTACAAGTAGATTAACTCCACCTTACTTCATTGCTTGCCATTTAGCAAATCATGTGAACATGCATTATCAACTTGCAGATCGAGATTGTTGCTCTTCTGATTTTTGCACACAGGCTTGAGATTCATCACCAAGTTCCTTGAAGGCCCTTGCAAGACAGTAAAAACACTAGATGAGGGAGCTTTTAAAGATCCCAGAAGTTCGGAGAAAATTTCTGCACAAGTTGGCATTGTTTCCAAGCTCTTAAACTCCTCCGATGGATAGAATTTGCCCTCAAAAACCCCACCAGTAGAATCACTACTCTCCATTTTGGCCTCCTTCTGAAAGGTCCTATAAGGCTTCAATGCTGCTGGAATTTCTTCGTACCTTTAGGAGCAGGTGCAATTGCCTCCCATTCAGTTCGCAACAATAAGCTTGGTAGTTTCAGGCAAAACCTTCCGACGCACCTGCATTTGCTTAACAGTAAGACCCGTATAGCAAAATGAGGCCAGTGAGATGGCTTTTAACCCTACCACAGAATGACTAAATGGATGTGAAGACACAAATTTTTTAGATTACTCTTTACTCTATAATACTCAATGCCCTACCAAAATGGGCACATCTGATATCTAGATACTGCAGATTATGCTCCCAGATATCTGCCAATGGAGACATAGCAGATGCAGATGCACAATAGCCTAGAATCTCCCTCACTCTACATTCTCTCATGACTTAGCCAAATACTAATGCTTCAAGGATTTGAGACAAATGTTTCAAGATTTCAATTATGTGTGCATCTCTGTGCCAAAAACAGCAAAATTTCTCCGAATAGAGACAGGGCAGATACCAAGGTAAAATTGACTGCATTGCATTTAAGAGAAAAAGATGAAGGTAAATGTCTATCAGACTATTTCTAGCACCTTACGTCGGAGCACTGGCATGTTTTATCTGGTTAAGTGTTCATCTGTCTGTATAGGTATAGATAAAAATCATGGATCACTCACCTACAATTGAGGCTTTCCATTTTTAAAAGACAAAATCTTTTCTGAACCCCCTTTTAATGGCTCAAACACCACTTGATCTGGAAACTCCCACAGGCGCATCTGCCTACAAATCTCTATCGCCATTATGCTTGCATAGATCCACCTCTATATTGTCAATAGCTTTATTGTTAATAGCTTTTATGTCCAATACTTTTCGTTCAACCATGCTTGTCCAAATGCCTGGGATCAATCTCTAATTCAGCTCAAAGCCAACACAAATGAAAAGGTTTGAATAGAAATTCTCTATTTTGCAAGTTGCACAAAACACGAATGCGCTTAACCCTGGGCGGCCTATGTGCAAACTGGCTTACCGGCACGGCGGAATCGACTCGTCAAAATCACGGCTATGGAGTCGGTGATTCTGCATGTCTGGCCACAGGATTCGCAAGAAGCCTGTTTTCAACAACATACTATAGATGACCGAGGCCATGCAGCCCGGAGACTAGGAATGTCTGACTCATTGTGCTGCACATAATGAAATGCAGAGTTTGAGGATCTGCAGCTGAGCCAGCTTGTTGTGATTCAGCATGATCTACAACATGCAGTATCAACTTTTGTTAGAGCATTCAAGCTCTGACACAGATTCCTGACTCATCTAACTCTCAGATTCCTTGAGAGCCGTTGCATTTATATTCTTAGTTGTTATACTTTATATAGCTCCTCGAATCTCGGAGCTTCATGTACTTATACGAATTGAGCAATCAAGTAGATCACTCAGTTTCGTTTTCGCTGTCAATCCTTTCTCTATTTGGTTCCAGTCTTGACATGGTATCAGAGCCCCTTTCCAACTGAAGAATCAACTTCTTTTAGTTCGGAAATCCTCTCGGGAAAGCAAAGAAGATGGCAGCAAAATTCTAAACGATGAATCTTCGTCCCCAGGCTTTTGACGGCAAGGGATACAAAGGTTGGAAGCGTATGATTACGCTGTACCTCTACCTCAAAGTCGAGATGCTTTGGGAGGTAGTTGAGGGCACGGAGGTGCAGCCTACCGTGACGAAAGAAGGCGATGTGGCTCAGCAAAAGGATCTTTTACTATGGAAACAGAAAGATAGCAAGGCCCTGGCTTGTATCGCCATGTGCCTCTCCAAAAATTTGCTCCAACTTGTATGGGGAGAATTGGAAGCTGGCGCCAAGCACCTGTGGGAGTTTCTTGCACACCGTTATGGGAAGAAGACTGATCTGGAAGTCATGCACCTGCATACTGAATTGGAGAACATGCAGTTTCAAGATGGGCAAGACCTGCGTCTGCATATCACAAAACTGCAAGAAAAATTTGATCTGCTTGCAGACGCTGGGGAAGATCATGCTCTTTCCACTGCTCAGAAAAAGCTGAGACTTTACAAATCCTTGCCCAGGACATGGAGCAACACTGTCGAAATTCTGATTACCAGCAAGAAGGCAGCCACTTGGGATGAAGTGGTGGATGATCTCCTTGAAATTTCCTTGCTCCACAAGGAACGAGGTGATCGAAGCAGACCTGAGCAAACATGTGTCACTCAGACCAAAGGAAGAACTCCTGGGTATGAACCTAAACCCCAGTATGCCAAAGATGGCATTCTATTGCGGAAAGATCAGTGCAGAAATTGCAAAGGTTTTGGTCATCATGCAATCAACTGCCCAAGCAAATCTAGATCTGGTGACTCTCCCAAGACCAAGACTGAGGAAGTTGCTCAAGCTGTGGAAGCTTTGTCCATTAAAGACGAAAGCTGTTTCATTGAGAAAGCCTACCATGTTCAAACCACCAAACCTCCTCCTGTTGCTATTGTTGCCTCTCTTCTCCAAGAAGAGAATTTCTACTATGAAGAAGCATGTACTGCTGAATGTCTTTCCCTATCCATTGCTGTTGAAACGCCCAGTCCTACTTCCCTCCCAATTGCTGCTGAAGGTCCCAGTTTTTTTGAAGCAACCTGCTTGATAGAAGATGCATGCCTTGTTCAACCACCAGTAGAATCTCTTGTTCCAAATCCAGTCCTCACTGTAGACTCAGCTTGTACTTCCATCATGGTCCAGGATCCCAAACTTCTTACGTTTCCCACTCAAGGTGCAGTTCAATTTGGTTCACAGGCTGAGGCCCAGATAACAGCAAAAGGCATATTCAAATTTCCTCTCCTCAATGGCACTTCTTATTCACTTCCTGATGCAATGCTTGTTCCTGAACTTCGGAGAAATCTGCTGTCTGTGGCTCGTCTCACTGATGAACATATGATCATTGTTTTCAATAATTCTCAAGTTCTCTTTTACTCTGACGATGCTCTCATTCATGGAGACCCTCTTGCCATTGGTTACAGAACTGGCAATCTGTATGAAATGCCTCTCTCATCTCCAAACGAAGCTCTGCTCACAGCCTCATCCAATACTCTTCACCTTTGGCACAACAGGCTAGCTCATGTCAATCTGAGGACTTTGAGATATCTGCACCACCATGAAATGGCAATTGGCATGGACTCACTTCCTTCTGGAGATATTTCTATCTGTCATGCTTGTATGCTAGGCAAGCATGCTAGACGTGCATTTACAGCCATAGGCACAAGGGCAGACTCCATTTTGGATTTGATCCATTCGGATCTCTGTGGACCTATGGAGATTCTAAGCAGGCAAGGCAATGCATATTATATTCTTTTTGTTGATGATCACAGCCGACGGGTGTTTGCATACTTCCTCAAACGCAAAAGCCAAGCTCTTGATGCCTTCCTTATGTTCAAAGCCGCAGTGGAGAATCAAACTGGCCGCCACATTCTTTGTCTTCGCACAGATGGAGGAGGCGAATATCTGAGCAATCTATTTCAAGACATTTCTGCTGATGCTGGTATACATAGGCAATACATCACAAGGCATACCCCGCAACAAAACGGGGTCGCGGAGCGCAAGAACAAAACCATATGTGAAGCAGCTAAAAGTTTGCTTGTTCAAGCACAACTATCTCGGCAATTCTGGGAGGAAGCTGTGGCCACCTGCATTCACGTTCAGAACAAATTACCTACGGTTGCAGTCCCTGGTAAAACTCCTCATGAAGCTTAGTATGGTCAAAAACCTGATCTTTCTTATATTCGCACTTTTGGTTGCATCGTCTATGTCCAAGTCCCCAAAGATCTTCGTTCCAAGTTTGCAGACAAAAGCATTTGCTGTCGGTTCATTGGATATTCTCCAAATCACAAGGCCTACAAATGTTGGGATCCCCTTGAAAATAAAGTTTACATCAGCACTGATGTGCATTTTGATGAGTCCAGATTCTCTGCTCCAATTCTAGATCTGAATACCAATTTTATTGATTGGGACACTCTTGTTTCTGACCCACCTAGTTTTCTCATTGATCTAGAAGCTGAGCGACTTGTTAGACCCCATGTTCACCCTCCTGATGCTGATGTTGATCCTCTTGAGCAATCAGACCCTGCCCATGCTCCTCCTCTTGATCCTTCCCCACTATTGCGAAGGCCAAAGCGTACTCGAAGACCCACTCAAAAGCTCATTGAACAAGCCGAATGCAGCATTGCTGAATGGGTTTGTTTGGCAACCACAAACGCACCACCCACCATTCATCTTGCTCTCCATGGTCCTGAAGGCATTCACTGGAAACAAGCTGCTGAGGAAGAAATTGCATCCATGCATGCAAATGGTGTTTGGACACTCACTTCCCTGCCTCCAGGTCATTCTGCAATCGACTGTAAGTGGATTTTTTCCAAGAAACTACACCCAGATGGTTCATTGCAGAGGTACAAAGCTCGTCTTATGGCTGGTGGGTTCACACAAGTTCGAGGTGTTGATTTTTATGATACTTACTCTCCAAAGGGTTCATATGAACAAATTGAAACCATTCTTGCAGCTTGCAGCCCAAAGATGATTGGGAAATTTTACAACTAGATATGCGTGACCACGTTCTTGCATGGAACTCTCCATGAAGATCTCAGACATGAAGCAGCCACCCCTATTTGAGGATTCCGGCCCATCCCAACATGTTTGCCACTTACACCGAAGCTATTTATGGTCTTAAACATGCTTCCAAAGCTTGGTTTCAACGCTTTGATGCAAAGACTTCAAGATCTCAAATTTCAGAATGCTCCTACGTATACTAATGTTTATTTCAGGCATCACGAAGATTCCGTCGCCATCATCGTGACTTCACGTTGATGATCTCTTCTTGATAGGGCAACAATCGAAATTCATTTGGATGGTGTTTATCAACACCTTAACACTCTGCTTTCCATGAAGTTCTTGGGCAAAGCCTCATTCTTTCTTGGCATCCATATTGCACCTAAATCGCACAACGGTTCCACATTGATCGTAGAGAGATATGTCCAAGAGATCTTAGAACGATTTGGCATGAGCTCACCCATCCCATGCTATTCCTATGGAACCTAGCCTTAGACTCTTTGATGCCATTTCCTCGACGTCCCCTACTCCCGATCTTCCTTACGTCCCCTCATTGGCAACCTCAGATGTGATGATTGCTACCGGACCCGACATTTGCTATTCAGTAATCACGCTCAGCCAATTCAATGACAAGTTCATCTTTCAGCATTGGAACCTTGCCAAAAGAATCCTCCTACGGTATCTTCACGGCACTCCCACCATGGAGTCACTTATTCTCGCCATCGATTTTCCCCGAATTAACCTTGATGGTGGATGCAAGTCATGGCACTAATGTGCATAGCAGATCTACCACCTACTGCTGCTACTTATATTATGGTGGTCTCTTGGGATGGTTGTCTAAAAACAAGCCGCTTTTAGCTCGATCTTCTAAATGAAGCGTATCATTTAGCCTTGTCTCATGCCATCAATATGGCTCAATGTCCAGCCCACAGACCTCGAACACATCACATACCCATCTATTATCACTATGTGCGACAACAGATTGACGAAAAGTTCATCAAGTTGCAGTATTTGCCCACTCAAGACATGTTAGCAGATTCCTTCACCAAAGCTCTTCCGCGAGGTTCTCTTCTGCACCACCGTCAAGCCATGGGAATTACTCTGTTTGGTGTCAAGCTTGAAGGGGGAGTGTTAGAGCATTCAAGCTCTGACACAGATTCCTGACTCATCTAACTCTCAGATTCCTTGAGAGTCGTTGCATTTATATTCTTAGTTGTTATACTTTATATAGCTCCTCGAATCTCGGAGCTTCATGTACTTATACGAATTGAGCAATCAAGTAGATCACTCAGTTTCGTTTTCGCTGTCAATCCTTTCTCTATTTGGTTCCAGTCTTGACAACTTTCGCCATCGCCACTTACAAGCCAGAGTCCTCTAACTAGCCCACATCCGCAGAGTGCCTGTTCTTCTTTCCAAATGTATGAGTCTGATACAAATGCATCAGCTATTCTTACTTGGAAAAATCTCAAAGTTTCGTTCCGAAACAAAAACAATGCTCATGTTGTTTTAGAGGGGATCACAGGATATATGTAGAGCCATGTCGGTTGCTCAATACCATGGGTCCTTACAGCCGATTAAACAGTTCGAACAGCGGCCCCCCAGCAACAGAGGGTAACCGCCAGTTTACTGCCATTAGTAAGTTTGTAGCAGTTTTTCTTATATTCTCGAAATATACTGGCATATATCAAGAATATGCCAAAAACCCCATACAAACAAGGGACTGCTCCCCCTGGGGGCAACCCAAAAACAAGCAAAACTTGTTCAGATATGCAAATTACAAATTGTTCCTTTCTATTTTTGGGTTGCCCCTAAGGGTGCAAGCCCTTGTTGAGGTGGGTTTGTGGCATATGCTAGGTATATGCCAATATATACCCAGAATATGCCAATGACTGCTAAAAACCCATCATAGGCTCGGTTGCCCCTGTTGCTGGAGAAGAACTGTGGAAACCGGGAAACCGGTGTGGGTCTGCAGAAGAATCGAGATTGTTATCAATCTAAAGAAGCTCGAGTTTCCATAAGGTGAGCGGTCTGCAGAAGAACCGAGATCTGCCGAAGATCATGCTCTGGCTAGCAAAAACCGGAATGCAAGATGCTTAGGAAAATTTTACTGGTGTTTTTGGACCTTTGCCGAAAATATGGTGGTCTGGTACTCATGGGTCGATACTGCAGATGGGGCTCTTGCTCAGATACGGCTCTTGCTCAACATGGCCAAACCAGGCGGATATGACCTGATAGCCACGATTTGGCTAACCTGCATGCTTTGATTCGATGTGGAACTGATGCAGAGTTGTAACCTTCCGCTTTCTTCTTGAAGTGGAACCTGGTGCTCAGAGCAGGGTTCAATCCCCTGCAGTCATTTACAGGCATCAACAACCACAATACCTATTCAACCACAACACATCCGAGGCAAGCAAGTCCGAGGGGATTTATCTGTGTTGACGGGTTAGGGCAATCAGCAACCACAACACCTATTCAACCACCTATTCGATGTTTCCATCTCAATCACAGGTACAAATTCTCCTTCCTTTACTGTTTCTGTAAAATTTCATGCAAGTTCATCAAAATGTGAGCAGTGGTATATAAATGAGGCATACTTAATGATTGAATGCTTGATTGTTATCTTGCATATGCAGATGTAAGATTAATGAGAGAAACAGTTGTGGCTGTTTGCAAAGATCTGGAGTATGCTCATTGATTCCGAAATTCTATTGTTGGGCAATTTGCAAGTAATTTTGTTGATTTTTATGTTATGCTTGAATATCTGATTTGCTTCCCGTTTCTTCTACTTTTCTTGCAATTTGCACTTTTCCTAAGTTGCATTTGCATTTTTATCAGAACAGGGAATGTCATGAGCTCCAAGCATTATTCATGGCATGTCAGGAGCATCCAACATGCATCAAGTTACATGCTGGAATCCAGAAGGTTCCATTCTTCCAATATAGAGGTGAATAGCTCATCTTGCAATTCTCATGCAATATTGAGTCAATGCAGTATTGAGTCACTTTGTACCATGACAAAATGCACTGCTAGGTTCCAAGATTTTTGGTAATAATGGACCTTTTTATGCGAACAGGGAATGCCATATGCAATTTTTTGCTCATCAAGGCAACTTGCCGGTGCTTAGGAGAAGGATACAGACAGCTTTGACGCTTATCGTGGGCTTAGTGGAGTGCATTATGGAGATTCTAAGGTACATCTACAGAAGGTTATAGCACATTCTTAACCATGCCGTTATATCAAGATTTACACTGCATTAGTTGTGATAATTATTCTTAATGCTGACTTTGAATGCAGGATTTATGCCAGCATTTATTTATGCAATTTTTCGCTCATCAAGGCAACTTGCCGGTGCTTAGGAGAAGGATACAGACAAATATTATATACATCTTCATTTCCTTTGACGCTTATCGTGGGCTTAGTGGAGTGCATTATGGAGATTCTAAGGTACATCTACAGAAGGTTATAGCACATTTTTAACCATGCCGTTATATCAAGATTTACACTGCATCAATTGTGATAATTATTCTTAATGCTGACTTTGGACGCAGGATTTATGCCAGCATTTATTTATGCAATTTTTCGCTCATCAAGTCATACCCAATTTCAAGTCATATTTAAACCAGACCTTGGCAATGCACAGGACCTTTATTTGAAAATCTGTCAGCACTAGGGATAGATGAGAATGCGCATGGTATTAGGTTTGTAGAAGATAACTAGGAGAGCCGTGTTCTTGGAGCTTGAAGATTGGGCTGGGAAGTTTGGATGGAAATAACACAGTTTACATATTTTTAACAAGCAGGGAGTTTGGTGCATACAATTTGTAGTTTGCCGGTACCAACAAATGCAGCAAGGGTTTTGAATTATATGATGCAGAGGCTAACGAGATGACTAAACATGGGCTTGCAATGATTCTATTCTCAAGGCTTCTCATGTAATATTTAGGATGCCAGGGGAGCATTGGAATGACTGAGAGGGTTGGATATTTTGGGTGTATGATGTCATTGGCATGTCAACTGCACAGTTATGGGACATTCTACAGAAAATCTTAATCATCGCTTGGGCAAGTTGAAACCTCTTTCTGAATTTCACCATTATTTTGCTTCATTGGAAGAAGCAATGATAGACTCGATAGGCCCTACAACATTTACATTTAGAGATTGAGTCTGAGGAGCTCCTTCCAGATGATGTTAGTAGTGGGATTGATCAATTGAAATCAGCATACATACTCAGATCTTTGTTGATGCCATGTTGGATTCTATGATTTCTTGGCTCAACTGTATCTTTTAACAGTCCATCCAGTTTCAAACGCATTTACAATATGTGAGTATATATTTAGTCTCTTATTACCATTGAAGAGATGGTTAATCACTATTCTTACATTAGCTAATAATTCCAGGAAATTCAAACCAAGCACCATATTTCCCTGCTTATGTACCTTTAGCAAAGCAGGAAGAAGACGTTCAAAAGCAGGAAAAAATCTGCAGTAAGGAAGAGCAACTCAAGAAAGAGGAAGGAAAAGCAACTTAGGAAGAAATAGTTTACGCACTTTTCTAATTTTTGATAGATTATTGTGGCAGTTGTGCAAAGCTATTTGCAAAGTTGTTGCATAGCTCACAAACTTGCCCCAAAAATTGTTCAATAGCAAAGTACTTCATAACATTCTCGCAAAGGCACTAATAACTTCCTCTACTATGTTTGTTCCTACCAAAGAATGAATTAGAATGTTGGCTTTGTTGTATATAACATAAAACCCATCATAGGTCAGAAATGCTCTGCCCCCCTCAAGGCTGGAGAGGAACTGTGGAAACCGGGAAACCGGTGCTCGCTCCTTGCTCGGCGCAGCATTGATGGATGTCGCTCGAATGTTGGTCCGATTCTTGCATTTCTGGCCCTTATAATTGGAGCTTCTGCAGTTAATGAAAGATTTGGAGCTTCCCAACTCCGGCACTTCCCTTATTTTTATTTATCTTCGGGATAGGTATAGCAGTTCCGGTGAGCAAAGCCCATCCAAAGATGCTAGCTGGCTGGAACAGAGGATTCAGGCTTTTACCTAACAGGGGACGAAAGATGCTAGCTGGAACAAAGGATTCAGGCATTTACGAAACATGCAATCATTTTTTAAACAATTTGCACTACTCTAGCTTTGCCGGCTATTTGCAACATCTTACTTGCCGCCCTAAGCATATGGCATAGGGGGACGGGGGGAAGCATGATAAGGGTTGAAAGCTCTGGAATAGGCAGGTACATTTGTTTTCAGATTCAAGGTATTAAAGGCATTTGATTTGTATGATAGGAAGTTGCTTCAGTAATTTAACACATAGGGCTATTTATTGTTTGTTTTCTGCAGTTCCAAGCCAAATATGGAGACATCCGCAATAGTTTTGAGGTACAATGACACTTGGAACATGATAAGATGCTTCAATTTCCTTTTTATTTGTTAAAAAAACATTACTTTTTACAGGCATCAGGACAATCAATATCTGGTGTCTTTGCTGACACGTTATGCAGCTCCTTATCAAATATCACTACAAAACTACCTTTGATCAGATCAGTTGGTAAATATTGAATAGGCTTTGCTTCGTGGAGCTTCCCTCACTCTCCATGCTCTAGCAGGAAGGGGCTCCAGATAATGAGTTTGAGAAGCGCATAAGGCCGGAAGTCATTCCAGCCGGTGAAGTTGGCGTAAGTTTTGATGACATTGGCGCTCTTGACAATGTTAAAGAATCATTGCAAGAGCTTGTTATGCTTCCTCTTCGTCGTCCAGATATATTTAATAAGGGAGGCCTCATTAAGGTGAATGCTTGTACTCTATTGGTAAACTATGTCAGTAGATTTCTCACGACTACATTGGCAGCCATGCAGGGGTATTCTTCTCTTTGGTCCTCCTGGTACTGGGAAAACTATGCTGGGAAAACTATGCTTGCAAAAGCTGTTGCTACTGAAGCTGGAGCCAGTTTTATAAATGTTTCCATGTCATCAATAACATCTAAGGTATCCTTGTATCTGGTTGTCTATTGTCTATGTAATTTTTGCTATCCTAAAACATTTTGCTGTGCATATTAGTGGTTCAGTGAAGACGAGAAGAATGTACGAGCATTGTTTACCCTTGCTGCAAAAGTGGCCCCGACAGTCATCTTATTGATGAAGTGCATTGATGCAATGTTCTTTTGTCTATAATTAATGACGTTTCCTTAGTTCATTGGCGGTGTGCTACATTAATTATTCTAATTCAATGTCACACAGGGTCATATTTATCCATCTATAAATGATAGAATTTTGCACGATTGCAATTATATTGTACCATAGATCCAAGTGATTTATATAGGCATAATCTACACAATTATTTACATAACAACTTTTGTATACATGCAGCTCCTGGATCTGTTTTCTGAAGGATATTGTGCAGAAAACAAAAATGTTCG
Source organism: Isoetes taiwanensis (assembly GCA_021234155.1). NCBI lineage: Eukaryota > Viridiplantae > Streptophyta > Lycopodiopsida > Isoetales > Isoetaceae > Isoetes > Isoetes taiwanensis. The sequence continues at coordinate 3,935,200 of JAJEKV010000019.1, read as the reverse complement.
ATTGTACTATATCACCCTTATTTTGAAATAAGGGTGAATCCAGGCAATTGCCCCTGACATTGAAGTATAGTATATTGTAACTTCAGTATCTAAAGGTTATTATCAGCTACACAGTACTACTGTTGGAAATGAAAGATCGAGAAGGGGAGCCACAACTTCTATCTGGCGCAATGGAGGTATATGCAATTGATTGCTTATTATTGAAAATTTCATTTCATTTTACTAAGCTTTTGTCAAGCTGCGGATGTCCGACCAGATGAGCGGGATATAGAAGTGCGCTTTCATGCTCTTCAAGCCATTGGTTCCATGGTATCCTCTATTTGTGTTATTTAGTTGTACTTTCATTGAGGCTAATAGTTTTCACCACTAAATGCAAATGTCTATCATCAAGCTTCATTCATTCAATCCTTAATGTCCGATAGATTCATAATGGTTCAATGAAGAAGGTTGCCATAGATCCGCATATTGATCTATTGTAGATACTTGCTTCAAAGTCTTCAACAAGTAAGGTGGCGTGGTTGCGCAGATATCAAATCATTGATAAGATGAGCGATTTATAAAGGTACATTATTCCTTTTCCTACATCGCATGTTTTTATCCCTTATACAAAATCTGCATTTCATAGATACAGGTCCCCTGCTCGCAACGATGGAAGACAGGAGCAGCAAGCTGTTTTAGATATAGGGGTAGACATAAGATAGCCCCACATAAATTTTTCTTGAAGATGCACATCTTAGGTGGGCCATTACTAGTCAACAAAGTAGGCCACAATTGTGTTGTCAATGAGTTGGTTTAATTGAAACAACAATTAGCAATTGTCTGTCAATCAAAAGGCAAGGCCTAAAGTCCCAAACTAGGGAAAAGGTAATTTTTTAAATGTATGAATAGTAGGGGGCACAACCAAAATATGCATCTAAGGAATTACTCTCACAAATAATAAAAAGCAAAGTCCAAAATCCTGAAGCAGGATATTAAATGTAAGATCTGCTATTAAATATAAATAGTCTCAATGGTCTGAAAATAGGTATTTTCCTTAGTATGTTCTCAAAATCACATATATCCAAGCTTGTTTGGAATTTGTGATTGTTTCATCAAATTGACGTTACTGAAAGTTTCAATCCTTTATGTTCTATTTCCAAGCTTCTATGTCTCAAACATAATTAGATTGAAGCTATAGTCGAATTTAGTTCTATTATTTATAAGTATCAGGGTAGAAAAATGTGTTCAGTTTAATATAAGTTGCCTATTTTAGTCTATTGAATGTCATTTATAAGTTTTGGTACAGTTGCACTAAGTGTGGACAGTTTGAGTTGGATGCCCTTAACATTCCTTTTCTATGATGAATGTCCACACAACAGATTGTTTCTTTTACTCCACATTTCGTTTGTTTTAGAAGATGGATGGAATCTTTCAAAACCACTAATTATGACATGTTTCAAAACCAGTAATTATGACATGCTGTACGTGTTAGATAGATGAAATTTTTCAAAACCACTAATTGTGACATCCTGTACATGTTAACAACCAGAGTGGTAGATGGATGAAATTTTTCAAAACCACTAATTGTGACATGTTGTACATGTTAACAACCAGAGTGGTAATTTTCAAGACCACTTAATTGTTTCATTATAATGTGTGGTAAACTATTGTAAGGAATCTTATCCCTTGTAAAACCAAGTAACATAGTCATTTGAACATTCTATGGCGAAAAAACTCATTACTGAAAGGTCTGGTAGAATCGGGAAGAATTGCCCCTTTTTGCACACGTAAAGATAACATATGTCCAATTCTGCCCTCTAATAAGCCAATAGTGCTTTGCCATATGGCGTACTTTTTCTTTCAAAAGAAATGTTACGTCCATTTTTGGTTGAACCGAGGGTGTGGAATAGCAGAAAAAGGAATATGCTAGCCATATACTTGCCATCTATGCATTTGCCATCCTTGTTCCATGCCGAGCACCAAAGATCTCTTCAGGCCAATCCTCATAAAGTCATGGTATCAAGTGCTCTATTGTTTTGAAGTAGCAATTTTGATTGATTGTAAAAACATGACTTCGAAGTATCATTTAAGCCACTTCACCCTCCGGCCATAGAGGGCAACCCTCCGTGCGCAGCACCTTGTTCATGTTCTTTTTGCATAGGCTCATTGCGACCTTTTTGTTGTTTTAATCACCGTACATTAAATCATTGTGAATGTTAAAATAATTGATTTCCTCCTTTTCATGTTCATATAAAGAAGCTAGCTTGTGAGGACCCTGCATCCTGAGTAGTGTTAGAGATTACTGGAACCTCGGTTTGTCCATTGAGCAAAATTCCACAAATATAAATGGAGGCAGTTCATACAAATACATGTGAATAACGATATAAGCGGCATAAAGAGTCTAAAGACATCTCTTACAAAAAAATTGATTCCCTTTTCCACTCCCATACAAAAATAAAGGCCTTACATTAAAGAAGAATTGTCATAGATCGGAACTAGTCAATGATACGATGCAACTATTCTATTCTATTCTATTCTATAACAATGAATTTGAAGAAAATTACTAATTTTCTCACTCAAAAATTATAAGATCACAATTATAGTCCACATACAAAGGGTGCAAAATGTGAACACCAAATATGCGATATATATAAGTGCCAAATAATGGAAGAATTGCATAGTTATAATTAGGTAACATCTTAATTCATAAAGCATGGAACTCCTCATTTATTCAAGAAAACCTTTGAATTTAGCACATTAATAACAATCTTCTAGCGAGGTGCAAATAAATGCATGCCAACGTTATCAGTGATCGAAAGACTGCTAGCGTCCTTGGATGGATTCCCCGAAGATCCCGATTCATGTTTTGCATCAATGCTTATAACCTCCAGCACCTCAGGTTTTGTCAATCCACCAAAAAGTGTTTCTAAAATACGTAAGATGTCCTACAATCGCCATCAATGTTACATGATTAGTAGCTTACTCTATCAATATTTTATATCTAGACATTTCTCGATCCAAAGCTTAATTGCATGGATGCATAAAATGGATACTCATTGAAGACACAATTTTCAAGATTTGTTCAACAGAAATAGCTCAAGTGGTAAGTTTGCTAATTTTTCCGTTATGGTATATAGAAAAGCATATAGCCAATTTATATCTTACTTTCAATGATGGACGTTCATGTTTACTATAGGAACTGCACTGCAGGCCTAGAACTGCAATTTGGTGGTACACATCCTTGGGGTAAGTATCACCTAGTCGAGGATCTACAACATGTTCTACCCCTTGTTTAAGAGTTTCTCTTACCTGCAAAGCAAAAAGAAAGGCAATCATGCAATTGTAAAACTCAATAATTTATCAAATTGAATCATTTATGAGCGGTAAAAACTAGTACCCATTCCACAAGATTAACCTCCTTAGTTCTGCTTTGATCAATTGCTTCCTGGCCTGTAACAAGCTGAAGTAATATGACACCAAATGCGTATACATCGCTTGCTGTGGTCAACTGCTGCCTTAAAAAGTATTCTGGATCTAAGTAACTGGAAACAACAAAGGGACAAGCAACTTGAGCATTTTTCTTCCCCCACATTCTTTTTTTAGGCTATGAGAAACGTACTGCTTACCCTGCCGTCCCAGCTGGTCTTGTAGAAACATGAGTATCAATAGTTGGGGAATTCTTGGAAATTCCAAAGTCTGAAATTTTGGCAACAAGGTTGTCATCCAAAAGGATATTGCTTGGCTTCAAGTCCCTGTGTATAACAGGAGGATCCTGCAACATTGATATTTTTTATGTTTACGCAATGAAACAAGCAGACAAGTTGATATTTTACTTAACTGCAAAAGAGTGGAGGTAGTCTAGACCACGAGCAACACTGACTGCTATTTCAATTCTTTCGTAGAAGTTAAGAGGGCGTCGTTTCTTATTTCCTGTAACAGAATTTCCTTTATTTTTAGAAATCACAATACCCATTTTCTTTGATCACTGTTCATAATCAGAATATCCAAAGGACATTATGTTATATGTTATTCTTACCCAATAACAGCTCTTGTAAGTTCCCATTCTTCATATACTCATAGACAAGAATCTTGAAATAGAGAGAACCTTTGTTACATATATATATAACCTTAACCCTAAAATATATAGTAAGAACAAGATTTACCTGGCTTTCGCCTTCACAGCACCATCCTATTAGATGAACTAGATGACGATGATGAAGTCTTGACAGAAGACGGAGCTCATTTTCAAATTGAGTGTTGTCTAATACGTTGTTGGAATATGCTTGTTTGATTGCAACTGGCCTGCCATCTCGAAGATACCCCAAGTAAACCTTTCCAAATCCTCCAAATCCAATTTTGTTGTCCTTGCTAAACTCGTTTGTCGCATTTAGAATGTCTGCCCATGAAAATTTTTTGAGGCCAGTAAACTCGTCTGTTTCCCAAAGGAAATCAATTAGTAGCTGCAAGAATTCACCTCCTTTCAATGTTTTGTGGGTTGCAAGAATCCACAACTATCTTTTTTAGTCCTTTGATATCCTCTATGTAGGCCCATAGACTAGCTAGTCATATATGTGCTTCATTTCCATTATTTTCAAGAGTTGGCATATAGTTAAATTCATCCATTGAGCACAAGGTGCTTCTCAATTTTGAAACATACTTGGTCTATGTAGTGTGCAAATAAGAGGGAGTTGCAAATAGCTCATGCAACTAGCAATTATATGATTAGTTACCTAGTTAACAGGATTGCCACGTGTGTTCTTTTTTTGGACACAAGATATATCTCTATGTTCTACATTGAAGTTCTTAAACCCTTAAATATGAAATTTGAGATTCTTTATAATTTTAGCTGCGTGATGTATGTATCATGAGATAAACTTTATAAAAATAAAAAAGATAAACATCAGAATTTGATTTCTAACCTGTGTCAAACTTAATTGACTTGACCGGAATCCTTGGAGGACGGTTTTGACGTCGCCTTTTAGAACGTAGATAATAGAAGACCAAAAAAATAACAATGGGAACGATTATGCATAGGGCAGCAATAACAATGACAACGATAACCCATGTTTGTATATGGTGTGCTGCAATTGTCCAACAAAGTATAAGCCCAAAGAAAAGTATTTATAATTTAAAAATTATGTTGTAGTTAGGGGATAGTTCTACTCATTACCCTTCCCCATTTTTTTTTTTCTCTTTGAACACCTACATTTTGCCCTCTAATAGCCAACCTTAAGAACTATTAAATTGCATGAGATGCATACTCTATTGTTGGGCACTGTGCGCCAATAAAGGTCAAGTATAACTCCCCAAAAAAAAAAAAAAAAAAAAAACACCACCACCACCGTCACCATAGACCATATAAACCATCATGTATGTATCATGATTTTTCATATTCTAAAATCTTAGGCAAAGCCATATTGAGGTTCGATATTCCCTCAAAACCTTAGGCAAAATCGTATTTCATATTTCAAAATCATAGGCGTCTCCAATCATAAATGACTTTAAGTGAAATGAGAGGTGCTAACAAGCCCCAAGATACGATCTGGGCCTTAGGATCGACGAATCTGACGATTGTGGTAGTCCAGGGTGCACCTCATTTAGAATATGTAGCACAGTAGCATGGAAGGCGCATGTAGTGCAGTTTCCTCACTGAAGCACACAAAACAACAATTTTCTGGCTAGGTCTTTGGGGAGGGGGTTAGATCAACCAGTTAGATCTGCATTATCAGAGATTCTTTTGTTGGATTTTCCCAATTTGATTTGCTTTACGTAGGTTTGTCTTACTTTCTGCTCCATCATGGCAAGAGGAAATAAGGAAAGATCTAGTACACATAGTAGGAAGGATATGGTCCCTTGCAGATCAAGTAACTGTTCCAGAGTCCACCTTCGGGGCCAGGGACAAGTTGCTACTAGTGTTCAGGCAATCTTACTACCTTCTCTTCTTGGTCCCCAGTGATCATTCATGGGCTAAGAGAGTATCATTAGATTAGACATTTGATTTTTATGAGCCATTGTTAGAAGCCTCCAGTGCATCTTCATTGCTATGGGCAACATTTGCAAGAGCATTACATGCCAGAGATGCCCAGTGATAGAGAGATTTAGAAAGATCAATATGGAACTTCACAGGATCTGGTGAATGATTTGAATATACAGGTCCAGCATTTGCGATCTACACTTCGTGACTAAATATAAACTATTCATTTTGAGGGATGTATGACTAACACATCCATGACTTTGTCTAACTTGAGATGGATGGAGCTGTTATAGCCAATCCTTACAACAATTTCTAACTCTTACAGTCAGAGATCAAAGGGGCAGTTAATGTCTCACTGCAAAACTCTGGGTTAATTTACAACAGTCCTGAGGTGAGAGTGCAGACATCTCCACAATATACAGTAGAACGAGAACCTCAGCATTAGACTGGTGAGGGCATTCCAAGTGTCTCATCATCTAACACTAGCACCTTGAATCTGTGCAATATAGCTGTGGGTTGCATTTCCTTACTGACTTCATGCACTTGCATGTTGGTGGAGTTGTCTCTGCCATTAGGGTGAGGGATGTGTGGCCTAAACATCCTCGCCATCTTCTGGTCCGGTTTCATGATGCACCCAATAGACTTATGTTCTACAGCATGGAAACCACCTTAAAATGACTAGATTCTCATCGTATGACCATCTTCTCATTAGTTGTCTAAGTATAGAGAGCAGCTTTTAAAGTCATGAGAGCAATGCATTTGCAAAAGAAGTGGACAGTCTAAAGGGAAGGCGTGGCAGTTATTCTAGAGCATTGGCCTTCTACCATTCAATTGGCTTAATCTAGACTATTTAAGTAGCACAATAATTTGTTGATCTTGTTTGATTTTATGGCCTCCATGCCCTGTTATGTTGTTTGGGCTTCAACCCATGCTCTGCCTATCAAGTGGACCTTGGTTGGTCTCTGGGGACCTTAAAATGTCTATCTATCTATCTGTCTATCTATCTATACATGAGTAAATGCATGCACATCTTCTTCCCCGCACATGGATGTTTCATAATGGTTGCACATGTGCCCATATATCAACATAGAGTCATATGGCATTTGATCTGACCATCCATTTCTTAATGCATGCACACCTTAACAGGGTGGAACACTGCATATGCGAACAAGAGTACAAGGTCTACTATTAAAAACAAGAGACATCCACACCTACTTTGGGCTATAGGATTTGCATATTCGATGGCCCAGATAGCTTAAAGAGGGGCTCCTATGTAGAAACATTAAATATTTGGAACATTATATATGGAGTAGAAGACCAAGCATTTTAACAATCATGGATATCCTTTGTCCATGAACAAGCAATTTTTATGTCATGCCACAGTGGTAGCATCTAAGTGGACATATGATAGGCACACCACACCTGTTGGGTCCTGCCCCAACCACCTTATATTAAATATGACTTTCAGCGGCTTCGAATTTGAGACATATGTGTCTTAGGACTAGTGCTTTAGTCATCATATATGTTACTTGAATACTATATACTAGGTATTGATTAACTAGTAAACAACATTGACATTTATTCAAATGGATATTCATCTTTTTTGGAAGTGTTGGTAAAGATGGTTTGGTTTATTGCACGGTTGGTTTAAGACACACATAAGCTAATAGCTATGTAGTCAAAGATACCATGTAGAATGCAGTTTCCAAAGACAAAGAAATAGTTTTGAATACTTTTTCTTATGCATTGATAATCCTTACTTAAACCTAGTATCAAGCTGGTATTATGTGCATGCAAGCAATTTCATATTAGCTTTAATATGTACTTTTGTTTTTCTTTTATCTAACGGGTGCATGCACATGTAAGTTGAGCAGTAATTCAACCAGGGGTAACTAGGGTCTTTATCATCTATGCCATAGGCCAATTGGTCTCAGTGGACGATAAAAATCATTCATTCGTTCATTTATTGAGAAATATGAACATGTCAATGTGCTAGCCCTTGGTATAATTAGGCATGCTTCTAAAGGTTGTCATATTTTTGTCATTGGGATATAATTCCATCATGAAGCTTATACTAAGTTATGAAGCGACTCTTTGGGACAAGCTTTAAAGATCTCGTCATTAGATGTTGGTTTGTAAAAGATCTATCTACTGATCGAATCGACTGATTGATCTACCTATCTACGCATCTAACCATCTATCTACCTAATATCTATCACTTAAAAAATTGTCCAAAATGTTCAAGCATAGTTTTGGAAACACTATAGGGATTTTGGGACAATAGCATATGTATCATTCAATAATTTGCCTTTACTAGATACTGCATTAATTAGTGTATTAGTTTCCAATTTAATTGTCATATATAAGCATAGATTTATTACTATCATTGATATTATTTTAGACTTACTTGGATTGCATGATTGATGATCTTGGCATGAATCTTTCCTAGTGTCTGGCTCTCCAGTATAACAATTACCAGTAACTCTATAAAAATAGATACAAATGTTGGTCATAAAAGATGAAGGAAACACATCTATTACGTAAAATTATAATTTGGACATACTTCTTGTATTTAGAATATGGTAGAGTGGGCTTTGGGCCTGTCAAAAAGTTGCAACTCAAGTCCCTGGATGTGCAAAATATGTAGTTAGAAAAAGGGAGGTGTGTGTGCGTGTGCGTGTGCGCGCGCACGCGCACGCGCACGCATCGCTAATGTGGATATGTTTAAGCTTTTGCACCATATGTATATTCGCAAGTACATAAAGGAAAATGCTTAATTTTCAATTTTTCTTTTATTCTATTCTTTTGATATGTTGCATAAATATAATATGTTGCTTAGGCACTTGGCATTTCCTAGAGAACAAAGCATGCGTGCTTTACCTCAAATTAGCCATCTCATACTTTTGAAAAAACATCTCAAATTTGCAACTATTATATTGCATGTTATTTGTTGAAAGCACACTACATTCTGTTACAATTAACATAGTTCATATATTGGGATAAATTTGTAGGCCCCAAGAATGGGAGGCGAGCCATTCATTGCAAGTGCACACTGTTTATTCCCAAATATCATTTTGCCTCATAATTAGATGCTTAGTAATAAGTATCAAAACTCTTTATATTAGGCAATATGTACATGTGGTTTTAATTTACGTCCACTTGGACTCTTTAGGTTGTTTAGATGTATAGAAGTGAATGTATAATTAGGATGTTTTAGAGATAGATATTTTAATGGAATCTAGAATATTTTAATGGAGTTTTTTTTTTTTTTTTTTTGAACCCAAGATGTTTATTTTTGTTAATATAAAGTGGTTTTTCGCTCCCTCCATCCCTATCAAATAATCTAGATGTTAAAAGTGCTTTTCCTAATCTCTTCAAGTTGTTCAAGTCAATCATGAGGTGGCATTTATAGCTCATGCACGGTTTTCATCATAAACTCATGATTTTGGAGTCAGATTCAGAGAAATGCCAACAGCATACCTAGCAATATACTTGTTATTCTTGGTCCAACCCAGTCCAATCTGATTCAGGTCTCGAGTCCTAGAAGCAATATTGGGGTGATATTGCTCCCTTATTTAAATCCAACCTCCATTTGGAGCTGGCTTTTCTGAATATTGGGCGAGAGTAAGGAGGCAAGCTCAAAAAGAACAACAATCTCAGAAGAAGAAGAAAAAAGAAGAAGATGATGATGATGAAGACGGATATACTAAAGAGTCTCAGGGGCAAGATACAATACCACATATAGTGGACAATGTCATATTCCAATATGAAGATATATTACATGAGAATACTAGTAATTTAGGTAGCAACCCTCTAGATCAAGTTGGAGATTAGATAGTTATGAAGCAAGATGTGCAGCAACTTATCTTACAAGGACATTCCTGATTTGATTTTTTGGGAGCCATTCAGAAGGCAAGGAGGTGTGACTACCTTCTTACCGTTTGGCCTACTGAAACAGAATGCTAGCTCTCTGGAGGAGTGCTATTAAACTTGCACCTTCAGGTTAGTTCTTACTTTCAGGCATAATGCAGGTTGTTGGTCTCCAAGGCACATTTATCAAATTGGATGCCAGACACTGACTGTGGCTTGTTATTTCTATTTTTTTTCCATTGTTATGAATGGTCCCAGTAATGTCCCATTAATGTTTCAGTACTGCTGAATGAAGAACCAGTTCACACTAAATCTAATAGTGCACATCAGGTTGACAATGGTAGAAAATCAAGAACATATGCAACGTGATACAATAGATGAAGCAATCAAAGCATCTCTAGATGAGCATTTGGACTTATCATCTTCCACAACGACTGTCAAGGTTGATCTATTTCAGTCAACTTTGCCACCTTATGTATTTGGTTCTATTTTATTCTCATGCATATGTGTACCTCATCCAAAGTCGAGGAGTGTGAACAATACTAGAGTATATGATGCATACATAAAATATCAAAATTGCCATAAGGGTCCTGATCTCAGTATCTTAGATGATCTCATTCAAGAAAATATATCTCATAATGCTTCATCTTTCATATAAATGGTAAGAGTAATCAAACTTACGTATTGAGCAGTTCTGCACTTTCTAGCCATGATGGTACACTTCCAGAAAGTTGATTATCAGATAACTTCCTAATTTAATCAAGCGTAAATAGATGGTAAGCATCATATTTCATTCAATTTATTTTTTGAACATGTTTGCAAGAGAGAACATACAATTCTGATAGGCTTTTCATACTACCCCAAGTGTCTGGAATTTCACCATGTAGCTCATTATCACTTAACCACCTGCATAATGGTGTTTATTAACATGTGTAGATAGATATTCTACTTACATATGTAAATAATAATGCAGTGACATACAAGGTATTCAAATTTGTAAAATTTGTTGCCCATTCAGTCGGCAGTGTGCCATGCAATTTGCACTGATGTATCTTTCTGGAATATATTTTGATATGTTAGCCATAGCGAAAAGAAAAAAGGAGTAAATAATTCTCATCTTCTTGGAATATATTTTGATATGCTAGCCATATGGAAAAGGAGTAAATATTTTTCATAAATAGCATAACATACAAAACCTTTTTTATGTTCTAATATCCAACATATATAGAAATATCCAACATAAAGATTATATTAGACATATTATATAGTGAATGATTTTAAAGCAAAGAACTTTATTCCAGTCTTGCCTTGGCCATACTAATGGGTCCACAATGCCTCAAAACCTGCTAGAAGGACAAGCAAGCTCAGTGGTTCTCACGATGGAGTGTACAGGCACATAGATATGTGCAGGTACGGACAAAGAAGGATCACGATGCATTGAGGCAGTACATTGATGCTTGCTTCCATAACACACTCTAAGATGCAAATGCTCTGACACATGTCAAGATGGCATACTATCGACAGCAAGTCAATCCCAGGCTCACACGAGGTCCACAATACTATTTGCGCAACCATTTGCACATGAAGAAGCGCAGACTGATAGCTTCCATTCACATGGGTGCGTATCGCCTCCGTATTGAGACAAGACGATGGACTCGGGAGGCACGTGAGGACAGGATCTATCAGTGTTGCCAACAGGGCACTATTAAGGATGAACGTCATGCCCTTCTTTACCTGCCCAACATTCGATCATATCTGGGCACGGTATGTTTAGTTAGTTATACTTGACCAACTGCTGCATGTGATGTTGAACATGACCTCTGTGGGCTTGTTGGATCATACCTTCAGGACTAGATACACGGATTCAGTTGCGTCCTCCGGTGCAGTATTAAATTGTTCTATATGATTGTACAGTCTACCAGCATATTTATTACTACTAACGTTTTTCCCTCGAAAACTCTTCGGGGCAGGGGTTTTTTAATCCTGGCAGTAATAATCTTTGTTTGGGTCCCATAGGCCAATTGGTCCCCATAATAAAAATACATTCTATTCTATTTATTCTTATTTTTGAGTTACCATAATTTCTTGATGTCACAATGAAGATATCGAGAACATTGGTCCACAACTCAAATCCTTCAAACTCTCAATTCCACATCACTCTCTTAAAAGCAATGTGCTTGGGATCTATTAAACCCTTAAAAATGGCTTTAATGCATATAGGTGAATCCCATGGGTGTTAGAACACTAGAGTGCTCAATACAAATAGCCTTTTTTAAAAGAATAACTCTTCTTTCGAGGGAGCTTACTTTACGACAACATTTATTATAAAGATAAAATGGAAATTGATAGATATTCTAATTTTGCTGTTGCAATGGCTGAACTCCCATATTTTAGGAGTGTTAGAAGGAGCATTATAATACATGATTTTCAAGATGGTATGTAACAAGAACAACACATGGTGTTTGCAAATGCTAACATCAAGCTTCTTCAACAATATCTTAAGGGTTGTTTCCTGAACTCTATGGATACGCATGCTTTGGCCCAAGTCAAAACTAGTCATCAACTTGTACATATAGACCCTACTTTGGCAAATGGACCATAAGTCTATTTGGTTGCTTCTCTGTTCCGGAAGAAGTTTATAGCTCTTGACAACTTAAAACAATGAGGTGAGACTCATAGTTTTGCTAGCTTAAAGTCATCAAGATGAAAACCTTACACTTTTGGTGTGTTCTATGTTTCTAATAATTAGGAACAGTTATCAAACGACAATGAGCTTACTTTTAAAAAATCCTTTGATTTTCTAGTATCATCATTACTATAAAGGGTTTTCGAGGAAAACCTTTTGGTACATGATTTTTTGATTCTAGTTGAAATTTTTTTGATACAAGATCTTCTAAATCTAGTTGTATGGTTATAATGATTCCATTGTCTTATTGGTCTTTGTGGCCGTTAAAATTTAATTATATTCTATTCTATTGATTCCTCAATTGCTTCAAGGCATCATTATTTGTTCTTCAAGATTGATCTCTCCTATTGTGAGCTCACATATTTTATGGATGGGGACATTTTCTCTTTTATCCCTCTTTGTTTTCTTATGGAGTGAAGGGGAGAGAATCTTACAAGAATGTCAATGTTTTTAGATAGCCAAGTTGAATAGGAAGGTTGATTTTGAGAGGATTTCCCCATAAATTCCTGTATTAAAGAAACACAAGTACACCAACTATAGATAAGAAGATAATTTAATACACATCTATTTGCGAGGCTCTTCAATTATTAATTTCGAATCAATTGGCCCAATACTAATCTTATCGTCAATTATCAAATATCAATACTTACAGTTCAGATAATTTCGGCAAGGTGTACAATTCTTCTGGTAGATTACCAGACAAGCTATTATTGTTGATGTGCCTACATATAATTACAATTAAAAACACAACAAATTAACTTAAATGTAGTGATCTTTCCCTCCCTCTAGGTAAATTTAAATCTTTTATCAACAAAAAAAAGGTAACTCACAAGAATTGCAGTGACGTAAGTTTTCCAATACCCTTTGGAATTTGTCCTATGAGTGTGCATCCACCACACCGTCTGTAAGGAAATTATTATATATCTAATATGCCAGGATGCGAAACCATATAAGTGCTACTTACATGTCAACAAGGTTAGTCATGCTCAAAAGAACAGATGGGAATTGAACTCCTAATAGATTTCTACTAAAGTTCCTGTGAGATAAAACACAAAAGTTAAGGACATTTATTTTAATCATTGTTTAAGGATTTATAGAATTTAAATGCATATCAAGAAACATAGAATGAAATCGAATACCATCTTTCTTTCTTTTTTATGAACGTGGATCTTTATTCTAGAATGGGGCTCGCATGATAATCTCATTTTCTATAATGGTGGATAGTGGGTAGCCGCACACATGCGAACTACCCACGAAGAAAAATAAAGGGAATGTCCAATTATACAACTTGGACCCCATGAAATACAATGCTAATAGATGTTTGGTTTGTGTACCTACCGAAAGCTTATCACCGGGATTAAAAAACCCCGCCCTTTCAGGTTTTCGAGGAAAACCCTAGTGATAAGCCTTCGGCAAGGGGCTTGGGGCGTAAGGCTGAGAATTCGCCAACCTGTACCTGCACATCACCAACACTAGAACAAATGTGACAAAACAAACCTCCCAAAGTGGAGGGGCTGATCACGCGTGCCACGCGACAACAAAACAAAAACCTCTTCAAATAAAGGGGCTGATCACGCGTGCCAGGCGACAAATACATTAAACAATTAAAGGGGAGGGCGGGTTTCAAAGAATAGAGAATAAGGTACTGTTGAGAGAGAAGAAGAAGCACCGATGAGACATTGATGAAGAATTTCGCCTAATATAGCGATCTCCCAACTAGAGAAGGCATGCACCGCATGCATGCATGCAAGATATGCATGCTCACCCCCTCTAAAATTTCGATCCGAGGGCTCGGATCGATGGGATTCTAGAATGGGGCTCGCATGAAAACGACAAAAACCTACCGAATAGAACTTCCTTATCAAAACGGGATCGAGGACGAAGGTCAAAGGATTATGGCTAAAGAAGAGGCAACGCCGAGAAAGGACATGCCACAGCATGAAAGAAATGCCAAATTGGTTAATCCAAGCAGGGAGAAGCTCCTCCCCTGTATGGTTTCAAAGAATAGAGAATAAGGTACTGCTGAGAGAGAAGAAGAAGCGCCGATGAGATGTTGATGAAGAACCTCGCCTAATATAACGATCTCCCAACCAGAGAAGGCATGCACCGTATGCATGCATGCAAGACATGCATGCTCGCCCCCTCTAGAATTTCGATCTGAGGGCTGGGATCGATGGGATTACTCAAAAGAATACAAAGAGTACATGGGGGACTCAAAACCCAGTGGAAAAAATGTCCACTAGAGCAACATTACCCACCGCATACATAACACAGAAAAGCAGAGAATACATATCACCACGAGCACAACTGTTTGCTATGACTAAGTTTGAATCTGAAGATATCGCTCCCAAATGACACTCTTGACGTCATCCTCTAAGGAAGAACACTTGTACGCCTTCACAATGAGACTACGAGCATCGCTAAGCACTTGCGTATCTGAAAAGACATGTCCCTTGAAGATGAGGAGATTTCGACTCTTCCAGATGGACTAGATGATCCAAGCAGATGCTAAGTGGAAAGCTCTCTTTGCCAACTTGTCCCAAGAACTAAGATAGACTGACAATGGGACTGTTGACTATTCAAGTCACGATGGAAAAGTCTCAAAAGCCACTGCCAAGCAAGTCGAACATGGTGACACAAGAAAAAGCCAGTGCTCAATTGTCTTATTCCGCTGCATGCAAAGATGGCAGATCACAGAGACTTCTAGACGAAATCTATGAACAACAGTATTTACCCGCACGCATTTTTGAATGATCTGCCACCATAAGATAGATAGCTTAGGATGGAGCAATTTATCCCATACCCATCACCAGACTGCTCTCTGATGAGGCTCAGGGATAACTAAAGGCCACTTTGGAGATGGAGGCAACACTTCAGGATGAAGCAGGACCACATACATCGAGTGCACCAGGTGCTCCTCCTTAACACTGCCATGAACCAACCAGAGATGGGGTGCCACGACTTGTAGATGCAGAGGAAGAGTAAGAAGAGTAGCAGCTACTTTTTCCCAAATGCCACGATCCCAACAAAGGAGGAGGAACTTACGAAATCGAATACAACTTTTTATCTCCTCTCTTGTGCTCTTTCTTGTATTGGGTTCTGTAGACCTCTCATTCAATTCAATTCAATTCTTCGAATTAAAACATGTCCTTGAGGAAAGTCATACACGTGAAATGTTTATTGTTCCAATGGTTCATCCCACATGGCAAATTTAACTCCATGAAGGTGCAAATAGACTACATATTGTAAAGTGTTGCATGACGTTTACTGCCCATAAACTTTGTGCTAATCCCATATAAATAGTTAAACATGATAACTAAATTGCATGAGGTGGTCTTTCATAAGCAAGTATTTACTTGACTTTAAATTGAATTGCAATTTCTATGGTGGTTAGAAATTAATGATTGTATATGGGAAGGAGCAGGAGATTGGTGTCCACTCTTGAATGTCAACCACAAAGGCCAAACAGCATGAGGGAGGAAAAGCTGATCATATATGTACTTACAATGCTTGAAGGTTGACCAAATTTGAGAAAGAGTCGGTATATCTCCCTGTCAAACCATTAGTGTGAAGATCAAGAACTTGTAGGTATAGTAAGTTTCCTATTTCGGTTGGTATTGTTCCAAGTAAACCACCCTTTGTTAAGTTTCTGCATGAAAGAGTAATGTGTTAGAATATTGCACTATTAAATCAATGGTTGAAATATGAATTACACTTGCCAGACAACATAGTCAAATAAGAAAACTCTTGAACATTGTCTCTTTGTCTATCTCTCTTTGTCTATCTATAATGGCAATACAGTTTATTTAACAGCTTTTGTATCCATTGAATTTTTTTGGCATTCTATGCAGATGTGTTACCAAAAATGGCATTTATCTTGGCTTTGGGAATGCCCTAGATGCCATGTTTTTCATGGCATTTATTCTTCAGCTTGTGACATTGTTTCTTGTTTCTGTTGACTAAGACAAAAAATTGATGGCCTATATGTGCTCCTTTATGTGTTGATGATCTTCGTGGATATTAAAAGATCTATATTCTACTCTATTCTAGAACGAAAGCAAGTGCGCATATTTGAGGCCTCTAGATTAGTTTTTTCCACTACGTTCTCTTTTGGTGTAAGTGCACTGTGCTTTAGGCTCTAGGTCCAATTGCACTCTCTCATGCTTACAATACTAGACAAAGCATGTAATTGAGTCATTGGGGAGAAAGAATGCAGCTTCTGGTTAAATATACAAGGACAAAAAATATTAGTGCCTGGGCATAGTTTAGGGGAACAATGTGGCATATTCTAGCAGATATTTATTATTGGAACATGAGAACAAAAAACTGAAAAAAGAATAGAAGCAAAACTCACAACGTGGTAACGTTGCCAGAGGTACATATAACTCCATACCAGCCAGAAGAACAGGGATCGGTACCACTTTTCCACGAATCCAGATTAATATTGTTAGTTTCGACTCTGTCTTTAATGGCAAGCAAGGCCTCAGCTGCAAAAACAAACAAATGAGCAGCGTATGCATACAGTCAGGCTGTGAATATAGGTGCAGAGCTTACTCTGTGTCATTGCATTACACGAAATTGCCATAGCCCCAAATAAGAAGGCGAAATAGAGCGCTCCCATGTTGCGAATCATCTGCGAATTCCACAACAGAAACAGAAATTGTGTGTGAATTCTACAACAGAAACAAACGGCCGCATAGGAGATGAAATATGTACCTCTCTTAAGCATTCCTAGTTTCCAAAGCGCAGCCGATTGGTATGCTCAAAGGCCTGAAAATATTTTTACCCCGGTTATCGTGATTCCATCGCAAGATATTCCCTCCTGCAGAATCACAGACCCTCCGGGAGCGGGATCCGTTCCGGAGGCCCCGTTATTCGTACCTGACAACGTCAGGTGTACCTTCTGATGGATCCCAGCCATCCGTCTGTGGGTCCATCCTGGCCGTCCATTTTATACCTTCCGACGGAATCACATCTGCCAAATACCACCGGACGGAATCACCGCTCTGTTATTCCATGCGACGGAATCACCATCCAGAATATTCCAGTAAAAATTCAAAATTTTTTACGTCCTATTCTTTATTCTTGTGGGAGGTGTTCCAGGTAGTGCCGGCTATGGCCCCTTGCTCCGGCGATGGCTACCTTCTGGGGCTGGATCCACGAGAAGATCTCAAGTTCGCATTGTTCTAACTGGGCCGGAGCCTCAAAGGAAGAATACTCTGCCGAGTTTTTTTTTAACGGCTTAGGGAGATATTTCTTGAACAGTTTCTTGGAAATTCTGTGCAGGGCTTGGAATTCTGTGCAGGGCTTTTGGAAGATAGTGCCGGAGAGATGAGTATCTCAGAAGAGGCCAGAAGCATCTGTTATGCGAAGTACATGCCGGAAGACGCCATTGTATGGAGCTCCAACGCCATTTGGGAGCTTTGCATTTGGATTTTGGATCGGCATAGGCATTCATCCGGCAAAAAGGGCATGGGTTCTGCAAATCCGGCTTTCAATCCGGTTTTTGGGTCTGTGTTTTTGGGTCTGTGGGGCAAGATGCATAGAACAGGAATAAGAAACAGAGGAAAGAGGATTGTAAAACATTTCTTCTTGAATTCGTAATGGAGAATAGAAGTCAAAAGAGGAAGGGGAGGGGGGGTCCTGAGTAGAACATGACCTGTGGTGCTTCTTCTAGCAGCTTTCAGCGAAACTTTTCTGGGTGGGCTCCGACAAGCTCCCTATGAGCTCTGTATTGCCCACAAAAGGAGGTCGACCAAAAGAACTGGCGCAAAACCTGTTTATGGGTGTTTTCACCGTATCATCACAACCTGCTTCCCCTGATAATTCTTTAGGCTTTCCGTTCATCAGCTCTACCTCCACAAAGATCCTGTCTTCTAATTTATCTAGTATTTTTAAAAGCTCTGTACAAGTTTCAGCTTGTGGGGAGCACTTAGGGGCCGGAAACAGAGCTGGATTTCTTCTGCCAGATGCCGAAGTGGATTCGGCAGATGCCGAGGTCGAAAGCAGAGTGAAGAGGACGGACTCGTTTTCCTGTCACATTTTTTCAGACCCTGTTAATACTTCTGCATTTGTTTACAGATCCCATGGTTAATTCGGCATTTTTTCTGCCTTCATCCGCATTTTTACATATCATCTCCATTCCGGTTACATTTTGCATAGAACACATACATCTTGCATCTTTGCTTCCTGTTCAATCCGGTTAAACAGATTTTTTTTTTTCCTCCCGGAGTCCCAGTTTTATGTTGTTCTTGCTTGAAAATACCCTGTTCCTTGTTTTTTTTTCTTGCTTTAAAGAGGCCATGGCATTGCCAATATTGGCAAGGGGTTCAAATCCCCATCCATAAAAATTCTGGGGCAGTGCATAATGGAGTAGCACAACTTTATATTTTCTTCCAATTCAATCCACCCTGCTTGCTTTTGCAAGCAAATGTAGCAAGCAAATGT
Organism: Isoetes taiwanensis; assembly: GCA_021234155.1. NCBI lineage: Eukaryota > Viridiplantae > Streptophyta > Lycopodiopsida > Isoetales > Isoetaceae > Isoetes > Isoetes taiwanensis. The sequence goes on along the minus strand of JAJEKV010000019.1, from coordinate 3,916,244 downwards.
AGCAAGCAAGCAAAGCAAGCAAATGTAAGTTATACTTTGAGAATCTGCCGCGGTTGTGATACCATCGGGCGGAATGCATTCGTGGTGATTCCATCTCGAAGAATCTTACATTTGTGATTCCACCGGAACGAATCGCATGGTTGTGATTCCATCTGGCGGAATAGCAATGTTGTGATTCTGTCTGGTGGGATACGTAAGTGGTGATTCCATCTCACGGAATCAGACGTTCGTGATTCCGTCTGGCGGAATAGCAAGGTTGTGATTCCGTCTGGCGGAATAACACGATTGTGATTCCGTCTTGGGGAATAAATAATACGGTTGTGATTCCGTCTGGCGGAATAACATGATTGTGATTCCGTCTCGCAGAATAAATAATACGGTTGTGATTCCGTCTGGTGGAATACATGAGCGGTGATTCCATCTGGCGGAATAGCAAAGTTGTGATTCCGCCGGAAGGTATAAATGACCTGAAAGCGACCCTGTCAGGTACGGATAACGGGGGCTCTGGTACGGATAACGGGGTCTCCGGCCTGGTGATTCCGCGGGATGGAATTTTTTGCGATGGAATCACAATAACCGGGGTAAAAATATTTTGTTCCTGCTCAAAGCATCAACGCGTCAACGTTTTATAGATTTTTTTGTTTCATTCTAAGACTCCTCCTTGCCTTACATTTGGTCGTGGACCCTTCTCCTTAGGGCGAAATCACACTTCCCCCCAATCCCAAACAAATAAAAAATTAGAAAGGCACCCATTGGGCAACTGTCCAACACAACCCTATCACACTAGAGCCTCTCCAAACCAGAAAAGAAATACGAAGTAATTTTCCTACGTTCATGGCCCTTTTTGGAAGATAATCCTTTGCGTCGGGTCCCTTGCACAATGGCTAGCAATTTCGTTGAATAGTGGATCAACGGCTGAATGCTAAATGCCCATCACAGGAGAAAGAGACAATGTACTCGCCTCAACGAGTTGAGTTAAACATTTGCTTATTTTGTGGCTGTATAAGCATTGACAAAGCAACTTAATTCTCTGCATTAAATAGCCAAGATTTGAATTTAATGGGCAAGTGTCCACGTGGCAAAAAAAATAATGCATGCCAAAAGTTTAGACTGACAATATTGCTCGTCCAAAACTAAAAGGCACGTCATAGTATGATGTGATATGTTGGGTGCTTTTTTTATCTACATGGCAATTTATTATTAGCCTATGCCAAAAAATCTTTGGTGATTGATTTGGGCCTTAACATGTTTGCTAGATATTTGGTAGTTTCTTTTCTTTTTTAAATCCACATTTGTACCCACTACCCCTACATTGTTAGACATGGCATTTACTACCAACGTCTATAACATAAGATAAATTAAGGACATGTGTCCCCGCATGTACTTCCTTTCTAGCCATTTGTCTAGAAGATCCCTTAACCGATAGTCCTGTTGATCCACCAGATCTAGAGCGTCCATTGCAATCGATTTATTAGCCATCATCGTCTCTTGTTCACCAATTTATCTTGGTAAACAAGTTTTCTGTCGGATTGCACATAATTTTGCCATCTGGCATCAAGTCTGGGGCATGCCGATTAAAGGGGATAAGCATACCCTCGAGCAGGTGATTGCCAGGTTATTTCCCATCACTTGCTCGAGAGGGATGATTTTCTCGTCGTAATTTTCCTTCATCTTTCAATAGCATTTCCTCTTACTTCTACAAAAATACAGGCCTAAATAAAGATATACCTAGGGTTGGGGTGGTAGGAATATCCATCCGACAGAAACGCGCATAGGTATAATAGTCCTTAATGCTATTTCACCATCGTTCTATTCCAGTAATCTATTTCTAACTTGTGACTTCAAGAACTGTAGTGATCAAATCCAGCAAAGCTTCCAAGGATGTTCGATCAAATATGAGGCATTGACCAAGCAGAAACCAAATACGCATGGCATTTACTGGTATAATAAAAATTTAAATCTAAAAAACGAGCACATGCCTTTGAGAAAATGTTTCTCTAGAGAAATTGTTTTTGCGAATTGTGAGAGTTGGTTGTATGCTAATTAATCTGTAATGAATTCGTTCTCTAATAGTTCATAGTGTGATACCAAACATATTACGGGATGGATTGTTGCATAAACTGGTATGAACACATTGCATATGGAAATATGGTACAAATAAATGTATTTTTCAAATAAGAGGATATTAATTTAAAAATTCACAAAAGAGGGATTATTGTCAAAAATGGATATGAATATTGATCATGAGGAATGGGGTATGAACAAGAAACGGGGTATCAAATTTGCATAACAAAATAGCATTGATCCGAGCCATCGGATCGCCATTCTGGGAAGGGACGAGCTACTATATAAGGCTATTTCCTCTTTCGGACCGGTTATCGGCGTCTTCTCACAGCAGCTCTTCTTCTATTCTCGTTGCTTCCCGCCCTGCTGCGTGGGGGCATGAGTTTGCTTTTCTCTAACCATTCACGGGCATTTTTTAGAGGTTCTTTGTGTTGCTTGCAGGCTTCCGCCGTCTTTTGGGGTCCTGCTATATTTTGTGTTCGCCATCAACCTCCTTCGGTTTTTCAGGCAACACATTCAAGGTTGTTGGCGACCATTTCTCATTAGGGTTTTCCTCGAAAACCCGAAAGGGCGGGGTTTTTTATCCCGATGAGAAGTTGTCGCCATTACTCTTCTATATTGCCTATGCACATTTCTTTTTACGGGGTAGTCCGATATTGTTCCTATGGTCGGCTACCCCTCTCTATTCTTACAAACATTGTATACTGATGCTCGGCCGGTTTTGTGTTTCTTGCGAGTCCCTTCCCAGAATGGGGGATAAATGAATAAAAGGATATTGATTCACAAAATAAAAAAAAGGGGATTGTTGCCACATATGGGGACGAACATTGATTGGGGCATGAACATTGCATACTGGAAATGGGATTTAAATGAATACATTTTCAAATACGAAGATATTTATTTACAAAATCACAAATGGGGAATTGTGGCCAAATACCTCATTTTTTAAAATCATTTCCAGCCCAAGAAAAGAGGGATTTTCTTTTTCTTGGGGGCATTTTGAGAAGGATGTGGCCATCATTTTTTATATGGTTTTGGCCTTGCTCCAATGCCATAGATTTTCCGTGGAGCTTCGGCTATGGTTTCATCCTTTAGAAATACCCTTCTGTAGCTCCCCACTTTGGCAATAGATCCGCCCAACCTGTAATCCACAATTCTGGTACTCCTGCCACTCAAGCTACCCTTTGAACTTTGCACTAGCACCAAGTCCCTACTCATTTGCTTCAACATTTGCTATAAACAGTAAGACAAATGTTTGGGATCAACAATCAACTATAATCCAATTGACAAGACAAGGTCAAAAGCCCGAAGATTTGGAATGGAAGAAAAAATCACAATCGATCTGCTTGCCTTGGTTGATCCCAATGACTGCAAATAGGAGAAGAAGAAACATAACCGCTTCATGCTCTGGTCTTCAAAGATGCCACATTGTACAAAGTCGAAACACTCGATGCTTTGAGACAAATTGCAGATGACCAAATCCTAAAATCAGTGTGAAGAATATATTTTCTAAGTTTCTTAACCATAGATTCTAAATTTTCAAGATTCAACGGATGGAGTTGGAGTTAGGTTTAGGTTTAAGTGACGTATCAGACTACGCGGATATACCAGAACTGTAACAAATCTTATACCAGAAAATCCCACGTGTACATGCTAGAATTGCAGCAAACCTTGTACCTCAGAAAAGGCGGCACTAACCTTATATCTGGGAAAAGGCGAGCCTTTTAACTAAACTAATTGTAACTACTGTCTTTGTTGCAAAATATTTCAAGCGCAACCCTTAGTGTATCAGCACCTTGTGTTTTTATGTTTTGAAGCATGAATGTTAGACCTCATCTTCAACCTGAGGTATAGTCAAGATTTTACATTGTGGTAAAGACTTTTAGATAGAGTGTACTGAGTGAAAATGGCACTACATCTCCACTTCCAAATCACCCAACAAATCACAAATCTTAAATGCCAACTTCTCGAACCTTTAGCCTAGCCTTGTAAGGGTCCTAGAGTTTATTCATTTAACATCATAGACTCCAATAATCATAGGGACCTCCATTCCATCTTCATACATGGAAAGGTCGGGGTCTCTTAGTGGGGTCTCAAAGCCCCACTAGCCAGGCCAAATGTCATTATCTTGAGAATGGATAGTTTAGGAGCCAAGTACTTGGTCATAGTGAGATAGATATAAATATTATTTTAACATCCAGGGGGGACCCTACACCGTGCCAACAGACGGGTCTATACATAGTGTGGCTATTTGAGATCTCGAACTCGAGACATATATCCTCTAGTAGGGCCTAGTGTGTGAGAATAGATAGATAGATAGGTAGGTAGATAGGTAGGTAGGTAGGTAGGTACATAGATACATAGATAGAAGAAGCTAATTAAAAAAAATAAATTCCAACGTGGCTAGGGATTTTGCGATGATATCTTATTTTATGGTGTGACTAAGTCTTCTACCTTTATATTATATTTTAGAATGAGAATGATCTATTATGATATCCAATTTTCACGTCTTTGCTACATGTTCAATGTTATTATGTTTAAATTGAGAATGATCTATCTCTGTGTCCTTCTGCCTCGGCAGAGTTTTGGGCCATCCTGATCACCATCAAAATTGATTTAAATCCTCCATTTTCATAATGACCTAGGGGTTATTAAGTAATCTGGTCTATTATGGCTCCAGTAAACCACTGATCAAGATTGATCTCAACCGTTGGATCACTATAAACTTGAGGGGCAGTGTGTTAAAGGTGTGACTAAGTCTTCTACCTCTATAGATAAGAGTTTTTTATCGTTCACGAGAATGATCTATTATGATATCCAATTTTCATGTCTTGGCTAGGTGTTCAATGTTATTATGTGTAAGGATGATCTATCTCTGCGTCCTTCTGCACCTAGGGCTTGCAGTGGCGCTTTTTTTCATCCTCGAATCGTGATATTCATCCTGTTTATGATAAATACTATGCTTTGATGGCCAGTGAAAATTTCTGCCTGGGCTTTTCTTCACCTTCCCAAAAACGAATATATTTTGGCATCTTCATCAACTGGAAGGCAGACGCTCAGCTAGTATGGTCTCCAAACGTTCGCCTTGATTTGGGTTCTCATTTTTCGTTTACAAATGAGTCACTAGTGTTAAAAAACAGAGCACAAGAAACAGTATGGCTTGTGAAAAAACAAGGCGCCAAAGGCTGCAACTTAACAGACCAAGGAAATTTAACGCTTTATGATAACAACAGTAACATTCTATGGGAAAGTTGGAAGAATCCGACAGATACTGTGCTCATGCAGCAGCCATTTTAGGAACTCCGTATATATCATCCGGGATGTGGTTAATCCGGACAAAACAGAGTGGTTAATCCGGACATCCCAGACGGGCCGTGGATTAATCCGGACATCCGATATCAGCCGGGTGGTTAATCCCGACATCCGATATCGGCCAAATGGTTAATCCCGACAAAAATGGTTAATCCGGACAAAAACCAAGCGTAGAACTGCGGCTGGGAGGCGAAATTTTGATCGACGCTCTTCTTTGCCTCCGGGCGGTTTGATCCGGTTTAAAAAGCATGCCAATCGCTTTGTATGCCTCTTTTATGTTAGATTGATGAAGAGAGGAAGAGATTTAAGGCGAAATAGAGCGTAATCGATCAAAAAGGGCAAAAAACAGCTTGGTTTTGGGCTTCAAACCTACAAGCAGTCCCGATTAACCACAATGGTCGATAATCGGGTGTCCGGTTAACCACATCCCGAATGATATATACGGTCTTCCGCCATTTTATAACCTGCCAGGCAGGATATATATAAGAGATAACGTGTTTTATGTGCAATATGGCTTCTGTAATTTTAGCCAAATGAGTTAAGTTCCCCATACAGAAGCGAAAATAGTACGCAAGATTCATCCGGACGAAAATGTTTACCTGGCCTTCACAAACAGTACTAGTGGCGTAGTTTCTAGCATAACCCTGCAGATTCCTAAAGGCGCGACAGAATTATCTAAGTGCTTTCTTCACCTAGAGGTACGCGGATTTTCTATGTATTGCCTTGTAGGAGCATCTGGAGTATTCAATTTAATGATCTAAGCCAGCCACAATATTTTATTACAAACTCATCCTTTAACTCGAGCTACTATTGTCCAAGACTAGATGTTCCTTGGTCTCGCACATTGATCATATCCTTTGAGTCCTTGCTTAGTGCCCTCTTGGTCTTCTTCTCTCTTCAGAAATCTTATTCATCATTGATAGAAACAATAACCCATTTTAAAATTTGCCTTTCCTTATAATCTCTAGCCTTATTACATCTTCAATTGCTATTGCCCTATTGAGTGCCCAAGAACGCTGGATTGTTGATTACAATGAAAATCCTAGGTTTGCAGCCCCTTCTGGTGCCTCTCTTGTGTACTTAAACAAAGTACTCGCCGCTCCGAAATCTTCCTTGTATTGTTTATGTTTAACATGATTACACTTTTGAGTACACATCTTGGGGTTATTGCACTTCGCCATCTATATAAAAGAGGGTTTCACGGATATGCTTTTGCTTATTTTGTGAGCCCTGGTTTTTTATCAGCTACAAATACAATATACTTCCTTGTGCTGAGACTACTAGGCCAAAAATGGTGCCACTCACTTGTTAGATGCGGGGACTTACTTACTGACCAATGGTGTAATGACATTCTTTAGTTCATTACTTGCACTTGGAATAGGGGGCAATGACAGGCCCAACCCTATCTCTCCTCTTCAGCAAAAAATTCCTGATGATGCATTTTGGATATGCTTATGGGTTGTAAACATGGTTCTTCTGCTTGTGATGGCCGGCGCATGCTACTTTCACCAGTTAATCACAATGCGACAAATTGTAGCAATAGTTCAATCAAATATACAATCGGCAAATTCGGTATAGTATCTGAGAAAAGAAAGTTGTTGGTGACTCTAGTCAGTTGCCTCTTGGGAAGACCACGTCCAAGAAATGACAGTGATGATGAAATCATGATGTCTTTGACCAGTTACAGCTATGAGGAATTGGAGGTGGTTACTGATCAGTTTAGTGAGCTAATTGGTAAAGGAGGCTTTGGGGGAGTGTATAAGGGAATCCTTTTGGATGGAAAGGAAGTGGCAGTTAAGAAACTGGAGAGCACTAGCCAGGGAAAAAGGGAATTTAAAGCTGAAATTGAGACTTTAGGAAAGGTGCACCATATGAACTTGGCTGGTTTACTAGGATTTTGTGCTGATGGATTTCATAGGCTTCTAGTATATGATCTGATGGCCAACGGCTCCCTTGATAAATGGATATTTGATGACGGGCCTTCCTTAGACTGGCATACCAGAATGAAAATTTTAGTGGGAACAGCTCGAGGTCTAGCCTACCTACATGAAGAATGTGATCCAAGGATAATTCACTTGGATGTGAAGCCTAACAACATTCTACTAGATGAGTGCTTTAATGCAAAGGTTTCAGATTTTGGACTATGCAGGATTTTGTCTAGAAACGAGAGCTCCCTAATAATGACAAGTATGGGCTATTTGGCACCCGAGTGGGTACATGGCACAGTAACAGATAAAAGCGATGTTTTTAGTTTTGGAATAGTGGTGCTAGAGGTTGTGAGTGGTATCAGAAACTATGTAAGTGTTAATAAATACTTCCGATGTTGGGCTCTAGAAAGGATGCATGACAACAGCTTGATGGATTCTAGATTATCAAATTGCATTGATGAAGAAGCAATTAGGAGGGCAATCAAAGTGGCATTTTGGTGTACTGAAAGTGATCCGAACATGCGGCCTACAATTGGAACTGTTGTGAAGGTGTTGGAGGGTCGCAGTGAATACTCTTCTACTGTAAACATAGATAATGAAGAAGTAGCTATGTTGTCTCATATACAATTGAATTGAATTGAATTACTTCTCCCATCCACACCACAGAGACCGAATGATCTATTGAGACTCAATACAATGTACATAAAAATGCACACAGAACCATCACTAGCAGACTTATAAAAATTTTGATCGACCCAAACTAAATTAAGACAAAATGACACATTGAGGAGTTGCCTCTTGGAAAGGATGATGTTAATTTACTCACTGCCAATATTGCATCTCACGCACGCATGCATATCCATCCATCCATCCCGAACTTGGTGGTGAAACTCTACCACGGTGTGTAAGGGAAGCCTTGTGGGCAAAATAGCTTGGCGCCACGATAGAATAGAATAGAATAGAATAGAATAGAATAGAATAGAATAGAATAGAATAGAATAGAATAGAATAGAATAGAATAGAGTTTTATCGTTCACGGAGACCAATTGGCCTATGGGACCCAAACAGGAAACGCAGCAAGCGTATTACTATTCGAGTTAAAAAGCCCCCTCCCCACCCCGAAGGGTTGTTTGGGGGAAAAACCGTGACAGGAATAGGTTTGTTGTCAAACTGTACAAATACAAATACAAATATATATCATGTGGGACATAAATATGTACATGTATTAGCTAAGTGCCCGAGGACTGAGCTGATCTCAGCGATTCATGATCTCTTGAAGGTATGATTTCAACCTCCGTCTGAGGGCACTCGTGTAACATCTCATCACCGGGGCACTGGACAGGGACAAACCCAGCTCGATATAAGCGTGTCCCATGTCATCATAAAAAGGACGGACAACTCACGAAGGTCGTGGCATTAAAAGCGGTGAAACTCTACCACGGTGTGTAGGGGAAACCTTGTGGGGAAAATAGCTCGGCGCTAGAATAGAGAAAAGCTTAACGCCTCCTATTCAGGTGAAACTCTACCGTGGTGTGTAGGGAAAACTTTGTGGGGAAAATAGCTCGGCACCAGGATAGAGAAAGGCTTAACGTCTCCTATTCCTATAAATTGAAGGTTTTCTTCAAAACCTCATAGAAACAAATTTCGTTCTAACACACACCTAACACACACACACACACACACACACACACACACACACACACACACACACACACACACACACACACACACACACACACACACACACACACACACACACACACACACACACACACACACACACACACACACACACACACACACACAATTATTCATACCCTTTGCACGATTTTGGGTCTGTCTTATGACCACGGTGATGTGGTTTCTACATTGTCATTTACATGTATTGAATGCATTTTTTAATCATTTTACAAGTCTTTCCAAAGTTTAGACTTTGGGATAATAATCTTAAGTGCTCACTGTCCTCATTTTCACATGTAATTGTGGTAGGGCAACTTTGAGGTGCGATCATTGTGCTCTTAGTACATGGTTCATCCGGCAATTTACCCATGTGAACTGTTTATATCGGCCCATCTTGTTGCTCCGGCTTAGGGTTATTTATTTTTTTTCGTGTTCATGGTTTTGTTCCTTCCTTTTTATTTTTATTTTTTGTTTGTTAATTTATTTTTTAAAATTTATTTTTAATTTTCCTTTTTCTCCTCTGGTCCCCCTTTTCTTGGTCCCTTTCTCGCCTTGTCGGTCCTCTTTGGGTGCTCCTCTGCTTTGCTTTGCTTGTGCGGCTGCACCTTCAGGTGTGTTGTCTTCTTTGTTTTTCTATTTTTTATTGTTGGCCATGTCCCCTGTAGCGGGTTCGTTTTAATATTTTTTGGTTGCCCTTTGTTGGTTCGTTGGTTTTATCTTGCTACCTTTTTGTCCTGGGCCGGTTATTGCCTCTAACATTTCGACAGTGGCGTTTTTTGTCTTTCCTCTGTCTTAATTATTTTTTCCCTTTGGTTTTGGCTTCGGTTTTATTGCCAATGTCGTTTCCTCTTTGTTCTCTTAGGTTGGTTTATTAACTTGATGGGAGATTATGCTGTAAACTTCTGTCTTGGGCTAATAGAGCTGGCTCTTTAGTCCCTCAGTTTATTCTCTATCTTGCTTTCAACTGAGAGTTTGCTTTAATGGCGAGGTAAATTTTCTGACTTGGGCTTGTTGAGCTGGCTCTCTAATCTTTTAGAAAATTCTCAGTCTTGCATTAAACATCTTTGTAAATGCCTTGTAAATTTAAATTTTGGGCTATGAGAACGGACTCTTTAGTCCTTCAGATTATTCTCATGACTTCGTTAGTCCTTCGGATGAGTCTCAATTTTGCATTCAATTGTAAATGAGTAAGATGTTATCTGAGAGGTATCATAGTGGAATCTGTTCTATAATCCAAGTAGGAGTATGGCGATTTGGAATTCTCTTCAAGTTATTCAAATCGTTGTCAAGATTCTGAATTAGCATGTATATGATATTCCGCTCCTACTGATATAACTAAAAGTTTGCTTTTAATTGGGAATGAATTGTTCATGTTCATGTGATGTCATAAACTTGTGTGTAGTTATCCATCCGCTAAGTTTGGACATTGATAACAAGTGGATTGATGTGTTGACGCCTGCAGTTCCCAAGTCTAGTTACTATTCTGTTACTAACTTAAGCTCTTGGATGGTCTGCAGGTACCAGCATCAATCCTTGAACTTAGGTTTTGGATTTATGCACAAACGGTTCTACTCATTCATTCTTTCAATGTTTTAATGGACATACGTAACTTGGCTGAATGTTTAAAGCAGTTTCAAATTGACTATTTCCATCTGTTATCATTTCATATCATCATATATTTCTCTTCCCATTAAATCTAAATCTATTTTCATATTTGGATTGGGATATGTGATGGTTTTCCTTTATTCTAGGTTGTTTATGTGCAATCTTGATGGAAAGTGTGATCTTTAAAACCAGAGTTATGAGTGTACTTCAATTCTATTTTTCACGAGAGTGCCATGAAATGTTGTGGGTTACATAACTTTCTGCTTGTGATTGTCTAGCTTTGTTATGTTACGTTCTATTGTATTATGTCATGTTATGTCATATTACACATCTTTGTTAACACACACACACACACACACACACACACACACACACACACACACACACACACACACACACACACACACACACACACACACACACACACACACACACACACACACACACACACACACACACACACACACACACACACACACACACACACACACACACACACACACACACTAGTGATGGAACCGGGGGGTGATGTCACCTTGAACCACGAATTAATTGGTATTTATTATTCATGTTGTGATCATTCGAATTGGACTAACACAAGTATGTTAGCATCGAATACCAATAACACTCGGATTTATCATGGATCTACCACTCAACAAATGAGGGGTTCACCTATGTCTATAGGCCATGTGCTTGCCATGTCGTGGGATGACCAAAAAACACCCTATATCACGGGTTTTAAAATGCATCTTTGACCCTTTACGAATGATATTTACACTACATAAGTGCCAAAAAAACCCCTAACCCCTAAGTATATGTATGGTTTTGGGGGTTAGAAACCCCCTATGAGTCACGTAAGTATCCCATACGAGTTTCAAATGTGAACCCCTCTTGTTTAACAAGTGGTACATTGAAGTTTTATTGTATATATTAACCGTGAGTGCATGAGAATTAGATGCAACTCAATCAATATGATGAATAGTTTTGAGATTCTCAAGGCAGTTCCACTAGAGACGTATTATCCAAGTAGACTTCTTGCCCTCTGTTTCTAATAATTCCAAAAATTTATCACCAAAGTTACTTACTTGACATTCAAGACATGCTAAGCAAGATTTGAGAAGCTAAGAAACATGCAGAATAGATGAAGTCAATTTAAATTGTACTGGTTAACATTAACATGTTTGGTTATGAAGATAATAGTGCCAAAGAATACAAGAAGTGTGAAATGAAGCGCTGTTGTGATGGGCATGCGGGGTTAGCCCTTCAGGTAACTCAAGATCCCATCTAGACTTGCATGAGATAATGACAAATTGGTGAACAAATGTTGTCAAAGAATTTAATCCTTATAACCCACTTAAACCTTACAACAATGATAACATATAAAAGTGTACTCTATAGTCCATTAAAGGTATAGAACACATAAAATGCGTACAATGCTCAAATCATAACTTCATATATCTACAAGCCTTGCTAAAGGTTTAGGCTTCTAACTTATTTGCGGCACTCAACACATCATCCAAGTCTCATGTCTATCTTCATACACTGTGAACACGTGGGATCAAGTAGGGCACTAATAAATGCCCAAGATATTAAACATAACCATCATGCATAGAACAACACAAATAAATATCCTCATCTAGAACAACTTAATAGACGAGGTGTTTACCTCATCTAGAAGCAACACTATTCATGAGGTACATTTTTTTCAAGAAGAGTTCTCAGTTTTTCAAGATTTGGGCTTGTATAACTTAGGCATCTATCCTGCTACTCTAGTGTTAGTTATGTCTTTGATACTTGAAGTTCCAAAAGATGAGGATATTAATTTGTGTTGTTCTTACTTTACCTTATGTCCTAGTCGTTTGTAGTAATGCCAGGTCAAAGAATGTAGGGGGAATGGGTACAAATATGGATTTAAAAAGGAAAGAAGCAGCATGATTCTGTCGTTTTCATGCGAGTGGTTTTGCTAGGATCTTTTCTCCAAGACATCATGGATGCATGCACTCAGTTATGTCCTCAAGCATTGCATTGAGAATCGAATATATTATAATGTATCATTGTACAGTCTCTCAGCACACCTATTACTACCAAGGTTTTTCCCTCGAAAAACCTTCAAGGAACGTTTTTTTAATCCTAATAGTAATACATTTGATGTATTCCTTGTATGGGCCTAATAGACCAATCGGGGTCTTGGCGGAGAAAAAATAAATTCATATATTCTTTGAAAAAATCTCACCCGAGCTTTCCATTGCAAAGAAATTTTTAATCTCATCCGTTAAATTAGCATATCTAATGGTACAAAATATTGTTCCATCGGCCCACTTCCTAGGGACTTGCCCTTTAGGCAACTCAAAAATAGCAAGGGTCCTACCCAGCCTCAAAATCAATGTTGTGTACGTGTGAAGGCTAGAGCCTCCAGATAATTATAGACAGAGTCATGACAATGGCATTGGTTGGCATAGAACAAGGACTAGGATTGACCACTCCATCTGCCCAACTTAACTCCACTGCGGCAACACATCACCTAGAAGGTGTCATGCTATACTCTACCCAGTGGTAGACTATTGAGCCTAGCATGTTGTAGACTCTATACACCAAGGGTCCAACTGCCACCGGACCAATCCTGCCTTGTACAACCTGTCAAATCACGATATCCAGAACTAGGCAAGCTTTTATGCACAGGCTGCATGTAATTGGGATTTAGTGGGTCTAAGCTAGAAGCATCATCTACAATGGCTACTAGGTCTTTAACCCCCTTTCCTCATAATACGAGAGGTGCAAATAATGGTAATAATAATAAATTAGTTTTAATGTCATATTGGCCCCAGGGTCTTATGACAGTTGATACATTGTATGAGATCAACTTCTAATACCTGACTTTTATATTTCCAAAGGTCTAGAGTATAGTCGGTTATATCATAAGGTTACCAAAAGAATGATGAAAAAAACTCTTTTTGGGAAAAAACCATTCTCTTCCTACCTATGTACCCCTTTTTGCCTTATGACAGCTACTCGTCCTCGCTAGTGCCATCAGTGATGCCAATCTTCATCTCGAATTCTTTATATCTTGTCTCATGGTTCTTCAAGGATTTGCTTTATGGCTATCACTGGCCACTTTGCCCTACTATTATCTCTTGTCCCTTATCTCTTTTGGTGACCCCAATTTACACATCATCCAGCTATTCTTCTTATGTTCTCATATGCTGGGCACCTATTCCACACATGCTTCTCATCTTCATTTTCCTCCATGCTGCATAGTATGTATAATCTGTCCTCCTTGTCTATCATAGGCCATTGCCATCTATCCTTTTTAATCCATAGCTTATGATTCCCTATCCTAAACCTATAAAGTGTCATTCGGCTTGTCTTTGATATTTCGCTATCAGTATATATTTGTTGTCCAAAGCTCCATTTCGAGTTCATATCTCACGGATATAACCCCACCGTGATGTCTATTTGTTTTTCTATCTATTTTCTCATTAATTTGAGTTTGAGGCTATTCTACATCCCTTGTATTCTGATGTTATCCACTTCTTTCCATAGATTGCATCCCATCCTCTCTGCCTACTATTTCTCATATACACTCCCCTCCATTATTTCTTGCCATTTCCCTTGACTCCTCTATCGCTCTTGCAACTAATATTGAGTCTCGACTAGTAGGTTTGATTCTTACCCAAATGCAAAGGTCCTTTCCGGCCCATGGATCTCGAATGGTACTAATCCGGTTTCATCGTAGCAAGATCCCCGAGGGTGGACTTTTATTCGAGAGCTCTTTCGGCAGAAGTCTTGATTACTCTCTCAGCTTTTAATCAACTGATGGCCAAATGTGCTGCATCCCCATGCTTCCATTGCATATAGCATTGCGGGAGTTATAGAACATCTGCAACTTTATCCCCCCAAATCTGTTATAATATGTTATCATGATATGCGACTATAACCCATAGTAATGCTTTATAGCCGTTTGCCATCTCTCTTCTAATCCCTGCTTCTAGGTTCTTCTGTTTCTTGTTTTGTATCCCAAATATTTCTATTTGCTAGTCATTTCTATGAGCTGCCCATGTATATGACCCCTTCTTCTTCCTTGCTTCCCTTACCAAAACGCATTGTTTTTGTTTTCTCAAGATTCACTATCAGCCATGTTCTTGCACAATACTCTTCTAATATTCCCAACATATCCTCTAGACCATTTTTATCTACTGTCATCTGAATTAGGTTGTCTACATATAAGATGTCTAGTACCTTCGTTCCCCCCACCTGCGATGCATATCTATCACCTCCTTTACTCCTTATAAATGCTCCCAATGCATCTATGTACAACCCGAAGATTTTTTGTGATTAATGGGCACCCTTGCTTGACTCCAATATCACAGTCTATAACCTCCTCACCTATTTTCATTTTTACTTGCACTTTAGCAATCACAACCAACAGATCGTGAGGGAGTTCCAGTTCTTGTAACCTCTATAAAAGCTTGTCCCTTGGGATCGTATCAAACGTCTTCCTGAAGTCCACAAAGCAACGATATAGTGTCTTACCTCGTGTCCTAGTCTTCTCTACCAGGACCTTTAGTGTGACTAGGATACACACCCCATCCATTGCAAAACATATGTTATAAAGATACGCCAACCTTCAATTGCAAACGTTATTGAATAGTGTCAATTGTACAACCATACATTCTTCTTTCTGATCCAACCTCTACTATTTTGCTATATAGAGTTTTATTACACGTTACATAGCAAGCTACACCGCTATTCCTCTACCTTTTATGCCTTTCTTCTATTGCCAAGTTGAGAAGAGGTTGTTATCTGTATTTTTCAGTAGCCTTATCTCTTGATACTCCCATGTTTCCACTAGATATCATAGAATGCCCTTCAAATGTGGATATGCCCTCCCCGGATTATTCCATGGATATCCACTAAAATTCTAATAGCTTGTAGTTTCCTAATCTCCTTCCTTTCCCTCCTCCTCCCCTGCCTCTTTTCCATTCCATTGATTGACTCTTACATAAGGCTGCCCTTTGGTTGTCGACTTGTACCCAATAATGTGCCCGTGTTTGTGTTCCCTACTTGCGAGTCCTATCGTGCACCTTTCCATTTCGAGTTGCACTTTTATCCCTCGTTTCTTAGCTTTCTCGGTTTCCCTATTTGGTTTCTCTCTATTTCCCGGATCTTGACTTTGATATGCCATGCTCTCCCCACCTTTAGCTCCCTCTGAAAGTATTCAACAACCAATTCATCGACATATTCTTTGAGAAATCCTCTGATCCTGATTATCCTGCCTCATTATGGCTGCCCTTGATTCCTTTAGCTCCCTTTGAAAGTATTCAACCAATTCATCGACATCTTCTTTGAGAAATTATCTGATCTTGATTACCCTGACATCTAGCTTTATCATCAATTGCTTGTATTTTTGTTACTTGCCTTGGAATTCTCTCTTCGAGGTCTACCCACATCGCAAATTGGTGCACCACTTCCGCTTCCAGTACGTCCAGTCACAATTTGATTGTTACCCGATCTGAATCTGTCTTTCTATTCTCCTTTCTCATCTCTTCTACCTTGAATCTCGATGGTAGCTATTTTTCTAGCTTGCTCCCCTACCATTTTCTTGACTTCAATCATGCTATCCATCTTGTTGCTATTATCATTTTAATTCCTATATCTTCCGCAATGTAACTTCAAAAAATTGTATTCGCAACCTATCTGGTGGGTTATGCCTCCTGCAACTAGTAGCTTGCAGAACTTAATGCGGCATCACATAGATACCCCCGTACTATCTTTCTCAAAAAATTTCCCATTCATAATTGAGGTTAGGATCTTGATCATATCAGAAACAACTATTATGAATATAAACAAAATTGAAGAAAAAAAAAAAGACATCTCACACTCCTTATCATTGCGCCCCCTCTTTGCTTCACATCTTGGATCTGCCAAATTAATGTCTCCACAAATTGCACAAACCGCTCCCTTGTTGCTCGACTGTAATTGATGCCCTATGTTATCCCTTTGTTCATCAGCCATATGAAACGCATGCACTCTTTCATCCGGTCCAATTCCCCTTCCAACGATTTCTTGTTGAGCTCCTTCGTAAATTTGTACCCTTTTGTCCCCCATCTGAGTGGCGTGAATGCATCGAGCTCGTTCATGCTATACCCTTGCTCCAAAGAATCATGCAGGTGATGCACTCACATACACTTATAACATCTCAGACCATATGTGCAAGCATCATCATAGAACATCAATAAGTTGAGAAATAGCATAGATACAACTAATCCTAGTCACATCCATCTAACTTACAGTTAGAGTTCATTGATTAGGATTTTAGAATACAAAATGAGTGTCCTATAATAGCTTTACAAGAGATATAACATGTTAACCTATCTAGAATAGTACATCTTAAATCATCTACCTACTCACCTTACCCAAATACCTATTGCCACTTGATGCTAGTGTCTTCCTTAGCTGGCTAGGGGTTTGGTGAGGAGCTGCTCCAACTCACGGAGCTGGGCTTGAACATACGCATAGTCATGCCAAAAACCCAGGGGATCCACCTTCTTTATATGAGATATGCCACCTGCGTGCATAGGGTAGCCGAAAAACCCCTAGTATACGTGTTTCTATTAGGTAAATTTGACCCCTTTCCATATGGTCTTATAACTAGAAGAACATCTAAAAACCCCAATGACCCCTAGTATACATACAGAAAAGGATGAAAAATTCCCCCCTCCCATTAATGCACGTGGTTTTGACAGGTTCCACAAGGGGACGCCCCCTTGGCCAAAGACAATCCTTCATTCCAAGTTGCAGGGTGCAGGCAAGGATGGCTGACAATCGGGGTGCAAAAGTGGACTCGATCTAGGATTTTGGCCTATATAGGTTAGGGTTCACTTGGATAGGTCCGCATGGCACGAATGGAATCGTTTAATGTGTGCATGGTGCTAATGAGGTGTCTCTATGTGGCAATGTAGGTTAGCTTACCTAGGGTGGGTAAGTTATAATTACCCCCTAGATGGCACCCACTTACAACATTGCCAACATGTGTGACATGTTGGAGTACTCTGAACCTTGTACCGGTCGACTAGTATGCTTGTACCGCGTGATCGCACTTCAGGACGCCCCGCTAAACATACGGATCCTACTGCACTTCTGCCAGAAATCCCCCATCCGCTCATCAACCGCGATGGGCCCTTCGCCTACCCCGCACTTTCAGGATGAACCCTAGTGCGGAAGGGAACACGAAGGTGTCTTGCGCTCTTCCCCTATGGGCTCCTATAACAGCGGCGATAACACGCCGGAACTAGCATAAAACATATACAAATACTACTCTCCGGAGGTAGTGCATGCATATAAACCAATGCATAGATGACAATCACAAACCATAAAAATGGGAGAGCTCCTACCCCTGGCCAGGGACTTCGTGGGAGGGTGACGTGAAGCTAGGGCCTCAAGATAGAGCGAGGCCCAGGAGTCATGGCGATGGCGGTGGCATGGGAACAATGGCTAGGGTTGACCACTCCATCCGCCCCTCCATGCATACTTTGCATGTGGGCTAGATGGGCTTCGTCCGGGACTCTGGCGGGACTCTCCTTAGATCACATAATCCCATGGCATCACCCGCCGGGACTACTCCGGGTTGCATCTCCCACGGTCCGGATGAGGCAGGGAAGGGTTGCATCTCCCCTTCCTGGGTCTAGAGGTGCCGTATGGTAGAGAATCGTGGCGACACACCCATCGTGGCGTACCCAGCGAACCCCCCAAAAGAGAGCCAAGCCAACACTTGCGGCTCAGGAGGCGGGGGAGCAACACCATTGCCCCGATTGTCGGACCCATGCTCGGCCCCACAGTGGCCATGGCCCTAGCCCCACTATGGGATCCCCCCCCCCCACTCGTGGGATCCTCCCTCCACTTTCCCTCTAGCCTCATTATGCAGGTCCTTGAGTCATATCATAGCCTCAATAGCACGGGTGGGCTCCTATGCACAGCCAGGAACTAATAGAACTAAGGGATCTACTCTAGGAACATACTACATATGGCCCTGGGTCTCTACCCCCCTTCCCAATACAAGAGGAGCAAACATGATCAACCAACATCATATAATCATCACATCATGAGAATAATCATAAAAGGAACATCTTAACCTAATCATACAACTAACTAACGGTTAGGGTTCCTTGATTAGGGTTCAAGATGTTGAATATGGGTCTAGGATGGCTCTACTCTAGACACAAAATACTAGCACACACCCTCGAATGCTAAGCCCGGATGAGCTATCACAACTACTATCCTACATACACCACTCTGATGCTCTCCCTCTCGGTCCCGGGCCTCCATGGTCTTCCTCTGGGCTGCTTTTTCCTACTCCAAGAACGGGTCTACCCCTGTCAATTCCGCACCCGGACCATGCCAGCGAACGATGTTCAAAACCTGGTTCGAACAAGTAGGTGAGTCTCGGGGTGCTAGGGGTCGGAAAGAGGTCTAGGGTTAGGGTTTATGCCTATATAAGTTAGGTCCACCTAGGATGCCACGTGGCACCAATCGGGTGAGTCCCGTGGCGAGTGCCCCAATAGGTTAAGGCCACGTGGATAATGGCTTAACCTATGGTTGGCTAAGTTATGAGAATAACTTAGCCATGCCCCCTAGTGCCACAATCTATGGTATACAAGGCTATAAAGATAGACTTGTATGGTGACGGATCCAGGAATATACGTATTTATGGCGTATATTCCCTTGGACCGTCACAGTACTCGTAGAATATATGTATATCATAGTGTGTACTTTAGGAGAACATCAATTTAGATCTACATTCTTGGTGCTTGTGCCTTTGTTAGTTCTTAGCACCAAGATAGCGCCTCCCAATATATTGATCATCAATGTGAACGAGGATACCTTGTCAATACATATTATATTATCATTACCAAAATTAATATGTGTAGCACAAACGACACAATTTTCTTACTTTCTTGGCATTACCGTCGAGCACATGTGTATTTCATATTTCTATCACTCCTTCCACTTTCTTATACCTTCCTTCCTTCCTTCCTTTATGGCTTTTAGGTTCTACTATTGGAACGTGTTCGAAAGATATAAGTTATTCTAATGCACGCACGAGCACTTTGAGTCATTGATTGGGGCCCATAACACATGAAATAATTTTATAGTTCTGGTTGGTCATGGCCATTTTGCCTAATGAAGTCCGATCAATAATTCGTGTGCAATGTCAATGGTTATACAGCCACAAAACAAACAAATTTTAAAGTCAACTTTGTTCGTATGAGTTGTATCCCTCCATTATGAACTTAACAATCACAATTGGTAGAATAAAATATTCATAAAGGGTATAATGTCGTTGTGGTGAATCATGAAAATAAGGTATAGTAATGCTTTGTATACGGAGGAATACAAACTAAAATCTATTGAAAGACAGAAGGAAAATTACGGCGAGAAAAGCATCCCTCTCGAGCAAGTGATGGGAAATAACCTGGCAATCACCTGCTCGAGGGTATGCTTATCCCCTTTAATCGGCATGCCCCACAGTTGATGCCAGATGGCAAAATTATATGCAATTCGACGGAAAACTTGTTTATCAAGACAAATTGGCAGACAAGAGAGATGATGGCATTGGCTAATAAACTGACTGCAATTGGATGATCTAGATCTACTAGATCAACAGGACTATCGGTTTTAAGGGATCTTCTAGACAAATGGCTAGAAAGGAAACAAAAGTAAATGCGTGGACACTAGTCCTTACTTTACCTTATGTTATAGATGTTGATAATAAAAGCCAAGTCTAACAATGGAGGGGTAGTTGGTACAAATGTGGAATTAAAAAAGAAAAGAAAATACCAAATATCTAGAACATGTTAAGGGGAAGGGCCCACGACCAAGTCTAAGGCGAGAAGGAGTCTTAGTACGAAACAAAATAAGTCGTTTATATTGAGCTGTAAGCGCTAATGAGCCTCCCAATCGCTGCGCTTTGGAGACTAGGAAAAGCTTAAGAGAGGTACATATAGTTCATTTTGTTTCTGTTGTGGAATTCGCACACGATTTCTGTTTCTGCTGTGGAATTCGCAGATGATTCGCAACATGGGAGCGCTCTATTTCGCCCTCTTATTTGGGGCTATGGCAATTTCGTGTACTGCAATGACACAGAGTAAGCTCTGCGCCTCTAATCGCAGCCTGAATCTATGAATACGCTGCTCATTTGTTTGTTTTTGCAGCTGAGGCCTTGCTTGCCATTAAAAACGCAGTGGGAAGTAACAATATTAATCTGGATTCGTGGAAAAGTGATACCGATCCCTGTTCTTCTAACTGGCAGGGAGTTTAATGTACCTCTGGCAACGTTACCACGCTGTGAGTCTTCCTTCCATTTTCTTTTCAGTTTTTTGTTCTTATGTTCTCCCATAACAAATATCTTCCAGAATATCCCACATTGTTCCCCTAAACTATGTTCAGGCACTAATATTTCCTGGCCTTGTGCATTTAACCAGAAGCTCCATTCTTTCTCCGCAATGACTCAATTACACGCTTTGTCTAGCAATGTAAGCATGAGAGAGTGCAATTGGACCTAGAGCCTGAAGCACAGTGCACTTACACCCGAAGAGAACCTAGTGGAAAAACTAATCTAGAGATAGTGGGCTCAAATACGAGCACTTAGTTTCATTCTAGAATAGAGTTCTAGAATATAGATCTTTTAACGTCCACAAGAAGACCATCAACAAATAAAGGAGCACATATAGGCCATCAATATTTTGTCTTAGTCAACAAAACAATGTCACAAGCTGAAGAATAAAGATAGCCATGGAAGACATGGGGCATTCCCAAACCTAACATAAATGCCATTTTGGTAACACATCTGCATATGCCAAAAAAATGCAATGGCTACAAAAGGCACTATTAAATAAACTATATTGTTGGGTTGGACCATTATAAACAAGCAAAAACAATGTTCAAGAGTCTTCTTATTTGACTATGTTGTTTGGCAAGTGTAATTCATATTTTCAACCATTGATTTAATAGTGCATTCTAACACATTATTACTGTTCATACAGAAACTTAACAAATGGTGTGGCTTAGTTGGAGCAATACCAAAAAGAAATAGGAAACTTAGTATATCTACAAGTTCTTGATCTTCAAAGTAACAGGTTTGACCGGGAAATATACGACTCTTTTTTCAAATTTGACCAACCTTCAAGCATTGTAAGTACATATATGATCATCTTTTTCCTCCCTCATGTTCTCCGTTTGACCTTTGTGGTTGATATTCAAGAGTAGGCACCAATCTCCTTCTCCTTCCCATATACAATCATTAATTTCTAACCACTATAGAAATTTCAATTCAATTTAAAGTCAAGTAAATATTTCCTTATGAAAGACCACCTTATGCAATTTTGTTATCGTGTTTAACTATTTACATGGGATTAGCAAAAAGTTTATGGGTACTAAACATCATGCAACACTTTACAATACGTGGTCTATTTGCACCTTCATGGAGTTAAAGTTGCCATATGGGACGAACCATTGGAACCATAAACATTTCACGTGTATGCCTTTGCTCAAGGACATGCTTTAATTTGAAGAATGAAACGACTTGAATTGAATAAGAGGTCTACAGGACCCAATACAAGAAAAATCACAAGAGAGGAGAGGAAAATATTGTATTCGATTTCATTCTATGTTTCTTGAAATGCTCTTAACCGTGCAATTAAATTCTAAAAATCCTTAAACAAGGATTAAATTAAATGTCCTAATTTTTGTGTTTTATCTCACAGGAACTTAAGTAGAAATCCATTAGGAGTTCAATTCCCATCTGTTCTTTTGAGCATGACTAACCTCGTTGACATGTAAGTCGCACTTATATGGTTTTGCATCCTGGGATATTAGATATATAATAATTTTCCTACGTTAAAAAAACTATTCTATTCTATTCTATTCTATTCTATTCTATTCTATTCCTACAGACGATGTGGTGGATGCACACTCATGGGACAAATTCCAAAGGGTATTGGAAAACTTACCTCACTGCAATTCTTGTGAGTTACCTTCTTTTGTTGATAAAAATTTTAATTTTAGCTAGAGGGAGGGAGAGGTGGAATCTTCTTTTTGAAATTTGATAAAGATAATTACATTTAAGTTAATTTGTTGTGTTTTAATTGTAATTATATATAGGCACATCAACAACAATAGCTTTTCGGGTAATCTACCAGAAGAATTGTACACCTTGCCGAAACTATCTGAACTGTAAGTATTGATATTTGATAATTGACGATAAAATTAGTATTGGGCCAATTGAATCAAAATTAATAATTGAAGAGCCTCGCAAATAGGTTGTGTTGATTATCTTCTTATCTATGGCTGGTATACTTGTGTTTCTTTAATACAGGAATTTGTGGGGAAATCCTCTCAAAATCAATCTTCCTATTCAACTTGGCTATCTAAAAACATTGACATTCTTGTAAGATTCTCTCCCTTTCACTCCATAAGAAAACAAAGAGGGATAAAAGAGAAAATATATAATATAATTAATTTTTGAAGAATAAATTATGATGTCTTGACAATTGACCAATAAGACAATGGAATCATTATAACCATACTACTGAATTTAGAAGATCCTGTATCAAAAGATTTTAGACTAGAATCATAAAATCCTGTACCAAAGGAAAACCCTTTGCAGTAATGATGATACTAGAAAATCAAAGAATTTTCTAAAAGTAAGCTCATTGTCATCTAATAACTATTCCTGATTATTTAGAAATATAGAACAGACCAAAAGTGTAATGTTTTCATCTTAATGGCTTTAAGCCAACAAAACTATCAGTCTCACCTCGTTGTTTTAACTTGTCTATAACTATAAACTTCTTTCTGAACAGAGAAGCAAACAAATAGACTTACGGTCCATTTGCCAAAGTAGGGTCTATATGTATAAGTTGATGACTAATTTTGACTTTGGCCAAAGCACGCGTATGCATAGAGTTCAGGAAATAACCCTTAAGGCATTGCTGAAGAAGCTTGGAGTTAGCATTTGCAAACACCATACGTTACATACCATCCTGAAAATCATGTATTTTAATGCTCCTTCTAACACCTCTTAACATGTGCGAATTCAGTCATTGTAACAGCAAAATTAGAATATCTATCAATTTCCATTTTATCTTTATAATAAATGTTGTTGCAAAGTGAGCTCCCACAAAAGAAGAGTTGATTCTTCCAAAGAAGTCTATTTGCATTGAGCACTCTAGAGGTCTAACATCCATGGGATTCACCTATATGCATTAAAGCTATTTTGAAGGGTTTAATGGATCCCAAGCACATTACTTTTAAGAGAGTGATGTGGAATTGAGAGTTTGAAGGATTTGAGTTGTGGACCAATGTTCTTGATACCTTCATTGTGACACCAAGAAATTATGGTAACTCAAAAATAAGAATATATAGAATAGAATATATTTTTATCGTCCATAGAGTCCAATTGGCCTATGGGACCCAAACAAAGAGAGCAGCAAACATACTACTGTCAAAGTTAAAAAACCTCCGCTTCGAAAATTTTCGAGGAAAAACCTTAGCAGTAACAAATATCTTTGATAGGATCTTACAATCATATAGGACAATTCAATCTTTGCCTTAGGAGGACACAACTGAATCCGTGTATCCATAACCTCCTGAAGGTATGATCCCAACAAGACCACAAAGGTCGTATTCAACAACATATGCAGCGACTAGTCAGGCATAACTAACTGAACATACCATGCCCGGATATGATCCAATGCTAGGTAGGTCTGAAGGGCATGGCATTCATCCTTAATGGTGCCCCGACTGGCAACAACGGTCGGATCCTCGTCCTCACGCGTGCCTCCGAGCCCATCGGCGGCTGTCTCCGGTCGCGGGCGATCGCGCACCATCGCGAATGGAAGCTATCCATCTACGCCTCATGGGTGCATAGGTAGTGTTGTGGGCCTCGTGTGAGCTTGGGATTGACTTGCTGCCGATAATATGCCATCTTGACATGCGTCAGAGCATTTGCATCCAGGGCTTGCTATGGAAGCAAGCATTAAGGTACTGCCTCAATGCATCGTAGTCCTTCTTTGTTCGTACCTGCACACATCTGTGTGCATGTACATTCCATCGTGAGAACCACTGAGCTTGCTTGTCCTTCTAGCAGGCTTTGAGGCACTATGGACCCATTGCTACGGCCAAAGCAAGATTGGGATAAAGTTGTTTGCTTTAAAATCATTCACTATATAATATGTCTAATATAATCTATATGTTGGATATTTCTATATGTTGGATATTAGAACAGAAAAAATGTTTTGTATATTATGCTATTTATGAAAATTATTTACTCCTTTTCCATTATGACTAACATATCAAAATATATTCCAGAAAGATGCATCAGTGCGAATTGAATGGAACACTGCCGACTGAATGGGCAACAAATTTTACAAATTTGAATACCTTGTATGTCACTACATTATTATGTACATATGTAAATATAATGTCTATCTACACATGTTAATAAACACCATTATGCAGGTGGTTAAGTGATAATAAGCTACAAGGTGAAATTCCAGACACTTGGGGTAGTATGAAAAGCCTATCAGAATTGTACGTTCTCTCCTGCAAACATGTTCAAAAAATAAATTGAATGAAATAAGATGCTTACCATCTATTTATGCTTGATGAAATTAGGAAGTTATCAGATAATCGACTTTCTGGAAGTGTACCATCGTGGCTAGAAAGTGCAGTACTACTCAATACGTAAGTTTGATTACGCTACCATTTATATAAAAGATGAAGCATTTTGAGATATATTTTCTTAGATAAGATCATCTAAGATACTGAGGTCAAGACCCTTATGGCAATTTTGATGTTTTATGTATGCATCATATACTCTAGCACTGTTCACACTCCTCGACTTTGGATGAAGTACACATATGCATGAGAATGAAATAGAACTAAATACATAAGATGGCAAAGTTGACTGAAATAGCCTGCTCCCATCAACCTTGACAGCCTTTGTGGAAGAATAGAATAGAATAGAATAGAGAAGGTGCTAAAACCGACCGAACACTCATCTAGAGATGCTTTGATTTGCTTCGTCTACTAAGTCACCTTGCACATGTTCCTCATTTTCTACCATTGTCAACCAGACTTAGTGTGAAATGGTTGTTCATTCAGCAGTAACATTGATTATTAATGGGACATTCTGGGACCATTCATAACAATGGAAAAAATAGAAATAACAAGCCACACCAGTATCTGGCATCCAATTTGATAAATGTGCCTTGGAGATCGACAACCTGCATTATGCCTGAAGTAAGAACTAATCTGACGGTGCAAGTTTATATAGCATTGCCTTTTGAATGGCTCCCAAACGCATAATCAAATCAGGAATGTCCTTGTAAGATCAGTTGACTACTCATCTTGCTTCATAGCTATCTAATCTCCAACTTGATCTAGAGGGTTGCTGCGTAAATTACTAGTATTCTCATATATTATATATTATATCTTCATGTTGGAATATGACATTGTCCACTATATATGGTATTGTATGTTGCCCTTGAGACTCTTTAGTACATCCGCCTTCATCGTCATCTTCTTCTTCTTTCTTCTTATTCTTATATTTGCTGATGAACACCGCAGAACCGATGCGTGCTTTCTGATTGTTGTTCTTTTTGAGCTTGTCTCCCCATCTCTCGCCCAATATTTAGAAAAAGCCAGCTCCAAATGAAACTTTGATTCAAACAAGAAAGCAATTCCACCCCAATATTGCTTCCATGACTTGGGACCTGAATCGATTGGGACTGAGTCGCATCTCTCTTAATCTGACTCCAAAATCATGTGTTATGATGAAAACCATGCATGGGCCATAAACACTACCTCATGAATGACTTGAACAGCTTGAAGAGATTAGGAAAAGCACTTTTAACATCTAGATTATTCGATAGGAGTGGAGGGATGATAACCTAAATGATACTTCTAGATGCCATTAAAATATCCATCTCTAAGACATCCTAAATATATATATTCACTTCTATACATCTAAACAAACTAAAAAGTCCGAGTCTCTTCCATTCTCTAGATGTAAATTAAAACCACATGTACACATTGTCTAATAAAAAGAGTTTTCTTTTCTTGATACATTTTATTAAGTATCTCCTAATTATGAGGCAAAATGATATTTGGGAATAAAGAGTGTGCACTTGCAACGAATGGCTCTTTTTGGACCTACAAATTTATCCCAATATGTGAACTATGTTGGTCTTGACAATTGTAATAGAATGTAGCGTAATTTCAACAAATAACATGCAATATAATAGTTGCAAATTTGTGATGATTTCTCAAAGGTATGAGATGGCTAATTTGAGGTAAAGCATACATGATTTGATCTCTAAGAAATGCCAAGTGCCTAAGCAACATATCAAAAGAAAACTTGCATTAAGCGTTTTCTTTTATGTACTTGCAAATATATGTATAGTGCCAAAGCTTAAACATATCCACACTGGGGATATGGACTATGTTGCATGTCCTTTTTTTTTTTTTTTTTTTTTTTTTTTTTTTCTAACTACATATTTTGCACATCTAGAGACTTGAGTTGCAACTTTTTGACAGGCCCGAAGCCCACTCTACCATACTCTAAATACAAGAAGTATGTCCAAATTATAATTTTACGTAATAGATGTGTTTTCGTCATTTTTTATGACCAACGTTTATATCTATTTTGTATAGAGTTACTGGTAATTGTTATACTGGAGAGCCTGACACTAGGAAAGATTCATGCCAAGATCATGAATCATGCAATCCAAGTAAGTCTAAAATAATTTCATTGATAGTAATAAATCTATGCTTATATATGACAATTGAATTGGAACTAATACACTAATTAATGTAGCATCTAGTAAAGGCCAATTATTGAATGATACATGTGTTGTTGTCCGCAAATTCCTATAGCGTTTTCAAAACTATGTTCGAACATTTTGGACAATTTTTTTAATGACAGATTTTAGATAGATACTACAACATAATTTTCAAATTATAAATACTTTTCTTTGGGCTTATACTTTGTTGGACATTTGCAGCACACCATATACAAACATGGGTTATCATTGTCATTGTTATTGCTATCCTATGCGTAATCGTTCCCATTGTTATTTTTTCGGTCTTCTATTATCTACGTTCTAAAAGGAGCCATCAAAACCGTCCTCCGAGAATTCCGATCAAGTCAATTAAGTTTGACACAGGTTAGTTTATCTCATGATACAGCTAAAATCATAAAGAAATTCAAATTTCATATTTAAGTGGTTAAGAACTTCAATGTTCAAACTTCATACTTAAGGGGTTAAGAATTTCAATCTTCAAATTTCATATTTAAGGGGTTAAGAACTTCAATGTAGAACATAGAGATATATCTTGTGTCCATAAAAAGAACAGATGTGGCAATCCTGTTAACTAGGCAACTAATCATATAATTGCTAGTTGCATGAGCTATTTGCAACTCCCTCTCATTTGCACACTAGCTTCTTTTACATAGACCACGTATGTTTCAAATTTGAGAAGCACCTTCTGCTCAATGGATGAATTTAACTATATGCCAACTCTTGAAAATAATGGAAATAAAGAGCATATATTGATTGAATTGAATTGGCCACCACTTCCAAAGACTAACTAGTCTATGGGCCTACATAGAGGATATCAAAGGATTGAAAGATAGTTCTGGATTCTTGCAACCCACAAAACATTGAAGGAGGTGAATTCTTGCAGCTACTAATTGATTTCCTTTGGGAAGCAGACGAGTTTACTGGCCTCAAAGATTTTTCATGGGCAGACATTTTAAATGCAACAAATGAGTTTAGCAAGGACAACGAAATTGGATCTGGAGGTTTTGGAAAGGTTTATTTGGGGCATCT
The DNA here is from genome assembly GCA_021234155.1 of Isoetes taiwanensis. Taxonomy (NCBI): domain Eukaryota; kingdom Viridiplantae; phylum Streptophyta; class Lycopodiopsida; order Isoetales; family Isoetaceae; genus Isoetes; species Isoetes taiwanensis. The sequence continues at coordinate 3,887,767 of JAJEKV010000019.1, read as the reverse complement.
TCGAGATGGCAGGCCAGTTGCAATCAAACAAGCATATCCCAACAACGTATTAGATAGCACTCAATTTGAAAATGAGCTCCGCCTTCTATCAAGACTTCATCATCGTCATCTAGTTCGTCTAATAGGATGGTGCTGTGAAGGCGAAAGCCAGGTAAGTTTTGTTCTTACTATATATTTTTGAGTTAGATTTTTCATATGAGTAACAAAGGTTTTTCTCTATTTCAAGATTCTTGTCTATGAGTATATGAAGAATGGGAACTTGCAAGAGCTGTTATTGGGTAAGAATAACATATAACATAATGTCCTATGTATATTCTGATTATGAACAGTGATCAAAGAAAATGGGTACTGGGATTTCTAAAAATAAAGGCAATTGTGTTACAGGAAAGAAGAAACGACGCGCTCTTAACTTCTATGAAAGAATTGAAATAGCAGTCAGTGTTGCTCGTGGTCTAGACTACCTCCACTCTTTTGCAGTAAGTAAAATATCAATTTGTCTACGTGTTTCATTGTCTAAACATAAAAATATCAATGTTGCAGGATCCTCCTGTTATACACAGGGACTTAAAGCCAAGCAATATCCTTTTGGATGACAATCTTGTTGCCAAAATCTCAGACTTTGGAATTTCCAAGGATTCCCCAACTGTTGATACTCATGTTTCTACAAGACCAGCTGGGACTGCAGGGTAAGCAGTACATTTCTCATAGCCTGAAAAAAGAATGTGGGGAAGAAAAATGCTAAAGTTGCGTGTCCCTTTGTTGTCTCTAGTTACTTAGATCCAGAATACTTTTTAAGGCAGCAGTTGACCACAGCAAGCGATGTTTATGCATTTGGTGTCATATTACTTCAGCTTGTTACAGGCCAAGAAGCAATTGATCAAAGCAGAACTAAGGAGGTTAACCTTGTGGAATGGGTACTAGTTTTTATTGCTCATAAATAATTCAATTTGATAAATTATTGAGTTTTACAATTGCATGATTGCCTTTCTTTTTGCTTTGCAGGTAAGAGAAACTCTTAAACAAGGTGTAGAACATGTTGTAGATCCTCGACTAGGTGATACTTACCCCAAGGATGTGTATCACCAAATTGCAGTTCTAGGCCTGCAGTGCAGTTCCTATAGTAAACATGAACGCCCATCATTGAAAGTAAGATATAAATTGGCTATATGCTTTCTCTATATGCTATAACAGAAAAATTAGCAAACTTAACACTTGAGATATTTCTGCCAAACAAATCTTGGAAACTGTATCTCCAATGAGTATCATTTTCATGCATGTGCTAATAGGTCATGCAATTAAGCTTTGGATAGGAAAATGTCTAGACATAAAATATTGATAGTGCAAGTTACTAATCATGTTATATTGATGGCGATTGTAGGACATCTTACGTATGCTAGAAACACTTTTTGGTGGATTGACAAAACCTGAGGTGCTGGAGGTTATAAGCATTGATGCAAAACATGAATCAGGATCTTCGGGGAATCCATCGAAGGATGCTAGCAGTCTTTCGATCACTGATAACTTTGGCATGCAATTATTTGCACCTCGCTAGAAGATCGTTGTAAATGTGCTAAAGTCAAAGGTTTTCTTGAATAAATGAGGAGTTCATGCTTTATGAAAGATGTTACCTGATTATAACTTTGTAATTCCCTTTCTTTGATAATAGATCGTCGTCCTTCAAAAAAAAAAAATAACTTTGTAATTCTTCCATTATTTGGCACTATAATCAATGTATATATTGCATATTTGGTGTTCACATTTTGCACCTTTTCTATGTGGATTATAATTGTGATCTTATAATGTCCGAGTGAGAAAATCGGTAATTTTTCCCAAAATCATTGTTGTGAAGTGTGCATCCGATCATTGACTAGTTTCGATCTATGAATATAAGACCTTTTTTTTGTATGGGAGTGGGAAAGGGGCTTAATCAATTTGTTTTTAAGAATTGTCTTTACTCTCTTTATGCGGCTTATAAAGTTATTCACATGTATTTGTATGACGGTCTCCATTACTATTTGTCGAATTTTGCATAATGGACAAACCCAGGTCCAGTAATCTCTAACTCTACTCAAGATGCCGGATCCTCACAAGCCATCTTCTTTATATGAACACGAAAAGGAGAACAATTATTTTAACATTCATAATGATTTAATGTACGATGATTAAAATAAAAAAAAAGGTGGCAATGGGCCTATGCAAAAAGAAAATGAAGAATAGAAAGGAACAATTTGTATTTGCATATCTGAACAACTTTTACTTGTTTATAGTTCATCTTGTTTGGGTAAAAGATCTTTTTGGATCTCAATAGGTTTTGACGGTCAGTGCCTTTGTGTGAGTAATTTAAAATTCCTTTTTAGCACTTTTGTGAATAATTTAAAATTCCTTTTTAACACCCAACACCCGTCTGTTTGATTCATCTAGGCTAAAAAAATTCATCGAAATTCTAGGTTGATTATGCTTGCGTTGAGGAAATTGAATCCGTTATGTCAAGTATGTCTTAACTGTGTTGTGTTTGCAACAAGGGATCAACGATTTACTCTGATTTAGATTTCTGATTCCGTGCTGGTAGCCGCATTTGCTTATATCTTGAAGAAGGCCATAAAAGGTATGAACCAAATGCGGCAAGATCTTCCCAAAAATTGGTTAAAGATGTCCGATGTGCCTAAAGAATGTTGCAAATAGGGTTTTCGCAAATCGTCCACAGGAGACATATGCTGGCTATAGGCAAATAGCAATTCCTTCTTGGCCTGGGTAAAAATCGTGAGGCCGAATCATAAGGCTCAAATCTTTGCAGTTTTTTTTGCCTTAAACGGGTTCTCCAAATTCGTTGTGAAGCTTCGTTGTACTTCATAGCATCTATCTGAATCCTTGATAAGCCAAGGTAAGCATGTACATTATGCCGAAATGGGTTATTACCTTTAAACGATAGTTGCAAACTTACTTTTTGGCATGTTTGATGCAAGCTTAGAAGTTCAAATGAAGGGTTTACATCTAAGAAGTTTGTATGTGTTAGCCTCAACAGAAAGAAATAAGACGGTTACTGGAAAATATTGAAATGAGCGAAGGAGTAATGCGATGGCATTCTAATGTTTACCTAATCTGAAGTATATTATGTGGAGGCTTCAAACATCAAGATCTTAACAGATTCCTGAGACAATAGAATAACATCTTCTCAAAAGATTTTGGGTGAACTTTATGCCAAATGCTAATGCTTTATTCTGGGATATGGAACTGCAAAATCCAGAATGATAACAGGAGCCGGTTGACAAAGAGCCAGTTGACAAAGAATAACAACCATCTCCTGTAGGAATTCTGGGTATTTTTGCTGCAAATACTATCATAATGTTGCTGCTGATTAGAAATCTGTCTACAGTTGTGATATGGGAAATTACATAGTTTAAACAATTCTGCACTTCAACAAGTCAATCTTAAGTTTGGAGGCTTTAGCACTTTTGCACAAACACCCGTTGTTAGAGCCCTTTCACTCGTTGGAGGGGATATTCACTTGTTTTCTTTTTTCAGACTTTATTTCAATCAAGACTATCATTTCCGGTGGTGTTGGCAGTTGTGACACCTGACTTTTCAGCAAGTCTGTGATGTTTATTTTCAGCAAGTCTGTGATGTTCATCTTCATCCAATAAATTGATCTAAAATGTGGCCATTTGATAAATAGTAACTTTTGCATGGTCAGTGGTGTACTTCAGAAATGCCCAAATGAAAGTTTTTTTTGGATATTTTTATATGTCTGTGAATGTTACCAATGAATGACCTAGTCTCAAACACCTATTATCGCTACCGTAAAGAAGGAAAAGTTTATCAATCTACGGAAGAGGGCTTTGCAGCTGGCACCATTTATTATTATGTTGCCTCATCTAGTTTCAGCATCATATCTTGCATTCTGTTTATTGTTAAATTATTGCATCAACAAGAGGAGAGGATATAGACATTTAAGTCAAGGATTTATTGAAAGTCAAGCAGTCATTTGAGCTTGAACAGCTTATGTTCTCTCATGCTTGGGTGAAAGAATTGGGTAGCCGTCCTTATTCAATCCGCCTCACCGGAAAATATGCCGGAAAAATTTTTGCCCCTGTTTTTGGCATGTTTTTCAATGGTTTAAATATTTTTCGGCAATGTTTTTTCTGTTTTCTTCTGTTTTTCTGCCGACTATCTGTTTTTTGGCATGGGGGAGGGCGAATAAGGTCGGTCTCCCGAAAGAATAGTGATTGTTCAGATAAACTTGGGTGTTTTTTTTATGACGTCTTACTAGGCTAAGTTGTTGTACAGGTCTAGAGGCTTTCATAAATTCATAACCTCATTTGTTATGCCAACAAGCAAATGGTCCAACAAGCAAATGGTCCTACCTCTAGTAGTATGAATTCAAGACGAAGTAAGTCATATTTTCATGTAACACTTTCTTAGATGTTCTACCAAATAACCATATATTATACCAAACCCTAAACCTACAATAAGTAGGTCCGATCGCGCTACCTAGAATTCCCAGAATTCCCCTCAACCGTGAGCTCCCAGAGTTCCCCACGCACGATCGCTTACTGATCCCCAAGATCAACCTGAAGCCCAGCTTCAGAATTTCTAACACGAGAACTTGATACTGCAGTAGCAGTATTGCTTAAGAGCAGTCAGAAACACTCCAAGAACGGAACGTCTTTTTAAGCTAACATCAAATAATGAAGTAGCTTAGAACAGGTTGAATTGATTCCCAATCAATTCGCAATGGGTCAAAACCCCTAGCAGCACAAGACCAGGCTATCAGACAAGGCGGATTGCTTCAACAGCTTGCTCCAAAAGAAAACCGTGTGTTTCCCAAAACGCTCCCAGATCCGTTTATAGGGCCATTAGGGCCAAGATTAACTTGAGAAAGGCTTATGGGCCTTTTGCAGAGCAAACTCCGAGCTAGAATAGCTCAGATCCGAACACTTTTAGCTGATCTGGCCGCTTATAGCAGGCTACGATTAGAGAGAACCCAATTTGCCTTTTATTGGCCTTAGCCAATAAGGCAAGGCACGTCACTCCCCCAAAAACAAAGGTTTGCCTTGTCTTCAAGTTGATATCCTTGCAGCCAGTCAACCAATTTCAAACCATCCATTTTCTAGACCTCCTACTTGGGGACATAGTCAATTAAGAGGTGGGTTCTAAGCGTCGTTCAACTGCTCATCTTGTGCTCACAGATGATGAAGATAATGAAAAGTCTGGATCAAACAAGTCCCCCTTCCAAAGCTTTTGTTAGTGCAAAAAATAATCACTTCCAGCAAAATCCCGACTCTCTGTATGCTATGGAACCTGCAACTGGATCAACATCTGCCTCTTGCTGTAAAACATCGCTCCAATCTCCACACGCACATCTGCCTCTTGCTGTAAAACATCGCTCCAATCTCCACAAGCTGCTGCTGGGAAGAGTGCAATACATCTGACCTCCTTTGTTTTTGAGCTTGCCTTCCCATTTCTCGCCCAATACTAAAAAAACTAGCTCTAACTGAATATTTAAAAAATGGACCTACAAACCACCTCAAGAATTATTTCTTTCTCTCACCAAATATTTAGAAAAACCAGCACCAAAGGAATTTTGGATTCTTACAAGGAAGCAATACCACCCCAATATTGCTTTTAGGACTCAGCATGAATCAAAGCAGTGGGAGTGAGAGTGAGAGAAAGGGGCAAGAAAGAATGTGGCAAATGTGTTATAGGACAACGTTTGTGTTTAGAATTGAATTCTAGGATTCAATGGACCTATGAACCACCTTGGGGAGAGAGCGCATGGGGTAAAAACTTCTAGAGGGAGAGAGGGGGCAAGCGAGCAGAAACTCTATATAGAGAAAGGGTGGGTGAGCAGAGAGGACGGCGCTAGAGAGGGATGGAGATAAAAAGAAAAAAGTAATAACAAGAAGGGAGTTAAAAATTGTAACATAAAATATTGCTGCAAAAGCACAATGTTTCATTGTTTGTTACCACAAGTATACATTCAAAGTAAGCGATTAGTCATTATTTACTATTATTGATGAATTTCTATAATGAAAGGAGACTCTCTATTAGGTCTATGTTTAAAAATATGTAAGTTGACAAGACAGGTTATATGGTAAAGGTCATATTCAGAGCATATGTAGGAGTTTTTCCTTTACTTTCCTTAACAAGATTAATTTTCGTCTTCATTTGCACAGGTAGATGACATTTATCACTTGACAATTGTTTTCCATTCAAGCAACGCCTATCATTGCAAGATTTCGGAGGCATGTCGATTATGAATTTGCAAATTTTTGTCCACCAATGCATGCAGATGGAAAATGATTACTAAACGATGTCTTGAACTTATGCAAATACAACTACACAGGGTTGGAACTAAAGAAATGACGTCGCCGTGATAAATTTCTTGTAGAATAACCGACAATAACGTTGCCAAAAACTATTAGAGGTCATAAAAATAGATGCTCCATATGCCAAAATTGATTTTTTTGTGAAGACTATGTTTTCAAGCATGTGAAGACCGTGTTTTCTAGCTGAAAACATTCCATGTTATGCGGTATTGCAGGAGCCTCGATTTGATCAGGTAATCATTCCATAGAACTTCTAATATTCCATGTCTATTCTACAATTCTCGTTAATGGTCTGTCTGTAATAGACCCCATGGAAGACCATTGAGTAGACCTTACTGTGGCATTTCTTGTAACTTGGACAGTGTTCGGCCGACAATGAAAGACGCCCCCTAAGAATAAGTGCTAACTCCTGACTATGTCGACTCAGGTTCGACTTGGGTTCTTTACTCCCATTTAGGAATTACACTCCACTTAAATGTTCTTCAATGGAACTAAGAAATTTCTTACTTCAGATCTGTTGAAGCTTTTCCACATACCCAAGGTAAGGCCCCTAATATAAACCTTAGATGTGCCTTCCTATACAGATCATAAGGTAGACGATCAATTCTATAATGTGAGTAGATCCTCCATTGTCATTGGAAAACCTGTTCTTGGGTATTGAGATTAGAATGCAAGCTATTTGACCATAATCGAACAAACTAGATTACATGAATAGTAATTTTCTAGAAAATCAAAACATTTTGAATCCAAACTACAAATCCAAGCAGTTTGAAGGCAAATAACACAAGTTCAAAATAAAGAACTTGCAAAACTGCAAAATGACTAGTCATATTTATTGGAAGGGACTTAAAAAAGAAAAAGAAAACTGAAGACGCAAGAAGAGCTTAATCTTTAGTAGAATTTTACTCTGCTAGCACATATTTTAATGCATCATCTAAATCTTTGTTATGCTAAAGCTCTATTATATAGGATGTGATAGGAAAGCTACGCTCGTAAAGCTACACTCCTTAAGTAATCTGTCATTAGTTGTAAGGAAGGAAGGAAGGAAGGTTCTTTCATCGTCCGCGGAGGCCAATCGGCCTATGGGACCCAAATTACACGGGTGCAGCAAGCCCATTGCTACCCGGATTAAACCCCCTCCCCAGGAGGGAAAAACCGTCGCGACAACAAGCCTGCTGGCAGCTGTACAAATATACATATACACATGAATTCCCGTCACCTCATGTAGGTGCCCGGGGACAGAGGTGAGTCCGCAGATCCAAAACCTCCTGGAGGTAAGAGCCAAGGGATCGAGCGGCGGCGTCTTGAGTAGTAACTTCGTCGCGAGGCGGACCGGGTTGCACCAAGAGAGCGTGTAGCGAGCCGAATCGACTATAAATTTGGGCGGACTCACGGAAGGCATGGCTTTCATCCTCAACAACCCCGGTAACAACAAAAGCAAAGCTTTGTCTGGTGGCGGCTCTCCAACCCAGGGCCATCTCAAGCGAAGATGGTGGGCCTGTTGAATGGGCCAGCGATGATCCTGCGCTTCTTCATGGGCAGCGAAACGCGGTAGTAGAGCTGCGAGGCCTCGAACGAGGGGTGGGGTTTATGTGTTGTTTGTAGTGTGCCATCTTTACATTAGAGCATGGTGGTCCCAGAGCTTCCCGAAAACAAGGTCCAAATACCCCCTCGGCCTATCCCGGTAGGCGTCTGTGTTGCACTGGGCGCACCTATGTGCATCTCGTTCAGTAGCGCCCGATAGCTAGGCTCTCTTGTCCTTCCAACAAGCCTGAGTGGTTCTGCGGGCTCATCGCCCGCAGCGTAAGCCAAGTGAGGGCAGAGTGTCACCCATCTTTGGCCACCTTACGGAAATAAACAATATCGAGGGGCGCATCTTTGCGGGGACATGAATCTGTCTCTGCAACAAGATCCGATATGGGCGAGGGCTTGACCCCAAGTGCCCAGCGTCAAAAATGGCTTACGGATCTGCTCTAAGTCGTTCCAAATTAAGCCAAAGACACCCTTTGGGCCCCACACCTCGACCCCATCTGGAAGAAGCGGCTCCACTAGTGCCCGAGAACAAATGTGGCCCGGGTGGCCCCGGTCATGCTGACTACGCCACGTGACTATTGTTTTGCATTCGTCTGGCGCCTTCCAACTGCGGTCACCGAAGGCGAATGGATGCATCCCAATACGAGGGGCGGAAATTCCACCCCGGTACTTGTAGGCGGGTGTGACCTCTACCATCGCCCACGATAATAGAGCGGGAGGTAACTGGATGGCGATGAGGAGGATATGAGGACCACCTTAGTCTTGGCGGTTGACACACATGTCCGTCGCTGGCAAAATGTGTCCGGGGCATCTAGGTGTGCTGCATGCCCTCGGTGTATGGGCCAAGAGGTCCACATCATCGCATAGATGAGTTGCTTGGGATGACTGGTGCAAAGCGTATCACAGTCCCCATTGGCGACAAAGCCGGGCTTCCAAGCTGGTCAATGTAAAGTCAAAGAGGGTGGGTGAGAGGGACAACCTTGCCTAACTCCAATCTTTGGCGGCAAATGGCGTCGCCACGGTTGCATGCGGCCCGTGCAACTCTCAAATGCGATCAGGCCTGCTGCGTTCTCTTGATCCATAGGGAGCCCGGATGGTGCAATCGGCCCACAACTTTTCGAGGGCAGCCGTGTCGAAAGCTTTTTGCAAAGTCCACAAAGCAATGAAGATAGAGGTCCTCCACGGTTCTGCTTGTCCTCAACCGGGCCACGAGTGTGAAGATGTGATCAATGGTCGAATGTCGAGGTCGGGCTTTGCACAGGTGAGTGCCACGACTTCCCGTACCTCTGCCCATCTGGTTTTCTTTGTTCGAGAATGGCGGCGCCGCGGCTTGGCAAACACCTTGGTGACCATGATGGTTCGGTCGGTGTTGTAAATCTTGCTCCCATTACCTTTGCCGTGATGTTCCCGTAGGCTGTGGCGGCTGCCAGTACCCTATGCGAGAAAGTTCTCGGTGGAAATCTAGTAGGCGAGCATTTCTCCTTGGTGCCTTACCCGGTACCTTGTCGTTGTTTCCTTGAGGAAGGCGGTAATGGCTGGTGGCTTTGAGCTCAGCGTGTCACGATCCGCGATGAGGCGGAGTGTCGCGTTTGCGTTCCTTACACTCGGCATCAAACCATACATTACAGCGGAAGGTTCGCGGCCTCGATCTCTGGGTGTGGGGGAGGTCTCCCCAAAGCACACAATGCGCCCCAATGCGTGGTCTGGCGTGGGGGCGCAAGCTGCGGCATCATCATCCGCGAGGGGGGCCGCATGGCATGTTCCACCCACCGCGCATTGAAGTCTCAAAGGAGCATGACTCTGCCCATCCGGCTTGTCTTTTTGTATGTCATCATATAGATCGACATCTGGGTCCATCTGTCCACCTCGGGTGGTTGTGATAGAAGGGACTCTGCGCATGGGGAAAGTAGCAAGTAGCTAGGAAGAGGGATCTCATGGCGTGGTGCACGGACCCACAAGTAGCGGTTATATGCAGTCGGTCTTGTGGAGGAAACCAAATGTGCCAAGGCTACCCGTAGTAGCGAGGCAACCCCACCGTGCCGCGTCTCCTGTACAACCATTGAACAGCGAAAAAATCTTTGGTACCACTGGCGGTCGGGCGACCTATGGCACAGGTGTTCCCATGTCTCCATAAGGAAGATGAGGTCCATGTCCGCGACTCTTGGTGTCGCGACTTACGTTCTCACGAAAGTGCGGGCTCGGCTCTTGCAAGGCTTGGCCTGTCTTGCCATCTCCCGGCGTCGCGATCGCATGTTGTTCATCGCCTGCTGCACGGAAGCCCTTGCCTTCTTTGGGCAATGGCCAATCGAGCTCTGCATTTCGGTCCGTGCCAAATCCTTCTCCGAAGAAGCTTCGATCTTTGCACGGTTAACTTCCAAAGGCGACTGCAACCTCTGTCTTCGGCGGTAGCCTCCTCAACTTCAATTGGAGTGTGGCACGTGTGTCTTGTAGTGCCATGGCATTGGCCTCATCGACCTCGATGGGGGTGAGGCGTGATTACAGAATTAATGCGGCGTATTGCCGGTCCACAATCTGTCTCGCGGTGTCGAGGGTATCCGCAGAGCTGCATGTCTGCGAGCACACGCGATCTTCTTTGTCTCTCGAGAGTGCACCAAGCGGATCTTTGTCGTCCACCGGTGTGCTTGGGTCTCCAACTTCGGTGATCTGTTGTTTTGCTATCACCAGCTGTGCAGCAACCGTGGGATGTTCGCGGACTCCATCTCGATCTCAAGCCCCTTAATCACGGGCACTAATAACCTCAACCCGGCTTGGATGGCGGCCCAAGGTTACGCCAATGGAGGGCCTGCTTGAGTGGCGAGCAACTTCCGTCTGCTTAGAGGCGGCACAGGCGTGGGCCTTGGCCCGAGGCCTCCTTCTTCATGGAGGATGTCTCTCCCTTGCCCATTCGCGTGCGCGCGGGGCGCTTCCTTGTTGGCCCTTCTTGGTTTTCCCAGGCGGGCTCGGCTGCTGCGGGAGGTCGGCGGTGTCTTTGGGGTTTGCAGGGTGGGGTGTTGTGGTGCAGCCAGAAGTTCACACCTTTAGGGGTGAGTCAGGACAGGGGCATACGTGGCCATGACTTGGGGTATGTGCGTAAAGCAAAGGTTTAGATAGGCTATGGCGGGGGCTTGTCGGTCTGGCGGGGGTTAAAGCGGTTGTGGCGGTGTGGCCGGGCTAAGGCAAGGCCAAGAGAAGGCGATTGGTTGGGCTATGGCAATGTCAGGCAAATGTTGGAGCCTAGCTCAATATTATTCCGTGCGCTGACTTCCAAAGGCAGTGGGGTCTCTGGATGCACTATATTGGGCAGGAAGAATAACAAATAAAAGATGCCTTTGCTAGATATTATTTTGAACTTAGCCAAACTAAAAGCACGCATCGACTTTTCTTCACGAATCCCATGTGCCTTCGTGATCATCTTTTTGCATACCAAAATATGAATTGAATAGAATAGAGGACTATTTTTTTGACAACTAGAATACTATCTAATAATAGTCATATCGGTAAGGAAAAAATGATAAACTAGCCGGTTAAAAAAATAAAGCTCTCGACCTAAATTAGATGACATGAATACTTGCAAAACTTGGTCTATGTTCCCGACATAAGCAAGTTCTCAATGCACTCGTGAGTGAGCTTCCGTTAATGCTAATTAGAAAAGAAATACGGCAAAATAAATAAATAAATAAATATCTGAAGATGCTAAAAGACAATATTAGTAAATGAGTCTTTTTACTTTGCATCTCACATTGTTCCATCTTTTTTTTTTTTTGAAGGACAAAACAAAGTTTATTAATCAAAAATAGAAATTAAAAAATGTACATATCTCATCTAGCCGTGTAAGAACAATAAGATGCCCCAGAAAGACGAGTGAAGCACTATATACACGTTGAAATATTTATTCCTAGCATTGTCGAGCACACACGTTACTCTTAATGGACTATCAAGAATGAGTTGGCAAACATGTCAACTCATGAGTATAGCATGTTTAATAATACATGCTATACCGTATCATCCCTACATATTCTAGATAGTTACAGCCAAGTCTCATGTCTACTAGTTCTATTTATTATTTCTTAAGGGATGTGTTATTTCTTCCACTTGCTTAATGAAGTGGGAAGGCAACTTCGATCAATGTCAATGGTTACATTTCCTCATCAAACAAATCTTTGAATCAAAATGGACATATACACCATTATTTGAATAATTTAACAATTCAGGTTGTTAAGTTTGTAAGTGCTATTAAGAAACAATCGTGTTGTTCTGACAAAACAAGCTATCAATATAATAATGTATATGGAGGGGTACAAACTAGATTTTATTCAATCTTTACTGAGAGAAATACATGACAAGGATGGAATCAATTATTAATTGGCTAGAAGGTGAATATAATAGCATTTGGAATAAATTGGAGGAAATTTTACTTCACCATACGAGTTTTTCACAATTTCCACGATCTCTTTGAATGCCTTATTCTTTGGAATAAAAATAGCATCACTATTATTATTATCACCTACCGTGAACGAGCATAAAGCAAAAAAAATTATGTTCTAGATAGTAAATGCCGCCACATTAACTCATGACTAGAAGAGGAAATTAATACCAAATATCTATCACAAACGTGTTAGACAAGGGCCCAATGCATTCACGACCTATATGGTCCAAACGTCGATAAAGTAGTAAGATCTGCTCCTTCTACCAAAAGGCTTTTGTACTTGAAACGCTTAAGAAAGCTAATATTGCATCTTCTTTTCCGCCGCGTGTTTTTTGTTGTATGATTTACATATGATTGTCATTATGAGCAAAATGGGCATCCTCTACTTTGCCCTCTTGTTTGGGGTTATAACAATTTCTTGTAATGCAAATGTTGAAGGTAAGCTCTGCACCTTAGTTGGGTTACACGATGATGGCGCTGATTTGTTCTCTTTTTCCTTTTTATGTTTTTCCCTTGCAGCTGATGCATTGCTTGCCATAAAAAAAAAGGTCGGTGCCAACAATTTTAATTTGGATTCATGGAACGGCACTGATCCATGTAAAGGTTGGGCTGGAGTTACATGTACTGGAGGCAACGTTACCACGCTGTGAGTTTTCTTATTTCTTCTTGTATTGTTCTTCTATGAAATCCTCAACATTCATGCAAAATTCATATATATTCACGAGAATCTCAAATTGCAGATTATTGGTAATTCTGGCTTGGTGGCAGGGCATTAAGTATTTCTTGTGTAAATGGGATCGACCTACCAACCTTGTATTCTTTTGCACTTCAATAAACATATTTAATGAATATTCTTTGAATTCAACTTGCTTAATAGCCACCTAAAAGCTTAATGCACTATGAGTTAAAAACTCCAAACTTCCCATGGGTAACTCTTAAGGAAGTGATAATGGACTGAGGGCTATTATGGTACTTATGGGAAAATGTGCGGTTTAAGAAATGGCCATAATTTGATGTAGCTGCATCTCTTCCATTATTTTTTAACCTTACTTCTCTACAAGTGTAATTCACAATCAACTGACTGATAATATAGTTGCAATAATAAATATATTATTATAATTGTTTATGCAGAAACTTAACAAAGGGTGGTCTAGTTGGACAAATACCAGCAGAAATAGGAAGCTTGATACACTTACGGATCCTTGATCTTCAAAGCAACAGTTTGACAGGAGATATACCTAGCTCTTTTTCACAGTTGGTCAACCTCCAGGCATTGTATGTATCATCTCCCTCCTTCTATTCCTTCTTCTTCGTGTTCTCTCTGTTCTGCCTCTGTTGATGATAAAACTCATTTTAACTAATTCTCTCTCTATATTTAGTGTAATATACCATTTGACTTCTCATCCATAGACTACTTGGCCTGTAAATGGACATTACTCGTCCTCTCCACCTCCTTCCCACTTATTTATTACTCTATAAACATTGCAATTTAATTCAACTAAAAAGTCATATTTTAAATGAGCCATACATGCTTAAGAGGCATTACTTCATGCATTTTATTGAATTGCTCTATGTTAAGAAACAATTCATTAGGAAAAGAGTGGGTTTTGGTATCTTAGGTGGGGATATCTAAAGATGTAACTGTTATAGCTTCTATTTCTTTTTTCGGTGGTAATTTTGACTAAAGTTTTCAGCCATTTCGATGCTAAAAAAAAAAACACATCAGGGGGATTACTCATTCTATCACTCTCGTCAAAAATCATCGTGAGGTTGAGAATGTGCCTTCTTTCTTTTTTTTTATTTGAGAGAGAGGGGGGGAGGGAGGGAGGGAGGGAGGGGGGGGAGGAGGGAGAGAAGAAGAAGAAGAAGAAGTAAAGTATATTACGTCCATTGGAGGCCTAATAGGCCTATTAGACGACATAAAAAAGTAGATGAGTCTCTGAGTCCTCATCTAGCTCACCACTCTCACCCAAACTAGCATTCTCTTTACACAGTTTTCCCTAAATTGTAAAAATTCTAGCAAATATGCTCCTATTGTACTCCCGTCTATGTTGAAAAAACTTTGAAGGTCTTCAACTTATATACCATACTTGTCTCGGATGCATGTGTAAGCATCGCAAGTAAGCAAAGCATGTTCCTCGTCCTCAACCTTATCTTCCCAATAGACCTGACAATATCTTTCAGTTCTAGGTATAATATGTCCCCATCTTTCTATTTCCACATCCCAAATGGTGTGAACTAAGGCAAATCCTGCTAATTGCATGCCCTTTTTGTACTGAGATATTTTCTGACAAATATCTTGCTTTCTCTAAATTTGGATTCAAATTCTGTTTATAAAGAATCATTTTGGTTTTAGGTTGCAGCCATAATTTCCTCTGAATTTTATCAAAGACCCACTTCCTTAGATTGGTCTCTACCAAAACCGCTTCATTCCACTGAATATTCCATTTATGGAGCCACCTCTTTACATAATTGAATCACCCCTTATCTCTACTAGACAATAGTGCCATATGAGGGATTATAGTGCCATCCATATCCATATGTATCAATTTTTATTAGCCTCATAAGCTGAACCACCTTTATACACTAGCACTACTCTGTTTAACTGCCATTCAAGTGGAAATCCTTCTGACATGGCATATGTAAATAATTTTGCAATGACCTGATGTATGCTCTTTACTGCCCATTTTAGATGCTCTACGCGTAGCCCAGATAAGTCTTTTGATTTACCATTTGCCAAGTAATATATGACTTCATCTACTTCTTCCTTTGTAATGGCAAGCTCAGACCTTATACTGCTTGCTACAGGAATGCCCTCACATTTATGCAAGCTGACCACATGGTCCCAGATTTCACCAGCTGCGAGAAGGATATCCCTTTTTCTATTCCATCTTAATGCATTCTAAAAGGATTTGGGTTCAACAAAGTACTTTTCGCACAACTCTAAACGAGGTGCACCTTGAACTATTACAATCGTCGGATTCATCGATCCTACGACCCAGATCGTATGTTGGGGTCTCTGGGCACCTCTCGTTTCGCTTATAGTTATTTATGATTGGAGGCGCTTATGATTTTGAAATATGAAATACGATTTCCTCTAAGGTTTTGAAGAAATATCGAACCTCTATACGATTTTGCCTAAGATTTTAGAATATGAAATACGGTAGCTCGAACCTCTACCAAAATAATTCAATGTTCTAACTAAAACTACTTTAACCGATATACCTAGCGAGCTAACGCGATTATTTTTTATCTTCAATCTATGTTTTTTTTTTTATATAACTTATTCGATTGTTTTAGGAATATATGGCCTATGATTTCAGAAATTGTTATTTTTACATCCATATCAAATCCCCCCTGGAACCCCCAGTTATTTTGCTACATATGGCACAACTCGTCTTGTCGTCTTTGTATAAATCGTCTTTTCTTGAGTCTAACCATCTTCTTGTAAAGCGTTTTGAACTGATCTTTATGAGCTACATCAACATGCTTAGTTGTGTGTGTGTGTGTGTGTGTGTGTGTGTGTGTGTGTGTGTGTGTGTGTGTGTGTGTGTGTGTGTGTGTGTGTGTGTGTGTGAGAGAGAGAGAGAGAGAGAGAGAGAGAGAGAGAGAGAGAGAGAGAATGAAATATGTATTTAATAAGTTTGAAGACCACTAGGCCTATGAGACGTTCAAAACTAGGCAAGCATTCTTCGTGCATATCCATTTGCACTTTGCATTAACTCCTAATTCTGTTCTGAAAAATCTCATCTGAAACTTTTCTACTTTTTTTCAAGTTTCTTCTGCTAGTCCAGGTGCCCACACCCTTTATATAGCATTTTCTTGAACTCAAAATTCCAAATATCAGCATTTGCACTCCTACATTGCATGCTATATAAGGCCTTTAGCCCACCATTTACCCTTTGGTCCATTGCTTGATGATGTTTTTCATCCTCCACTGACCTGTACCACACAGCACGTGTGATACTGTACCATCGACCCACTTCGACACTCAAATGATGTGAACTTAAGTGAAAACGACATATATTATGCCGCTTCTCATGGGACACTCCCTCGTGTAGATACGACATTTCCTGCAAGCCTGGATTCATTATCTGTAGTATAACATCTTTGGCCCTAGATTGGACCACAACTTATTTCCTATTGCGCACACAACCCATTTTCTAATCTCCTTCTTGTGCTTGTGTAGATCTACAATATAAAGCCCCCAGTTTTGTAGCCATGTGATACTATCTGCATACCATCCCTTCTCAAAGCTTCCGCGCAAGGGCAAACGTGGAAATCTATCTTCTTCCATATCGCCCAGTCGAGCCAGGTATGATAAAAAACCACATAAAGCTTTATACTCCAGTGATATCACACCACATTCCACTAGCATTATTTCATAGGGTATCTACAGTTTTACCCCTAATTACATGAAGAAAATTTTTACGAATTAAGCTCCATTTTACGTGAAAGTTCTAAAGAAAGCACACTCCTATGCTTGGCGTCCATACGGGATCCGCGAGTGCACTAGTGATTTAAAAGCATCTTTTTAAGATTGAATTTCCAAATGTCAGTTACCACATTTGTTTTGCTTAGCAAAAGAGCTTTTAGTCCACCATTTGTTCTTTGCTCAATTGTCTGATTCCATTTAAAATTCTTTTCCATCACCAATCCCAAATACTTAAGATGATACAATTTCCAATGGTTGCCCCTTATAGGAAAAGGCATACTAGTTGTCTAGTGTTGTGCCATATAGAACCACTTTGGTTTTATTTAAATTCACCTCTAGCCCCTTATTATCACAAAGGCGGAGACATCAAATGCTTTTGCAGCTCTTGTCTACTTAGGTGATACTAGAACTATATCATCAGCATATAAGAGAAGTGCCATGATAGAGCTTGCAATAGTAGTTCCTTCCCCTCCAAAATCCAGGATCCACTTCTCTAATTCATCAATAAATATGCCAAACAAAGTTGGCAACATGGGGCACTCTTGCTTAACCTCAACATTGCTCTCTACTAGTTCCAGACACTACTCTGGTAGCAGGAAACAAAGCTGCACCAATACATATTCATATAGCTGCATTACAACATTTCTATAATGCACAGGCACCTCAATGTTTTCTAGCGTTTCCATAAAGTGTCTCTTCGGACGGTGTCAAAAGCCTTCATACAATCTACAAAGGCCGCAAAGAGGGGTTTTCTTTTACCTTTAACAAAATCCAGCATAACTCTAAATGTAACCAAACGATCCACTCTAGACCTTTTAGGCCTGAATCCCTCTTGTCCCCCATCTCTCACCCCATTAGCTTCAGCTCAACCACTGATTTTCATTTCCACAATAGTGGCAAACAACTTGGCAAATGGAGCTGCTAACCATAATCATGCGATAATTGTTGGGGTCTTTAGCATCACCTATTTTGAGTATAGGAATCACTCCCAGGACTTGGAAAAACCATCTTTGCATACCATATTCAATAGAGTTGTAAGAGTGACAACAATCCGTGGCCCAGCCCATTTAAGCATTTCAACTACCAGGCCTAGAGCATCTGCAGCCTTACCAGTGGATAATTTCTCTAGATCATTTGCTATATCATCTCTAAAAGACACAATGTTTTCCAAGCCAAATACTGCAACATCATTTCATTGACCTTCCATATAATAGAGTTTATGTACCTGGTGCAATAAATCTTCTGCAAACACTTGTAAGGATTTATGATCAGTGACTTTCAATTTATTCCAGAATTTTTTTGGGTCTGATATCAGATTTGCCACCATTTCTTCTTGCTTAAGACTGAGAAAATCTCTCTTCTTGCGTTTGACCACACTTTTAAACTCTTTCAGCAATGTTAACCTTACCATTCCTGTTGCAGCTGTATATTGCCTTCTTTTCTTTTGCATTATAGATCAAACCAGCCATTACATGGAAGACCCTTAGTCTCTTACTTTTGAAATAAAAGCATTTACTGCGACATCAAAATTAGAGGTTAAAGCACCACTAAATGCTTTTTGCTTCACGGGGCCATATTATCGTGAGGAATGAGTTTCATATAGTGGCATATCTTGATCTTTTTTTTTGAAATTTTGGTTTGGTTATGACATTCTTACTGCTTAGAACATGCATGGCAATAGGTACGTGATCAGATTCTCCTCTGCCATCATATACAAAGAGTGTTTGTATGTGTTCTCTAAGATGCGCTCCTGCCAAAACATAATCTACAATACTGCATCCTTTACAGGTATATTTTCCTGAATGAGAAAATTTGTCTATGCCATTATATATCATTAGGTTCAGACTACTGCACATATGAAGCAATAGGTTACCCATTGGAGTGGCCCACCACTCTGTATCATCAGATTTTCTAGCCCGTCCAGCATGTTGTAATTTAGATTCATCATATTGTGCCATCCAAAGAGGGTCCTCTTCTCCGCTACTTAGAGCAACATGTTTATTAGCGGTTCTACCATTGAAATCCCCGAGGAGCATTGTGTCACCTGTGTTCATAAAATTTTGTGCAATGTCTGTTCCAATTTCACGAAATGGATATCTATTATATATAGCTTTACTAAGTGGTGGAAAATAGCATCACACATACATATAGAGTTAGACTTGCTCCGGGCAACTAAACCCATATATATTGTTTAGTGTGCTTGTTTTTACGGCCAAACTAGCCCCTAACAAGCGTAGTTCTTGCCACGAGATAATTGTCTCCACGTTATCTCTCATGCATATCGATAAAAAATTCTCTGCATAAACCATATACAGCGAGATAAAAATTATCAAGCATGTGGTGACCACGAGAGATGAGAAAATGAAATGAAATGAAATGTTATTACGTCTGCGGAGACCTCATAAGTCTATAAGACAATCAAAGTGTAATTCCATCAGTTCTTATGAGAAATCCTCATATAGGACTTCCTCAGCTCTCTCCTCATAATCATCAATGTCATCAATATCAAAAGACAAATTTCTCTCTACATATGTGTCTCTACATTTTAAAATATCAATAATGAAAGCACCTACTACATTTGCATCTAAAGTAAATAAGCGGAATAGACTCTCTACTTTGATGTTGTATTGAGCTCTCAATAGCTCGTACGCAGGGCATACCAGCAACACATGATTCTCATCCTCTACCTCTGCACCTCCACAAACCTTGCATGTTACGCATTCTCTAGGTAAGTTGCTCCAAGCCCGACTTCCACACCCGACCTATGTGAGCTGAGGCGGGCCCGGTGATAGCATGCCTCTTACCTATAGATATGTTCTCCTGTAGATGCTTAGCCTGCATTAAATTGGGATTCATATTCAATCTATACAAACACATCTTGGTTGGTGGATTACGCCATAATTTATCTATTACCTTCTTTTTGACCCATTGCACGACATCACCATCATACAACGATGCATCCTCGGTGTAATGTCCCATCTTTTTAGCCAAGGCGGTATGTCGCATACCACCCTAAAACTCAAGACTAGACATCATGGCATTATGTGGAATCCGATCATCTGTTTGTTTGTTCAACTTTCTCACATATCGGATACATCTGACAATTGCTTCACCTTCGATGAGAGAGATGAAATAAAATGAAATGAAATAAAATGTATATATGTATATATGATATGTCTACTGAGACCACCGAGGTCTATGAGATGTTCAAAATCGTACATTCAACATTGTAAAGAATATCTTCTAATGCATCTTGAGAAAATGCATCGAGCTCTCCCCCTCATCTTCCTCTTTCTCAATACCACGGTAACCTTTAGCACATTCTCCCTTTGTTCCATCATTTCAATTATAAAATTACACGTGATGTTTCCTGAGAGACCCAAAAATGCAACCAAATCCTTACAATCAATTTGATACCTATGGCGAAGACCTACATACTGTGGGCAATGCAGGAGAAAATGTGCCTCATCTTCAATTTCTTCCATATCGCATAGTTTACATATCCTCTGAGCTCATGAGGTATGTTGCTCCATTTACCCACTTCCACTCCCAATCAGTGTGAACTGAGCCTTAGTCTACTAATTGCATGTCTACATTTTACTGGTACCCCTTCCCTCAAATATCACGGTTTGTTGAAGAAAATTGATGAGCTGTTTTATAATATGTTTTCTTCACTTCTAGGACACATCCGCGATCTCTCAATCACGTGTTCCTGTACCCAAGCCCTAATTCTCCTCGTTGGATATGTAAATCATTACAATCCAATCCCCATTTTCTCATCCAAGCCCCTGCACCACACCTCTATCGAAATCTGCGATAGTCCCACCAGTTTCGGAACTGGCATCCGAGTCTGAATCATTCTGTCCAGATGTGGACATGGCTAAAACAGGTTTTTTTAATGCTTTCTTTGCATTGGTAACATTAACATCCTTGGACGCATCCCTGTTCCTTTATTACGGGGACCCACGGAAGACCAACCCCATCTCCCTTCTTTGCCCTAGTCTTGGTAAGCCATTTCCAACACCATCAACAGTCCCGAAAAATGCCAATTACAGACTGTCAAACTGATTCAAAAGTATTGATGTTATCGCCGTTGGAAAGAGCTCGAAATAAGCTTTCCAGCGAGGCCCAACCACGTTGCAATCGACCGCGTATGTGAGAGCTATGGCTTCTTTCCTCGAAACCCCAGTTCCTCGAGAGAAACCACAGCACCCGGCGAGAGAGAGAGAGAGAGAGAGAGAGAGAGAGAGAGAGAGAGAGAGAGAGAGAGAGAGAGAGAGAGAGAGAGAGAGATGAAATGTTGTATTTATTACGTCTGCAGACCACCAGGTCTATGAGACGATCAATATGTACACTCAACATTGTAAAAGATATCCTCTAATGCATCCTCTGACAAAAATGCATTAGACTCCTCCCAACTCTCTTCCGTTATAGCACTATTGCCTATGTTGTTTAAACAGTGTTCTCTATGAGTCAACAACTCCTTTAGATACTTTCCAATCTGATGCCGAGGCAATTCAAAGAATTCCTGTAATGAGTTTGAATGTATGCTATACTTATGTCGGATCCCCTCATATGAAGGGCATCTTATGAGGGCATACAGCTCATTCTCAACTTCTTGCATATTGCATAACATGCAAAATCTCAATTCATGAGGAATATTACTCCAACGTCCTACTTCCACCCCAAGTCTATGAGATCTAAGCCTCATCCTGCTTATCCTATGTCTCGCGCTTCGGGACAGATTCTCCTGAAGGTATTTGGCTTCTTGGAGTGTAGGGTTTATGTATTTTCTGTAAAACTCTTTTTTTTTTTTACGGGACCCTCCAATTCCTTCTAATGAGATGGTCATACACCCATCCTCTAATGTTTGATCGATTCTCTTGTGGATGTAGAATGTCTAAACCCCACTTCCTCATCCATTCCATAAGATCCGCATATACCATCCTTTATTTACGGTCTCTTCCAAAGATAATCTTGGCAAGGTCTCTTCCATCATATCAAAACATATCTTACAAAGGTATGTAAGAGTTTTACCTGGCGACTCAGACCTCTAGTGGTATCATACCACATTCCATAACAACATATCATATGGGATCACGAGCATTAGTGCCTAGTTCCGTCTCAAAAATTTTTTTTTTACCTTCTCAATGTTCTTCCAAGAATCTGCGATAGGCTGGACCCCATACTTCACATCCATACAACAAAGCTGTCCTTTAAGCACCGCGAAATAAGGTGCATTTCAAGCCAAAATCCCATATCTCTGCTTTCCCACTTTTACTTTGCATGCTATATAGGGCTTTCAAGCCTCCATTCACCGTGTGCTCAACAGCAAGGTTCCAACTATGCCCTTTGTCTACATGTATCCCTAAGTATTTATATGAGGATACAATTTCCACCTTCTCCCCTCGGTAGCAGGAATTCAAATGATCCACTTTATTGGTTCCAAAAACCATCATCGTAGTCTTCGACATATTCACCCGCATACTTTTCTGGTCACAAAAGTGAGCCAATGCGTCTAAATGCTTCTGCATGCCTGCAACTGTGCGAGAGAAGAAGAACCACATCATCAGCATATAAGAGCAACAAGACCACATAGTTTGACAGTGGAGAGCTGTCCCCGCCATACTCCATTATCCAAGCCTCCAGTTGGTCTATGAATAAACCAAATAGAACTGGCGATAAGGGGCAACCTTGCTTCACCCCGATATTGCTTTCTACTAATTCCGTGCACTTTTCAATGTAAGGGGATGATAATTGCACTAAAACTTTCTCATAGAGTAGTTTTACTGCCTGCCTTAGCTCAATCGGTACCCCCAAGTTTTCCTTCCTCTCTCATAGATGAGCAGGGGATCTTATGTAGAATGCCTTGGCATAGTCTACAAAAAGGGCATAAAGTGGTTTCTCTTCCCTTTAAGCGAATCAATCATAGCGCGCAAAGTGACCAAATGGTCTCTTTGTGGATTTTTTAGGCCTAAAGCACCTTGCCCAATGGCTCTAACATTATGTGCTTAGCCGACCAAGCTCAACTTATTGTTTAACATGGCGGCAAACAATTTGGCATATAAGTTGCTTACGAGAATCATTTGATAATTTCTGGGTCACCCTCATCCCGTTTTTGTAAAGGGAATGACTCTATTTAATTGCCATGTTAGGTAGGAATCCTCCATTCAAAACCGAGTTAAGCGAGACAACAACGCTACATGTCTTGATTTGCACGCCCATTTAAACATTTACGCAACCAGCCCTATTGCATCGGCCGCTTTCCCATTGGCAAGATTACTCGGTCCCTCTCCTAAATCTTCCAATGTGAAGCCCCAAGTAAATGTTTTGCAAATGATCAATATTTCATTTTTTCATTAACATCCGACATATGGTAGAGTTTCGCGTGCCAGTCGATCAATGTCTCACGGGTCCAAATGTGCCTCTTGTTGCATTTTAGGTTTAAGCTCATTCCAGAACCGTTTGGGATTTGCTATGGTGTCCTTGATCAAATCTTGTTGTCTCTGATAAACATACTTTTTCTTTTTCGACTTGGTCAATGCCATGTATTCTTCTTTGAGTCTCTGTCTAGCTGCCCCTTTTGCTTTTTTGTATGCTTCCCTTTTTTCTTTGCATGATGCATCAAACCAGTTGTTGCATGGTAACCCTTTCAATTTTCTACGTGAGACAAAATGGTCACTAGCCACACCCAATACCATATCTGCCAGTTTCTCACTTAGTGCCTCAATATCTGTGGGCCAGCTTATCTCAGATGCTTTTGCTTCACATTTCTCCATGTACTTTTTAAGCCTTATGATGGTTAGATGCGTATCACGGGCTTGAAGACATTGCGGTCTTGATTGTATTCAAATTTCTTTGTGTTTATCGATTGCTAGTGGAGCGTGATCGAGATCTTCTCCATCTCTTCCCCTATAGATATATGCCCCACGATCCACAAAGCCCGAGGCTTTAGCAAGAACAAGGTCAACAACACTAGCATACGCATGTGCATTTATACGTGCCGGGAAATATCCGTGTACCATTATATATCAATAAGTCTAGCCCACTACACATATTGAGTACATGCTTTCCTTGAGGCGTAGGCCATCTCATTCTGTTTGCAGTAGTTCTATGGACAACCCTTTTGGTACATCTCTGTGTCATCAAACATTTCAACCCACATGGATTCCCCTTCCAAAGGCGGCTAAAAAAGGCTTGCTTAATGTATCGCCCATTAAAGTCACCTAGTAAGATAACGTCACCTAGCGACATCAAAGAAAGAGCATCTTGTTCCAAACTAAAGAAGGGGTCGTCTCTGTCTAAGTGTTCTGTATTATACACTGACGATTCTCTTGGAGGAAAATAACATCCTGCCACAAAAATCTAACCTTTTAAACCATGTATTTCAACCCAGATATGTTGCTTTGAATCCACTCCAACTATTTTGACCATTTTTTTCCAAGTGAGATCTTACATAGCATGCTATCCGCCATGGCCCTTTAAGAAACCTTTATTATACCAGACGAGTGTAACAAAATGAATCCTTGTATGTCGGGTAAACTTTTCTCTTCATTTTCTCATGTTTTCAGAAAAAACAGGATATCTACGTTTGCAAATAAATCATCTACTACCTCTATTTTATACTGACTAATAGAGTTAATATTCCAACAAATTATCTTTGATGGTCTAAACTTACCTATGTTTCATCTTGATTCTCCACTACCACCATGCCTCGTCTCCAAGATGCCTTTTTCCCTGCTTGCTTTGCTTCCTTGAAGATCTGCAATTGTTCCTTGTGTTCTTGAAGTTGTTTTTTGGTAAGGTCGTCATTGATCCAAATTTTTTTCCACTTGAGCATGGTTTTCTTTTTCGATATGCTGATCTTGTCCTATCTGGAGCCCAATTTAACAATGATGTGCCTGTCTCTGTCACTTTGCTTTCCAATCCGAAATGCATCTACAATATTGTTATCTGTCAGCTGAAGTCGTTCGCACAAAAAAACTGGACAATGTCTCTGGTTCTCTCCCTTGCTTGTTCGGGTATGCCAATAAAGCGAATGTTCAGTGCTTTCTCTTTCTTTTCTTGTTCTTCCATAAAGGATGCCAATGGATTTTGAATTATGGTGACATCCGTGTTCATGGGTCTTGTTTCTGTGTCATCAATTTCGCTATCAGCATCCTTTGTTAAGTGAGCTCTTGTTTAAACTTTTTAAATTCGGATGTAATTCTTGCTTAAATTGCTCAAACTCAGAACATCCTGCTTTGGCATTTCTCTAATTTCGTTTCTACATGAGCAAGCGAAAAATTCTTCAAATCACTGACCATATTTTGGATAGAGCCTTCCATTGATGATTTCATTGAGATCGTAGAGGCCTCCATAGCTGTCCTCATCTGCAACACTGCTTCCATCAGATCCTTTTTTGTAACTCCATTTTTGTGGGATCGCCCTCTTCGGCTACCACGGCCGGGGCGGCTACTGCAGCAGGGCTCTCACCCGTGATGGGTTTCTTCTTGGGCCACGTGCCATCATGGATGGTTGTGCGGGGAGGAGGCGGGGGAGAAAACCCTCTTTGGGGAGGGAGGGAGGATGTGTGTAACACCTTAGCAATAGCTAAACCCAATAAAGCCAAATCTTAACAGCATAAATGTAAGATAGTAATAGAAATAAGACCGTAAAATATTCCCTTAAAGTAAACTAAATAACATTCAGAACAACAGAACAATTTACTCCCTTCTACGAAGGCAACTCCTGTTGTTCAAATACACCAAAGATCAAGGTCTTTGCTATTACCTGCATCCATGGAAAGCAAACAAATGAAGTTAGTTAACTAATCAGTGTATTACGGATGTAAATTGCAGAACCACTTGTTATCGATGTCAGATCTTTTAAGTATTTATGAATGCAAAACATGGTCCAGAAAGAATTAAACTAGTAAGTTATATTGTAGCACATATTTAGATTGCATTAGCATAAGTTCGCTACCAAACTTGGAGCTTAATGCAAGACATTAACAGAACAACCCTTTCATAAGAATCATTGTGCGCTGCATTGCCTTCAGTACATGATAAAAAACATAAGTCATATCATGATAAAGGTAGAAAAACCATAAACAATATTATAGAGAGGCATGTGCAGATCTGCAAATACGAGACTTTTGTTTGGCACTAAATGGTAAGCATTCCATCGGATTTGAATTTAGAAATCGGCAGTTCCATCTGTCAATGGGTCTGATAAAATGCTAGAATCCTAATCGATGAAGAGAAAATAATTATCCAATTTAGCTCGTTTCTAATTTTTGCCAGTATTATACGGCTTTTCAAAAATGGCATACTTGAGAGAGAGAGAGAGAATAGAAAAGAATAGAATGTTGATTATTTCGTTCAGGCCTAGAAGACATAACAACAAGGAAATATGTACAAGCGTCAATCATGAAAGTTCTATTTCCAAAGTGCCTTCAATGGAGGCATCATTGGACTCTCTACTCTCATCTTCATCATATAAATCAAGTAAATGTTTATAATTTGAAATAGACATCTCTACATTTTAAGCACCTCTATTAGAAAGTCTCAATAGTGGTAGCTTCAAGCGCCAAAAAATTCAAGCGTTTTAACATTAGTGGCGGAATGTCATGCCTTATGTTACGATAGGCAAGGCGGTGGTATCAAGCGTTCTTCATCCTCAATCTAATCGCCATAGCATACTTTGCATGTTCTTCTACATGAGGAAGATTCCCCAATCTTCCTACATTCCCAAATGGTGAGAGCTAAGCCTTAATGCGCTTACGGTTTGCCTTTTGTATGGAGAGATTTTTTGCTAAGTCGGTGCTTCTTGCAGGGCATTTATGATCCTCCTATAAAAGTCAATTTTCGGGCCGGTGATTGTGCCATAATTTCCATTGCACATTCGCATGTACCCAAGCTCTTATGTTCTTCCCTTCATTAGGCATTTCATCTAGTGACATCCCCATTTAGTTAGCCACTCTTGAATATTTGTATACCAACCTTGTTGGCTGCTTTGACTCATAGAAAGCGGGGAAGACTATTGTAGTCCATCTTGAGCAACTTTTACATACCTCAATTTCGACATAATGCTTACGCCGAGGGGCATCATGCACCTTACGCTAGTAGCATAGGATAAGGTGTTTGCATTTCTGACCTAATTACATTATCAAAAATTTCTTTTGTACCTTCTCGATCCTCTTCCAAGCATCGAGAAAGACCTAGCCCCCATACCTCACATCCATATGGGATAATCTTGGGACAAGTGCATAATATAGTCTTTTCTTTAGTCCCCAATAAAAATTTACGCTTTTTACATTTCCTCTTAAAGTGCAATGCTTTCAACCCCCATCTGCTCTTTGTTATTGCTTTACTCGAGCTATAATTATGATCAACTATGAGCCCCAGTACTTATAGGCATGTGCAATTTGTAGAAATGAAATGAAATGTTTTATTCGTCCTTTAGAGGGGGAGGGAGGGAGGGAGGAGGGAGGGAGGGAGGGAGGGAGGGCCATTGGAGCCATGTATCTTACATATGTTCTACGTATGACATGGGAGTTAGATTGAATAGTATTTTATCATTTGCATTTTGCATTTGAATTTCAAATTGCCTTAAATAAGACGTTCTAACTTTTGTATTTAATCTCATTCTGAGGAACTTGAGTAGAAATACATTAGGCGTTCCATTTCCGACTATTCTTTTGAGCATGACTAGTCTTGTTGATATGTAAAGTAGCATTTATGGGATTTTACTTCCTAATGTATCATACAAATAATATTTTGCCTACAGACGGTGTGGTGGGTGTACACTCACAGGACAAATTCCGAAGGGTATTGGAAATCTTACTGCACTTCAATTCTTGTGAGTTATTTACAATTATACTCTACGAGAGAGGAGTGTGAACTTTATGATATTTTTCTTGTGAGAGCATAAGCTCTATCAAAACCATATCATTCGATAACCCCTTCGAACATGGATAGATCATCAATATCCTTTCTCTCCCGCTCTCTATCTATCTATCTATCTATTTAGCAATATCAACATCCATATTTACTCTTCTAATCATCATTGCTCTTCTCAGAGCATCTTTTAGATCCTCTTAGAGAACTTCTACGGACGATTTAGTCTTATGCATTCTTGAGCTCGTCTTCAAGTGTTGAATCATCGTCGGCAATGAGTTCTTTTTGCACTTGATTTATTATTATATTTTAATGTCATCATTGTTGCAAAGCATTTTCCCTTGAAAGACTTTCAGGGCAGGGATATTTTCATCCTAGTAGTAGCGATTGTATTACCCAAATTCTATGGGTCCTATGACCGATTAGTGTAAAAGCCATTGGAGTAAAAAATGTTATTATATTCTAACCATTCTTGTTTGTAACACATATAAGAAAATAAGAACAAAAATGTGTAGATATTCTTGACATCCACGAAGACTAAATGGCTATAAAATGACACAATTGAAGATAGCAATGATAAGCAAGAAGCCTAAAAGAAAATTAAAACAAGACATGAAGGTTAATAAGACTAAAAGAGAGCACCAAGACCATGTTTTACTCAAAACATATCGGTTGTGCTACTTATATTATCTATATCAGCGAACCCAAGAAGTGGAAAGGCAATGGTCTAGTATAATGTCGCACCTCCATAATATATTGTCAATTTTGTTGCAGTTGCACTGTCCTTATTTTCCATAGCTTTTATAAACTTGCAAAGCTATAGAGGAGAAAGTTCTTCCTGTACTAAAAGTGGATACTTATAAAGGCGGTGGCCATCTTTGGAGAACATGGAGAGTGCATCTTTTGACACTAGATGAAAAGACGACATGTGTTATATCTATTAAGAAACAAAGAGCTCCATGCATGTTTGAATGATCCTCTACCTAGAAACCATTAGGCTTTGTAGTGACGTTCATCAAACAATTATCATTAACCTATGGATATCTTTGGATTTAATGGTGTGTTGCACTTCACCATCCACTAGATATGTTGGATAATGTCGACTATTTTATAATATTTGCTTTTAGGCAATTTTATCCTTTCTTACTTTCTGCTAGGATTGTGAGCAAAATCTCTTCAAAAATTCATCATTTGTTTTTCTTATTTGATCACGCAAGTTACTTGTTCTTCCTATTTCCTATGTTCTTCACGTAAACTTGGCAAATGTACTATAGCCACCATAGCTAGGAGTTCTTTGCTATAGCCAAGTCTATTGAGGTTGTCTCCTTATAACTCCATAAGCAAATTATCAACTGCCATGGCTAGAGCCTTCTATATGCATTGCTTCCATAGCTCCTTGATAAACACTACATGAAAAGCGTCATCAAATTTGTTTTCTAATTTTGCTAGCTAGTAGGGGTTAAGTGAGGAGAGGAATAATCTATAGTCCTTTTTTTATGCTTCTTCCCATGCAAATTTTATCTTTTGCTATATATGATGAGAGAAAAACATTTACACCGCATGTGGCGAGAGTTAATAAAGTTTTATTTTTTTCCATCTATGAGACCATCAAGTCTATTAGGATAAATGCGTATAT
Source organism: Isoetes taiwanensis (assembly GCA_021234155.1). Classification (NCBI taxonomy): domain Eukaryota; kingdom Viridiplantae; phylum Streptophyta; class Lycopodiopsida; order Isoetales; family Isoetaceae; genus Isoetes; species Isoetes taiwanensis. The sequence continues at coordinate 3,858,531 of JAJEKV010000019.1, read as the reverse complement.
ATACATCGGGTACATGATTCTTTTAATGTGCTCCTGTTGGAATAATCCTACAATTCTCTCATGTCATCTTCAAACTTTTTTTGGGGTAAATGTCTATAGCTTTTGATTGACACCTCTCTCCTTCTTCTATACGAAATAGAACTTCTTACATGATATACTATAAAAGAAATTTCGAAGTGATGTTGCATTTAGATTTGATCTGTTTCTCAAAGCTTGATATCTTTGGATTATAAGGGATTATAAGCATAGGGTGTGCTTCATCATCACTTCCCTAAATTACAAACCTTGCGAGCCTTTTGTCTCAATCAAAATCCTCCACCTTTCCATCTAAATTCCTAGATGATATGAACTACATATCATTCTACAAATTGTTTATCTGTCTCTTGAGTCTCTCAATGTGATATAGCACCATCTCTAACATCTGGATTAATGTGATTTTGATAGGTTTACATTTAGTTTTACACATGTTTACCCATTTATGATTGGGCCCATCGATGCTTTTATTTAGGATCTTGGTAGAAGTGCTGTACTTTTATATGGGGTGGAAGTCGGGGCCCACCCTAGAATAACTTAGGGCGGGTCTGAGAAAGCCTTCTTAGCGGCATTGAGGAGTGAAAGTCCACGGTCCCATAGCAAATCCTATTGCATGAGGCGGGTTTCTTGCCCCTTGATGACCCTTTGCTCGTCACATTGTCTACTTTGAGGAAGATGGTCACTGGATGATGCTCATCTTTCAAAACCAGCTTATACATGGCAATTGAATTGCAGTGCCTCAAGGCCCTCTTGGAAGGAAAAATCAGCTCAATAGCTCTCTAGATGGAATGTCTTGAGAGTCGGAGGTGCATATGGGTGCAAATAGAGGTAGATCATCATATCTTGAGGCAATACCTTGACCACTTACTTCCCTTAGCAAGGTATGGAATGCCGGGCCGGACACCCTTGAATAGGTCAAGGCGGTGCATTACCCGGCCACATAAACCCCATATGGAATGGGGCCCCAATGTTACACATGCATGCCCATCGCCTATGAAAATGCATAGACTCATTGCGTCGATATGTATAGGTGCACATGTCGTCTGATGGAGCGGACAAATGGATTGGAGAGCCATGCCAAGACAAACTTTGTCGATCTTTGCCAAATAGGACCATTGAGGATTAATGCCATACTCTTTAGAACTATCTAGCGTATGATTAGATCTGGATATGCTATCTTAGAATTGGTCGGGCCTAGCTAAGCGCTACATGTGATATTGAGCACAACTTAAATGCAGTGCTAGGATCATATATTGAGGAAGGTCATGGATGTGTGGGATCAGCTATGTCCTCCAAACCGCGTGCGACTTGTATATAAATGTTTCATGATATGTATATTTGTATAGTTTGGCAACACCCTTATTATTGCCACGGTTTTTCCCTCGAAAACCCTTCGGACAGGGTTTTCTAATCCAGGCCATAATAAGTCTGTTGCACTCTTTCATTAAGGTCGATAGGCCAATTGGTCTCTATGGATGATAAAAACCATTCTATTCTATTCTATTCTTATTAGATATAAAAATTTGCCATTTTAACTTAGCAAACTTTTTAGATATCGTATTTGACATAGCGCTGCCTCGAATGGCATCATATCTATTCTCCTTTAAAAATTGAATTTAATGGAATTGACTTTTATAATTTAAGACCATGAGGTCTATAACACAAGTACACCAACTATAGATAAGAAGATAATTTAATACACATCTATTTGCGAGGCTCTTCAATTATTAATTTCGAATCAATTGGCCCAATACTAATCTTATCGTCAATTATCAAATATCAATACTTACAGTTCAGATAATTTCGGCAAGGTGTACAATTCTTCTGGTAGATTACCAGACAAGCTATTATTGTTGATGTGCCTACATATAATTACAATTAAAAACACAACAAATTAACTTAAATGTAGTGATCTTTATCAAATTTCAAAAGGAAGATTCCACCTCTCCCTCCCTCTAGGTAAATTTAAATCTTTTATCAACAAAAAAAAGGTAACTCACAAGAATTGCAGTGACGTAAGTTTTCCAATACCCTTTGGAATTTGTCCTATAAGTGTGCATCCACCACACCGTCTGTAAGGAAATTATTATATATCTAATATGCCAGGATGCGAAACCATATAAGTGCTACTTACATGTCAACAAGGTTAGTCATGCTCAAAAGAACAGATGGGAATTGAACTCCTAATAGATTTCTACTAAAGTTCCTGTGAGATAAAACACAAAAGTTAAGGACATTTATTTTAATCATTGTTTAAGGATTTATAGAATTTAAATGCATATCAAGAAACATAGAATGAAATCGAATACCATCTTTCTTTCTTTTTTATGAACGTGGATCTTTATTCTAGAATGGGGCTCGCATGATAATCTCAGTAGATTTTCTATAATGGTGGATAGTGGGTAGCCGCACACATGCGAACTACCCACGAAGAAAAATAAAGGGAATGTCCAATTATACAACTTGGACCCCATGAAATACAATGCTAATAGATGTTTGGTTTGTGTACCCTAAAGAAACATCAAGGGATTAAAAACCCAGCCCTTTTGGGGTTTTGAGGAAAACCCTAGTGATAAGCCTTGCCAGGGGGGCTTGGGGCGTAAAGTGAGAATTAAGCCAACGTACTGCACATCACCAACACTAGAACAAATGTGACAAAACAAACCTCCCAAAGTGGAGGGGATCCGCAGCGTGCCCACGCGACAACAAAACAAAAACCTCTTCAAATAAAGGGGCTGATCACGCGTGCCAGGCGACAAATACATTAAACAATTAAAGGGGAGGCGGGTTTCAAAGAATAGAGAATAAGATGCTTGTTGAGAGAGAAAGAAGAAGCAGATGAGACATTGATGAAGAATTTACGCCTAATATAGCGATCTCCCAACTAGAAGGCATGCACCGCATGCATGCATGCAAGATATGCATGCTCACCCCCTCTAAAATTTCGATCAGGGGGCTCGAATCGATGGGATTCTAGAATGGGGCTCGCATGAAAGCGACAAAAACCTCACAGAATAGAACTTCCTTATCAAAAGGGGATGAGGGCGAAGGTCAAAGGATTATGGCTAAAGAAGAAGAACGCAGAAAGGACATGCCACGGCATGAAAGAAATGCCAAATTGGTTAATCCAAAGCGAGGGAGAAGCTCCTCCCAGTATGGTTTCAAAGAATAGAGAATAAAGATGCTGAGAGAGAAGAAGAAGCCTTGATGAGATGTTGATGAAGAACCTCGCCTAATATAGCGATCTCCCAACGAGGAGAAGGCATGCACCGTATGCATGCATGCAAGACATGCATGCTGCGCCCCCTCTAAATTTCGATCGAGGGGATCGATGGGATTACTCAAAAGAATACAAAAAGTACATGGGGACTCAAAACCCGGTGGAAAAAATGTCCACTAGAGCAACATTACCCACCCGCATACATAACCTGAGCGGAGAATACATATCACCACGAGCACTGGCTGTTTTGCTATGAGTAAGTTTGAATCACGAAGATATCGCTCCCAAATGACACTCTTGGCGTCATCCTCTAAGGAAGAACACTTATGCGCCTTCACAATGAGACTCTGAGCATCGCTAAGCACTTGGCGTGTCACGAAAAGACATGTCCCTTGAAGATGAGGAGATTTCGACTCTTCGGATGGACTAGATGATCCAAGCGGATGCTAAGTGGAAAGCTCTCTTTGCCAACTTGTCCCAAGAACTAAGATAGGCGACAATGGGGGCATTGACTATTCAAATCCGCGATGGAAAAGTCTCAAAAACCCTTTGCCAAACAAGTCGAACATGGTGACACAAGAAAAGCGTTAACTCAATTGTCTCATTCCGGCGCATGCAAAGATGGCGAATCCGCGAGACTTCTAGAAGCGAAATCTATGAACAACGGTATTTACATACGCATTTTTGAATGGTGCACGCCACCATAAGATAGATAGCTTAGGATGGAGCAATTTATCCCATACCCATCACCGTGACGCTCTCTCGATGAGGCTCGGGGGATAACTAAAGGCCACTTTGGAGATGGAGGCAACACTTCGGGATGAAGCGGGGACCACATACATCGAGTGCACCGGGTGCTCCTCCTTAACTCTTGCCATGAACCAACCCGGAGATGGGGTGCCCGACTTGTAGATCTGAGAGGAAGAGTAAGAAGAGTAGCGACTACTTTTTCCCAAATGCCACGATCCCAACAAAGGAGGAGGAACTTCACGAGAAATCGAATACAACTTTTATCTCCTCTCTTGTGCTCTTTCTTGTATTGGGTTCTGTAGACCTCTCATTCAATTCAATTCAATTCTTCGAATTAAAACATGTCCTTGAGGAAAGTCATACACGTGAAATGTTTATTGTTCCAATGGTTCATCCCACATGGCAAATTTAACTCCATGAAGGTGCAAATAGACTACATATTGTAAAGTGTTGCATGACGTTTACTGCCCATAAACTTTGTGCTAATCCCATATAAATAGTTAAACATGATAACTAAATTGCATGAGGTGGTCTTTCATAAGCAAGTATTTACTTGACTTTAAATTGAATTGCAATTTCTATGGTGGTTAGAAATTAATGATTGTATATGGGAAGGAGAAGGAGATTGGTGTCCACTCTTGAATGTCAACCACAAAGGCCAAACAGAGAACATGCGGGAGGAAAAGCTGATCATATATGTACTTACAATGCTTGAAGGTTGACCAAATTTGAGAAAGAGTCAGGTATATCTCCTGTCAAACTGTTAGTGTGAAGATCAAGAACTTGTAGGTATAGTAAGTTTCCTATTTCGGTTGGTATTGTTCCAAGTAAACCACCCTTTGTTAAGTTTCTGCATGAAAGAGTAACGTGTTAGAATATTGCACTATTAAATCAATGGTTGAAATATGAATTACACTTGCCAGACAACATAGTCAAATAAGAAAACTCTTGAACATTGTCTCTTTGTCTATCTCTCTTTGTCTATCTATAATGGCAACACAGTTTATTTAACAGTGCCTTTTGTATCCATTGAATTTTTTTGGCTTTCTATGCAGATGTATTACCAAAAATGGCATTTATCTTGGCTTTGGGAATGCCCTAGATGCCATGTCTTTCATGGCATTTATTCTTCAGCTTGTGACATTGTTTCTTGTTTCTGTTGACTAAGACAAAATATTGATGGCCTATATGTGCTCCTTTATGTGTTGATGATCTTGGTGGATATTAAAAGATCTATATTCTACTCTATTCTAGAACGAAAGCAAGTGCGCATATTTGAGGCCTCTAGATTAGTTTTTTCCACTACGTTCTCTTTTGGTGTAAGTGCACTGTGCTTTAGGCTCTAGGTCCAATTGCACTCTCTCATGCTTACAATACTAGACAAAGCATGTAATTGAGTCATTGGGGAGAAAGAATGCAGCTTCTGGTTAAATATACAAGGACAAAAAATATTAGTGCCTGGGCGGAGAACGCCCACTTTATTGGCTCCCGAAATCGGGTCAAAGTGCCAAGCGAATTCGCCCAGGCGAACCCCGAAGATTCGCCCAGGCGAACCCCGAAGATTCGCCCAAGCGAATCCGCAGGGGACGTGGCGGCGGACGTGGCGAATTTCCCCGGGTTCGCCCGGGCGAACCCAAACCCGGGTTAAGGAGATGCGGTCAGCGGGGGTCATATCCGTGGTGGCAGCGCGTACGGTGGTGGCAGGCGGGGCCGGGTTCGCTTAGGCGAATCCTGGCAGGTCGCATCGGTCAGGCCCGGTCACAACAAAGGACAAGCTTTACACCGTAGTCCGGCGCCCATCACAGGGGCCAGGCCGCCATAGCTCACAAGCTGTGGGAGCTTCCGATTGGAATTTATTTTTTGTGGGGTTGAATTCGTGATCTGGGCGAATGTTTTTAGCCTTCATGGCAGTACTCATGGTGCATGTGCAGGGCTGGTGGTTGCTAAGCTTGTAGGCGCTGTTTCGTATACTTGATTTCTCGTTTCTTTAGATCCCACGATGGCGCCCGTTGCCCTGGCTCCGGTGGCCCAACAGGCTGCCTTGGCCGATCCTCTTTGGGGCCGCCAAGAAAAAAGGTTATGGCAGCCTGGTTGGGCTTCGGATCTAAGAACTCTTAAGCTTAGGTCGAGAAAAAATTTTGGCTTCTCGGATTCTCTTGGGTTTAGTCTCAGAGCTCAGCTGGTGCAAAAACCAGCTCAGACATGGCTACACGCTCCTCAATTGCCGAATCTGCCACTAAACTGTAGTTTCAAGAATCGAAGGTTACAGGTTCATGCTCAAGCCGCTTCTGCGGCATCGGCAGGAGGATTTGAATCAATTCCTTCAGTGCCGGCAAAGAAGCAAATTCTTGGAATCGATGCAATTACACTAAAGAAAGTCATACCGCTTGGGCTTATGTTTTTCTGTATTCTCTTTAACTACACCATTTTAAGGGACACAAAGGGGTTCGCCCAGGCGAATCCGCCTGTCCCTGGGCACCCCGTACCGATTCCGTCCCGCCTGACCGACGCCTGTACCGCCGATTTGACCTGGGGTTCGCCCATGCGAACCCGGTGGGGTTCTGGGCACGCCTGCCACCCTGCAACTGCCGATCCGACCCGCCTGCGGGTTAACCATGGTTCGGGTTCGCTTGGGCGAACCCGGTAGGTAGCGCCACCTCACCGCCACGTCAACTTCCTGGGTTCGCCTAAGCGAATTTCCTGGGTTCGCTTAGGCGAACCCGGCTGGCTCCCGAAGTCGATTTCGGGAGCCGATCGAAGCACCGTAGTTTAGGGGAACAATGTGGCATATTCTAGCAGATATTTATTATTGGAACATGAGAACAAAAAACTGAAAAAAGAATAGAAGCAAAACTCACAACGTGGTAACGTTGCCAGAGGTACATATAACTCCATACCAGCCAGAAGAACAGGGATCGGTACCACTTTTCCACGAATCCAGATTAATATTGTTAGTTCCGACTCTGTCTTTAATGGCAAGCAAGGCCTCAGCTGCAAAAACAAACAAATGAGCAGCGTATGCATACAGTCAGGCTGTGAATATAGGTGCAGAGCTTACTCTGTGTCATTGCATTACACGAAATTGCCATAGCCCCAAATAAGAAGGCGAAATAGAGCGCTCCCATGTTGCGAATCATCTGCGAATTCCACAACAGAAACAGAAATTGTGTGTGAATTCTACAACAGAAACAAACGGCCGCATAGGAGATGAAATATGTACCTCTCTTAAGCATTCCTAGTTTCCAAAGCGCAGCCGATTGGTATGCTCAAAGCATCAACGCGTCAACGTTTTATAGATTTTTTTGTTTCATTCTAAGACTCCTCCTTGCCTTACATTTGGTCGTGGACCCTTCTCCTTAGGGCGAAATCACACTTCCCCCCAATCCCAAACAAATAAAAAATTAGAAAGGCACCCATTGGGCAACTGTCCAACACAACCCTATCACACTAGAGCCTCCTTTTTGGAAGATAATCCTTTGCGTCGGGTCCCTTGCACAATGGCTAGCAATTTCGTTGAATAGTGGATCAACGGCTGAATGCTAAATGCCCATCACAGGAGAAAGAGACAATGTACTCGCCTCAACGAGTTGAGTTAAACATTTGCTTATTTTGTGGCTGTATAAGCATTGACAAAGCAACTTAATTCTCTGCATTAAATAGCCAAGATTTGAATTTAATGGGCAAGTGTCCACGTGGCAAAAAAAAATAATGCATGCCAAAAGTTTAGACTGACAATATTGCTCGTCCAAAACTAAAAGGCACGTCATAGTATGATGTGATATGTTGGGTGCTTTTTTTATCTACATGGCAATTTATTATTAGCCTATGCCAAAAAATCTTTGGTGATTGATTTGGGCCTTAACATGTTTGCTAGATATTTGGTAGTTTCTTTTTTTTTTTAAATCCACATTTGTACCCACTACCCCTACATTGTTAGACATGGCATTTACTACCAACGTCTATAACATAAGATAAATTAAGGACATGTGTCCCCGCATGTACTTCCTTTCTAGCCATTTGTCTAGAAGATCCCTTAACCGATAGTCCTGTTGATCCAGCAGATCTAGAGCGTCCATTGCAATCGATTTATTAGCCATCATCGTCTCTTGTTCACCAATTTATCTTGATAAACAAGTTTTCTGTCGGATTGCACATAATTTTGCCATCTGGCATCAAGTCTGGGGCATGCCGATTAAAGGGGATAAGCATACCCTCGAGCAGGTGATTGCCAGGTTATTTCCCATCACTTACTCGAGAGGGATGTTTTTCTCGTCGTAATTTTCCTTCATCTTTCAATAGCATTTCCTCTTACTTCTACAAAAATACAGGCCTAAATAAAGATATACCTAGGGTTGGGGTGGTAGGAATATCCATCCGACAGAAACGCGCATAGGTATAATAGTCCTTAATGCTATTTCACCATCGTTCTATTCCAGTAATCTATTTCTAACTTGCGACTTCAAGAACTGTAGTGATCAAATCCAGCAAAGCTTCCAAGGATGTTCGATCAAATATGAGGCATTGACCAAGCAGAAACCAAATACGCATGGCATTTACTGGTATAATAAAAATTTAAATCTAAAAAACGAGCACATGCCTTTGAGAAAATGTTTCTCTAGAGAAATTGTTTTTGCGAATTGTGAGAGTTGGTTGTATGCTAATTAATCTGTAATGAATTCGTTCTCTAATAGTTCATAGTGTGATATTATATGATTTATCTATCATATCATAACTTCTTCAATGATATGTACCAAACATATTACGGGATGGATTGTTGCATAAACTGGTATGAACACATTGCATATGGAAATATGGTACAAATAAATGTATTTTTCAAATAAGAGGATATTAATTTAAAAATTCACAAAAGAGGGATTATTGTCAAAAATGGATATGAATATTGATCATGAGGAATGGGGTATGAACAAGAAATGGGGTATCAAATTTGCATAACAAAATAGCATTGATCCGAACCATCGGATCGCCATTTTGGGAAGGGACGAGCTACTATATAAGGCTATTTCCTCTTTCGGACCGGTTATCGGCGTCTTCTCACAGCAGCTCTTCTTCTATTCTCGTTGCTTCCCGCCCTGCTGCGTGGGGGCATGAGTTTGCTTTTCTCTAACCATTCACGGGCATTTTTTAGAGGTTCTTTGTGTTGCTTGCAGGCTTCCGCCGTCTTTTGGGGTCCTGCTATATTTTGTGTTCGCCATCAACCTCCTTCGGTTTTTCAGGCAACACATTCAAGGTTGTTGGCGACCATTTCTCATTAGGGTTTTCCTCGAAAACCCGAAAGGGCGGGGTTTTTTATCCCGATGAGAAGTTGTCGCCATTACTCTTCTATATTGCCTATGCACATTTCTTTTTACGGGGTAGTCCGATATTGTTCCTATGGTCGGCTACCCCTCTCTATTCTTACAAACATTGTATACTGATGCTCGGCCGGTTTTGTGTCTCTTGCGAGTCCCTTCCCAGAATGGGGGATAAATGAATAAAAGGATATTGATTCACAAAATAAAAAAAAGGGGATTGTTGCCACATATGGGGACGAACATTGATTGGGGCATGAACATTGCATACTGGAAATGGGATTTAAATGAATACATTTTCAAATACGAAGATATTTATTTACAAAATCACAAATGGGGAATTGTGGCCAAATACCCCATTTTTTAAAATCATTTCCAGCCCAAGAAAAGAGGGATTTTCTTTTTCTTGGGGGCACTTTGAGGAGGATGTGGCCATCATTTTTTATATGGTTTTGGCCTTGCTCCAATGCCGTAGATTTTCCGTGGAGCTTCGGCTATGGTTTCATCCTTTAGAAATACCCTTCTGTAGCTCCCCACTTTGGCAATAGATCCGCCCAACCTGTAATCCACAATTCTGGTACTCCTGCCACTCAAGCTACCCTTTGAACTTTGCACTAGCACCAAGTCCCTACTCATTTGCTTCAACATTTGCTATAAACAGTAAGACAAATGTTTGGGATCAACAATCAACTATAATCCAATTGACAAGACAAGGTCAAAAGCCCGAAGATTTGGAATGGAAGAAAAAATCACAATCGATCTGCTTGCCTTGGTTGATCCCAATGACTGCAAATAGGAGAAGAAGAAACATAACCTGCTTCATGCTGGTCTTCAAAGATGCCACATTGTACAAAGTCGAAACACTCGATGCTGAGACAAATTGCAGATGACCAAATCCTAAAATCAGTGTGAAGAATATATTTTCTAAGTTTCTTAACCATAGATTCTAAATTTTCAAGATTCAACGGATGGAGTTGGAGTTAGGTTTAGGTTTAAGTGACGTATCAGACTACGCGGATATACCAGAACTGTAACAAATCTTATACCAGAAAATCCCACGTGTACATGCTAGAATTGCAGCAAACCTTGTACCTCAGAAAAGGCGGCACTAACCTTATATCTGGGAAAAGGCGAGCCTTTTAACTAAACTAATTGTAACTACTGTCTTTGTTGCAAAATATTTCAAGCGCAACCCTTAGTGTATCAGCACCTTGTGTTTTTATGTTTTGAAGCATGAATGTTAGACCTCATCTTCAACCTGAGGTATAGTCAAGATTTTACATTGTGGTAAAGACTTTTAGATAGAGTGTACTGAGTGAAAATGGCACTACATCTCCACTTCCAAATCACCCAACAAATCACAAATCTTAAATGCCAACTTCTCGAACCTTTAGCCTAGCCTTGTAAGGGTCCTAGAGTTTATTCATTTAACATCATAGACTTCAATAATCATAGGGACCTCCATTCCATCTTCATACATGGAAAGGTCGGGGTCTCTTAGTGGGGTCTCAAAGCCCCACTAGCCAGGCCAAATGTCATTATCTTGAGAATGGATAGTTTAGGAGCCAAGTACTTGGTCATAGTGAGATAGATATAAATATTATTTTAACATCCAGGGGGGACCCTACACCGTGCCAACAGACGGGTCTATACATAGTGTGGCTATTTGAGGTCTCGAACTCGAGATATATATCCTCTAGTAGGGCCTAGTGTGTGAGAATAGATAGATAGATAGGTAGGTAGATAGGTAGGTAGGTAGGTAGGTACATAGATACATAGATAGAAGAAGCTAATTAAAAAAAATAAATTCCAACGTGGCTAGGGATTTTGCGATGATATCTTATTTTATGGTGTGACTAAGTCTTCTACCTTTATATTATATTTTAGAATGAGAATGATCTATTATGATATCCAATTTTCACGTCTTGGCTACATGTTCAATGTTATTATGTTTAAATTGAGAATGATCTATCTCTGTGTCCTTCTGCCCCGAGAGTTTTGGGCCATCCGATCACCATCAAAATTGATTTAAATCCTCCATTTTCATAACAGCCTAGGGGGTTATTAAGTAACGGTCTATTATGGCTCCAGTAAACCACTGATCAAGATTGATCTCAACCGTTGGATCACTATAAACTTGAGGGGCAGTGTGTTAAAGGTGTGACTAAGTCTTCTACCCTCTATAGATAAGAGTTTTTTATCGTTCACGAGAATGATCTATTATGATATCCAATTTTCATGTCTTGGCTAGGTGTTCAATGTTATTACGTGTAAGGATGATCTATCTCTGCGTCCTTCTGCACCTAGGGCTTGCAGTGGCGCTTTTTTTCATCCTCGAATCGTGATATTCATCCTGTTTATGATAAATACTATGCTTTGATGGCCAGTGAAAATTTCTGCCTGGGCTTTTCTTCACCTTCCCAAAAACGAATATATTTTGGCATCTTCATCAACTAGAAGGCGACGCCCCGGCTAGTATGGTCTCCAAACGTTCGCCTTGATTTGGGTTCTCATTTTTCGTTTACAAATGAGTCACTAGTGTTAAAAAACAGAGCACAAGAAACAGTATGGCTTGTGAAAAAACAAGGCGCCAAAGGCTGCAACTTAACAGACCAAGGAAATTTAACGCTTTATGATAACAACAGTAACATTCTGTGGGAAAGTTGGAAGAATCCGACGGATCATGCTCATGCAAAGCATTTTAGGAACTCAAATTATATATCATCCGGATGTGGTTAATCCGGACAAAAACAGTGGTTAATCCCATCCGGTCCGGTCGGGCCAGTGGTTAATCCGGACATCCGACATCAGCCCGTGGTTAATCCCGACATCCGATATCGGCCAAATGGTTAATCCGGACAAAAATGGTTAATCCGGACAAAACCAAAAGCGTAGAACCGTCTGCGGCGGAGGCAGAAATTTTTGATCGATCGCTCTTTGGCGTCTCGTGGGCGGTTTGATCCGCTTTAAAAGCATGCCAATCGCTTTGTATGCCTCTTTTATGTTAGATTGATGAAGAGAGGAAGAGATTTAAAGGCTTAAATAGAGCGTAATCGATCAAAAAAAGGGCAAAAACAGTTGGTTTTTGGGCTTCAAACTGCGCAGGTCCTGATTAACCACAATGGCTGATAACGGGTGTCCGGGTTAACCACATCCCGAATGATATATACGGTCTTCCGCCATTTTATAACCTGCCAGGCAGGATATATATAAGAGATAACGTGTTTTATGTGCAATATGGCTTCTGTAATTTTAGCCCGGTGAAGTTAGGGTCCATACGAGGCCTTGAAAATAGTACAGTATTCATCTGACGAAAATGTTTACCTGGCCTTCACAAACAGTACTAGTGGCGTAGTTTCTAGCATAACCCTGCAGATTCCTAAAGGCGCGACAGAATTATCTAAGTGCTTTCTTCACCTAGAGGTACGCGTATTTTCTATGTATTGCCTTGTAGGAGCATCTGGAGTATTCAATTTAATGATCTAAGCCAGCCACAATATTTTATTACAAACTCATCCTTTAACTCGAGCTACTATTGTCCAAGACTAGATGTTCCTTGGTCTCGCACATTGATCATATCCTTTGAGTCCTTGCTTAGTGCCCTCTTGGTCTTCTTCTCTCTTCAGAAATCTTATTCATCATTGATAGAAACAATAAAGTCGTATTTAATTAAAGTGGGACTCATTCCATTCCCATTTTTTTTCGGAACCCGGTTAATTTACATAAAAAGTAGCACCCCGACCCGAAAACTATCCTAAATTCGAATTTTTGAATAAAACTCTGAATCCGAGCTTTGCTCCAGTTTTCCCAGGTTCGCGAGTCAAGAATAAAAACAATGCAACTGAAACAAAGGAAATTCATTAAAGTTTGAAACCAAAGATCTAGTTGAAAAAGAATTTTTATTAATAAATTGAACAGATACAATGTATTTTACATCGGACGCAGAGACCATGGCGGGTCTTCTTTGTCACTCTGATTACATCATCTTGGTAGGTGGTCCACCTTAGGGGATTAACTTGTGGCGCTTCTTCATGCCGTCTGTAAGCCTTGGGGGCAACTTTGAAGAGTGTGGAATGCCTCACGTGGAGGTGCCTCTGGGAGCTACCGCCGCCACATCCACCCGACTTCTCCACTTTCGCCTCCATGACCTTTCATCGAATATGCTCCTTCCCCACCCTCCGTGGATGTTATGCAATGCTTGCAAGATGCTTTGAGCTTCTTGGATTTTTCTCTTTGTTCTTCGCTTCTTTATCCCGGGGTGTAGCGAGCAACCTCTGAATTCAAGAGCAACCTTGTCCCAAAGGCCCGGCAAGAGTGTAGAGTGGCCGGGATCCGCCCGAGCGGTATTTCTTCCGGCCTTGGCGGGATCCGTGCCGCTTTGGGCGGTCTCTGTGATGCTGGCGGGATGCGATGGCCGGTGTCGGATCGTGCCTGAACCACCTGGAGCAAGGAGAGTATGATTAACAATTCTACGGTGTCATTAGTCAAAAGCGAAGAAAGAACGTTGAAATCAAATTACAACGGAGAACATTCATTCCATACAAGCTGCATCCAATGGCGTGGGAAGTAGTGTCTTTCTCTGACTTCGCCCGAGTCGAGAAAGGCCCGTAAATCAAAAGTACAACCATACTCATTAGAATATGGTTGCATCCAATCACACGGAAGCATACAAATGCTTTTGTCAGCGAAAAATAAACATGCCTTTCTCGACTTCGCGGTCGAAGGCCCAACAATGTACAAGCATTATCATAATAGATTGTACAAGCATTTCATCAACACGACAAGCATGCCTTTCTGGGCTCGTGAGTCGAGAAAGGCATCAACTCAATATACAAGTATATTCATTACAAAATGGTCAATACATGTGTTCACGTTCGATTACAATATTCACACAATTTGACTATCTGGCGGGGTCACTCTTCTTGTTCACCAAAGTATTTGTCGTCCATAGCTTTCATGATCGGCTTGCTCTCTGGATCGGGTTTCAGTGAGGCTCGGATAGTTAAGTAAGCACATCGGCGACAAGAATGGCGAAGAGGATTCCGCCAAGATAGGACATCGAAGGACAACCACCTATCCGTCTCATATTCTTGGTCGATATGGCTTTTAGCAATGATTGTATTTTTGCGTTATGATAGCACTTGTAGGCGGAGTCGTCTATGATCGGTGTGTTGTGTTTGCCATAGTCCCGGAATAGCTCATAAACCACATCGACCTTTTCACCATTATAGGCTTCCCTTTGTGATGGGTTGGATCGAGGTCCTTCACATGCTCGACCCTTTTCGTTTCCCCAAAGCGAACTTGAACTTCAAAACTGAAATGCCGAGAACACCAAGAACATTGACAATATTTTTCTTTGCCATACAAGACCATATGCCCACTTGAATCCCGTGCGGGCACCGGTCAATAATTTCCTTAGCTCTAGGTCTCGGATACACTATTTTATGCTCTGTTTTCATTGGGATCTGCGAGGTGTTAATCTCGGGGCGTCTTTGTCGTGGTATCTGCAGCTAATACTCCATTGACGTCAAATATTACAAGCTTGGTGGGACCAGTGGATCCCGATTGGAGTTTGGCTCGACCATATTTCCGGTTCATCGGGATCCAAATCTTGGGATCATTATCTTTTCGAGTTTCTTTAAAATTTGGCGGTGTCTTGCTCGGATTTTCATTCTCATTCTCCTCGCGACGTGAACCGTTGGAATCCATTGACAATGATCCGGAGTCGTTGACACTGAAATTCCTGAAATGATGACATCCGCGGAAAAGGAAGCGAGTTTTCTCGACTTCGCGAGTCGAGAATGAAAAAAAAGGTATTGAAAGGAAGCGAGTTTTCTCGACTCGCGCGGTCGAAAACACCGATGAAAAAAGTAAACTCACCTCAATCTCAGGTTTTCAATAATGTTTTTGGCGACATTCTGGTCCAAACCTTCGACATCCTCGTCTCCGTCGGGTTTGTCTCCCTCGTCCTCGTCGTCTTTCTTTGCTTCCATTTGCCTTCCTCCTTGAAATGCTCATGAAGCGGATCCGGTATGACTGAATGGTTTCAACCATGTCCTTATTTCCAACCACGGATATAGGTTTCATTCCAACGGCATAGCCCCCGAGAGAGAACAGGCCATTCATGTACCACTCGCGCCTACAATTTGATCTTCCTCGACCAAGCTGGTTATGAAGTACTTGATAACTCTTGGCGGATAGGAATTCTATGTATAGGACCGGTCGCACCATCTTTTGCCGACCTTGTCCATCGATGGAACATCCTCCATAAACCTGCCCCCCTTCGGGGTTCCATCTGCTCTTGAGAGATCATGAACTTGTCGAGATAATGATGCTCGCTAGACCACCACTTATCGGTCGACCGCCGATCTTGAAATCAAAACCAAAACTATGTTGGCAAAGCTTGGTGCCTTGACAAAGCCAAGTCTGCACTCATGATCAAGTTCGTATATGGAGTGCATGATCTTGTTGGTGAAGTTAATATCAGTGCCCATTGGGAGACAGCGGTTGTTTGATTGCCCCGCATGCAAAAGACAAGGAAACCGAAAGTATCCAATCGGTCATGTCGAACCGTCTTGTACCAGCGCTCTATGTCGACTTTGTCATAAAAAGGGTGGGGTCTTGATCATATTGATGGCAAATAGTGCCCGCGGGTCAGTGCGGTTCGGACCACCAAATCCCTTGTGTCCCAAAGTAACCAGAAATGGGGAGCTATAAATGCGCGCTTTAAATGGGACCACCCGAATCCAAGCTTCCTTTTGAATTGCCATAGCACGTTCGGGGAAAGGAAGGGTTTTAACGTTGCAGCTTCAGCTTGGTGTTGATGTAGGGTTGACATAGGCGGTTCAATTCCTTCATGTCTTCCTCATCAAGGGCAGCCTTTTCCTTGTAATAATCAAAATCATGGTATTCATTAGATGCAACGTTGCGAGAACTCCGTGATGCCTTCTTCTAACATATTTGTCGCTTTAGGGCTGTGGCATAATCCTTTGCGTCCTGCAATTTAGAACTCTGGTCTTCCTCGGCCAGGATTGTTCCCTCAAGATTTTGCCTTGTAGGTCAAGCGTTTCTTTGTCCAGTGAGGCCACTGTATCCTCTTCATGAACCCTTGTCAAACAACTTGGGGTCCGGCTGCTTGGAAATTCTCCATTCTTTGTCCTTGACTTGCCTCTTGTCCATTGAGCCCATATGTGGGTCCATTTCTCCCGGACCGCCTCGATTGCTAAGAATGAGGTCATATTGAGTGCGAGAGACTCTCCACCTTTCCTTGGTGTTCTCTTCTTCTTCTCCTCTTCTTCCTCTCCCTCGTCATCTTCCTGTCCCCTCCAGTAGAACATATCTGCATAGTTTCTCAAAGGTCTTCCACTTATCAGGGGAGCCTGTTTCCTTTAGGGCCCGGAGGACAACCCAATGCTTTCCTTTGTTGCCTAAGCGTGTATGATCTGAGTCGGGATAAAGGCTGCATTCGGACAATGTACCAATGTCGAGCATGAAAGTATCTACAAACACCGGAATAAGCGATAAATAGTAGCCGGGTTTTCTCGACTTCATGATCGAAAAGTCCCTTGAATGTCTAATTTTCTTTTACTTCTCTCGGGTTTTCTCGACTTCGCGAGTCGAGAAAACTCTGCATCCTTTGATTTTACGCATTACCCACGGCTTTCTGGACTTCGGGCGAAGTCGAAACCCGATGATAATCGGCAAATGTTAGGATGGCGGGGCTTTCTCGACTTCGCCCAGTCGAAAAATCCCATGAATGTCTAATTTTCTTTTTATGGCTAAGGGTTTCTGTTTCGCGGTGAAAAGCTCCCACATCCTGATTTTACGTTTTACTCACGGCTTTCTTCGACTCGCCCGAGTCGAAAACCCCGATGATAATCGGCAAATGTTAGGATGGCGGGGGCTTTTCTCGACTTCGTCGGTGAAAAAAAAAGATCGGCGAGTTATTTACCTTACGTGGCGGCACTCATTTTGCTATTGTGTTACAGCGTGGCTAATCTTTGGCGGTTCGGTTCTTGGGCGTCTCCGTAGAAAGAACTCTGCACTCTAAGGCAGCATATCTATCCTTGATCCTTTCGGCACCTCCTTCTCCGCCCGCAATACTTGAGCCGCCCTCCTTTGAATCTGACCGTCTACAACCCGAACCGGACTTCTTTTCCCTTGGATCTTCCTCGGACTTCCAAATGAACAACTCACTGTCGATGCGCTAAAAAAGGTATGACATCCATGAGCATTGGATCTGCAGCGGGATGTCGCACCATCGAGTTGAGAATCTCCGGCATGTGTCTTTGGATTAAATTCCACAATGGTTGAACAAGGCGGCATCTCCCGTGCAAACCTTCAGCCGTCTAATGTCCAGCAGCAGCTTGTGTGATATTCCCAACGGATAATACTGAGCTAGACGCTCCATTTTCTGTGCCCCTCTCTGTGAAATCCTGATCTGATCATCTGGATCGAGGTTTGGGGAGTCGACCATATCTTCGTCTCCTTCGTCATCTGACTCCTCCCGTGTGGTGTCATCATCCCCATCTTTGTTTTTTGGTGGACTTTTTTGTGTATGAACCACAACTTCATTCCCCAACTGCAGTGTTGTAGAGTCTTCGACCTGGTAGAAGTGAAGCTCCCGTATTGAGCAGTTTTCCACGACTCGAAATCTCCATACCAAGCTCCCACGGATGTTAGGGTTCGGCCTCCTTCATCCCTTCGGATCCTTCCACCCAAGGTTACGACAATTTAAAAGCGCCGGCCTTTTTGGTGCCCTTAGCCTTGCTCATGGAAGAGTGAGAATAATTTGAAACCTGCTAATTTTTTGGTGCGATAGAACTTACTCTTAAAGGGTCCTCGACATGTAGTGTTAAATGCTTGAATCTGGCCCTTTGAGACCGGAGAGCACAACACCGATTTTCTTGTACTTGTCTCCGGAGCTCTTCTTGTCCCTTTGGTGTAGAAACAGATCTTTCTCCTTCCCACTTGTCGATACCTCGACATACCACCAAGAATCTGCTGCTGTTTCAAGAAGCTCTATCTCCATCCCTCGATGGCGAAGAATGGAGTTGACGGCGATGATCACCGGTGGTCAGGGGTGAATCTTTGCAAGAAGAAAGGATGGATCGAGTTAAGGTATTCGACAAAGAAAAACCTCGAGCTCACAGGGTGTTTGTCTTCTTCTTCTTGCTGCCGCTGGTAGAAGCATCCCCTCCGGCGCCTCGCTTCTTGGACGGAGTCATGTCTGTATGCCCTCTCATCCTCTTCGGACCCCTCTGTAAATTAAGTTTCCTCCGCGGGTTGTGAGTTTTAGGACTGCATGTAAAAAAGATCGGGCGTGTTCTTTAATTTGAAGTTAAGGACATGCAATCATTTATGAAAAAAGCGGGCTAAAAAGTGCAACCGCGGTCGGCTTTAGCCACCAAACACTATTTCGAAATTTAATCACATCAAGGGACTAAGTGAGTGGGCGTAGTTTATCTTCCTGCGGCATTGGGGAACTCGAGGTGGGAGGGATCATCGGCCCGATTAGCGACTTCCGGAATGGCGCCCAGCGGCGCGTAAAAACGCTAACGCCTTGCATATGTGTGTTTTTCCGACCCGCGCGTCCTATTGCAAGCGATTGATTTGATCGATGAGCGCAGCTAAGGTAGGAAGCGGAGAGGAGCTACCCGGACACAGGAACTCTACAACTGCGGCGCCATGGAAAGGGGATCTGGCGAGAATCGCAAAGGATACAAGTATTAGATCTTGAATACACTCTTGAAGAGACCGACGGAAGAAGCAAAGACTCGGGTGAGGTCATGGGATCCGTGATACAAAGGCCCAAGGAAAACACTGCGTGAAGAGGTGAGTTCGAGATGCCTATGTTATTTCGCTTTAGAACATGCCGTATGTGTTTAAATAATGGAACCTGGCTGATAAGCTCGACGGATTCGATGTTTCCTTGTCCAAATTTTTCAGCTTGAGAGATGATTTACTCTCTAGGTTGAGAGATGCTTTCGGCAAGGAAACATTGGATCGGGGTAAAAACGATTCCGTTTTAGGTGTGTTTTTCATGACCGCTTTACTTGGAATGTTGTACATAGATCAGGCTAGGACTAAGGCCGGGGAGATGCGGTTCAAATGCATCCTCTTGTAGTTAGTCGGAGGGGGCCTCCACCACTGTCCCAACCACTCCTCTTCGCAATATTCGAGGAAGATGGTTCAAGGAGAGTGGCTCGCATGTGCTAGAGGCACTTGGGACTAAAAACGGGGAGAATAGAAAGTGCAAGACTTGTAGAGAATGCAAGCCTTGGCTTCCTCCAAGGGTTTCCCTGGTTGGTTGTAGAGGCCCCTCCACCGGTCGAGCCCCTCCCCTTCAAATATTCTATTTAAGATGGTTCGAGGAGTGACTCGGGACCGGGTCGAGGCCACCGTGCTACCGCATACGGAGAATTGGGTCGTTAAGGATTCTCACTTGCAGTCGAGAATGCTTGGGTTGCTCGTTTGTTATTCTTCCGACCGCCAAGCCGAGAATGCCTTGGCCATCCGAGAACTCCTGTTAGTACACATGGAGTGCTTGGTTGGGTAAGGCATTCCCACTTCGCTGAGCCGAGAATGCATACAGCAAAGCTACGTGGTTTCCACGTGGTTAGTTGTAGAGGCCTCCACCCAATCGTGAGCCCATCCCCTTCATAATTCTAAGAAGGTTCAAGGGAGACGGTCTTTGATTGGGTAGAGGCCACTGCAACCACTTTGCGAGAGTTGGCCAAAAACACTTCCCTTCGCAATGTCCCAGGAAGATAGAAGGAGAGTGTTTAAGGGTTTGCTAGAGTGCACTAGAGTCTGCGCTTTCTCTCACTCGCGAGCAGCCGCCATCGCTTCGTTAGTCAAAACCAGCCCATCCCCTTCTCGCAATATTCAGGAAGATGGTTCGGGAGGAGACGGCCTTTGGATTGGGTAGAGGCCACTGCGACCACACACGAGATTTGGTTACTAAGAGTTGGCTCAGACAGTCAAAACCACTTCCCTTCGCAATGTCCCAGGAAGATAGAAGGAGAGTGGTTGAGACTGCCTCAAAGCCAGCTCTAGAGTGCACTAGAGTTTCGTTTCTCTCGACTCCACGAAGGGCCTCCCGACTTACCCGAAAGTTGGTTCTTGGGCCTCCACCCGGTCGAGCCGGTCCTCTTCGCCCATATTCGATGAGCATGGTTCAAGGAGAGTGGCTCGGACCGGGTGGAGGCACCGCGACCGCACAAAAGAGCCATTGGCGGGGGTATCACATTCTCGACTCACGAGTCGAGAAGGCTGCAACGAGGTTCTAAAGAATGTGAAGACATTGGGTAGTCTGTGCAATCCTCGAATCAGCGGTCGAGAATCCCTCAACCCGCCAGCGGTCGAGTGTACACTCCTCTTCTGCGCCTCGGAGTCGAGATTCTCGACTTCAGCGAATGAGAACAAGGCCCTTCTGGATTGTTGGCAAGCTGTATTCTCAACTTCGCCACTCCCTTCTGCATGTCTCTCGCAAAGGGATTTCTTGTGAGTTAGAAATGGAGATTCGTGAAGCAATTCCTATTCTGAATTCTTCTTTGGGAGAAAGACATTCTAGTTACTTTTTACATTAATGCTCTCACAATATCGACTTCCTAACACCGGTCTCGATGATTTCTATCTCGGTTGCTTGCTACTATAACCACTATTCTCACTTGTGCATGTACAATGTATTCAATTCAACCACAAGCAAGAAAAAGATAACAAAAAAAAGAAAAACAATACAAAGATTAATAAGATTAATGAGAAAGCGAGAACAAGTGGAGAACGGTCTGCAGAAAAGTGGAGAAACGATCTGAGAAAAAATGAGATTAAAAAAAGGTATGATATTACAAAAACATACCTGGAAGATTTGCTTTGGATGAGGAGGAGGCTTAGGTTAAGTTCGCCATGTGGGTATAGTCGTTGACAAAGCGTGAATAAGGATTTGTCGGTTTCAGAAATTGTATCGAGGGGATTAATAAGAGCCTCTAACAACGTAATATAAGAAAAAATGCACTAAAAGACTTACAGAAAACTAAAAAGCAGCACTAAAAAGGGCCTCACTTTCTTCTCGGTGAACGCAGCTCGAACAATGAATCTGCGAGAACCCGGTATTTGGGCGTCCCGATCCGTCGACCAAAGGCTCTTTGTCATAAGATGGCGCCCGGAATCGCTCAGTTCGATCGATCGCTTTGATCGGTAAAAGAGCCTAAGGAAACAGGGGAGGAAGAGAGATCAGAGAAAACAGGGGAGGAAGAATGGTCGGGGGGAGAGGAAGAGGGTGCAGTTAATTCTGGCTGCACCCTCGAACCTCGTAAAAGTGCAATAATAAAAACCATTGTCACGTGTGGGCCATGCCCTCCATGGCGTGCGATGGATTCTTTGGCGATGCCCGGTTTTGACCTCTTAAGAGGCGCCACGTGGCCATGACAAAATATGAAAGGGTAGGTTATATGCTTATGTATTTAATAAGGTTTCAATGGTTGTATTTAATATGGTTTCAATGGTTGTATTTAATATGGTTTCAATGGTTACAATGTTTACATATGGTTTTAGAATGAGTGTGGTTGTATGCTTTAATATGGTTATATGATTTTAGTTAATATGGTTGTATGGTTTTGTATATGGTTTGTATATGAGTGTGGTTTGTATGGTTTTATATGGTTGTATGGTTTGTATATGAGTGTGGTTTGTATGGTTTTATATGGTTCATATGGTCATATTTGTGGTGTTTGGGGCTATATGGTTTTAATGTGAGCTTTTTCATTCGGGGAGCATGTGAGATGAGTAAAATGGAGCCGGGGAATTCAAAGGAGGCCATTGCCCTAGGCTCCAATGGAGGAAGATGGGTTGCCTTTTGTTGCACCCTTGCAAACTGATCGGTATTTCGAGAGGGCATAATAAGCTGCAGTTGATCCATTTGATAATGTGAATGATGAGAGGTGGGAGATGAACATCTTGGGTTGGCATTGTGAAGCTTCTTATCGAAGTTGATACTATCATGTCCTGTCGAAGCTCTAGTGATTGCATTGTGTGCTCGGGGCTGCTGGAGTCCCAAGCTCGGTTGAGATGGCCAATTACATTTATTACACACAAGAATGGTGATACTCTAGAATGCCCTCTTGAACTACACACCCCAAGGCCCACCCAAGGCCATGTGGAGGATTTGGTGGTCGATGAGCATCCTTTGATCACAAGGAAGAGGACGCTATGTCTTTCATAAAAGGCGAAAAAGGTGCCCAAGAGGCCTAGAAGTGACAAATATTTAGAAAGGATGGAAAGTATGGCACCAACCAAAGAAAAAAAACAGGAGGCAATTAGGGGACAAGAGTGTTGCAACCTAGATTGCACAGTGCATTACAATGTGGATGACCTCGTGCAGATAAGGTCCCAATACATTGGACAGCTTCAAAAAGATAGGATTAATTTCATTTACTCCTTGTGTAGGAATTCCAGCTATGATGAAAACACGGGATGGGACGCTGCTATATCAATTGAGGGAATGAAGGTATGTATGAGAGCATTGAGATGGATTCTTGGGGTGAGCAAGTCTTCATTTTCACGAATCTTTGGGAGCAGGTTAGAAAAGGGCACACTTTGTTCCAACATGGTAATGCACTCACTTTGAAACCTAGAGCAAATACTCTAAAGGCCATTGCAGGTCTTGAGAGCTTTGTGAGATACATGTCTCAATCTATGCCCCACAAGTCGAGGTGAACGAGCACGGTGTGCGAGTGGTGCAAAAAGAATGTTGCCACAACACTATATCCAAAAGGAGTGCCTTAAGGAGGTCAACTCCATCCTAGAAACTACTGGAGGTAGGCCTCTTTCTCAATCACATTTCAGCAAGTTATGGAGCACTCACTTCTCGGACGTGAGTGTCCTACAACACATGCCATTCTCAAAGTGCAACACTTGCATTCAACTCAAGGATACACTTGCATCAACTGCAATAGAGAAAGAAAGAATGGCAATTAGGGAGCAATTTGCAGATCACCAAAGGGACCAAATATCATGTAGACAGTTGTATTGGCAGTGGAGAACATTTTTTAGAGAGATTGCACCGGACAAATTTTTGTGTATAATTCATGATAAGATGGACCAACACAAGACTTTCTTGCCAAAGCTAGATCCTTTACCCAAAGCGTTGTCAAAGCGCTTTTCGATGAAAGTAAGTCGGCGGGTGTATTAACACATGGTCATGGGCTGGAACATATGGTCATTTTGTGCTTGATCTATGGAGAGATGATCCAAACTTCCATGTGAGCTCTATTTTCAAGTGCTTGAGAACACTAGAGAAAGGATCGATAGAAGGGAGGAGGTATTCCCCTTGAGCACCCATTTTGAGGCTTTGATGGATGATCAACCGCTTTGTTACCAAAGGCGGATAAAAAGCTCACATCCAAGGTGTTGGGATGATTTCCCCTTACTTGAGAAATCAATTGCGAGGAGCTATGTGTTCGAGTTGGACAAGCTGTTGGAAAGAAAACAAGAATAGATGGATGTTTGGGGCAATGTCATACTTGGACAGTGGGGAGTATTCAAAGTTGTGAAAGTGGGATTCATGATGGTTGGGCATCGCATGATGATATAGATGGATTCTTTGGAACTTTCTCCACCAAGCTCAAGAGAGAAAACGTGACCACTCTCCACTGAACTAATGGATGTGTTTGAGAGCTGCATTGACCCCAACCCAATGGCTTTCTTGATGGATGAGGTTGCAGATTGGAAATCATTTGTAGAAGGATACTTTGCTAGATGGCAAGGACCGGTTAATGAGACACACAAAGCCACTTCAATTCAAGTTTTGGGTTAGGGATGGAATACCAATCATGCAATATAAGTGGAGACCAGGTGACAAGTTGTGGATGCCCTGCACAAGGTATCGAGTTGTGGCAAAGGGTGTCTTCTTGGTGAAGTTCTCATTCCTAAAGGGCAGCCAAAACCACTACCTCCCTTCAAGACAGTCAAAGACTCTAGCCAACGGTGAAGGGCATCAAGGATTACATAACGCCTTTGGGATGATGTTCGAAATGGAAAGCACACCTCCACTCTTAAGAAAAATCAAATGGACTCCCTAATCAAGTCTTTGGGAGAAAGTTGTGACATGCTTAGAAACCTAACAACCATGTGGGAGGGAGCTAAGAGGCGGGTTCTTGCCCGAGTCAAGATGGGAGGGTTCTCAAGGTGCAAGCACGTCTAAGAATGCTCACTTGGGTCCCCAAGTGGTTTGTGGGAAGTAAGGCCTCAAAGCCGAAGTGGTTTGATCTTCCCAGTGGGATCCCTTTGAGGACATCAAGGAAGGATACTTTGTGCTAGTAAGGCCCGATGATGAGGACCATCCCAATATGGTTAGGGGTGGCACTCTCCGATGTGACCACCACTATGCCCTGATGGAGGAGGGAGTTAAGGCCCCGGATTCCAAATTCAATATTGGGAGCCCATTGGGAGGCACAAGAAGGGCAACTTGAAGGAGCAATACAGCGGACTTTGGGAGAAGAAGTGGAGGCCAAATTATGCCGACCCTCAAAGGAGGGAATTGGTGGAGTGTGTGGTATGGTCATATCCAAGTTCTCACATTGCAAAAGACAACACACACAAGATCCCAAGAAAGGAGATGGACAAGGCCATGAGCAACCTCCATGCTATATCATTGTATGAGGGTGCATAATATTGAGAAGTTTGAAAACTTTCTCAACTAGTGGTTTGTAAAATTTATGAGGAAAACAAGTAACCCAATTCTATGTGTGTCATGTGTAATTCTATTCAAGCAATCAATTCAGAAATTTCTTTTATGGTGTGTGAGTCCCATTTTCAGTCCGAGTCCCAAAATTCAAGATTTGTCCCACTTTAATTAAATACGACTTAATAACCCATTTTAAAATTTGCCTTTCCTTATAATCTCTAGCCTTATTACATCTTCAATTGCTATTGCCCTATTGAGTGCCCAAGAACGCTGGATTGTTGATTACAATGAAAATCCTAGGTTTGCAGCCCCTTCTGGTGCCTCTCTTGTGTACTTAAACAAAGTACTCGCCGCTCCGAAATCTTCCTTGTATTGTTTATGTTTAACATGATTACACTTTTGAGTACACATCTTGGGGTTATTGCACTTCGCCATCTATATAAAAGAGGGTTTCACGGATATGCTTTTGCTTATTTTGTGAGCCCTGGTTTTTTATCAGCTACAAATACAATATACTTCCTTGTGCTGAGACTACTAGGCCAAAAATGGTGCCACTCACTTGTTCGTGCAGGACTCGTACTTGCGGCCAATGGTGTAATGACATTCTTTAGTTCATTACTTGCACTTGGAATAGGGGGCAATGACAGGCCCAACCCTATCTCTCCTCTTCAGCAAAAAATTCCTGATGATGCATTTTGGATATGCTTGTGGGTTGTAAACATGGTTCTTCTGCTTGTGATGGCCGGCGCATGCTACTTTCACCAGTTAATCACAATGCGACAAATTGTAGCAATAGTTCAATCAAATATACAATCTGTGCAATTCTGGTGTAGTATACAGAAAAGAAAGTTGTTGGTGACTCTAGTCAGTTGCCTCTTGGGAAGACCACGTCCAAGAAATGACAGTGATGATGAAATCATGATGTCTTTGACCAGTTACAGCTATGAGGAATTGGAGGTGGTTACTGATCAGTTTAGTGAGCTAATTGGTAAAGGAGGCTTTGGGGGAGTGTATAAGGGAATCCTTTTGGATGGAAAGGAAGTGGCAGTTAAGAAACTGGAGAGCACTAGCCAGGGAAAAAGGGAATTTAAAGCTGAAATTGAGACTTTAGGAAAGGTGCACCATATGAACTTGGCTGGTTTACTAGGATTTTGTGCTGATGGATTTCATAGGCTTCTAGTATATGATCTGATGGCCAACGGCTCCCTTGATAAATGGATATTTGATGACGGGCCTTCCTTAGACTGGCATACCAGAATGAAAATTTTAGTGGGAACAGCTCGAGGTCTAGCCTACCTACATGAAGAATGTGATCCAAGGATAATTCACTTGGATGTGAAGCCTAACAACATTCTACTAGATGAGTGCTTTAATGCAAAGGTTTCAGATTTTGGACTATCAGGAATTTTGTCTAGAAACGAGAGCTCCCTAATAATGACAAGTATGGGCTATTTGGCACCCGAGTGGGTACATGGCACAGTAACAGATAAAAGCGATGTTTTTAGTTTTGGAATAGTGGTGCTAGAGGTTGTGAGTGGTATCAGAAACTATGTAAGTGTTAATAAATACTTCCGATGTTGGGCTCTAGAAAGGATGCATGACAACAGCTTGATGGATTCTAGATTATCAAATTGCATTGATGAAGAAGCAATTAGGAGGGCAATCAAAGTGGCATTTTGGTGTACTGAAAGTGATCCGAACATGCGGCCTACAATTGGAACTGTTGTGAAGGTGTTGGAGGGTCGCAGTGAATACTCTTCTACTGTAAACATAGATAATGAAGAAGTAGCTATGTTGTCTCATATACAATTGAATTGAATTGAATTACTTCTCCCATCCACACCACAGAGACCGAATGATCTATTGAGACTCAATACAATGTACATAAAAATGCACACAGAACCATCACTAGCAGACTTATAAAAATTTTGATCGACCCAAACTAAATTAAGACAAAATGACACATTGAGGAGTTGCCCCTTGGAAAGGATGATGTTAATTTACTCACTGCCAATGTTGCATCTCACGCACGCATGCATATCCATCCATCCATCCCGAACTTGGTGGTGAAACTCTACCACGGTGTGTAAGGGAAGCCTTGTGGGCAAAATAGCTTGGCGCCACGATAGAATAGAATAGAATAGAATAGAATAGAATAGAATAGAATAGAATAGAATAGAATAGAATAGAATAGAGTTTTATCGTTCACGGAGACCAATTGGCCTATGGGACCCAAACGGGAAACGCAGAGTTGTTACTATTCGAGTTAAAAAGCCCCCTCCCCACCCCGAAGGGTTGTTTGGGGGAAAAACCGTGACAGGAATAGGTTTGTTGTCAAACTGTACAAATACAAATACAAATATATATCATGTGGGACATAAATATGTACATGTATTAGCTAAGTGCCCGAGGACTGAGCTGATCTCAGCGATTCATGATCTCTTGAAGGTATGATTTCAACCTCCGTACCGAGCTCGTGCGCAACATCTCATGCAGGGCCTGGACAGGACGAACCAGCTCAGTATAGCGTATCCGAATGTCATCATAAGCTGGACAACTCTGAAGGCTGTGGCATTAGAAAAGCGGTGAAACTCTACCACGGTGTGTAGGGGAAACCTTGTGGGGAAAATAGCTCGGCGCTAGGATAGAGAAAAGCTTAACGCCTCCTATTCAGGTGAAACTCTACCGTGGTGTGTAGGGAAAACTTTGTGGGGAAAATAGCTCGGCACCAGGATAGAGAAAGGCTTAACGTCTCCTATTCCTATTCCAAATTGAAGGTTTTCTTCAAAACCTCATAGAAACAAATTTCGACTCGTTCCTAACACACACACACACACACACACACACACACACACACACACACACACACACACACACACACACACACACACACACACACACACACACACACACACACACACACACACACACACACACACACACACACACACACACACACACACACACACACACACACACACACACACAATTATTCATACCCTTGCACGATTTTGGGTCCTGTCTTATGACACAGGTGATGTGGTTTCTACATTGTCATTTACATGTATTGAATGCATTTTTCGTCATTTTTACAAGTCTTTCCAAAGTTTAGACTTTGGGATAATAATCTTCGCGTGTTCTGTCCATTGCCTGTAATTGTGGTAGGGCAACTTTGAGGTGCGATATGTGTGCTCTTAGTACATGGTTCATCCGGGCAATTTACCCATGTGAACTTTATATCGGCCCATCTTGTTGCTCCAGCTTCCGAGGTTATTTATTTTTTCGTGTTCATGGTTTTTGTTCCTTCCTTTTTATTTTATTTTTTTGTTTGTTAATTTATTTTTAAATTTATTTTTAATTTTTCCTTTTTCTCCTCTGGTCCCCCCTTTTCTTGGTCCCTTTCTCTGCTTGTCGGTCCCTCTTTGGGTGCTCCTCTGCTTTGCCGCTTATCTGGCTGCACCTTCGGTGTGTTGTCTTCTTTGTTTTTCTATTTTTTATTGTTGGCCATGTCCCCTGTAGCGGGTTCGTTTTAATATTTTTTGGTTGCCCTTTGTTGGTTCGTTGGTTTTATCTTGCTACCTTTTTGTCCTGGGCCGGTTATTGCCTCTAACATTTCGTCAGTGGCCGTTTCTGTCTTTCCTCTGTCTTAATTATTTTTTCCCTCTGGTTTTGGCTTCGGTTTTATTGCCAATGTCGTTTCCTCTTTGTTCTCTTCCGGTTGGATGTTAACTTGATGGGAGATTATGCTGTAAACTTCTGTCTTGGGCTAATAGAGCTGGCTCTTTAGTCCCTCAGTTTATTCTCTATCTTGCTTTCAACTGAGAGTTTGCTTTAATGGCCAGGTAAATTTTCTGACTTGGGCTTGTTGAGCTGGCTCTCTAATCTTTTAGAAAATTCTCAGTCTTGCATTAAACATGCTGTAAATGCCTTGTAAATTTCTGGCTTGGGCTATGAGAACGGACTCTTTAGTCCTTCAGATTATTCTCATGACTCGTTAGTCCTTCAGATGAGTCTCAATTTTGCATTCAATTGTAAATGAGTAAGATGTTATACAGAGGTATCATAGTGGAATCCTGTTCTATAATCCAGTAGGAGTATGACGATTTGGAATTCTCTTCAAGTTATTCAAATCGTTGTCAAGATTTCTGAATTAGCATGTATATGATATTCCGCTCCCTGCAGTATAACTAAAAGTTTGCTTTTAATTGGGAATGAATTGTTCATGTTCATGTGATGTCATAAACTTGTGTGTAGTTATCCATCTGCTAAGTTTGGACATTGATAACAAGTGGATTGATGTGTTGACGCCTGCAGTTCCCAAGTCTAGTTACTATTCTGTTACTAACTTAAGCTCTTGGATGGTCTGCAGGTACCAGCATCAATCCTTGAACTTAGGTTTTGGATTTGCGTACAACGGTTCTACTCATTCATTCTTTCAATGTTTTAATGGACATCTGTGCTTGCTGAATGTTTAAACAGTTTCAAATTGACTATTTCCATCTGTTATCATTTCATATCATCATATATTTCTCTTCCCATTAAATCTAAATCTATTTTCATATTTGGATTGGGATATGTGATGGTTTTCCTTTATTCTAGGTTGTTTATGTGCAATCTTGATGGAAACTGTGATCTTTAAAACCAGTTATGAGTGTACTTCAATTCTATTTTTCACGAGAGTGCCATGAAATGTTGTGGGTTACATAACTCTGCTGTGATTGTCTAGCTTTGTTATGTTCTGTCTATTGTATTATGTCATGTTATGTCATATTACACACACTGTTAACACACACACACACACACACACACACACACACACACACACACACACACACACACACACACACACACACACACACACACACACACACACACACACACACACACACACACACACACACACACACAAGTGATGGAGCACAGGAGTGATGTCACCTTGAACACGAATTAATTGGTATTTATTATTCATGTTGTGATCATTCGAATTGGACTAACACAAGTATGTTAGCATCGAATACCAATAACACTCGGATTTATCATGGATCTACCACTCAACAGCGGAGGGGTTCACCTATGTCTATAGGCCATGTGCTTGCCATGTCGTAGGATGATCGAAAACACCCCTATATACGGGTTTTTAAAATGCATCTTTGACCCTTTACGAATGAGATTTACACTACATAAGTGCCAAGAAAACCCCTAACCCCTAAGTATATGTATGGTTTAGGGGGTTAGAAACCCCTATGAGTCACGTAAGTATCCCATACGAGTTTCAAATGTGAACCCCTCTTGTTTAACAAGTGGTACATTGAAGTTTTATTGTATATATTGACCGTGAGTGCATGAGAATTAGATGCAACTCAATCAATATGATGAATAGTTTTGAGATTCTCAAGGCAGTTCCTCTAGAGACGTATTATCCAAGTAGACTTCTTGCCCTTTGTTTCTAATAATTCCAAAAATTTACCTCATGAACATCGATCCATTAAAAATTAAGGCTTTTGCTCTTCAACAAAGTTACTTGACATTCAAGACATGCTAAGCAAGATTTGAGAAGCTAAGAAACATGCAGAATAGATGAAGTCAATTTAAATTGTACTGGTTAACATTAACATGTTTGGTTATGAAGATAATAGTGCCAAAGAATACAAGAAGTGTGAAATGAAGCGCTGTTGTGATGGGCATGCGGGGTTAGCCCTTCAGGTAACTCAAGATCCCATCTAGACTTGCATGAGATAATGACAAATTGGTGAACAAATGTTGTCAAAGAATTTAATCCTTATAACCCACTTAAACCTTACAACAATGATAACATATAAAAGTGTACTCTATAGTCCAATATGTAGCATTATAACAGGGGGTTTTTTTTGTGATTTTATACGCTTTTTGGCATGGTTTTCATATGATTTCATGGGCGTATTGCACGAGGCATACTAATCAGTACATCTAGAGTGCACCAAATTTTTGCATGCAATTTGTGCAATTTTTGTTTCATCCTCCTCAATGGTTAAGATCAGAGGGCTTACAAATAAAACCCTCTTTTAATTCAAAATTATCCAAGGGCTTATAATGAAAGCCCTTATTCTCATGAAATTCTAATTAGGGCACGTTTAGGGTTTGTAGAATCGATGATGGCATGCCCTTGGAGACATGCATAGCGGTGCCCGATCCTTCATATCCAGGGCAGCCAGTGCGGTAATCAAATCGATGCCAAGTTTTGAGAGGTTGTATACGATGAGCCAGTGGTGGTAGATATGGTGCTGTTCTTATGGATTTGGAGCCCAGTACTGGGCAAAGGGCATTATACCTGGAGCGCCCGAAAGTTAATTGATTCTGTTCTTCATGTGGTATGAAAGGAAGCCGAAAATTGCGATTGCTTGCAAGGTTTTCAAGTTTGCCATTCTCTTGGCGGTGGAACAGTCGCTCTGGCATGGGAACACTGCTTATTTCAAAGATCCGTGAAGAATACCCTGACAGAATGATGCTTACATTTTTACGTGTTTTCCATCACCTAAAGTCTCCGGACACGCGATGGTAGAGTCATACAATGCCACTCTTTGTGTTCACCGGTGGGGTCGAGAATGCAGACGCGAGTGCATGGTGCCCTTTTACGACATCCGCTTCAGAACCCTGAAACTTGTTACCCCAACTTCCCTTTCACTGCCATGCAAGCTGCAGTGGCTCGAAATATGGTGGAAAGCCTTTCAGTTCCCACATTCAGGGTTGGGTACGCTATCAATACTAAAGCATTGGATGCACTTTACAAACGGGTATGCTTCTCTTCTAACCTTGATGCTTGTTAGATTGTCATCTGATTGTGCAACTTACTGGTTTCATTTTACCCGGGGAAATGTAGGATGAAATCTTTGTTTGGAAGCATTTGGTCCGTAAATGCGTAAGCAAAGATGCTACTTTTCTGGACTTGAAACTGGCAATGTAAAAATACAAAGCAAGATCCGTCCATGTTGCCAACCATGGTTCCATGTTGCCTGACCATGGTTAATCGCTGTGTATTGGCAGGTATTGGGATGCTCTCAGCCCCTTTTGCACTCCAACAGGGTGGCTGGCTTGGCCTCGGCATTCTCTTATTTTTTGCATTAACGTTTTGCTACACAGCATATAAACTTGGAAGGGTCGAGCTACAGTTACATGCTTCTTGTACGTGGAAATTTGTGCAGTCCTTGTTGGTTACACGATATCTATGGGAGATAATTTAGCCAAGCTATTTCCTGCAGCTGCTCTCAATACATCATGGATAAATCTTGGGCCTTCCCAACTGTTGTCTATTATAGCAATTCTTTTTATCTTACCAACAGTTCTTATCCGCGACCTGCAATTGTTTTCATATTGATCTGTTGGTGGAGTGGTAACATATATGTTCATAGTCTTTGCAGTAATATGGACTGGTTTTGTTTGAAGGATTGGTTTTAAGGAAGCAATACCGACTTCCGTGAGTGTCCAATATTCTCGAATCGTAATTGGATTTATGCAATATTGTTATTCTGGACGTGATATTTCCAAGCAATATATACAAAATCTCGTAGTTCTTGGCGATCGAAAGATAGATGCGCACTAATTCCTCGGCATATCAAGCCATCAAAATGGCCACATCTTTTGGCATATGGGACAGGCGTGGTGATTGCGTGGTGATTCCGGTCCGGATCATTCCATATTTGTTGGAGATCTTGCACCGGATGTTACGATTATGTGCTTCCGAAACAACCATTATGTGCTTTACTGAAACAACCATTAGGGAAATAATTTGTTTGTCTCATTATTGTGCTTTTTAATAATTAATATTTAGGCCCATAAAGTTTACCTCGTTTGCTTTAGTTAGGGCCCAAGAGCCCAATTTTTTTAAACATAACAATCAACACACAATACCATTAACATTATTAACATAAACCATTGCATTTAACACATTTAAATTAAAATCCCCTTAAACCCCTTTGGTTTGGGTGCATATTCACACGGGGTTACGTAGGGCGGCGAGAGCCCCAAAAACATATTTACAATGCATGTATAAAATTAATACCATTAAGTACATTCTCTCAAACCTTATAGTATTTTGCAAACTTTAATATACAGTATACAAAAACTTGTACATGCATATCCCACAAACGAGGATCGCTATGTACGGTCCAGATCTTGGAATAAAGGGGTTATATGCCCATCCGACAGCTCTCGTTGCCCGGAGTAACCCCCCGTGTGAATATGCACCCAAACCAAAGGGGGTTTAAGGGGGATTTTAATTTAAATGTGTTAAATGCGTACAATGCTCAAATCATAACTTCATATATCTACAAGCCTTGCTAAAGGTTTAGGCTTCTAACTTATTTGCGGCACTCAACACATCATCCAAGTCTCATGTCTATCTTCATACACTGTGAACACGTGGGATCAAGTAGGGCACTAATAAATGCCCAAGATATTAAACATAACCATCATGCATAGAACAACACAAATAAATATCCTCATCTAGAACAACTTAATAGACGAGGTGTTTACCTCATCTAGAAGCAACACTAATCATGAGGTACATTTTTTTCAAGAAGAGTTCTCGCCAAGATTTGGGCTTGTATAACTTAGGCATCTATCCTGCTACTCTAGTGTTAGTTATGTCTTTGATACTTGAAGTTCCAAAAGATGAGGATATTAATTTGTGTTGTTCTTACTTTACCTTATGTCCTAGTCGTTTGTAGTAATGCCAGGTCAAAGAATGTAGGGGGAATGGGTACAAATATGGATTTAAAAAGGAAAGAAGCAGCATGATTCTGTCGTTTCATGCGAGTGGTTTTGCTAGGATCTTTTCTCCAAGACATCATGGATGCATGCACTCAGTTATGTCCTCAAGCATTGCATTGAGAATCGAATATATTATAATGTATCATTGTACAGTCTCTCAGCACACCTATTACTACCAAGGTTTTTCCCTCGAAAAACCTTCAAGGTGGCGATTTTTTAATCCTAATAGTAATACATTTGATGTATTCCTTGTATGGGCCTAATAGACCAACTGGTCTTCGCGGAGAGAAAAATAAATTCATATATTGCTGAAAAAATCTCACCCGAGCTTTCCATTGCAAAGAAATTTTTAATCTCATCCGTTAAATTAGCATATCTAATGGTACAAAATATTGTTCCATCGGCCCACTTCCTAGGGACTTGCCCTTTAGGCAACTCAAAAAAAGCAAGGGTCCTACCCAGCCTCGAAATCAATGTTGTGTACGTGTGAAGGCTAGAGCCTCCAGATAATTATAGACAGAGTCATGACAATGGCATTGGTTGGCATAGAACAAGGACTAGGATTGACCACTCCATCTGCCCAACTTAACTCCACTGCGGCAACACATCACCTAGAAGGTGTCATGCTATACTCTACCCAGTGGTAGACTATTGAGCCTAGCATGTTGTAGACTCTATACACCAAGGGTCCAACTGCCACCGGACCAATCCTGCCTTGTACAACCTGTCAAATCACGATATCCAGAACTAGGCAAGCTTTTATGCACAGGCTGCATGTAATTGGGATTTAGTGGGTCTAAGCTAGAAGCATCATCTACAATGGCTACTAGGTCTTTAACCCCCTTCCTCATAATAATGAGAGGTGCAAATAATGGTAATAATAATAAATTAGTTTTAATGTCATATTGGCCCCAGGGTCTTATGACAGTTGATACATTGTATGAGATCAACTTCTAATGCCTGACTTTTATATTTTCAAAGGTCTAGAGTATAGTCGGTTATATCATAAGGTTACCAAAAGAATGATGAAAAAAACTCTTTTTGGGAAAAAACCATTCTCTTCCTACCTATGTACCCCTTTTTGCCTTATGACAGCTACTCGTCCTCGCTAGTGCCATCAGTGATGCCAATCTTCATCTCGAATTCTTTATATCTTGTCTCATGGTTCTTCAAGGATTTGCTTTATGGCTATCACTGGCCACTTTGCCCTACTATTATCTCTTGTCCCCTTATCTACTGGTGACCCCCAATTTACACATCCAGCTATTCTTCTTATGTTCTCATATGCTGGGCACCTATTCCACACATGCTTCTCATCTTCATTTTCCTCCATGCTGCATAGTATGTATAATCTGTCCTCCTTGTCTATCATAGGCCATTGCCATCTATCCTTTTTAATCCATAGCTTATGATTCCCTATCCTAAACCTATAAAGTGTCATTCGGCTTGTCTTTGATATTTCGCTATCAGTATATATTTGTTGTCCAAAGCTCCATTTCGGTTCATATCTGCCGGATATAACCCCACCGTGATGTCTATTTGTTTTTCTATCTATTTTCTCATTAATTTGAGTTTGAGGCTATTCTACATCCCTTGTATTCTGATGTTATCCACTTCTTTCCATAGATTGCATCCCATCCTCTCTGCCTACTATTTCTCATATACACTCCCCTCCATTATTTCTTGCCATTTCCCTTGACTCCTCTATCGCTCTTGCAACTAATATTGAGTCTCGACTAGTAGGTTTGATTCTTACCCAAGTACGAAAGCGTCCTTTCCAGCCCATGGATCTCGAATGGTACTAATCCAGTTTCACGTAGCAAGATCCCCGCAGGGGTGGACTTTTTTATTCCGAGCTCTTTCGCTTGGAAGTCTTGATTACTCTCTCAGCTTTTAATCAACTGATGGCCAAATGTGCTGCATCCCCATGCTTCCATTGCATATAGCATTGCGGGAGTTATAGAACATCTGCAACTTTATCCCCCCAAATCTGTTATAATATGTTCTGCGCATACTGACTATAACCCATAGTAATGCTTTATAGCCGTTTGCCATCTCTCTTCTAATCCCTGCTTCTAGGTTCTTCTGTTTCTTGTTTTGTATCCCAAATATTTCTATTTGCTAGTCATTTCTATGAGCTGCCCATGTATATGACCCCTTCTTCTTCCTTGCTTCCCTTACCAAAACGCATTGTTTTTGTTTTCTCAAGATTCACTATCAGCCATGTTCTTGCACAATACTCTTCTAATATTCCCAACATATCCTCTAGACCATTTTTATCTACTGTCATCTGAATTAGGTTGTCTACATATAAGATGTCTAGTACCTTCGTTCCCCCCACCTGCGATGCATATCTATCACCTCCTTTACTCCTTATAAATGCTCCCAATGCATCTATGTACAACCCGAAGATTTTTTGTGATTAATGGGCACCCTTGCTTGACTCCAATATCACAAACTATAACCTCCTCACCTATTTTCATTTTTACTTGCACTTTAGCAATCACAACCAACAGATCGTGAGGGAGTTCCAGTTCTTGTAACCTCTATAAAAGCTTGTCCCTTGGGATCGTATCAAACGTCTTCCTGAAGTCCACAAAGCAACGATATAGTGTCTTACCTCGTGTCCTAGTCTTCTCTACCAGGACCTTTAGTGTGACTAGGATACACACCCCATCCATTGCAAAACATATGTTATAAAGATACGCCAACCTTCAATTGCAAACGTTATTGAATAGTGTCAATTGTACAACCATACATTCTTCTTCTGATCCAACCTCTACTATTTTGCTATATAGAGTTTTATTACATGTTACATAGCAAGCTACACCGCTATTCCTCTACCTTTTATGCCTTTCTTCTATTGCCAAGTTGAGAAGAGCTGTTATCCTGTATTTTTCGTAGCCTTATCTCTTGATACTCCCATGTTTCCACTAGATATCATAGAATGCCCTTCAAATGTGGATATGCCCTCCCCGTTATTCCATGGATATCCACTAAAATTCTAATAGCTTGTAGTTTCCTAATCTCCCTTCCTTTCCCTCCTCCTCCCCTGCCTCTTTTCCATTCCATTGATTGACTCTTCTGTCGCTGCCACTGGTTGTCGACTTGTACCCAATAATGTGCCCGTGTTTGTGTTCCCTACTTGCGAGTCCTATACGTGCACCTTTCCATTTCCGAGTTGCACTTTTATCCCCTCGTTTCTTAGCTTTCTCAGTTTCCCTATTTCTGGTTTCTCTCTATTTCCCAGATCTTGACTTTGATATGCCATGCTCTCCCCACCTTTAGCTCCCTCTGAAAGTATTCAACAACCAATTCATCGACATATTCTTTGAGAAATCCTCTGATCCTGATTATCCTGCCTCATTATGGCTGCCCTTGATTCCTTTAGCTCCCTTTGAAAGTATTCAACCAATTCATCGACATCTTCTTTGAGAAATTATCTGATCTTGATTACCCTGACATCTAGCTTTATCATCAATTGCTTGTATTTTTGTTACTTGCCTTGGAATTCTCTCTTCGAGGTCTACCCACATCGCAAATTGGTGCACCACTTCCGCTTCCAGTACGTCCAGTCACAATTTGATTGTTACCCGATCTGAATCTGTCTTTCTATTCTCCTTTCTCATCTCTTCTACCTTGAATCTCGATGGTAGCTATTTTTCTAGCTTGCTCCCCTACCATTTTCTTGACTTCAATCATGCTATCCATCTTGTTGCTATTATCATTTTAATTCCTATATCTTCCGCAAATGTAACTTCAAAAATTGTATTCGCAACCTATCGGTGGGTTATGCCTCCCCGCAACTAGTAGCTTGCGAACTTAATGCGTATCACATAGATACCCCCCGCACTATCTTTTTTCAAAAAATTTCCCATTCATAATTGAGGTTAGGATCTTGATCATATCGTAAACAACTATTATGAATATAAACAAAATTGAAGAAAAAAAAAAAAAAAAGACATCTCACACTCCTTATCATTGCGCCCCTCTTTTGCTTCACATCTTGGATCGCCAAAATTAATGTCTCCACAAATTGCACAAACCGCCCCCCTTGTTGCTCGACCAGAATTGATGCCCTATGTTATCCCTTTGTTCATCACCATATGAAACGCATGCACTCTTTCATCCGTCCAATTCCCCTTCCAACGATTTCTTGTTGAGCTCCTTCAGAATTTGTACCCTTTTGTCCCCATCCGAAAGTGGCGTGAATGCATCGAGCTCGCTCATGCTATACCCTTGCTCCAAAGAATCATGCGGTGATGCACTCACATACACTTATAACATCTCGCACCATATGTGCAAGCATCATCATAGAACATCAATAAGTTGAGAAATAGCATAGATACAACTAATCCTAGTCACATCCATCTAACTTACAGTTAGAGTTCATTGATTAGGATTTTAGAATACAAAATGAGTGTCCTATAATAGCTTTACAAGAGATATAACATGTTAACCTATCTAGAATAGTACATCTTAAATCATCTACCTACTCACCTTACCCAAATACCTATTGCCACTTGATGCTAGTGTCTTCCTTAGGCCGGCTAGGGTTTGGTGAGGAGCTGCTCCAACTCACCTGAGTCGGGCTTGAACATATGCATAGTCATGCCAAAAACCCAGGGGATCCACCTTCTTTATATGAGATATGCCACCTGCGTGCATAGGGTAGCCGAAAAACCCCTAGTATACGTGTTTCTATTAGGTAAATTTGACCCCTTTCCATATGGTCTTATAACTAGAAGAACATCTAAAAACCCCAATGACCCCTAGTATACATACAGAAAAGGATGAAAAATTCCCCCCTCCCATTAATGCACGTGGTTTTGACAGGTTCCACAAGGGGACGCCCCCTTGGCCAAAGACAATCCTTCATTCCAAGTTGCAGGGTGCAGGCAAGGATGGCTGACAATCGGGGTGCAAAAGTGGACTCGATCTAGGATTTTGGCCTATATAGGTTAGGGTTCACTTGGATAGGTCCGCATGGCACGAATGAAGTCGTTTAATGTGTGCATGGTGCTAATGAGGTGTCTCTATGTGGCAATGTAGGTTAGCTTACCTAGGGTGGGTAAGTTATAATTACCCCCCCCTAGATGGCACCCACTTACAACATTGCCAACATGTGTGACATGTTGGAGTACTCTGAACCTTGTACAAGTCGACTAGTATGCTTGTACCGTG
Organism: Isoetes taiwanensis; assembly: GCA_021234155.1. Taxonomy (NCBI): domain Eukaryota; kingdom Viridiplantae; phylum Streptophyta; class Lycopodiopsida; order Isoetales; family Isoetaceae; genus Isoetes; species Isoetes taiwanensis. The sequence continues at coordinate 3,819,605 of JAJEKV010000019.1, read as the reverse complement.
ACGTACTCGTAGAATATATGTATATCATAGTGTGTACTTTAGGAGAACATCAATTTAGATCTACATTCTTGGTGCTTGTGCCTTTGTTAGTTCTTAGCACCAAGATAGCGCCTCCCAATATATTGATCATCAATGTGAACGAGGATACCTTGTCAATACATATTATATTATCATTACCAAAATTAATATGTGTAGCACAAACGACACAATTTTCTTACTTTCTTGGCATTACTGTCGAGCACATGTGTATTTCATATTTCTATCACTCCTTCCACTTTCTTATACCTTCCTTCCTTCCTTCCTTTATGGCTTTTATTGAGTTTCAAACCCACAAAATAATTTTAGGTTCTACTATTGGAACGTGTTCGAAAGATATAAGTTATTCTAATGCACGCACGAGCACTTTGAGTCATTGATTGGGGCCCATAACACATGAAATAATTTTATAGTTCTGGTTGGTCATGGCCATTTTGCCTAATGAAGTCCGATCAATAATTCGTGTGCAATGTCAATGGTTATACAGCCACAAAACAAACAAATTTTAAAGTCAACTTTGTTCGTATGAGTTGTATCCCTCCATTATGAACTTAACAATCACAATTGGTAGAATAAAATATTCATAAAGGGTATAATGTCGTTGTGGTGAATCATGAAAATAAGGTATAGTAATGCTTTGTATACGGAGGAATACAAACTAAAATCTATTGAAAGACAGAAGGAAAATTACGAAAAATTACAGCGAGAAAAGCATCCCTCTCGAGCAAGTGATGGGAAATAACCTGGCAATCACCTGCTCGAGGATATGCTTATCCCCTTTAATCGGCATGCCCCACAGTTGATGTCAGATGGCAAAATTATATGCAATTCGACGGAAAACCTGTTTATCAAGACAAATTGGCAGACAAGAGAGATGATGGCATTGGCTAATAAACTGACTGCAATTGGACGATCTAGATCGGTTAGATCAACAGGACTATCGGTTTTAAGGGATCTTCTATACAAATGGCTAGAAAGGAAACAATAGTAAATGCGTGGACACTAGTCCTTACTTTACCTTATGTTATAGACGTTGATAACAAAAGCCAAGTCTAACAATGGAGGGGTAGTTGGTACAAATGTGGATTTAAAAAAGAAAAGAAAATACCAAATATCTAGAACATGTTAAGGGGAAGGGCCCACGACCAAGTCTAAGGCGAGAAGGAGTCTTACTATGAAACGAAATAAGTCGTTTATATTGAGCTAATGAGCCTCCCAATCGGCTGCGCTTTGGAGACTAGGAAATGCTTAAGAGAGGTACATATAGTTCATTTTATTTCTGCTGTGGAATTCGCACACGATTTCTGTTTTTGGTGCGGAATTCGCAGACGATGCGCAACATGGGAGCGCTCTATTTCGCCCTCTTATTTGGGGCTATGGCAATTTCGTGTAATGCAATGACACAGAGTAAGCTCTGCACCTCTAATCGCAGCCTGAATCTATGAATACGCTGCTCATTTGTTTGTTTTTGCAGCTGAGGCCTTGCTTGCCATTAAAGACGCGGTCGGAAGTAACAATATTAATCTGGATTCGTGGAAAAGTGATACCGATCCCTGTTCTTCTAACTGGCAGGGAGTTTCATGTACCTCTGGCAACGTTACCACGCTGTGAGTCTTCCTTCCATTTTCTTTTCAGTTTTTTGTTCTTATGTTCTCCCATAACAAATATCTGCCAGAATATCCCACATTGTTCCCCTAAACTATGTTCAGGCACTAATATTTCCTGGCCTTGTGCATTTAACCAGAAGCTCCATTCTTTCTCCGCAATGACTCAATTACACGCTTTGTCTAGCAATGTAAGCATGAGAGAGTGCAATTGGACCTAGAGCCTGAAGCACAGTGCACTTACACCCGAAGAGAACCTAGTGGAAAAAACTAATCTAGAGATAGTGGGCTCAAATACGAGCACTTAGTTTCATTCTAGAATAGAGTTCTAGAATATAGATCTTTTAACGTCCACGAAGACCATCAACAAATAAAGGAGCACATATAGGCCATCAATATTTTGTCTTAGTCAGCAGAAACAATGTCACAAGCTGAAGAATAAATGCCATGGAAGACATGGGGCATTCCCAAACCCAACATAAATGCCATTTTTGGTAACACATCTGCATATGCCAGAAAAATGCAATGGCTACAAAAGGCACTATTAAATAAACTATATTGCTGGGTTGGACCATTATAAACAAGCAAAAAAACAATGTTCAAGAGTCTTCTTATTTGACTATGTTGTTTGGCAAGTGTAATTCATATTTTCAACCATTGATTTAATAGTGCATTCTAACACATTATTCTGTTCATACAGAAACTTAACAAAGGGTGGCTTAGTTGGAGCAATACCAAAAGAAATAGGAAACTTAGTATATCTACAAGTTCTTGATCTTCAAAGTAACAGTTTGACAGGAAATATACCTGACTCTTTTTCAAATTTGACCAACCTTCAAGCATTGTAAGTACATATATGATCATCTTTTCCTCCCTCATGTTCTCCGTTTGACCTTTGTGGTTGATATTCAAGAGTAGGCACCAATCTCCTTCTCCTTCCCATATACAATCATTAATTTCTAACCACTATATAAATTTCAATTCAATTTAAAGTCAAGTAAATATTTCCTTATGAAAGACCGCCTTATGCAATTTCGTTATCGTGTTTAACTATTTACATGGGATTAGCAAAAAGCTTATGGGCACTAAACATCATGCAGCACTTTACAATACGTGGTCTATTTGCACCTTCATGGAGTTAAAGTTGCCATATGGGACGAACCATATTGGAACCATAAACATTTCACGTGTATGCCTTTGCTCAAGGACATGCTTTAATTTGAAGAATGAAACGACTTGAATTGAATAAGAGGTCTACAGGACCCAATACAAGAAAAATCACAAGAGAGGAGAGGAAAATATTGTATTCGATTTCATTCTATGTTTCTTGAAATGCTCTTAACCGTGCAATTAAATTCTAAAAATCCTTAAACAAGGATTAAATTAAATGTCCTAATTTTTGTGTTTTATCTCACAGGAACTTAAGTAGAAATCCATTAGGAGTTCAATTCCCATCTGTTCTTTTGAGCATGACTAACCTCGTTGACATGTAAGTCGCACTTATATGGTTTTGCATCCTGGGATATTAGATATATAATAATTTTCCTACAGACGATGTGGTGGATGCACACTCACGGGACAAATTCCAAAGGGTATTGGAAAACTTACCACACTGCAATTCTTGTGAGTTACCTTCTTTTGTTGATAAAAATTTTAATTTTAGCTAGAGGGAGGGAGAGGTGGAATCTTCTTTTTGAAATTTGATAAAGATAATTACATTTAAGTTAATTTGTTGTGTTTTAATTGTAATTATATATAGGCACATCAACAACAATAGCTTTTCGGGTAATCTACCAGAAGAATTGTACACCTTGCCGAAACTATCTGAACTGTAAGTATTGATATTTGATAATTGACGATAAAATTAGTATTGGGCCAATTGAATCAAAATTAATAATTGAAGAGCCTCGCAAATAGGTTGTGTTGATTATCTTCTTATCTATGGCTGGTATACTTGTGTTTCTTTAATACAGGAATTTGTGGGGAAATCCTCTCAAAATCAATCTTCCTATTCAACTTGGCTATCTAAAAACATTGACATTCTTGTAAGATTCTCTCCCTTTCACTCCATAAGAAAACAAAGAGGGATAAAAGAGAAAATATATAATATAATTAATTTTTAACGGCCACAAAGACCAATAAGACAATGGAATCATTATAACCATACTACTGAATTTAGAAGATCCTGTATCAAAAGATTTTAGACTAGAATCATAAAATCCTGTACCAAAAGAAAACCCTTTGCAGTAATGACAGTAATGATGATACTAGAAAATCAAGGAATTTTCTAAAAGTAAGTCATCTAATAACTATTCCTGATTATTTAGAAATATAGAACAGACCAAAAGCGTAACGTTTTCATCTTGACGACTTTAAGCCAACAAAACTATCAGTCTCACCTCGTTGTTTTAACTTGTCTATAGCTATAAACTTCTTCTTGAACAGAGAAGCAACCAAATAGACTTATGGTCCATTTGTCAAAGTAGGGTCTATATGTATAAGTTGACTAATTTTGACTTTGGCCAAAGCACGCGTATGCATAGAGTTCAGGAAATAGCCCTTAAGACATTGCTGAAGAAGCTTGGAGTTAGCATTTGCAAACACCATGCATTACATACCATCCTGAAAATCATGTATTTTAATGCTCCTTCTAACACCTCTTAACATGTGGGAATTCAGTCATTGCAACAACAAAATTAGAATATCTATCAATTTCCATTTTATCTTTATAATAAATGTTGTTGCAAAGTGAGCTCCCACAAAAGAAGAGTTGATTCTTCTAAAGAAGGCTATTTGTATTGAGCACTCTAGAGGTCTAACATCCATGGGATTCACCTATATGCATTAAAGCTATTTTGAAGGGTTTAATGGATCCCAAGCACATTACTTTTAAGAGAGTGATGTGGAATTGAGAGTTTGAAGGATTTGAGTTGTGGACCAATGTTCTTGATACCTTCATTATGACACCAAGAAATTATGGTAACTCAAAAATAAGAATATATAGAATAGAATATATTTTTATCGTCCATAGAGTCCAATTGGCCTATGGGACCCAAACAAAGAGAGCAGCAAACATACTACTGTCAAAGTTAAAAAACCTCCGCTTCGAAAATTTTCGAGGAAAAACCTTAGCAGTAACAAGTATGCTGATAGACTGTACAATCATATAGGACAATTCAATACTGCACTGGAGGACACAACTGAATCCGTGTATCCATAACCTCCTGAAGGTATGATCCCAACAAGACCACAAAGGTCGTATTCAACAACATATGCAGCGACTAGTCAGGCATAACTAACTGAACATACCATGCCCGGATATGATCCAATGCTAGGTAGGTCTGAAGGGCATGGCATTCATCCTTAATGGTGCCCTGTTGGCAACACTGACAGATCCTGTCCTCACGTGCCTCCCGAGCCCATCGGCCTGTCTCAGTGCGGAGGCGATGCGCACCCATGCGAATGGAAGCTATCCATCTACGCCTCATGGGTGCATAGGTAGTGTTGTGGGCCTCGTGTGAGCTTGGGATTGACTTGCTGCCGATAATATGCCATCTTGACATGCGTCAGAGCATTTGCATCCAGGGCTTGCTATGGAAGCAAGCATTAAGGTACTGCCTCAATGCATCGTAGTCCTTCTTTGTTCGTACCTGCACACATCTGTGTGCATGTACATTCCATCGTGAGAACCACTGAGCTTGCTTGTCCTTCTAGCAGGCTTTGAGGCACTATGGACCCATTGCTACGGCCAAAGCAAGATTGGGATAAAGTTGTTTGCTTTAAAATCATTCACTATATAATATGTCTAATATAATCTATATGTTGGATATTTCTATATGTTGGATATTAGAACAGAAAAAATGTTTTGTATATTATGCTATTTATGAAAATTATTTACTCCTTTTCCATTATGACTAACATATCAAAATATATTCCAGAAAGATGCATCAGTGCGAATTGAATGGAACACTGCCGACTGAATGGGCAACAAATTTTACAAATTTGAATACCTTGTATGTCACTACATTATTATGTACATATGTAAATATAATGTCTATCTACACATGTTAATAAACACCATTATGCAGGTGGTTAAGTGATAATAAGCTACAAGGTGAAATTCCAGACACTTGGGGTAGTATGAAAAGCCTATCAGAATTGTACGTTCTCTCCTGCAAACATGTTCAAAAAATAAATTGAATGAAATAAGATGCTTACCATCTATTTATGCTTGATGAAATTAGGAAGTTATCAGATAATCGACTTTCTGGAAGTGTACCATCGCGGGCTAGAAAGTGCAAGACTACTCAATACGTAAGTTTGATTACGCTTACCATTTATATAAAAGATGAAGCATTTTGAGATATATTTTCTTAGATAAGATTATCTAAGATACTGAGGTCAAGACCCTTATGGCAATTTTGATGTTTTATGTATGCATCATATACTCTAGCACTGTTCACACTCCTCGACTTTGGATGAAGTACACATATGCATGAGAATGAAATAGAACTAAATACATAAGATGGCAAAGTTGGATCGAAATAGCCTCGCCCCCATCAACCTTGATTTCTTTTTGTGGAAGAATAGAATAGAATAGAATAGAGAAGGTGCTAAAACCGACCGAACACTCATCTAGAGATGCTTTGATTTGCTTCGTCTACTAAGTCACCTTGCACATGCTCCTCATTTTCTACCATTGTCAACTAGACTTAGTGTGAAATGGTTGTTCATTCAGCAGTAACACTGAAACATTAATGGGACATTCTGGGACCATTCATAACAATGGAAAAAAATAGAAATAACAAGCCACACCAAGATCCGCATCCAATTTGATAAATGTGCCTTGGAGATCGACAACCTGCATTATGCCTGAAGTAAGAACTAATCTGACGGTGCAAGTTTATATAGCATTGCCTTTTGAATGGCTCCCAAACGCATAATCAAATCAGGAATGTCCTTGTAAGATCAGTTGACTACTCATCTTGCTTCATAGCTATCTAATCTCCAACTTGATCTAGAGGGTTGCTGCGTAAATTACTAGTATTCTCATATATTATATATTATATCTTCATGTTGGAATATGACATTGTCCACTATATATGGTATTGTATGTTGCCCTTGAGACTCTTTAGTACATCCGCCTTCATCGTCATCTTCTTCTTCTTTCTTCTTATTCTTCTGAGATTGTTGTTCTTTTTGAGCTTGTCTCCCCATCTCTTGCCTAATATTCAGAAAAGCCAGCTCCAAATGGAGGTTTGATTCAAAATAGGGAGCAATACCACCCCATTATTGCTTCTAGGACTCGGGACCTGAATCGATTGGGACTGAGTCGCATCTCTCTTAATCTGACTCCAAAATCATGTGTTATGATGAAAACCATGCATGGGCCATAAACACTACCTCATGAATGACTTGAACAGCTTGAAGAGATTAGGAAAAGCACTTTTAACATCTAGATTATTCGATAGGAGTGGAGGGATGATAACCTAAATGATACTTCTAGATGCCATTAAAATATCCATCTCTAAGACATCCTAAATATATATATTCACTTCTATACATCTAAACAAACTAAAAAGTCCGAGTCTCTTCCATTCTCTAGATGTAAATTAAAACCACATGTACACATTGTCTAATAAAAAGAGTTTTCTTTTCTTGATACATTTTATTAAGTATCTCCTAATTATGAGGCAAAATGATATTTGGGAATAAAGGAATAAAGAGTGTGCACTTGCAACGAATGGCTCTCTTGGGACCTACAAATTTAGCCCAATATGTGAACTATGTTGGTCTTGACAATTGTAACAGAATGTAGCGTAATTTCAACAAATAACATGCAATATAATAGTTGCAACAAAGGTATGCGACGGTTAATTTGAGGTAAAGCATACATGATTTGATCTCTAAGAAATGCCAATTGCCTAAGCAACATATCAAAAGAAAACTTGCATTAAGCATTTTCTTTTATGTACTTGCAAATATACGTATGGTGCAAAAGCTTAAACATATCGACACTGGGGATATGGACTATGTTGCATGTCCTTTCTCTTTCCTTTTTTTTTTCTAACTACATATTTTGCACATCCAGAGACTTGAGTTGCAACTTTTTTGACAGTTCAAGCCCACTTTCTACCATACTCTAAATACAAGAAGTATGTCCAAATTATAATTTTACGTAATAGATGTGTTTTCGTCATTTTTTATGACCGACGTTTATATCTATTTTGTATAGAGTTACTGGTAATTGTTATACTGGAGAGCCAGACACTAGGAAAGATTCATGCCAAGATCATCAATCATGCAATCCAAGTAAGTCTAAAATAATTTCAATGATAGTAAATCTATGCTTATATATGACAATTGAATTGGAACTAATACACTAATTAATGTAGCATCTAGTAAAGGCCAATTATTGAATGATACATGTGTTGTTGTCCCAAATTCCTATAGCTTTTTCAAAACTATGTTCAACATTTTGGACAATTTTTTAATGACATTTTTAGATAGATACTACAACATAATTTTCAAATTATAAATACTTTTCTTTGGGCTTATACTTTGTTGGACATTTGCAAAAGACACCATATACAAACATGGGTTATCATTGTCATTGTTATTGCTATCCCATGCGTAATCGTTCCCATTGTTATTTTTTCTATTCTTCTATTATCTACGCTCTAAAAGGAGCCATCAAAACCGCCCTCCCGAGAATTCCGATCAAGTCAATTAAGTTTGACACAGGTTAGTTTATCTCATGATACAGCTAAAATCATAAAGAAATTCAAATTTCATATTTAAGTGGTTAAGAACTTCAATGTTCAAACTTCATACTTAAGGGGTTAAGAATTTCAATCTTCAAATTTCATATTTAAGGGGTTAAGAACTTCAATGTAGAACATAGAGATATATCTTGTGTCCATAAAAAGAACAGATGTGGCAATCCTCTTAACCAGGGCAACTAATCATATAATTGCTAGTTGCATGAGCTATTTGCAACTCCCTCTCATTTGCACACTAGCTTCTTTTACATAGACCACGTATGTTTCAAATTTGAGAAGCACCTTCTGCTCAATGGATGAATTTAACTATATGCCAACTCTTGAAAATAATGGAAATAAAGAGCATATATTGATTGAATTGAATTGGCCACCACTTCCAAAGACTAACTAGTCTATGGGCCTACATAGAGGATATCAAAGGATTGAAAGATAGTTCTGGATTCTTGCAACCCACAAAACATTGAAGGAGGTGAATTCTTGCAGCTACTAATTGATTTCCTTTGGGAAGCAGACGAGTTTACTGGCCTCAAAGATTTTTCATGGGCAGACATTTTAAATGCAACAAATGAGTTTAGCAAGGACAACGAAATTGGATCTGGAGGTTTTGGAAAGGTTTATTTGGGGCATCTTCGAGATGGCAGGCCAGTTGCAATCAAACAAGCATATCCCAACAACGTATTAGATAGCACTCAATTTGAAAATGAGCTCCGCCTTCTATCAAGACTTCATCATCGTCATCTAGTTCGTCTAATAGGATGGTGCTGTGAAGGCGAAAGCCAGGTAAGTTTTGTTCTTACTATATATTTTTGAGTTAGATTTTTCATATGAGTAACAAAGGTTTTTCTCTATTTCAAGATTCTTGTCTATGAGTATATGAAGAATGGGAACTTGCAAGAGTCAATTATTGGGTAAGAATAACATATAACATAATGTCCTATGTATATTCTGATTATGAACAGTGATCAAAGAAAATGGGTACTGGGATTTCTAAAAATAAAGGCAATTGTGTTACAGGAAAGAAGAAACGACGCGCTCTTAACTTCTATGAAAGAATTGAAATAGCAGTCAGTGTTGCTCGTGGTCTAGACTACCTCCACTCTTTTGCAGTAAGTAAAATATCAATTTGTCTACGTGTTTCATTGTCTAAACATAAAAATATCAATGTTGCAGATCCTCCCTGCTATACACTGGGACTTAAAGCCAAGCAATATCCTTTTGATGACAATCTTGTTGCCAAAATCTCGACTTTGAATTTCCAAGGATTCCCAACCTGCTGATACTCATGTTTCTACAAGACCAAATTGACTCCAGGGTAAGCGCAAGACATTTCTCATAGCCCTAAAAAGAATGTGGGGAAGAAAAAATGCTAAAGTTATGTCCCTTTGTTGTCTCTAGTTACTTAGATCCGTAATACTTTTTAAGGCAAAGAGCTTGACCACAAAGAAGTTTATGTTTATGCATTTGGTGTCATATTACTTCAGCTTGTTACAGGCCAAGAAGCAATTGATCAAAGCAGAACTAAGGAGGTTAACCTTGTGGAATGGGTACTAGTTTTTATTGCTCATAAATAATTCAATTTGATAAATTATTGAGTTTTACAATTGCATGATTGCCTTTCTTTTTGCTTTGCAGGTAAGAGAAACTCTTAAACAAGGTGTAGAACATGTTGTAGATCCTCGACTAGGTGATACTTACCCCAAGGATGTGTATCACCAAATTGCAGTTCTAGGCCTGCAGTGCAGTTCCTATAGTAAACATGAACGCCCATCATTGAAAGTAAGATATAAATTGGCTATATGCTTTCTCTATATGCTATAAATGTAAAAAATTAGCAAACTTAACACTTGAGATATTTCGCCAAACAAATCTTGAAACCGATTCCAATGAGTATCATTTTCATGCATGTGCTAATAGGTCATGCAATTATGCTTTGGATAGAAAAATATCTAGACATAAAATATTGATAGTGCAAGTTACTAATCATGTTATATTGATGGCGATTGTAGGACATCTTACGTATGCTAGAAACACTTTTTGGTGGATTGACAAAACCTGAGGTGCTGGAGGTTATAAGCATTGATGCAAAACATGAATCAGGATCTTCGGGGAATCCAACCAAGGACGCTAGCAGTCTTTCCATCACTGATAACTTTGGCATGCAATTATTTGCACCTCGCTAGAAGATTGTTGTAAATGTGCTAAAGTCAAAGGTTTTCTTGAATAAATGAGGAGTTCATGCTTTGTGAAAGATGTTACCTGGTTATAACTTTGTAATTCCCTTTCTTTGATAATAGATCGTCATTCCTTCAAAAAAAAAAAAAATAACTTTGTAATTCTTCCATTATTTGGCACTATAATCAATGTATATATTGCATATTCGGTGTTCACATTTTGCACCTTTTCTATGTGGATTATAATTGTGATCTTATAATGTCCGATTGAGAAAATCAGTAATTTTCTTCAAAATCATTGTTGTGATAAGTGTGCATCGGATTATTGACTAGTTCCGATCTATGACAATTCTTGTATAATATAAGACCTTTTTTTTTTGTATGGGAGTGGGAAAGGGGCTTAATCAATTTGTTTTTAAGAATTGTCTTTACTCTCTTTATGCGGCTTATAAAGTTATTCACATGTATTTGTATGACGGTCTCCATTACTATTTGTCGAATTTTGCATAATGGACAAACCCAGGTCCAGTAATCTCTAACTCTACTCAAGATGCCGGATCCTCACAAGCCATCTTCTTTATATGAACACTAAAAAGAGAAAATCAATTATTTTAACATTCATAATGATTTAATGTACGATGATTAAAATAACGAAAAGGTCGCACTGGGCCTATGCAAAAAGAATATGAAAAATAGAAAGGAACAATTTGCATTTGCATATCTGAACAACTTTTACTTGTTTATAGTTTGTGCTAAAACCATCTTGTTTGGGTAGAAGATCTTTTGATCTCAATAGGTTTTGACGGTCAGTGCCTTTGTGTGAGTAATTTAAAATTCCTTTTAGCACTTTTGTGAATAATTTAAAATTCCTTTTAACACCCAACACCCGTCTGTTTGATTCATCTAGGCTAGAAAAATTCATCGGAATTCTAGGTTGATTATGCTTGCGTTGAGGAAATTGAATCCGTTATGTCAAAGTATGTCTTAACTGTGTTGTGTTTGCAGTAAGGGATCAGGATTTAGTCTGATTTAGATTTCTGATTATGTACTGGTAGCTGCATTTGCTTATATCTTGAAGAAGGCCAAGGTATGAACTAAATGCGACAAGATCTTCCCAAAAATTGGTTAACGATGGCTGATTGAATATGAGGTGCCAAAAAGATGTTGCTCCAAAGCCGGCCTGTGCAAATAGGGTTTTCGCAAATCGTCCACAGGAGACATATGCTGGCTGCTGGCATAGGCAAATAGCAGTTCCTTCTTGGCCTGGGTAAAAATTGTGAGGCCTAATCATAAGGCTCAAATCTTTGCAGGATTTTTTGCCTTCAAATGGGTTCTTCAAATTCGTTGTGAAGATTCATTATGGCCCTTAATGCTTCCTAGCATCTATCTGAATCCTTGATAAACCGAGGTAAGCGTGTAGATTATGCCGAAATGGGTTATTTCCCTTAAAACGGTAGTTGCAGACTTATTTTTTGGCATGTTTGATGTAAGCTTAGAAGTTCAAATGCAGGCTTCCGTCTAAGAAGTTTGTATGTGTTAGCCTCAACAGAAAGAACTAAGATGGTGACTGGAAAATGTTGAAATGAGCTCAGGAGTAATGCAATGGCATTCTAATGTTTACCTAATCTGAAGTATATTATGTGGAGGCTTCAAACATCAAGATCTTAACAGATTCCTGAGACAATAGAATAACATCTTCTCAAAAGATTTTGGGTGAACTTTATGCCAAATGCTAATGCTTTATTCTGGGATATGGAACTGCAAAATCCAGAATGATAACAGGAGCCGGTTGACAAAGAGCCAGTTGACAAAGAATAACAACCATCTCCTGTAGGAATTCTGGGAGCAGGTCCAAGTGGTATTTTTGCTGCAAATACTATCATAATGTTGCTGCTGATTAGAAATCTGTCTACAGTTGTGATATGGGAAATTACATAGTTTAAACAATTCTGCACTTCAACAAGTCAATCTTAAGTTTGGAGGCTTTAGCACTTTTGCACTTTTGTTGTCTCTGAATGCAGGTACCTCTGAACGCTAAATAGCTGGCAGGTACGTTGATGTTGATGAGTTGTGTCTTTTATAAGTTGTCTTCTATGGCACTATGTTCATCTTCATCCAATAAATTGATCTAAAATGTGGCCATTTGATAAATAGTAACTTTTGCATGGTCAGTGGTGTACTTCAGAAATGCCCAAATGAAAGTTTTTTTTGGATATTTTTATATGTCTGTGAATGTTACCAATGAATGACCTAGTCTCAAACACCTATTATCGCTACCGTAAAGAAGGAAAAGTTTATCAATCTACGGAAGAGGGCTTTGCAGCTGGCACCATTTATTATTATGTTGCCTCATCTAGTTTCAGCATCATATCTTGCATTCTGTTTATTGTTAAATTATTGCATCAACAAGAGGAGAGGATATAGACATTTAAGTCAAGGATTTATTGAAAGTCAAGCAGTCATTTGAGCTTGAACAGCTTATGTTCTCTCATGCTTGGGTGAAAGAATTGGGTAGCCGTCCTTATTCAATCCGCCTCACCGGAAAATATGCCGGAAAAATTTTTGCCCCTGTTTTTGGCATGTTTTTCAATGGTTTAAATATTTTTCGGCAATGTTTTTTCTGTTTTCTTCTGTTTTTCTGCCGACTATCTGTTTTTTGGCATGTTTTTTGGTGGGGAGGGCGAATAAGGTCGGTCTCCTGAAAGAATAGTGATTGTTCAGATAAACTTGGGTGTTTTTTTTATGACGTCTTACTAGGGTAAGTTGTTGTACAGGTCTAGAGGCTTTCATAAATTCATAACCTCATTTGTTATGCCAACAAGCAAATGGTCCAACAAGCAAATGGTCCTACCTCTAGTAGTATGAATTCAAGACGAAGTAAGTCATATTTTCATGTAACACTTTCTTAGATGTTCTACCAAATAACCATATATTATACCAAACCCTAAACCTACAATAAGTAGGTCCGATCGCTACCTAGAATTCCCCTCCCTCAACCGTGAGCTCCCGTGAGTTCCCCACGCATCATCGCCATCGATCCCTTAAGATCAACCTCAAGCCCCAAAGTTAATTTCTAACACGAGAACTTGATACCGCAGTGAGCGCATTGCTTAAGAGCAAATGTAAAACACTCCAAGAATCCGAACGCCTTTTTAAGCTAACATCAAATAATGAAGTAGCTTAGAACAGTTGAATTGATTCCCAATCAATTCGCGAATGGGTCAAAACCCCTAGCAAAGACAAGACCAAAGCATCGACAAGGCGGATTGCTTCAACAAATTTTTGCCAAAAGAAAACCGCAGTTTCCCAAAAACGCCCCCCTGATCCGCTTATAGGGCCATTAGGGCCAAGATTAACTTGAGAAAGGCTTATGGGCCTTTTGCAGAAGCAAACCCGAGCTAGAATAGCTCGATCCGAACACTTTTAGTCGATCCGCCGCTTTATAGCAGTGCTACCATTAGAGAGAACCTAATTTGCCTTTTTATTGGCCTTAGCCAATAAGGCAAGGCACGCCACTCCCCAAAAACAAAGGTTTGCCTTGTCTTCAAGTTGATATCCTTGCAGCCAAATAACCAATTTCAAACCATCCATTTTCTAGACCTCCTACTTGGGACATAGTCAATTAAGAGGTGGGTTCTAAGCCGCCGCTCAACCGCCATCTTGTGCTCACAGATGATGAAGATAATGAAAAGTCCGATCAAACAAGTCCCCTTCCAAAGCTTTTGTTAGTGCAAAAATAATCACTTCCAAAGAAAATCCCGACTTCTCTCTCAGATGCTATGGAACCCGCGAATCGATCAACATCCGCCTTTTGTCAGAAAAACATCGCCCAATCTCCACACGCACATCCGCCTTTTTGTCAGAAAACATCGCCCAATCTCCACAAGCCGCCACTGAAGAGTGCAATACATCCGACCTCCTTTGTTTTGAGCTTGCCTTCCCATTTCCCCAATACTAAAAAAAAAAAGCTAGCTCTAACTCAATATTTAAAAAATGACCTACAAACCACCTCAAGAATTATTTCTCTCACCAAATATTTAGAAAACCAAAGACCAAAGGAATTTTGATTCTTACAAGGAAGCAATACCACCCCAATATTGCTTTTTAGGACTCAAAGATGAATCAAAGCAAAGGGGAGTGAGAGTGAGAGAAAGGGGCAAGAAAGAATGTGGCAAATGTGTTATAGGACAACGTTTGTGTTTAGAATTGAATTCTAGGATTCAATGGACCTATGAACCACCTTTGGAGAGAGCGCATGGGGTAAAAAACTTCTAGAGGGAGAGAGGGGGCAAGCGAGCAGAAACCCTATATAGAGAAAGGGTGGGTGAGCAGAGAGGACTGCTAGAGAGGGATGGAGATAAAAAGAAAAAAGTAATAACAAGAAGGGGAGTTAAAAATTGTAACATAAAATATTGCTGCAAAAGCACAATGTTTCATTGTTTGTTACCACAAGTATACATTCAAAGTAAGCGATTAGTCATTATTTACTATTATTGATGAATTTCTATAATGAAAGGAGACTCTATTAGGTCTATGTTTAAAAATATGTAAGTTGACAAGACAGGTTATATGGTAAAGGTCATATTCAGAGCATATGTAGGAGTTTTTCCTTTACTTTCCTTAACAAGATTAATTTTCGTCTTCATTTGCACAGGTAGATGACATTTATCACTTGACAATTGTTTTCCATTCAAGCAACGCCTATCATTGCAAGATTTCGGAGGCATGTCGATTATGAATTTGCAAATTTTTGTCCACCAATGCATGCAGATGGAAAATGATTACTAAACGATGTCTTGAACTTATGCAAATACAACTACACAGGGTTGGAACTAAAGAAATGACGTCGCCGTGATAAATTTCTTGTAGAATAACCGACAATAACGTTGCCAAAAACTATTAGAGGTCATAAAAATAGATGCTCCATATGCCAAAATTGATTTTTTTGTGAAGACTATGTTTTCAAGCATGTGAAGACCGTGTTTTCTAGCTGAAAACATTCCATGTTATGCGGTATTGCAGGAGCCTCGATTTGATCAGGTAATCATTCCATAGAACTTCTAATATTCCATGTCTATTCTACACTCCCTCGGCAATGGTCTCATTCTGAATAGACCCCATGGAAGACCATTGAGTAGACCCATACAGGGGCATTTCTTGTAACTTGGACAGTGTTCGGCCGACAATGAAAGACGCCCCCTAAGAATAAGTGCTAACTCCTGACTATGTCGACTCAGGTTCGACTTGGGTTCTTTACTCCCATTTAGGAATTACACTCCACTTAAATGTTCTTCAATGGAACTAAGAAATTTCTTACTTCAGATTCAAGAAGCTTTTCCACATACCCAAGGTAAGGCCCCTAATATAAACCTTAGATGTGCCTTCCCTATACGCATCATAAGGTAGACGATCAATTCTATAATGTGAGTAGATCCTCCATTGTCATTGGAAAACCCGTTTGGGTATTGAGATTAGAATGCAAGCTATTTGACCATAATCGAACAAACTAGATTACATGAATAGTAATTTTCTAGAAAATCAAAACATTTTGAATCCAAACTACAAATCCAAGCAGTTTGAAGGCAAATAACACAAGTTCAAAATAAAGAACTTGCAAAACTGCAAAATGACTAGTCATATTTATTGGAAGGGACTTAAAAAAAAAAAGAAAAAAAACAAGACGCAAGAAGAGCTTAATCTTTAGTAGAATTTTACCGCTAGCACATATTTTAATGCATCATCTAAATCTTTGTTATGCTAAAGCTCTATTATATAGGATGTGATAGGAAAGCTACGCCAGAAGCTACACTCCTTAAGTAATGGCATTAGTTGTAAGGAAGGAAGGAAGGAAGGTTCTTTCATCGTCCGAGGCCAATCGCCTATGGGACCCAATTACACCTGCCTAGAAGCTCCATTGCTACCCGGATTAAACCTCCCCGTGAGGGAAAAACCGCCGCGACAAACAACTCACCGGCAACTTTGATAAATATACATATATTACGAATTCCCGCCACCTCATGTAGGTGCCCGACGAGGTGAGTCCGCAGATCCAAAACCTCCCCGGAGGTAAGAGCCAAGGATCGAATCGACGGCTGCATCGAAAGTAACTCCCTCGCGGGTAAAGCACTGTGTTGCACCAAGAGAACGTGAGCGAGCCCGACCGACTATAGGCCGACAAATCGAAGGCATGGCTTTCATCCTCAACAACCCCCACCGGCAACACCGACAAAGCCTGCCCCGGGCGCTTCCAACCCAATCGAATCCATCTCTGCCGAAGATGGTGGGCCCCTGCTCAATGGACGCTGATGATCCCCGCGCTTCTTCATGGGCAATCGAGAACGTGTAGAGCCGCGGCCTCGAACCGGTGGGGGGTTTATGTTGTTTGTAGTGTGTGCCATCTTTACCGCTCCGAGCATGGTGGTCCTGTGAGCTTCAGAAACAAGAGTCCAAGTACCCTCACCATCCCCAATGGCCCTGTGGTGCACCTCGACGCACTCTATGTGCATCTACGCTCCAAATACCAGCCCACCGGGCTCTCTTTGTCCTTCCAACAAGCCCCCGAAGTCGCTATGGCCTCTATCGCCACGCCGTAGCCAAGAGGACGCCGAAAGTGTCACCCATGCCGCCACCTTCCTCGAAATAAACAATATCGAGGGTCGCATGCCGCAGGGACATGAACTCGCCTCCCCGCAACAAGATCCGATATGGAATCGAGGGCTTGACCCTGCGCCCACCAAAAATGGCTTCGATCTGCTCTAAGTCGCTCCAAGTCGCCAAAGACACCACCGGGCCCCACACCTCGAATTCCATACGTAAGAACCGGCTCCACTAGTGCCTGGAACAAATGTGACCGTGGCCCTACCCATACCGCCTCTGCGGACTATTGTTTTGCATTATGCATACTTTTTCCAACCCGGGCATACACCAAGGCTAATGGATGCATCCCAATACATCGAGGATTTTAAATTCCACCCCTGTGTACTTGTAGCCGGGTGTGACCTCTACCATCCGCCTCGATAATAGAGCCGGAGGCTGATGACGGGAGGAGGATATGAGGACCACCTTAGTCTTGGCCGTGTTGACACATGTCCGCCGCCTCGGCAAAATGTGTCCAGTGGCATCTAGGTGTGCCTCGCATGCCCTCCGCGTGTATGGGCCAAGAGGTCCACATCATCCGCGATAGATGAGTTGCCTGATGACCTGGTGCAAGAATCAGATACCGCCCCCATTGGCAAGCGCCGCCTAACCGGTCAATGTAAAGTCCAAAGAGGGTGGGTGAGAGAGGACAACCTTGCCTAACTCCAATGTTGCTGCAAATGACCGCCCTTCCGTTGCATGCCCGCGGTAACTCTCAGATACCGGCATTAATCGCGCTTTACCGATCCATAGAGCCCCCGTGATGGTGCAATCCGCCCACAACTTTTCCCTGGCACCGTGGTCGAAAGCTTTGCAAAGTCCACAAAACAAAGAAGACAGTCCTCCCACCTGCCTCGCCCCCTCAACCGTGGCCCCGAGTGTGAAGATGTGATCAATGGTCGAATGTCTGGCCTAAGCCCCGCCTCGGGTGAGTGCCCCGACTTCCGCCGCCCGCATCCGTTACCCACGCGTTCGAGAATGGTCGCAAGACAGCCTTTGGTAAAACACCGAAATGGACCATGATGGTTCTGGCCACCGTTGGTAGGTACTGCTCCCATTGCACCGCCGATGTTCCCTCGTAGGGTCGCGCTGCCCTCAGCAGAGTAAATTCTATGCCGAAAGTTCTCGTGGGCTTCTAGTAGGCCGAGCATTCTTGGTGCCTTGCCGTACCTTTTGTCGTTGTTTCCTTTGAGGAAGGCGCGGAATGGTCGGTGGCCCGGAGCTCGCGGTCCCGATCCACGATGAGACGGAAAGTGTGCGCTTATGCCCTTACACTCAGCATCAAACCATCTGTTACGCGGAAAGGTTGCGGCCTCTGATCTCTGGTGTGGGGGAGGTCTCCCAAAGCACCTGTCTGCCCCTGTGGCGTGGTCTCTGGCGTGGGGACGCAACTGCAGCACATCATCCGCGAGGGGGTCCAGCCGCATGGCATGTTCCACCCCTGTCCGCGCATTGAAGTCTCCAAGGAGCATGACTCTGCCCATCCGCTTGTGCTGTTGTATGTCATCATATAGATCGACATACGGGTCCATCCTGTCCACCTCTGGGTGGCTGTGATAGAAGGGACTCTCTGCATGGGGAAAGTAGCAAGTAGCTAGGAAGAGAGGATCTCCGCCAGCGTGGTGCACCCGGACCCACAAGTAGCGGTTATGTCTGTCGGTCTTGTGGAGGGAAACCAAATGTGCCAAGGCTACCCGGTAGTAGCAGGCAACCCCACCGTGCCCACGTCTCCCTGTACAACCATTGAACACCTAAAAATGCCGGGCACCGGCAGACGGGCAGCCTATGGCCTGGGTGTTCCCATGTCTCCATAAGGAAGATGAGGTCCATGTCCACAGCTACTGAATTGTGCGGCTTCGTTTCTGTTCCTCAAGTCCGAGCTCAGCTCTTGCAAGGCTTTGGCCCCGCCTTTGCCATCTCCCGCTGCGTGCTGCCACTTAATCGCTCATGCGCCCGCCTCGAAGCCCTTTGCCTTGCTGGGCAATGACAGACGGAGCTCCTGATTTCCTGGCCCCGTACAAATCCTTTCTCCGGCGGGCTTCGCTGCCTGGTTAACTTCCATGCCTGCAACCCCCGCCTTGCAGCGCGTAGCTTCCTCAACTTCCAATTGAGTGTGGCCTGTGGGCCGCTGCCATGGCATTGGCCTCATCGACCCTCGATGGGGAGCCGAGACGGATTGTAAGTGTCCGGGCGTGCCGCCCGGTCCCCGCCCCGCTCGCAGTGTCCAGTGGTATCCACGCTGAGCTCCGCATGTTCCGC
The DNA here is from genome assembly GCA_021234155.1 of Isoetes taiwanensis. Classification (NCBI taxonomy): domain Eukaryota; kingdom Viridiplantae; phylum Streptophyta; class Lycopodiopsida; order Isoetales; family Isoetaceae; genus Isoetes; species Isoetes taiwanensis. The sequence continues at coordinate 3,800,117 of JAJEKV010000019.1, read as the reverse complement.
GAAAGCACTGGCCACCTTTGCCGCTCTCGGGAGTGCACTGCTTTATGCCGTCGCCCACCGGTGCTTTGGGTCTCCAACTCGATCGTTGTTTTGCTATCACCAACCGCCTCGCGCAACACGGGATGTTGCGTACTCCATCTCCGTTTCCAGTTCGCACGCGCACTATTAGCCTCAACCCCGCCTTTGATGGCGCCTGCTGTCTCCGCTAATGGAGGGATCAAGCTGGCCTCGGAAAGTGCAACTTCCGTCACCGGCCTACGGGCCGTGGCCTTGGCCCAGCCTCCTTCTTCATGGAGGATGTCTCCCCTTGCCCATTATTGCCCGCGACGGGCCGCCTCCTTTGTTGGCCCTTCTTGGTTTTCCCAGTGTGCTCTACTCGGAGGTCGGGCCAGGTCGCGGCCGGGTTTGCCCGAGGTGGGGTGTTGTGGTCTCAGAAAGTTCACCCGCTAGGTGAGTCCGACACACCGCTTCTCGGGGCTATGACTTGGGGTATGGCACGCCAAGCAAGGTTTAGATAGGCTATGGCAGGGGCTTGTCAGGTCTGGCAGGGTTAGGCAGGCTGTGGCAGGGCTGTGGCCAGGCTAGGCAAGGCCAAGAGGCAGTTGGTTGGGCTATGGCAATGTCAGGCAAATGTTGGAGCCTAGCTCAATATTATTCCGTGCGCTGACTTCCAAAGGCAGTGGGGTCTCTGGATGCACTATATTGGGCAGGAAGAATAACAAATAAAAGATGCCTTTGCTAGATATTATTTTGAACTTAGCCAAACTAAAAGCACGCATCGACTTTTCTTCACGAATCCCATGTGCCTTCGTGATCATCTTTTTGCATACCAAAATATGAATTGAATAGAATAGAGGACTATTTTTTTGACAACTAGAATACTATCTAATAATAGTCATATCGGTAAGGAAAAAATGATAAACTAGCCGGTTAAAAAAATAAAGCTCTCGACCTAAATTAGATGACATGAATACTTGCAAAACTTGGTCTATGTTCCCGACATAAGCAAGTTCTCAATGCACTCGTGAGTGAGCTTCCGTTAATGCTAATTAGAAAAGAAATACGGCAAAATAAATAAATAAATAAATATCTGAAGATGCTAAAAGACAATATTAGTAAATGAGTCTTTTTACTTTGCATCTCACATTGTTCCATCATTTTTTTTTTTTGAAGGACAAAACAAAGTTTATTAATCAAAAATAGAAATTAAAAAATGTACATATCTCATCTAGCCGTGTAAGAACAATAAGATGCCCCAGAAAGACGAGTGAAGCACTATATACACGTTGAAATATTTATTCCTAGCATTGTCGAGCACACACGTTACTCTTAATGGACTATCAAGAATGAGTTGGCAAACATGTCAACTCATGAGTATAGCATGTTTAATAATACATGCTATACCGTATCATCCCTACATATTCTAGATAGTTACAGCCAAGTCTCATGTCTACTAGTTCTATTTATTATTTCTTAAGGGATGTGTTATTTCTTCCACTTGCTTAATGAAGTGGGAAGGCAACTTCGATCAATGTCAATGGTTACATTTCCTCATCAAACAAATCTTTGAATCAAAATGGACATATACACCATTATTTGAATAATTTAACAATTCAGGTTGTTAAGTTTGTAAGTGCTATTAAGAAACAATCGTGTTGTTGTGACAAAACAAGCTATCAATATAATAATGTATATGGAGGGGTACAAACTAGATTTTATTCAATCTTTACTGAGAGAAATACATGACAAGGATGGAATCAATTATTAATTGGCTAGAAGGTGAATATAATAGCATTTGGAATAAATTGGAGGAAATTTTACTTCACCATACGAGTTTTTCACAATTTCCACGATCTCTTTGAATGCCTTATTCTTTGGAATAAAAATAGCATCACTATTATTATTATCACCTACCGTGAACGAGCATAAAGCAAAAAAAATTATGTTCTAGATAGTAAATGCCGCCACATTAACTCATGACTAGAAGAGGAAATTAATACCAAATATCTATCACAAACGTGTTAGACAAGGGCCCAATGCATTCACGACCTATATGGTCCAAACGTCGATAAAGTAGTAAGATCTGCTCCTTCTACCAAAAGGCTTTTGTACTTGAAACGCTTAAGAAAGCTAATATTGCATCTTCTTTTCCGCCGCGTTTTTTGTTGTATGATTTACATATGATTGTCATTATGAGCAAAATGGGCATCCTCTACTTTGCCCCTCTTGTTTGGGGTTATAACAATTTCTTTGTAATGCAAATGTTGAAGGTAAGCTCTGCACCTTAGTTGGGTTACACGATGATGGCGCTGATTTGTTCTCTTTTTTCCTTTTTATGTTTTTCCCTTGCAAACCGATGCATTGCTTGCCATAAAAAAAAAAAAGGCTCTGGCCAACAATTTTAATTTGATTCATGGAACCAAGACCGATCCATGTAAAGGTTAATGGAGTTACATGTACCGGAGGCAACGCTACTAATACTGCGGAGTTTTCTTATTTCTTCTTGTATTGTTCTTCTATGAAATCCTCAACATTCATGCAAAATTCATATATATTCACGAGAATCTCAAATTGCGATTATTGGTAATTCCGCTTGGTGGCGTGGCATTAAGTATTTCTTGTGTAAATGGGATCGACCTACCAACCTTGTATTCTTTTGCACTTCAATAAACATATTTAATGAATATTCTTTGAATTCAACTTGCTTAATAGCCACCTAAAAGCTTAATGCACTATGAGTTAAAACTCCAAACTTCCCATGGGTAACTCTTAAGGAAGTGATAATGGACTCTAGGGCTATTATGGTACTTATGGGAAAAATGTGCGTTTAAGAAATGGCCATAATTTGATGTAGCTGCATCTCTTCCATTATTTTTTAACCTTACTTCTCTACAAGTGTAATTCACAATCAACTGACTGATAATATAGTTGCAATAATAAATATATTATTATAATTGTTTATGCAGAAACTTAACAAAGGGTGGTCTAGTTGGACAAATACCAGCAGAAATAGGAAGCTTGATACACTTACGGATCCTTGATCTTCAAAGCAACAGCTTGACAGAGATATACCTAGCTCTTTTTCACAGCTTGGTCAACCTCCGTGCATTGTATGTATCATCTCCTCCTTCTATTCCTTCTTCTTCGTTCTCTCTCTCGCTCACTGCTGATGATAAAACTCATTTTAACTAATTCTCTATATTTTAGTGTAATATACCATTTGACTTCTCATCCATAGACTACTTGGCCTGTAAATGGACATTACTCGTCCTTCCACCTCCTTCCCACTTATTTATTACTCTATAAACATTGCAATTTAATTCAACTAAAAAGTCATATTTTAAATGAGCCATACATGCTTAAGAGGCATTACTTCATGCATTTTATTGAATTGCTCTATGTTAAGAAACAATTCATTAGGAAAAGAGTGGGTTTTGGTATCTTAGGTGGGGATATCTAAAGATGTAACTGTTATAGCTTCTATTTCTTTTTTCGGTGGTAATTTTGACTAAAGTTTTCAGCCATTTCGATGCTAAAAAAAAAAACACATCAGGGGGATTACTCATTCTATCACTCTCGTCAAAAAATCATCGTGAGGTTGAGAATGTGCCTTCTTTCTTTTTTTTATTTGAGAGAGAGGGGGGAGGGAGGGAGGGAGGGAGGGAGGGAGGGAGAGGAGAGAGAGAAGAAGAAGAAGAAGAAGTAAAGTATATTACGTCCATCGGAGGCCTAATAGGCCTATTAGACGACATAAAAAAGTAGATGAGTCTCTGAGTCCTCATCTAGCTCACCACTCTCACCCAAACTAGCATTCTCTTTACACGCTTTCCCCTAAATTGTAAAAAAATTCTAGCAAATATGCTCCTATTGTACTCCCATCTATGTTGAAAAACTTTGAAGGTCTTCAACTTATATACCATACTTGTCTCGGATGCATGTGTAAGCATCGCAAGTAAGCAAAGCATGTTCCTCGTCCTCAACCTTATCTTCCCAATAGACCTGACATTATCTTTCAGTTCTAGGTATAATATGTCCCCATCTTTCTATTTCCACATCCCAAATGGTGTGAACTAAGGCAAATCCTGCTAATTGCATGCCCTTTTTGTACTGAGATATTTTCTGACAAATATCTTGCTTTCTAAATTTGATTCAAATTTCGCTTATAAAGAATCATTTTGGTTTTAGGTTGCAACCATAATTTCCTCCTCAATTTTATCAAAGACCCACTTCCTTAGATTGGTCTCTACCAAAACCGCTTCATTCCACTGAATATTCCATTTATGGAGCCACCTCTTTACATAATTGAATCACCCCTTATCTCTACTAGACAATAGTGCCATATGAGGGATTATAGTGCCATCCATATCCATATGTATCAATTTTTATTAGCCTCATAAGCTGAACCACCTTTATACACTAGCACTACTCAGTTTAACTGCCATTCAAGTGGAAATCCTTCTGACATGGCATATGTAAATAATTTTGCAATGACCTGATGTATGCTCTTTACTGCCCATTTTAGATGCTCTACGCGTAGCCCAGATAAGTCTTTTGATTTACCATTTGCCAAGTAATATATGACTTCATCTACTTCTTCCTTTGTAATGGCAAGCTCGCACCTTTATAATCGCTTTTGCTGTGAATGCCCCCTCACATTTATGCAAGCTTCACCACATGGTCCCAGATTTCACAAAGAACAAGGAAACATTAGAGGAAATTTGAGATCTCATTTTATCCCCATAAGAATCCTCCAATGGAATGGCTACCCTTTTAACCGCAATTAATGCAAAGACCAACAACTTCATTGTTGTCGTTTTTCCCCTATAACTTTTGATCCGCTTTGTCAAAATGTTGGGGGCGTTTGTTGCATTAGATGCGAATGAAAAGATCTTTCCAATGATCTATGGTTATGATGTATTTCAATATGTTCATATGCATTAACCTTAAAAAATGTGATTTTTTGCTTATATCTTATATATTTATATCGTAAAAGCTATATGAATGGGTTATCACTAGATAGATCTTGTGAAGACGAACCCATTGCTACAAAAAGTTTTTGAATCGGAGTTCTGGATCAAAAGTTATAATGAAAAAATGATACTACGTATTAGTTGCAACCGCATTAATTACAGTCGCCACATAATAATCGAATGAGATATACTGGAGCTCTTCTCTTATTGGACAGTTTAAAAAGCTGACATGGCATTTTAAGCATCCCTTAATGGGACAAAATGTGATCTCATTTTTCCTCTAATGAGGATATCCCTTTTTCTATTCCATCTTAATGCATTCTAAAAGGATTTGGGTTCAACAAGGTACTTTTCGCACAACTCTAAACGAGGTGCACCTTGAACTATTACAATCGTCGGATTCATCGATCCTACGACCCAGATCGTATATTGGGGTCTCTGGGCACCTCTCGTTTCGCTTATAGTTATTTATGATTGGAGGCGCTTATGATTTTGAAATATGAAATACGATTTCCTCTAAGGTTTTGAAGAAATATCGAACCTCTATACGATTTTGCCTAAGATTTTAGAATATGAAATACGGTAGCTCGAACCTCTACCAAAATAATTCAATGTTCTAACTAAAACTACTTTAACCGATATATCTAGCGAGCTAACGCGATTATTTTTTATCTTCAATCTATGTTTTTTTTTTTATATAACTTATTCGATTGTTTTAGGAATATATGGCCTATGATTTCAGAAATTGTTATTTTTACATCCATATCAAATCCCCCCTGGAACCCCCGGTTATTTTGCTACATATGGCACAACTCGTCTTGTCGTCTTTGTATAAATCGTCTTTTCTTGAGTCTAACCATCTTCTTGTAAAGCGTTTTGAACTGATCTTTATGAGCTACATCAACATGCTTCCGTTGTGTGTGTGTGTGTGTGTGTGTGTGTGTGTGTGTGTGTGTGTGTGTGTGTGTGTGTGTGTGTGTGTGTGTGTGTGAGAGAGAGAGAGAGAGAGAGAGAGAGAGAGAGAGAGAGAGAGAGAGAGAGAGAGAGAGAGAGAGAGAGAGAGAGAGAGAGAGAGAGAGAGAGAGAGAGAGAGAGAATGAAATATGTATTTAATAAGTCCCAAGACCACTAGGCCTATGAGACGCTCAAAACTAGGGCAAGCATTCTTCGCATATCCATTTGCACTTTGCATTAACTCCTAATTCTCGCTCAAAAAAATCTCATCCGAAACTTTTCTACTTTTTTTCAAGTTTCTTCAAGTAGTCCAGTAGTCCCACCTGCCCACACCCAATTTGTATATATATAGCATTTTCTTGAACTCAAAATTCCAAATATCAGCATTTGCACTCCTACATTGCATGCTATATAAGGCCTTTAGCCCACCATTTACCCTTTGGTCCATTGCTTGATGATGTTTTTCATCCTCCACTGACCTGTGCCACACAGCACGTGTGATACTGTACCATCGACCCACTTCGACACTCAAATGATGTGAACTTAAGTGAAAACGACACATATTATGCCGCTTCTCACGGGACACTCCCTCGTGTAGATACGACATTTCCTGCAAGCCTGGATTCATTATATCCCTGTAGTATAACATCTTTGGCCCTAGATTGGACCACAACTTATTTCCTATTGCGCACACAACCCATTTTCTAATCTCCTTCTTGTGCTTGTGTAGATCTACAATATAAAGCCCCCAGTTTTGTAGCCATGTGATACTATCTGCATACCATCCCTTCTCAAAGCTTCCGCGCAAGGGCAAACGTGGAAATCTATCTTCTTCCATATCGCCCAGTCGAGCCAGGTATGATAAAAAACCACATAAAGCTTTATACTCCAGTGATATCACACCACATTCCACTAGCATTATTTCATAGGGTATCTACAGTTTTACCCCTAATTCTGCATGAAGAAAATTTTTCTGAATTCGCTCCATTTTCTGTGAAAGTTCTAAAGAAAGCCTGCACTCCTATACTTCGCGTCCATACAGGATCACAGGCTGCACTAGTGATTTAAAAAGCATCTTTTTAAGATTGAATTTCCAAATGTCAGATTTACCACATTTGTTTTGCTTAGCAAAGAGAGCTTTTAGTCCACCATTTGTTCTTTGCTCAATTGTCTGATTCCATTTAAAATTCTTTTCCATCACCAATCCCAAATACTTAAGATGATACAATTTCCAATGGTTGCCCCTTATAGGAAAAGGCATACTAGTTGTCTAGTGTTGTGCCATATAGAACCACTTTGGTTTTATTTAAATTCACCTCTAGCCCCTTATTATCACAAAAGGGCGCCAAGACATCCAAATGCTTTTGCAGCTCTTGTCTACTTCGTGATACTAGAACTATATCATCAGCATATAAGAGAAGTGCCATGATAGAGCTTGCAATAGTAGTTCCTTCCCCTCCAAAATCCAGGATCCACTTCTCTAATTCATCAATAAATATGCCAAACAAAGTTGGCAACATGGGGCACTCTTGCTTAACCTCAACATTGCTCTCTACTAGTTCCAGACACTACTCTGATAGCAGGAAACAAAGCTGCACCAATACATATTCATATAGCTGCATTACAACATTTCTATAATGCACAAGCACCTCAATGTTTTCTAGCGTTTCCATAAAGTGTCTCTTCGGACGGTGTCAAAAGCCTTCATACAATCTACAAAGGCCGCAAAGAGGGGTTTTCTTTTACCTTTAACAAAAATCCAAAGATAACTCTAAATGTAACCAAACGATCCACTCTAGACCTTTTAGGCCTGAATCCCTCTTGTCCCCCATCTCTCACCCCATTAGCTTCAGCTCAACCACTGATTTTCATTTCCACAATAGTGGCAAACAACTTGGCAAATGGAGCTGCTAACCATAATCATGCGATAATTGTTGGGGTCTTTAGCATCACCTATTTTGAGTATAGGAATCACTCTATTTAATTGCCAGGACTTGGAAAAACCATCTTTGCATACCATATTCAATAGAGTCGTAAGAGTGACAACAACTGCGGGCCCAAAATTTATTTAAGCATTTCAACTACTGTGCCTAGAGCATCCAAGCAGCCTTTTACCAAAGGATAATTTCTCTAGATCATTTGCTATATCATCTCTAAAAGACACAATGTTTTCCAAGCCAAATACTGCAACATCATTTCATTGACCTTCCATATAATAGAGTTTATGTACCTGGTGCAATAAATCTTCTGCAAACACTTGTAAGGATTTATGATCAGTGACTTTCAATTTATTCCAGAATTTTTTTGGGTCTGATATCAGATTTGCCACCATTTCTTCTTGCTTAAGACTGAGAAAATCTCTCTTCTTGTGTTTGACCACACTTTTAAACTCTTTCAGCAATGTTAACCTTACCATTCCTGTTGCAGCTGTATATTGCCTTCTTTTCTTTTGCATTATAGATCAAACCAGCCATTACATGGAAGACCCTTGCGTCTTCTGCCTGAAATAAAGCATTTACCTGCGACATCAAGAATTAGAGAGGTTAAAGCACCACTAAATGCTTTTGCTTCCTGGGGCCATATTATACGTGAGGAATGAGTTTCATATAGTGGCATATACTGATCTTTTTTTCTTTGAGGCTGGTTTGGTTATGACATTCTTACTGCTTAGAACATGCATGGCAATAGGTACGTGATCAGATTCTCCTCTGCCATCATATACAAAGAGTGTTTGTATGTGTTCTCTAAGATGCGCTCCTGCCAAAACATAATCTACAATACTGCATCCTTTACAGGTATATTTTCCTGAATGAGAAAATTTGTCTATGCCATTATATATCATTAGGTTCAGACTACTGCACATATGAAGCAATAGGTTACCCATTGGAGTGGCCCACCACTCTGTATCATCAGATTTTCTAGCCCGTCCAGCATGTTGTAATTTAGATTCATCATATTGTGCCATCCAAAGAGGGTCCTCTTCTCCGCTACTTAGAGCAACATGTTTATTAGCGGTTCTACCATTGAAATCCCCCAGGAGCATTGTGTCACCTGTGTTCATAAGCTGTGCAATGTCCTGTTCCAATTTCTGAAATGGATATCTATTATATATAGCTTTACTAAGTGGTGGAAAATAGCATCCTGCCACATATAGAGTTCGGCTTGCTCCAGGCAACTAAACCCATATATATTGTTTAGTGTGCTTGTTTTCTGGCCAAACTAGCCCCTAACAACGTAGTTACTGCACGAGAGATAATTGTCTCACGTTATCTCTCATGCATATACGTACAAAAATTCTCTCGCCATATACAACGAGAGATAAAAAATTATCAAGCATGTGGCTGACACGAGAGAGAGAGAGAGAGAGAGAGAGAGAGAGAGAGAGAGAGAGAGAAATGAAATGAAATGAAATGTTATTAGAGAGACCTCAGATAAGACAATCAAAGTGTAATTCCAGAGAGAGAAATCCTCATATAGGACTTCCTCTCCCTCATAATCATCAATGTCATCAATATCAAAAGACAAATTTCTCTACATATGTGTCTCTACATTTTAAAAATATCAATAATGAAAGCACCTACTACATTTGCATCTAAAGTAAATAACTGAATAGACTTCCCTTTGATGTTGTATTGAGCTCTCAATAGCTCAGACAAGGCATACCAAAGAACACATGATTCTCATCCTCTACCTCAAGGACAAACCTTGCATGTTCTCAGGTCCTAGGTAAGTTGCTCCAAGATCCCTATGTGAACCGAGAGAGAGAGCATGCCTCTTACCTATAGATATGAGAGAGAGAGAGAGGGATTCATATTCAATCTATACAAACACATCTTGATTCTACCATAATTTATCTATTACCTTCTTTTTTGAGCCCGACATCACCATCATACAACAAGATCCTCCAGAATGTCCCAGCCAAGACAGAGAGATACCAGAAGACTAGACATCATGGCATTATGAACTGAAATCCGCTTGTTTGTTCAGAAAGTGTATCCGAAAATTGCTTCACCTTCCCACGCAGAGAGAGAGAGAGAGAGAGAGAGAGAGAGAGAGAGAGAGAGAGAGAGAGAGAGAGAGAGAGAGAGAGATGAAATAAAATGAAATGAAATATGTATATATGATATGTCTGCAGACCACCAGGTCTATGAGATGTTCAAAATCGTACATTCAACATTGTAAAGAATATCTTCTAATGCATCTTCAGAAAGAAATGCATCAGAGCTCTCCCCCTCATCTTCCTCTTTCTCAATACCACCAGTAACCTTTAGCACATTCTCCCTTTGTTCCATCATTTCAATTATAAAATTACCTGTGATGTTTCCTGAGAGACCCAAAAATGCAACCAAATCCTTACAATCAATTTGATACCTATGGCGAAGACCTACATACTGTGGGCAATGCAGGAGAAAATGTGCCTCATCTTCAATTTCTTCCATATCGCATAGTTTACATATCCTGAGCTCATGAGGTATGTTGCTCCATTTACCCACTTCCACTCCCAATCTGTGTGAACTGAGCCTTAGTCTACTAATTGCATGTCTACATTTTACTGGTACCCCTTCCCTCAAATATCCTGGTTGTTGAAGAGAAGAATTGATGAACTGTTTATAATATGTTTTCTTCACTTCTAGGACACATCACGATCTCTCAATCACGTGTTCATGTACCCAAGCCCTAATTCTCCTCGTTGGATATGTAAATCATTACAATCCAATCCCCATTTTCTCATCCAAGCCCCTGCACCACACCTCTATCGAAATCTGCGATAGTCCCACCAGTTTCGGAACTGGCATCCGAGTCTGAATCATTCTGTCCAGATGTGGACATGGCTAAAACAGGTTTTTTTAATGCTTTCTTTGCATTGGTAACATTAACATCCTTGGACGCATCCCTGTTCACTGTTACAGGAGCCACAGAAGACCCAACCCCATCTCCCTTCTTTGCCCTAGTCTTGGTCGCCATTTCCAACACCATCAACAGTCCCGAAAAATGCCAATTACAGACTGTCAAACTGATTCAAAAGTATTGATGTTATACACCGTTGGGAAGAGCTCGAAATAAGCTTTCCAACGAGCCCAACCACGCTGTAACTGACATCAGATGTGAGAGCTATGGCTTGCTCGAAGTTCCACACAAAACCCTAGCACCCCACAGAGAGAGAGAGAGAGAGAGAGAGAGAGAGAGAGAGAGAGAGAGAGAGAGAGAGAGAGAGAGAGAGAGAGAGAGAGAGAGAGAGAGAGAGAGAGAGAGAGAGAGAGAGAGAGAGAGAGAGAGAGAGAGAGAGAGAGAGAGAGAGAGAGAGAGAGAGAGAGAGAGAGAGAGAGAGAGAGAGAGAGAGAGATGAGAGAGAGAGAGAGAGAGACGAAATGTTGTATTTATTACGCACCACCGTGTCTATGAGACGATCAATATGTACACTCAACATTGTAAAAGATATCCTCTAATGCATCCTCTGACAAAAATGCATTAGACTCCTCCCAACTCTCTTCCGTTATAGCACTATTGCCTATGTTGTTTAACAGGTGTTCTCTATGAGTCAACAACTCCTTTAGATACTTTCCAATCTGATGCCCAGGCAATTCAAAGAATTCCTGTAATGAGTTTGAATGTATGCTATACTTATGTCGGATCCCCTCATATGAAGGGCATCTTATGAGGGCATACAGCTCATTCTCAACTTCTTGCATATTGCATAACATGCAAAATCTCAATTCATGAGGAATATTACTCCAACGTCCTACTTCCACCCCAAGTCTATGAGATCTAAGCCTCATCCTGCTTATCCTATGTCTCGCGCTTCGGGACAGATTCTCCTGAAGGTATTTGGCTTCTTGGAGTGTAGGGTTTATGTATTTGTCTGTAAAACTCTTTTTTCGTTTCCGGGACCCTCCAATTCCTTCTAATGAGATGGTCATACACCCATCCTCTAATGTTTGATCGATTCTCTTGTGGATGTAGAATGTCTAAACCCCACTTCCTCATCCATTCCATAAGATCCGCATATACCATCCTTTATTTCTGGTCTCTTCCAAAGATAATCTTGGCAAGGTCTCTTCCATCATATCAAAACATATCTTACAAAGGTATGTAAGAGTTTTGCACAACGACTCAGCCTCTAGTGGTATCATACCACATTCCGCAAGCAACATATTATATGGGATCTGAGCATTAGTGCCTAGTTCCGTCTCAAGAATGTTTTTTGCACCTTCTCAATGTTCTTCCAAGAATCTGCTGATAGGCCTGGACCCCATACTTCACATCCATACAACAAAACTGTCCGCACAAGCACACAGAATAAGGTGCATTTCAAGCCAAAATCCCATATCTCTGCTTTCCCACTTTTACTTTGCATGCTATATAGGGCTTTCAAGCCTCCATTCACCCTGTGCTCAACAGCAAGGTTCCAACTATGCCCTTTGTCTACATGTATCCCTAAGTATTTATATGAGGATACAATTTCCACCTTCTCCCCTCGGTAGCAGGAATTCAAATGATCCACTTTATTGGTTCCAAAAACATCATCGTAGTCTTCGACATATTCACCAGCATACTTTTCTGGTCACAAAAGTGAGCCAATGCATCTAAATGCTTCTGCATGCCTGCAACTGTGCGAGAGAAGAAGAACCACATCATCAGCATATAAGAGCAACAAGACCACATAGTTTGACAGTGGAGTGCCGTCCCCGCCATACTCCATTATCCAAGCCTCCAGTTGGTCTATGAATAAACCAAATAGAACTGGCGATAAGGGGCAACCTTGCTTCACCCCGATATTGCTTTCTACTAATTCCGTGCACTTTTCAATGTAAGGGGATGATAATTGCACTAAAACTTTCTCATAGAGTAGTTTTACTGCCTGCCTTAGCTCAATCGGTACCCCCAAGTTTTCCTTCCTCTCTCATAGATGAACGCAGGATACTGTGTCGAATGCCTTGGCATAGTCTACAAAAAGCGCATAAAGTGGTTTTCTCTTCCCTTTAACTGAATCAATCATAGCGCGCAAAGTGACCAAATGGTCTACTGTGGATTTTTTAGGCCTAAAGCCTGCTTGCCCAATGGCTCTAACATTATGTGCTTCTGACCAAGCGCTCAACTTATTGTTTAACATGGCAGCAAACAATTTGGCATATAGGCTGCTTACCAGAATCATTTGATAATTTCCTGGGTCACCCTCATCCCCGTTTTTGTAAAGGGGAATGACTCTATTTAATTGCCATGTTCGTGGGAATCCTCCATTCAAGACAGAGTTAAACAGAGACAACAACGCTACATGTACTGATTTGCCTGCCCATTTAAACATTTCTGCAACCAGCCCTATTGTATCAGCCGCTTTCCCATTGGCAAGATTACTCAGTCCCTCTCCTAAATCTTCCAATGTGAAGCCCCAAGTCGTGTTTTGCAAATGATCAATATTTCTGTTTTCATTAACATCCGACATATGGTAGAGTTTGCGTACTTGGTCGATCAATGTCTCTGGGTCCAAATGTGCCTCTTGTTGCATTTTAGGTTTAAGCTCATTCCAGAACCGTTTGGGATTTGCTATGGTGTCCTTGATCAAATCTTGTTGTCTCTGATAAACATACTTTTTCTTTTTCGACTTGGTCAATGCCATGTATTCTTTTTTGAGTCTCTGTCTAGCTGCCCCTTTTGCTTTTTTGTATGCTTCCCTTTTTTCTTTGCATGATGCATCAAACCAGTTGTTGCATGGTAACCTTTTCAATTTTCTACGTGAGACAAAATGGTCACTAGCCAAACCCAATACCATATCTGCCAGTTTCTCACTTAGTGCCTCAATATCTGTGGGCCAGCTTATCTCAGATGCTTTTGCTTCACATTTCTCCATGTACGTTTTCGCCTTATGATAGTTCGTGCGTATCCTGGGCTTGAAGACATTGCGGTCTTGATTGTATTCAAATTTCTTTGTGTTTAATACGATTGCTAGTGGAACGTGATCTGAGATCTTCTCCATCTCTTCCCCTATAGATATATGCCCCACCTGATCCACAAACTGAGCTTTAGCAAGAACAAGGTCAACAACACTAGCACTTCTGCATGTGCATTTATCTGTGCCAGGAAATATCCGTGTACCATTATATATCAATAAGTCTAGCCCACTACACATATTGAGTACATGCTTTCCTTGAGGCGTAGGCCATCTCATTCTGTTTGCAGTAGTTCTATGGACAACCCTTTTGGTACATCTCTGTGTCATCAAACATTTCAACCCACATGGATTCCCCTTCCAAGCTGGCTAAAGCTGCTTGCTTATTAGCAATACGCCCATTAAAGTCACCTAGTAAGATAACGTCACCTAGCGACATCAAAGAAAGAGCATCTTGTTCCAAACTAAAGAAGGGGTCGTCTCTGTCTAAGTGTTCTGTATTATACACTGACGATTCTCTTGGAGGAAAATAACATCCTGCCACAAAAATCTTACCTTTTAAACCATGTATTTCAACCCAGATATGTTGCTTTGAATCCACTCCAACTATTTTGACCATTTTTTCCAAGTGAGATCTTACATAGCATGCTATCCCGCCATGGCCCTTTAGGCGCCAACCTTTATTATACCAGACAGAGTGTAACAAAATGAATCCTTGTATGTCGGGTAAACTTTTCTCTTCATTTTCTCATGTTTTCAGAAAAAACAGGATATCTACGTTTGCAAATAAATCATCTACTACCTCTATTTTATACTGACTAATAGAGTTAATATTCCAACAAATTATGCTGATGGTCTCGCTTACCTATGTTTCATCTTGATTCTCCACTACCACCCTGCCTCGTCTCCAAGATGCCTTTTTCCCTGCTTGCTTTGCTTCCTTGAAGATCTGCAATTGTTCCTTGTGTTCTTGAAGTTGTTTTTTGGTAAGGTCGTCATTGATCCAAATTTTTTTCCACTTGAGCATGGTTTTCTTTTTCGATATGCTGATCTTGTCCTATCTGGAGCCCAATTTAACAATGATGTGCATGTCTCTGTCACTTTGCTTTCCAATCCGAAATGCATCTACAATATTGTTATCTGTCAGCTGAAGTCGTTCGCACAAAAAAACTGGACAATGTCTCTGGTTCTCTCCCTTGCTTGTTCGGGTATGCCAATAAAGCGAATGTTCAGTGCTTTCTCTTTCTTTTCTTGTTCTTCCATAAAGGATGCCAATTGATTTTGAATTATGGTGACATCCGTGTTCATGGGTCCTGTTTCTGTGTCATCAATTTCGCTATCACTGTCACTGTTCGTGAGCTCTTGTTTAAACTTTTTAAATTCGGATGTAATTCTTGCTTAAATTGCTCAAACTCAGAACATCCTGCTTTGGCATTTCTCTAATTTCGTTTCTACATGAGCAAGCGAAAAATTCTTCAAATCACTGACCATATTTTGGATAGAGCCTTCCATTGATGATTTCATTGAGATCGTAGAGGCCTCCATAGCTGTCCTCATCTGCAACACTGCTTCCATCAGATCCTTTTTTGTAACTCCAGCCCCTGTAGGATCGCCCTCTTCAGCTACCACAGCAGGAGCAGCTACCGCAACAGGGCTCTCACCAGCAGTAGGTTTCTTCTTGGGCTTCTGTGCCATCATGGATGGTTGTGCAGGGAGGGAGGCAGGGGCGAGAAACCCTACTGGGGAGGGAGGGAGGATGTGTGTAACACCTTAGCAATAGCTAAACCCAATAAAGCCAAATCTTAACAGCATAAATGTAAGATAGTAATAGAAATAAGACCGTAAAATATTCCCTTAAAGTAAACTAAATAACATTCAGAACAACAGAACAATTTACTCCCTTCTACGAAGGCAACTCCTGTTGTTCAAATACACCAAAGATCAAGGTCTTTGCTATTACCTGCATCCATGGAAAGCAAACAAATGAAGTTAGTTCGCAATGCGTATTACAGATGTCGTCGCAAAGAACCACTTGTTATCGATGTCAGATCTTTTAAGTATTTATGAATGCAAAACATGGTCCAGAAAGAATTAAACTAGTAAGTTATATTGTAGCACATATTTAGATTGCATTAGCATAAGTTCGCTACCAAACTTGGAGCTTAATGCAAGACATTAACAGAACAACCCTTTCATAAGAATCATTGTGCGCTGCATTGCCTTCAGTACATGATAAAAAACATAAGTCATATCATGATAAAGGTAGAAAAACCATAAACAATATTATAGAGAGGCATGTGCAGATCTGCAAATACGAGACTTTTGTTTGGCACTAAATGGTAAGCATTCCATCGGATTCGAATTTAGAAATCGGCAGTTCCATCTGTCAATCGGTCTGATAAAATGCTAGAATCCTAATCGATGAAGAGAAAATAATTATCCAATTTAGCTCGTTTCTAATTTTTGCCAGTATTATAAGGCTTTTCAAAAATGGCATACTTGAGAGAGAGAGAGAGAGAGAGAATAGAAAAGAATAGAATGTTGATTATTTCGTTCAGGCCTAGAAGACATAACAACAAGGAAATATGTACAAGCGTCAATCATGAAAGTTCTATTTCCAAAGTGCCTTCAATGGAGGCATCATTGGACTCTCTACTCTCATCTTCATCATATAAATCAAGTAAATGTTTATAATTTGAAATAGACATCTCTCGCATTTTCAGCACCTCTATTAGAAAGTCTCCAATAGTGGTAGCTTCAAGCGCAAAAAATTCAAGAAGCGTTTTAACATTCGTGAACTGGAATCTGTGCCTTATGTTCTGATAGGCAAGGCAGAGTGGTATCAAACGTTCTTCATCCTCAATCTCGCCACAGCCGCATACTTTGCATGTTCTTCTACATCGAGGAAGATTCCCCAATCTTCCTACATTCCCAAATGGTGAGAGCTAAGCCTTAGTCTGCACACAGTTTGCCTTTTGTATGGAGAGAGATTTCTGCTAAGGTACGGTGCTTCTTGCAAGGACAGATTTATGATCCTCCTATAAAAGTCAATTTTCAGGCCAGCGGTGTGCCATAATTTCCATTGCACATTTGCATGTACCCAAGCTCTTATGTTCTTCCCTTCATTAGGCATTTCATCTAGTGACATCCCCCATTTAGTTAGCCACTCTTGAATATTTGTATACCAACCTTGTTGGCTGCTTTGACTCATAGAAAGGCGGGGAAGACTATTGTCGTCCATCTTGAGCAACTTTTTTACATACCTCAATTTCTGACATAATGCTTCTGCTTCGAGGGGCATCATGCCTGCTTCTGCTAGTAGCATAGGATAAGGTGTTTGCATTTTACAGCCTAATTCTGTTATCAAAAATTTCTTTTGTACCTTCTCGATCCTCTTCCAAGCATCTGAGAAAGACCTAGCCCCCATACCTCACATCCATATAGGATAATGCGGACAAGTGCATAATATAGTCTTTTCTTTAGTCCCCAATAAAAAATTTCTGCTTTTTTTACATTTCCTCTGCAAAGCGTACAATGCTTTCAATCCCCCATCTCGCTTTTGTTCTCACGCTTTTACTCCAAAATTATAATTATGATCAACTATGAGCCCCAAGTACTTATAGGCATGTGCAATTTGTAGAGAAATGAAATGAAATGTTTTATTACGTCCTTTAGAGGGGGGGGGGGAGGGAGGGGAGGAGGGAGGGAGGGAGGGAGGGCCATTGGAGCCATGTATCTTACATATGTTCTACGTATGACATGGGAGTTGAATTGAATAGTATTTTATCATTTGCATACGTTTGCATTTGAATTTCAAATTGCCTTAAATAAGACGTTCTAACTTTTGTATTTAATCTCATTACAGGAACTTGAGTAGAAATACATTAGGCATTCCATTTCCAGCTATTCTTTTGAGCATGACTAGTCTTGTTGATATGTAAGTAGCATTTATGGGATTTTACTTCCTAATGTATCATACAAATAATATTTTGCCTACAGACGGTGTGGTGGGTGTACACTCACAGGACAAATTCCGAAGGGTATTGGAAATCTTACTGCACTTCAATTCTTGTGAGTTATTTACAATTATACTCTACGAGAGAGGAGTGTGAACTTTATGATATTTTTCTTGTGAGAGCATAAGCTCTATCAAAACCATATCATTCGATAACCCCTTCGAACATGGATAGATCATCAATATCCTTTCTCTCCCGCTCTCTATCTATCTATCTATCTATCTATTTAGCAATATCAACATCCATATTTACTCTTCTAATCATCATTGCTCTTCTCAGAGCATCTTTTAGATCCTCTTAGAGAACTTCTACGGACGATTTAGTCTTATGCATTCTTGAGCTCGTCTTCAAGTGTTGAATCATCGTCGGCAATGAGTTCTTTTTGCACTTGATTTATTATTATATTTTAATGTCATCATTGTTGCAAAGCATTTTCCCTTGAAAGACTTTCAGGGCAGGGATATTTTCATCCTAGTAGTAACGATTGTATTACCCAAATTCTATGGGTCCTATGACCGATTGGTCGCCATTGGAGTAAAAAATGTTATTATATTCTAACCATTCTTGTTTGTAACACATATAAGAAAATAAGAACAAAAATGTGTAGATATTCTTGACATCCACGAAGACTAAATGGCTATAAAATGACACAATTGAAGATAGCAATGATAAGCAAGAAGCCTAAAAGAAAATTAAAACAAGACATGAAGGTTAATAAGACTAAAGCAGAGCACCAAGACCATGTTTTACTCAAAACATATCGGTTGTGCTACTTATATTATCTATATCAGCGAACCCAAGAAGTGGAAAGGCAATGGTCTAGTATAATGTCACACCTCCATAATATATTGTCAATTTTGTTGCAGTTGCACTGCCCTTATTTTCCATAGCTTTTATAAACTTGCAAAGCTATAGAGGAGAAAGTTCTTCCTGTACTAAAAAGTGGATACTTATAAGGCGGTGGCCATGCTGGAGAACATGGAGAGTGCATCTTTTGACACTAGATGAAAAGACGACATGTGTTATATCTATTAAGAAACAAAGAGCTCCATGCATGTTTGAATGATCCTCTACCTAGAAACCATTAGGCTTTGTAGCTGACGTTCATCAAACAATTATCATTAACCTATGGATATGCTGGATTTAATGGTGTGTTGCACTTCACCATCCACTAGATATGTTGGATAATGTCGACTATTTTATAATATTTGCTTTTAGGCAATTTATCCTTTCTTACTTTCTGCTAGGATTGTGAGCAAAATCTCTTCAAAAATTCATCATTTGTTTTTCTTATTTGATCTGCAAGTTACTTGTTCTTCCTATTTCCTATGTTCTTCACGTAAACTTCCGGCAAATGTACTATAGCCACCATAGCTAGAGGTTACTGCTATAGCCAAGTCTATTGAGGTTGTCTCCTTATAACTCCATAAGCAAATTATCACTGCCATGGCTAGAGCCTTCTATATGCATTGCTTCCATAGCTCCTTGATAAACACTACATGAAAAGCGTCATCAAATTTGTTTTCTAATTTTGCTAGCTAGTAGGGGTTAAGCCGTGAGAGGGAATAATCTATAGTCCTTTTTTATGCTTCTTCCCATGCAAATTTTATCTTTTGCTATATATGATGAGAGAGAAAACATTTACCTGCATGTGGCAGAGTTAATAAAGTTTTATTTTTTCCATCTATGAGACCATCAAGTCTATTAGGATAAATGCGTATATATACATCAGGGTACATGATTCTTTTAATGTGCTCCTGTTGGAGTAATGCTCCTACAATTCTCTCATGTCATCTTCAAACTTTTGGGGTAAGTGTCTATAGCTTTTGATTGACACCTCTCTCACTTCTTCTACTTCTGAAATAGAACTTCTTACATGATATACTATAAAGAAATTTCGAAGTGATGTTGCATTTAGATTTGATCTGTTTCTCAAAGCTTGATATGCTGGATTATAAGGGATTATAAGCATAGGGTGTGCTTCATCATCTGCTTCCCCTAAATTACAAACCTTGCAGAGCCTTTTGTCTCAATCAAAATCACTCCACCTTTCCATCTAAATTCCTAGATGATATGAACTACATATCATTCTACAAATTGTTTATCTCTGTCTTCAGAGTCTCTCAATGTGATATAGCACCATCTCTAACATCTGGATTAATGTGATTTTGATAGGTTTACATTTAGTTTTACACATGTTTACCCATTTATGATTGGGCCCATCAGTCGCACCTATTTAGGATCTTGGTAGAGTCTGTACTTTTATATGGGGTCGAAGTCTGGGGCCCACCTAGAATAACTTAGGGCAGGTGCAGAAAGCCTTCTTAGCACCGGCATTGAGGGTGAAGTCCACGGTCCCATAGCAAATCCTATTGCATGAGACAGGTTTCTTGCCCCTTCAGAAAGCGGCCCTTTATCGTCACATTGTCTACTTTCAGAAGATGGTCACTATGGATGATGCTCATCTTTCAAACCTGGCTTATACATGGCAATTGGACTGCAGTGCCTCAAGGCCTACTGGAAGGAAAAGCGAGCTCAATAGCTCTCTAGATGGAATGTGCAGGAGTGCAGGTGCATATGGGTGCAAATAGAGGTAGATCATCATAGCTTGAGGCAATACCTTGACCACTTACTTCCTTAGCAAGGTATGGAATGCCAGGCCAGCACCCTTGAACAGGTCAAGGCAGCGCATTACTAGCGCCACATAAACCCCATATTGGAATGGGGCCCCCAATGTTACCTGCATGCCCATCTGCCTATGAAAATGCATAGACTCATTGCGTCGATATGTATAGGTGCACATCGTCTCTGGATGGAGACAGACAAATGGATTGGAGAGCCATGCCAAGACAAACTTTGTCGATGCTGCCAAATGGGAGCCATTGAGGATTAATGCCATACTCTTTAGAACTATCTAGCGTATGATTAGATCTGGATATGCTATGCCGAATTGGTCAGGCCTAGCTAGCCGCTACATGTGATATTGAGCACAACTTCTGTACAGATGCTAGGATCATATATTCAGAAGGTCATGGATGTGTGGGATCAGCTATGTCCTCCAAACACGTACCTGACTTGTATATAAATGTTTCATGATATGTATATTTGTATAGTTTGGCAACACCCTTATTATTGCCACGGTTTTTCCCTCGAAAACCCTTCGGACAGGGTTTTCTAATCCAGGCCATAATAAGTCTGTTGCACTCTTTCATTGGGTCCGATAGGCCAATTGGTCTCTATGGACGATAAAAACCATTCTATTCTATTCTATTCTATTCTTATTAGATATAAAAATTTGCCATTTTAACTTAGCAAACTTTTTAGATATCGTATTTGACATAGCGCTGCCTCGAATGGCATCATATCTATTCCTTTAAAAATTGAATTTAATGGAATTGACTTTTATAATTTAAGACCATGAGGTCTATGGAACTCAATATAAGAAAAAGCACAATACGACTATTACTATCTATGATTAAAAAACCCATCCCAAACGGTTTTCGAGAGAAAAACCTTAGCAGTAATAGATTAAGTCATACATCCGTACATTTGTATATATCAATGTGATGATGTAGGACATATTTCATCTCGCCTATAGAGAACCTCCGGGATATAGCATGATAATGCCATTACTCCATTACATGTAGTGACTAGTTGGGTGAAGAAAAGTTTATTTTTGAAACATGAAAGATAGATACATTTTTAACGTTCATGAGAAACCATAGCTTATGGGACACACACCCAGATGGGAGGTAAAATAAAGTGAAGAAGACGAAGAAGCAATGTTTACGTCATGCCACATTGAGAGAGAATTGTGAAGTGAAGTGGAATGTAGCAAAGAGTGTGCGTGGAGGAAAGGAGGGAGGGATGGAAGAAGGGAGGTTTTGTGGCATGACATAAAACTTACTGACAAAGATAACAAGTAACAATAGAATACATGCTTAAAAAGTATCTATTAACTTACTGTGGTTTTGTTTTTGTAGGCACATTAACAATAACAGCTTGTCTGGTAGTCTACCAGAGGATTTGTATACCTTACCTCAACTATCTGAATTGTAAGTGTTTGTTAAGGGCCTAATTTGATGCCAATATTTTAGCCAATGCAAAATTCAATAAAGAGTGTCAACAAATTAGATAATTGTACATGTTGATATATTCTTATGTATGTATATTGGTGTTTCACTAATACAGGAATTTGTGGGGAAATCCTCTCAAGATCAATGTTCCTCTCGAACTCGGCTACTTAAAAACACTAACATTTTTGTAAGCTCCTTGGATCCCCCAAAAAAAAAAAAAAAAAAAAAAAAAAAAAAAAAAAAAAAAAAAAACCGACGACGTGCACACGCTGTGCGATGCATCACACACACACACATATAGAGACACAGAAGGTGTGGGCTGGTAATCCTAGATGTGTCTAAGAGACCAAAAAATGGCATGCTAATAATTGTGAGATTAAGTTCCCTTTTTTTTTTTTTTTTTAAGGACAAAAGTTTTATTATTCAAAATCAAAGTACACGAAAACAAAACTTAACGTTGTAGCAGGAACTAGAGTCTCAATCACAATGCACTCGCCCCACAAGAGAAGCCTAAGGATATGAGTTAATTTGGAGATAGCTCAATAGGAGAGCACTTATAAGCCATCACTATTTTGGTTTATGCACGAGACGCAAGATCATGAGGAGAAAAATTAATGAACTAAAAATTTTGAAGTCTGTATCATTCCTGAAAGGACCAACAGAGCCAAGATGAGATGCCTTCTTCTTAGCCGAGGGCCACCTAAGGATGCCTGAATGTGTTGGCCATTCAAGGCACTATGAAATAAACCATGCAACCAAGTTCAGATTGGTTGGACCTCAGGACATGCAAACAAGTAATGTTCAAATGATTCACTTTCTGCAAGGCAAGTTGGGCACAATGCAGAGACTCCTGGAATGCATTAACACACAAACACCTGTAAATGGTCTGCAACTAAAGCACATATACCTTTGCGTGGAGCAGGATATCTTGAACCCATGCCATCTACGAGACCAATCTCCATGAGTGATTACATTGCTTGTCTATGATAATATTCTTGGTATAAAATATTGCAATGCATGCTCTTACGAAGAGAAAACTTTGACTATTTCCTTTAAATATGTTATATGATCTTTCTTTCTCTTTCTCTTGCTCTCATATACACTTTCTCGCGAGAAGCGAGACTATGTGCCTGTTGCCAGTTACAGGTTATTGAAGATGAAAGCCATACTCTTCTGAGTTGCCCTGCTTTGGAGATAGTCCGGAATCATTTTTTGACCTTAGCATTCCATTCCACGCTTCCACAACTTCTCAGAGCACCATCTGTGCATGACTTGGCCTTATACATACTTGAGGTTCTAGATAAACATCTGCAATTACTGAGCCCTCAGTAGTCATTATCTCTGCTTATCTAGTATCATCATTACTGCAAAGGTTTTTCCCTTGAAAACCTTTCGAGGCAGGGGTTTTTTAATCCTAGTAGTAATGATTGTACTAGCCCATTGTATGGGTCCCATGACCTATTGGTCTCCGTGGACGTTAAAAAATTTATTCTATTCTATTCTATTCTATTCTTTTACGTAGATGCCATTATGTGAGACAAAAAAAAGTGATGGTACTTATTATACAAAATATTAATACAATATAATATATATGGAAAATGGTTTTATTCAGGATAAAATATTATAGGGTTTTGACAAATGGGGAGAGGAGGACATGATTATGTGATTTAAGGAAGTATTTAACAAGTTTCCTCATTTTTGTAATGGCTAACGGATCAAAACAAATTTCAGGAAGATGCATCTATGTGAACTTAGTGGGACATTGCCGACTGAATGGGCCACAAACTTTACAAAGTTGAATACGTTGTATGTCAAATATCCTATGTACATATGCAAACAACATCAAACATGTTAAATAAACACTATTATTTGCAGGTGGTTAAGTGATAATAAGCTGCAAGGTGATATTCCAGACACTTGGGGTAGTATGATAAGCCTCTTGGAATTGTACGTTTTTTATCCAAGTGTGTTGTTCAAATGAATATTAGTAAACTAAGCAGTAAATCTATGTTTGATTGAATTAGGAAGTTATCAGATAATCAGCTTTCTGGAAGTGTACCATCGTGGCTTGAAAGCGCAAATCTACTCAATACGTAAGTTCTAGAATTGACTAGATTGAGGATATATTTTTTTATATAAGGTCATAAAATGCCAAGATGAATAGGAGCAAGACCCTTATGGCAATCTTGATGTTAAATGTATTTTACGTGTACTCTTAACAATGGTTAACATGCTGCTTCTAGTCGTATATTTTAAATAATACTATGATTAGTACATCTGAAGTGTATGGTGTTCATCTTCTACAGCTTCCGATCGGCAATGCTCATATATAGTTTCATGTTGTCATTCAGATGTACATAGGTGTTCCAGAGAATAGTCCACTTTGACAGCTAGCCATGACGATTTTTTTACTAGCAAGTGTATAGCTATTAACCTATAGGGACTGCCCCCCCTCCAAAACCATGTTTGCCACTTTTTGGCAGTGACATTTGATGATAACATGTTCAAGAGACATGAATAAAATCTCTTGTAAGAGCATTGAGGACGCAGTGCTATTTGAGTACAACATATAGAGCCTTCCAATCTGCCACTACTCTTTTTTGAATATATATAATGCAGGTCAATTGTGCTCTATACTAATATTTTCACATGTCTACACCACTTCCATTAAGTTTTTTGTTGAAGGACGCCAGTCTTTTGTTTAATCATAAGTCAAGTACAAGTAAAGATACAAAGACAAGAATAAAATCTCAGAGAGGATAAGCAAGGATCCACGGACTGAAACAACTTTTTTATGCATAAGAGTGCACATCCAAATACTCCTCAAAGATCAAGCGCCTCTTACGAGTGGCAAGTGAAGAACAATGATAAGACTCAGCAATGCTTCCTTGAGCATGTTGAATGAAGAACACGATCATCTACCACATCCAGACCTTTAAAGACTACCGTTCTCCTTCCTTTCCAGATAGTCAACAACAACCAAAATCCATTTGGTTGCCCTGGGATGTGAATTGGATGATCTAAGCTATCATGTGAAGAGGAAACAACTAAAACCTTTGCTTTAGCTAGGTTCTTGTATGCCGATACTTTGAAAGAGGCTATCTAGTCTGGTGAGATATTGTTGATACTGGCTGGTGTGCGAGCTAGGTGAATGACATCATCCCTATATAATGTTTGACGATGTGATGAAAATAACACTCCTTCTTCCTCAATTGGATCACTAAATCCTCAAGCTAGTCAATATGTAAGCCAAATCAAACAAGTAAAAGTGGATCCTCACATTCAGGAGCTAACCGGATGGTGGCATTTGAGCCGACACCTTTTTATATATCTATAATATACAACCTTTTATGTGGCACTTTAATATTATGCCAATCTCTTCCATAACTCTTTGATGGGGAGTGCATCAATTTTTTTTTTTCAAACTAACAATTGAGATCTTGTCATTGATTGCGACTTTCGTCTAGTAATGCACGTGGTAATGGAGTGTTGAGGTCTAAAACTTGCTTGAGCCACAACCAAAATCTTGATATCTCTATCGAAGCTTTCATTTGCTTCTCTATTAGAATTCCAGCTAAGCTTTTGAGAGCAGCTGACTAACCATAATTGGGCAATAAAAGTGGATCTGCAATGTCTATCACCAGCTAGTATGTTTGTCTACACAAGTCAAAGTACAACTTAAAGCTTTGCATCTATTCTTATTCTTATTCTTATTAAGCATCAAAACATGTATTTCTAGCAAAGAATGTGTGCCAGAAGTAGTTGATGCTGACCTGGATTCTTGTCTCCCAAAACATCTCTCAGTTTAACACTCAAACACTGTGTCAAGATGACCATTTTGCTTACAAAGTAGGGAGTTGTAAGATTCCAAAAATCTCATGTTTTAGAAGTTGTGCATAAGCTATCCCTATTGTAATCCAAGCAAAGAGCAAGTGGTATATATGTTGCGGTGGACCCATATTAGTTGTTAATCAAGCGTAAAGAAATGCGATTGTGGTCTAAATCCACCTCTTCATCCATGCTATCATTCCATGCTTGCATGCATGTGGGCTATGTCAAATTAGGCTACACACTCAACTCGACTCGGCATGCACTATGCCCATATACATATTCCTAATTATCCATTAACAAGCTTTGATGTAAAGGTAATGTATTTCAACAAATAGTATATGATGTAGTAGTAAGTATTTATCTATAATATGATATGAAACAGTTAAAAAATGTTTTTAAGCCTATATACTTGCTCAATTGTTGGGCATGCTAAAGTGTATATTCAATTCCCAAATTTTCTTACATATTCTACATCTTAGCTCATTTTTTTTTTTTCATTCCTTTCTTTTACATTATTACAAAGACTTATATTATTCCCAAGCCGGGAATGATAGATATAGCAAAATTAAAATCTAAGTTTCCAAGGGTGCCTAAGACATGTGTCCGACAAATATGCCTTGATCTTTCTTCGTTATCCCTTGTATTGAGTATATAGAGATAGATAGATAGATAGATAGATAGATAGATAGATAGATAGATAGATAGATAGATAGATAGATAGATAGATAGATAGATAGATAGATAGATAGATAGATAGATAGATAGATAGATAGATAGATAGATAGATAGATAGATAGATAGATAGATAGATAGATAGATAGATAGATAGATAGATAGATAGATAGATAGATAGATAGATAGATAGATAGATAGAGAAAGAAGGGGACGTTATTTATGATACTAAGGACATCTATTGATTCTAGAACTTCAATGCTCAAACAATGACATTGAAAATAGCTATAAACCCCCTTTATTTTTCAATTAAATCTAATCCCTTATTGTACCTCATTCCATCTTTTTTATGGTCAAATAGAGCCATTAAGACTATCTTCTTACTGGAGTAGTTCTTTATATTCTCAAACCAACCCCATCCACCCCAAAAACCAAAAAAAAAAAAAAAAAAAGGGAGGGAGGGAGGGAGGGAGAGGGGGAAAGAAAGAAAGAAAATGTGTTGTGTCTATTGGGAGGCCTCAAGGGCCTATTAGACAACAAAAATTACACAATGTCATAAAACAATAGATGAGTTTCCGAGTCCTCATCTAGCTCATCACTCTCGCTCAAAATCTCCGTATCTGTATCAACTGGTTGAGATTCTAGATATGTATCTCTAATTTGTAGCAACTCAATCAGATACTTCCCTATGATGTCACCATGTAGCATAAAGAATGAAGGGAGGTCCTCATACTGAATTCCATATTTTGCTCGGAGTTCCTTGTAAGCACTACATCGTAACAATGTATGATCTTCATCTTCTACTTGTGATGTGTCACATAATTTGCAATATCTCAGATGTCTAGGTAATATGTGTCCCCATCTCCCAGTCTCCACACCCAAGTGGTGTGAGCTAAGTCTTATCCTGCAAATTGCATGTCTCTTCTGTATAGATATATTGTCCCTCAGGTGTCTAGCTTCTCCCATGTCAGGGTTGATATTTTGCCATTTTGGTCTTTGGTTGCTTCTACATTTTCCTATGCACTCTTTGCATTATCCATTGTCTCAAATCCGAGTCCACTTGGATTATTTCCTCCCATTGGATTTCCCACTTTCCAAGCCACTTCGTTACATCATGTAATAAGCCTTTTAACGCGCTGGATAGTAGAGCCTTTTTAGTGATTCTTGAGTCATCCATATCTAGCACCTTCTTGAGATACGAAACACATCTCACAATTGCTTCCCCTTCTAGAGGCATAAGCCCACTCTCCACTAACATCATGGGATATGGTGTTTGAGCTTTGACCCCTAATTTTAGTCTCAAGAACTTCTTCAAGACCTGTTCAATATCATCCCATAAACATTGTGGGAGACCTGGCCCCCAAATCTCACATCCATATAGGGGTCAAAGCATGGAGCTGGGGGGCACTTTTACGCCAGCCAAGCACCCACTAAGCACCCAGTGCTGAAAATTTTATTTATTTTTATCTTTTTTTCTGTAACTCCGTTAAAGCTAAAAAATTGTATTCAAAGGCGAAATATTAATGCGTTTCAAGAAAAAATATTAAAAAAATAAAAGAAAAATATTTTTCCAAGATACAAAGAAAAGGTCCCCAGAAAGCACCCATTAAGCACCAAGTGTCCAGGACATAAAAAGTGTCCCCCACCTCTATGCTTTGACCCATAGCACCACACTCTGTACGAGAGACTGAAACAATTTTACCTTTAAATGCCATGACCAAAGATGTGATCTCCTGCACATGCTCTGCAATGCATACAAAGCTCGTTGCCCCCCATCAATCCTCTAAGTGATACAAGTATTCCATCTATGGTTGCGGCTAAAAACAAGTCCTAAATACTTATAGGAATCACACATTTCCACTATATCCCCTTTGTACTTGAAAACATTTTCTTGCTTCAACACACCGACCGTCATAATCTTTGTCTTGTCTAGGTTTACTTGCATGCCCGTCTTATCACAGAAACCCGCCAGCCCATCTAAGTGCTTCTGCATGTGTTCTCTGCTTCGGGCAAACATGACAACATCATCTGCATACATCAACAGCTGCACCACATACCCATGTATCTCCATGCCTCCTGGACAGTTAGTATGTAAACATTCTTCCAATCCATCAATAAACATGCCAAACAATGTAGGTGATAATGGGCATCCCTGTTTTACCCCTATATTACTCTCGACATCATCGCCAAGGATAATCTCGAGAGAATGGCTTTGATAATTGAACAAGCACTTTTTCACATAAAGACCAGTACCGCATCTCTAAGTTCATGTGGCACTTTCAACTTTTCTAACCTGTCCCATAATTGTTCTCGGGGTACTTTGTCAAAGGCTTTTCTAAAATCAACAAATGCCATATATACAGGTTTCCTAGAACCTTTTACTTTATCAAAAATGGTTTTCAGCACTAACAAATGATCTAATGTGGATCTGCTTGCCCGGAAGCCCGCTTGTGACTCCGCTCTCTTATTATTGTTTTCAGCCCAGAGACTTAATTTCTTCTCTAAAATATTCGTAAACAACTTTGCAAGCAAATTACTTACCATAATTGTTCGATAATTGTTAAACCCGTGCTTGACCCACTTTTGTGTATCGGGACAGCCCTGTTCTTACACCAATCCAGTGGAAATCCTTGCTCAAGAGCCATGTTAAACATGTTAGCAATCACCGGATGCAAGATGGGACCAGCCCATTTAAGATGCTCCGCACACATCCCATGTAAGTCTGGTGCTTTGCCATTTGCCAAGGAAGCTATCCCTGCTGCAATTTCTTCCTCAGTGATTAGCATGGCCGATCTCCTATGGCTGGTCATGTCATCTACATCATCACTATGATACATAGAGACCACATGCCTCCAGAGATCCTGCGCATCTAATGGCACTTCAGTTTGCTTATGCTTTTTAAGTGCATTCCAAAACGACTTAGGCTCTTCCAAATACCTTTGGCATAAGATTTGTTGCCTTTGCCTCAGGTAATATCTCTTCTTGCTACGAACCAATCTCTTATATTTCTGTTTGCATGCTTCTTTTCCAGGCTGGTCACAGGGAGAGAGAGAGGGGGGGAGGGGAGAGAGAGAAAGAGGGGGGGAGGGGGGAGGGAGGGAGATCCCTTCACATGGAAGGCCACATTATACGATGTGTCTAGACGTTTGGTCTAATGGTAACACACTAGCCCTAGAACAAATATGTCTCGAGTTCGAGGTTTCTCAGAGTCACGTTCAATGTACGATGGTTGAAGGCAGGACCCAACAATTACGCAACTAAACAATGTTAGAGTGATGTGTGCGTTATATGTTCTAGGGGTGGCAACTAAACAATGTCAGAGTGATGTGTGCGTTGGGGGGGTTGCCAAGTGGCATGACGTATCATTGTTGTAATCACAACTAAACGTATCATTGTGGTGTGTGCGTCATATATCATAAGGGGTGCTGCCAAGTGGCATGATGTGCTCTTGTTGTATCATAACTTTGTGTGTTCCTATCTAAAATGGTCTAATTCTAGTTGCACTAAAAGACTCTGTATGAGGCCATCATGTAATCACAACTAAACAATGTTAAGAGTGGTGTGTGTGTCATATATCATAAGGGATGCTGCCAAGTGGCATGATGTGCTCTTGTTGTAATCATAACTTTGTGCGTTCCTATCTAAAATGGTCTAATTCTAGTTGCACTAAAAGACTTTGTATGAGGCCATCATGTAATCACAACTAAACAACGTTAAGAGTGGTGTGTGCATCATATATCATAAAGGGTGCTGCCAAGTGGCATGATGTGCTCTTGTTGTAATCATAACTTTGTGCGTTCCTATCTAAAATGGTCTAATTCTACTAAAAGACTTTGTATGAGGCCATCATGTTTTCCTTAAGTTTCTAACTATATATTTTGTACATCTAGGGACTTGAGTTGCAACTTTCTGACAGGCTCGAAACCTATTCTACCATATTCTAAATATAAAAAGTATGTCCAAATTACAACCTTACATATAAAGAAATTATATTGCAATGGTATAGCTATTTTTTTTTTTTTTTTTATTACTACGATGATGTCTAAATTTGTTTTCTATAGAGTTGATGGTAATTGTTACACTGGAGAGGCAGACACTAGGAAAAATTCATGCAAAGATAAGCAATCTTGCAACCCAAGTAAGTTTGTATAGCTATAATAATTATAAGATCGATGTGTTATGATGTGTGTGCTCAAAATAAGAAAACAATACAATGTAAAACCAAAGTATAAATGGTACAAGAGGATTTTTTTTATTTTTTGAAGGACGTGATACGTGAGTCATTTATTCATTACACTCATCTCATATCATAAGAAGCCAAAATCCACTGCATGTCGCAATATCTTATGCCAATATTGCTCCATGTGATTCTACATTACATGTGATAGATTTTAGGTCCTTATCACAAGATGAATATTGGCCAAACTTAAAATATATTGACCTCAGAACAATGGATTCTAAAGTCTCCACCTGAGCTTGCGACCGTGGGCATGACAGTTTAAGGTCCTACCACTGGACCAAACTCAGAAGGGTTATGACACTAGAATGGAATTGACTTTTATCATTTACAGAGATCAAGAGATCTATGGGACTAGAAAGAGCACAGCAAGACCATAAACTGTATAGGATACAAAACCCGTCTCAAGGAGTTTTCAAGAGAAGAACCTTAGCAGTAGTAGGCTTGATGATAAACTATACATCTGTACATTTGTACATATCAATGTGATGATGCAGAACGTATTTCATTTCGCTTGTCGAGAACCTCTAGAATATAGGATGATAATGTCATTACTACAGGCGTCTGCAAGAGTACATGTAGCAGCTTATTATATGTAATCAAGTCAACATATCGTACTCGTAGGCACAAACATTGGGCAAATCTGAAGAGTGAGCATTTATCTTCAATGGCCCGTATCTAGCAACATTGACATACCATGTTGTTTCACGCTCATCATAGCTGCATTTGTCTGTTTCAATTCTGAGGTGGTGTGTACCAATGCAGAGGATGCTATTTTTCTGTGCCTCGTCATGGGCAAATGTGATAACAGGTATAACTGTCAGGCGTAGGCAAGTATGAGATTAATTTGGCTTCTTTAGTGTGATGTTTTGATCTTTTCTAAAGCACTGACATCCCAAAGCTTACCAAAGAAGCATGTATCGAGATACTGGTTCAAGTGAATGTGATCATTATTCTCTACATGTATATATCTCTGTCCTAAACATTCCATCTGGAGAACCAACATGCACATTTCTCCTTCCGTCATGCTTTAAGACGTTGTGGACCCATGCTTAGTGTATAGATCGGAAATCGGATGTCTCCCATGTTTACCACCTTCTGGGAATAGAGTATATGCCATTCCAAAGCAGCACATTGTAGAGGCAAGAATCTTGTTTCTTAGAGAAGGATTGGATATGGAGCCTTGGACATGACTCTGAGAACCCTAGTCAGAAAGGCTTTCTAGACCTGTTCTAAAATCTTCCCAATGGCAAGTGATATCACTGGTCTCCATACTTCTACTCCATATAAATGAACTAGTTTCACCAAAACCCTAAACAAGTGGGCCTGATGGGACTAATCGTAAAGTTTCGCGTTGTGGCAATTATGGCATAGAGAGCCTTCCAACCTGCCATCACTTGTTATTATATATAGGTATCCCAATATGTAGTGATAGTGAACTCCACTCCAAGAAATTTGTAGGATTGCATGATTGCAATGTTTGTGTTTCAAGATCCTAGGCTGCCTTTTAAATGTTTAGTAGGCATCATGTTGTTAGTTAAGACACAAATGGATGGCTTGACAAAAGTCTTTACAGACCAACGTTGTACAATCAAAACTCCAAGAATATGAAATGTCCATCATCAAAGAGTTTTGTACACCATGATAGAACATTGTCCATTAAGACATACTAATCCAATATGACGAATTATGCCCCCTACTGATAGATACATGCATGCATGGGTATCTATACACGTTATTTTTTTCAAAATTTTATTAAGCGTAAAGAAAAACAAGGTGCTGAGGCACTATGATTGCCCAAATTACATTGGTGGTAACATAGTAGTCAATCCCACAAATGAATCTATCATATCAAGAGTATATTTACAATGTAGCATCTTCGAATCTAAACACTATTTAAATGTATATCATCTATATAATTCCTCTAAGTTCGATCTTATTAATAATTGTGACATGATCAAGCAATATGTAGCACAATAACAGGGAGGTTCCAGTAGATTCATTATTGAGACCATAGGCCATACCCCTAAAACCATTGAATGAGTTATTATAAATAAATAAATAAATAAAAAGCTATAGATTCAATAGAAAAAATAAGCGAGTTAGCTCATTGATTGCATTGATTAAAGTATTCTTATTAGGATACTTAATTGTTTTGGTAGGGGTTCAAGTCTCTACATTTCAAATTCTTCGACACTGTATAGAGATGACTCTTCATATTTCATATTCCAAAATCTTGGACAAACTTGTATTTCATATTTCAAAATGATAGGCACCCCCAATCATAAATCACCATAATCAAAATAGAGGCGCCCAAAGGCCCTAACATATGATCTGAGCCATAGGATGAATGGGTCTGATGACGAGGTTGTTTAGGGCTATTACTGCTGGCTAATCTCTTAGCACCTTCAATTTTTGCATCAGTTCATCCCCTTACACATAGATGATGAGTCTTAGTAGGTGCCGTCTTTATTCAAATATGGTACGGAGGTAGTTGTCTATTGTCCTAGCCTTAATTTAAGACAAAATTTCTAGTCTTTGGTTGGGATATGTCCATATGGAGGAACACAGCAGAGAACTTACCTCTTATAGTAGAGGAAAGAGTGGCTTGATGTTGTCACGATGTTATCCAGAAAGACAAGCATCTGTCATCTCCATATATTGTCTCTTCTTAGTTTTGCAATTCCTCGTACTGCTTAATGAGTGGCAGTTTGCAGATTTCACAATTCAATTGGATATATACATGGTGTTGAATTTGGGATAAGTTGCTCCATCCTAAAGATAGTAAATTGGTGGAAGGTTCTACATAGGTGCATGCATCATGTTGATGCCTTGCAATATTGCCATGATCTTTCGCATGTCGGCAATATGCCCGCTCTGCCTTTAAGACATTGAGATGCTTGAACATTGTCTCTTTCTTTTTCCAGAGAAATTCATCTAGCATGGTCCTGGCTACAAGGTTTATTTAATAGTACACTGGATAGCTAATGCATTTTACGCAGATGCACGGGCCCCAGCTAGGTAGAAGGCATTCCATCTTGTTTATGGTTGGCTCCTATGGAGCGACATAGTCTGCACATTTTTCTTGTGATTTATTCGCTCATTTGTTGTAGCCAGACTAAGACACTGATGCCTTATAGGAGGTTCCTTCATGGAGCCCGACATGAGAGACCGTATTTGGATTTGGTATGTTCAAATTATTTCTTACGATTAGTCTCCTATAATGGAGTAAGTATATAATGCTTCAGGCTCATGTTCTAGTAGCATCTTCTTATCCTTATAGCTAGATGCGTTATGTACATTTTGGAACTCCTAGTTTTAACAAATAAACTTTTTTTCGGGCCTTCAAGGAAGGGGGGAGGGGGGAAGAGAATAGAATAGATTTTTTAATGTCCATGGAGACCAATAGGCCATGACTACAATATCTCTAGTTCTGCAAAAGCTAATATTCTTAACCATTAATATACGATTAGATGCTATCTCAAATGATAGTATCCTTGATTTGAGGATCTAACTCATATCAGCCATTGAAGTTTAAATATGCTTCTCTTTTTATAGTATATTGCCTATGAATTTAAATGGCTACAATGTAAAGATTCTTCTTTTCGATGGGGCAAAGATCCACAAGTTTGAGATTTTAGAAAGACCAAACCACGACAATAGATCTTTATGTGTGCTCAAAATATGCAACAACATGCCATAACCGGTCTCTAGATAATGAATTGCCCCCTTAACAAGAGCAATTCAAAAAGAAGAATAAGTACTAGTCTCAAACTACTTTTAAGTAAGAAATCATTATGTGAGAATCTCTTGCTACATTCTAAAGCTCAAAGTTGGATTGTGCAGCAGATATAGCTTTGTTTATCTCTATTTCCTTTATTGATAAAGATGTTCAAGTGCTACAAATATATAAAATAACATCTGCATGTTACAAAATATTGCAAGTTCTACCATGCTAAACTAGTGGAATGAACCTGTTATTGTGCTATATATTCTAAATGACGTGCACCCTTAACTACCACAACTATCGGATCCGCCAATCCTATGGCCCAGACCGTATGTTGGATCCTCTGGGCACCTCTTGTTTTGTTTATAGCTATTTATGATTGGGGGCGCTTACGATTTTGAAATATGAAATACGAGTCCACCCAATATTTTGATGGAATATTGAGCCTCTATATGGCTTCGCCTAAGGTTTTACAATATGAAATATGTGGGCTCAAATCTTTACCAAAATAACTCAATGTCCTAACAAAGACTACTTTGACCAATATCATCAGTGAACTAACGTGATTTTTTTTTTTTTTAATCTTAAATCTATGTTTCTTTTCTAAAACCCATTCAATTGTTTTAGGGATATGGTCTATGGTTTCAGGAATTGTTATTTTTACATCCATATCAAATCCCCTGGAACCTCCTGTTATTAAACTACATATTCTAAATGAGGTAAACTTGGACTATCACAGCCATCGGATCCGCCGATCCTATGATTCAGACCGTATGTTGGAGCCTCTGGGCACCTCTCATTTCACTTATGGACATTTATGATTGAGGGTGCCTATGATTTTGAAATACGAAATATGAGTCCGCCTAAGGTTTTGATGGAATATCGAGTCTCTATATGGTTTTGCCTAAGATTTTAGAGTATGAGATACGGGGGCTCGAACCTCTACCAAAATAACTCAATGTCCTAATAAGACTACTTTGACCAATATAATCAGTGAGCTAACATGATTATTTTTTATCTTAAATCTATGTTTTTTTCTAACAACCCATATAATTGTTTTAGGAGATCTATGCTTCCAGGAATTGTTATTTTTATATCCCTATCAAATCCCCATGTTACCCCATGTTATTGTGCCACATATTCAAATTTTAGGTAGGAAGGAAGGAAGGATAGATAGATGGATGTTACGCACTAAGCCCCCCGAGTGCTAACCAACACACCAAAAGGGCGGATCCTTCAAGGAAATCGTTATCCAATGGGCCCCAACCTTTCCAGGCTTTATCCCATACCCCTAGACCTAAGGTTTTGATGGAATATCGAGTCTCTATACGGTTTTGCCTAAGATTTTAGAGTATGAGATACGGGGGCCCGAACCTCTACCAAAATAACTCAATGTCCTAATAAGACTACTTTGACCAATATAATCAGTGAGCTAACATGATTATTTTTTATCTTAAATCTATGTTTTTTTCTAACAACCCATATAATTGTTTTAGGAGATCTATGCTTCCAGGAATTGTTATTTTTATATCCCTATCAAATCCCCATGTTACCCCATGTTATTGTGCCACATATTCAAATTTTAGGTAGGAAGGAAGGAAGGATAGATAGATGGATGTTACGCACTAAGCCCCCGAGTGCTAACCAACACACCAAAAGGGAGGATCCTTCAAGGAAATCGTTATCCAATGGGCCCCAACCTTTCCAGGCTTTATCCCATACCCCTAGACCATATCAATTCCTCCCCTTCCTCGAGATGCTTGCCCTCAAACATGTGGAACACACCAATGTTGCCACGAGGAATTGAACCTTGGCTTTGATACCAAATGTTACGCACTAAGCCCCCGAGTGCTAACCAACACACTAAAAGGGCGGATCCTTCAAGGAAATCGTTATCCAATGGGCCCCGACCTTTCCAGGCTTTATCCCATACCCTAGACCGTATCAATAGATAGATAGATAGATAGATAGATAGATAGCCTTGAGGTACCAACCCAATGGGAGCATTGTCAAACATTCCATTAAACATGTCTGCAACATGAGATTGAAACAAATTATAAAGTATTATAAAAAGCATAAACCGAGCTTTAATCTATTGCTTGAACCAAAGAAATAGTGGAATAACTTGTCCATATATTTTTTATTTCTTTAGTAGGCATGTAATCTTTGTGGATGTTAAACTGCTTATTCTTTCCATAAACGATACATTCCAAATAGTTAAATGTTTGCTCTTTAGAAAACTACTATGATGTAGTTTTTAAGTTGTACTTCACTTTGAGCTTATACATTGTTGGACATTTGCAGCACATCATATACAAAAATGGATTATCATTGTCATTGTTATTGGCGCTATGGCCATAATTGTACCAATTGTTATCTTTTTGGTGTTCTATTTTCGACGTCCTAACAAGCGACACCAAAGCCGTCCTCCAAAACCTATAACCAAGC
This sequence comes from Isoetes taiwanensis, assembly GCA_021234155.1. NCBI lineage: Eukaryota > Viridiplantae > Streptophyta > Lycopodiopsida > Isoetales > Isoetaceae > Isoetes > Isoetes taiwanensis. The sequence continues at coordinate 3,763,301 of JAJEKV010000019.1, read as the reverse complement.
AAACTAAGTTTGAAACAGGTTAGGAATCACTTTTTATCATTGTAGATTAACTCATAGTGGTAGATGCAAATATTATAACATGTCAAGCTAGAATACATATCACACGAACAACTGAACAACTGTTAAACATTCTACTTCCTCATTTTTTATTTTAAATTTCTATCTGGTCTGCCCTTAACCCTTAAAAGGCACCTTGATTTATAAACATACATCATACACAAATAATGTGATAGATAGATAGGTAGGTAGGTAGATACAATTTTAAGTCCACGGGAACCACATAGGCCAAACACATATGAATCCACCTTTAGTGCAAGAACCCCCAAACATAATCATTGCCTAGTGCATAGAAAGATAAAGATAAAGATAAAGATAAAGATAAAGATAAAGATAAAGATAAAGATGAAGATAAACTTTTTGTCATCCACGAGAACCTAGTCGGGTTATGGGACCCAAACCAAAACCGGAGGACAAACCCCCATCATCAGAACAGAAGGCGGGGAGGAGGAATTTCATCCATTTGCATAGAGATATAAGGTATAATCACCTCATGCTCTTCTCCATATTCAAAGGACCCATAAAACAATGTTGGTGTATTGGCATTGTCTCATAAATGAGTTGATCTCTAATGGACATCAAAAGATGCTCTTCTTTTCAGTTCCCATGAAGCAAGTTTTATTGATTCGCCCAATGATATAGTAGCATCCACAATATCTCTGAAAATATTAAAAAACGCACATAGGACTACAGTTAAGAATGTCCAATTAACCTTCTTCCTTTTACCCTTAAGTTAGGCTTAAGACTTGGACCTATTGATTTACTTTCGTTGGGAAGCAGATGAGTTCGCTGGCATTAAAGATTTTTCATGGGATGACATTTTAAATGCAACAAATGACTTTAGCAAGGACAGCATAATTGGTTCCGGAGGCTTTGGAAAAGTTTTCTTGGGACATCTTCGAGACGGAAGGCCAGTTGCAATCAAACAAGCCTATCCCAATAACGTGTTAGATAGGACTCAATTTGAGAATGAACTCCGCCTTTTGTCAAGACTTCATCATCGCCATCTAGTTCGTCTAATCGGATGGTGTTGCGAAGGCGAAAGCCAGGTAAATCTCAACTTTGACTATGGTTTTGGGATTTATGTTAGGTTTTATATGTGTAACAAGTGTTTTCTCTGTTGCAAGATTCTTGTCTATGAGTACATGAAGAATGGAAACCTACAAGAGTTGTTATTAGGTATAAGAATAAAAGTTCAAACATTCTGATATTGAAAAATGATCAAAGAAAAATTATTACGGTGTTGCAGGAAAGAAGAAAAGTCGCCCTCTTAACTTCTATGAAAGAGTGGAAATAGCAGTCAGTGTTGCTCGTGGTCTGGACTACCTACATTCGTTTGCAGTAAGCAATAGCTAATTGTTTTATTCTCTATCATCATGTAAAAGGATCATAAATCTAAGTTTATAAAGCCATGGTGCAGGATCCACCTGTTATACACAGGGACTTGAAGCCAAGCAACATCCTTTTGGATGACAATCTTATTGCCAAAATTTCAGACTTTGGAATTTCTAAGGATTCTCCAACTCTTGATACTCATGTTTCTACAAGACCAGCTGGGACTGCAGGGTAGGCAATACGTTTCTCATAGCTTGGGAAAAAAATTGGAATGCGAAGTTGGAAAGAGAAAAATGCTTAGATTGTCCCTTTGTTGTTTTCAGCTACTTAGATCCAGAGTATTTTTTAAGGCAGCAATTGACCACAGCAAGTGATGTATACGCGTTTGGTGTCATATTACTTCAGCTTGTTACAGGGCAGGAAGCAATTGACCAGACTAGAACTCAAGAGATTAACCTTGTGGAATGGGTACTAGCTTTTTTATGCTTTTAAATGTTCTGGTTTGATGTATCATTGTGTTTTATAATTGCCTAGAGTGTTGACCCTATGAAAATCTTCTTGCATTTCTTTTGCAGGTAAGAGAAACTCTTAAACAAGGTATAGAACATATTGCAGATCCTCGACTGGGTGATAATTATCCCAGGGATGTGTTCCATCAAATTACAGTTCTAGGTTTGCAGTGCAGTGCCTTTAATAAAAACGAACGTCCATCATTGAAAGTAAGACATGATTTTGCTACATGTGTTTTATAGATAATAGAACAGATTAACAAAGTTATGTCTGCTTTTAAAACTCATTGTGTGCTGCCTGCTCCTCTTATTTGTTCTTTTTTTAACTCAAGATGTATTTTTGACAGTTCATGCACTTCAGCTATTTTACATTTTATAAATTACTAATCATGGACATTTGTTGGCGATTGTAGGACATCTTACGTATGCTAGAAACGCTTTTTGGTGGATTGACAAAACCTGAGGTGCTCGAGGTTATAAGTATTGATGTAAAAGATGAACCAACAACTTCGGAGAATCCAACTAAGGATGCTAGCAGTCTTTCCATCACTGATAATTTTGGCATGCATGCATTTGCACCTCGTTAGATTTCTCATGTGCAATGATTTATAATTGAAATGGGATTTCATTGACATATTGAAGCCACGTGCTAAGGTTGAATTGAACAAGAAAGACTTTAATGGTTTGAAAAATCTAACTCCTTATATTAGCCTAATTTGAAAGGCATTGATTACAAATAGATAACTCTTTTTTATTTTAATCTAGCCGATATATATGTTGCATAAAGAATGACCACAAAATGGAGACAATGACAGTCTCTTCCTTAGAGTACATTACAGAACATTAAACAATGGTATGCAACAACGAACTCTTGCTTGGAATATATTGTTCTTCCATCAAGCTATTGTTGGGGTATAGCAAAACAAACAACAACATTTAAGTGAAGTGGCTTTCTTATTGAGCATTAAAAAACAAGGTACAATAGTATAGTAGTAGAAATGATTGGCTACAAAATTATAAAGCCAAAACCTTGGAACTAGACAATCACTAAGGGTTTTAATAAGATCAGAGATTTATGAACTAGAATAAAAACCCTGCCCTTTTGGGTTTTCGGGGAAAACCATCTAGATAAATAATGGACTAGGAGCAACACAAGTGTGTCATTCATACAACATTTGACAATAATCCTTGTGTGTCTACAACTATGATCTGCAATATTGAAAGGTCCAGCAATAATAAAAATGTTCATAAAGTCTCCAGCATTTATGCTTTCTTATCTCAGGGCCAATTTCCCTCTAAAGCCAGCAAATATTGGAATATCAATTCTGATACTGAGACAAGGTTGTTTAAGAATATCTGGAATTCCTATTGTGCTCCTAAGATTTCTTTCTTCATCTGGTTAGTGGCAAATAAAAGCATCCCTTGTATGGATCTTATTCATAAATTATATTCCAGAGTTGATTCCAACATCACTCAGATTTGCCCTCTTGGTTGTAATTCCTTGGAAACCATGCATCATATTTTTATGTGCCCTAAAATCAATAATCTTTGGGATTGGACTCAAATCAACTTTGACTTTCATAGACCCTTTGAGTATTGTTTAATTTCTAATAAATGATGATCCATATAAGAATAGCCTTTGTTACATTGTCATGTGGAATATCTGGAAGCACAGAACTAGATGCATTCATGGAGGTCATAATATCTCAATTGTGTGGATTAAGCTTCAAGTTATTTATGATATTGAATTGGTTGCCACAGCTCATAAAAATAAATACGATGCAGATAAATTTGATGATACGTGGAATCTGTTGGGTGAATTTAATGGCCCATTCAATTGTTTTAAAGTCAAATGTCATGAGGAATTTGCTAACACTGATATCTTTGATGCTAGATTACCTAAGGAATTGCAAACACAAACTTTATCTCCAGTTTGACATGGCAGAAGAATACTCTATGCAAAACAACCATGTATTCGGGCAGATAGGTTTCAATTCAATCATGATTACAGTCTTTGGACTGGGACTGTGAAAGGAAAATTAATGCAAAAAAAGAGTGAGATACCAGGAAAAAAATACAATGGGTTGAAGATTTCTACAAGGGAACTCATCTAATGCATACACTGTTTTGGTTTCTCAATAGATATAGCAAGGATACGACAGATGCACAGTTTGAATTTTACAAAGAGAGTTATTATTATCACAGGGAAAGAGCAGATTGTTTTAGAACACTGATCCACTTAATGGCCACATGCAATTCATTGAGACTGCTAGAGCTAGTTGATTGGGAAAACAATCAAATTCCCATAAATCCGTGATCACTTCCACTTCCTTGAATCCTATAATTTCTAATTTCTCTCTCTGCTTCATGCACAGATTTAGTGGCTCTGCAGTATCTTTACATGTCAATCACAGGCAAGAAGAATTGTATATGAAGGAGCTTTCATCCTGCTACTCATATCTCAAGCTTAGTGAACGGATCCCTAATGTTCAAAATTTTGAATGGGGTCAACAATTTTCTAGTAGATACTTTGTTTCTATTACTTCTATATCTATAGTTCAGTAAACAATCTAAAACTATTTAAGTTTGAAGGCACCATCAACTGCATGATGTGTCTCAACCATTATGTAATAATTAAAAAACTTCATTCTCTCTCTCAATTAAAATAAATAAATAAATAAATAAAAAAAAAACAGTCTCCACATAACAACTGCAAACTCCCAATGATGATCATGAACAGCTTGATAGAGTGAAGAAGCAAGAAAAATGTTAAAACAATTCGTCCATAATCTTAAAGCCACGACCCCAATTCGAATGCAGCTTGAACCAGATCATGACAGCTTGATAAATTGAAGAAGCAAGAAATAATGTTAAAAATTCGTCCATAGGCATGAAGCCACATCCCAACTCGAATATGGCTTGAATCAGATCTAAAAACATTAAGAAACCGTTAGTCATGTCAAAATCAACAAGCATATCGAGTTCACTATGAAGCAAAAAATAAGCTAACCATCCAATGAACAGTTTGATAGAGTGAAGAAGAGAGAAAAAATGTTGAAAATTCATCCACAGTCATGAAAACCAAGGCCCAATTTGAATGCGGCTTGAATTAGATCTAAAAGAACAAACAACTTGAAAATGAAACATGATAAAGAACCGTTAGTCATGTCAAAATAATAAGCAAGCATATACAAGAACAAATCAATCAAGAAATAAGCAACCCGCCCATATAAAATGAGCATAGGCCAAAGAACGAGAAAGAACATCCATCAAGCCAGGAATAACATCTGTAAACTAGTGTGGGAAAGAACATCCACCCAAACAACACAATGAAGCAAGCGGGGGGATAGAACATCTGCCTAGTCAAAAACATCTAATGCAACTAAGGCAGGGAAGAACATCCATCCATAAACTACAAATGAAGGAAAAGTAAACAAACAATGTGAGAAGAAATGCCAACCACAAATTTCAAGTACAATGCAAAAGGGCATGGGAAACTGGGAAAGTAGGAAGAAAAAACATAAAAGAAGGAACGCTAAAGAGGAAGGTCGATAATGCGGCTTGAATTAGATCATGGCAACTTGAAAAAATGAAGAAGGAAGAAATAATATTAAGAATTCGTCCATAGTCATGAAGCCACGGCCCAACTCGAATGTGGCTTGAATTAGATCTAAAAGAACAAATTAGGAAATGCTAGTCATGTCAAAATCAACAAATAAGCATATATGAAAGCATCTCGAGTTCAATATGAAGCAAGAAATAAGCAAACCACCTATATAAATTGAGCACAAGCCAAGGGACAAATGACCATGACAAGAAAGAAAAAATGTTGAAATTTCGTCCATAGTAATGAAGCCACGACCCCATTCGAATGCGGCTTGAATTACATCTAAAAGAATAAAGTACTTGAAAATGAACATGATAAAGAGTTGTTAGACATGTCAAAATAACAAACAAGCATATACAGGAATAAATCGAGTAAGAAATAAGAAAACCGCCCAATATAAAATGAGCACAAGCCAAGGGATAGGGAAGAACATCCGCCCAGCCAAGAATAACATTTGCAAACTAGTGCGGGGAAGAACATCCATCCAAACAACACAATTAAGCAAACGGGGCGGAAAGAACATCTGCCTAGTAAAAAAATATCAAAAGCAATTAAGGCAGGGAAGAACATCCACCCATAAACTAGAAACGAAGGAAAAGTAAACAAACAAGGTGAGAAGAAATGCCAATCACAAATATCAAGTACATTGCAAAAGGGCATGGGAGGGTGGGAAAGTAGGAAGACAAAATATGAAAGAAGGAATGCTCAAAAGGAAGGCTGATGATGAAAACCTAAAACTGACAAAATATATAAGCCGTAAAAAAAGATCCCATGGGGAAAAATAGACGTTTCAAAAAAGGCTTATCTTCTCCAAGAATGATGGTTCTATGTTGTCATAGAACCATTGTATTCTTGGGAAGACTTATAGCAAAACAAACAACAATATTTAGCCGAAAGAAGAGGAACATTCCACCTTATAAACTCTAGGTGCAATGGTAGGTGGCAGAAAAAACTAGCGAGAAGAGAAAAGGTAAGACGCAAGGCAAGATAGGTCGAGAAAAAGAAGTCAACAAATATCAAGAAGGAAAAAAGAAAAGAAAATGAAAAATAACTAATGAATGCAAATGGGAATGTTGTGCAAGGACGACTAAGTACTTAGTGTCCACCAAAAAACCAAAGTACTGCATCGCTAGGAAAAAGGAACCAAAGGACAATTGGATTGTAGACACCAATAGACACATCATTTAAGAAGTTCACGTAAGCATTGTCTTAGTCCTAGGGTATAAGGAACGTACCAAAAATGGATTAATGCACAAAAAAACTAGACTCTTGAAAACACGTATGAAAAATAAAAGCTTGTTGGAAGTGTGAATAGAAGCAAAAAGGGATGGAAGCATAATAAACTTGCACCTCAATAAATAATAACTGTAAACGTCCATTGTCGTTGCTTTGAACCTACGTAAAATGGAGCAAATAAAGACTAACAAAACACATATAGAAAACAATAAAAAATGAGCAAGGTCAAGGTCAATATTTTAAAAAAGACATATAGACAACACAACTTAGAAGCTTAAAACCAAAACGAGAGGTACGATACGGAATGGCAAAGCATGACACAACTTGGTTCCCAATAACCAAACTATCACAAAAAAAATGTTAATAGACAGATGCATACTATAGCTGCCATGCTATAAAGAGAAAATCCAAGGACATATGTTACATCATAGCTAGACAAAAGTAACGAAGTCGAAGCACCTCCGTATTGTACAAGTTAATAAACATCGGGAAAAATATGAATAGTAGGTAGACTAATGCGAAGACATTTAAGCACCTTTGTATTAAAAAGGCCAATAGATATAACGAGAATATTTATAGTATATAGACAAATGAAGAAAGTTAGCAAGACTAATGCAGGGAGTTGATCTCAAATAGAGGTAAAGCCAGCTTGAAGAAAGCATTTTGGGTCAACCACGGATGGCATAAATTGGTCCAACTGAAATGATATGTGAAAGCCTCAGATAGTATAAAAATGACCTAAATTCACGTGAAGCTGTAAAAAAGAAAGTCAAATCAAAGCATAAGATGATATGCAGAACCGTTGCCTAGAATGCCAGAGTAGACAAACTTCTGATGCCAGCAAAGAGTCTGAGGTTATCATAATTGAAGCAAGAAATAGTTTTGCAGTCCTGAATATCCCTTCCACAATATTGACATAACATAAGGAAGCAAACGAATGGAGATAGATCGGCAACAATTATGACACGATTCAAAAGAAAAAAGAGTGAATATAAAAGAAGGCTATTGTTGGTGTTGGAATCTGGTAAATAAACATATGGTCTTATCTGCTGCAAGAGAATTCGAACTAGTGTCCAGTATTAGTGTAATACCTAAGATGAGAGTCTGCATAATATGGTAATGGTTTAAAAATGATGTGGCATAAAAGAAACAAAAATTAAAAGTCAGTGGACACTAGAAATTAAAGAGGAATGTGGATTCATTAGAAATTAAAGAGGAATGTGGATTCACAAAAAACATATCCGGCACGCAGGGAGATCCAACACAAACGAGAGTCTAGCAACCAGTCTTGGTTGGGTTTGGATCCAAAGGTCATACTTGTTTGCTTGGTGCTGATGCAAGATCCCAAGGCAGTTCCTAAGCTAGGAGCGATTTCTGAGAAAGCAGGAAGAAAAGGCAATACTACCGCATACTACACAGATTATGGCTACAAAAATTTTGAATCAATGGTTGCGAAATCAATGGTACGAATATGAATACTAGTTTGAAGGCCCTATGGACAAAATAACTATGAAGCAATAGTTAGGTGCTAACTTAGAACTTAGAAGCCACAACGCTACATCTAGATAGAAAAGAAATGAAAGACACGACGCATGGGAAGGACAAATGTGAATATCATGCTAATTGGTATCAACCAAGAAGCCATAGCATTGCATTGAAAGAGAAAGGATGGAAAGGCGCCACCAATCAAAGAAGAATATATGGGAATTGATACAATAGAAAGTGCTAACCAGTTGAAGCAAGAACTACAATTGCATTAGCAAAACTCTACCCACATGATAAGTATATGAATTAAGATGAGAGAAAATGGTTTATGAGTTTGAATAAATTTAAAAGTTAATATGACTCATGAAATGATTTTGTCAGCAACGAAGTTGAAGTTATCAAATGGGAATGCACAACACAGGCTACAATGAGGCTCATCATTTAAGAACGCCACCCTTTCACATTATAGATGCCAATAGATATGGGGAGGAAGAAATGTCAATATCCCACTCGATCAAGATCAATCAGACGAGCTATTAGGAATGTATAGTCTATAAAATTGAAGAGGGGAGAGGGCCAAGAACTAGAACGAAAAATTCCAAAGAAAGTATAGTAAAAGCCAAGCTCATTAAAATTCAAAGGAAAGAAAATGTAAAAAAAGGATAAAATGGAAGGTATGTCTATGTTGGTTCAAAACTAGGCTTTTATGCAACTTCGGTAATTACGTCTTTGGCAAAGTGTGTGTGTGTGTGTGTGTGTGTGTGTGTGTGTGTGTGTGTGTGTGTGTGTGTGTGTGTGTGTGTGTGTGTGTGTGTGTGTGTGTGTGTGTGTGTGTGTGTGTGTGTGTGTGTGTGTGTGTGTGTGTGTGTGTGAGTGAGAGAGAGAGAGAGAGAGAGAGAGAGAGAGAGAGAGAGAGAGAGAGAGAGAGAGAGAGAGAGAGGGGGGGAAATGAAATGAAATTTTTATTTAGGCCTACTTAGACCGACATGCCTATGAGACATTGCAAAATACATTCAAAATTATAAAACAAGTCATCCAGTGCATCTTCCGAGAATAACACACTGGGCTCTTCTATCTCTACCTCTTCTATCTTTTGTTTTTTCAAACAGTCATCTCGCTGGTTGAGAATATCAACAATGTACCCCCCTATAGCTGATCCTGGATACCGAAAAAAACCGTCCAAAGAGACAGCACTAATCCCATGCTTGGCTCTTACCTCAGAATAAGCGCGACACCAAAGTAGGACATGAGCCTCGTCCTCCACCACTCCTTCATTGCAGACCTTACAATGCCTAAGATTATGTGCTATGTCCGCCCATCTTCCAATTTCCACGCCGAGTCGATGTGAACACAGCCGTATTCTAGCAATTGCTTGCCTATGTTTCACTGATATCGGTTCCATAAGATAGTGCGGTGTCTGCACGGTGTCTGCAATAAAGGATTTATCTGAGTCCTATAGAACTCTTTCTTTACAGCTGGCAAGCTCCACGACTTGTCAAGAAGCTCTTTCGAACCCATCCCTCAATATCTTCTTTGTGCATATATAACTCCTGAATATTCATCCCCCATCTCGCAAGCCACCTGCCAATATCTGCATACCAACCCTTCTCTCTGGTTTCCTCCATAGCAAGTCTCGGTAGGCTATTGCTTGTCATACCATATAAGATTTTACATATATAACGTAATAGTCTACAAAGCGCCTCGGTTTCCAGGGACATCATCCCACACTCCACAAGCATCATGTCGTACGGTGTTTGCATCTTCGTCCCTAGCTCAGTGTGACTTTTTTTTTTGTATCTTTTCTACCTTTCTCCAACTATCATTGGCGAGGCCTGGCCCCCACACTTCGCAGCCATAAAGCACCACGGTCTGTACAAGAACTTTATTGAGCATGCGCTTCATCTCAAAATTCCAAATGTCAGCATTCACACACTTCCTCTGCATAGCATATAGAGCTTTTAGGCCAGCATTCACTCTATGTTCAACTGCTTGATTCCAATTAGGGCTCTTATCCACAATCAACCCTAAGTATTTATAGTTCTACATTACTTCCACTTGCTTACCCTTAAACGATACATGTACATGGTCTGTTTTGTTCGCCCCAAAGACCACAACCTTGGTCTTATCTAAATTCACCTGCATGCCTTTATCATTACAGAAACTTTCAAGTACATCCAAGTGTCTTTGTAGCCCTTGTATGCTCCGTGACAGCAGCACTACATCATCCGCATATAACAGCAACATGAGTATATACCCATGCAGGGGCGTACCATCCCCTCCATGTGCCCTTATCCAGCCTTCAAGTTGGTCTATGAAAAGGCCAAACAAGGTGGGTGACAAAGGACATCCCTGCTTCACTCCCATGTTGCTTTCCACTACCTCATTACATATCTCTACAAAAGGAGATGATAGCTGCACAAGTACCTTCTCATAAAGGATGTGTACCGCATGTCTGAGGGGTCTGAGCTCCTTTGGAATACCCAAATCCACCAACCTTTTTCCATAAATTTTGCCTGTTTACCATGTCAAAATCCTTGCTAAAATCTAAAAACGCAGCGTACATAGGCTTCCTTTTTCCAACTACTGAGTCCATCATTGCGCGAAGAGTGACCAAATGATCAGTTGTGGACTTCTCAGGTCTGAAACCTGCCTGCCCTATTGCTCTAGCATTATGCTCTTCTGTCCAAATGCTTATCTTCCACTCAAGTATGGAGGCAAATAGTTTCGCATAAAGGCTACCAACCATAATGGTGCGATAGTTACCTGGAACCGACTCATCCCCTGATTTATGTAATGGCACCACCCTATTAACCTGCCATGCAACAGGAAAGCCAGCCCTCAAGGCCATATTAAACATTTCCACCAATTTATTTGGGGTTTCTTCTCCCGCCCATTTAAGCATTTCGGCCATCAGGCCATATGCATCCGCAGCTTTGCCATTAGCCAATCTTTTGAGTCCCTCCTGAACATCTTCTATAGTAAAAATAAGCATATCAGCCATATTGCACATCTCTTCTGTCATCTTAGCCTCCACCCTCGGTACATTATATAGCTTTTGCACATGTGCCATAAGCACATCCACTTGCAGCCCATTACCCTTATGTTTAAAAGGTTTAAGTCTGTTCCAAAATTTCTTTGGGTCAACTAACAGTTCTCCTACCATTTTCTTATGTTTGTGATGCAGGTATGCCCGCTTTTTGTTTTTGATCAACTTGGCATACTCTTTTCTTTCCCGTTCTTTATCCACCCCTTGTGCTGCTTTGAATCTTAACCGTTGTTGCTTACATTCCGTATCACCAACCATTACATGGTAGTCCCATCCGTTGACGATGAGATACAAAACATTCATCCGCTGATTCGAGCAATATCTTAGTCACTGCCTCACTCATATCATGTATTGTGACAGGCCATGCATAAGATAACATTTTCTGGTTGCACATTTTGCTGTAATCGGTTGCTTTATTGTAATTGGGATAAACCCGTTTGCTCTTGGCCACATCCTTCTGCTGCACATACTGCCATTGCACTCGAATCGTAATGAGTATTGGTACATGATCCGAGTTTTCATTTTCATCACCAATATATAAGCTAATAATCTGTTCTGCAAAAGAGGGTTTAGCAATAATATAATCTACCACGCTTGCATTTTTGCAAGTACATTTCCCGGAGCCTGGGTATCTATCTGTGCCATTAAAAAAAATTACCATATTAAACCCGCTGCACAATTGCAAAACATGGCGCCCCTGAGCGGTTGGCCATTTCACCCTGTCATCTGATACCCTGTTCCACCCAGTTGTCTTTAGTTCATCCCTATCCAACATTTCCAACCATTCCGCTTCCCCATCTGGACTGGCCATGGCTGCCTGATGATTTCCAGTACGACCATTAAAGTCTCCTAATAGCAAAATTTCGCCTGCCAAACTCAATGCTAATATGTCCTGTTCCAAATGGAAGAATGGGTCATCTTTATCCAGATTTTCCTTGTTATAAATAGGTGACTCCCTTGGTGGGAAATAGCAACCAGCCACATATAGTGTCCCACTCCTGCGAGGCAATCCAATCCAAATGTATTGTGCCGATGATTTATGTACCAACACCTCCACTGCATGTGCTATATCATTTCTAGCATAACAGGCAATGTCTCCGGTACCTTTTAGCTTCCATTCTTTATTATTCCATACAGAGTGTAATAATTTAAAACCATTTTCTGGGAGGCCCTTCTCTTCGTGTTTCCAGAAAGAAAATTATATCTATGTCTTTTAATATATCAACTATAGTACATATCTTACTATGCTTTAAAGTATTTATATTCAAACAAACTAACCTGGCGGTCGCTATTTCCTATGCATCTTCTACCACTGCTTTTCCACCTCTCCAGTAAGCACATTTTCCAGCTACCTCTGGCCTCTTTCATCCTTGAGATATCTTCCTTCCTTTGCTGGAATTGGGCTTTAATTATGTCATCATTAATCCAAATATATTTGCCTTTAAGCAATGCTCGCTTCTGCATAACCCGTGTCTTAGCCTCCTTGCTTGCACATTTCACCAAAATATTTCTTGTTCCATCGCCCTTCTTCCCAATCTGATATGCATCCAAAATATCCACCTGTACCTGTTTGTTTGTTGCCAGGAAATTTTCTACAGCAGCATTAATGTTCTCGTTCTCCTCTTCTGGTAACCCTGATATTCTGAGATTATTTGCTTTCATTTCCCTCTCATGCATGTCAGCTAGCTGCTCCATTTTCTCATTCAATACTTCTATGGCTTCTTGAAAATCTTCATTGCCATTATACATGACATCTGGGTTATCTGCAATCCTTGTAGGTGCTGCTTTCGACATGTTTGCTAATTGTTGCTTCAGTTCAGAATTCTCGTGTTTCAGGGAATACAGAGACTCACTCATACCTTGTAAAAACTTCAACATTTGTGCCTGATGCGCTGCTGCTTCTTTCCTTGCTTGTTCGGCTTCCTTCACATAATGTCATGGTAGTACTCCTCTTTTGTGCCTGGACTACTCCACAATTTCCTCAGCATTGCTTCTCTTACCCATTCCTTTATCCTGTCCTTGTTACTATTTAGCTCATCTATATTCATGCCCCACTTTTCAAGCCATTTTTTCATATCCGCATACCATCCTTTATGAGAGCTCTCTTCCAGAGCTAAACGCGGTAAACTATTAGCATCCATATCATAAAGAATTTTCTTGACGTAAACCAAAGACTTACATAGGGCTTCGCTTTCAAGAGGAAGTAATCCACACTCTGCCAGCATCATATCATAAGGAGTCTGCCTCTGAATGTAATTTTTTTTTTTTTTTACATTTTCTACCCTTTTCCACATCTCCAAAGATAATCCAGGCCCCCACGCTTCACTTCCATACAGACAACTGTCTGAACAAGTGAAATATATAGCATTTTCTTTAAGCTGAAGTTCCAAATGCCTACGTACTGCCTTACACTTCCTCTAGAGCGCAAAAAGAGCCTTCAAACCCCCATCTACCCTGTGATCAACGGTTTGGTTCCACTTGAAGTTTTTGTCCATCATCAAACCCAAATACTTGTATGTACTCGATATCAACTTTGTCTCCCTTATAATAGAAAGAGAAATTCTCTTTATTTGTCCCAAAAATCACTATCTTTGTTTTGTTTAGGTTCACTCTTATACCTATAGCATCACAAAAGTCTGCCAAAACATCCGAATGTTTTTGCATTCCCTCACAAGCACGGGATACCAACACAATGTCATCAGCATACAATAATATGTTAATAACATAATTTGCTAATGGGTCTAAGTTAGATATTGGGGTACAAAAAAGCGCGACAAGCGGAAGCAGATTAAGCACGCGAAGCAGCTATTCTTCGCACCTTCTCGTTTCCCGTACCGCCAAGCTAAACAATGATCCGGCTGTTAGACCCATAATCATTCGCAAATAAATCGATAATTGATCTGGCACAACGCAGATTATACCCTATTTTACTGATTCGAATTGTACCCTCTCGCTTTCGAGATTTTTCCCTTCCGGCCGCTTGCTTCATACCTTGCTCTTTGGTTAATTCCACGCTTTTGCGATGGCCGGAGAAGGATTATTCCTCGCCAGAAACCGAAGTGGCTGCGGGATATCGTGGATCAAGAAGATTAGAACAGTGTATGGACGTAACCATTCAATCCTTTAAAGAAAAAGGCAAAATAAAATTTATTTTGTCCGCACTCATCTGAAGCAACAATTGGAGGACTTGGTCGAAGTTCACGTATCCCAAGTAGGATTACCAAACAATGAATTGAGGAAACTCGTTGCTTTGGCATTTGCTTGGGAGCATTGTGGTCGTGCAGAGCAAGATCATGAGGGTCATAAGATAAATTGGGATGCATACAAGTCACACGTGTTACCGTTTGGTCGAAAAACCAAGGGATGATATGGATGTAAAGAAAGAAGATGTTAAAAAATGAAAATTGTACATCCTTCAGGCCAAAGCACACCTCAAATTTCTCAAAAGCGTAAGAACAACTCGATGGAATTAAAAGCGAAATCAGTCAGCCAAATGAATTTTCTGCTTTGCAATTGTAGCTTCAATATTTCTTTGATTGATGAGGAAGTAAAGAAGTTGGAAACAGAGTTAGATAACTGTCAAACAGATTTGGCTAAGATTATTAGTAAGATTGAGGTTGACAACAACTCCCTAGCACGGGAGCAAGTAATGATTGATATAGCAAAGAAGGAGGTGAGTAGACTACAGAATGAATTATCCGCTTTTGAATGACAAAGCAGATAAAAAGATGAAGATTTGACCCAGTTATTGATTTGAAGCATAAAATAAGTGGAGAGCTTTTACTTGCTCCAAACCGGAAGCTTGCCTTCCAAAGTAAGTGTTGAAGCAAAGAGATCGAAAGGGAGAAGAAGCAAAAGGCTAAAAGACTCTTTAGAATTCAGACTTCAAGAAAGCAGGGTCTGTTTAGAAGCTGCTAGGCAGTTGATGCACCAGGACACTTCAGGAATCTCTATCATGACTATGAAGAGCAGATTGCCAGGTTTTATGGAGAACTCATGTGCTGCATGTGGATTGGTATTCAATCCACAATATACTTTGAGTATGAAGTTGCCATGTGAACATGCCTATCACTTGGCATGTTGCATGCTCGTATGAAAAGAAGGCATGTTTCAGTGCTTAAAGGAAGTTCCTGTGGATTTGTTTGTGGAACTTGGTTTAGAAGTTGAGTGAAGATGGAGCTGAGGTAGCCATCGGCCATGGGTTTGGAGCAGGCACTAGTAGTGCTTTGCTTCACCCTACAAACAGTCAACTTCTTCACCAAAATTTGTTGCTGAGTCTCCATTAGTTCCTGATTATACTCTAGCAAACGTGGCATCACCAAAACCCAATACAAAAAGTCGTGGCATCACCAAGTCCTGTTAAATGGCTAGCTTGAAGCATTAAAAAAGGTAACCATTTGGTGTTTTTATGTGTTTGTTTTGTAAACTTTATTTCATGTCTATTCTAACTAGTTTCCTTTACTTGATTCAGATTGGTAAGGAAAAGCCCAAAAAAGAGAGTAAAACGTGCACTAGTGGTTGACAAAGACGATGAAGAAGAAGAGCCCTCAACGGACTACTTCGCAGTTGTGAGCACCATAAAGTCGAGGTTGAGGAGTAGAACCTGCAGGAGAAAGCTCCGGGGTTGATGAAGTTGTAGATCCGGACGAAGAAGCCGGTGGTGCCGATCACATTGCAACAAAGGTCACTGGATAAAGGGAAGAATGTAGAAGAAGAAGAAGAACAAGTACAAGCACTGCGCAGTGGAGAAGAAGAAGAAGAAGGGTAGGCCCCCAAGAAGATGCCAACACAACCTCCAAAAGGTGATCCTCGAATGTTATTTACAAAATGTTAACGGTCGTCCGTGTCCGGGTTGATTAATACGAGTTCACGAAAACTTTGAAATAACACTTGAAAGTTCTTTGAAAACTTTGAAAACTTTGAAAACTTTGAAATGACACTTGTGTTAATTTGTTGAAAGACGAAGAATTTGAAGCAATTTGTTAAGACTTGTTAAATTGATGTCTAATTGTTGATGTTTGAGTTTTTGTTTTATGAATGTTGCACTTTTAGAAAAGAAAAAAAACTTGTCATCCTAGACTTAAATGGAGCTTCCGGTGAGCACATTCCAAAAAGAACCGAAATTAAAATTCAAACAGAGCTGAAGAAGCATTATGCATGGGGAAAGTGGTGGTTTTTGCACCGTAGTGATAAAGTTTTTAGAAGGGTGCTTTGCCGTTTTGAGGTAGCCATATGGTCTTCTATGATGAAGCACAACATCATCGAAATCCTAAATGTTATAGTGCCACCTTCCTTTATAGGAAGGTTCAAGTTCATTTGGGGTCGAGAAGAGTGCGGGTGATGCCTTTCAATTTTCCAGGGAATCCAGAACAAGCCGGTGCTTATGAAGCCAATTGTAAAAGTGTATGAGGCTTTTGAGGATGTAGGGGAGCTAGTGCTAGTTGATGACTCATTGTACAAGACTTTCTTGTCCCCACAAGACACTTGCTTCATAATTGAAAAATTTGATAATGACATCAATGACAAAGGTTTCAATTTCTTAGCTGCATTTCTGCAAACTTGGCTCAATGCCAAGAATCCTCAAAAGTGGTTGCACGAGCAGTATGTTGAAGATAAAGTTCAAGAAGAGGACATCGACATACTTAGGCTTCTGGCTGACCATCTAAATGAGCTAGCGAGGTGGAAAGTAGCTATTCTCAAAAGCATTCAGTTAATGAAGGAAATTGTTAAGGTATGTTGTTTAATTTCATTTAGTTGTGTTGTTATGCTATTAAAGTGATTGTAGTAATGTCATTGCTTTCAATTCATTTAGTTGCATTTTTGTATGTTGTTTGATTTGAATTACTTGGTTTGACGAACCTAGAAGTTGCGAAGGTTCGAGGAAGCAATTGAGGTAACCATCGCTTGCATCACTCATAATAAAAATGATAGCAACATAAAATGATAAGCAACACGCTCACAAGGAGCATGTTTTGGAGAAAATAGAAACAGTAGTACAAGTTGGTAGCCGAGATGTCTAAGCTACAAGGCTTGATAGATGATATAAGTATAAACATACTGATGCAGACGGGAGATAAAGTACATGAAGATAATAATAACAATCCTGCAGTAATAATACTGATTTTGTCAATGAACAGGATGAAGAGCCCGCAAGAGAAGATAAAACAAGATACTACTCTTATTGGCCGATACCGCACTTCAAGTGATGCAAAGAATGTAAATTCTCACAGAAGGAGAATAAGAGTCTATAGACTCTTTTCAATATTTATGTAACTTAGCCTATGTAACGTAGAATAATGACGACAAAGTGAGTTGTACGCTTTGTACATATATTGTAACAATTTTGTATCTAATGAATATAATATTTACACACTTACTTGCAGAGTTTCTACTTGCAAAATTGTTGTCCCAGTTTATATTTGAATGTAATGGTTAAACAAACAAACCTGTATATGAAGCCAACCTTTGAACATATGCATGTAAAAAGGTTTAAGAGTATTTACTTTGTGCATTATCTTGAGCAGTCCCCAATTGAACACTTGCAGAAAGTTTCCACCATTTGTTTCCAAGGACCAAACCGGAAGGATGCACACGGGTTAAGCATAAACTCAAAAACAATTAGCACGTCGGCCAGACAAAGCGTAAAAAACAAGCACCAGCGGCGATACATTGATCAAGTCAGTCAGGACTACAAATTTCTGTGCAACAAAGAATTTGTTAGCTTCCATTGATAGGTTTGTTAGAAACAATGTAGCAGCAATGAGCCACTTTACATGTGAATGATGTGCTTCTGCCTCTTCGAAACAGAAGCAGAAAAAACGGTCAGCAGTGTTAGCAGTCTACAGGAACGGATGCCATCACTTTTTGGCATGTCTCTTCACTCATCTTGAACTTGTTGTTGCCAAGACTCTCCATATCAAATTTCACTTGTCTAATAAGGTGACTTTACACACTAGCAACCGGCTTGTCCACTAATAACTCAAAGTGGAGTGCATCCATGCGCTTGTAGTAGTGGCCGAAAACTATGACTTCTCCCATACCAAATGCGAGGACCCCATGAGTCTTCATATGCATCTAACAATGTATTTTTAGTCTCAGACACCTAAGAACATAAAAGTCAACTCCTTTATCATCCTCGGATCTGCATTTACAGACAAAGTTATCTCCAACTTCTAGAACGAACCGGGGTATTCATTAGCCTCATCATCATCCTCTTCTTCATCATCATCCTCATCTTCATCTTGAACTGCTTTTGTTGGCTGATTGTTTTCTCGTAGATTTCTTCAACTTCAGTTTCATTTGTGGACCAAGCTCCCAATCGAGCTTTGTTCATGCAATCATCCCATTTTCTATATGAAAGCAAAAGGGACAAAAACAAGAGAGGCACCTGTGGGCAACTTTTGCGAGGATTTGTTTTGTCACATGGTCTGATGGAATGAAGTTTAGAGCTCCCACAAAGTGATCTCCATTCCCTCTTTTCAGATTTGTCTACATTTTCGGGTTCAATATGCCAAAAAACCTGCAATATAGAATGAAAAAATGTCACCTCAAATGAAGAAGAATGCAATGGTACCGATTGAATTTACCTTCTTATATTTGGGTCTGGTGGGTTGTTCATCATATACCAATTCATGAAATCCACAACGTCTTTGGCACGCTCCAATTTCCAGGAATCATACTTCAATTGTTCTCTTGCCAAAATCCTTTTCAGGATTGCACCTTGTCCATCATGTTCTCCTTTCCCATGAGAGCTGGCAAAAAAATTCCATTCATACTCAATTCCTTCACTATTGACATAGTTCCTTCCTAAAAAGTCTTGCTCCTTTGAACTGTGCTGTGCAACCATCACTCCAAAAAATATGTTTGTTGTACAAAATATTTTGTACTCTGAAACCGATCTGCATGAACTTTCAAGCAATGTTGTACAAACTCACCGCTATGATCTCTATCATCCAAATATAAAATGTACTTCCTTTATGATTCTCCTCTCATTACTGGATGATCTGGCGAGTTGTCTTCCTCTTTCTTTGCTTTGCTTTTCCTTCTCTAGTTCCCTTCTCTCTTTCCTTAGCTTCCATATCTTCTATCTCATCCCGTTGCATGTCTATATGTGATATGAACCAAAATTGATGCCTGATTCAGGTGCGGAGGCAAGATTGTGCCTCTTTAAATTTTTAAAATTGTAATTTTCAGCAAAATCAATAACCAGGAGACAAGCGCACCTTGGGGAAAAAGTATCCAAGCACTTCCCGAATTGCTTTGCTCGCCAAGCAGTGCAACATAATTGTGTGGGATGAATTGTACCAAGTGTCTTGAAGCATCTTCTTTGGAATTGGGGCAGGCTCTCTTTCTTGTATGCAAGTCTAGTTACCTTTGCTGGTTTCTTTCCCCGCCATTTTTTCTTGGTGGTCTCCTTCATGTAACCAACCTCTTGCTTTGTTTTTGAAAACAAAGATCACCGTAAGTTTGCAAAGACAAGCACAACAATCACACGCACAAAAAATCATTTAAGCACAAATGCCAAATCTACCTTTTCAAACTGTTTCCACTCCACTTTGTAATCAGACTCCTCCTTCTCCTTTGGACATATTGGCAACCTGTTTGTAATACCACACAGAAATTTGTTTGTAAGATGTTGCATCAATCATCTTAACAACTCAAAATAGAATGTTCAAACATCTTAACATTAAAAAGAGTACCTTTTCAATCCACAATCCTTGCATGCCACCTCGGAGACAATTATGTTTGTGCCACTCTTCATCTTCATCCTTAGGGCAGATCATTTGCCTCCAAAAATCACTAGTGGATTTATAAACATGGTTGCACAAAAGTTACCATCACCACAAACAAAGACACAGTATGCGCTTGCAATCTTTATGCACGCCATTTGGATCTGTTTCGATTTTGTTGAGTGCTTGCATCACATATTCAAAGTGCATGTGATATTGGCGTGACAAGTTTCTCTTTCATTTAAGCACCTCACAACCGATGGCTTCCGGCAATTCAAATGTACTGGTAATCTTAATGTCATTATATTCCTTCTTGAAGTTCATGTAAAATTGCAAATCGCAAAACAAAGAAGATCTATATAGAAACAGGATATATGCAAATGAAGAAACATACTAAGCGGGGAAATCACACGAGATATTTCAAGCGGTTATATTGGATGATCAATTTTATCGCCATCTGGCAGAACAAACTTTCTCACATGCTTCTGTATGGTGAAACTTCGTGTTTTCTCGTCCCGAACTTGTAAACACAATTCCTAACCTCGTCACTCAATGCATCACACCTCTTTTTCCTTGAAAACATTGACCCTTTAACCACATTCTTGGTTACGCCATTATTCTTCTTACGGTTTGCGGCAACAACAGATTTTCTAGATATATGAAGGAGACGCGTCGCGACCCGGCGATTGGTTGATGGATTTTCTTGATGAAGATACCATTTGCAAAGTAGACTTTCTTGCTTGCAATACATCCGGTCTTCCTTAATTTCTTTTGTTCATTGAGTGTCTCCTGAATATTTTTAATCACATTCTTCATGATCTTGCTTTGATCATGATCAACAAAATCCACTTCGGTGGCACTTTTTCGCCTTCACTCTCTTCACAAATCATTGCACCACCATTGCTTTATCCCCTTCTTTCAAAGGCTTTGTGATTTCGTTGAAATAATCGTCTATTTTTTGGACAATTCTTGAAGCCTTCTCGCACTTTCGCCTCGTTCAATTTCGGGGTGCAAGTTTTCTTTCTCTCTCTCCTTTCTCTTTTTTTCGCTGTCTTGATTGCCTTCTTCTCTCGCTTGAATTTCCGGAAAACTTTGAGTCTCTTTTCCTCATCCAAATCAGGCCCGATTGATCCATTGAGGATCGTGATGTACGTAAAATAAACCGTGATCTACAAAGAACAGGTTAGTTTTGTGAGGTACAAGCTGAATGATCATTCCCGCCACAAAAGAATTCAAGAAACAGACCCCGCCATCTCAAAACAGACCGCTCCAGATCATTTCGGAACCGAATTTGATTTTCGGAGCAGCCAGGTCATTAATACGGAAGCAATTTGCTAAAAACGGAACATCGTGTTCCCGCTCTCAAAGCATCCCCAAGCACAGCAGATCAAGCACGAAAAGCAGAGCGTCCGGACAGGTGCTTTTGTACCCCAATATCTAACTTAGACCCTAATGAAGTACCTCCTCCCTGTGATTGAGTAATCCAGGTTTCCAATCCATCAATAAACATACCAAATAAGGTTGGTGATAAAGGGCAGCCCTGTTTTACTCCAATGTTACTCTCCACCAAGTTTTTACACTTATGTACCAAGGGAAACAAGAGTTGGACCCACACTTTCTTGTACAATCTACCCACTGCTTGCCTATATGTCTCAGGGACCCCTATATTTTCCATGCGTCCCCACAGTTTTTCTCTCGGAACCGTATCAAAGGCCTTCGCAAAATCTATAAAACATCTGCCATTGCTCTGAAGGTCACCAAATGGTCCATAATAGATCTCTTTAGTCTAAAACCAGCCAGCTCAATAGCTCTTACATTACTCCCTTCTGCCCAAAAACTGGTTTTTGATTCTAGGATGGTAGCAAATAGTTTTGAATATAGATTACTGACCATTACCAGCTCATCTCCTGATTTATAAATCGGAGGGAGGGAGGGAGGGAGGGAGGGAGAGGCCTTGGCCACGTAGAGAGCATGAGAGAAAATATGAGAGATGGGAGATTGGGATAGATGGTGAGAGTGGAAAAACTTAACTCTTACCTTAAGAGATGATTCGCCCCTAACAGCCGTTAGAGGCGTTTTCATCACCTACTAACTTAACCATCCCCCTAAAATTATGTCGCCTGAAAAAACTCCTCGAAAACTTTCCCTCACCGAAAATTTAGGGCGTCATGTGTTGCTTGGTCTTCAAAGCCGCGCAAATCCTTGAATTCCCACTAATTCTTTCATCCGCCTTGCTGATTTTCGGTATTCAGGTATTTCTTATCTTATTTGATCATCAGCAATTCAATTCTAAGCATTCATACAGTTTACTGATCTCAAATTCCATTGCAATAGATTTTGTTTCGTGCTTGCCGCACTTCAATTCTTCGAAATCAACTAAGGTTATTAGATTTGTCTTGCCAACAGAAAGCAAACCGTTTGTGCCTTCTCAGGTGGAGAAAATGGCTCCAAGGAGGACTCGAAAAATCACAGGGCAGATTTCAATGAATGTGGATTTGGAGACCAATTATGAGCCAATTCTCACAATGAAGCAGCCAAAGGAAAGGAGATGTAAGTGTGTTCGAATCAAAATCCAAGCATCTGATGTAACTGTGAGTGAATGTTTGGAACCCGAGGATTTATTGGCTGTTGTTGTGCATGATAAGAAAAATTCTAAAACATTAGACATAAAAAATAGAAAGGCACCTGTCCAATGGACATATCAAGGTGTCTCTACTTTTCTCACCCTCTTGAATGAGATGAAATTAGTTATTAACGGTAGCTTGAATCTGTCAAACACGCAATGGAGAGAAATTCTTGTGAAATTACAGTGCTTCTAGATTAGTGGAACTGAGGTAGCTTAGAAACAAATAGGATAAACTGCAAGCCAAATTCAAAGACGAGAAAGAAGCGTGTGGTCACATAGGTTCAGAGCCTTCAAATTAGCAGCAATATAAAAGAATGAAAGAGATCAAGTATGGTGTCACATCAGAGAATCCCATTTTAGGTGCAGGTGATGATGGAGAATTTGGGAATGAAGCTTTTGAGGCAGCTAATCTGTATACCAATTCTGAAGCATTCATGAATGACAGTTTTTATGAAACAGTTGGAACTGAAGCTGCTTTTGACAACCAGTTTGAATGTAATGAGGAAATTCCCAATGTCAATGTTAATATGGATAATATAGGCAGTCCAATGATGCAATATATTCCAAGCAATTGAACACCAATAGGAAACAACACAGATACATCTAACCCCAGATCAACAGCATGCAATCAGCTTGGAATTTGTGGAAAGCCTATTGGACGAAAGAAATCGAAATTGCAGATTGATGAGGACATTGCTATTGGAATTTCACAAATGGCAAGTACTTTTGGGGACACCGAGGTGAAGAAGTTGGATTTCATAAAAGAGAAATCTGCAAAGAAGATTGAATTAATAAGGGAATTAGAGACCATGAGATCTGCCAATAGTTTGAAGATTGCTGAATCCATGACTGCAATGACTCAAAGCATATGCCAGATGACCAAGGACACATTGCTTGAGATTGCAAAATTAGTAGCCAAGAACAAAGAATAGAGGTTTGCTTTTTGCAATTCACGATTCTTAGTTATCTCAAAAAAATCATTGGAACTGTCTCGATTCCTAACTATCTTAATATTGAATGATTGGAACAGTCTCAATTCAGAGCCACTTGCCTAATGGTATAGATTCCCTAGGATTTATGATTAAAGGCTAGTCCTGTCAATATATTCCAGCATGCAATTTAAGCCCAAATCAAGACACAAGCCATTTAACCAAAATGGCTCACAAACATCCACGAAATTCGCTCAGCCCGCCGTCTTCCTTTTCATCCCCATCGTTAGCTGAAGAATTCTACTTCAGGCTGACCCAGAAGAAGAAGCCTCTTCTTCTTCTGAACCACATTACTATTCTTCTGAATCTTCTTCTAGTTCCAATAAAGAAACTACAGAAGAATCTTCTTCTTCAAGCACATCCGAGCCTGCTAACATCGGTGTATGAGAGCCAGACTCCTTGCCTATTGTTGAGGTCGTGAATGAATCTGATGATGTTCTTAGTTATAGATTAGTTCATTGTTCTTTTTCACAGCGAGCTATTATGATATTTCTGGATATGAGAGTGAACATGGAAGCTGAAATAACAGCTTGGGCTGAAAGTGCTCCCTTCAAGCAGAAAGCACATGTGGAATGTATTTACCTGAAGCATGAAGGAAAATGGGTTTTGCATGAGATCATGACCGTGACTCAAACATGCGAGCTTCGTGTCTAAGTGAACCGGGAGCTCCTTGTGTGGCCCAGCTCAAAGAAAAACCCCCTGCCTAGCCCTTTTTTTGTGCGTTTCTTGTTGTCTCCAAGCTGAATATGAAAGAAATGGCATGCATGCCAATTTTTTATTGTAAAAGGACTACTTTTCAAAAAGAAATAGAATAGCATTTTGTCAGCTGACTTGGTTTTATTATGTTTCAAACTTGGTTTTTGTTTGATCTTAATAGTTTTTGTACATTTCTAAGCATGTATACTTTTGTAAATGTAGATCATAATTTTGTTCACACATCAGGCAGTCGCTTCGAGTTTTTTTCCATTTTGAACTATGTTGCTTATGTTTTCTACAGCTGGCCGTGAAAATAGACCAGTTTGATTTAATGTCATACAGTTATATTACAAGCATAATTCAAAGTTTTTTTCCTTTCACATACTCGAGTCTGAACAGATTCAAAAATTGACCTTTTTATCACTGTATTTTTTGTAATCCTGAGCAGTAACATATAGTCCACTAACATCAGCAAGGTCTGGTATTGCATTTCTGCTACTGAGATACTTGTATTATCCACAAAAAACAACACCACGGGTTGCAATTTATTCTAGTACATTCTTATGTAGGAAATGTAAAAGCCTTATAATTCACATTTGAAACTACAATTCCTTCACACAACCTAGTAAAAAATTCTATTTCAAAGTTGATTCAATAAAAAAATATTTGGAACTCAAACAATTCAGTCACAATAGGATATGACCATCCAAGTTCTCGAATAATACATGCCTCATTTGGTCTCCTTGCTACTTCAGAGCCCAGTTCATAGCTTCGGTTTCATAGTAGTACACAGGTTCAAGTTCTTCTTCAACTGGCAACATGTCCCATCCCATGTCTTTCATAATGCAAAAGTTCCAAAGAACATCTGCATGTATAATCTTCGAGGCCTTTCCAACGTGGATGGGCAAGTGCTTGACTATTCTGAATTTCTCTTTTACAATTCCAAATCCATTTTCCACACAAATTCTACCTCTGCAAATCCTCTTATTGAACTTACCATAAAGACCATGAGTTTGTGGAAAAAATTTGAGGAGGAATGGCCTGCTAGAATATGCAGAGTCAACTAGTAGAAGTGAAGGGATACTCACCTGAAGTTCTTGATCAGTAGACTGACCCTTTTTAGTTTCGTGCCACTCAATGTTACTTTGGTTGCTGCAGAATTTGTTTGGAGGCAATTTTATTGTAAATGGACCTCCTCTTGAACTGATTTAAGTCATGGACAGAACCTGTTCTTGTCACACAAACATTTATGAAAATCCTATTGTATGTAACAATACCTTGTAGCAGACAGGAATGCCTTTTATATCGGCTATAGTAGTCATCATCTTTCTCACTTTTCTTTGGTTTCCTCCATAAAAATATATGGGAACCATCTACTGCACCATATATATTTGGCAATCCTGTTGCATCATGAAATTCCCATATACATTGAGTTAATCTTGCACTAGTAGGTATGGCTATAAATCTTTTATATAGCATTGTCTTTGAGGCCAACACTAGTGTTATTTTCTTGATGTACGTATTTCTGCACTGTTGTTGTTATGCTTACCTCCTTTTTGAATGTGCCAGCCTACATATATGGATACTTGTTCATCTTGAAATGATAAATAACCTACAACAATCTTCAAAATCTGTAATCATTTTATCGTGTAAAACCATATTATCTGACTTCAGATCTAGGTGTATAATCCTTATAAATGCACTTATAAATGCACTTATAAATGCATGTCCTTCATGCGAGTACAATATCTAGAGCAACTTTTCACTGTCGTGCTCATTCTAAGAGGCCTTACTCTTTTGAATAATTATAGAGATGTGCTCTTACAAATTCCCCTAGCATGTAAGCCAATGTACAACAAACTGGAGTTCTTTATATGCTCCTATGAACAGGAACTGTATAATCGCCGAAACAATATGAATAGGATGGAATCTATCGTTCTTTATCTGTATAATCGCCAAAAAATTATGAATAGGATAGAATCTATACCACAAAACAACCTATACCGTAGTTTCTTTTCTTCCAAAATTCTATGAAAGGCATCAATAAGGTGACTCTGGCATATTATTGAGACTACACTTTAATTCCTCAGCCTGCATTCGCCTGCACTTCCTTAAGCCCTTCCCTGCACTTCATGCACGTCCTTAAACATCTTCTCACCTCACCTGCATCTTCTATATTTCTCAGAAGAGGGAAACTGCAGAGTCAAGTCGATTTCCTTTATAGACCTCCTTAAGCATCTACACATCTCCCTTGCATCTTCTGTATTTCTTAGAAGAGGGAAATACTATAGAGTTGAGTAGATTTTCTTTGAAGACCTTTTAGAACATGTCGGAATGGATCTAAAATGTAAATACATGAGAGGGCAACGTTGTAAATTTTGGAAACATGAAAGCATGGCAGAAATAGGTCCATAGGTTTTGGAAAGATGAAAGATGGCAGAAACATGTCCAATATTCCTTGCAAAAATATGTCCTAAAAATGGTATCCTTAGCTCCATAAGCTCATGTCTAGCCAGGGAAAATTATTGTTGAGTTGCGCTCTCCAATGCTTTTATTCATCTCTAGTTTATTGTGATGAGACCTGTCGGCCTGATAAAGCACAATTACAACTGATTACCAAATCCCAATCAAAGGAAACCTCATCCTAATTGATTCAACCTAAAGAAAAGCTTCGCACACCAAGCAAGGGCTTCTTACAAAAATTGTTGAGCAAGGAAAAACCAATCTTGCTGCAAACCCATCTTCCTTTTGACTTTGTGAAAACTAATGGCGCCGAACGCGAGAAGCAATGCCATCCATAAACCTTAAGATCACGCGACACTAAAAGAATTGAGTAAGAATTGAATGGAGTCGAAAAAAGGGGTAGAACGATTGTGGATCAATCATGTAGATAAAGCTGGGCCGTCCGATCTAAGGCGTTATCCACGACACACGCCATAACATTTTATAATACAAGAAATTTATCGCGGCGGCCAAGGCCGCCGCAAACATTTCTCTTTTCTTACTTGCTCTGGCACAGTAAGAAAAGCCACAGTAAGAAAAAATGATGGTACATAGAATAGGACTGCTGGAACAACTCCGCCATGGCCAGGCAGTTAGCTATGAACTGCCGGAAGAACGTCGCCATAGCCACGCCGCCCTGCCCTACCGCACAAAATTGCAACGAACCCTACCTGCCAAAGAAACAAACCCGAATCCCGCTCCACAATAAGAAACCCTACCCGTAAAAGGAAACCAAGACCATGAAATTCCCAAACCCCATATGCTGACATCAGCATTCTACGGATTTCACATTAACAATAGCCCTCCAACCTTACTAAATCTTATGTAATAAACTACCCTTGCAACATTTTGGGAACTTACTCACAATAAGCTAAGGTTATTTGTTGAACAATCTTCATAGTTTGTTATATTTTCAATAATCTCAACTATTAAAGATTTTGCCATGGTAACGCTGAAGATGTTAACTAAATGAACATTTCTTAAAATGAAAGGTTTGTTCTTTCCTCATGACACTAATAACCCGATTGCTTTGAAAAAATAAATTCATGCATTTGCTAAAATATTGGCATCTATTCATAATAGTCGCAGTGTGCTTTTAGCTCAGATAAGTCGAACTCAATGTCTCCTTTCACAAACTGGATAAGGTTGTCTGTTGAACAATCTATGGATTGTTATACTTTCCATCATTTTGATTGCAAGTTCAAATCATTCAAGGGTCATCCAAAAGACCACAAAAAAATGTTTATAATGTTGTTTAGATTCCCTCGTGTTCTTTGAGTTGACGTGAGGGCGTGAGTAAAGATTGCCTCAATGGATCCGCTTGACTTTATAATCAATAGGTTAAATTACATGATTCATCGAAATCTTTTCAACATTCTAGTACATTTGGTTTGAACTACCCTATTGTTTGATTTTTTCCCTTGAAAACCTTTCGAGGCAGGGGTTTTTTAATCCTAGTAGTAATGCTTGTACTAGCCCATTGTATGAGTCCCATGACCTATTGGTCTCCATGGACGTTAAAAAATCTATTCTATTCTATTCTATTCTATTGTTCTAGCTAGCTCAACATCAGTTGCTCGTCATATTAACAAAAGTGAGAGTATCATTGCGAAATGAGAAAAAATGTGAATTAGAGCTATGATTATGTGGAATGCTCAATTTCAATCCTCCAAACTGGGCAATTGCCCATCGTTTTGTAAAACTCACAGTTAACTTCATTATCCTGAGTTGCAGTTTGCAAAAGTTGAATGATGCCTATACTTGTGGAAAATGTCTAATTAACCTAGTTGTTCAGTTATGACAGCAGCTAGATGTCTGGTTTATAAGAAAATCATTACATTATGGAGAAGTTCTGGACTCGCGCAATTTGTACAAAATAGAATCATGCTGGCTTCCATCACCACTCTGCATGACAGATCTAAAAACAGAGCCCAAATTCCAAAAGCGTTTCAAATGGCTCATTTCTTAAGTACCTGGCAGACAATTCCACTCAAGAGAACATCGAATCTCCACTTTAGATTATGTGTGTGCAGAGCTAAAAATCTACTATACTGGTTTTGGAAGTTCACAAGCTGCTAGGAGTAAACTTGCCTGACCTATCAAATCAAAGCAAGCTTCAAATTTTTTTGCTGGAATAGACTAAAAGATAGCTTTTCAAAATTTTTGTCACATTGTTGTGTATGTGGACAAAAGAAAAACATGTAACATGAAAGAAGTAAGGGTTGGGTGGTGTTAGCATGTGTGTGTCCGGGAACCATAATACTAGCAATTGATGATCATCTTACAAATGTAAAAGAAGGAGCAGTGCAAAAGACAACAGAACACATTAATATATTAAATGCCCAATCAATAATAGAATATTGAATGGCTCCATACTTTTATTATCTAAAATTTAAAGCTTGGCCGTCATGAAGTGCAAAAGATTCAAACACTTATGCCCAATCAATTTCGAATATTAATGGCTTTGAGGGTATTATCTAAAAATTTAAAGCTTGTGAAGGGACCCGAAAACTTTGAATGTTAGCCAACACTTAATATTACTGCATCAAACAAAATATTACTGCTTTGAGGGTATTTACGTATTTGAATGCTGCCACTTTGCATCAGCAAAATATGCAAGTGCTTTGCGAGCTTGAGCGCTTTACCATAGCTCTGGAAAAGTAATGAGTTGTTCCTGTGTGCAACTAGTCATTGGTCAACAATATCATACATATGGCAGTTGTTTCTCTTTGCAAAGGCTTTCATTTCCTACAGGTAGCGCAAATGCATAAACACATCCAACATCTTGTTAAAAGTTATAGTAATCCACAATGGGCCTCATAAATAAGAAACGAGTACATCCAAACCAAGCATATTGAACTTTCCCAGTATGGAATCAACTTCATCTACCTTTTTCCAAAAACTATGCATAAAATTAGGCTTAATAATATAGTTCAACTGGATAAACAATAGACATGTGGGTGCATTTGCATGCACAATGGGCTGATCACATTGTAGCACAAAGAGGGCTTCAAAAGGCAACGGCCATAAACTTCATATCTAGCAAACTTTCAGAAAGAAGGTAACAGAAAAACAAATGGAAAGCAAACTAACTATGAATATCAAGAACACAGAAGACTCATTTGGAGCAAGTACTGCATCCCATTATTCCATGGAATTTCATTAAATATCTCTGCGTCCAACTACCAGATTTCCTGACCCACCCTTGCAATTGCAGTCAACATGTTATTAATGTTTCCAAGATGGCCCAAGTTACCTTTATTCACATCAAAAAGGGATAAAGTCAAGGATATTTTGACTTCACTGTGACTAGTTTAAAAAAAAAAGTTCTCATCAACAAAATAACACTTACCTTTTGCAGCAAAAGTCATAAGACGTTGCTGGGCCTCGCTAGCACAGATGTCCAAAAGCTGCCGCATTTTGCAAAGACCCAACTCATTCTGGGTGTTCGAGGACTACCAAACCAATGTCGTACGTCAGTTGTGGGAGCACTGACCGTTATCATTATGGAACCAATTGATGCTTTCAGAAATAAGGATATTTTTATGTAACTGCAGAAATAAAGAGACCACCAGTTATTGACAAAGAAAATCTCTATGCAAGGTAACAGACTGACACAACATAATGCGCCAGACATTGGGCTCAAATGCAAAAACCTCACCTTTTTCCCAATTCTCATCTTTTGCTAACTTGACTACATCTTTTGCATGTGATGCGATACTCAAACCCAGCAATCATCATAAGCCTAGAGCATCTGAAGCCTATGTCCAACGTCCAGCTGTACCTAATTTTCGGATATAAAAGGCTCTGCAAGTTGTAAAGCCTTGGCATCGAAATCACAAGCAAAATATAGCATGTTTTGCATATATAGAGCATGTTTTGTATCTTACATGCCGTAGAAGGTGTTTTTGCATCTTACATATTCTACTGGTAATCAGAGAGTTTCCAAAGGAGGCAGAATCCAAATGCTCCAAGTGGCAAGCACATACTTCGTATACCTTCATGCCTTGAGTAAAGATTCATCGTGAAAAGCCAAGCTTTTTATGGCATTGCAGAATGCTCTTTTGGACCATTTAAAGATCTTATTCTAACTTGAAATAAGCATAATTGTCAAAACCTTAGAAAAAGACCCTGACATATCCAATTTATACGATAGATCATATCTTCTTAACTAATGTCAGAATTTACCAACACCTTTATGAGCAAAGAGCATCCTCGACAAATAGACATTTTAGCGCAACATCTACCTATGTGGAAGACATATCACTTGTTACCAATAGTTGCAAGATGATAGAAGCTATTTATATAGAGCCTTTGTTGCTGGATCAATATGTTGCCATCCCATTAAACAAACATGTTAAGTAGAAGGTGTAACTACTTTGTCAGGTCGTTTTCCTATATTGTTCTCTTCATCTCTCAAAACTACAATTTTTCTATATTGTTCTCTTCATCTCTCAAAACTACAATTTCTCCTCTCCCTAAAGCACTGAGTTCACTAGATATAATAATTGAAACAGACAACAAAAGGTGGAAAATGTTGCAGCCATTTGCCATTACCTTGCAAGATCGCTTTAGCAACCACTTTAGCTCTTCAAGGTAAGTTCTTTGTTCCTGCAGCTTGTTCTATCAGATCATATCACACAAAAGGTTAAATACAAAGCTCGTTCCATGATATAGTACCTGCCATGAAAGCTTCAGCAAATGGGACGATGCAAAAAGAGCTATTTGTGATGGTGCCACTAACTCTGTAGACTGAAATATTCTTTGATGACAGAGACGAATCCCTGCTTTAAAGGATTTAGATTTAAATGTGAGAAGGCCAGTATGGCAGAAGGACTGAGACCTATTACAGCTCTGTTCATGAAGTTTTCAGGAGTATCAAGAGCTCACAGGCCAAGTCCGGCAACTATGGAGAAGGTGAATCAAAAAGCCAAGTCCAACAAGCTTGGAGAAGGTGAATCGAAAAAACCTGACAGAATATACATTGATGAAGATGTAGAAAAAGGGGAGAAAAAACATAAGTGGAAGGTAGGAGGGGAAAGTTTAAGCAGCCACCTATTATGGTGCATGCAGAAAATCCGACCCTACAGAATCTGAGCTTGGAGCATCCGGTGGCGACCATCCAGCACTTTGCACAGCAAAAAGTTCCTGAAAAGGCAAGGGCTGAAAAACCACAATAGGAAGCTGCGACCTGCTTCAAAAAGGGCTGGACGCCATAGCCAGAGAGATGCACGAATATGCTGAAAAATCATTGTATAATATTTATATACATGTTTACGCCAAGAGCCAGAGAGATGCAGGAATACCAAATACTGGGTTGAAAAATCCTCAAATTCTAGCCTATCCATATTTCCATGTCATCAAAATCATTTGTAATGGTATGTTACTTCACCTCATAAATTATAGAACCTTTAATTTCTTTCTTTTTTATTCTCCCTTTTTTGGGTTGCCCCTAAGGGGCAAACCCTTGTTTTTGTGGGTTTACGGCATATTTCACGTATATGCCAGTATATGCCCGAAATATGCCATTGACTGCTAAAACCCATTATTGGCCGTGAAACCGGCGGCCATTTTTTGTTGTTGTCGGGTACTCGAAACCGGCTTAACCTGTTCCGGGCTGTTTCCGGCGATGGAGCGATCATTTCTTAAGATGTATTGCAATATCGGATGTATTTTTCCTTTGCTAAGATCACCGATTAGTAATGGAACCGCGACGATCCAATAAATTTTTTCGCGAGGCTCCCCGCATGCCGCCTTCTTCCTTCATTTTCTCCATTCGCTCAAATGCGCCAAAGAGTTTTGTTCACCCTTGCTTTCGGACATTGCTTTGCAAGAGTGTGCCGGAGCTTCGTGTAAAACTTCTACCACTCTTCTCCATTACATTTGAAGAAGGCTCCTAACGGAATAGCAGTCGGGAGCTTCAAATTTAACTTCGTGTAGATTAACAGAGGATACATAAGAAACAGGTTTACAAAACTCGACTGATCTTGATCCAGAGTCGATTCCGAAATTTGCATATTATTCCATTTCTTTTTGCTTGATTGAACGACAAAACTGGCACTGTTTTTCAAGTCTTCAATCCATGTAGAACAGATTCCGGCAGTTGGTTTATGAGTTTAGGCTTTCCTTTTGAGTCATTTCTCGGAAGGCATCATCAAGGCATCTGCGTCGAAAAAGAAGTGTGTTTGAGAATTTGTTTGCTTCGGATTTTAGGGGTTTCAAGGAGATTTATTTCATTTGGGTTCGTCTGTGATTTATTGTGCTTTCAAGGAATAAGAAACATGCATTAGGGATATGCCTCTTTGCAAGATAGCACTGGTTATGGAAATGAGAACTTGCCAGGCAATGGGATTTCTCTATTTTGTATTTTATGCGCATGATTCGGCATGTCTGAAGGATGCTGGATTAGGATTTATAGATGTGGCAGAAGATTAAACCCTTGCATCTCAACCAAACATTGCTTTATTGTGGGCGATTTTTGATACATGAGGATTTAGACTCTTTTGGAAGGCATTGTTTTGAGACCGGTGTAATTTCTATACTGAGAGGATCTGAGACTCTTTTAGGTATGTAAGTTTAGTAATCGATCATTTTCCTGAGATTGAAAACTTGTGCCTTTTGGCTCTTTTGCTTGCATCATAGCTATGCAACATCGTAGAAGTTAAAGTTGTGTTCATTTTGTGATTAGTTCTAAGTGTTGATGTTTATTATGTAGGTTGTGATGTATGATGAACCAACTGCAGGATTGGATCCCATAGCATCGACGGTGGTTGAGGATCTCATACGCTCGGCCCACATAAAAAGGCCGTGATGCCAATGGAAACCAGGGCAAAATTTCATCATATGTGGTTGTAACCCATCAACATAGCACAATACTGAGAGTCGTTGATAGGTAAATGTTTTATGTCTAAATATTGACCCACCACTTATATACAAAAAATGCTTCACAAATGTGTTTCATGACATAAGGATTTTATTCCTTCACGATGGAAGAATTGTTTGGGAAGGAGCAACGCCGAATTTGATACAACAAAGAATCTAATTGTCCGACAAGTAAGCATTTTCTTTGCAGCTTGTGCTCACAACCAGGAGAATGGATGATCCTCTAAATTCATCTACACTTCTTGTAGGTGTAACATTCCATTACCTGCGCAGGACAAGGATAACTTATAATAATAATTTTTTATAGAACAGTTTCAGATTATGCTGGAGTGTGGTGATCTAGTTGCCTTAAAATTGGAGGGAAAAGGTTCTTTACAAGATACAACATGCAAGGTTTCCATCAAGTTTTCAAGACGAATTTACAATCCTCGGCATGTGTAGGTGAAAGGTTGTCTTGTGCAAGGAGCCAATGAGAAATGAGATAATTAGGACATTAGCTGAGAAATCGATGAACTAATGGTATGAATAAGATGGTTGCAGTGCTTCAGAGGGTTAGCGCTGGCCGAATTCTAAGAATGAGTTATGCTACAAACCATACACATGCACAATGCATCTAGGGATCTTATAACAAGCAAGGTCAGGCTCTGGGAACTAGATAATTCAGCTTGATTTAGAGAATGTGTTTCTATAGAAGCGTGGATATAATAGTGATGGTTATAAAGGAATAAAGAACAAGGAGTGCAAAATATGGAAAATGGTGGTAAATGGTATGGACATCCGGTCTTACTTAAGCCAATCATAAATTTCTTCCTTCCGGATATCTTAGAAGAAAATGAGATGTTCCATGGCACAAAAGGTGACTCAAATTGAACAGAAGGTCCGCCGAATCGCAGAAACTTTATTGTGCGTAAACATTTTTGAGCAAGCAAACAAGACAAACGGCTCAAATACTCAAGAGAGAGACTCCAAAGAAGATGAGAATCCCTGGTAGAGCCGCATTACTTGGTAAAATAGACATTAAATGATGGGGTCTTATATGTCAATGCTCAAAGGGTAGATTCTCGCTAGATCTCCGTGCAATGCATTAAGATTATTGTAATCGGGGATTTAACTCCACTAAATATTGGCGCATGTTCCTAGGCAAGAAGACCGAGAGACGGTAATGAAGGATATGGATGCTAAAAGCATACAAGAGGTCCCTACACTTCACTTGCACTCCCCGTGTAATGAATAGTTTGGGACAAAATGCATTGTGTATTGTATTATTACTTGTAACACGGCAGTTCGCGTAACCAACATTAATTTATGCATCTTAGTGCTTTCAACATGACCGTAGATTTTAAAGCTTCCGTTAAGTTATAAATATCATGTTGGCGTCATTATAATGAGTTCAATAAAAGTATGCATGATAGGTCCATTCTTAGTGCAATCTTACAAACTTTCTAGGTCCAACCAGATGAAGTTTGCTTTTATGAGGAGAGAGAAAATTATGAAGTTTAGGCTCACATTCCCCATATGCAAAATTCATTGAAACTACCTATTTCATTAAATAGAGATGTTAATGTTTCATCAAATAGAGTGGTTTAACGCCTTTGAATCATCAAATCCATGAGAAGTAAAAATGCAAACCATCATATCATTAGGTATTATTGTTGTATAATGTTCAAAGAAGAAGACCAATATATTTGAGATATATCTTTGTGCGGCTCATTTGAATGTTCCGCTAAGGATTTAATTGCAAAGCATGCCCATCCTTCTTTAGAACATGGATAAATCCATTTTTTGTAGATATAGTTTATTAAATAGATAAGCATCATACTTCATCACCAAGCATCGCAAGATGTTCGCTTATATAAACACCTCAATCAAAGAAAAGATGATCCGCACAACTACTTATTTAGATGAAGAGCTTAAGGCCATATTCACTAAAAGCATATAAAAATTAACATAAAGTAGCCGGCAATTTGAGAAGTTATGCAGAAACCAACCGGGCATAATTTGAGCAGCTTATGCGTAACCAACCGCATAATTTGAGCAAAGTATATTCGGTCTCTTCAAATGAAATTCCTTATTATGATTTTAGTGCTCCATTTATGTCGAATTTGCATCATCCTCTACCCTTCTTGTCAGTTGTTGTCTTTTGATTTGCGTCCCATTCAGTGAAGGTGATGGTGTATCTTCAGTTGCCATGGTTTTTAAGCGAAGAGGAGTGCAAGATAGTGTTCCAAATTGTTACTTGAAATAACGAGCAATGTTGTGTACCAGATTTTGTACATGCTGTAGTCCTAAATTTTGCATGGCTGATACAAGGAGAATCAATAGAGCTTTAGTTCATGATAACAAAACCCACTTCTTCATTTTTATATACCCAAAAGGTTTAGATAAAAAGGCGCATAAGCTTAAAAAGAAAGGGTTTGGACAGCCAAAAAGCCCACAATGAAAAGGTCATAATGAGCGACCAAGATAAAGTTATCAATACTTTCTTTTCCTTCCTTAGTCAGATGAATTGATCTACACAGCTTTACAAACAAAACTCAAAACTCCTACATTAAGAAAACGACACCCTCAACGGCGAAACAGAAACCATGAAAACACATTCCCCGACATCGAAGGGCAACCCCTCGTGCGTAGCACCTTGTTTTTCTAACCCCCTTCTCCCTCCCTTTGCCTTCCCTTTCCCCTTCCCCTTTTTTCTTTCTCTTTTTTCTTATCAGCTTTTTTCCCTTCCTTTTTATCTTTCCCTCGCTCTTCCCATTTTTCCACTACTCTCTTTCCCTTTCCTTTTCCCCTTCTCTTCCTTTTCCTTTTTCTTTTCTCTTTCCCGTTTCTCATGCATTTTTTTCGTTCTCTTTTGCTTACCTTTTCATGTGCCCTTTTCTTCCTTTCCCCACCCTCTTCCTCTTGATCACGTGCCCTTTTCCCCCATCTCTTTTCCCATTTCTCTCCTCTTTTCCTCATGCTCTTTTTTGCTTTCCCTTCTCATTTTTCCGCTTCCCTTTTTCCTTTCAACTTTTCATTCCCTTTTCATACTTTCCCAACCCTTTTGCTTTTATGTATGTTCCCTTTTTCCCTTTCCTTTCTCTTTCCCCTTCCTTTACATTTTCCCTTTCCCCGCCCTTTTTCGCTTTTCATATGCCTCTTTCCATTCCCTTTTCTCAACCTTTTTTATGTACCCTTTTTCCTTCTTTCCCCATCCTCTTCCCCTTTTTCCCCTTTCCACTTTATCCTTTCTTGTTCCCTTTCTTTTTCTATTTCCTCACCCTTTCCCTCTTCCCTTTTTTCTCGTGCCCTTTTCTCCTTCCTCTTTTTCCTCTTCCTATTCCTTGCTCCCTACCCTTTGTCTATTCCTACTTTCCCCCCCACCTTTTTCCTCATTTTTTTCCATCCTTTCCCTCTTCCTTTTTCTCGTGCTCTTTTTTGCTTTCCCTTTTTCTCTTTTTCTTCACCCTTTCTCTTTTCCCTTTCTTTCACGCCCTTTCCTTTTTTCTCTTTTTCTCGCTCCTTTTCCCAAGTTCTCTTTTTTTTTCCTTTTTCCCCTCTCTTTTCCTTTTTACTTTTTTTTTTCCCATAGACTTTGCAAACCTTTTCTTATTTTCCCTTACCTTTTTCTCCTTTTCTCACCTTTTTACTTCTCACCCTTCTCTCATGTTGCTCTTTTTCCGCTTCCTTTCCCCTCGCCTATTCTATTCCTTTTTCTATTTTCTTTTATCTTTCCATTTTCCTTTTTCTCCTTCTCTTTCCTTTTTCCTCTTACCTTTCTTTTTATTCCTTTCCCTTTTCCCTTTTTTCTTTTCCCCTTTTCCCTTTCCCATCGCTTTTTCCTTTTCCCTCCCCCTCTTCCTTTTCCCTTTTCCCTTTTCCCTTTCATCGTTTTTTTTTTCCCTTCCCCTCTTTCCCCTTTCATCGTTTTTCCTTTTCCCTTCCCCTCTTCCTTTTCCCTTTTCCCTTTTCCCTTTCATCTTTTTTCCTTTTCCCTTCCCCTTTTTCTTTTTTTTTCTTTTCCTTTTACCTTTTCCCTTTTCCCTTTTTCCTTTTCCCTTTCATCGTTTTCCTTTTCCCTTCCCTTTTCCTTTTTTTCCCTTTTCCCTTTTCCCTTTTCCCTTTCATCATTTTTCCTTTTCCCTTCCCTTTTCCGCTTCCCTTTTCCCTTTTCCCTTTCATCATATTTCCTTTTCCCGTCCCCTTTTCCTTTTTCCGTTTTCCTTTTCCGTTTTCCCTTTTCCCTTTCATTTTTTTTCCTTTTCCCTTCCCCTTTTCCTTTTCCCTTTTCCCTTTTCCCTTTCATCGTTTTCCCTTTTCCCTTTCATCGTTTTTCCTTTTCCCTTCCCCTTTTCCGTTTCCCTTTTCCCTTTCATCGTTTTTCCTTTTCCCTTCCCCTTCCCCTTCCCTTTTCCCTTTTCCCTTTTCCCTTTTCCTTTTCCTTTTCCTTTTTCCTTTTCCCTTTCATATTGAAGCCATAGTCAAGATGAAATTTTAGTTGAAGACACGCACACATCATCTCCACCATTGGTCAATCAAATCCTCGACCGTCCGATTTAGGGTGCGGTCCATTACACAACATTATAATATAAGATGTGGTTTATTTTACACCGTCAGATCTCTACTTTTGCAAATCTAGGGCTGTGAAAATTAGATAAGCCTGAAAAATGGCACCGAGATGGCACCGGACGCAGTGCGGCAGTAGACATGGCAAAGCTTACCTTCTTCGTGTCTCCCTACCATTCCTCTGTTAATTTCGGTCTTCTTCAGTTCGGCTCTTTTAATTTTTGTGTTTCCCTTTTTTTGATCTTAGGATCTTTCGTGTGCCATTATCCACACCCCACGGTTTTTTGCGAGAACATGCATCTGTTTCTTACTCTCGGCCCGGAACTCATAGACTAGGCTTCGGAATTTTGATGTAGACGTTTTTATCTTCTTCTTGGATTCACAGACCTGGGATGTGGCTCGAAAGCCATGCAAAGCTTTTTCCTGTGAAGAATCACCGTGTAGAATGCAAGCACATTTTATCTCTGAGGCCAAGAAAATCATAGGTTGAAGAGTTTATAGGACTCACAAGCATACATAAGCGTCTAGAAAGGGCTTCAAAACGGTAAGCGCCGCTGATTTAATTTCTGTGTGTGATAAGGATTAATTTGGATTTAGGTTCTTCCATCTGCCATCACCCAGAGATCCATAACCCCACGGATTTTTGCGAGCCCAATTCCATTGCTCACCTCCTGAATACCATGCCTGGCTCTGCAGGAAGACGATACCATTACAAATGGAAGAAAGAAACAAGTGCAAGCACATGAGCAGATAAATCCACTTCCATCGAGTTCTTCTTGGCATTTGTAGTACATGAATAAACTTCAGCAACGTCACTCAGTCAATATGTTGCGATCTTTAGAGGTATTTTCTGCACCAGGTTCATGTAAGATTCCTTGAACAAAATAATTAGGAATAAAGTTTCAATAAGTAATGCCAGGCTATGACAATAGGTGCAGAGCAACAATCAAGATCAGGAAAGTGCATGTCGTTTTCCTTTTCCTTAATTAGAGCCCATGCAATAAGAGCATTTGTTTTTTCCTCAGGGGTTTTTGCCTCCTTTCCATAATCTAGAGCTCTTGTTATTCTTTGGAAGCTACTTTTGATCTAAGTATCTTATCTTGGAATGTGTTGTTTTTGTCCCCTTACAAAAAAAGATCTTGATTTTGAAATCTTTTGGTCCCATCTCCATCGATGATGTTTCTGTCAGATTCTAGAAATGGTAGATATAGTATATATTTTGATAAGCCAGCCATTGAGTTCTGTTTATGCATTCTATGTTCCCCCGAAAGCAAAGTTGGTTTTGCATTATGTATAATCTTCCAAATGAGGACCTTGAGCTTTTTCAGACCCACAATTTATTTAGAGCCATATTTCAGCTACTGCAGGGGAAAAAATAGAGTTTTAAAATGAAACAAAATTAGCTGTTTAGATTGCAAATGTCCCCCTCTTGGAGATAATGTTTCAGTATCAAGTTAATCATGCATTTGTTCATCTATATGCATCATGTTCCTACTCATTGGGACTGTTATATTACCTACACGAAGCATGGGAAGGATGGGTCACATTCGACAGCATTTCAGTGGATAATTCGCGCAGAGATATGGATGGCAGGAATGGAGTGCCAAGTTTAAGTTTCTAGTACCAAGGAAAGTTAGAGCTTCCATTATCGAAGATACATTGCTAGAAAGAAATTATTATGGACTAAGTATTTCAAAAATATTCACGTTCATGCACGTAGAGGCTCAAGTACTTCAGGTCTGTCTAGTTGCTTACACAACGCCAAGCATGCCAGATTATCCCAAAGTAAATTGCCACTGCATAGAGAATTGTAGATACATGACCCTACAATGGATATGGCCATTTGTTTAATGCTTTACACTTACCGCCAATTACATCAGTTGCAGCTTATGTTTTGTACTTGTATTATGATCCTCTGGCAGCCTTTTTTCTTGCATGCATTTGAACACTTGGGAGCCGCACATTTAACTACATATATAAGACTCACTTGCCTTGGGAACTGTGCACATTTTAATAATGTTTCCAAGTCCGTGATATGTGGATGTAATTATTTTGCTTAGTCGAGGTGAAAGTAGTCAGAAAGAACAACTACGACTGATCCTTTGCATCATTAGATGTCGCTATCTAACAAATAGCAAGATGCTTACCACTCTATGGTTCTAGCAGAAGTACTAGGGCATCCAGCAACCTAGACCAAGAGGCCATCCTGCAATTAACAAAATCATTAAAGACTTCTCAGTTTCCCTGCTAGTGATCTCAGTTTTCCAATGGACTTTTAGCACGACAAAGATGCAAGTGATTTGTCTTAATTAAACATCTTATGCACGATTTGCTTGTGTAGCTATCCCTTCTATAACAGACCCAGGACTCTGTCTCATTATTCTTTCTGTACGTTTGGTGCATCCCTTTCTTCTCTCGCTTATTAGCTTGGCAACATGTTGATCTAAGAAATCATTAGATCAGTTAAACAATGCGTTAATCATAGAGGTTCTTGGAGTATTGGGTTTATGCAAGACCATTAATAAGCACCCCCCAGTATCTAGTAGCATGCACGTTTGTCTGGTGCATAAACCAGTTGCATGGAATAACTGTCTTGCAGCTTTTTCAAGTATATGGAATTCTGAGGTAGCATGCACGCGCAAGTAAATTGAATGTTGTTGCAGTCAGATGCTTAAGTTGCGGGTTACAATAGATAACAGAATGTTGTGTCGTTGGTTTTCCTACAGGGGGATGTTTCCTGGTTTGCAGTAAACGTGATGCATATCCTGGTTTCCTGGACCAAATCCAGTATATTTTACATGCTATTCAGAAACGAAATTTGCATTATATATTTTCAGCCAAAAGCTTGGGACAAGCCATTATTAAATTTTGGATGCTTTGTCAAAGTTTTCTGTAGTCTACTCAGCCGGTGGTTCAATCCTTTTTATCCTTTCCAAGCCTGTACATGACATGTACAGGGAAAGTTGAATGATGTTATAGGTAAAGGTGGCTTGGCATCAGAAGCTTTTAATAGTACCTAGGACCACTTCTTGCTATTTCTATACAGTTCAAATTAATTTAATTATGTAAGAAAACTAATTCTACTTTCAATGCAGTTGACGGTTTACTAATGGAAGCATGCCCTTCATGTCAGTACATTGGTTCACAATTACAAACGTGAAAGCATGCAAGTTATGGTTAAACATCTATGTTTGTTACGTAAGTTTGCCACATAAGGGGGCATCGGTTCCACCTATGCGAGCCTGGTTCTTTCACTTTGGTGTCCATGTTGCACAAAGACTTTAATACACATGTAATATGTTTATATGAACTGATGTGTCGCCAGATATATAACATCGTGATAGAAACCCATTTCAAGTAAATTAATATCGTAGTCTTTTTTAGTAGAACATGTCTCAGGATTGCCTGGAAGTACACCGTCCATTTTGGTCCATTTTGGAACCATGCTCCTTTGCAATAGCTTCAATGCACCATCCATGTTGTCAATAATAGGCAGTCAAACTTCTCTCAGCAAAACTGCAGGAACTGGAGGCATAGCAACACCGCCCACAACTCTTTAGAAGATTGGAGGCATCTACAAAGAGAAACCTTTTGGTGCTGGAGGAAATGCCAGAAATATTGAAAAAACCCAGCAGGTGATTCTCAACTGCCTTTTTTTCCTGGCATTCGTAGACAATTATCAGGGCATCAGTTTGATTGCCATGTGAGGTGGTCACGATCACATCCCTCCTAGCTGGTATCGTAGAATTCCTATTTAAAATGGTAAAAAAA
Source organism: Isoetes taiwanensis (assembly GCA_021234155.1). Classification (NCBI taxonomy): domain Eukaryota; kingdom Viridiplantae; phylum Streptophyta; class Lycopodiopsida; order Isoetales; family Isoetaceae; genus Isoetes; species Isoetes taiwanensis. Next base: position 3,721,286 of record JAJEKV010000019.1, on the reverse strand, counting down.
TTCCCACGAGGAAGCTTGATCCCAAACCTAGTGGCCTTGCCTGAATTGTCAAAAGCTCTACGTTTCCAACATCAAAAGTAATTGCCCCTTCTAATCAAACACGTTTCCAAATATCCATATGCATGATAAAGTTCCACAACTCTGTTTCCACACTACAGTTCTGCAATTTGCTTTTGCAGATGCCTGTAGATTTGCTTTTCGGTAGATGCCACATTTTAAAGTTGCCTGACAATTTATCTAAACTCTTAACCTTAGCTTCTTAAACCGCAAGCACTGATTTGGCGTTTATTTTAGCACAGAGGTATGCTTGGCATTTAATTTAGCAAGGATTCAGGCATTAACAAAAGCTTGAATTGCTTATGAAGTGCAAAATTAAGATCTCTTATGTCACTGATAGGTTTTGCAGCAAATTTTTGCCCGACTTTGCCATGGCATCAATTCTCCTGTTATAATCCAAATACGGATCCCAATTTTCTTAATCTCTAGAGAAAATGTGTTGCATGGCTCTTTTGAAATCACATGGTTGATTTATTTGTGTATGATCTATTTGTTATACGTGCATTTAATATTCCAAAATAGGGCCTTAACATCCATTCCCAGTTTTCTAATAACAACCATGCAATGCTCCATCTCTGTAAAGATGCTTTAGAACAATGCAGTTTTCATAAATATAAACATGTATTTGCTCTGAAGATCTATGATACCCTGGATACAAAAGATTTATCTTCCTAGTTAAAGCTACACATCTATTTGCTAGTTTGGTAAATCGGAGGACAAGTTGTCCATGTTTTGCATAACATACGATAAGATTTGTCTGTTGAAGTTGGACCTTCTTCTGCTTGAAGATATTTGATGCTTGCTTGATTAATTTACAGCTAGAGACTGGTAACAGGGGCCATATGTGTATTATCTCTATAGTCACTATGGTTATAGTAAGGGAGATATGGTTATAGTAAGGGAGATAGTAAGCATGAAAGCTCAATGCTTGAAAACATCTTTTTATCTTGTTTATTTGTGCAGCCTAAACCATTTACCAAGTCTTAACCAATTTGACCTTGCTAAAGCCTTCTGGTGTGCCTTTTGCTAGTTTTTTTTTGGTTGGTGATTTGAAGTGCTTATTGCAGCTCTGGGAGTTGAACCCAGATATAACCCTATGTTACTTCAATGTTGACAAAATGTTCATAATATAAGCAAAGTTATTTTCTAATAAAGTTTAGACTAATTGAGCTCAATAAAGAACTTGATTTTTGCAGTAAATTAAATCATGAACAATCGACATGCAATTTCACCTTACCTCGGTCGCCCTCTTTTTCTTCCCAGTGGTTGAGACAATTTTGCATTCTTATCCATCTTTTCAATTTGTGTTGGATTTGTGTATTCACTGGATCAAAACCATGTATCATTTTAGCGATTATTAGTTTCTATATATTTGTTAATAACAATAGAAACTTGAATGAAGCTATTAATTAGAAACTTGAATGAAGCTATTAATTAGAAGTTGCAAAAATAAAAGGCATCTGCAAAAATGTTGCTTTGTCAACCCATTAAAACTTAAGGAGGTCAATACATACGAATACGGCTGAGTGTGACTTTGAAAAAAAAAGGGTCGCACTGAGCGGCAAATATGGTCTGTTGCAGTGGGATGTTAACGCAAGAAAAAGAACGTGGACGCCAAATTCAACCACAAATGTGGGTACAAATCTTGAACTGAATCACATACTCACCTTGAAACCGGTATTTGTTCGATTTCTCTTTGATTCCTCTTGCTGTTTGATTCGTGCGGTGAATTTTCGTGTGGATTACATGGCAACCAAATATGATGTTAATTTCAATTATCTTACATATACGGTCGGATTTGAAATCGCAATATATACGTTGATCTGGCTATTGTGCAACCGGAGGTAACAGATGCGAGGGAAGCTTCACTCAATGAATCTACTGTTTTTGTTCGGATCTCTTCTACCTGTAACCATCTTCAAAAAGGCACGTTTGCCTCTCAATCAAACAAATCCAACCATGTTTGCGTTTAAAATGTGAGCCTATTAACAGACATTAAGATCTTCAAGATCTTTGCTTTTTTCGAGAGGAACCAAGAAAGAACGGCAAAAAAAAAAATGAAGGCTGTCGGAAATGCAACGAATTGCAATTTGGGAGCGCAAGGGAGAGCTATGGTCAATTAGAAGACGGGCGATTCCAAAAATTCGTTTGCTGCTTTGGATGCAGAGTAAAAGCTTAAAAAAGGCCATAGGGAGCAAGCAGAAACGGATTGCTTTTCTGCGCCACTCAAAAGAAGAGGACATCAATTTCTGCCTTTAACTTAGCTTGCGACAATTCGTCTGCTCGGACTAATGGCGGATAAATTCTATCATGAGGAGAAGAGAGCTGGGGTGTGTTTGCCGAGAAAAGAAAATTTCTGCCGGAAAAGGCCTTCCAAAAAACATCACTAATTCCAAAAAAAAAAAATTTTCTAGTAATCTTATATTCCAAAATTTTTTTTTTTAGTAATCTTATATTTCTTATAGGCGGCTTTTTTTCCTCTCTCTAGAACCCTTTTATGGTTTACCCTCGACGGCCATCCCTCCTTCCGGAGGAGATTTAGTTCTTCGTGTTGTTTTGTGCCGATTGCATAGTGTCGGTAGTTCTTGGTGCCATCAAAAATACTTTTGGTGCCAAATCTCAAGACAAATGCTTCGGATATATTCTGCTCCCTTCTCTTTATTCCAATTTTCTTTATGTTTGAAACGTTTTCCGGCAATTGCATAACTATTTAAACAAGTTAGAACTAATTTCTAATGGTAATTTACTCTGTTCCGCATCTATCTTTATAATTGTTAATGTCGGATGGAGCTGAAAATATGCAAGCGGAACGTAGGTAATGCATCGGATGTTTGGACCAATGAGATTCTGCTATTGTCTCGCATGGTACTTACTACCTTGATTGGCATGGTGCTTCTACATGATGGTAAATATCTCTTTGCTTTTTCAATTTGTGTAAATTCTGTAGGTGTGACAAAGATGTTATGCTCATGAAGGAAATATGCATCAGTCTGGACAGTCCAGTCACAATAACCTCTTAAAGCTTGTAGTTATTCATTCATGTTTTAGAAATTATAAGTCTTTAACAACCAGATTTGTCACTTTGCAAAAATATTTGGAAGCAGGTAAGTGTTTTATGTTCCTTAATTCATGTTTAGGTATTTCACATTTAGAAAGCTATGCAGCATATGAGGAGATATGAATGACATCGGGGATCCCGGACTTGTTGCCACTTATTTTGAGGCATGCTTTTCGGGCTTGTTTCTTCCCACATCGAGACAACCAAGTCGGTAGTATTGGAGTGCGTCGGGGTTGCCCCTCTCCCCCAACTCTTTGGCCTATACATTTAATATGAATTTAATCAAAATTTGAAGATTGGCTCCAATTCTCAAGCAAAAGGTCAAATTCAATCACACAATCCGTAGTTAGAAATATGCCCATGTCAACCTCATGGCCTATACTCGGGACATGCAAATACCATGATGCTTTGACACTTTTGTTTCAGCGAAATGCGAGTTATGTTGGCCAAAACTAGTATTTTAAATTTGCATCGCATAGATGATGCTTCCCACCTATTTGATAGGGGCAAGAGGTAGAGATGCCATATCATGGAATACCATAATTGTAGGGTATGCCCACCACGGCCATGCAAAGAAATCATTTATACTGCTTTGGCAAATGCAGCATGCCATGAATGAATTCATCCCACCACAAATTTATGCTTTAATTAGTTCAATAATTTGTTTCGTTTGGTTGAGCCGGTATTTATTTGGGGCTCCAAAGTCCGCTATTCCCTCAACACCGGAAAAACCTCGAGCAGTGTAATTTCTTTGCTTGCACGGGCCCCGTTGTTGGTGCATTTAACTTGCCCATCTTGCATTAAAATTCTGACTTTGCATAGAGATTACTTGGTAGGCTGCATTCTAGATGGCATCTAATTTTGTTTCTAAATATATAATATAAGTATCCAATCACTTGCATTGTGGTAGAAGGCGGCATTTGAGAATGTATGTCGTTAATGATTGAATCACTCTCTTTGATTCCAGGAAATGGCCTGAGGTTAGCTGCCCATAACTACTTTAATATTTGATGAAGATGTTGATTTGGAGAAAGGTAAATACTGTTGTGAAGGAATTAATGGACCAGACAAATCATCAGGCATGAAGCTTAGCAATTTGAGGTATGATGCCTCTAACAAACTAGGTGAGGTTCTATTCTCTAAAAGGGTAGAGTGAACGTGAAGCGCCTCCACGTATTTAATGCATATAACAAGGTGAGGTTTAACCCATCTTACATTCCATTTTGGTTCTCATGTCCTTGCACTAATTGCCTTCAAGATTTAAATTTCGTTGATCCTAGAGTTCAACAGGCAGATTTGAAGTTTTGAAATTTATCCCAACAATGCAAGATAATCTCAAATTTTCCGTCATCTCAAAATGTTAATTGAAATTCTTAGACCTCTACCTGCACTCTCATGTAATACCTTTATGCATTGCATAATCCTTAATTGTTTCTCTTTATATTGGTCGCATGCTTGGCAATGGAGCTTTTGTGGGTTCAAGGTTTACATGCAATGGTTATTAAAGTACAGTTGCTAAAAAGGAAGCTTGCTTTATTTTAAGTCTCTTTGCATCAGTTCAAAAGCATTTTTTGAAATTAGGCCTTGAAACAATGCCCAACAGAAATGTAATTTCATGGAGTGTAATTATTAACTCTTCTGCTCAGCATGGGAAAATTAAGGTGACATTACATCTATTTGAAGAAATGAAGCTGGAGGGCTTGATGCCCAATGAAGGAACCTTTGTTGAAATTATGGATGCATGTGCCATTGATGAATTCGTAGACCAATGCAAAAAGTTGCATGGGCACATCTATAGAAATGGGTTTGAACTAGATGTAATTGTGGACACTTCTATTCTGAGCATGTATGGAAAGTGTGGAATGATAAATGATGCATATAGGATGTTAGGATCCAGTGTCACACAACATTTGCACCACATGGATAAGGAAAAGAAGCATTGAAGCTTTTTGAATACCATGTGGAGGCCCATATAATGTTATATTTATCAACACTCTAGATGAATCCAAATGGCTCAGGATAATCTTACCCTGGATTGAGGGATCCCGGAGGTGTGATCCCGGAGGACGGCATCCCGGGAGGACGTGTGATCCCGAAGGACGGGATCCCCCTTACTGCGCAGTAACTGCACAAAAAACTGAACCCTTATAGGGAAAATCAGGGAAGTTTTTGTGTGGGTTTTTCTTGCTCGATTCTCCTCTAAATCGGATGGCGCTTGTGCTAGGGTGGTTGGAATCAGTGGGAGGATAGGATCAGGTATCAGCGGAGGAGGAAGGAGGGCGAGCGCCGCAGCGATGGCGCTGCCCCAATCTTGCCAAAAAATGGCCTACGAACTGCGCAGTAGCCTTTAACTGTGCAGTTAACGGCGGGATCCCGTCCTCCGGGATCACACGTCTTCCCGGGATGCCGTTCTCCGGGATCACACCTCCGGGATCCCTCAATCCAGGGTAAGATTATCCTGAGCCCAATGCAAATGAGCTGAAACTTGTGCAAGACAAGTGGTTGCATATCGATATCTGAACTTTGGACATTCGAGTCACATTATGGTTGCTAATGCACTTATAAATATGTATGGTAAATGTAGGCCTTTGGATTGGGCAAATAAGGTATTTTTGATATAGTCTGTGTGGGATGGGATAAAACCTAGAAAGGTTGGGGCCCATTGGATAACGATTTCTTTGAAGGATCCTCCCTTTTGGTGTGTTGGTTACCACTAGAGGTGCTAGTGTGTAATATTTGGTATCAGAGCCAAGGTCCAATTCCTCGTGGCAACATTAGTGTGTTCCACTCCATATGCTTAAGGACAAGCATCTTGAGGGGGGGGAGGGGGGATCGATATGGTCTGTGGGGTATGGGATAAAACCTAGAAAGGTTGGGGCCCATTGGATAACGATTTCCTTGAAGGATCCGCCATTTTGATGTGTTGGTTACCACTAGAGGTGCTAGTGCGAACAATTTTGCAACATGCACAACATGATGTGGTCTCGTGGAATTTTATAGTCAACGTTTATGCCCAATGTGAGGTAAGAAAGCCTTGGAACCCTTCCATGAGATGAGGAAAGAGAAGATGCTCCCTAATAATGTGACATTTGTAAGCCTGTTTGATGCTTGTGCCAGTACAGTGGCAAATAACAAGGGCAAAAAATTCACTTTTGTATAATAAGAGCTAGGTTAGAATCAGATTTTCTTGTGGAGAATGCACTTCTCAATATGTATGGTAAGTATGGGAGTCTTCGAGTCTCGAAGATGGATGGAAGGTGTTCACTAGCATGTCTAAACGGAATGTTATGGTCTGCTATAATAGCCGCACATGTCCAACAAGGCCAAGTTTATGCAGCACTTGAATTATTTGGGCAAATGCAGAATGAAGGCTTGGCTCCTCAATGCTGTTACAATGATTAGTGTACTTTGCATTTAGTCATGCTGGACAAGTGTTACTATTTATTGGCCAGTTATCAGCACTTTAGTACATTCATTGTAGACCATTTCAATTGCATGATGGACTTTACAATACGGTCTAGATGGCTAGATGAAGCAGAGGACTTGTAAACAATATGCCCTTCCATTCTACTGCAGCATCATGGGCAACATTGCTTGGTGTATGCAGGCTTCATCTTGATCTTGTTAGAGCAGGTCGTCTTGCTAACAGGATCCTGAATAATGCACACCATATATCTAGAAACTTAGAAATTACAGGGTTAGTAGCTCTCACAATGAATGGATTTGCGAGGACTTCAGTTAGCAATGCAAAGAGGCAAGAAGATATAAGAATGAAACCCATCCAAGGCTGAACATCATTAAATGAAGTGTCTGCCATACTAATTGATTTAACTTGCAGTAGATGTGGCTGAGTCGGGTCACAAATATCGGTGGCAAAGCACATGTCTATCTATGTCAAGACGATGAGGGTTCTGTCATCTTCATTATAAGAATAATTGTGCATAATGAAATTATGTGATTTGTTGATAATTGCAGGTACTTGGACTTCTCTGGTAAACAAAGTAAGTTGCTTTCCCCTTTCCTTAGTTGAGTACTTTTTTTATGCCTCCCTGATTTTTGTATTCTATGTGAAATGCTTATAGACCAAGGAGGATCTGCAAAGATGGATATAAAACAAAAAACATCATTAATTGTCATTAATTTTTAATTGTCATTAAAAATTCATCTTAGTTAAATCTGAAAGTTTGGCAAGTTCTGGGTTAAATGACTATTAGTGTCTTGGTTCTTGTACAAGAAATTGTAATCCTATTTGGCCATATTGTTATGATTAGATCTTCTACAATACATGCGGTGCATGAATTCAAGAGCAATTCCTTAAGTTCTATTCTATTCTAAGATTGAACGTAGGCAATATTTTGGCAGCTAAAATTTCAGAACATACTGGAAGCTTGGATTCGGAACACCTGGGCCCAGGTTCCATCTGACATTTTGTGACTGACCAAGAAGAGCTTTAGCTGCCACAAGGGCATGATTCTTGCCGCTGCAACAGCTACCTTTCATCTGTTTGGGGCTTTCACCTATCACGTACCAGGACCATGATAATATGATGGTATGTGCATTGCTTTCATACAGTGCAGCATATGCTTATTGTCCATTTTGATTGTTACATCTTTGTCTGAATGCTGATATCATGGTTGCCAGCTCGATTAAATACTGCAAAGTGAGTTCTTTATATTTTTTCTACCCATTTGTCATTGTATCTGAAAACCTTACGTTGAACAAGTGGCATCATATGTTTAGATGAAATATTCATTTTTGCAATATGATATTGCAGACTAGATCGTGGGCAATGTATTTTTCTTTTGATATATTGGCATTTGGCCATTTTCAACTGAAGATTGTGCTAGCCCTATCCGTCTATAATGCACATCTATATTAACCTATGATATTATGCACACGTTGCACCAATTACATACATGTACATATGCACAAAAAAAGAAAAAAAAAGGAAAAAGGGAAGAGAATTATCTAATTTAGTTGCAGGTGCATGTGCATCTCATCACCCACAACTTTACAAATGTACACACCCATATATACACATGAACAATCAACATACAACACCTACCAACTAATATGATCCTTATTTGCACGAGCTTCTATTTGTAATATCTTTTGCCATGTAGTTTGTACATCAATTAATTTAATTGCTACATTCTATCTGAAGGGCGGGCATTCGCCATGTTTGCACATTTAAGCAAAGAATCTAAAGCCCAAGTTAGAAGAGGGCAACAAGAGGTTCCTTAAAAAGTTGGTGGTGGCTTGCATTTTATCTGAATCTTAAATCGTGTGATGCTGAACTATCTACAAAAATTGGTAGTATCTTTATTTGTTTTTGTGTTGTGGGTATGTATTGATGAGGCATATAGGTTTGTCTTGCTTTGGAACTGTTCGGTGTTCCATGTGCCTTTGCTTTGTAAGCCATGTTTCTTTCTTTCTAATCAATTGCTTGGTTCAACCATCTGCAGTTTCAAGAGGTCCCTTTTGTCTAACTGAAATATATTAGCTCCAATTGATCATTTTGAGCTATTAAACGCATCGAGAATATATGAATATTCTAGCAATGAGTCCTCTTGGGTGAATTATATTGAGTCTATTCATCATAGAATGAACAATGGAGCATAAGCTTCTTGTTCAAAGGACATTTGCTTTTTCATCTCCATAACTTTTGTTAAAATGGAATTCTACAATTCCATTTTGGAAGGGCTTACGTAGGCTTTCAAATAAATGTCAATCAAATTTCATGTCTGAAAATGTATTTCTGGATAGCAGGTCAGTTAATTGTCTTGAGAAAGCTCTGTGTTGATATTCCAATAAGGGTGCACCCACTGCCACCATTTAGGCATTGCAAAGTTATGATTTTCAATATGGCATTTCCTATATATTGCTTTTACTTTTTTTTGCTAGGGCAGAAGCTTTGGTTACAAACTTTCTTTTCTTTTTCTTTTTTTTTTTTTTTTGAAGGCACGTTTTTTTATATTATATATAAGTAAAAAGGTACATGGCTTAAAGCCTTATTGAAGGCTCCACAATGGGCCAGATAGGAATTATTAAATCACAACGGATCCCTCAATGGATCAAATTGGTTACAAACTTTCATGCTTGCAAATGAGCTTGAATGATGGCTTGTGTAGCATATAGGTAGGTTCAGGGATCAACAAGGCATCTTTATAATTGGACTAAGATGGAGAAGTGGACAAGATAAGACATTAAAGTCATCCGACATGCTTAAGCCCTTGCACAATAGATGCCCACATATACTTGACTTTTTGGAATATCAAATGCTAATGCAACTAACTTTTTTAATCAGAGTTATGCCAAGACTATTATGCTTCCTATTCGGGTGCAGATTGCACTTTTATTCACCCTAGAAAAAGTTCTTTCTTTCATGATACAGTCTATAGCTAAAATAAATTGTATTTTTTTTTTTTTTGTGATTACTCATTTGTCCTAGCAATTGAAAAGTGCTCATCTTCTTTATTCTTGCAAAGCAAACCATTCAAAATTTGCAACGGTACTCATTTGTCCTAGCAATTGAAAAGTGCTCATCTTCTTTATTCTTGCAAAGCAAACCGTTCAAAATTTGCATCGGTTGCCTAGCTTTTCGGCCAGATTTGTCCCGGTTGATTCTAACAGTCCACACAATTAACAGGCCATCCACACAATTAGCAGGTTGTTATCTTCATTTCTGAGCCCACCTGGTTTGGGCCATTGTTCATACGTGGCCATGAAATGATACATGTTTATTAGCGTGATAGCGCTTCATTTTCGTTCCAGTTTTTCAAGAAACATAATTGCAGACCTCTCGAGTTGGGCTTGCATGTAATTCCGTTTGAAAATTCCTATGAGGCTAGAAGCGACCTGTGGCCCGCTATATACCAACTCCAGCAATGCTGAATCTTTACAAGGATTTTGGGTGCGAGTATGATTGTGGTAAATACCAAGGATATAATTGTTGTGAGTTCCTATTGACATATGGGGTATAAGCATGTTGGGTGCGAGTATGATTGATAGCTGAGCCCCGCCACGAACAAGCAAGGACGAACACTCATCATTTACGGCATGGACTACAAGGGTCTGAAGAGACGTAGAAGTGTCTTCATAGATTATATAATTCTCTGGAGTATGATTGAGCTAAAAAGCAAGGACATAATTGCTTGAATAATATATTGACAAACTTAGAAACAATTATACTTTTGGAGAACTTAATGCCACAATGCCAAGGTATAGCTTCAAGGGTTTGTAATAGAGCAGAGCCTAACATTTATGCTTGAACTATATTTGCTTTTGATGCCAAATTAAATTAAAATTCAATTAATGACATTTATCATATATGCCCAACGTGATCAAGTTTTTTTTTTTTTTTTTTATAATTAATTTTTGGATTTAATCCCAGCAACGCTGGCCCTTTTTCTAGTACTATATGATGGCTAGGATAATATGGTCCTATGCGTGATATGAGAGTATGGGCTTTGGAAGATGCATATATTGTGCGTAAGGGGGGTGAAGGGACGTTAACGCAAGAAAGAGTTTTTGCTCTGTTGTGATTTTGACGGAAGTAGTAGAGCTATGGCGGGTGTTCAAAGAATGGCTCTGCAGGCCTCCTCTGGAACAGATAATTCTGCAGCAGATTGTTGTCAAAAGATGATCTTCCTGTGACTTGCATCATGCTCAAACCTGGAAAATCACCCACTATCTAGTTTGAGGAAACATCACTTGAGAGTTCTATACTGCCATTGTTTTAGTCTTCCCTAGATTGATCAAACCTCCATTCATGGAGTTATCCGCAATGTGTCTCCACTGGTTGCATGGTTGAAGCTTATCCCATTTTATCAGTTACCACATTTATGCTAGCAGCTTATGTTTAACAAGGGATTTAAAGTGTGCCTTCAACTCTTTGAAGATGTGCAATTGAGAAACATGGATTCATGGAATGCCATGCTTTTACTACAAGGACAGATGCATACCTTGTTGAGCAAACTTGCTATTTTTTAGATCCAGAAGTGTGGTATTAAGTTGCTAGACAAGTGAATTGAAAGGAATTCAACTAGAAAAATGTGGGGCATCATAGAAGATCCCATCTTCATTGGGTAGGCACGGTAGTTTGCTCTTATTCTATATTGTTGACTGCAGTATTCATGAGTTGCTAGAATTTGGTGTAGCGACTGCATTGTGTAAAAACTATAATATATACCACTCAGAGGCCTTAAAATGGATCCCATGAACTTGGGGAATTCATGCCATCTTTCTAGTTTGTTGCCTCTACAATTTATTTGAGTTAAATCTTCCAAGGAATAGCAGGCCTTGAGCAACCATGTATACACCTACTTTCTCTGCAGAATGTGTCTCATATGGCCCAAACACATACATTGTCAATTCAAGAAGTTGAGGAGGAACATTTCTATATGTATTTGATCAATGTTTGCATGCTTTTCTTTATTTACAGAAACGACCAACTTCATTTATATGCTATCTTTATGTTTATTAATCGAGCACTAGGTGATGCATGCTATATGGAAGGTGTGCATTGCTCGAAGATCATACAAATCTTGTCGCTTATTTCTATCGTCTTCTATCAATGCATGCAAGGTGAAAATGTGGTCAATGGTGGAGTGTTTAGGACTAAAGCCTGCTTGTGCCAATGCAAACACCTTTGTTTCTTCTGCCATACTGTCAATTGCTTCTAAAGATACCAGCTAATAGTTTTTGCCAATAATGAACTAAATATAATGGTGCAATAATTAGCAGGGTAGTGTGGATCACCCGCCTTATATATATGGACCACTCTGTTCATGATCCGTTGTGAGGGAAAGCCTTCAGATTAGTTAAGCACGCGAACAGTCCATTAACCAATCCATTTTACTAATTCTGCCTGCATGCCATCTAAATCTGCAGCCTTGCCATTTGCAACACCTTGCAAGCCTTTAGTGACGTCTATCTCTATTACAACCAGCACTGGGCCTACCTATGTTGGCACTTTATTACGAATCACGCTAAGATCCTAAAGTTGCATCATGTACTATTCCCACTGCTGGACTCGGAAATGTTTTTAGTAAGTTGCATAGGTTTCTACAACACTCTTCTCCAAAATGTCTTGGAGTGTCATCAAAGAGATAAAACACCTCCACTAATGTTCTGCCATATATCATGTTGTCTTGCCCTTGAAGAAAGTTTTGTTGTGTTTGATTGCCTGTAATCTGAGAGTATGGTCATTTACTAGCCCGAGTTGGCATTTAAGCTCCTTGCACTAATGATCAAACCACCTATTTTGAGGGAAGCCTATTGCGGACGAAGACCTTTTTATTTGTCTTCTCCTAAAACATCAATCTGTGGTACTGAGAAGGACTATAACTTCTAATGGGCTTGGAAGATTTGTCCCAATTCTTCTGCTAGTAGCTTGACATAATCCTCTGCCTGATTGTAATCTAGGCAAAGCCAAAGCATGTAGAAGTTGGCTTGTCAATGGAGCTGCACAGATTGCTAGTCTATCTCCAAAAGGAGAGATTGGTGATCTGAATTCATCTCCTCATTTTTGTTGTCTGCTCCCACCTGCATATACCTGATATGGTGCAGATCTTGCTCATCTACAAGGCGACAACCACATAATCCATGATGATGGATCCTCATCCTCCCTTTCCCCCTTTCCAATTCTCTTGTCGTCAAGTGTAATAGAAGGAGGATGGTCGTTGAGTGAGACCATTGCATATGAGCAAGTCAAAGATTTGCACATCTGGAGTACCTGTCTTCTAGATCTCGTTCCATTGGCAGATGCGCATGGCCATAAGTCCAATGATGTCTGAAGTTTCAATATATCTAGGGACAATTGGTTGAACTTTGTTAGCCGCTCAGTGCCTGTGCGTGCGTTAACAAGTATCACTTGTCCCAACTGTCTGTGTCGCTAAATATCGTCATATAGATTGGCATATGGGTCAAGCCTGTCGACATCCAAGTACCTATGATAGAAGTTTGAATCTGCATGTGGGAAATAACAGGCGGCCCCCCCAAAGCTAGGTTTTCCACACCGGCTCTGTACCCTTACCCACATGTAGCAATTGTGTTTGTCTGCCTTATGTAGGGATACTGACGAGGTATATATATCCCCGTTCCCTGTGCAATCATTCAATAATGAATAATGTTGATAGCCCTGATAGATTTGCCATGTTTCCAGGTTCCATGAGGAAAATAAAGCCCATTTATCAAGCTAATGAAATTAAGGTTGTCTCCTTTTTGCTATAGAAAGCCCCTAGAGTTCCAGGAGATCATATATAAACACAATCCCTATTTGGAGACAATCGGATGTGCAATAGCAACAATAGCACATGGGGAGTTGTATTAGCAACAGTTGCGACACCCATGAGGTTACAGAAGTGGCAGTAGCAATAGCATCACCCCGAGGGGTAGCAGTAGTATCAGCAGCAGCATAGAATATCACAAAAAATGGTTTGTCCCACAAAATATATATAATAAATATATATGGCCGTTTTGTTAAGGTTTGCATATGATTGTGTTGTTGTATTTGTATGAGGGTATTCCAATAATATTTATAGAGCGTATAATGAATTTCTAGTTAGTTATGAACTCCAAACCTATGGTTTTGGCATGCATACAATGCATGCACACAGTGCATGCATACCATGGAATGTTGATCCCCTCTTTTTTTTAACACCTTGCAAACACATGGCTTACTTTCTTTTGCGCCATACAGGTCTTTTCACATGAGAGGCTTACCTTTTCTATAGCGGCAAAAAGCACCTAAGGTTCGCAAAAACTATGTGCAATCTTTGTTCCTTTTTCTCCAACGTAATCAACTCCTCTTTGTTTTGAGGTTCTTAGCATATTTACTTGCTATTGATTTTGTAGTGACAGGTGGTCAATGGTTTTGTAAACATAGGTTCAATTCTATGAAAGTTGCCATATCATTGTTTTATTGTGGTGTTGTGGGACAAAATGTGTCTCCATGGCTCTTTGATCAACATTGATTATAGGTGTTGCCTTTTGTGTTGGCTCTAACTATTTCATGCTATTATAGTGGGTTCAACTCCCATTCTTTGATTTATTGATGCCCCTCTTTTCTTATGATATCATCACAACCATTTTGTAGAACAAATGCTCTCATGCATTTCTATTGATTTAATAGAGGAATAGGAAGCCACAATTAGTGGTGTGGTTTGTTTTATAGCCTTAGTGTTTATCAAACACGTGATCATATGTTCATTATAATTCTTAATATGATTCTATACATCCATTATTATTTTTAATATGATTGACATATAGTATGATTGCACGCCATGTTCTTCTACTAAGTAGTTCCACTGCATCATTTTACTTACAATGGAGTCCAGCTCTTACAAAACAATCCCTAGGACCCGAAGGGACCAATTTGTTTTTTTTTTTATCCCCGCAAGGAGGTTTGTTTAACTTTAGAATGGTGCAAAAAATGTTCTTAAAATGTGAAACTTGATGTTTCTATAACATGAGAAGGTCCTAATGTTGTGTGCTATCATTGACCGAGTAAACTATGGGGTATCCAACCTAAGAGCATGCATGTGGATCTAGCAAAAAAAAATGAAATTGCAAAAATAATGAAAACAATTCTAACGAGACTCCATCAATAATGACTCTAGGGAAAATTGGCTCTACTTAACACAATAAATGGAGCTCAGATCATCTAACGAAATTATCTTACTCCATAACTTAACAAGTGGTGAACCTCAATGGCCACAAGTTGTGTGTGGCATCATCCCCCCCTTTTTTCTCGTGCAACAGACCATACATATGTGGCCAATATATTCATGTATTTTGCTTAGGGGTCATGATAAAAGGAATTTGGTAAATGGACTAAAAATGTTGCTCCATGACTGATTCAAAAATTATTGCAAATACTCATGTCATATATTCTGCATATACTCCATGTTGCAGTGAAAACATTGTTCAATTAGTGGACCTTCAAATATCGTAGCTGATCTATTTGCACTAGATTCAATATAGATGTGACGTTCCCCTAGAATATACGGTATAAATATGTATGTAGTCCTATGCCACATCACCATACAAATCAACATTAGTAGAGTTATAGGCAGTTAATGTGGGGATTATTTATATGACTTAGTCAATCTTAGGTATGAATCCATGTCCACATGACTTCACTCTATAGGTGACCCGCCACATGGATGCACCCTATTGGAACCAAGTGGTTCATGTGCATAAAAGGCCAAACCCTAACCCTAAGCTTTTGATCCCAGATCGCACTCGCAGCTTCGATTCAATGATCGTCTTCGACAACATAGCTTGCAGCAGCGGCCCCAAGAGCGCACGTGCATCAGAGGAAGGGGTATCTACTTCCAACTGCTTGCAAGTGATGGAGACCTCGAGTGCATGTGGCAATTCTTCAGGAGCAGGCATTTCGACTAGATTCCAGATGAGTTGCATTTTGCACCTTTAGTAGAGCCATTCTAGAACCCACAATCCTGTTTATGAACCCTAATTGTAAGTTAGATGCATGTGATTAGGGTTAGTTGTTATTCTTGTTATTTATCATGTTATGTTGATATGATGTTGTTTGATCTCATGTTTGCATCTCTTGTGTATTGGAAAGGGGGGTAGAGATCTAGTAGCCATTATTTAGATGATGATTTTAGTTTAGATCCCTTAGTTCCTACTATATGTGGCCTATGCATAGAGCCCACCTGACTACGGAGGCTATGGAGTGACTGAGCACCACACAGGATCAGTGGCAAAGTGGAGGGAGGATCCTGCTGAGCGCGACTACTAGTTTCTTGTCATAGCTTAGTAGCTTCCTTATTCAATCTCTCTTGTTCTATGGTAGCAGCTACCATCTGATCTGAAGTGACAAATAACCTACCTTGAAGTGCATCAGGCAGTTTAGATTGCTTAGCTTTTGGCAACCCATCTGCAACAACATTTTGCACACCTGCAATAACATTTTGCACGTGTGCAAGGGTAGCATTAGGAACAAGAACTCTTCTGATCAGTTCCACATTAAGAGTAGCATTTGGAATATCCACAACATGTTCTTGTGGAGGCATATCCACAGTTCCTACTAAAGTCGTATTTAATTAAAGTGGGACTCATTCCATTCCCACTTTTTTTCGGAACCCTGTTATTTTACACAGAAAGGAGCAACCCGACCTGAAAACTGTCCTTAATTCGAAATTTTATCTGAAACTGTGCATCCAAGCTTTCTCCCAGTTTTCTTGGATATCGAGTCGAGTCCCTGTTTTGGGGCTTATTTGTCATTCAAAATAAGAGTTATTCGCGTGAGGGTGAATTCCTTTACCAAGACTTTTTGGCTCTATTTTCTTAGGTGGGTAGACAAGAGATCATAAATTCCAACAAAAATTAAGCAAATTGTTTACTTAATCACCAAAAAATACTAGTTTTGAGATGCCTTATATTTATAAATGGGCTCATTACAATATACATTACAATTGGGTGAAGAGACCATAGTGGTCGATTATCACAATGAAAACACCCTCTTCACACATGAACCAACCCATACAAAAATCTTGAGGTGGGAGCTGGGCCCAAGTCACGGAGCAACTTACGCATTTATAGAAATTTGTATGAGGAGTTCCTTCATAGGCCACGTGCTTGTATGTCCAACCGATGTCACCACCCTCTTCTTCAAGATCTTTCTTCAATGAACCGGTCTTTTCATTGCTCCCAAGCATGTACTATCCGGTCGAGATAAGGACGCAAAGACAAAAATCAAGTTAGTCAAGTGATGCTACATGCTAAAAAAAAAAAAATAAAAAAAAAACGTTCTTAGGGCCATTTTGGAAAATCTCTAGGGAAAAGAGCCTTTCTCGACTCGCGAAGTCGAGAAAGGCGACCAAAGCGAAAAACACAAGTTTTAGGGATCATGGGGCCTTTCTTTTTCTCGGAGTCGAAAGAAAGGAGGCTCAAAAAGCATATTTTTTAGGGGTCATAGGGCCTTTCTCGACTCGCGAGTCGAGAAAGGAGGCTCAAAGCGAAAAACGCAGTTTTTAGGGGTCATAGGGCCTTTCTCGACTCGCGAGTCGAGAAAGGAGGCTCAAAGCGAAAAACGCAGGTTTTAGGGGTCAGAAGGCCTTTCTCGACTCGCGAGTCGAGAAAGACAGCTCAAAGCGAAAAAATGCACGTGTTTTAGGGGTTTGAGGGCCTTTCTCGACTCATGAGTCGAAAAGGCGACAAAAAGCGAAAAAACTCAGGTTTTAGGGGTGCTAATACTAATGTGTGCTAGTATAAAAACAATTGTTACATACTAATGTGTGCTAAATACTAATGTGCTGTGAGAAAAACAATAAACTATATCATACTAATTTAAAATTTAAAAAAGAGGGGGAAGGGGGGGGGGGATTTTGTACATACCTTTGAAAAAAAAGAGATTTAGGACAATGTCCTAAATGGTTATTAACTAGCCAAGGGGGCGTCACCTTGTGGAACCTATCAAAACCACGTGCATCAATGGGAGGGGGCAATTTTTTACCCTTTTTCGTATGTATACTAGGGGTCATAGGGGTTTTGGAATGTTCTTCTAGTTATAAAACCATATGGAAAGGGGTCAAATTTGCCTATCAGAAACACGTATACTAGGGGTTTTCCGGCTACTCTACGCACGCAGGTGGCATATCCCTTATAAAGAAGGTGGATCCCCCAGGTAACTAGCACACCTTAATTAGCACACATTAGTACTTTATACTACAATTTCATAATGCACGCATTAGCATACTAGCACAAGGTCCATACAAAGCAATATATAGTTATATAGTATAGTATAGCATACTAGCACATGGTCCATGCAAAGCAATATATAGTATAGCCATGCATCATTTCCTTTGAAATAAAGTGAACTAATTTAAAGTATACTATTATCTTGTATATGCCAACTTTTTATCTTAGACATAAGAATTATATGCCTAGCACCTCTAAGGTCAACATAAGGTGTAAAATATGATTATACAAGCACACAACCATGCTTGGCAATTTTCCCACAAAAATTCAAATATTTATATGGGCGACACTAATAAAATTATAGCCCAATTAATGGTATCCTAGAAATTTAAAATTTGGTACGTACCCGAAGATTTTTTTTGGTAACCTTAGAAAAATAACCGTATATATCTCAAGATCCATATTTTTTTTTTTTACACACTATTATTCCGCCATTTTTTTCTCTCAATATTTGGCTTTTTTTTTTTTCTCCCACCTCTTAAGTTCGAAATTTGAAATTGAAAAGGGGGGACATTTTCGAAATTTGAAATTGAAAAGGGGAATTTTCAGAAATTTGAAATTGAAAAGGGGGGAGATTTAGAGCATGCACCTTTTAGAAGAAGAAATTTGGTACACTTAATGAAATCGTGGTGGCTATGGCGAACTCTCAAGATCCCGGCGCTATGGCATGGGCGGAGATGTGCTATCCAATAACCATTTCCTTTCATCCATTGCGTTGCATAAGATGCATGGTTGCACCCCGCCCTTGCTGATCCGCCCTCTCTGACCTTCATTTCGCCCCAATCTTATTTGCTTCCGGCATTCTTCTCTGTTATAAGAGAGCGGATGACAAGCTCTGCCGGTGAGTGCAGAAAGAGCGACAAAATCAAACATCCGACGGATCATCTCCGACGGATTCATGCTCAAGAATGTAAATGCTCCGTTATTTTTTGAGGGATTGGATCGGCCCTTGCATGTGCAGCAAATTTTCAAATCTGCTCTGCTAAATTTGCCCAGTCTCTGCTCCTTCTACTGCATTTCCTTGTGCGGATCTGCAGTTACCTGCATCCTTTATCATAAGCTGACGGAATGCCTTTGGGAAAAAAAAAACAAAGCTCAAAAAGCACTTTAGAAACGAAAGATTCTACCAGAAGCTTCATGGTTTTTCCTTCCACAATTTGGGAAAATAATGCACAATGGCATCAGAATGGGGCGAAATTGTGCTTCTGCAATAGCTAGTTTCTGGGAAATTTTTGAAGCACCGTGGACCCTGCTGCACTGTTATGCTATGCCGTGTTTACCATTTCTGGCATGAGAAATTGAAGTCTGATTGTCGATTACCTTTCCTTAGCATTGCAGAGTAGTTGAACTACGATCTTGCATAAATAGCGGATAGATAAACAGCGGATAGGAGCTAAAATTCGGCTTATGAGAAAGCACAGAAACAAAAACTGATAGACTTTGCATTCAAATCCGGCATAATGCTCCTCAAATCTTATGAATCTTACGAAAAAATCATTGTAGGAATGATTGTATGTGGCTTGAGCTCTGTACCGTGAATGCCAGGCTTCCCTCGAGCTCTGTTTTGCCAAAATTACAAAACATTCTGAAGGGGAAAAAACGCCGGAGCTAGCAAAGCCAAATGGAAGCGGAGCGCCATTGTGTGCTTGTCACCACGAAACGCAGAAGAAACACAGAAAGTTGGGCAATGCAGGATTAACAGAGCACGGATCTAAATATATGCATCAACGGCCAGCCCTTGGACTTGCTCCTCCTGGTGTAAAAGGGGGACCTCATGGCGAAGCTTTTGACTTCGATGGCTTGCCCGACACCACTTATGGTCTCATCACCGACCATGCATTGCATAGGCCGGCCTAAAGCCTGCTTCTACTGTATGCCCGCCATCCCGACTCACTAGTCGAGAAAAGAAAGGTTTATATTTTTTTTATTTAATTAATTAAAATATTTTATATTTTTAATTATATTTTAATATTAATCTTTTTTAATCTTAAGGGGATACATTCCCCTTTAGTTGTTCCCCACTCTCCCCCTTCCCCTCCTTCTCCTCTTCCCCCTCCTCTTGCCCCCTTGCCCCTCCCTCTCCTCTTTTTTAACCATTATTTTGGAAAGGTTGGGGGGAGACCCTTGCCCCCCTTTGCCCCAACCTCTCCTCTTTTGCCCCTTTTTGCTCTTCTCTACCCTCCCTCCTCCTCCTCTCCCTTCTCTCCCCCCCTCCCCTTCTCTCCTCTCCCCTCCTCTTCTTCCAACTTAGCGCCTTCCCCTCTTCTTCCAACTTAGCCCCTTCCCCTCTTCAACCTGTGGCCCCTCCCTCCTTCTCCTCCTACCCTTCTCCTTATCAAGGTGTGCCCCATCTCCCTCCCCCTGAGATTCGAGAAAAATTCCCAAAATTCCCAAAATTCGAGATTTGTCCCACTTTAATTAAATACGACTTTGTAGCATTTAAGCCATCATGAACCATCATATTTTTAGCCAAATTTTGCAGAAATTGATCATGACATCATTATTGTTATCAAGATCTTCTAATTCATCTTCAGAGTCAGCCACAACTACAATATCAGTATAAAGGTCAGGAAGTACAACCTTTTCATTGAAAGACCATATCCCTATTTTTGCAAAATCTCCAACAATATTAGACATTGTCAAAGATTCCACAATTGCACTAGATATGAGGGCAACCAAATCCTCTTTTGATGGGTCAACAACCTTATCCTTATGCATGTATTTACCTTGAATGTTGTTTTAAACGGGTTGAAGAGTATATGTTCCAGGACCAGGCATTTGATTGCCATGTCTACGAGGACTCTCTGGAGACCCATGTCTGCTTTTAGGATGTATAATCCTGGTCCAAGTGTATGTCCCTTTGCTTTTTTATTGAACCTCCCTATAGTGGTAATCATGCAATGAGGAAGTTCTTGTCTAGAAGAAGTTCTCTTTTGTAGTCTCTTGCTGAGGAAGTTCTCTTTTGTAGTCTTTTTGTTAGCACGTATGCTATCAAACATTTAGCAAATGTTTTACAAAGGTAAGCATCATACATAAGATGGTCAGCTCAGCTTGTTCTTTTCAATTTATAAAGATGCCAATTGTTTAGTTCTGGCCATCCAATTGCTTCTCTTCTAAGCATCCAATTGTTTAATCCTCAGATCAAGCATGTTGGTGGTCGATGTCATGGAACTTCTAATGCGTGGATTACTGCAAGGGATTGTGCGGCATATGACGTTGAGGGTCCAGATCCAAATCTTGGTGAACAAGTCAGCAGGGTAATGGATTATAGCATCTGATTGATTGAGTGTTGCATTGTTATCTGCATAGGTCTCGTCGTCAAATGTAGTCCGTGTTCCTGTGTTGACAAATGTAGTCTGTAGGCATCCCAAATGTAGTCTGTGTTCCCATGTTGACAAATGTGGCACCATCACTTCTATATCGATAAATGCATATGTAGAGGCATATGTAGATGCATTTATATAGATGTATACCATTGATATTTAAGGATGTATGTGCAAAGTTGAAAGGATCAAGGTTGATTTCAATGTTCTAAACTTGGCCTTGTTGCAATGCATTATCCATATCTTTTTCCTCCATAGTGGGCATGCTTGTGATGGTCTTTCTTCCAATAAGAGAGGAGTTCCACTTAGTAAATCTCACTTCAAGTGCCCCTGATTTATCCCATTAGCATCAATGACACATGTTGCATTTTGGAGGAACTTAAAAGGAGTTCGTTAAATGACATATGTAATGAACGTGATGGTAGAAGAACTATTCAACTTGGCTTTAAGTTTCAACATTTCAAACTGTTGTGCCAGAGACCTGTCTATAATCTAAATTGTCATTGCCAGTGTTTGTTACTGCATTCACACTACTTCATTTAGGTACAAATTGTTGCTGAAACTAGATTAGATAACGTCTACAAAACATATAGATGTGGGGCACAATTTTTTTTTTTTTTTTTTTTTTTTTTTTTTTGAAAGAAAGAAAATTTTATATTCATAAGATTGGAAATATTATAACAAATAATGATCCCTCGTGGATCAAATAAAAATTAAGTACAAAAATCCCACATGGATCAGATGCCATAACTGAAGCTTCCGTACTTATAGGTCTCTCTCAACCTCTTCTTCTACCTAGTTTGTACTACAGGATCCAAATCAGCATCTTCCAAACTAGGGAGAATACTACAGGAGTCAAGTACATATTTTTGAAAAGCTGCAGATATACCTTGAATGCTCAAAATCCTCTTGCAAGAATAGCGAAGATGAGAAAAGAAACAGAAGTAACATGAGAAATCTGCCACATTTCTCAAAGAAGCTGCCAATGCCCCTAGATTTTGATCAGAACTGCAAATTAGTTAGCCAGAATATGAACCCAAATGAGATGCTGCATTGTTGGGAAGTGAAACAATCAACCTGAGGCTGGCTAGACACATAAGCCCAGCCACCAGACTTCCCCTCAAAAGTATGGCTTATGATATGAAGGCGTCATCCTGTCCACAACATATCCCTAGCTCGGCAATCACAATTGAGTCCATTTCTTTTAACGGATCTGTAGAATGGATCAAACTACTCTGTTCTTTTCAAGAAAAACAACTCTAGACCTTTCTACTAGCAAGAAAGAGCAAAAGGAATAGAAGGAAATCAAACTGCTGTTTTCAAAAACCTGGAATAAGATGAGACTGCAAGTAACCAAATAACTAGAAATATTCTTTCCTCAAGGGCTAAACATGATTTCGCTCCACCTTATAGACACATATATCCTTTCGGTGCGTTCCTATCAGTTGAAAATAGGCAGTCTCTGCAACTTTTCAGGCCGGCTCAATCGCAAAGATCCAAGATATGGCCTATTCCACTGGCTGAAAGTCTTTGGATAGCAGAAAAATCACAAAAATCTGCCAAGATCCTCCATACTTGCAAGCAAAAAGATCCACGTTAGTGGATTACCTGTAAGCCTTTGAGAGAACCGCCCTGAAAAAGACTTCAAGAAGAAGAGGAACCAGCAGCCTTGATTTGTGCAGATCCTTTAAATTGGCAGAAAGAGTCTCCAACTAGCCCTATGGATTTCGATTTCCCTCAAGCTGCAGGGGTAAGTGGCAGCTTTAAAATCTAACATGGATTTCATGCTTGCACTGCCAAAAAGCTGTACATGCAAAATGCCAATATTTTACAAACATAATGATGAACATTTCATTTGCTTTGTTCCTCAAGCTTTTACTCTTGTAACTGGCTGGTGTTAATGCGTATTGAAGGTCCCATTGTGTAGCAAACATGGCAACTTCTCCAATAAACCTCCTTTGCACTTGATAGTTTGTTGGTATCCACCGAATTCTGGCATTCAAAAAAAATACAGCTATGTTGAAACGATGCTCAAACATTCACATTAGACCTTCAAGGAAATGATGCTTCGATAAATTCATACCACAGCAGCCAAGAGATTTGCAAATCGGTCCTCCTCCGAGAATGTTGTCTTACCAAATGGCACATGGATAATTCCAGTCATATTTGCCCAGTATTTCAGAACATGATTCTTTACCTTGTGGATTTCAGAAACTGTAAAGCTTGAATTTGCCTGGTTCAAAAAAAGCTATGACAATAGGTTTAGTGGTGGAGAAATGGACAATTTTTTTAAGAAATGTTTAGAGGAACTTGGAAGGAAGGAAGGAAGTATATTTTAACGTCCACGGAGACCAACTGGCCTATGAGACGGTTTTACAATATAGCGAAAAGTTTCCAAACACAAAATAAAACCACAGAAACCCTGTACAATGTGTCTCTACCACTGGGATGAAAAAACCCCCCGTGTGGGAGGAAAAACCCTTGTAGTAGGTGTTGAGAGGCCCTATTTGGGCGCTCAAATTCCCATTAGGTCGGATTTGGGGTCTCAAAATGGCCCTTAACTTTAATTTCTAATATCCACGTCATAGTAATGAAAGAGAGGAATTCAAAATGAAAAACAGTATTACGTGGCACTTTTGCAATAAATAGTACTGTAATAATTGCACTTTTTAACTCAAATGCATTGTTTTTTGGCTATAACTTGTGATTGTGATGTCCAAATTGCACGCCGTTTGTTGCGTTGGATAGCCCATGGCGATATCTTTCCAATGAGTATAGCCTTGATATGCTTTTGATAAAAGGAAAGACTAAAAAAATGCAAAAAACCAGGTTTTTTCTCATTTTTTTAACTTTTGCTCATCTAAATTAGATTAAAATATATTCAACCCATATACTGTTGGATAGATCTTTTGATTCCGCATCCAATAAAACAAAAATCTTGCGATTTGAAGCTATAAATCAAAAGTTATGGCCCAAAAACTAATTGATGAAGTTACTTTTTGAGTATTTATTGCGATTAAAGAGAAGGAAAGTACAATAAATAAGCAAAAGAAAATATGACATGGAATTTTTCTTTCGAGGCACATTTTGAGACCCCAAATCTGCCCTAATGTTATTGCAGCTATAGCTCTTCGTTTCTTGGAACTATTGGTGTGATGGCTTTGAATAATTCGGCATCATGATTTTGCATCCAGGGTTCTCTCACTAATGATGGTTATGTTCAAGCTTATGCGAGAGGATTTGGTGTGGGTGGTGGGCAACAGTTTCAAGATCCCCTTATTGAAGAACTTGTAAGAATCTTTTTTTTATTTTAGGGATGATTTTTAGGATTTGATTTTAGAATATAAGGGTTTTGGTCTGATTTTTAGGACTGGTTTTTGTCTAATTTTTGGAATTAGTTTTGGATGATTTTTAAGACTGATTTTGGTCTAATTTAGGAAATAAGTAATACCTCTACACCATCTTCCAAACGAAAGAGGTCAAGAAATTGGTATCTTGAAGAGATCAAATTTCTTATCGAACTTAAAAATGAGGAATGGATGATGTTACAGGCATCATCAGCGCGTGACAAGATGGAATCTGCCATTATTAGATGGAAAAAGATTGCTAATAGAATGATAGAAAATGGTTATACTGATAGGAACGCAAATGAATGTCGTGCTAAATACGAAAATTTGATTGGTGAGTACAACAATCCATGATTTTAGCAAGAGGACAGGGATGCCAGAATACTTTTCTTTGTCAAGGAGTGAAAAGAAAAACTTTAATCTCCCTATTCTTGATGAGGCCATTTATAATATGTTTGATTCTTTTCAATCAAGTCGGCTTAACATAATGCACACTGCTAACACTAGTAGAGGTACTAGTGAGGGGGATCACCATCCCCATGGTATTGGTGAAGAAGTCTCGTCTGAAAAACGTAGAGTGAGTAATACTAGCTCTTTTTCCAGGACGATGGCAAAAAATAATAAGGAAATGATAGAAATGATGGAAAGCCACTTTGTAAAACCATTAGAAGTGGAAAAAGAGAAGCTTGAGCTACAACGTACTCTAGTGGGAGCGATTGTGGGAGGGGGGGAGGGGGGTTCGAAAAAATGGGCAGCTACTTTTCAACCAAAGAAACATCATTTCGCCCACCAAATTCAGGTTTGTCTCTTCGTTTATCGTCTAATGCGTATATGAGAATTTTACGATTTTAACACGAAGTTGTTTTTGCAGGTTGAATTGTCCACTATGGAATGGCCACTGGAGGAGAGAGATTTGATTGGAAATCTGCAATTTCTCTTGTAAAATCTGAAATGTGAAACTATTGTTAAAACTTTGAAATTTTGAAAACTCTTTCATGTTAATTGGGCTTCAAAATTTAAAACTATATGAACGAGCTTTTATGATTTTCGCATTATATAGCATTCAATGATAAGCTTCGAATGAGTTTTTATGATTGTTGAATGAGCTTTTATGATATGAATGAGCTTGTTGAATATTGTATTATGGACCATCCAATGATAAGCTTCCACTAACAAACTGATTAATTGTGCAGTGTTTTAATGACATGGAAGATGATCAACAAGCGCATGATATCATGATGGTTATGGGCTCATATGTTAATTTGTTCATGACACAAGAAGAGGACAATTGCTTGAAGCGTTTAATAGATGATGAGATGAATGTCCTGAGAACACATGGCCATGTGGAGATTTCTTGTGAGGATGCTTCTACTGAAGGTAGATGGTGGGTGGAACCGAGAAACTTTATATGGTTTGACCGATTCTTGATGTCTTACTATGATGATCGTAAATGGAAAAAAAGGTTTAGAATGAAGAAATCTACGTTCATGTCTCTTTGCAGTAGTCTCCAGGATGAGGTTGATAGAAAAGCCGTTCCCGTGAATGTACGTGTAGCTTGTTGTCTTTACAAGCTTTCAAAGGTTTTGATTACCTGGCATTATCTGAAAAATTTGGTATTGGCGAGAGCACGAATTGTAATGGAAGTATGCAAAGCCATTGTGAAAGTGTTTGGACATAAAATAGTATTTCCAACAGGTGACCAATTATTAAAAGTGATAGCTGGGTCTCAACAAGTTTCAAAGCTTATAAATGCAGGCATTTCAATCATAATTCATTTCCAGTTCAAGTTACATATATTTTGCTTGATTGAATGACAATAAAAACTAATTGTGTATAAACCTTTTCAGCTGGTGCCATAGATTGCATGCACTTCAAAATAATGCAACCATGTGGTCCTGCTGGATTGGATTATTATAATAGGAAATGTAGATTTAGCATTATCATGCAGACTATTGTTGATAAAAAAGAAGGTGCTTTGATATATTTTGTGGGTACCCGGGATCAGTGCATGATGTACGAGTGTTAAGAAATTCAGGGATAGCAAGGAGGATCCAAGAACGTCAAATCTTGCAAAGTCCTATCATGAGCATCAACCATAGAAAATTGAGACTCTATTTCTTAGGAGACAAAGGCTACCATTGCTCCCCTTGGTTGATCACACCATATGAAGGGAATGTTCAACTTTTATCATATGCAGGTATTGATTAATAGTTTATGTTTGTTTAATTTCAATTGATGTTCTAAATAAAATTTGTTTTGAAATGTAGAGAACATCTTCAATAAGAAGCTGGCGTAGGGAAGGTTATATGT
Source organism: Isoetes taiwanensis (assembly GCA_021234155.1). Lineage (NCBI taxonomy): Eukaryota > Viridiplantae > Streptophyta > Lycopodiopsida > Isoetales > Isoetaceae > Isoetes > Isoetes taiwanensis. The sequence continues at coordinate 3,694,461 of JAJEKV010000019.1, read as the reverse complement.
GGAGCAAGCATTTGGGCTACTAAAGTGCAAGTTCCGATGTCTCGATACGAAACTTAAGATGAAGGCGGAGAATATTCCAATTCTTGCTCATGCATGTTGTATTCTCCATAATTTGCTTATTGATATTGGTGAGGCAGATATCGAGGAAGAATTGGAGCAAATAAGGCAGTGGCGAATAAGACGAGGAGAAGAAGAAGAGATAGAGGAGAGTGAGACAAATGAAGCAGAAGGACCACGTGCGAACACTGATCTAGACCCATATGAATTGGGTGCGGAGATCCGCCGCGTATTAACTGAATATATAGTCTTCACTTGACAATTGCCTCTTCTTTGATAAGCTTTGAATAACAAGGTGACTAGAATAACAAGCTTTGAATAACGATGGTAAGCTTTGAATCCAATGATAAGCTTTGAATAACAAGTTGATTATGTAGTGTTTTAATGACATGGAAGATGATCAACAAGTGCATGATATCATGATGGTTATGAGTTCGTATGTTGATTTGTTCATGGCACATTTGTTTAATAGAAGTTAAACAAAAACAAAACTTAACGGAGGTATGTGCGAAGGTATTGCCATTAGCATTAAGTTAAATAAAAAATAGCCTAATGGACGAATGTGCGAAGCCATTGTCGTAAGCATTAAGTTAGACTAACTTAATAGGTACCTATGCGAAGAAATTGTCGTTAGCATTAAATTAGCACTAACTTAACTAAGGCGGGTTAAGTTAAAAACAAAGAACCTAACTTGTTCTAGTCTGAAAGGATTTAACTAGTTTCTGTTAGGTTAAAGTCTTAACGGAAAGTTAACCTAGTCTTGGTGCGAACATAAGGGTCTCTTATAAGTTTAACTGACAGTAAAAAAAAATTAACTTATTCCTAACTTAACGGCAGGTGCGAAGGTACCCTAGGTGGCAGTAGTTTGAATAATACTAATCAAAATTGTGACCTCCATCTAAGAAATGGAAAAGCATCGACTCTGACGAAAGGGACATGTATGTATTCTCCATTAATGGTTTGATGGGTTGTTTGTTTAGAAACCTTCTACCTTGTTAAGATATTACCAGACATTTTTTGTTCCCCATTGGTAAGGGAACAATATACATGTAAGACTCCAATAGATTAAAAGTACGCTAATATATGCTTCAATTAAGAGATGGGACCAAGCACAACGTAATTCACCTATGTCGAGGAAAGTGGAGTTGTCGTTCTTGGCCATTTAATATATAGATGGGATCCAATCTACCTTTGTTAACTTGCTTATCAACGTGACGATGGATATGCTTTGAAATTCACTTTTCACATGTCGACAGCTTTCCTTGGCCCCATCTTAGGGCCTTCAATCGTCGACGTTAGGTTAAGAAAATTAACTTAACCCCACATTGGCTTCCGCTAAAAATGGGATTATGGGGTTAAAAATTAAAATTTAAGGTAATCCATTTTTCACCTATATTCCGTTCTTCAAATTTTGAGCGGAATCCAGCCTGGGCCATAATTTTTCATTCAAATTTAAGCGGAATGGGACCCCATCCCTTAAGCTGCCATTATCAATTCAATTTTCGAGGAAAGTGGAAGTTGTCGTTCTTGGCCAACTCTTTAATATATAGAAAATGGGAAGTAATATTTAACTTTTTTAACTTTAATTTTAACCTAATCAACGTGACGATGGAAGATTTAACGGCTTTTGTTATGTTAAATTTTAAATTCAAATGTTTGAAACCTTTATGTTATGTTACAACGTGTCCCGACATGTTAGCAATTTAACTTGGCCCCATCCTTATATGGTTAGAAAAGTAGGTCTTTTTGGAACCCAAAATATCAGGTTTAGACTTTTCAAAGTTATATGAAATCAAGTAGAGAGTTCACACTAGAGACAAGCACGCAAAATGTGAAATTATATAAATCATGCACAAGCATTTAGTGTTGGCCTATGACCGTAGGCTACAAAAAAAAAAGTGCAAAAGCTCCATTGTTTCACAATCTATGGGGACGCCATAACAGTATTGAAAATTGATTCGAATTGAAACACAATAGTATTATAATTGAATTCAATTCAATTACAAAATGGCTAAAAATAACTATAACCTAGATTTGGCAATACTTCGGAGAGGTATCCTACGAAATCATAGCAAGAACATCTCATCCGACGGAATCACCCGCCCAAACTGCGCAATAGGTGGGTTACTGCATATTTGAGAGCAAAAACTGAGGTGACACAAAAAATCGATCGAGATATCCATGCTCAAAAGTCTGAGCACAGCTAAGGGGCAGGCGTAATCAATGTGACTGGGCAGTTACTGTGTTGTTTTGGTGATTCCACTGGAAAAGATACCTAGCGAGGGTATGACCAAATCCAATCAGTGTAGATTTTAACCATTTCATTAGGGATAACGTGCTGGAGGAGGCAATTTTGCTGGTGAGCATGTTAGGGCGAGCTAGGTCCGAAGGAGGCGAAATTGCCTCCCCAGGAACATGTTTCCACGTAAAGTCTAGGGGGGAAGAAATTTCATGCCACATGGCATTATATTGACCACAAGTTTTAAGAAAATGATGCCCATCCCTTGTAACATTGCACACAGAAATAGTATAGGTTTTAATCTAGGACTGTAATACAATGAAATTTCCTTTAGAAACTAAGTATAACCTAGGTTGACCATCAGAATCGAGGGTACAGAAAGACAATATGGGACTTTATTTCGGCCTTGGCCGCTTCCTGCGCTGGTGGGTTGGCTTTGAATAAGTAAGTTGCTCCTTGAATAAGCATCAGATTTGCTCCGCAGTTTTTACCTTCTAAAAGCGAGTTTTCCTCCATGTATAATGCCGCTGCGCGGCGCTCTGGCTCTGTTCTTTGGATTCTTGGTCACTTCTTGTTCTGCCATGACTGAAGGTATTATTCTGCCTCTTCTTGCACGAAGTTGTGTAGTTTTTCTTTATATCGGATGATTTATTTATCCTCTTCCATTTGTCTTGTAGCTGAATCCTTGCTTGCCATAAAAAATAAGGTCGGTTCGAATAGCTACAACCTTAATACATGGACTAGTGATTCTGACCCCTGTAATTCAACTTGGTATGGAGTTACATGCTCTAACAACACGGTCACCAAATTGTAACTACTTTTCCCTATCTTATGTCCTTTCTGTGTCTCTGAAATGCATATTAGTTGGTAAATTTTTATGGTAATTGTTTAGAATGCCTGAAATCCGTAATTAGCTGGACAGTTATGTTAAATGCCTAAGATGCAGCATGGAGGAAGACTCGAAGCATTTTCTGTTTTTCTTTCTTGACAAGTGCACAAGGCAGCTTCTAAATTAGAACATCGACTTCAGCAGGTTGCAGTCACTGTATCTTGTCCAGAAATAATGTTGTGTAAAACATGCATGTTTTCTTATCTATTCTACTCCTCAGTCTGTTTATGTTGCAATTTCAAATGCCAATACTAGAAAGTGTTTTTGGCCTGAAACAAAGATATACATGATAGCACATATTAGTGCAAGACTTCGGTATTTCTGAAAATCAGTTCTTTCATGCAGGCTAAAATTTAAGGTGAACCCTAAGATTCAACATGTTGTCTCCTTGGCATATAACTGTTCGAAACTTACGAGAATTTTCCATTATAGTAGTAGATATAGAATGATAAATCTTAATTTTTTCAGAAACCTTACAAAAGCTGGTCTAACTGGAGAAATACCAAGCGAAATAGGGAACCTGGTAAACTTAGAGGTCCTTGACCTCCAAAGCAATAGTTTGACAGGCAGCATACCTTCATCATTTAAGAATTTGGTGAACCTTAAAGCATTGTAAGTAGCCAACCTAGAGGAATTTATGACATTTTGTTGGCCATCTATCACATTGTAACGATGTAGAAGCTTTGGATCAAATGACTTGCTTTTGTTTTTACAGGAACTTTAGTAGGAACATGTTAGGAGGTTCATTCCCAGATGTTCTTTTGGATATGACTAACCTGGTCGATTTGTAAGTGATTGGTGAAGTCTTAGCTTTGTATTGAACTTTTATGCTACTAGTAAATTTATCTTTCATCTTTTATAGAAGGTGTGGTGGATGTAATTTGAAAGGTCAACTACCAACGGGTATTAAAAGGCTTTCTAACCTCAAATATCTGTGAGTCCCCTATGATTATTCCTTTTTAGATAATTAAGCGTGTTCTTTATGTTTGTTTTTCCATTTGAATAGTACTCATGTACTACATAATTGTTGTCGCGGCTACTTTATGGCTTTTAAAGGTGCTTGGTGGCACCAGAGTAATGAGTGTTCCCTTTATGGCTTGCAAAGGTGCTTGATGGCACTAGAGTAATGAGTGTTCCCCTTTACTGGGTATAAAATGGTTCAAGACAACATTTATAGGACATAGAATAACCTTCCATGTATAGCTAGTTACACGTTTTAATATTGACTTACTTATGCTCTCTTATTTTTTTGAGTGCTCTCATGCATTTCAAGCCTTTGGATCTGAGAATATTCCAGAGCATATGCCTCCTAGGCCATCCTACCCTACACTTAAGCATGAGATGGGTTCAAACGCTTAGGTGGCTCTATTTTATAGGGGTTTGACAACCATTGCCAACAATTTCAATACATAATTGACTCTGAAATAGAAATAACTTGCCAAACTTCATGCTATCCCTTAAAAGCTAGGTGCATGCTTCCCTGTTTTTCTGCAACACTACAGTGCCTACATTGATTGTTACAGAATTGAATAGCACTATTGCTTATGACTGTTCCATACCTGGGAAGATGAGGCCACAATGCAAGCACACCACTTGCAAGTAGAATCAACACGCAGGTTGGGGGACATGCTAATTCAAATAAACAAATACCCTCCTTAACACACCGCCTCAAGTTTATAGTGATCCAGAGCGTAGCTCCAAGCAATAAGTTATGAAAATGAACGATCCGGACGATTTTGATAATGGGAACTATTTCCCATGGACATGCTAATAATGCAAATAAACAAATACACCTCCGTATTTCATTTCTTACCTATCCAATCGACATGTTGATGCATTACCTTTGAATAAATAGTTCTATGGTGCAAGAATCAGTAAAGGTTAGCATAAATGAGACATGCATATTTGTCTGCTCATCCATACCACATCATGATTTGCCTTGTTCCTACTCATAGCATCATCACAAATTTCACCCATTTACGTATCTTGGAATTTATGTTCTTATAAAAAAATGAGGAATGATAGACCCAAAACATTCAAACTACTTTTCTATGGCCTCTTTACTCTAGAAACCCAAAGGCTTATTACATGCATCCCACCAGAATAATCTGCTCCAACTCTAATCTGCAAGAGAGTTCTACAAAGAATGCATGGGTTTCTACACTTGCACCAAACACATACTACCACAACAATAACATGCTCCAGATGTTTCCAGCTAATTCTTCCAGTAAATCGGGCTCCTTCCAGCAAATCTGCTTCATTCGCTTCCCTTTTCTATAATCGGCATTTTTGCTCTACCAGATCGGCCTGCCCTTTTCTCTCTGCTTCAGCCACGCTACAACAGACCTACAAAACCTAATCCCAAAAACTAAAAAAGAAATAAGTCGTAAAGATTCCCTAGAGCCTTATTTTCATACACATTTTTCTACGATACACCCCATAAACTATAAACCACTTAAACCTTATATAATAAACATACGGTTTCATCAACCAGCAAACCTTATTGATAGAATTATAACTTAATTTCAATTATGGGCTGCCATTTCCTAATCATGCAACATTTTCTTAAAATCTCATGTTCTCTTGTGCTCTTCAAAATCAATACTACTCAACTTTAACATGTTGTCTTTTTATCTATTTGTTCCACATTAACATGCAACTTGGTTATTGGACACATGCTAATAATTTTTAGTGGCTTTATAGGCATATAAACAATAATAGCTTTAGTGGTGATCTACCTGAAGAACTTTATGCTTTAGAGGAATTGATTCAATTGTAAGCAATTTCACTAGTGCATGATCCACACATAGGCACACTTTGAATCATGTTTTCTTTTCTGTACATCCAGGAACTTGTGGGGAAATCCTTTGGGAACTAATCTATCGGCTCATCTAGGTTTACTAAAGAATCTAAATTGGTTGTAAGTCATTCTATTTTGTATTTTAAATAGCTCATTGTAATATGCATGCCTAACAACTAGTACGTCAACAATTAGAAGAATAATAGAAAAAGTTTCAATACACCATTGGCACTATATGTTACACCGATTGTACATATGAATTATTCTTCTAATCCTCCTCCTCAAATATACATACTTAGAAACAAACCATGCAAGTGACTAGAATAACTGTTGAACATCAATTTTATCATTAAGACTAACATGTCACAATGACCTAAAGATATGTTTCAACTTATATTGATAGAGTATTGGGCTTCCTTAAGCAAGGTATTTTGTCATAGTTGTTGCATATGGCATAGTGACATAAAAGCTTATAAATCTAATCCTTATATAGCTCACAATTTCAGTGGCATTACCATTTCACTAGTTGAAACCCTTGGTTCAGGAGGTCTAATAGAGCATATGTCCTACCAAATTTGAAATTTAATAGGATAGCATAATAGAATTTTGCTTGCTCTAAAGTGGGGGTTTCTCTTGATAGTCCTTTAGAAGTAGTTGTTTAGAATAATCTGTAAGTGAAGAACTCTTCCTAACCATTCTAAAAGGTTTCCAGAAGAAATTTTCTTGCTCTAAATTGGGAGTTTCTCTTCATAGTCATTCAAAAGTAGTTGTTCAAAAGTAGTTGTTTAAAATTTTAGATTAACATGTATGTTATAGAAACAGGATAGTAGATCAATTTTCCATCTCATTTCATTTCAAGCCGCTCCATTCCAAGGTTTCGAGTAGGCATTATTTATTTGCTCTTGTTGCTTTAGGAAGATGCACGATTGCCAATTAAGTGGGACATTGCCAGAGGAATGGGGAATAAATTTGACAAATATAGATACCTTGTGAGCACTATATTAAGCATATTATCATATTTATGTGTTACGAAGAATACATGAAAATTGAATCTCTCTTTATAATGTTATGTGCAGGCATCTAGACAACAATAAATTAACCGGAGAAATTCCTACTTCTTGGTCCAACATGAAAAATCTTTCAGAATTGTACGTTTGATTAGGGCAGCTATAATATACTTTTATTCTGCATATGAAAATAGAAATTTCCATCTTGGATTATGTAGGAACCTCTCGAACAATAGACTTAACGGACAAGTACCTTCCTGGCTAGAGAATGCAACATTACTCAACACGTAAGTATTTGATATATCTTTGGGGTAGTTAGTATTTTGATATATCTTTGGGGCAGCTTATAGTAGTATCAATTATATATTTAAGGTATACTCTACGAGTCTTCTATGTGTCCTAACCCCCTTAAGTTGCATGGTCCCTCAGAGTGGTTTTGATAGGCCTTGACAAATTCACTAAGAAATAATGCGAACAATGGCAGTCTTTTATGACAAGAGTTTTTTTTTACTTAGCAATAATGTTTGTACTTATCTAATAGTGGTTTCCATCGATATAAAAGTTCTAATATATCCCAATATAGAAGTTCGGTCTACTTTTTTTGTCCTGGGTCTATTTTGGTTCGGACACATGTCTATCACCTACAACGCGGAATGGAAATAGGCACGACCATTCTGCCTAATAAATCATCAACCGGTCGAAGTGTTAGGATTAGGTTGAATATTAGGGTTATGTTAGGGCCAGAACACGTCACCGAGTGTTGTAATTCCCTCTCACGCTGGAACAAAAGGCCTATGGCAGAGCAAGTAGCATCTTCGATCTTCACAGAACGGGAAACCTCTGGCCAAAACAAATAGCATCTTCTATCTTCACAGCTTTATTTTGCATATGAAGCTCAGGATCTTCTGAGCATAGTTTAAGATTTGTTTCTTGTTTAGGATCTGAAGCTCTTTGTTGGATCTGAAGCTGCGCTGGCTTTGGAGCTATTGTCGAATTTGAAGCTCTGGTTCATCTGAAACTAACTCGGAAAGGAGCTTTGTTTCATCTGAAGCAAACTCGAGAAAGATCTCTGTTTTGGAAAGGTCGAGATTTAAAGCAAACTCAAACGCATTTTTTTATATTAAAAAAATCCTCTCGAACTTCTATATTGTAGGGAAATGGAGGTTGGTCCTCCATTCCCATTTCTAAGTGATCTGCTCCCAGCCAACGCTGATCGCGGGACCCCACCTGAAAACTGGGAATGGAATCCCCCAACCTCCATTCTCCTACACAATTCCATTTCATCTAATGGACTTCAATGTTAGTTTGACGTTTTTGCTTGAAGTTTGTCATTTTGGGAAGAATGCTAGCCTTTAGTGCATCCCCCTATGTTGCCTCTGACATTTTGGTTTGATGTGGGGTTTTGAGCTTCCTCGCATTTTTAGGCCGACGCCTGCTGAGATCACTGATGCAATGCATAAAGCTGCTGCCACTCTTGCTACTGCCACCAGTACCCCTACTGCACCTCCTGCTCCCGCTGCTCTAACTGCTCCTGCAACTGCTGCTCAGGCGCCGCACACTGTTCCCCCTGCAACCAGAACAGATCATCGAGCGTCTACATCAAATGCCAACAAATAGGAACTGTGTCTCCGGATGGTATCTTGGAACTGTCGGGGCTTCCCTTGGCAGAAAGGGAAGAGTCTCAACTCTATTGCACCAGATATGGATCTCATTTTCCTCATGGAAACATGGGAACATGCAGGGCACAGGCTGCCGAACCTCCCAGGCTATCTGCATTTCTCGGTGTTCAATGAGTGCACAGGCAAGCGAGGACATGGCGGGGTTGCCTGCTACTATCGTGCAACCTTGGGGCATTCAGTCTCGCTGCACAAAAACAGACAGGTACAATCGATACTTGTGGGTGTGCGTGCAGCATGACAGTGGCAGCGTTCTCTTCATAGCAGCATGCTACTTTCCACATGTCGAGAGCAACTTTTATAACATTCATTCGGATGTGGATAGATTGGAGCCCTATGTCGATCTATATGATGATATACAGCAGCACAAACAGTTGGGCAAGGTTATGTTGCTTGGCGACTTTAATGCACGCATAGGAGCCGAGCAGGCCCCAAAATTTTAGCCCCTGGCAGAGGACGTCTTGCAGCTGAACCCCGCAGAGGTGGCTTGGTCAAGAGTGTCAGACGACAACCATATTTCGCGCTATAGCAGGCAGTTGTTGTTGCTGGGTAGTATCTTTGACCTGGTTATTTGTAATGGGTTGGCACAATGGCCATCTTTCAGCTGCTGCACTTGTAGACAGGAGAACCAAGGGGGCGGCTCTAGTGTGGTGGATTATCTGCTGGTTGAGGAACAGGATCTGCACCTGGTTGCCCATTTTTCCATTGGAATAGTCACTCGGGACGAGGAAGTGGACTCGGATCACCAGCCCATGTTCGTGCATCTCCATTGGCAAGCTCCCCGTACATCTACTGCCTCAACACCCCAGGTGCCCCAGCTGCGCCTGGACTACCGCCGTGCAGGGACCTATGCCCAGCTGCTTGAGCATGACCTGGCAGGACCGCTGCAACTCCCCACACTTCAACAGTAATCTGCTGCGCTGACTCACCTGCTTCTGACAGCTGCTGAGAGATGCTTTGGGAGAGGCCGCTTACGGCGAACCTCGGGCGCTACCACCTTCCCCCGCAACAAGTGGTTCGATGATGAGTGTCGGGAGCTCAAGCGCACACTCCGGCAAGTCACTGATCCCACCTTCCGCCCACAGGCCATCAGTCAATACCGCTCCTTCCTCAAGAACAAGAAAGCCAGCTATCTCGCAGAGCACCAGCAACATATGTTTGGTCTCCTGGATCGGCTCCCCAAGACATTCTGGAGTGCACAACCCACAGGGAACATCACCTCGGAGCAATGGGTACAGTACTTGCAACAGCTTTACGACCCGCTCGGGGGCCGGACATCAGTCCCTCCACAGATAGGCATGGCTCTGGTCATCACAGAGGGGGATCTCATCATGGGCCTACAACGTCTGGCTAATGGGAAGGCAGCACATTTAGATGGGGAACTTCTGAAATGGGCTGAATAACGCATGTTCTCACGGCGTTATTCAACAAAACATTGCAAGAAGGCTTCCCTCCACAGTGGACTACTAGTAGAGTTGTGCCCATATACAAGGCAGGGGACCCTCAATGCCCGGCCAACTATCGTACTATTATGGTCAGCTCTCTCTTTGCAAAACTGTTGGCTGGCATCCTTGAGCAGCAGCTGATAATATGGGCAGAGGGGGCAGATGTGTGAGCTCTCACACAGGCAGGTTTTCGGCCCAGGCATTCCACCATTGATCATATCTTCACTCTGCGCACATTGATTGAGGATAGCAGGAATCACCGACAAAACCTGTACTGTTGTTTCGTGGATTTCGCAAAAGCTTTTGACACAGTGCCCCGTGTAGGTTCTGGGACAGACTGCAGCAGCTGGGGACTCCCCTTAACTTGCAGAATGCAGTGTATAGGTTGTACGAGGCATGCTCAATCAGCCGGTAATCAGTAGTATTGGAGTGCGTCAAGGTTGCCCCCTCTCCCCCACACTCTTTGGCCTGTACATTGACCAGCTGGAAGATTGGCTCTCTGAGCATGGTGGTGCGGGCGCCCATCTCATGCATCACACAATCCGGCAACTCATATATGCTGATGATGTCAACCTCCTGGCCTATACTCCAGAGGACATGCAACGTCACCTGGATGCTCTCGACACTTTTTGCCGATTCACCGGCATGCGAGTTAACTTGGCCAAAACTAGGGTGCTGCTAGTCTCATCATCCCGTCAGCCAAGGCTTTTCTCATTCACTTACCAGGGACAGGATGTGGAGGTGGCTCCGATCTACAAGTACTTGGGGATCGAGTTCTCTACTACCACCCATTGGGATGCTGCCATCAGGTTGCGAGTCACGGCATGGGGTCCGGTGATATCCCTCAACACCTGGAATGACCTCGAGCAGGTGCAGAAAGCCTTCTTGGCACGAGCCCTTAGGGTAAAGTCCACGGTTCCATACCAGATCCTACTCTAGGAGACAGGTTTTCTGCCCCTTCAACGGGCTGCATTAGAACGCCATATCATTTACTTCTAGAAGGTGGTCGCTATGGGTGATACACGTTTGCCCAAGCTTGCTTTGGCCATGGCGATGGGTCCCCAACGCCTGAAAGCCTGCTGGAAGGATAAGCAAGCTCAGTGGTTCTCACCCTGGGGTGTACAGGCAAACAGATGTGTACATATAAGAACACAAGGCACTTAAGTTGTACCTAGATGCCACTTTCCTTCGCAAGCTCTGGGATGCAGATGCTCTGACGCACGTTAAGCTGACACACTATCAGCAGCAAGTCAATCCCAGGCTCACGAGAGGCCCACACCAGTACTTATACACCCAGTTGCCCATGAAGAAGCGCATACTTATAGCTTCCATTCGCACGGGTGCACATTGCCTCCGTATTGAGACAGGACGTTGGGCTCGGGAAGCACGAGAGCAAAGGCTTTGCCAGTGTTGCCACTAGGGCGCCATTGAGGATGAATGTCATGCCCTCTAGATCTGCCCAACGTTTGCCAGAGAGAGGTATGTTCGATTACTAGTGCCTGGCCAACCGTTGCATGAGTTGTTGAATACGGCGTCAATGGGTTTGTTGGGGTCATACCTCCAGGAGGTTATGGATGCACGGACTCAGCTGTGTCTTCCGGGACGGCATTGAACTGTCCTACACAATTGTACAGCATGCCAGCAGACTTATTACTGCTAAGGGTTTTCCCTCGAAAACCCTTCGGGGCGGGGGTTTTTTAATCCTGTCAGTAATACGTTTGCTGCTCTCTTTTTTATTTGGGTCCCATTGGCCAGTCGGTCTTCGTGGACGCTAAAAACTATTCTATTCTATTGTTTTCCATATGGTTTTTCCTCCCTAGCATCTTACCTCGCTCCGTAACGCCATGCCTCTAGCTTTTGGCCCCTGGCACACTGTATCTCTAGGGCTTTGCCACACTTCTTATATAAGGGAATGCGTGTTTACCTTGCATTCTGGCAGAGGAAACCATGCCGACGCGCAAAGCGCGGAGGCGTGGTTGACCCTACCAGAATGCAAGGTAAACACGCATTCCTTAACGTGGAAGCAATTTAGTGTCCATTCTGCACACGTGTCAACACCACATTGGTCTAAAAAAGAATGAAGAAAAACAGAATGTTAGCTAGAAATGGAATGAAAAAGTGGAATGTCATTAAGAAAACAGAATGTTGATTAAATTGTAATTCCGGGAAGGAAAGAATGTCACGTGGCAGTCGCGAATAGGCAAATAGGGCAGAATGGACCCTAAATTGCTTTTACGGTGTTTTGCCTCTCTCCTTTCTCACATGCAGGCTTTTTTTCCATCTCTCACGTTATCTTATAACGAGAGATAAAAATTGTAGGTGCTTTATGAGAGATGCTGAGCGATCATGTTTAAATGAAAAAAAAATACATGGGTTTTTATGGATAACTAATTTTTCTGATGTTGTCATGGTAAATTCACATTGAGGGAGAAAATACACGGAGTTTTTCTGATTTAATGCTGGTTCAAACATGGTCGTGATTCTTAAAGAAGACGCGCGCCCTATCATGCACCAAAGATAATTATCTATCATGCCTTTTTGCCGGAGAGAGGCCCTATTTTGCCCTGTGTTTATAGTGCGTGTAAAAGGCTTCCTTTTTATTTTTAGGTGATGGTGAGGGTTGGTGAGGGTTGCCATCGTGCATGTGAACCAGCTCTTAAACCTCTTGGTTAGTAATTTTCTTTGGCGGTCATGGACCGGGCAGGCACGTGCAGCTTTTGACTTCTACGGCTATGGCAGAAGTAATCAGCCAAAAATAACTTGAAAACATCCCAAATAAGTCGGTAACAGACAGAATTAGATTTCTGATGATATACTTGTGCAAGAAATACGGAGAACGATCCGCCAGATCTGATGGGTGCTCTTCAAACTATCGAAGACCACGTCTAATTTCCAGGATTTTTCTTAGAATGGGTCTATCGATCAGCAGAATAGAGCCCACTGCCAGAATGTGTTTTCCATTGCCCCAATTTCGTCCTGTTTCAAATGAAGAGTTGATGTTCTGGTTTGAGTTCTTCTGTTCCAGGCACAGAGTAAATACACAACAAACACCAATTCTAAAGCTCAACATGTATTTGGATCATATCCTAGGATAAGCATTAAGAGCCCTGTTTTTTGCTTCTTTTCTTGCAGCTTTTTTTTAATGTCGTTTGCAGCAGGGATTTCTTGCACACATGAAGCTTAAAAAGGGCAAATGCATTGCCTGCTTTCAAAAGCGAGAGGCCTTCTTCAAAGGGGTCGATTTATGCTTTAAATGGGTTGCCCTGCAAAAAATTAAAACAAATTCATTATTTGCCGACGAAATATAGTAGAAATTCTGAAATGGAAGCAACGATTTATGCTTCCAATGGGTTGCTCTTCAAAAAGTAAAACAAATTCACGATTTCCGGGTGAAATATAGCAGAAATTCTAAAATGGAAGCAACTCTACAATTACAAAAAGTTAGAAGGAATCCAAAGGCCCCAAGAAAAACCCAATGGGAAATCCCCTAATGGCAGTTAAAGGCCTTCTCACACGATGTCTTAAAATGTGGCCTTCCTATTTCATTTGATATAAGACATCGTTGGTGACTACAATGCAAAAAATAAGACACACGAATATAAGTTGTTTTTACACTACAGGGAGGGTGGCTTATATAAATGTGACTCCAATGCAAAAAAAAATACGACACACGAATATAAGTTGTTTTTACACTACAGGGAGGGTGGCTTATATAAATGAGACACTAACAAACACTACTGTGAAAACCATTACAAAATAAGACCATTTATTATTTTGAATATGATTGGTCAATAAGTGGTTTATTTTATGGCGGGGAAAGTCCCCCAGTATAAAGTAAGATCATTTTACTTACCGAACCTATCCAAACCTAAATAAGACATGTCTAGTTCATTCTTTTCCGTTTAAGTGGCATTTTCCTATTGGCACTTCTAAAAACTTCTAAAAATAAGACACTCGTGCGAAAACTCCCTAAAAGGGAGATTTTCTCTCGTAGGCACTAAAAGGTGAGAGTGGGTTTTTTTCCACTTTCACCTCCCTCTCCCCCCTCTGGCCCTCTCTCGTTAACTCTGCTGACATGTGAGAGAGCTCTCCCCTCCCCTCCCTCCCTCTTCCTAGCACTCTGCACACTCTCCCTGGGGTTTTGCTGAACTCTCTCATTAAAAGCTCTCAAAAACCTTCTTGAATTAGGTACTCGGAAACATTGAATTTTTAGGGGAAATGGGGGAGCCACGTAGCACAATCTGAGCGCTTCGTTTCAAAGTTGGGGTCTCTATTTTGCATTACAAGCCACCCGTATAAAAGTGGATATGTACAATGGCAAAATGTAGCAAGAAATACACAGGTAGTACCCGTTCGAAAGCATAGATTCAGAGCCCGGGACAAGCCAATGTCCAAACTTCTTCACCGCCTTTTCTGTTTGGCCCACAGTGGCCTTTCATGGAGGATGATGAGGGGCTCCAGTACAACTTCCTTGCCATGAGGACTCATCCTTACTAGGGCAGCTAGAGTCTCCAGCACAAGTTCATTCCCAACGGGAGGAGTCTTTACAGAGCACACTTGGCCACACATGCCGAGCGGGAGGGAGACCTAACAAGATTCCTCACCAGAATCTTCAGATCAGCTACATATTCATGAAAATGATTTTCAACTACCATAATCTCTACCTGCTGAGAGAGGCATACAACTAGAACCACATGTCTTTCATGCATTCTTTGCATCTATAGGTTCAGCATTTGCCATCTACACTCTGTAGTCAGGTACAATCTATTCATTCTGAGGGTTGTACGATTGATACCTCCATGACTGTGTCCATCTTGCGATGGACACAAATTTTGCAGTTGATTGTTGATTCTATTATAGACTCTGATGGTAAAACATCTATGTGAATTCTGGTGATCAGAGGAGACAGATGTACTATTACATGACTGTCATTTTGTTGGGGTGGGGTGTGTAGACATGCCCAGACCCCTCACAGGACCAGGGACCTCAACATCATATTAGAGAGAAGAACCGGGGTTTCTTAGTACATGATGGCATAGGTCTGAACTTGAGGATAGTGGGGGTGGCAGAAAGAGAGGCAGACGGCCATTCAGATGTGGATGAAGCTCAAGCTCTGCAAAATGATGGCATGCTATAAAGGCTGATGGAGTTGTTTTTGTTAAGAGAGTGAGGCAGCAAGGACTGATCATCTAGTTAAGTTTCAAGATGCTTCAGCATAGCAACCACCTCTAGGGTACTACTTTCTTAGTGCAGCAAGATCTATCCACTTTTATGCTATGTAATTGTAGTGAGGAGTTGTGCAAGGTGAGATAAGCACACCTGCGAAAGAAATAGTTAGTGTACATAAGAGTCGAAGCAATTATTCTAAACCACTGGCTGCAATCTCTGGATTGGCTATGTCTATATAATAAACATGTTCTTATTCATCTTTCTTTTCGAGCCTCCATACCCTCTTCAGTTATTTGGGCTTTTCGCTCGTGTTTGTTGCTCATTGTATTTAGATGGGACCTAGTTCCCTTGTTTGGTTTGGGTTGAATGCCCTTGTTAATTGTACCATTCTGTGGCCCTTGGCGGTCTCGGTGGACGTAAAAAATCTATCTACCAATCAACCAACCAACCTACCTATCTATCCCTTTTTTTTAACTTCATGTTTAATGATCTTGGCATTTGGCAAATGCAAAAGATAGTAGGAAATTTATCACTACCTTGTTTGAAGGTTTTGATAGAATATACGTTCATCACATATTTAAAACACTTCAATATAACAATTGCCACATGCTCTACACAAAGGAGATTTCCAGATTAAAACTCTCTTTGCGATAAACTAATTGGGAAGTTGGTAATTTTATCCATGGTATTATCCGAGGGGATCCACATCTTTTGGGCATATAAAACATGTGCATGCAATTATAGGCATTTTTTTTCCACCAATTTCGTACATATACTTTTATTGGGGAGGCTTCTTATCACTATTTGGTTAAATTAGCTTTTGAGAGTCAGAATATTGTTAGTGTTTTTCGACACCTATAAACACAGATGGAATATCCCCTTTATTATAAGTGAATTTCCAGGATAGTATAAATGGGATTTATAGTAGGAGGGAGAATATTAATGATCTGTTGATGCATATGTTTCCTTTAAAACATATCTTTATTTCCTAAAGATCTCAACTTCTACAGTTTCTAACTATAATTTATTGATTTCTAGGTGGTTAGATTGCAATTTTTTTACAGGCTCTAGACCCACTCTTCCATATTCGAAGTTTAAAAGGTGATTTCGCATCTAGATTCAATTTTTTTTCCTTTTCATTTTTTTCTATTTCTTGTGGTTGATGTTGTATAAATTTTGCTCTAGTCTTGATGGCAATTGTTATACTGGAGAAGCAGATACTCGGAAAAAAATATGCATAGATGGCAAATCATGTTATCCATGTCAGTACCTAACTTCTAGTTCCTATTAGTGAGTGCCTAAAGATCTAGGAATGGAAAGGAAGAAAAGGTCTTTGAAGTTTATCAAATTTGATCAATATATATGAAATACCTAGCCTTTTAAGAGAATAAAAAGAAAAGAAGAGAACAAAAAAGTTCCCAGCTATTAGCACATTAGCACGTAAGTACTAGTCTAAATTTCATGTGGATATATTGTTGAGTAGTTTAGAATCGACTTTAGATATGCTCTCAATTACAAAAGCAATAAAAAATAACATGCCCTATCTACCTTCTCATGAAGGACTCGAACACAAAGTATATGGGACTTGGTCGATGAACCTAACTAGTTAATCTATATATGTCTTGTACGTTTCTTGGATATCATTTTCATATTGTTTAGAAAAGTTAATTAAACATAAACAACATATAGTGAGAGGTCAGATAGCAAATGAGGAAGATTTAGAATGTTTAATTTCGTACTTTCCTTTAATGATGTGCCTATGATCATCCCACCATCCTTTCCAATGACGATTCTCCCATGAGATGAGTTGATAGCTTGGAAATAACTAGACCTCTGGGATTAAACACGAAGGTGTAAGTGATAAATATCTCCCAACTTAGATTGCAAAGAGCTATGCTGAGAACTATCTAGAATCATCATCTTAAAATATACTTAATGCTCTGATACAAAGTTGTTGAAGATACTCCGAAATTGAAATACCTCTTGGTGCTAGATTATCATAAGTAGGGCCTTTGTTGAAGTCATACTAGAAACATTACCAAGCTAAGAGTTGGAACTCAATCAGGATTGGGAGCAAAGAGTAAACTTTTAGCAAGAATAGGAACAGAGACATGACTAGAAATATAACCCAGCATTGGAACTAGTTCTAGAACATGAAAAGATATAGAGGTTAGAGCAATCAAGGAACATGATCTAGTACTGAAGAACAAAAACACCTTACGGCATCACAATGATCCTTGCAACCATGCAGTATATTCGCTTTGCCTTTTAGATGTTGAAACTGATACGATTCATGTATATTTGGGAAGTTGCAATAACATAGAATCATAGAATCCACAATGAAATAATAGAGCACCGGACTAAAGAAGCTTTATTCATGCACAATTGATATGGCAGCACCATTAACCACCCAACCGGATCCACTGGGTTATGGCAAAACACAAGTGCTATGGCAAATACAAAGCTCTGGCATCTGGCTTATTGGCCCTCCAGACTAATCTAGCTACTCCAAGTAGCCACAGATCAGAAAACAATTGCAGATCTGTGATGTCGCTATGGCAGTGATATGTGACCCCCTGTCACGTTTTCGGCCATTACTCTCTCATACGGATGAACTACGGAATGTGCCACCCCAATTTGGAAACTAGACTCCAAGCCGGTTCCAAGAGCTAAAGGTTGCTTCAATCGGAGCTCTAGTTACGGAGATATGTCCAACTGAAGTTTAGGTTCTATTTATAGATCTCTCTGCGACTTTAGCCTTTTTTAGCCGGCAGTTGCCTTTTATATCAAAATATCTCCCTGCCTTTAATTAGATTATATGACTTATCATATGGATATTATCTATGGCCTTTTTCTCAGCCATTAATCATCCCAATGATAGTGCCTCGATCCCTTCCATAAATATCAATAGTTCTTCACACCCAAATTATTTGCCATATTCCAATAACCCATTCGCCGTGGACCACTCCCCCATGCTTGCTCTATATCAGAAACACTTGAGCATTGCCTTTTTCCTGTCCAGGAGTTCAACTAGTTTGGTCCTGGCTTCAAGCATTATTTAATAGTACACTGGATTACCAATCTGTTCTCCTAGCATCCTACCCAGGTGCATGGGCCCCAGATAAACGAAAGGCATTTCATCTCGGGTCTGGTTGGTACTGTGGTCAATCGGGAAGCGTCGTAGGCTGCACATTTTTCAAGGCATTTATTCACCTGTTCGTAGAGTCATTGCTATAGTCCATGCTAAGATACTGATGGCTTACGACTCTTCCTCTCTCAGGGAAGAAGTGAGAGTAGGTATCTCCAAATTAATTCTTATCATTAGTCTCCTATGCTGGAATGAGTACATAATGCTTCAGGCTCGTGCTTCGGGAACGTTGTCTTGTGCTTGCGCAGCTAAATGAGATTTGTACATGTGGTAGGATGCTAGGAGAACCAATTGCTGCCAATGTGGCATGACATAAAAACTGCTTTTCTTCAATTACTGAGCCCTCAGTAGTCATTATCTCCGCTTGTCTAGTATCATTATTATTGCAAAGGTTTTTCCCCTGGAAACCTTTCGAGGCAGGGGTTTTTTAATCCTAATAGTAATGATTGTACTAGCCCATTGTATGGGTCCCATGACCTATTGGTCTCCGTAGACGTTAAAAAATCTATTCTATTCTATTCTATTCTTTTGTTATTTTATTAGTTGGCATGTCTGCCTTTATTTGTTTCAGCTTTTGCCCTGGTGTGATCGGGCTTTGTTCCCTTGCTTCTTTTGGAATTTAGGCCTTTATTTATTGTATTGTTTTATTTTGAATGGCCTTTTGCCCTAGTGTGATGGGATCTTATCTCTACTTCCTTTCGACTTCAGCCTTTGTTCATTGTAGCATTCCATGGTCCTTTGGTGGTCTCTGCCAGTCTTCTGGCGACCACTTTCTAACGTTGGAAAAAGAAACAAATGGTTTATGTAAATGTATAAAGGATGTAGTTGGCAATATGATGCTATTAGTGATTTGAGGGTTGGTGGCCTTGGGTTAAATACTCATGAGTGCAGCACTCTAAAGTGGCGAGACCCATAGAGCATTGCTAGTTTGGTGTGTGTATGCCAGAGACCAATTGTCTCTAGTTAAGTGTTGTTTTGTTTTGTTCTGGTTTACAAAGCCTTTCAAGATTAATTCAATTGGTCTCTACTGGCATTAAAACATTATCTTGGTTTTTTTGTTTTTCTAGTTAAAGTGCATGCTACAAACCTCTTCATCGATATTGAATTATAATTTTATATAATTTATGCTCCAGGATTCATGGTAGAATAAAACGTTCCAACTTTGTTAAATTTAAGAATCAATATGCAATCAATGCCATTAATCTTCAGATATGTCCATGTGAAGTGATATATAGAATATAGACAATATACTTGTCTAATGTGTTTAGAACATAGACAATAAATTTTTGGCTTATTTTGCAGCGCACCACATAAAGCCATGGATTATTGTTCTTATAGTTATTGCTATCATGTGCGTCGTCACTCCACTTATTATATGGCTATACTGTAAGCACAAAAGGAGATCTAAAAGACGTAGACGTAGGACAATGAACTTCAACACAGGTATGAAAGGAGCAAGTAAATTTATAGCATGGCTTAAGTAGGAAAATTGACCCTTTTTAGCATGCGAGTTATCTAAGGGTCAGACAACCCCCTCCTCAGATACTTGTAATTGAAGATTTTTGTTCTCTCTCTTGCTTTTTGTTGTACTCATTTTTTTACATTTTCTTGGGCAATGTGACATGCCTTTGTTCGTGGTTTGCTGACTCTATTATTCTAGCTTTTAGTCATAGACCTTTTTTTAGCTTTTAACCTTTAGTACGATTTCTTTACCTTACTTGGTCCTCAACTTCACACTCACATCCTTTATTTGCTTGCTTGGACAAGTATATAACTATTCAGGGTCATCCTCCAAGTAGTAACTTGACTTAATAGTAGAACTTGACTGTAAGAGGATAGAGGCACACGAGCTGTATTGATATCGCGAAGCAACCTCTATTTAACATTGAAATCCTCTAGTTTTAAAGTCCTATGCAAATACTTAATCAACGGGCTGTGAAAACTTGCATATATGAAGCACCATATATTCTTAATGCACTATTGTCATTTTGACCTGCCCTTTCGTTCCCCTAGTAAGTGTTCTACTTAGTGTAAATAGTAGTGCTAAACTAACGCACTCGAACTAACCAATAAAACAAATATATTCTCGATGTATTATCATCATTCTAAGATATCCCTTCATTCTCCTAGTAGGTGCTATACTCAAAGTAAATATTAGGCCAAACTAGCAAATTTGACCTCTTCTCTTGCGCCAAAATATAATATTTTAGGGCATCCTTCTTAAAGTTAGTAGATATTAAAGGAGTAATATGTGGTCTCCTCCTCCTCCCCAAATTGTATAATTTACACAATCTTCTTTACTGACAATATAAAGCACAGCCTTTGCTTTATGATATATCAAGACTTGCAATATTCACCCAAGACTTAAAGATGTTATTCCACAAAGAAGTTCTTAACCTTAGTTTATTCATATCAAAATATCAATATGCATAATTCATATAGACCTTCGAAAGTTACTGTGGCCAATCACTGTTCATTTGGAACTGAACAAAAACCATTAGTGTTTCCCCAACATTTTCTTTTCGTCTCTGTATTCTACTACTCTTACCATCTGCCTGCTTGCCATAAGACTCTATATCAACCATTATGTCTTCTATCATTTTTTGTTCTTTAGTCCTTTATTCTAGTATCTTTTATAAGTGATGTATCACTTTCAGTCTGGTTGTTTGCCACTATTTCAACATCATTGTCACGATCTCACACTAGATGAATCTGTTGCATCATGATCATTTATAATGTTATCATTTGCATGGTCATTTTTTTTTAAATTCTAGCCTCCTTTTGGTCTCTTCCCATTCAATTCTGGTCTGTACAATTCTCCTTCAACAAAGTTAACGTCTCTGTTAATTATGACCCTTCTATTTATAAGATTACAAACTCTATAACCCTTTGAGCTTTCATCATGGCCAACTAGGTATATAATGGTCGATCTATCATCCAATTTCTCGGTTCTTCAGACACATGTGTAAAAGTCAAGCAGCCATAGGTTTTGAACCTTTCATAATTTGGCCATTTAGATACCTTTTACCGGTGATATCTGTCACGTTTAAGGGTCTACATAGATCATGTGCAAAAAATCTAATATTCCTTCAAGCTCTTTTCTTGGATTTGTAAAAGGGGAGCCTGCATTGTTTTCCTAACATGCAACCTTTGCAAATATGGCTTTCCTCTTTATTGTTTAAAGATTTAATCAGCTCCTATTTGATCCGAGCCTTTCATGCCATCATGTAGAGGTATAGATGTAGTTAGTATTGTGGTCGAACATACACTTCTAGTCCAGTGAGGATTTATATCAAATAAGTTGCCCACTCTTTTGCGAGAAACTTCAATTTATTCCCTTCATAAACTTTGCTTAAAAATCACTTTGAATCCCATATCCACTATTTAACAAATTGAAATGAGGTTTTCTAAACAAACTAGGAACACAAAGTACATTTCTCAAATTTATAGCATTTCTTTCTAAATCAAACAACTCCAATACTCCCACATCTTCTATTTTTTGCAAATCTCCATTTCCAACTTGGATATGGCCCCCTTGTGTCCATTGCATTCTCTTAAGATTTTAGATGAAGCTCCACTATCTATCATTATAAAGTCATCATCATTAGCTACAAACACATGAGACTTGCTTACCTCATCATTGTCTTCGTTTTATTCTTCTTCTGATTTAACTTTTTCTGCCATTTTGGCTTTCTAGCTTGCACTCCTTTCCCTGCCTCTGCCTCTGCTCTTCCTCTTCCTCTTCCTCTGCCCTGCGCCTCTTGCACCTCTTCCTTATTCTCATGTTATCCTTTGGAGTTGAGCAAGTTGAAGCATAAGCCCCCTACCCCCACAGTTATAACAGTCCATTTCTTTGGGTAGATTCATGCAGTTTACCTTGAGATGAACATATTTATTACAATTATAACATGGTCCTCTAACATACTGGTCCTAACATACTTCCTTGTGGAGCTTCATTTTTTCCTTTGTAGATGTTGTCTCCTTTTTCTTTCACAAACAACACTTGAGAGGTATCTTCCTCATCTAGTACTTTTTCATGTTCTAGATTAGTCTTGAGCATCCTTTCAGCCTTCATTTTAGTATTTGCAATAGTTCTAATGAACATGGAAATATTACCTAAGCTTGAAACATCGAGATATTGCCAAAACTTATTGTTGCTAGATGTACATCACCTCTGCTTCTTCCAAATCTGCAGCCACATTATCAAAGCTCTGCAAGAACTTGTTTACATCATTCTCATGGAATTTGAATCTCCTTAATTCATTTTCCAGCACATCAATTTGTGAGGATGTCTTTTCCTCATTATTTGACAACATGTAATTCCAAATTTGCTTAGGGCTTATACCTCTTAGCTTAAGCACAATGCTGGAACTTATTTTGCTCATAATCATGCCTTGAGCTTCCTTGACTCTAGCAATTTCTTCAATAGAATTTTCCTTTACTGAAATTACATTTGTTTCTTCAGCTTGTACTTCAATAGTTGCTCCATTGTTCGAGTTTGAACTTCTTTCAGCAATCCCGCTCATATAACTTCTCAATCTTGCTTCCCCTTCAATGGAATCAATCAGATCTTAGAGGTCTTCCATCTACAAGACATGTTCACTTTCTCCTTCTATATTTGGAAGCCAAAATGCTTTTTGAAAACTTCAATGGCACTTAGAAAATCTGCTCCAAATTTGTTGGGACACATCTTGACTGTAACTTGGCTCTAATACCAATGTTAGGATTTAAACAATCTTCTTTATCAACAATTCAATATCACAATGTAAGCATAACCTATGCTTTATGATATATCAAGACTTGCAATATTCAATCAAGACGTACAATGCATCACAATGTGATGATGTATCAAAAAAAAAAAGAGGGGGAAAAGGAAAGAAAAATCTAGTTAAAGATATTCCACAAACAAGCTCTTAACCTTAGTTTATCCATATCAATAATTTCAATATGCATAATTCATTAGACCTTGATCTTTTAAGTTGATTGTATCTCTAATTCAATCTGTACATCTTCAAGTGTTTACATAAGTCTGGTTTCTTGAGAATCACCGCACTCTTAGGCTGATCCTTCGCAGAGGATCATTCAGGCGAGCTATGTCAAGTATGAAATGGCCCGAAATTATTCGACCGAACAGTGTTAGATCAAACTTTATAAATATATACATGCGTATATGGTCCATTCAATCTAGCTTTAAAAAATGGACCTAGGGCGCAAATCAACCATGTATCCTAATGTGAAAGTCTTTGGGTTTTACTTCATGATTTCCACAACATACTGCAATCTTTGGTTAAAACTTCACAGATCCTCTATGCTCATATGCCTCAAGTATTCTTTGCAAGTTCAAGTATTCTTTGCACCTTCACTCTTCAATCTACAAGTAATAAATTATAAGATGAACTAATTCCAGCATTATTGAACCTATTTCAAAAATAAGAAGTATACGGTGCAGTACTAACATAAATCACAATCAGATGATTTCCCAAACACCATAAAGGGCTTTACATTGGAACAAGTATCAAATGCAACAAACAAGTTTAGCAAGGGGCATGAAATTGGACATGGAGGGTTTGGTAAAGTTTACATAGGTTACTTCGAAGATGGAAAGCCCGTTGCAATAAAAAAAGCAAACCCCAACAAGGTACTAGATAGTACAGAGTTTAAGAACGAGATACGACTTCTATCTCGACTTCACCATCGTCATTTAGTGCACTTATTGGGATGGTGTGATGAAGATGAAAATCAGGTATAGTTTTTTACAGCTTTTCATGCACTTTAAAATTATGTTAAAATTCCATCATCATCGTCGTATTGTTGATATATATGATATCTGATGTTTTATAGATTCTTGTATATGAATACATGCAAAACGGGAACTTACAAGAGAGGTTATTAGGTAAGGTATACACACGTTGTATTCATCCATGTTTATGCAAGGGCATATAAAATCACCTTTCTCATCCATGCAGCAAATAATGAATTGAATTGAATTAATTTCACTTTTATTGTACTTTTGATAATTTGTGCACTTGAAATATAAGTTCTGGGTGGAGAAGTGCACTATATTATATTTGTTTTATCATGTAGGAAACAAATATGAACCTCTAAACTTCTACCAAAGAGTGGACATAGCTGTTGGTATTGCTCGTGGCCTAGATTACTTGCATTCTTTTGCGGTATAATTGCTTTTTCTCTTAACATCCTTTACGTCTGTCAATGCTAAGATGATGTATTCCTATTGTAGGATCCACCTGTCATACATAGGGACATGAAACCAAGTAATGTCCTCTTGGATGAGAATTTGGTTGCAAAAATATCAGACTTTGGAATTTCTAGGGATACCCTCATGCTTAGAACTCATGTCTCTACACGACCTGCCGGCACAGCTGGGTATTTAGTCTTAAGAAGTTGCAATATTTTCTTTCTTGTTGAATACACTTAACTTGAAGACTTTGCAATGCTTTAGTTACTTGGATCCAGAGTACTTCTTAAGAGACCAATTGACTACATCAAGTGATGTATATGCATTTGGTATTATATTGCTCCAACTTATTACTGGCCAACAAGTGATCAATGAAGAAAGAAATTTAGATGTCAATCTCGTGGAATGGGTATTACTAAAACATCCAAAGACAATTATGCATGAACTTAGAAAGAAATAGTAGTAATTTTCTTGCAATTTCTATGTCGTGCAGGTAAGGGAGACACTAAAATTGGGTATACATGAAGTGGTTGACCCTCGATTAGGTCATGACTATCCCAAAGACGTGTTTGAAGAAATTGCAAATTTGGGACTGCAATGTGCTTCCCTCAATAGAAAAGATCGTCCAACACTACAAGTAGGCATATTTTTTATGTAAAGCTGTTTACTTTATTTGCCTTAATTCTTGAGAAATATAAAATCTATAGTAGATCAAGCATTTTATAGCCAAAACTAGAATTTTCTTCATTTATATTAATCTTTGAAAAAACTCAAATGTTTGAAGTCAACAAAGCATTTACCATTTATCCTTATTTGCCTTTGGTGGCAGAATTCTGAGTACATGCAATGTAAAATGATAGAGCATCAAAAGGAGAGAGAGAAAAAAATAACAAACACATAAAATGAATAGAGCAAAAAAAATTCTATATCTATCGACCAATTAGCCTCTTCTCATCCTCCTAAGTAAGTTAAGACATTAGCAAAATTTCGTTGTTGAAAGAAGTAAAAAAAGGCAAACAAGAAGAAAGAGATTATTACTATTTTTTCTGTGTGACATAATTACCATAACACGTGATTATGGGTTTTATTTTACAGGAAGTTTTGCAGAGATTAGAAAGCTTCCTCACTGAATTGACAAAGCCCAAAGTGACAGAGGATGAAACAGCTGTTCTTTTAGATAAGCCAGCATCCTCAGAAATAGAGTGCTCTACAAACAACATTCCTACTATATCTCTATGGCCGAAACTCTCTCCACGTTAAATAGGAAAAGGTGGTATTGTTAGAGTGCAAGATATCTACACTAAAGTGCACCCTATTGCAATGGAAAAAACATACCAATGCAAGAGCAATGTAGTAATCGTGATTTTGGCCACATCATTCCACTGATCATGCAACTGATCACCAAAAACAATAGAAGAAGAAGAAGACATGAGTAAGCCATTAGAAGTTGTTCTAAGGCAAAGGTTATTAGAATTACTGGAAGAATCAATTGTTCTGTTAGAGATAAGAGCAATAGAGGGACATGTTTCTATGGCCCAACTTAGCTTTCCATTTAATAAAAGATGCACGTAAAAGAAAAGATTAACAATAATATTGGTGTTTGGGGATGACCCGCTTCTCCAACTCCTATCTGGAATCTATGTCAATGAATTAGAAAACTGGCTTAAGAATGGTTGTGGGGTTTTGGAATTTGGGGGGGAACAGGGAGTAATAATCATACAATAATAAACTATTGTAATTGTTATATTGCTTGTTTTTTGAAAAATCATTTGCGTAGTTTCTAATTTGGAATTTATACTTGCGTAGTCTCTAATTTGGAATTTATACTCTGCAAGACCATAAGAGTAAAAGGTGGACAGAATAAGATACGGGACAGAGAGGCTCAGCCTCCGCCGTACACCAGGATAGCGAGGGCTAGACCCACCAACTGGTAAATCTGGACCACTATAAACTCAAAAATGTCGCAAAAATGCACAAAGTGCGAAATGCGAATACACAAGAGTATAAAGCGGACGGTATAAGTTATGGAACTGAGAGGCTCAGCCTCCGCCGTGCACCAGGATAGCGATGGGCTAGACCCACCAACTGGTAGCCGTACCACTATAAACTCAAGTTCATACAGGTACAGGGTACGACCCCGAGGTAGATCGCGGACCTATCGAAAATGGAGAAATACATAAATAAACACAGGAGGGCGAATACCACCAACGTCAGCCAATCATTAGAGAATATGGGATAACGAAAGATCCGTAGGACAGAGCAAATAATAAATAGTGAAGGCAGATTAATTAATCGTCGTGATTCTAAAATTTCAAAATTTCAAACCAGGATTAACGGTGAAATTTGAATCAACGGACCGTTAGAGGGCCTCAATATATATACTGTGTAGAATGAATATGACAATATCGCATCGTACAGTCTGCAGTGAGCAACCGGACGAATAGCACAGCGGCACGATACACCTCAAAGCAATGGCGAAAAGCACCAGCCTTAGTCAACTGAAGAGAGCAGATGGGGCGAAAGCACCAGCAAGTCAGCAGGATCTCAAAGATTTTCTAGCGCAAATAAACAAGCAGCTGGAGACTAGGATACCCAGCATGGATGCACTCAACATGCTGGCAGAATCAGTCAACCGTAACAAAGCAGCCATCGCCAGCATGGACTGGAGGATAGTGGGAGTGGAAAAGACCAGCGAGGAAGTGCAGCTCAGAATGAACGAGCCGGAGGAGGAGAAAGCCAAGATTCTGAATAGGTTGGTTGAATTAGAAAAAGGAAATGTTCAATTGAATGCATGGGAATCGTTTGATAAAATAAAGCCGCACATCATAGAGTATGAGGAACATAATAGAATTAGGCATGACGTTCGGTAGATAGGGGTAGCAGAGAAACCTAACGAGGATACGTACCGAGTGACTGCAGAAGTGATAGAGGTGGTCTTCAAAGAGCACCGGAGCATCATTGTCAAAGTCGTACGGTCAGGCCAATGGAGGGGGAGGACGAGGCACATAAATTTGATGCTCAGGGATCGGTCAACCAAGGAGAGATTGCTGCGCTGAGGAACGGGATCAAGGTACAGGAAGCCCTAACAGTCATGCAACAGCAAGGGCTACACAGGGAGCTGGCCAGGGCCAGAGAACTGAACCAGGCAGGGGTACAGGCAGGGGTCAAGAATGGCAAGGTATTTCTGCACAAAAGAGTACGGGAATTGACAGGAACGTCGCAGGAACGAAGTTCGGGAATATTGGAAATAGGGAGATCGGCAGATGCAGCGAAGGAGAATATAAACCCAATGGGGGCACGAGAACATGGCAATGGGGAGGGCAATAGCAACACTAACTCCCGACACGAACCAGTACAGAAGGGAAGAAAAAGGCGGAAAAGAGGACGACGCAGACCGAACAACACAAGCCGGAAACATGAATCCAACCCCGGCCATGAAGACAAGGGGGAGACCGAGAAGAATGGAAAACAGAGCAGAACATACGGAGACCCCAAGAGAGCAATCTCGGGGGAAGAAACGCTGAAGATATGGTATTGGAACTACCCTTGGGATGACGGGGAGAGGTTGGAAGGAGCACACAGTTGTGATATAATATGCCTGGTGGAGACATGGGAACACAACATAAAACGGCTGCCAGAGGAGGAAGGGTACCAGCTATTCGCATGCTGGAAGGACAAGGAGTTCAAGAGTGGGAGAGGGAGTGCAGGACTAGCCTGCTATGTAAAAGAAAATGTAGTAAACAATGCATGTATTTTGCAATCAGATGTCAATAAGAGATACATGATTTTGAATATACAGCTACAAAACAAAATGGAGCTAATTCTGATTTTAGCATACTACCCACCAAGTAGTGATAAGCTAGAGCTGTTAGAATTGGGGGAGACTATGATGAAATGGAAGGAACAAGGATCAATGATATTAATGGGTGATCTAAACGCCAGAACGAGGCAGGAACAGGCACAAATCATAAGCATGGGAAGTACAAACGGGCAATGGACGAACACGACAAGATCAGAGGAATGGAACAGGCATACAGAAGACAGAGCAGACAGAGCTACAACATCTATATTCCATTGTTGTGTAGCTGTGATCCTTTGGAGCTATAGTCACTATGTCCAATATATTTTACAAAGAATATGGTCTAGTCACTCTGGGTCCTGAAAGAAGATGGTGCCTTGAGATTGAGTCAGACTGACCCCCCCCCGGGGCTTTTTTAAGGAGGTGGACTTTATTTAACAAAAAGTCAAGTACAAATAAAGAAGTAAAGACATGAATTGTTTGGGGTCTGGGTTCGGGAACTCCTAGAAGACAGCCCTCTGTGAGGACCCGTGGATCTAACAGGAGAGTCCGGGGGACTATGTCACGCGGGATTTGCAAGAAGAGGAGAAGAAGAAGAAAACAGAACAAATGAGAGGAAAATGATAAGCTTCCTTGATATCAATGATGAACATACATGAGCTCTCGTAATAGAGAGAAAAACTGAAAGGAGACAAGACTCAAAACTCATCTAGAACTCATGTGCGAGCTCTAGTCATATATATAGTACAATGGCCTCTGGCCCAATATAGACACTGACCGATCTCTTGTCGACTCGGAAGGAGGCCTGATTTGCGAGAATGCCGGCGGTGCCTCTTGAGGTGCCCGGAATCATGCCGACGCCGACGCGGCGGTGACGCCGCCACTTCTTCTGAGGCGCCCTCTTAGGGCCGAGGCTTTGGCTGCATGGTCTGGCCGCTGGTCTTCAAGGGGGCCCTTGATGATCCGATTCGTGGTTGACTGTGGATCCTTGAGCTTGACCTGGTCCGTCAGATGCATGAATAGTCCTGCATCAGAGGCACAGACTAACACTCCCCACCAAACGACACTCGGGCGTGAGAGAAAGATCGGATGTGACAGGCCAAAGGACACAGCTTTAATGTTGGGCCGGGTATAAAAAGAAGCAAGGGCATTTAATGCCGGCAACTTCGAAGTGGGATATCATTAAAACGAATGTGTCGGAAGGTACCCGGCTAGATATGCGGGCGGAGAAAAAGATTCTCCGCTTAGAAAGAGTCTTGCATTGCAAACACGCTGGCAAATTTCGGATTGGTCCACGCCGACTAGCGCTTCTTCTTTGGGCTATATAAGGCTAACCGAGTGAATCAAGGCATTCGATGGCGCCGAAAGCATGGCTGCCGGTTTGAACGAAAAACCGCACTATGCCCACCAATTGTCGAGTGGATCACCAGAAAATGAACTGCTCGATCTCGGGCGCCGCCACAACCGTGGCGTCGCGAATGGATGGCTGGTACTCCGGGATGGCTGAACATCCCGACCCGATGACCAACGGGATGGAGATGGTTCTGCACCTTCGCTGGGACCCTGAGCAGAACCTCTACCATCTCCTTTGCATCACCTCTGCTCCGAACCCGGAGTAGAGGGTTTTTCCTCTTAGGTTTTTAGTAGATAGGGCTCTGAGCCCATTTTTGTATATAGGGCAAAGGCCTATAGCGAAATAGTCGGGTCGCGCCCGCATTTTGTAAAAATTATCCACTATAATATAATATGCCATCTTTCTAGTCACTTTCTGTGGTGTTTGCTTCTTGAACTGTATCTGTTTGTTGATTGTCGCTTCTTGTGTGATGAAATGTTTTGAGACGAAAACCATTAACCAATGTAGGTAATGGAGTGCCATCTAACTCTGCCAGTTGGAAAACGCTGGGTCTGACCACTTGAACAATTTGATAAGGGCCAAGCCAACGAAAACTTGAGTTTACCCGAAAATTTTTGTACTGAATCATAAAGAAGAACCAAATCGCCTTCTTTGAATGTTTTTTGTCTTCAGACGCTTGTCATGTAAAGATTTTTGCAACTGTTGTCCATCCATGAAGAACACGAATATAAGCATCCCTTCAAGTTCATCCAACTGTTCTAATTGATAGACCCTTTCTTTGAGTGCGCGCAGTGGATTATGAGCAAGAGCCGCTTGAAAACGGAGTGTTGGAAGGATGTATTCAAACGGCATGAGAGCTTCCCGACCATAAACCAATTTGAAAGGAGTGTGACTCAGAAGCAATTTTGAAACAAGTATTGTAGGCCCAAAGAACAAGAGGAAGTTTTGTTTGCCAATCTGTGCGTGAAGCATCACAAATTTTCTTGAGAATGGTGACCGAGTTTTGTTGGTGCTTTCGCCAAAACCATTACCTTGAGGATAGTAAGGTGTGCTCTTGTGATGATGGATCGAGATAATCCGCGCCTCCTTTATGGTATGATTGATGAAATGGACACCACGATCACCGACCAGCCCGGTAAGGCAAAATTAATCGCGATGATTTGTTGATAAAGGACCCCGGCCGTGTTTGCCGCAGTTGTTGTCCGAAGTGCACAAGCTTCCCCCATTTAGTAGCATAGTCGCTGAGAACTGAATGTAATCGGGCACCCGTGTGTGCCGCGCAGAGGGTCGATGGGTCCCACAAAATCCATTCCCCATTTGCTGAAGGGAAGTGGTGTGGCAACCGCGTCAAGGGAAGAGCGCCACGGGCCGCCGGCCGCCCCACACGCCGGCAAGCATCACACGCGGCGGGTGGGGGCATGAGCGCTTTGAAGAGTGTGGGCCAAAAATACCCAAATTAGAAGGATTTTATGCGTCCGTGGTGTCACCATGAAAATGACCACCACCTAGCCCCTTGATGAGCTTCTCGAACAATATCCGAACTTCATGAGGTAGAACACGGCGCCGAAGGATGGTGTCCTTACCCTTTTTGTAGAGATGTCCCGCAACCATGGTGTAGTCACGGACCATGGAGAAATTGATGGCGACGGGATTGCCGCTTGGCAGAGAGCCGCCTCGCCTTCGGTGGAAGAGCACCCGTGAGGAGGTACCGCTGAAAATCATGGAACCAATGTGGTGTTGCCGTGACTAAAAAGAGTTGAGCGCCGTGAAAGGCGCCTGAGACTCCAGCTTGAGGGATCATCCGTGGGATGCGTGAAAGATAATCCGATTTACATGAGATTTGCCACCTTTATGAACAATTTCAAAAGGGGCAAATTCTTGGAGAAGAAGGACCCAACGAGCAATGCGCCCGTGGGCGTGGACTTGTTGATCAAATAAAGGAGTGCTTGGTGGTCCACAAAGAACTTGATTTGACTCGCCCAAAAGGTAGTGACTAAGCGCTGGACACGTAAAATGAGACCCAAAGCTTCACGCCTGCGGGCAGAATAGTTGGCGCCAAAGCAGAATTGAGTTTTCTCACGGCGCATCAATTTGGTTTGTCAATAGCGCATCATATTCTTGAGAAAAGAACAGCCCAATAGCAAATGCCGAGACATCTACATGAACATGAAAGGGCTTGTCCCATTGAGGAGGAACAAGAACCGGTTCGAGTAAGCAAAAGCTTCACCGTTGAGCAAAGATCCGCCTGGAATTCCAAGCCCGTGTGGATTCACACCCGTGAGTTTATGAATGGGATCTGCAATGGTCGCTAGTCCGTGTATGAAGGTGGAGTAATAATTGACCTTACCCAGAAAGAGCGTGTCTCCTTGATATTGGCCGGTGCTTGAGCCTTGAGCACACAACCCATTTTGGCGATCCGCGGGTGATACCGCTTGGTCGACAACATGGCCTAACGTAACTCCCCGAGGTGACGCAAAAGGTGCATTTCTCGTGATTGAGACTAATGCCTACTCATCACATTTCCGGAAGACGAAGTTCCAATTTATCCAAGTGGTCAGCCATGGAACCGTAGGCGCGAGAAGTCATCTTGAAAGATTTGTAAGAAGGGATTTTCCTTCATGAAATCATGAAAAACCGAGAGCATGATGCGCTGAAACGTTGATGGAGAGTTTGATAATCCAAAAGGAACCACCTTGTAGGCAAAAGTGCCCCACCGGGTGGTGAAAGTAGTCTTGAGCTGATCGATTCTTTGATTGAGATCCGATTGTAGCTTTAAAACCATCCATGAAGGAGTACACCTCATGTCCAAATAACCTCTTCCAACCCTCGTCTCGTGAAGGGAAGTGGAAAATGATCACGCCCGTGGGTCTCGATTGAGTTTTCTTAGTCCACACGACGCCGGATCTTACCATTGTGTTTGAGGGCAATGACGATGGGGCTCACCCATTCGTAATGTTTGACCTCATAGATCAAACCCGCAGCAAGGAGTTTGTCAATTTCCCCTTGACTCGATCACGGTAATTAGGGTTGAGCCTGATCGCCGTTGCTAAACCGGGTCGTGCATCGATTTGGTAGGAATGGTGAGTTCCCCAAGCTTTTGTTGATTCCCAAGATCTCTCAGAACTCCGTGCGAAAATGTGTTTGAATTTTTGAACAGCCTTTGACGGCCCTCTTACGATAAGGGGCCGGAAGATTTGCAGCAATGCGGACAGGTTGATTGTTGCCCACATCCACGATCTCGACTTCAGGAGTCTGAATATGAGGGATCACTTCTGTCTTGGACAATATGAGCAAAGTGGTTGAAGCATAACAGATGCGTGGCACTTTGCGTGGTGAAAAGAGGGGTTGCCGAAGTTTCATCCAAAGCCAGAGGTTGCTTCATGACAAATGTACATCAACAGAGTTGCAGGAGGTTCAAGATCCAAAAGTGATCAACACGCTGGATTCTATTGCAAGGAGCCGTAAGGGTCAAGCAAAGCAGCCACAAAATCCCGATCAAGAGTCATTTCCCCAAGGATCAAAGATATTCTGGGTAGGATGACGGAGGCGCACTCGCAGTGGAGCCCGAACTTGATAAATATTCTGAGCTTCTTCGACCGTGGTCCCGAGAGAGGGTTCCGCATGTTCAACGAAATGATCCTCGCCGCTTCCAAGTCCATGGTGGCATTGAGGTGACCATCGCTGATGACTAACCGATCCGCGGGCCCAAGAATGGATACTCTTGGCCCCCCAGAAAAAGGTCTGGCCACCAACATTTCATAGTCACCGGATCTTCACCAGCTTTTCCAAACTCCAAACTCCATGGGGAAACGGAGATCACCGATGTTGATGTGAAGAAGAGGCGTGACGCCTTTGAGGTCGCGTGATATGGCCATTAGCCAACTTGATGTCATATGGGGCACGAAAGAGTTGTGTGATGCCCATTTGTTTTGCGTGAGTTTATCCGTGATGAGATTTACTTGCTACCTCCATCTATTTGAACATGGTTGACTTGCCGATTACCCACCGTGGCATGGACCGTGGGTGTAGAGGTAGTAGCCACAGCCCCAACTAAAACAGTTGGGAGTGGTAACCGGTCCTTGAGAGCGTGACGTAGTTTCAAAATGGTTGCCAAGCTTAAAGGAATTTTGATCTTGGCTAGCTCCTCTTGGAGTTCCGTGAGGCACATGAGAAAAAGGATCCGGCTGGTTCCACGGTGCCGGAGTGCGTGGTAGTGAAGCGCTACTTTTTTGAGTAAGTCAACCTCTGCGAGAATATTGGGATACGCCCGAAAAGCGTGGAGGTTGAGATGTGGAAGGTGTATCTTGTCTTTGTTGAGCTCGGTGGTGGCATGAACATTCGCTAGCGCGGCGCCTTCAAAGAGCTTGCATGAGATTTAAAATGCTTTGGCTAACTTTAGGCATGACATGTGGCATGAGCTTCTCCAAGTCGTGCAAAGTGAACCTTTTTTTTCGCCCTCATGAGGAATGGTGTCAACGGCAAAGGCAAAGCTGCGTGCCATTTGGAATAATGGTCAAGGGACGGATGCCCCGGTTCCGGCGTGGAAACCAAACCAACCCAATTTGATGGCCGGACTGGAGGATTAAGTGCCCGAAAAATTTCCTCCCGTGGCTTGTTGATCCAAATTGAGGTTGATTTGCCGGAGCCGGGTGATAGCGTGATTGCCGAGGCGCCGTGGTGGCTTCTAAGAACTGGTCGCGCCTTGTTTGCCATTAGCAATCCAGAGTTGGTAAGCCGTGAGGCGACCGATGTGGTCCGATTGGTGCCGTGAAGTCAGACTGAACTTGTGGAAGTTGAGGGCACGCCGGTGGTGGTATGACCCCATTCTTGACAAAGTGATAACACTGAGCTTTAGAAGGATCAAAAGGAGGACGGAGTTGGGTCCCCGCTGTTGCTCCCCGGGTCGATAGAGAGTTGAGTTGGTTGCACCCGGGTGGTGGTCACGATAGTGTGATTGTTGCCGAGGTGTGGTTTGCACTTGATAAACCAGCTTGTTTATGAAGGTGTGGGATGAGTGCGAGTGCACTCTTCCGCGGGCATGATTGCACACCGCTGCATCTCTTGCAATGAGGCGGGCCATTGGTGGAGTTGCACTCATTGGCCAAGTGGCCTTGGTATTTGCGCATATGGCACCGCATCCGACCGCTACTGTGGATTGGCGTGGTTGAGGCCGGGCCGGATACCGCCCAGGGAACCATAATGATGGAATAAAAGGGAGCTCCCCGAAGAGCCACGCCACGGAGGAAACATTGACTCGAGTGATTGACAAGATCAATAGCCCTGCTCCAAGGTCTTGGGACGCAGTATTCCGGCATGAGTCTAATAGCCGAGGAAGTCCTTGGAGAAACCCGCACCAAAATCCGCTCGTGGTTGGGTACTCCTTGAGTTTATCGAGCGTAAATGTGAAGTCGACCGCAAAATCCCCGCACTCGCGGGCTCTTGTTGAAGTTCATTGAGTTGCTTGAGATGAAGTTGATCATCATCCGTGGGTCCCATAATGAGAAAGAAAAAGCAGCTCTCATTTCTCGACCGCCTTTGTTTCCAATGGCTTTTGTTGGACATGAGCCATTGATGAGGAGAGCCACGCAGGGTGGTGGAAAAGATGTGGAATTTCAGTTGAGGTTGCGCATGACCATTTAGGACAGCTAGAGCCTCAAATTCTTCCATGTGGGCCTGAGCACTTTGGTCTAAGGGTTTGCCTTTCGTGGTTGCCAAAGGTGGGATAAGCCGCCGTTTAGTCCGGAAGGTAGATGTGAAAGTGCTTGGCCGGACAGAACAAAGATAGTGAGGATATTGAGGTTGAGTTGGAGATGGCATGGTGCCTGAAGGACCCGGATGAAGGGGTGACTGCGGTTGAGGAACCGAAGCTGCTTGAGCATTGGTTTTGAGATCCGTAAGGTTGTAAACAGAAGGGCAAAGGGGAAATGTAGGGAAAGGATATTCCCGGGTAGGCTAAAAGAGACTTGTGCATATCCATGCCCACCCTGGGAGATGATGGTTGTGAAGGAAGAGGCGATGGCCCTGAAGAATGAGGGATGTAGGCATGTTCGTGTGTATGAAAGTACGGTTGAGAAGGTTGAGCCCGATAGGGCTCCCCCGATAGTGATGAGGTGATCGAGGTCGTGAGCAATGTTTGCACACTTGGGGGCTGGGAACTGGGACTAGACAGACACGAGGGGTGGGTGGCGCCCCGACCGAGCCCTAGACCGGCGATGGCCTCCCTCTATGTCATAAGCAGATCCATACATGTCGCGTAACGCTTCCGACGCCGATGGCGCCCAAGCGAGATGCCGCTCGAGAGAAAGGAGTTCTTCCGGGCGAAATTTCTACGGATATGGCGGTTGTGTAAGAAAGTAGGATTGAATCGCACCCGCAGCTGAATAGTCTGTTTGGGGTCTGGTTCGGGAACTCCTGAAGATGACCCTCCGTGGAGGACCCGTGGATCTAACAGAGAGTCCTGGGACTATGTCACGGATTTGCAAGAAGAGGAGAAGAAGAAGAAAACAAACAAATGAGAGGAAAATGATAAGCTTCCTTGATATCAATGATGAACATACATGAGCTCTCGAATAGAGAGAGAAAAACCAAAGGAGACAAGACTCAAAACTCATCTAGAACTCATGTGCGCAGCTCTAGTCATATATATAGTACAATGGCCTCTCGCCCAATATAGACACTCCGACCGATCTCTGCGTTTTACTCCCGAAGGAGGCCCGATTTTGCAGTGAATGCCGGGCGGTGCTCTTGAGGTGCCTCGCAATCATGCCGACGCCGACGCCGCAATCGGCCGCCACTTCTCGAAGGCGCCTTTAGGCCGAGGCTTTGGTCAATATATTTTACAAAGAATCCGCCGCTTGGTCTTCTCAGGGCCCTTGATGACCGACCTTGGTTGATCAGGATCCTTGAGCTTGACCCGTCCGTCAGAGGCGAATAGTCCCGCACAAAGGCAAGACTAACATGAATAAAATATACGGGCATAAGCAAGACCATCTGAGTGAAATAGCATGTCTATCCATAAGAGTGCATATCCAAATACCCCTCAAAAATCAAGCGCCTCTTACAAAAGGCAATCAAAGAAATGATAAGTTTTTGCAATGCTACCCTGAGAATATTGAAGAACGCAATCATTTGCCACATCCAGACCTTTTAAGACCACCAACTGTCATGTTTTCTAGATAGTCCAAAGCACCCAGCCTGATGCTAGATGGAAAGTCTGGCTTTGTAACTTCGTCCAGGTACTGGGGTAAATGGCCAAAAGCACATATTGACTTGTTAGTGCAACTTGAGAAAGATAGAACAACCAACCCAACAACCTCCTTAATGCTAATCCAAAGGGCTAGCCACCAAACTACAAAGAGATGATAATCATCTCCACCCGGCTTCTTCTATACCATTCTTTTATTTGGAGGTAGAAGGATGTCATGGCAAAGACAAGGCTGATGACAATGAGCTGCCAATCAATAAAATGGTTCCACTGAAAGCAACAAAAAAAGTTCAATTTTTTTAACAAGAGGTCAATTAGAAGTAGAGCTTGGTTTTTTTATATACATCTCAGGAGAATCGAGAGTGATATTCTTTATACCTAGTGGCTATGCTACATCGGATGCCTCTAGGTCCAGAAGATTGTTGCAATCTTTTGAAGCTACAACATCTATATTTCATTGTTGTGTAGCTGTGATCCTTTGGAGCTGTAGTCATTATATCCAATATATTTTACAAAGAATATGATCTAGTCACTCCGGGTCCTGAAAGAAGATGGTGCCTTGAGATTGAGTCGGGCCAGACCCACCCCTACCCTTTGCTCCCCTCCGGGCTTTTAAGGACGTGGACTTTATTTAACAAAAAGTCAAGTACAAGTAAAGATGCAAAGACATGAATAAAATATCAGGGCATAAGCAAGACCATCTGAGTGAAATAGCATGTCTATCCATAAGAGTGCATATCCAAATACCCCTCAAAAATCAAGCGCCTTTTACAAAAGGCAATCAAAGAAATGATAAGTTTTTGCAATGCTACCCTGAGCATATTGAAGAACGCAATCATCTGCCACATCTAGACCTTTTAAGACCACCAACCGTCATGTTTTCTAGATAGTCCAAAGCACCCAGCCTGATGCTAGATGGAAAGTTTGGCTTTGTAACTTCGTCCAGGTACTGAGGTAAATGGCCAAAAGCACATATTGACTTGTTAGTGCGACTTGAGAAAGAGAGAACAACCAACCCATACACGTCTAAGGTGGCTACACATGAACAAACAATGCTCAATATGCTCAGTTTCTTGCTTGCGTACTTGATACAGATCAGCTACTCTAGGGTCAAACCTGTGAGCAAGCACATTAACTCGAAGATACTTGTGAAGAATTTGCCATCAAAGTACTATTACTTTAGGAATGAAGTAACCTACTACATATCCAAGCCCACATCTACTTTCATTGAGGAAAGAGTTGAAGGTGCCTCTTATTATAAGGAGGAAAAATATCAACATCAAGCAGCAGCTTATACATAGAGATCATAAGTCTGCACTCCTTAATCTCCTAAAGATGAACCCATACCCGCAATTCTTCTTATTGTGGCAGATTAGATTATAGAGAGTTCGCAACTTTTTGCCAAAGAGCTTGATCCCATCACCCCAGTGAAAACTTTAAGCAAAAAACAATGGCCTGAGTGTGTGGCGCCCTCATCATCAATGGCTCATGGCCAATAAAAGTCATTAGAAATAGAACTGGCAAGAAATGAAGACTGCCTTCTTATCACATTATGGCACCACATATGATGATCAACAACTTCTCAAGCAACTCAATGACCTCCAACAACAACCCACGGAGTCTGCCCGTGATTTTGCTGATCGTCTCCATATCTTAGTTAGCAAGCTCAAAGAATACCCCACGCAGAGTCAGATCTTGGTTTGGTTTCTGCAGGGCCTTCCTCCAGCTATTTGCCTTATGACTGAGTACTTGTGCCCCAAGACATTGGACAAAGCTATCGAGCTGGTCAACCATTCTGTCAATGTGTCTTCCCATAGCGTTCCTCTTACAGATCTTCCTTTCATTCCTCTTGTTATGGTTAGACAAAATACGGTTCAATCGCATCAGTCTATTCCACCACAACGCAGTCAAATTTGGTGTCATATTTGTAAGTATCAAGGCCATCTGGCCAATGAATGCAATTCCACTAATGGTCCTCCTCATTGCAAACATTGCAACATGTGCATTCATGCTACTGAAGAATGCACACGCTCTCATCCCACACCTTTTCGACAAAAAATAGTCTTCCAAGTTCAGACGATGCCTCAACGGTATCAACAACCTCAGCAATATCCACAGCAACAGCAATATCCACAATCTCGACAACCTCAGCAATCACGAGATCAAAACTCACGCACTCTTTTTGATCCATCCAAAGCTCAATGCTATCATTGTCAAGAATGGGGTCACACCACCACAACATGCCCACAACTTCCTCAAGTTCAAGTACAACTTCCAGGGACGAATCAAACTGCATCAGTCCGCCTCACTGCCTATCAATTTTGGGTTGCCAACGGCAAACAAGGCCCTCGCCCCATGCTGAAGAAACCACCTCGGGCGCCTCAACAACAGCGTCCCCAACAAGGTTCTCCATCTGCAGCTCTCGATCAATAGGCTCAAGAAGAAATCTATCAAGCTCTCAACCCTCCGATTCAACAATCCAACTGGGTAGGTCTTGTCTCATGCCAGCACCTGGGCACACGCACCTTGACCTTCACACCTCAGGACATGCAACATGCTTTTGCTGTGGACACTATTCTTCATGAGGAACAAAAGACGGTCCATTTCGACCTTGACCTTGACAAGCTCATGCTTAATGTCATGCCTAAAGTTCACCAAAGCATTCTCAAGCTTATGCAAGCTGCAAAAGGGCGCACGCTAGCTAACGTTCACGCCACCACACGCGCTCAACAGCGTCAGGATGTGCCTTCTACATCCAAGACTCCCTCACGCACTTAGCCATATCCCAACGTTGCCGCTAAAGTGGAACTCCTAAAGGAATTTTCTGCATCGATGTCTCAGGCACCCCCACCATTGGATCCTGCTGATCCCTTTGCTCATGTTCCTTTAAGCTACAAGAAGAGCTTGCCAAAATCAAAATTCCACTCAGTCTCTCTACTATCCTAAGGCTGTGTCCTGCCCTCAAGGAACAATTGCCACTTCTACACCCATAGTTCATGCAACTGTGAAAAATCACCAAATTAATTATGTGCAGATTGATGGCGGTAGTGCTATCAACCTCATCACCGATAAACTCTGGAGACAATTGAGCATAACTCAACTCTACCGTGCTCCTTATGACATCAAGCTTGCCAATTGCCACATCACGCAACCTCAAGGCGTCACATCTATTCTTCAAATCAGTATTGGTAATCTCAAATTCCCCTTAGAATTTGGTGTTTGGCAAACTGGCGAGGATCCTGGTGATTATGAAATGCTGGTTGGAAGATCTTTTCTCCGCCAGGCTAAAAGCATTCATTATTGGGCCAATGGTTAACTTGTCATTACTGATGGAACATTGAGTGCCACGATGGATCTCGAAACTAGGAAACTCATCTCTATGGAACACGCTGAACCATCATTTTCTGATAGTGATTCTGAAGATCTCCAAAACACATATCAAGTCCAAGCTTCTGCAGCTACTTTTATCTTCTTACCCTGAGTATGTTGACCCTTGGGAGATAAGAGTCTCGATCATGATCACGTTGTCGTATCCTTGCTGGATCCATATCTTGCAGCTTGCAATTGCATTCAGCGTGTTGGCATCCACTCAGATGTTGACACTCCTACGTGCTTTGTTGATGTTGCTGCTGTCGATGAAGCAACCCCTACTTGATGCCATGTCACCTATTTTGTCCTTTTTGGTTAGACCTCCACAGCCTCTATTTTTTTCTACTCAGAGTGCTGACAATGTTGTTCCAACCTCCTGCATATACTGTCACAGACACGGATCATTCCATATATTCAGACACCGGAAGTTGAAGTAATTGATTTAGGAGACAACCAATCTATCCGGTTGGCTACCAATATTCATAAAGTATACAAAGCTCGTGCCCTCAATCTCTTCAAAAAGTTCAAGTACATCTTTGCGTGGAGTTATAAAGACTTACAAGGTATCAAAAAACGAATTGGAGGAACTCACCATTCCTACCAAATCAGATGCACGCCCCATCTAGCAACAACAGTACAGGCTCAACCCTAATTATCATGACCGCGTCAAAGCCAAAGTCGATAAATTTCTGGCTGCTGGACTTATCTATAAGCTTAAATATTCTAAATGGATGATTAGGACGTTACTAGAAGTGCTTTGGAACAAATTAACGAACCCATCAATAAGAAACGGCCTCGAATCATATTAGCCCCAGTTAGTTTGACAAGCTTAGTGTATGATTCTCGGTTTCCAGATTTCCCCTACTTTTTAATATATTTTTGAAACAGGGCTATGGCTTCCTTCTGGCTATAGCACGATTGTTTGTAGACGAAAACAAATGATTCTTCTCTCCTATTTCTTTCCCTTTTCAGGAAGAATTTTTGTGGGGAATACTCTCTGGTGATTGCACTGGGCTACAAATAAATATAACCAAATGCTGGATATAGCTTGTTCCGGCATGATTCTGTAGTGAAGGGCATAAGACGGGCTGTAGGTGTTTGATTTTCCTTTTGCATATATTTTGTTTCCAATCCTTCCCACCTTTGTTTGCCTTCAGTAGATTTCACGCATGAAGGAGAGCCGAAACAAGGAGGACCACATGCTTGTGGAATCACACAGCATAAAAGTCTTACTATTTCATGCCTTTGTTCTGAGCTTCAGATAAGATAGTCGGAGATGTCCTCCTCATGGCGTTCCAGGTAAGCCCTGAGCATTGGAT
Source organism: Isoetes taiwanensis (assembly GCA_021234155.1). Lineage (NCBI taxonomy): Eukaryota > Viridiplantae > Streptophyta > Lycopodiopsida > Isoetales > Isoetaceae > Isoetes > Isoetes taiwanensis. The sequence goes on along the minus strand of JAJEKV010000019.1, from coordinate 3,652,787 downwards.
TGGAACTGGGGTTCGATTCCCCAGGCTCATGTGATGGTGGAATCCTGTTCATATATTTGAGTTGTGCAGTATTGGATTGTATTACTATGACAGTGTAGTGTACAGATGCCAAAATACTATTTTAATCCATGATTGGTGGTCTTCAAGTGCCCCCTTTAAAATCGGGTCAACAGAGGCCGGTTTGACCGCAAAAAGACCTCAGATGGGCGAACAAGATCTAAGGAGGGGGAATATCCTATGAATTATGCCACAAACCAAGGGCCCAGAAAAAATAATACACGAATTAGCTATAATACCATAAAATGCCATAAAATGTTAAGGAATTCATGCCATTAGTCATGGTTCAAAAAATTATAATATATGGACACTTGTCATCATATATGATCATATATGGTCACCCTGTGGCCTGTAGTATGTCAGGCGCCGCATAGATCCTGTAGGCACAGACTGTCTGATCCTCCTTGTTTGTTTCACCGGCAGTCAAGGAATCATGGAAGATCCAAATCGGCTGTAGCCTTGCCTGTTGAATCGGCTAAGTACTGATCCTCCTTGTCTGTTTCACCTGAGATGAAGATCTGAATCGGCTGGGTCTTAAATGAATTCCTGGAGCAGTATATTGGAAGTGACCATGATCTGTTGCAGGATGTCAGAATTGCCCGGAGTATGCTGAGCTTGTAAATTGTTTGCTGCCTATTTGTTGTTCTGGTTTTCTTAACAGGAATCAGTGAACTGCATTGAATCACCTTGCTCTGGCTTTTCTAGCTGGAACGCTCTTTGTGTAGCGAATCGCTCATCCACAAAGGTTTGATTGTGAATTGAAGAGTTTTTCCTTTTGACAAATTACATCTGCTTCTCTTTTCTCTTTTCTTTTCTTCATAAAAGAGGCATATGCTCTTCGGCTTTCTGAGAGAAGCCGCATCTCTGCTCCGGTTTTAGATGCAGACGATTGTAGAATCTAAGGGGATATAGGACAAGCGATAAGGAAAAAGTCATGGTCGAAACATAATCAAAATTCAAAATTTGTCTTCTAAATCAAGTTTTTTTTTTTGCCATGTCTGGCTGAATACATGCTTCAATCTCATCTCTATGGTGGGCACGGAAGAATCGCCATCAAACGACGCCAAGGGAACTAGTCAAAAGCACCTTTGATTACTTTGCATAGCTAATTGTAGGACATTGTGGGTGGTGTTTTGTAATATAAAATTGAAGTCGAATTAAGGCATTAGATAGTATAGTTTTTGCAAGGAATCGACAACTTTGGTTGATACTCACATGCTTAATCCACATGAAAACTGTTCAAAATACAGAGAAATTCCATGCATGATTGTAATCAACCTCTTAGGTAAATCTACACTATAATGCTTATTATTTGAAAGCATATATAGGAAAAATGTGCCTTTTATTCAATCAACTTAAATCTTGACATGTTTTGATTAGGATTGATTTTCCTCATTGTCAAGATCTCTAGATCTCTAGGATCACTGACTAATTTTTCTAGCATTGCTTTCTAATTGACAGTGCACTTTTCAGTGGCCTGCATTTGGCTCTTCTCAATGATGTTCTACTTGCTCTTTTTTGGTTAAGTTATATCATTGTGCATCTCATCTCAGTATTATACCTTTATTTGAATAGTGAGAGGTTCTCCCAACATTTCAATATTAAAACTCGTGTAAAAGTGCTCTAGATACCTTAAAATCAACAAGCTCAATAATAAAACTCTGATGTGCAGTTTTGACCAAAATATAGATGGTTTCATGTCTCTATAAATCACATCCTTATTGTGCAGATGCTACGAGAGAGTCTATAATCTTTATACATGTTTAGATAAATAAAAAAAAAGTCACCTTTTTAAATGGAATTCTTTGAAATCAATGCCCCCAACCATTAAAATATTCCAACATTGCAACATAAATTCTTTTGGCAACAAATCAATATTAGAACACTAGGTCTTGGTTCTGTGCAATTCCAACTCATAGAACATGATATAGCCCTTGGGGCCAATGTCTAAAGGTTTCATGACTTCAGTATTGATATTGGCCTAACTTTTAAGAATAATTTCCTAAAAAAGATGCTAAACCTTAACCTTTCACATATCCACTTTGCCCTAGAGAGACTTCTACACTAAAAGAATCGCAATGTATTTCTAGAATTTTTTTCTTTATTGTCTATGCCCTTGCTTTATTCCATTGTTTACGTCTATATGGCCCCTACTCTAATACCGTTCCTTTCTCAAGAACAAGAAGGCCAGATACCTCGCAGAGCATCAGCAACAGATGTTTGGTCTCCTGGACCGGCACCCCAGGACATTCTGGAGAAGGGTCTTGAGCAAGCCTGCACAGCCCACGGGGAACATCACCTCGGAGCAATGGGTACAGTACTTGCAACAGCTGTATGACCCGCTCGGGGGCCGGGCATCAGTCCCTCCACAGATAGGCATGGCTCTGGTTATCACAGAGGGGGATGTCATCATGGGCCTATGGCGCCTAGCTAATGGGAAGGCAAAGCCAGATTTAGATGGCATCTGCGGTGAGCTTCCGAAATGGTTTGGGCCTCCAGCGGGCTGTTCTCCGGCATTGTTCAATAAAAGCATTACGAAAGGCTTCCCTACGCGAATGGACCACTAGTAGAGTAGTGCCCATATACAAAGCGGGGGACCCTCAATGTCCGGCCAACTACGCACTATTATGGTCGGCTCTCTCTTTGCAAAACTGTTGGTGGCATCCTTGAGCGGTGACAATATGGGCGAGGGAACGAGGTCGCGAGCTCTTACCTGGCGGGTTTTCGCCCGGACATTCCACCATTGATCATATCTTCACTCTGCTTGGCGCATTGATTGAAGATAGCGAGGAATCATGCCGCAGAACACATGCTTGTTGTTTTAGTGGATTTTGCAAAGGCATTCGACCACGATTACCCGCAATAAGCTATGGGACGGATTCGGCATTTGGGACCCCCCGGACTTGCGAATGCAAGATATAGGGCCGCGAGGCATGCTTTCGGGCAGTATCACATCAGCAGCGAACCCGGTGACCGGTAGCATTGGAGTGCGTCGGGGCTGCCCCTCTCCCCACACTCTTTGGCCTGTACATTGATCGGTTGGAAGATTGGCTCTCGAGCATGGAGGTGCGGGCGCACATATCATGCATCACACAATCCGGGCAACTCATATATCTTTGACGATGTCAACCTCATGGCCTATACTCCGGAGGACATGCAACGTCCACCGGATGCTCTTGACACTTTTGCCAATTCACTGGCATGCAAGTTAACTGGCCAAAACTAGGGTGCCGCTAGTTGCATCATCCCGTCGACCAAGGCTTCCCACATTCACTTACCAGGGCGGAGGTAGAGGTGGCTCCGACCTACAAGTACTTGGGGATTGAGTTCTCAACTACCACCCATTGGGATGCGGCTATCAGGTTGCGGGTCACTGCGGGTTGGAAAGCACTATATGCCATGCAGAACAACAGCCACAAGGCAGAGTTGTATGCCTGGGGTCACCAGTCACATTTGTTTCGGGCCTTGGTTGAGCCGGCCCTTTTGTATGGGGCAGAAGTTTGGGGTCCAAAGGATATCCCTCAACACCGGAATGACCTCGGCAGGTCGCGAAGGCCTTCTTGGCACGGGCCCGGGGGTGAAGTCCACAGCCCGCATTACCAGATCCTACTCGAGAGACAGATTTCTACCCCTTCAACGGGCCGCATTGGAACGCCATATCGTTTACTTCCAAAAGGTGGTCGCTATGGCTGATACACGCTTGCCCGCCTTTGCTTTGGCCACGGCAATGGGTCCCCAACGCCTGAAATCCTGCTGGAAAGACAAGCAGGCTCAGTGGTTCTCACGCTGGGGTGTGCAGGCAAACAGATGTGTCCAGGTCAGGACAAAGAAAGATCGCGAGGCACTTAAACTATACCTTGATGCTACTTTCCTTCGCAGGCTGTGGGATGCGAGGCTCGACACATGTTAAGGCGGCACACTATCGTGACAAGTCAATCCTAGGCTCACAAGAGGCCCACACCAAAGACTTGTACACCCGGCTACCCATGAAGAAACGCGGGCTTATAGCTTCCATTAGCGACGGGCACATCGCCTCCGCGATTGAAACGGTTGGGCTCGTGAAAGCGCGGGAGCAAAGGCTTTACCCGGTGTTGCCACCGGTAGCGATTGAGGATGAATGTCATGCCCTCCGGACACATGGCATTTGCCCATATCCGAAGGCGATATGTTCGATTACTAGTGCACGGCCGGCCGTTGCATCGGTTATTGGCTCTACGGCGTCGGTGGGTTTGTTGGGGTCATACCTCCGGAGGTTATGGATGCACGACTCGTTTGTGTCCTACGGGGCGGTATTGAACTGTCCTATGCAATTGTACGGTGTGCCGGCCGGGCTTATTCTTGCTAAGGTTTTCCCTCGAAAACCCTTCGGGCGGGGTTTTTAATCACATCGATGTATGCTTCTTTGCTCTCTTTTTGTTTGGGTCCCATAGGCCAATTGGTCTCCGTGGACGCTAAAAACCTATTCTATTCTATTCTATTCTATTGAGGTTCATGCCCTTGAGTATTTGGATGATCTTGCTTTCTATTGAGGTTCATGCCCTTGAGTATTTGGATGATCTTGCTTTTAGTTGTGATCCTTTGCATGAACATTAGCTGTTAGTGGACATTAAAATTTCTAAGCATTCATAATAGGACGAAGACATTAAAAATGGCACAAGTGTAGATGCAGTGTCTGGTCCTCTAAAGACCATAGCGTTATACACAAGGCATGATGGTGTAGCGAGAGCCCTCATAGTGAAGTTATTAATGCTGTGCAAAAGTCCTAGTAGCACGTTAGCAAAACTACACTTGAAATATGATGCTACTACTACTAGATTCAAAAGGCACAATGGAAAGTGAAACTTTATCTTCGTCTATTCTTTCCAAATTCTCTTTGCCTGCCAGAGCAGTGACAATGGCCCCAGATGCACTTAAAAACTGATGCTTTCATGTGCGCATTTTGTATCTGGATCCGTTCTCTATATCTGGACCATGTGTATCTGTAACTACACATGATGTACGGCCATGGCTGGGGGTTTCAAGTGTTTGCTTGTTCCCGCCGTCTATTTCAGCTGTTTCTTCTTCCATGGAGACCACAAACTAGTCTGCACGGCTGTTCAGAATATGAAGAGCAGAGGGAGCTAATGTGGCACATAGCCATGAACTTTTGGAACATACATAGACACCTCGAATGGATAGTGTGTTTAATCTATGATTATGCTGACAGTCAAAAAAGATGTAGAGCATGACATTGCTGATAGTTAAACTCCCAAGTGTACTTATTTGTTTACAACTGGCATAATGTATCTGGACTTGCCTCATTTGAATTGTTCCAGCAGTGTCCATGTAGGAATGATTGTTAGAAATGATTCTCAGTGATTATGAAAAAGAATGTGCTTAGAGATAAGGTTTTAGGAAGTGTCTCATAGTTGAAGCACTGTTACCCATCTTACAGATTGTGAAGAACCAATTTTCAACTGGTTCAAATCACTTTGGGCTTTTGCTTTTCAATGTCTCTCAAGATGTCAAGTGTTTTTGAAGACCTTGGGAGGAAGGAAGGAAGGAAAAATTTTTAACGTCCACGGAACCCAATCGGGTTATGGGACCAAGTACATAAGGGACCGAAGTCCTGGACCGAAGTCCAAACAAGAACATGGGCCGAAGCCCTTAGACCAAAGCACAACGTGAGCTAGAACACAACCATCATGACCCGGATTAAAAACCACCTGGGAAAAAACCGTTGCCAGGATGACTATGGCTGCTCACCGATCCAAAAATCCATGTTGTTGCACAAGCAACAAGCATACCTTCATACCTCCAGCAGGCAAAGCTTCACCAAGCAACTCCAAACCGTAACCTCTTCACAACCGGGTCTGGAAAACAGACGCCTAACCCCAAGCCCGGAACGCAGGGGAAGGCGGCGGCGCCGAAAAACCGCTTTCGGGGAAATCATCCCATCGGAGGTGCCTCCTCACCCATCCACCAGCCCTGCGCCAAAGGCGCCAAGACCCCTGTGTATGCGCTGAAGCGACATCCACTCGAGGCACACCGGGCGCCATCCTTCAATGTTTGCTCCAACGCCATCCATCATTGCATCCGCCGGGCGGGGCCTCGAGGCGGCCTTCGGGGCGCCAGGCGCCAAAGCGCCAAGAGGCGCCCGGGGAAGAGGGAGTCAAGTCGCATCATCAGGTACAACAAAACTGGGATGCATTGTTGTCCAAGCATGAACCACTTCACAAAGATAGAAAAACAACCTTTTGGTCCATTTTATTGTGAGATCACAGCTTTGGAGTCTGCCCAATTAAACCAAATAAAATCTGAGTTCCTCGTCCCTTTCCACAACTTGAAAACTACTTGCTGAATCTAATTGAGATAGGACTACTATCCTTCTAGATTTTCTAAAGATGCAATAATTTGGTCACATGCTCGTAATTTGTGAGACCACAATCGACACCAATGTAGACTATCAATGCAAAAGACAAAAGTTGGAATAGTAATCAATGAAATACAACGAGATTGCAATGTATTCCCAACTCTTGGGTACAATCTTTTCTTGCGATTCCATAGCGAGCATGCATCACATGTAGTATTAACCGTGATAATTGTTTTCCGACAAGCATACAATTCATGGAGAAACATTACTTACCCTTGAAGCCAGCATAAAAGTCCTAATGCAAGAATGTCCTCTAGCGTAGTTGGTAACACGATGTTAAAATTGATGCGCTTATACTGCGGCTCCCGGCTCCCAAATATCCCCATAATGCGGACCGGACAAAAAAACAGAAATCATGTCCATAAGAGACAGTTTAGCTTACAATATGGTCATGACAAAATATATGCAAAGCTCAGCACCACTTGTCCATCTGATGTTCCAATTCAATTCAAACTACCTCTTCATCTGCAGAAAGGATGTGTGCGACAAGTGGATTGGATTCCCCTGTTTTTGCTAATTGCTGCAGGCAATCGATAGTCTACAGAAACCCAGTTAAGCCATCAAGGCAAAATGCAAAGAAAGGTCTGCTACAAAATGCAATTTTGTCATATAGATTGTTGGGCAGACATAACCTGCATGCATCGGAACCTGCACCAATCTTCAGCAGTGTCAAAAAACAACAAAAGAAAAAGGCAACGAAGGTAAAAAAATAAGGCAAGAAGAGTCATTTTTTTGCAAAGACCCACGGCAGGTTACTTTCTACTGCATTTCATTTTCATGCATGACCTCTTTCTTTTCTTCTACAGGGATTCCTTTTCGCCCTGTTCCAGAGAAGCTCGATGGCTCTGCTCTGTAAGGGATAACCTTGGGGCATCTGCATCTCCTAAACCACAGCATGCCCACAGCATGGCTGCCGGTTAGGACTTGGCTTAGAACGTATGGTTGCCAGTTATGGAGGCGAAGGCTGGAGTATGGAAGAACTCGATTTGCTCTGGGGCGATACAATTCAAAGGTTCACCCTCAAATTGCCAAAATTAGAGTTGCAAAAGAACCCACGAAAGGAAAATTCTGAGGCAACTTTTCAGCTTGCATTTTGAGCTCTCTTCCGGCACTATCAAATGGAAGAAGAAGGAAACCCATCTGAAAAACACAGAAAGACACAGAAGCTATGACCTTCCCTCTGTGCACATCATGCCATACCTGAAGCACTAGAACCTAGGCCATACCCAAAGCACTCGAGCATCGACACCAAGCTTGGCGCTCAGCAACCGAATCAGCACCTGAGGAAGCATGTCGCACCACCATGAAATATGCAGTGATATGCAGGAATCGAAGGAAAGCCAAGGAACGCTCTTCCGCAAGATATCCCGGCGCACACATAACTGCTGTGACTTGGAATTTCCATGCATTTCTGAAGCCGTAGATGAAATCCAACGACGGAAACATCAGCCACCTGCACAAAAATCCCACCTGGCAGCAACGTGGACACTCTGAAATTGCTTCAAAGTGTCCACTTGCGTTTGTGCAAACGTGCCAAAAAGCGCCATTTATTTTCTGCCAATTACAATGGTATTTTGAAAAGCGCTGATGAACATTTAAAGTGCCCTTTCATTTATGCCACGTGGTATGATTCACGGTCCGTGTGGCATGGGGACAAACAAACAAATCTGGACCGTCGATCAGAGCAAAGAGACATTGGAAAAATCTCGATCGTCGATGGGGCGGAGGGACAGACAGACGCCACGGTTTTGTATAATATAATAAGATGTCCATCTAAGATATTCTGTATATATTCTAGATTCTCTCGCTATCTCCTCTGGTTTACACCGTCAGATTAAATCTGAGTCGTTCTTTTGAAACTTGTTATCTGCTAATAACGTGGTTGTGGCTGAAATTTTATGCAGATATCCTATAACAGCTTAGGATAATCTGCACAAATCCAAGGAGAAGGGGCGAAGACAGCAGAGAAAATCCTAGGGTGTTATCCTAAGCGAGGTCTGGCTATGGCCATCGCTGAAATACAAGCTATCTTCTAAGTATAGGCTGCCGGCGAATGGTGGACCTCTTCTCCATAGCTCTGCAAAAAGATCTCCGGATTTCTAGAGCTTTGCAGGAACAGGGCAGAGCTTCCCTTGCAAGCAGGGAGTTTCGGATCTGTTTTTGCAAAGGCAGGGTCGAATAATCTGTGGATTGCTAGTTCGGATCTGTTTTTGCAGGGGCAGGGCCAAATTATCTGTGGATTGCTGGATTGCCGGAGTAATCAGTGAAAACCCTCGGACCGGAGTGTTAAGGGAGATAATGCCCTGGCCTTCGGGCGTTCGGCATGGCCAAAATGGCCATTTTGGCCATGCCTCAATTTTTTTTTATGGTAACGCCCTCGGCCCAAGGCGTTATCTACACCATCTATTTAAAATATTATGATTTAAGATATTACGATGTATTCCAGCTTCCTCACTACCATTCCTAGGGTATGTGGCAACACAAAATCAAATTCTTGAGAAGCCCATCGGGCAACCCAAAATCTTCAGAAGCCTAGGTTAGAAGCCCAGGTTACGTGACAACTTATCGAAGATAGATATTTGCAGACAATGCCAAAGATATTTCAAATTTGCAAAGCCGGGCCTAGAGCTCCAACAAAACTTTCTTTGTGCTTTCTTTCATCCTTACACAATCAAGCAAACAATGAATTCGTTATCTGGCCTTGTGCCATAGTTCCAACTTAAGGAAGCCTTGTTCATGGGAAACTGCCCTTAATCCTCTAATGGAAATAGAAACATTGACCTCTTTAAAAAAATCCTTTAAATTCTTCTATCAAAAATCCAAAACACGATTCATATTCTCATGGCATTGAATACTATGAATACAAAATAATCCATCATATATAAGAGTCAATATTTGTGTAGTTTTCTCTGAATTATCTTTATGTCGTGATCTTGCGTAGAAGTTTGGCAACTCTAAAATCTTCCATAAAAGTTGTTTTTATTCCTTCTCTTTAATGTACACTTTGAACAAGGAGAATATACCTCACATCTCAGCCTCTTTTCTTCTCTTTAATGGAAACTTTGCATAAGGAAAATACTCCACATTTCAGCTTCTAGGGCAACAAAATATGCGGCCCTCTGTATGAAAGTGCTAAGGAAAAATCTTTTCCAAAATAAGAATCATAAAAAAATGAAGGTGAAAACAAATTCTATTTCAACGGGGATAAAATGTATCTGTTTGTAAAGAATCGAAATCACGATCATTTATAAAAAGAGTTGTTTCGTCCTCCACCATCTCGGGTTTTGTCAATCCACTTAGTAGAGCCTCCAAAGTATGTAGGATATCCTGCAAAAACTCAACTGATGTCATGTTCCAGGTCGATATTGGTTTCTTACTTGGTTATTCATCTCAAGCATATAAACTTAATTAAGATCAGAATAAAACAAAGGCAACGCCAATTGGATAGGATTTTGAATGTAGGAATATTGTGCATTAGATATTATCTAGGGTAATAGGCAGGCTGATGACTAATAATTTCGTGAACAAAATGACATAACTTGAACTATATAATAGTTGTTTGCTTTTTGAGCAAAGAAAGAAGATTCAAACATGTTATGACATCTTATTTCCTTCAACTGGAGATCCTGAATAATCCAAGTTACTAAACATCAGAAATCAGCATCCCAAGCGTAAACAGTACAACAAGAAAAAGAGGTATTTAAATAATATAGTTCTTACTTTTAGCGCAGGCCTATCGTTCTTGTTGAGTGAAGCACATTGCAGGCCTAAAGTTGTGATTTCTTCATATATTTCTTTGGGGTAATTATCACCTAACCTAGGGTCAACAACTTCTTGTATACCTCCCAACTTCAGTGTTTCCCTTACCTGCAAAAATGAAGATCAGTTGTAAGTTTCTTGCATTTTTTAAAAGTTCAATTAATCGTCAACTCATGTCCCTGAAAGTTTTAAGCAGTACCCATTCCACAAGGTTGATCTCTCGAGATCTATGTTGATCAATTGCTTCTTGACCAGTAACAAGCTGAAGCAATATGACACCGAAAGCATATACATCACTTGCTGTTGTCAACTGTTGTCTTAAAAAGTATTCCGGATCCAAGTAACTAAAAAGAGAAAAGGGTTAAGCATGTCTATAATCACTTGTGTCATCTGTGAAAGAGATAAATTACCCCGCGGTGCCAGCTGGTCTTGTGGAAACATGAGTCTCAAACATGGGGGTATCTTTAGAAATTCCAAAGTCTGATATCTTTACCACAAGGTTATCATCTAAGAGAATATTGCTTGGCTTCATGTCCCTATGTATAACAGGTGGATCCTGGAAAAAAACTTAACACATGATGACCAACCTATGGGAAAGCAATGAAATACAATAAAGAAGTTAAGGCAGACTGTACTGCAAAAGAATGTAAGTAGTCAAGACCACGAGCAACACCAACTGCTATATCCACTCTTTGATAGAAGTCCAAAGGTTTCCATTTCTTGGCTGTAGGAGTAATCACACAATCAATTGCCGAAATCTATGTGAAAAAACTAATTTTTGTGCTTATTATATGGATACATCTCCATTGGTGCTTATAAACATCTGACACAACAATGTCATTTACCAACACATCCAAATTAATCCATGAAAAATAATCTTACCTAATAATCTATCTTGTAAATTCCCATTCTTCATATACTCATATACAAGAATCTGGAAAACAACAATATAGATGAGGAACATATATCTGTTACAGACATGCAAAACATATTAGATTTAGAAAAGCTTTACCTGGCTATCATCATCATCACACCACCCTAGCAAATGAACCAAATGGCGATGGTGAAGTCGAGATAAAAGACGTATCTCATTTTCAAATTGGGCACTATCCAGCATGTTACCGGGATGTGCTGCTTTAATCGCAATAGGTCTTCCATCTTGAAGATGCCCTAAATAGACTTTACCAAATCCACCAACTCCGATTTGATTCTCCTCGCTGAACTTGTTTGTTGCACGCGATATTTCTTGTAATGAAAAGTCTTTTACACTTGTGGCAGTATCTGTTTCCGTTTGTGTTAAAAATCATTTCATTTGTCATGCGAAATGCAGAAAAGATGTAATGACTTCTTTTAATGGTATTAGCCCTTACAAAATATTCTTTAGTGGGGTGACATCTTATAATAGGTCTAAGTCGACTAGATTTGGTAATGTGGAGTACTTAATACAGAATAACCCTTATTGTCTATACAACCAAATGCCATACCTGGCGTTTTTAAGAAGAACACACACCTGAGTCCAACTTGATTGGTTTTCGACGACGCTTACGACCCCTTTTTCCCTTCCTCCACCAACGTAGATATATGAACACAATAAGTGCGACAACTACGCACGTGCTACCAATAACTATAAGGGCAATTGCCCATGGTTTCAAACCATGCGCTGCACCACAAAAAATACAACTTTCAGTACATCTAAATCCAAATAACAACATCCAAAAACATATTCATACATATTTATTGATTCATGCAAGCCAATGTGGCCATTATCTATAGGAAGCTCTAAGACCTCTCTTGGAATATTGTTTAGCATTGCTTGTAAATGAGAGCTACTTGGTGCACGTACTTGTTGACTTTTGTCACACACTAAAAAATGAAAAAAGGAGATCATGTTCTATAAAGCTTACATCGACAAAGTCAAGCAGAAGCACACATCACAAGCACGCATAACAAGAAGCATGCATGACAACGGTTGCAGGAGAGGGTGGGGGGGCGTGGGTGGTGGAGAAAAGAGACACACATGGATAACATGATTTGTGATCAGCACAATAGCCCTTTCGATTATCTGCTTCTCCAGTATAGCAGTTGCCATCAAGACTACAAGAACAACCATATCATCTTATAAAGAATACGATGATACATAGTTTGATGTCGCACATACAATCTACACTTACGATTTATATTTAGAAAATGCCAAAGTGGGTCTCGCTCCTGTGAAAAAGTTGCAAGTTAGCCACCTATACATTAGAAGTTCATAGTTAGAAACTATCAACTTCAACTTAATATAATTGAAGACGTGAATAAGTTCACAATGGCTTATATATTTTTCCAATGCAACTATGTTTGATCACATCTCAGGTAATGAGGCCTTGGCCTTGATCCATCTCGCTATACTAAACCTCCTCCTAAGCTAGGTGCAATGGTAGAGAAGTTCAATGATATTCTTCTAGATGGCTATTACAACCCTCCTCCTAAGCTAGGTGCAAAGATAGAGAAGTTCAATGACATTCTTCTAGATGGCCATCGGGCTTTGATTTTGGACATCCTCATGTTTTCCTTATTGACTTCATATCGAATGATTAGTTCCAAGCTATTAGAAATAGTTATCACTTCCATGTGGGAAGGTTCGTGGCTGTAGGGACTCATGCATTTGCCCACATTGACTTCAATATCCTCAAGAACTAGCTTTTGTCCATAATTAGATTGATATTCCTTGGTTCCCCTGCCGATCCTTCCAAATTTAAGACTTGGTGACATGGTGGAAGAGTGTCTTCTCACAAGGCAATGTGTGTGTTTACAAAGATGTTGTTACATAGTTGATACAAGTCCAATAGAAGGGAGAGATGATACAAGACCAATGGAAGGGAGCTTATTTTCTACCCCTATCCGATAGAAGAAAATTAAATATGGGGATATATATGCCAGTATCAAAGAAGAGAGTAGCAAATTTATAAACAATGGTGAAAACAATAGTGTAGTTGTACAATTTTATAGTCCTTGTAGAGTTTTGTAGTCTTAAAACTTATTGTCTTTGTTAGTTCGTCATTATGATGTGCTCTATTGTGAATGTCAATGACATGCTTGCCTTGACATCTTTATGTACCTCTTGTGTTATTAAGTATTTAAAAATTCCCTTTCATCCAAAGGAAAAAAAAAAAAAGCTTATTTGTGATGTTGGTCCCTTTTGCTAACATTGCTACTCCATTGTTACATTTTCTCCAATGAAATTCCTTCATATGTGTGTCCATAATTCTTTCTTTGATATAATAAAAATACCTTGACACTTAGATCTTTATTTATTTTTATTTTTGTTCTCTTTTTTCAAATTTCATGTCTTTTATCCACTCTAAGACTTATGCATGATGTCAAATTTCTCATGTATGAAAAAAATACATGGTCAAAATTCTAATTAAGTGTCTACAATAGGCCCATTAGCTCCACCCAAAGCTTCTTTTCTGACAACCCAAGGCAAAGAATCCTTCTTGCTAAGATGAACAACGATAATAAGTGGACTGTGTGTGATCAATAATGGTGCTATACTATTATAGGCCATCTCTCCTTTTCTTGTAAAGGTGCAATGCCACTGGGATAAAACATAATTAAAAGTATTCACATCACATAATCTCATTATCCCATGCACCAATTGGTTTTGTGGTAACATAATATTCTGGTCTAAAGCGTCCTAATATAATAGGAACTATAATTTGGGCATGAATCAAGGCAAAGACATTGGCGTCCAGAAACTCTTTGCATGGGTATTCGACTTTTTTAATACGAGAATATTATGATGTCTCCTAGGTAATAGGTAGGAGAGTATCTAGATGTATTCTATTTTAAACTTTTTCCCATCTCGATGTTAGAACCATTTAAGATGTGAATGATTCCAACATCATCTTATCTCCATCTCATCCATCTTATCTTCCAAAAACCATAGAAAGGCAAATCGAACTTACGTGTTGATTAATGTTGCATTATTTAGCCACGAAGGTACTTCCCCAGAAAGCCTATTATCTGATAGTTTCCTACATAATAAGACAACAATATATCAACATTATTTCTATATAATAGCTTCAAAAGCATTCAATGTTAGAACATACAATTCTGATAGACTTGTCATGTTTCCCCAAGCATCTGGAATTGGCCCGGTTAGATAATTATTATTTAGATATCTGAAGAAAATATAAAAGTATAGTTAATATAAGCAATCACATCAATTTGTGCACAAGAAACCACGTACAAGGTATCCATGTGTGTAAAATTTTGTCCCCACTCTGCTGGCAATTCCCCAAATAGCTGACAGTCATGCATTTTCCTAAGCAAGATATATCGTTAATTATCTACGGAATATTTGAATTAGAGCCTTCGTGATTTTATCTTGCTAAAAATAAACTTACAAGAACTTCAAGTTCTTTAGATAACCTAGATGAGTAGATAGATTAGTCTTGAGAGGATTTCCCCATAAATTCCTGCAAAAAGAATAGTTGAGATAAAACAAAGAAAATAGGCAAATGTGGATGAATCGATATTACTTACAATTGTTCTAATTGTTGTAATGTGTAAAACTCCTCCGGTAGATTGCCCGATAAGCTATTATTGTTTATGTGCCTAAGGTATAAAAACCAAACGTCCAGGCATGTTATTATAGGGACAAAAAAGTCCTTTACGTCAAATACAAACCTTTTCTGAATTCCAACAGAACTGAATTGAGCTATATATTCTCCAAGGTTTTTTCTTTTACCGATATATAACTGGGGCCACTACGATACAGAAGCCATGACACAGGAAATCCTTTGTACTAAGCATTTGAACACTTACTCTATCTAATCCAAATAGAAATTTGGGATAATAAAAGGATGAACAAATGAGACACCCTTCTTTAAATACAAGTGGTTAGTCGACAATGTACTGGATTTTGGACATAGCAGCACATGGTCTTGTTATGTATGGGGCACCCATGATGTAAACATTCCTTTTCTAATCAAAATAAAGATGGGTACGTGGATGCCTTTAATACTCACAAGAACTTGAGGGAGGAAAGGTTTCCAATACCGTTTGGTAACTGACCGATAAGTTTAGAACTCCCAAACCTTCTGTAAAAACAAGTAATAAGTTCATCAAGACGACGAAGGTAATTTTACCTTATACTTCTATGGAGTTTTACAAAAGGTACTCACATATCAATAAGTTGGGTCATGCTCAATAAAACATCAGGAAAAGAGACCCCCAATGGATTCCTTGATACGTTTCTGGAAAATACAAGTGTAACTTAAGTTTGACGGCTCTCGATTTAATTAAGATTCTCCTCCAAAAACATTTTATCAAAACATCACTTGTGTTACTTTTATTACTGCATGACGCTAAAGTATGTCTGGGGGCTTAACTAAAAGTTGGCTGAAATAAGGTCTCCACCCCGAGAGTAGATGAATGCATATATTATGCTTGAGCTCTATCAGTATTGTCAAGAAGATTCAAATATTCTAGGCTATCAGGATCAGCAATAAATGCAGAAGTCAGGGATATTCTCATTAACCTTAAATTCAAGGAATTGGATTTTCCTAGCTGCGTATCAAGATTCCCATATGCGCCATGCCTTTTATATAAAGGAATGACAATTGTGTCAGGCCAGTCCTAAGGAGCGCAATACATCCTGCTCAAGACCAATATCTATATGCACTGATCTTTATGAAACAACGTTGTTTCAAAGACCATTTGTTGTAATGCTATCCCAAATTTATGTGTTTATAATGGAGCTATACAAGTTTTCTAGTTCTCGGTTCATTCTGTCAATTTAATGTAAGGGCTCGTAAATCTAAAACTGCCATTTTTTTTTTCGCCATCAAACTATGCATGAAAGGATATAATGGAAAAGGGAAGGCTCCATCCAGATATTCAATCGAGAATCCCCCTTGATTGCTTGATAGCATGCTTCAAGATATTGTACATTTCTATCAAGCAAGCCAGTACAAATGAGGAAGAACATCATGAGCTAAGGCAAAGAATTTAGAGAAATTGGCTTTTGTGTTCCAATTATTTTGCACTGAGCAAGACCTATTTGACTGCCCAGTGTTTTACAGTACTTTCAAAGTATCTTGTTTTCCGCATAGAACAGTTTCCCAAACTGTGATAACAAAAGACACCGCTGATTATGCCTCTATCACCAAAGTGTACGTCAGAATTAATTTTGCTGCCATTTGTCCCAGGAAATTTGGACTGATAATATTTCATATACTCCTTATAAGCTAGAGCATGTCCTTTACAACATTTCCGTTATATGTTAATTGGAGAGTGAAAGGGATGTACATAGCATACAGTATAGAAGCTTATTTCTGAAAATCAGTAGCAGACAGAAAGAGAGTATTTACTAGTTTCGCAAGATACACTCACAATGCTTGGAGGTTGACCAGGTTTTGAAAAGAGGTGGGAAGAGTTCCAGTCAAACTATTGCTCTGGAGATCGAGAACTTGCAGATTTATCAAGTCCCCGAACTCTGTAGATATGTTCCCAACGAGACCTGCATTAGTAAGATTCCTGTACAAACAAAAGCAACTGATTATCTGACCAGAAATTTTGTCAGTTAGCATACACAAGGACAGAACATTTGCTGGATTCTAATTCTATAGCAATTCAAAATTAGAACTCCATATCTTCTTCCATTAGGGGTTCTCATCAATCTGCCCATAACCAAGATATGCGAGTAGATTTATCCTATGTGGATCAATCTAAAAAGACATGCAAATACCCTTATGCCAGTATAATGGCAACCATGAAAGTGATTGATCAAAAATGTTGAATGGGATGGCATTCCAGTCACTGGTACTGAGAGGTAAATTAGCAGCCACGAGGACCACAGGGTGAGTAAGATTGGTTGTGAATGAAGTGATTCAATTAGAGCTACAGATCTCATCTAATAAAAGCCACTTACAATTACGCATCTCTTTTATAAAGAGCCATGAGAGGGAGGAGTTGAGAGAATGTCACATATGCCATTTCTAGCAATTAACTTGAACGTATGTACCATGGCTTTAATGCCACCTGACTTAGCTACCAAAAGAACTTCCTGGGTTGGTATCTCCACTGATGCTGCTGCCAGATAACTCCACTTCCTTCACCGTTACCAGGCAGGCCTTCTTTCTTGTTGTTGCTCAGTTCCCTTTAAGTAGACGTCCAATCTTAATAAAATATCAAGAAAATTGCAACTACTAAGTCCATGATGACTCTTTGAACAAATGCAATCAGTCATCATTGCATTGGCATGAAGATGACTATTGCAAGCTTCGCGGTGCTCCAAAGGTTCAAAATATCCACCTATTGCGGTTCATCAAGGATTTGCATTGACCGTTTGCTCATTGTTGAAGTAGCACCATGTGGATAAGCATCTTCTATCTCTCCCATATCGTCTCTGCAAGAGACGTAACCTAACACTGAGATGAAAATCTAGCTTTACCAAAGGCTTTCTGGTTTACCCATTAGGAAATACGCCATCAGATCAATCAAACTATTCACGCCAGCAATTGTCAGCCGTCTACTAATAACTTTTACTGAGATTACTCATAAGCTAAGTAACCAGCATTTATCTAACAAAATGGCTATGTAAAGATACTCACAGAATGACGACATTGTTTCCTTTACATGTAACCCGAGCCCAAGAATCGTTACAGGGATCAGATCCCGATATCCAGTTTTGAATGGCATGACTATTTGATCCAGTCTTACTTTTTATGGCAAGGAGAGCTTCAGCTGCAACGAAAGATATGTCAAAGCCGAGGAAAAACAAAATTTGAGAATGAAGTATGGGATTAAAGATTTACCTTCGGAAAGCGCCCGGCAGGAAGATACAAAGAGTCCAAGAAACAGAAAAAGAGCGAGGTTGCGCATCATGACATGAATTATAAGTCTAGAAACGAGAGTAAGTGTATAGTGGATTGGATTTGTGTATCCATATGAAGCAGAAAATAAGATATTGACGAACTTACGAGAGCTATGGCGGCGATGTTCCCGTAGCATCTCCGTGCAATGCATTGGACAGGATCTGCCTTCGCAGAATGAGCCTCCTAAAAGGCGGCCACAGACAGAGTAAAATTAAAATACAGTTTAAAAGTCCACGAGACAACTGGTACTTTAGGATACTTGGACATTTCACCTTTCCAAATTTGCTCCATTGCGGGAGAATCTACCGGATAGTTTTCTCCCAAACCTATAGAAACTTTTTTATATTAAGCTTTTTGCAGGTTGGAAGGGCTCGAAAATAGCAATGGGTCTAACCAGAAAAAATGCCGTTGGCTTTTTTAGGCTACCGGAAAAAATATATAACCGGAAAATTTTCAAGATGACCGGAATTTAACACAAGTGGGCGGATTTTTAGGGGAGGAACTCCCCTATTTTCGAACCATGGTTGGATTTCAATGTCCCGTTATAATAAACATTCATGGCTGTAATCATTTATCGCGGCCGCTTGGCCGCTGCACCGAACATTTTTCTTTACCGACTCACTTACTGGTTTGAATTGTTTAATTGTTTCTGTTCGAAACAATGTATAAACATCCTTAAACACACGGGATTTCATTATAAGTTTGTGTCTTGTACTTATTATAAGTATTATAAAGGGTTGTCTAATTTCTGGCCCTCAAAGTTTGCTCGTTTACCATATTCTAAATTTGCATTAGACATCCAGGCCTACCACAAGAAACACAAATCCTATCCTTTAAAGAATATACTTATAGAATCCTTAGATATGCTATAGGCATCATATTTGGATTATCTTTGTGCCACGATATTGAGACTGCCCACATAGAAAGGGGGCCAAGATGGCATCCTAGTTCATTTTTCTTGCGCCTCCTAACAATTTGTCAACGAATAACATGATAGCTCATAAATAATGAAAACAATTTCTTGGTCCCCTCCACCTCGGCTGTCTTCCTCTATTCTACTAAGATCATGCAGGTAGCAAAGAAGGAGACGTGTTGCTCCAGAGTCAATAGATATGTGATTAGTTTAATTCTTCCGGAAAAATTCGCCTTTTTATTTTGTCTTTTAGTGCATGGACCCCAAAGATCACTTAATGTAATAACACGTTTAATTTTAAAATCATTGTGCGCTATCAAATTCATTGATCTTTGGGAAAGGGTGGAATAAAACATGTGATTGACCAATAAATGTTGTTTATGACTTGGGCTAGGATGTAGACGCCCAAATTCATCTTATTACGCTTGTGCCCAAATAACTTGCCAAGCCAAAAATCTCTAAACAATGTTGGAGCAATAAAAATTTATTTTTATTTTTATTATTATTATTATTATTATTATTATTATTATTATTATTATTATTATTATTTGTCTATTGCTCTCTTGGGCCTCGAGAGACCATGGAGCACATGAAAATAAGCTTTTTACAGTTTTTGCAAAAAAGAACGGTGTGAATCAACCGCTCGAACATAGGGCCCAATAGTCATTGGTGGTATTGTGAATAGTAAGTGTATACTTGTCACCTGAATCCCAAAATTGAGCCTGATATGCGCATATTCTGAACAAGATAGAAAAACATGATATTCGTCCTCTACATCTCCTGATTTGCAGATCTTGCATAGGCGGTCCTCCTTCGGTATCTTTGCCCATTTCCCTGTCTCTATTTTGAGCTTATGTGAGCTCGTTCTGTATCTTGCAAGCAGCTGCTTCTGATTTTTTGGGATACTTGCTCTTAAATAATCTTGGCATTTATAGTTTTCTAGGAGGTTTATGTTAGCCTGATAAAGAACCATTCGCTTACCCGGATCAGCCCATAAGTGTTCCACTGCCAACTTCTCCAATAAGATTCGTGTTTCTTCTTTATCCTTTGGCCAATTCATCTCATTCACACCCCATTTTCCAGCCCATGTCCTGAGCTTTTGTGCCCAGCCTACACCTGAATCCATTGCCCGATGTGACAGACGACTTGGAGGCTGCTCCTTGATCCTGTTAAAAAAATTTATTGCTTGATATAATCCTTCTACTTCGAGAGGGAGCATACCTGATTCAACCAGCATGATTGCGTATGGGATTTGGGATCTAATCCCAAGCTCTTCTCTCAAAAACATTTTTTGAATTGCCTCAATTTGTTGCCACATGTGCTTGGAGATATCCGGTCCCCAAATAGGGACACCATAAAGAGCCACAGTTTGGACCAATGTTTTAAAATAAATTCTTTTCAATCCCCAATCAACGAGAGAGGCCCGACATACACCTTGATAGCATGCTAAACAATGCCGCCTTTCCTCCGGATGTTCTTCTATTCACACAATTTTTCCAACTATAGTTGGATGCGATATCTATTCCGAGATATTTATAACTTTCTACAATTTCCATTACCGCCCTTTTTGTATATAAAGTCCGGTTCGCTCCTTGTTCCAAAAATCATTATTTTTGACTTGGACAGATTTACATTCATATGTTTTGCTTCACAAAAAGCATCCAAACTGTTTAAATGCTCCTGCAACGCTTTTGGTTTGCTTGCTAGCAAAACCACGTCATCTGCATAACGAAGCAATTGAACCACATATGTGCCCAATTTGGTGCCTGCCAATGATTTTTCTCTTAACCAGCTATCCAGCTCATCTATGAAGATCCCAAAATGGTGGTCGGGGACAATGGGCGCCTTTGGACGACACCCATCATGTGCTTTTAATCGAGTGTCACATTCCAATGAAACCCTAAATTAAGACTTCAAAGATATAATTGAGATATCGCCTCTCTTATTTCCTGTGGCACTCCCAGCTGGATCATTCTGTTACTTAACTCTTTGCGCGGAACCGTGTCAAATGCTTTTGAGAAATCTATGTATGCTACATAGAGTGCTGCATTTGGATTTTTTGCATTTTCTATCAGGGTTCTAAGAGTAAGCACATGATCGAGGGTATTATGATCCCCCCTAAAGCCCGCCTGATATGGTGATCTCACGTTTGCTTGCTCCGCCCATGTACTCAACTTGCTTTCCAAAAGACTGCCAAGTAATTTTGTGAACACACTGCCAATCAAAATTGTTCTCAGAAGTTGCGACTTGCTGTTTTATCTCCTCCCTTGTGAATTGGGTGGACACGATTGATTCTCCAATTCTCTCGGCATTCCCTGCATGAGGCTCTTATTTAACGCACTGTTAGAATAGATAGCATGTTTTCTCCCCATTTGAAAAGCTCCACGCATAATTTGTCTGCATCATGTGCTTTGTTATTTGCAAGTTTGGACAGGCAATTTTGGACCTCTGCTGCTGAGAAAAGATCTGTGGTTGGCGCTATTTTTGGCATGCAAGTTGGACCTCCCTTTTCATAAAGGGACTTAACTAAATTGGTCAAGTCGCCCAAATCCAGCCTTGCGTGGTCTGTTTTTAGCTTCAACGTGTCCCAAAAGCTTTTGGGATATTTCATCAACTTTTCACTGAGTTGTTGTTGCTTTTGCTCATAGTACGCCCTTTTTTTGGTCCTGATCAAATGTCTGTACCATTTTGGTTTGCTTATACAGTTCTGTGGCAGATGGCTTCTCGCTTCTTGGCATTCAGCATCCCACCAGGAGTTGCAAAGCCTGCCTGATTTATATTTCTTGGTGACCCCGAAAATCATTTTCGCAGTGGCTAGTATGATTTCTTGGAATTGCTGTGCTTCCTCTTCAAAAATCCCAGACCATGAGGCACTTGCCAGCGCCTCTTCTACATTTGTTTTATATTCTTCATTTAGCTCATAATTCACCTTAACCCTTGGATGGAATTCTGGGGGCAATTCCCCTGAATTTGCCTTGACTTTCAATACCATATGCAACGGAGTATGATCCGACTCTGGCAGTTTGGAGCCTATGTGAAAATCTGCTATTAAATCCTTCTCTCTTGTGATGAGATAATCAATTGTACTGGCCCCTGCATGGTTCCGGTAAGTGAGCTTTCTAGATTGTGGAAAAACTCTTACCCCGTTCATAATTTTGAGCTTACATACTGTACATAATTCAAGTAACCGGTTTCCCATCTCATTTGATACGACATCATCTGATACCCTGCTGTACATTGGATCCTCAATCTCATCTAAGTAAATATTTGCAAGATCATCATAGACTTTTGCTTGCTGACATCCGGTACGGCCATTAAAATCACCTGTTATAATTATTCTACCTAGAGCTGAGTACTCCATGATATCTGAGCAGAGATTACCATAAGGATTTTCTTTGTCAAGACCATGCTGGCTGTATGTTTTGGAGTTTTCAGGGGCAAAATAACATACTGCGAAATACACATTTAGATGTGCGTTCTCCTTAACCTGTAACCAAATATATTGGTTGTTTGCATCAGATTTTAGCAAATGTATCTCATGCTTTATATCCACACGTTTATATGCTGCAACTCCCCCAAAACCTCTTCCTGCTCCTGTCATTTTCTCATTCCATACTTGGCCAAGAAGTTCAAACCCAGGTATGTCCGGAGGAAGGCGAGATTGGTGTGTCCAGGTTTCTGTGAAGCATAATATATCCTGGTTCTTCCAAGTTCCCAGTGTGGCATCCATCTTTGCTTGAGTGAGTCCATGTGCATTCCATAGACTGATTCTCAAGGCCCCTGCTTCCTATTTATGCTTCTTGTTCGTGACTACTGCCCGACCTCCATGATCTAGGTAAGCCACGAATCCTGATTCCCTTGCTACCTTCACTTTTGCCCATTCCTTCTTTCTAGAATCCAATTGGCCCGGAGTTAAATCTAGGTCCAACCAGATTTTTTCTCCCTTAAGTGCACTTCTATTATGAAGCACACGATCTCTTGCTTCTTTTGTTTGAAATCTGACCAGGATAGGACGAATATGAGTACCTGGCTTGCCCAATCTTCTTGAATTTACATGAAGGGGATCATGCAGATGCATTGTTTCGGAGAAGAATCGCCTCACTGTTTCTGCAATTTCTTCTCCATCTATCTCAGGAAGGCCCGAGATCTTCAAATTCTTTGCTCTGGACTCTTGATCTAACTGCTCAGACGAGCATGATGTATCTTCATTTTTTGTGGTTTCTGCCATCAGTGCTGTTAATTTATTCTCCAAAGCTATTATCTGCGCCCTAAAATCTGTGGAAGGTTTCTGTAAATTTGTGGATAACTCCGCATTCTGGTTTTTCAAGCTTGTGTTTTGAGCCACTAGTTCGTCTAAGGTTCCACGCATTCCTTCAACCTCGGATCTCAGATTTAGGATTTCTGTTTTTAATTCATGCATCACTGCCAACAAATTGGCAGTGTCTTTTTCGTATTCGGCTTCATAGCCTTTTCTCCCCTTCGGGGGCATCCCCCTGATACGAATTCGCTCAGGGAAGCACAAGCGCCAGCGCCAGGTCGCCGCTAGGTGAGGGTGGCCATATTTTGAATCTTTACATGTTGCATCTACTCATAACTCATCTAAAGATTTAAATCGATGATTCATATGAGCTATAAAACATCACTAGTTTAAAACAATCAAGACAAGAAATTCACTAGCTTTTAATGACAGAAAATCCAAACTTTTCGTTGTTTATGGATGCACCAATAGTGTACTACTCAAGAATCAAGAGCAACGAAAAGTTGAAATTAAGAATAGTTTTGTCAATAAATCGCATAACAAAAAAGCTCTTGGCTTGAGGTGTTACATACACTTTATTGAAAGAGAAAAAAAAGGGGAAAATTTACTAAAATAACCCTAATTGTTGACTTATTTCCCAAAAAGCCCTTCGTATTTTTTAAATTCTCAAATTGCCCTTAATTCTTAAGCATTTTCCCAAATAGCCCTTTATAATTTAAAAATCACTAGAGATAAGCCTATCATTCCAATACTAGAAATGATCGAAGCCAACTAATTTAATGCTTTTACAAAAAGCTTTGTGGGCATCTTGTGGAGAAGCTGCTTCATTCCATCCAGGTTACTTATAGAGCTCATTTTGCTATTGATATGTTGGAGCTATTTATCCTCCAAATATTGAACTTCTTGAAAATAATGAAATGTTGCCTCTGCAACATGTCATCCTCCTGGCAGACCTAAAAGAAAATGGGATAAGACAGAAGATAGAGATAGAGAAAAGCATGTGTACAAGTGCACACATAGTAATGTCGGACAAAATGAACGTAGTTGCAGAAACCCTATTTGACATTTCTGTTGCATATTTTTGTCATAATGATTTTTTCAAATTTATTTTTCCAAATTATTGTCTCTATAAGAAACACCTCCTCTGTATGATCCTCTATGTAAATACGTGCTTTTTGGTGATTTTTGCATACAAAGGGCTATTTGGAAAAATACTTAAGAATTAAGGGCATTTTGAGAATTTCAAAAATACAAAGGGCTTTTTGAGAACTAAGTGAACAATTAAGGTTATTTGGGCAAATTTCCCAATAAAAAAAACTAGCAAAAAGGTACAGCAGTAGGCTTGGGCAGTATTAGGCTTGGATTCAATTTCTAAATAGAAAAGCATGTACTGGAATATTAGTCAAAGTTATATTCAAGCTAGATTGAGGAGAAGAAAATAATAATAGTGTATATTTATATCTTCTTTTTTATTTTGGGATGGGGTTGGGAAACGTGCCAGGGAACACCACATGTTACGCCGCATGCGGCGTTCCTCTCCCCCCTCACGGGACCTTTTTTATGTATGCATCCATTTCAAACTGCTCTAAAATTCTTCTATTCCATTTTTCTCTTTCGGGCCACCGCCTAGCAGATCTCCATCGCCAACAACAGCAATGCTTCATCGTTCATTGATGTAAGAGCTGGCTACCGCTCCTTGCACATTATCCAGTTTGATTTTTGATCCTCCATCATTTTCCTTCATCGTTTATTATGCAGTGAACAAGAAGCAGATGTTTACATAAAATGGGAGCCATTAGAACGCTTGAAGAGCCCCAGGCGATCCTTGACGACTTGGGTAGCCCTACCGTGAAACCCAAGGTTTGTTTTATTCTGGCCTTCCAAAGCGCTAAAACTATGGTCTAACTGTTTTTACCTTTGTTTGCAGATTTCAGAGCCTGTGTCTAATTCATAATTTTCTGTTCCCCATTTCGTATCTTTGGCAGCCTTCAAGAAAATGGATGAATCCGTTAACCGGTTCTGCAATGCCAGTGGCAGCGGCAAGGTGGCTCCATTTCTTTTCTAACTCCCTTCTTCCACAGAGTCCGTGGTGTTTTTTTTTTTCTTATTTGTTTTGCTTAAGATTTATAGCGTCTGGAATTCATTTTCAAGGTCTAAGCTGCTTTGTAGCCCCGTAAAATTTCATCAAATCTTACGATTTTGAGTTAAGTCTGAAATGCCTACTCCATGAAGCAGCCACTGTGCCTATCTAGGATATGTTATTCTTTCCGCAGTGGTTTTGGCAGTGATCTTTTTATAGAATGTTTGATCTGGTTCTCCATTTCCAGGTGCCATTTCTTTATAAGCTTTAGAGCTAGCAGAGCTCTGAATGTTTAGTGCTTTTTCATTTAGATAATTTGTATTCACATGCATTTACATTGATCTCACAGTTGTGGTGGTGGATTTGCCACCTAGCTCTGTGCAAATTTACCATGTTGCTTTGCCAAGTTACATGCTGCCACAGTTGTATATCGTACTCTTGCAGAAGCAAATGAGCAAGTCTACCATTTGAAATTCGTTATAGATGTTCATAAGTTAAAGGTCTTCAAATGTTACTGTTCAGATGTTCATAGGTTTTCATATGATATGATTGCAGCTGTCACTATGAAATACCAGCTTATCCAGTAGATCCAGTAGTTTATATAGTAGATCCAGTAAAAGCCTTTGCTATACTTCTCAGTGCAACCTAGCTCTGTGCAAATTTACCATGTTGCTTTTGCCAAGTTACATGCTGTCACCGTTGAATTCGTTACAAATGTTCATAAGTTAAAGGTCTTCAAATGTTACTGTTCAGATGTTCACAGGTTTTCATATGATATGATTGTAGCTGTCACTGTGAAATACCAGCATATCCAGTAGATCCAGTAGTTTATATAGTACATCCAGTAAAAGCCTTTGCTATACTTCTCAGTTTAGTGAAAGCACTAGACCATCATGGTAAGCTGTTTTTGCTCTGTTAAAGGTTCAAAGAATTGTATTAGGCGTGAAAATATGCAGGCAAAGAGCCATATGCTCTTAAAACCACAAAAAGTAAATGGTTCCAACTGGATGGAGGAAACACGGTTTGCAATAACCGACATGCAAGGAATTGCTGAGATAAGTAAAGTCAACACAATGAGCAATTGCTGACTTCTTCTATTTTCTATAGAGCCTCTGAAGGCATATATTCACTTTAAACTTCAAACAATATCTGGAACCATTAAAACATCAGTAATCATTTGGAGACCAAATCGCTGTTGACAAATTGAGCAAACAGAGTTTTGTTAGAAATCATAGCGTTCATTCAATTCAACATCGGCATTCCAGAATTCAATTGAACAAATTTATCGCCTGATTAAATCTGTCTGTATGTTTTAATAAAGTGAATTTGCAACTGTGTAGTATCCATTTGCCATCGAGTTACAAGGATTTTTTTGCTTCTACATGTCCCTTCTTATTTTGCTTATTTTGCCCCTTCATCCAATTGCCATAATAAAATAGTTAATTGATCCTAAAATAGTTTACACAACAAGACCATGGTGTTTCTAAGCATATGATATAAAACATTTCTAGCAGTTAGATTATAGGAATCAAGTCGGAAATAGTTTTGTGTAGGAGCTAACGACATATTAGAATGAATTTTTCTTTAAGAGAATGATAATGAAAAATGTATGTTATTTTGCATGGTTAACTTGAGTTTTTGTCCTTTGATATATTTTGATGGAGTTTGTACCTTAGGTATTTGAGTCCATAACACCATGGCGTACACTTATTTGGGCAATAGTAATCTCAAGTGCAAGTACCATGATAATTTATAATGATTATGAGTCCTCACATTGCAATGATGTCTACATTGCCACAAGGACTACAAAATCAAATTGTGAATGAATTTTATCGCCCCAATAACAACAAATGGAAATTGGGTCGCCAAAATCGTTTTGGTGATGCCATGTGGCATTCGCCAATATCGCAGAATAGAAGTAGGGCGGACGATTCCACTCAGTCGGTAGCTAATAGGTTTACAATAGGTCGAAATAGTTTATGAGGTAGCTCTGCATCAACTCTGCTTTGGCCTCTTCATCAGCAAGACTTCGACTTCTCCATCTGTAGGGCTTCGACTTCCTCATTCGGCGATGGTTTTTGAAGCCTCCCCACTTCTCCATTCAGGGGAAGGGGAGTAGGGGCTCCCCTTCCAAAAACCGACAGACCCACTCCCAGCTGCCGCCGGTCGCGAGGCCCCTGCCGATTTTGCAAAGGGGGAGCCCCTGCTTTCCTTTTAGAAATTGGCAGGGCTCCAAATTTCATACGACCATCGCTAAGGCGGCCAAACTTTGGCAAGTTTTTGAGGACCAAAGAAACTTCGGCCATTGTGTATCTACAGAATGGTATATATTGAAATAACGTCTAATACAAACACCAAGTAGAATAGAATAGAATAGGATAGATTTTTTAACAGAGACCAATCGACCCAATAAAAGAGCGCATTAGACCAAAGCAAGTACTTGAGCACGTGGACCGCCTCACAACTTTATGCCATTTTCCTATCAACTAATTTTTTCCCATCATGCGCAAATATATATTTATGGACAAGTCTTGCACACCAACATCATAAACATAAGTCCTACACTTATTATTCTTTATCTTTCCTTCCACGTCTCAATGCTTATATGGTTACATTTCATCTGTCAAATCCATCACATCTACCCATTCGACACCACGACTTATGTTTATGAATGCATTCCATAAGTCCACGACTAATGCCTGGCATCGCCATAATGATCTACCACTTATGCAGCCACTTATGCATTAAATCCAAACATATGATTGAACTTCACATCCCACACACTCGCCCTAAACTTTAAACTCTACATATTTAGCACTCCCCTGTCACATCTACAAACACAATTACATTTACAAGTTTTTTTTTCTTTAATACATCCACCCATTCCACCTGCCCACAACTATGCCCGGCATCGCCGGGCACACGTTTCTAGTAATAATAGTTTTAATAACAAATATAATTTGAGCTAGTTATATTCAAGTCTTGTCATGTGTTAAATGATTCAAGAAGGAAACTAGAATTGAATCAGCAACAAGCAACAGCTAAGTAGCACTTTTTAGTGGTAGCTTTAGACATTTGGATGAACACCAAAATTTAAATACAAAAAGGCTAATGATTTTCAACGTTGAAATAATACGCATATTCGTTTAGAATGACATAAATAATGCCCCATTCATTTAATCTAACTCCAAAGGGAGAAAGACTCTTCCACGAGTAATGCCCCATCCATTTAATCTAACTCCAAAGGGAGAAAGACTCTTCCACGACTCATGTTCCTCAAACCTTTACTAAATGGCATTTTATATAGCTCACAACATGGGTAAAGGTTGCTCAAGATTCGTAATGATTAAGCCAAGTGACAAATTAAACATCAAATTTCCAGAATACATTTTGTGGTCGGGTGTGTCTGTGCCCTTTAGTTGAGGGTGTCCAGTTTTCAGGTGATGGATACACCACGTGTGAAGGTGATTGCATGCCTAGTTAATAACTTCACACTTTGAACCAAATCTGAGTTCTAAAGGCTGTATATGCATCATAAATTCATGTTCAATCTATTCTTTGAAAATTCGCTAGGCTAGTCTGGAGAAAGGTTAAGAGGAGTTGAACATAACGGAACCTCTAAGTGGTCTCTAGATCTTTGATGCCGATTTGAGTTTGTTGTTTCCTAGGAATATTTATTTGTTCATGATTATTGAGAATAGAGAGCTTAAGATATAAATTTAACAAGACCGACTGGTAACATATTTTACAAACACAATGAAAAGCAAGAATTCCATGCTATCCTTTATTACAATCGAGTGTGCCCGATGCATATTAGTCTTTTCATTTTGCTTGCGGGATCTTATAAGGAATCATGCCTCAACTCCTATGGTTGAAGCAATGTTGATGCATATCTGTTTGTTATTAAGCTATAAGAGCTAGCCACAGTAAAAGATATGTGAGTAAAAGAAATATATGTAAAAGAAATGTAAAGTTCCGGCAGCGTCTGTAAAGAACATGAAGCAAAGCAGCTACTGGATCTGGCAGTCTTGAGAGAGATTGGTGGAGTAGGCCAGTGTAGGGAATAGTTGCTTTCGTCTTTACCATAATAGAAAGGTACCGTTGATGTGTTTGCTTTCATTAAAGAGATTTTTTTTTTCTTTTTTGAAGGACGAAAGCCAAAAAAGTTTATTAATCACAGAAAAAGTACAAAATTTACATGTCTCATCTAACTGTGTAAGCACACAAAGATGCCACAGGAGCACGAGCCTGGAGCACAATGTACTTACTCCAGAATAGGAGACTAATGATAAGAATCAATTCGAAGATATCAATCCGGATCGTTCCACCGCCTCGAAGTCAAGGAAGGAACACTCGTAGCTTTGTCAATATCTTTTTCCGGCCACCTTTGTAATAACACCGTGCGAGATGAATAAATGCCCCGAAAGATGTGGTGTCTCTGACGCCCCATATCGACCATAGGAGCCAACCGAGCCAAGATGAAATGCCCTTTGTTTAGTCAAGGCCATGCGCTGGGATAGGGCGCCAAAAGGATGCATCGGCAAATCCAATGTATTGTTAAACAAACCTTGTAGCCGGACCACTGGGTTGAACCTCGGGACAATCAAAGAGACAATGCTCAAGAGTCTCAACGTCCGAAAGACGTGAGCGGCATACCGCAGATATCGCGAGGATCATAGCGATGTCGAAAGGCATTAACCCGCGTGCACTGTGGATAATCGCCACCACAAAGACAGAGACTTTAGGGTGGAGCAACCTATCCCAAAGCCATCGCCATGTACGAGACAAAGTGGGTCGGGAACATGTAGGTGCCACCCATCCGCAACCGGAGGGGTTGTGGTGCTAAAAGAAGGCGATATACTGATCTGACAAATTGCTTGCCTTTGTGAATATTTTCATGACAGTCCCATGGCACCCTTTCAGCAACACCAACTTGCACTATAAGAGGCAAATTTTCTGCGACCTTCTCCCATAGAGATACATCCCAGCGAGAGAGCAGGAACTTTGCCTGAAATTCAGGCCAAGACAGTAGGCAACCCTCCGCATACCATGCTTGAATAGTGACAACACCTGCAAGAACCCATCGTCTCTGTGTAAGGGGGTGAACTGAGGCTGCCAATGGAGGTGCTGGGGGGTCTGGAGGCAGTGGTGCCCACCACCATGGAGTCTCGAGTAGGGTGTGGATAGAGGGGCATGACCAGAAAAGATGTCTGACTGCCTCCCATGCTGCCAATAAGCCACGCAAAAATGGAGAAGCACTTGGAAAAGGCTGCAGAGTCTGAAATAAAGCCCAAGGTAGGACTGGTTTGACAGCCTTCTTGCCTAGAGGGATACAGTGACCAAGAGCTTGTCTAAGAAGGCGTGAACCAGGAGAGTCATCCTCACCATTCAGGAGTTTTCAAATGAACTTTGAAATAAGTACTTTGCTCTGCAGTAAGAAGTCCATCATACCCAGACCACTTGCCCATTTTGGAAGGATGCACTTCGACCAAGCCACCTTAACCAGGGGTTCATGCCACGTCTTCCAGGGGTTCATGATCGTGATATTTTGGCACATATCCAAGCATTGGAGGAGGAGCAAATTCAGCAAGCAAAGATTAAGGCAGGTCTGCAGGGGTTTCGTGATGGAGACCGTTGTACGGGCTTCTTTTTTCGTGCCGCTAAGAGGCGTCGCATGACATCAACCATGTTCTCATTGCTTTTCCCGAATGGTTCGATGCTAACAGAGCCGACTGAACTCAGCAGCATCTGCATAACCATTTCCAGACGTTTTTTGCTGAGAAACATCTTCCCTTTCAATCAGAAATGCAAGATGCTGTTTTATCTAGGATTTCCCCCATCATCTATGGTGAGCAACGCGAGTCAATATGACAGCTGATGATTTAGGTTTGGCAGTCTTTGAACTGATTGTTGCAGAGGCTTTGTCACAGTTATTCACCATTGCAACGACAGAGGGACTTCTCCATGGTCTTGCAATGGAGGACGGCACACAAGAGGTTTGCAATCAATATGCAGACGACACGTTCCTCTTCCTAGTCGCTAATGATGAGAATCTTGCTGCTGCCAAAATGCTTTTAGATACTTTTTCACTGGCTTCCGGTGTTTTTGTGGGGTGGCAGAAGTGTACAGCTTTGTGGACATTGGATAATCTGGCTCCGGCATGTGTTCACGATTATCCATGGAAATTACTTGCGCATGGACAGGCCGTCAAGTTGTTGGGGATTCCAGTTGGCATCCATGTTACTATGGGAGCTGCATGGGAGGAGATCATTAGGGGTTTGGAGAAGCACTTGTTCTGGTGGTCCACTGCTAAGTTTTCTCTTGCGGGTCGCATTACAGTGGCCAAGTCAGTCCTTAGTAGTACCCATGAAGAGAATTGACAAATAGTAATTTGGAGATTTGCCTATTCGTTCCTGCATGTCAAACAAAGCGTTGCAACCACATTTCTGCTTTGGCCAGTTGAACATGCCATGTGAACTATGATAATTATCTTTTAGCTTTTAGTTAACTTTCAATGATTCCTGAGATTTATGCATTCTAGCATAGTTCTTGTAGGTTTGCAATGTTGCAGAAAATGTAAGTTGAAAGCATTGTGCTAGAAAATCAAGTCCACACTATTTGTAGCCAAACCAGATTACTTACAATGTTCTCATAAAATCTAATACATTTATGCTTGATGTTCTTTATCATTTATTTCAAAAGACTTTTTAGAGACTAAACTATCTATTTGAAGATGATTTGTGGCATCGAGCATGTCGAACACTATTTTGATATAAAGTTCTAACCTTCGTATATTTGGCAATAGAATGATAATGTAACAATAAATACAACATTGAGCCCATTGTAAGATGAGCAACATGTTGTTGGTGTAGTTGTATGTGCTACATTTATAACTATAAGAGAAGCCATGGCTGCACCAATTTTGTTACCTTGATATTTGGATCTCCTCATTGTTTACCATAATTCTTTATCTTCAAGTGAATTGTCGGCGTTGCATGGTGTAACATAGGCGGGAGGAGTTGTCTTAAAATGAAGTTGTTATGTTTGATTGAACTTATTGTCTTGCCTCTCGGACAAAAAGTAGTAATAAGTTAACGTTTTCAACAAATCTAATACCTTCTTTATCAACAACAAACAATAGCGGAGGTGAAGGCCACCTGCAATTCTAAATACAAGTTATTTGTTTTAAGTTTGATTTGATACAGTGGTACAAAGACATTTAAAGTACAAGTATTCCTGTAATGGGTGGGTACAAGTATTCTTGTAATGGGGTGGGTACAGTTACTAGAAAATCCCAACGAGTTTTGTTGAAAAAATTTCCCTTGAAAATCCAATGGATCCAAAAAAACACATTCACTAGGTTCATGCTAGGTCAAAGACATGTTCAGAATACTTGAGTTCTACAAGTAAGGAAAGAGAAATGTTCGCGGCGGATGACTGCCGTGATAAATTTCTTGCACCATTTCTTAGTGGTAATTCAACTTTAGATTTACACAAATCCTTGAGAAGTTTATGTATCCTGGAGTGTTTCTTGGGACAACAAGACTTACAATCCCATTAGACCCTATAATGGCTCAATACGGCCAACACGTCTTGTCATGCAATAAGTGATTCAACAAGGAAACTAAGACTGGATTATCAACAATTGTGTAGCACTTTTTAGTGGTGGCTTTAGACATTTGGGTAATCACGTAAATTCAAATACAAAAAAGCTAATGATTTTTAATGTTGCAATGATGAGCATATCCGTTTAGAAGAAGTAATGCCCCATTCACTTAATCTAACTCCAAAGGGAGAGAGATGCTTCCATGATTCCACGACTCATGTTCCTCAAACCTTTAGGAAATGGCATTTTTATACAGCCCACAACATGGGTAAAGGTCTATATGAATTTAATAAGACCGTGAACTGGCAACATATTTTACAAACACAACGAAAAACATGCTATCCTTTATTCCCATCGAGTGTGCCCGAAAGACCCTTGGGAGCAAACATGGCCTTACCATCATGCATCGAACAATCTTGACAATAGCATAACATGATCGTATCTATTGCCATTTCATAAACCTGTACAAGAACAGAGATTTGATTACTGAAACCATGGACAATAGAAGAGCACTAACAGCAAATTTTATCTTATATAGCGAAGCAAATTAAGATACCTGCATGAAAATGTGCGATATAAAATATCCAGCAACACAAGAGAACATGACGGGAAAAAGTGGACTAGAGAGATAATATCGGCTGGAAGAATCAGAGTATATTTTTGCTCGGCACATGAAGAACGCAATGACACCACATACAGCAGTAATAAGCAATTTTCCAAGTAAAATCAGTATGTCTCCTATAATTGTCACTGCAGCTATTCTTAATACGTTGGTTATTATGAGTGAAATCGCAGTTCCTGCAGAACGGCAGTAGTTTGTGCCCTTCATGGCCACTATAATATAGGTGTTCCTGAAATTGCAGAAGATATTTAGAAAATAAAAGATCTAAATGAAGATATGCATTAAATTCCAGCCTATGCGTTACCTGTTGATATATTTGAGGATGCTTTCCAGGCACTTGAGAAAGCACTGAATACAACATAGTATAAACTTTAGTAGAGAATTTGATTGATGGTATTTCTTTAGTTGTTTGCTGATATATGCAAAGACCAGTTCTATAAATTGCAATACAGCAACCAGTAAAGCCCCAAGCGCAACAGAACCAAGATGATAGCAGAATGCCCGTTTCATTGATACTAGAACTGGAAATGAAAAGGCAGAATGTCCACGATACCAATAATACATAGAAACAGCTCCTGAAATTACAAGGTATCCAAAGCCTACGATGAACTGCCAAGTCCAGAGGAGACCAAATACATGATAGATCATCAAATAACGTGTAGTGTAGTCCCATGACATATCATATCCCCCCCCTGGATGACGGTTAACTGTGCTAGCACTATAGAGGAAAACAGCAACCGCTAACCACCAGATCAGCAGTACAGTCGTCATCGCAAATGGGATGATAGGAAAGAATACAAGCAAAGGCATGCTTGCTATGGCTTTGCTTGCAATTTTAATACAGGCAACTGCAATTGCAATACGCCTGATCATTACTAAGGTGAAGAGGAAAAGTAGTACAGTGATAGCAGACATTGCATATCCAATATATAAGAAATCTTTCTCACTGATACTCGATGGATTGAGTATGGGAGGTAAATTTTGTAGTTCACTTTCATAAGAACTAGCCTGAGGAATTTTCCCTGCACAAAAAGTATTTCAAAACTCTTAGCTCTTCAAGTTGCCACCATGCGCCTAAGCTACAAGAAGCTGAGGAAAGAAAGAATACCTGCTCTTATATAGCACAGAATTGTAAATAATATGAAGATTAAATTAAGAAGAATAATTGTTGTCCAGATTAACAGTCCTGCAAAAAACCGTAGTATCACCACCCAGACAAATGATAGAACAAGGCCTCCTCCCAAACCACATGCTACAATGATTCCCCATCCTCTAATCACATCTCCGAGATGTTGTTGAAGTCTGAAATAAAACATATACAATAAACAGTACAAGTTAAAATTAATAGAGAGATATACTGCCCAACTGTTCTATTAGTTTATGGAAGCACAAAAATTAAAAATTCCACAGATCTGGGACTTCAAAATTAAAAGTCTATATCCTTTGTAGATTGTATGATTAATAAAAGCATAACGCGTAAAGCAGATTTTTTACTGATTTCCAGTCGAGAGGAATGATAACTACATTGCTAAGTTAATGGAATTCCATGAAAGTTGGAAATTCGACAGTAAAAGCATACTTGTCTTTATTGAACTCTGAAACTGCCTTTTGGAAAAAACTTTTCCCAGTAATAGCAGATGTAGCCATGGACCCATTGACTACTTGCTCTATCAGTGCAGCTGGGGGTTTTGGAAAGCATTTATTGAGAAAGACAATATTTGAAAAGAGTACACGATAACATGGTCCAGTTCCTGCAATGATAAATAAAGCACAAGCAGATACAGTCAAAGGGCCAGTACAATCTAAAGCTAAACTCTTTCCCTTAACACGATTGTTCACATAGTTTTTAAAACGTCAACCTGGGTCTGCCATTCAAAAAAGAGGGCATCATGTAAAGAAATCAAGATTCCATGTCCTGTTCATTTATTTACAATTTGTATTAAAGCTAAATGTTCCTAAATCAACGGCCATCTGGTGATAGAGCTTTACCAGTCTGTGAGGAAAGCTGATCAGAAGCGGATAAGCTGTTATAGTAGTCTGTATCCCACTGACCATTATATATGCAAACAAAAGTGCTCGTCTGTCCAAACGATATACAATTTAGAGTGAAAAAAT
The DNA here is from genome assembly GCA_021234155.1 of Isoetes taiwanensis. Lineage (NCBI taxonomy): Eukaryota > Viridiplantae > Streptophyta > Lycopodiopsida > Isoetales > Isoetaceae > Isoetes > Isoetes taiwanensis. The sequence goes on along the minus strand of JAJEKV010000019.1, from coordinate 3,617,100 downwards.
AGATGAGTAGCAGATGAGGCAAGAATAACTCGATTTAACCTTCCCTCTAAGAGTCAACCTCTGAATAACTTCGAGTTAAGGATGCAAGAAAAGGGCTTATATTTTTTACTTTAGGAAATTATTAATAAGACACTAATGACACAAAATGCCTAATTTATATTAAAAACGTTGACAATCACAGCATCCTCCCTTTAAGTTGAGAACATGCAGTTAAAAGAACTAGAAGAGCAGAACATACATCATTGGGGCACGAACTTAAACAGACTGATTTGCGAGAAGTTGGATCTAGGTTGCTAGTTATGTCATAAGGCTGGAGCCTGAAAACCACAAAAATATCAAGATTCGCCAAAAAAGGAAAGAAAAAGGAATAACTTGTACATACATAAAATTATATTAAACCTGCATTACCCTTTGATTTGTTATATTCAGCCCATTTTTGAGGTATTTGGCATGTGCATGTCCTAGTAAGTGCATGAGTCCCCATTTTTTCTCTTTTGCAGGCAGTTCAATAACCCTAGTAACAGAAGGCAATCTGCTTCTTGTAATACATTATATTAAGTGACAAAGGGACAACCGTATATTTTTTTTACCAGTACAGGTTCTTTCGTTCTGAGAAATCTGGGCCAGCTGTCCCGTTATAATCTGAGTTTTTGACTCCACAGAGGTTTCCATTCATATCTAGTCCATAAATGATTCTGCAAATGCACGTGAGAAAGTAACTGGCTGAACAATTAGCCCTGATCATTCACTAAATACTGTTACTTTTCAAAATGACTTAAGACAGCCAGAAAAGATAATGTCTGAGGGATGTAGAACTTATTTGACAGCAAACCTTTTTGTATCTCCTTTCACATATGCTTTTATGCCAACAGCAACCATCCCGGCCTATCTATGAGGCAGGGAACCATCAGAAGAATAATCATTTTGAACTCATTAAACTTGATCAATTTAGAAAAATTACATGTCAATAGCTTAGCTGCACTAAGGCTAACTCCTCTATAAAATCACGCCACAAAATCTTATAAATAGAGGGCTACTGGACAGCTTATATGATAAAAATTGACTCCAATATGCAACCAATGGACCAAAAAGATCCATTATCTTAATGCATTTGGCATGGTCGTCTAAGATCATCTATTCTCAAGAGCTTTCCATCGTTGCACAACCTACACTAACAATTCAACTTGAAGTCTTATTTCGTTAAGGAAAAGTTCCAAATTGAATAATATAGCTACTCCCAACAGTTGAAACATACAAATCCAAGAGTTTTTTACACAATTGGCAAAAATAGAAGATTACGTACCCAAAAAATCGCAAACAATAACAGAAACAAGACATCTGTGCAGCCTCGATTGGCATCAATAGCCTAAAGAACGGAAAGACAGAATGATAAGGGAAAAAATTTCAAAGCCCTAAATTTAAAAATGAGGAAAAGCGAACCTTTTCAGGCGGAGCCGGTGTGGCGCCACTGGAAGAAGCGGCAGCTGGCGTATTGTCGGCTTCATCGGCCTTGCAGCAGCAGCCCATTCTAGTTGGACGGAGGAGGTTAAGGCATACTCGACAAATGCCAGGTGAAAATTTGGGTTCGCAAGGTTGTGCCTTAACGAAGCATCGTTTTACAGCTGAGTATCGTGGCCCCTTCTCAACCGTCTGATCTGACCCCATGCACGTACATCTCAAGTTCACGTGATCGCGGTTATTGTTACTTGCTCAAGATACTAGCATTGTAAACGTGTGTGTATTATAGGCACCCAAGTTGAATTTCAACTACAAGGTCCCCTCACATCCTCCATTGGTTGCTCCTCGATGCTCCTAGAATTTGTGCCTGGTGTTCGCCTATTTTTGAATTTGTTGAGAAGCATCTTCGGCAGTGATAACCTGTAGTCCCTGCTTACTATGGAGGGAAAATCGCCCCCCCTCCCCCCCCCCCCCACAAGTTGTTTCATAGGGTTCGAGCACTGGCTTGCCCTAGCGGGCTCGTCAAGCCCTTACCCTATCTATGAGGGACGATTATTTCTATCTAAATACTAAGTAATCCCTTCTAAATTGGCTTTAGGGAGCTTTCTTGTATTACTACTATTATGTGCAGGGGAAAGGAACTAGGGGCCAATTCAGGTCCCAAAGGTGGGGCCCCCTGGACCGGCCGTGGCCGGAGCGGTCACCTACTGACCTAAATTAACCCTAGTTCCTTTCCCCTACAATATAGAAATAGGGGAGCATATTTTTGCCCCCCTTTTTTCCCCTGCTTCATGGCGTCTTCTTGGCGTCCAGGGAGGCCGCCTCTCGATCCTAGGAGGTTTTCTGTTCGATCTGTTAAGGCGCTGGCTCGGCAGAAAGTTTCTCAAGGCATTTGTGTCTTGATTTTCACGTTCTTGGAGTTTTTTGTGCCTTCTTGGAGTCTTGTAGCTGATTTTTGTTGCTTAGCTTTATCAGCGTGTCATTTGGACGGAGTTGCAGTATTAGGATCCAATGGGAAAGGTTTGATCTGTCTTTATATTATTGTATGTTTTATTATTTGTATTTCGTTAAGTTTTCTTGGTTTTGCAGGTCTAAACCAAGATTCCGGCATCAATCTTTCGAGTTTTCCTTCTGAAGCAGTTGCCAAAGGTATAGGTAGTTTTAAGATTCCGATTTTGTTATTTAAGCTTTCTTTTTATATGATTTTTACTGGTACAGATTATTCTGGAGGGAGGACAGAAAATGCAGATGTTCTTGAAGGTCGGAATGCACATGCAGATGATTCTGAAGGTGGAAATGCGCATGCAGACGATTCTGAAGGTGCAAATGCACATGCAAATGAACATGCAGATTCTGAAGGTCGGAATGCACATGCAGATTATCCCAGAGCTCCAATTTTCGATGTAAATGCAGGTAGAAACTTATTTTACTAGTTTTTGTGTTATTTTAGTAGTCTAGTTTAGTAGTTAGTAGTTTGTAGCTAGTTTTTGTTGTTAGTTTATTTACTTGTATGTTTTTTTTTTGTTAGGTGTGGTTATGCAAAGTGAGTGTCCCTCATTCTCTCTCTGTAGTCCTCTGGAGGCTATGGAGAATGGGAGTGAAGAGGATGGTAAAGAAGATGTTGAGAGTAGCAGAGGTGTGGTTGAAATGGGAACAGATAAACGGAAAGGAAAGAAGCCATTAAGAGTTGGAGGTATTACTAGTTTGGACCCGGATCTTGTGAGTAGAGTTAATTCTGGCTTTGAGAATCCAGGGGAGACAAAAGATGACTGGGTCAGGGGCAGATTTGATGCTTGGAGGCTACATGTTGGGAAGGGAATTGAGCAGAAAATTGAGGATATTCCTTTGGAAGAACTTGCAAATAATTTGAAAGAATTCATGCTTCAAGTGCGTCGTCTTGATGGAAAATGTTACCCTCCAGATTCGTAAGTATTTTAAATTTTATTTATTAGTTTTCTTTCTTGAATTATTAGCATTTATCATTTCTTATTTTTGTATTTACTGTTTGATGTTGCAGGTTGCAGAATTTGTTTCGAGGTTTCAATAGGATCTTGCGTCGTGCACAAGATGCAAGGATGATGCATATCAAGATAGAAGAGATACCGATTGATATCTACCGTGATATCAAATTTTGCAAAGCTCGTAGAGCATTGGAGGTTGCAATGGAGGAATCTGCTGCTGGAGGTTTTATTCCGAAGCGCAAGAAGTCTGATATCTTGAGTAGGGAGGATCAGGCCAAGATTCTGGCACATCCCGCACACCAAGTAACAAATAATTTGGGTCTTCAGAAGAGGTTTGCGTTCTATTGCATGTCTCGATTTCTTATTCGTGGAGGAGTGGAACTCTGCAAGGTGCGTGACTTTCAATTTGCAATTGGAAAGGACTTTGTGAGAGACTATTTGGAATACTGTGAGACTACCAGTAAAAATTGGCAAGGAGGCATTAATAAATGTAAGCCCAAGACTTAGAGAGCCGCTTAGGTGCTATGAAGTTGGCGTTCTTGAGTCTTTGCCGGAAGCGCTTAGAGTTTAGACTTCCAAAATATGAAGTTAAGGATAAGTATGGTGGCGGTTTGTGTTCTCGGGCCATCAATCGTCCCTAGAACGGATGTTTGGTATTCTGTTAATCATGTGTCTTCAAAGACAATTGGTACTTGGTTGAAGGATATGGTCACAATCTGCCATATTGATGGTAATTATACCAACAAGAGTTGTAGAACCACTGCAATTACGCAGATGAGTGTTTCAGGTGTGCCAATTGAGGTGGGAATGAAGATTACTGGGCATAAGAGTCGTGAAGCATACCAGAGGTATGATCAGAGTGGAGTCGTAGCGAAAGCATCTGCAATGGATGTCCTTAATTCTGGTAAATCTTATTGTCATTCATTTTCTGAAAACGTAAGGACGTTGAGTCTTTGGTTTATCGGCAATGCGAGAAGGTCAGCTTTGCACTTCATTTAGATGCTTCTGCTTCTCGTCCTCTTCATGACATTTCGAATATTCCTGGTTAGTTTTTTTCTGATTTTATGTTAATGTTTTTATCTGATTTAATTATTTAGGTCAGATTTAATTCTGTAATGTTTTTCTTGTTTTTGTTTTGCGTGGTTCTAGTACTTCGTTATTATGCACCTGTTGTAATTGATGATGATTACATGAATGATCTTGATCGTATGTTAGAAGATAAGCCAGCATTGAAGAAATATTTCTGTGATGAAAAACCTTATTCGAGTGGAAGAGTTTCAATTACAGGTAATCAAATACAGAATATTGTCATTCACGTTGGAAGTATGAGTGACGCAGCACCCTTGGTTAACTCATTGTAAGTTTTTTCAAATATGCATCTCTGATTAAATATGCAACTCTGATTGTATGTTGGACTTTTATTATTATTGCAGGAAATGATGCAGCAGGAGTTGATACAGGAGTTTGCAGCAGGAATTGAAGTGCAATATAGCTGTTGTGTTTGTGCAATATAACTGCAATATAGTTCTGTTTTGTTTGAAACTGGAGTTTTAATGTGAAACTGGAGTTTGAAACTGAGTTCTATTTTGTTTGAAACTGGAGTTTTGAAACTGAGTTTTGTTTGAAACTGGAGTTTTAATGTGAGACCGGAGTTTAATGAATGTTTTAATGTGAGAATCGTAATATGAATCTTTGAAACTGAGTTGTTAAAATAAAGACAAACAAACACTAAAATTAACATTGAAACCGGGAGAACAGGTAACACGGAATTGGTAGACCCAACTTCCATTCCGTGTTATTGGGGAATGACACGTGTCAGCACCACATTAAGCCCCAGGATAAATATGCGACCCTATTTCTATATTGTACTCTTACCACAGCTAGGTTAGTACCTATTGTATCTTATGTTATCTCTTCATGTGTTTGTCGTGTTCGTACCTGTTTTACAATGCATCATATATGTTATATGTGCATGTTGCCATTGCGAGGATTTTTGCATATGTGTTATGGATTGTTAGACATAATAGATATCATCTATAATGGTCTCTATGGCATGTGAGACAATCAATGCCTCTTAGCTTTTGCTAGGGTAAAACAGTCCCTAACTTCTCGATTTGTAAAGATTCTTACATATATGGCTATATTTTTTCTTGTGATTGATTAGTTCATAAGGGTTAGGGTTTTCATAAGCAAGCGTAACTAGAGTTGCATCTGTCAACCTTCTATAGTCCCTCTATACAAGGGGGATTCACTGTAAGTGCCATACAATGTGCCTGAGTGACTTGTAGGGGGGTTTTTTCGACCCATTTCTATACGTATACGTAAGAGGTAGGGGGGTTTTTTGCCACTACTTGGGGTAAACTTTGTACGGAAGGGGTCGAATTTGCCTTTCAAGAAATCGTATACGGGGGTGTTTTTGATCACCCTATGCACGCACATGGCATACCCCCCTTACTATAAGTGAACCCCCCGGGCCTCTATAGTTCATGCTTCGAATAGGAAACTTGAAGTTCAAGACGTAAAAAGCTTTACCAATTGCGATGGCTTCGATTTGCTTCATCTCTATTGATGAGGCTCTGAGACTATGGAATAGATGTTTTATTTCGTGGCTTGTCATTCGTGTCCATGTCATCATGTTATATATTAACTAGTCGTGGAACAATATATTCTACTAGTAAACGTGTGCCCGGCGTTGCCGGGCTAATGTCCTGGCATGTGTTTTTACTCGAACTTTAACGTCCATATCTGCAATGTGTTTTTACTCGGACGTTAACGTCCATATGTGCAACTTCGACAACAATGCATGTTGATAATTGGCAAGAATAGATATTATTTGTTTTTGTAATTATTTTTGTTATTGAAATTGTCTAATAACAAAATCATCAATGTATTCACTTTGCATTTATGAATTTTAATAGAAAAAACAATGCTTTATAAGGAATGTGGGGGCAGTTAAATCTACTTCTAAAGACAAAAACTTGAAAAGATAGATCCAAAATATATGCTCAAAATGTCACCCCTAGAGGGACCTAAGTACACCAACAAACAATAGATAGAGAAATGCAAAACACAAAATTTTGTCATGGTTCATTGGCATACTTTAGTTCATAACGGAACTCTAAATATACATCTCCACATGGCGCACATCATCAAAGGGCCTAATCTTGTACTTTATTTGATGCTCCCATGATATCTTCACTTCTTCGACAATATAGTATCTTAGCCGAGTTACGAAACGTACGTTATTGTCTGGCAATTGCAATTGTGTCTGGCATTGCCGCCGCATAAGTATGGGCGGCATTTAATGTAAGGCTGCTTACTCAAAGTTATTACCCATTATAACTTTTATGGAATGCATGGCGAAGTTATTTTAGTTGTGGATCCCCCAAAGGTGTGCTCTGAATTTCATCTGATTTGCTCAGCATATATGCTGATCTTGGCCTCTCTTGATGCTTTCTCAATTTAAGCATGCACCTTGCTATTGGATCTAGGCAATTCCATACTCTTTTAATCATGGAACTTAATGCCATATATAGACAATGTTTTTCACGATTTACAGGTAAGATGTAAGTAGTATAGCTCCAACATTACTTAAGGCATGTAACTAAGAGGTACACAGCAGTCTTTTATCATATATTCAACACATTAGAATAACAATGGGGATCAATGGGATGCTTCTTGTGCACATTAGAATAACAATAAGGACAATGAGATGCTTCTTGTGCAAACTTGGACTTGGTGAGAAGAGTATAGTCCTTTGCTATTGCATCAAAAGAATTACAACGTAATAGAGAATGTGATTTCAAATGGTAAATTCTTCTTGTAGTGGTGGCAGCAGCAGCTAAGAAAGTAGTAATGCATAACCCCAAATACAATATAACCCAAAGTAAAATGAAACATGTTGCATTCATCACCTTAGCATTACCTTTCCGTTCTATACTTTAACATCAGACAGGTCACCACAGTGATAATGATGGAAATCTAGTATAAACAATAATCTCATTGGTGTTGACCAAAAGATTTGTCAAACAAAAAGCAGTCTTCCTGCCTGTAGCAGGTTATGACTTATACCTGTGTTTATGTATCCTTTACACTGCCTGCTAGCATCTAGCTTTACAAATCCACAGAAAGTAACATATCAAACTCATTGCTAAAAGAAAACTTTGTCATGGCCATTGCCCCCAATAATGGACATGGTAAACCAAGCTGCTTAGAAAGTCTGTAATACATTTTACTTTTCTCTTGAACGACACAGACACAACATGAGGAAACATAGCCAAATTTGAGCAAAAGATTCAAATGAAGCTGCATTGATTTGCCCAGTTGATTTTCGCAAGCAGGCTTATCGTTGTGACAATGCAAAGCATTTTACCTGAAATTCTAGCTCATTGAAGCTCCAGATCGTTGCTATGTGGGATCTAACAATGCCAAGAAAGCAATAGAATCAGGTTATGAGCTGCAGTAACTACCTAGAAGAGGAAAGACATAGAATAAAAAAAAGGAAACTGTATAAGAAAAGATCAAACAGTAAAGCCAAAAGGAAAAACCCAAGACTTCCAAATGAAACTGTTACATGATTAAGACCAAAGCTTTTCGGTTTGAATACCATCACCAAAACAGAAATGGAAATTTGCACAAAAAGACAGATTTGTGGATTTGAATGCCCCACAAAAGCAAAACGCTTTGTCGCATTTAAACTTGTTGCAGAGATGAAAACATGCAGAGCCCGAACTTAATGCATTCCGGCCCTGCTCCAGCAGCTCCTTTGCTTCACGAACCCCTGCTTCAGCACATGCCGTCCTACATCAAGCCATCGCACTAATGCTGTAACCAGACAGAGAAGATGAGAAACGATTCACTGTTCGATGCATTCAGGCAAAGTCCTCTATAGCAATTTTGGCCCTTTCATCCTTAAAATAAGAGAGATGCAAAGCAACTAAACATTTGCCTTCTCTGAATCCACTAAATACCTAGCAGCAGGAGAAGGTAAATACCTTCGTAGCAGAACGAAATACTCTAAATGCTCCAAAGCAGTCTATAAAAATCACAAACATAGAAGTCCCGTGCAATCGTGATGTAAATTGTGTTCTTGAGCTGCTGATGTAATCCAGTACAGATGAAGGTCAGAAGCTAAAAGAATAAGGTCGAGAGTGTCAGAAAAAATAGGCAATAGAAAATCGATAAGGAATCACCTTTTATAGAATGCAGGTACTGAAAAAGAAGATTTGGCAACTGCCGGATCCAAGACCAAGCCCTGCACCAGCATCTTCTTAGCTAAGTATGGTGGACCAGGCTAATGCACCGCCACAATCCCTCTAACGCATTTCCACCGCCACGTCCAGTAGAAAAAAGAAATCTCCTAGGCGCCTCAAGAAATGGCGAGACTGAAAGCCTGGGCTCCGGATTAAACGCCATAGCAAGCAAGAGATGGAGGGATTTTCGCTCCAGAAAAATTTTTCGGTTAGGCCTATCCGTTTATTGGCGGGGAAAGAAACGGACGCTTGAACGTTAGGGATAACAGTGTGCTGGCTATGTCAATCGAAATGGAGCAGCGGCCGATTCAAATTCAAACCCTGCTGCACAGGCAGACGGAGCATTGAATAGATGCGGGTGGAAGAAAGGGAAAGTTAGCCCGCCGAAAAATCATTAGCCCCTCCGCTACTTTCGTATGATTGTGGGAAAAGGGCAAAACGCCGGAAAACAAAGGCATCGCCTGAAAATCCATTTTCTGGCAAATGTAACGCCGGAAAACAATCAGCAAAGAACCCAAGAAACTTTTTAAATAAGTAGATATGCCGAGTGAAGGGCTATTACTTTATGTGCACCACTACAAGACATGGGAAAAGGATGTAGGTGCAGCTATGTCTCTATTTCTTAGAGTCTAACCTTTGCTAGGAGGTTCATCCTCATATTTCTTCTCTCACTTGAAGTTAGGTTGCATAGATCTCTATATATTCTCATTTGTCGTTTGTTAAATATAGCTTGGATTTTCCACTTCGACATGTTCCATGTGCTTAAAGGGTTGTCATATTGTCCTATGGACTACATAGTGCATCATAAAAATTGCCACCAATATTTCATTGATGGCACCAATCAGTCAAACCATATCCTCAGTTCCAATCAGTTAACATGAGATTCTTATTGATTATTAAGTTCTCTCGTGCTAATGAATAGTTAAATTTCTAGAACACTAGTTTCAATATGAGTAGGCCCCGGTAAGATGACAAACCATAGACTAATGGATTAGGCTGGATTCACATGCACCATCGCGGCCTTCACCGTCATGTAAAATGCCACGCCCTTTTACGCCCACCATCGCCGACCATCACCAATTTGCAAAGGGTATAACAGGCCCCTCTCTGACCAGTGTTGCATGTGAACCCGCTCTTAGGAAGCATGGTGTTGTATGTGCATCTCGAAGACCAATTGACCTTCCCTCCTTTAACTCTAAAAATTGCTATGAATTCTTCTTCCTTGTCCAAAACATATGAACTCTTCATTTTCAAAAAGGAAGTCTTTTTGAAAGGTCATTTCCTACACGTAGAGTCTGCATGTAAAAGCATGAAAAAGACCTGTATGTTCCTCCGGTTGACAAAGGTATCAAAAAGAGAGGACTGAAATAAACACCGACAACAACTTGACCAAAGGAAATCTCACTGGTGAGAACAAAAACAGAACAGACAAGGAAACCCACATTGTGGACAAATCCGATCACAGTGCGGTGGCAATCCGGCAGAAAAGACAAAGGATTACTGCGTTCAAATTCCGATAAGACATGCCCACAAAATGCCGATATAAGGACACGGCTCCTCTTCATGGTCTCATCAGATCCCGCAGTCTGGAAAAAGCTCGAAGCTCAGCTATGGCGGCATCCAGCAGAATTGTGGCCCTTCTGGTTCTCGTTGTGGCCTTAGCAAGCCATGCGTATGCTAATTATGGGCATGGCTATAATTTTCCATGCCGATCTACTCCTGGAAAATGCCAATGGGTCAGCATAAAATGCCCTCCCGGCTGCCCTAACAAATGTAGCTACAATTGTCGGACCTGCACCAGCAACTGTGGTATGCCAAAGTTTTTTCCCAGCCTAGGCCTAGGCCTAGTTTTTTTTTTTTTTTTTTTTTTTTTCTCTCTCTCTCTCCCTATGCCTCAACATCTGCTGCTTTTTCAGGTTGCAACCGCAAGGGCAGTGCCTGCCAAGACCCTCGCTTCGTCGGCGCAGACGGCGCCACCTTCTACTTCCATGGCCAGAGGGATAAAACCTTCTGTCTCGTTTCTGACAATGATCTTCATATCAATGCTCTGTTTATAGGTAAGGAGAGAGATGGTGGGAAGAGTAGGGACTTCACATGGGTCAAATCCCTAGGTATCATGTTTGGCTCACACAAACTATACCTTGGTGCCAATAGAGTTGCAAAGTGGGATGATGACGTGGATCAGTTAGCCATCGTGTTCGATTCTACCCCAGTAACACTCAACCTAGCAACTGGATCATCTTGGGAAGCCCCCGAGGCAGGTCTACAGGTTGTTCGTAACAAGGCCACCAATGCAATATCTATTGAGGTAGATGGTCTCTTCTCTATTGAAGCTATGGTTGTACCTATCACGGCCCAAGAATCTCGTGTCCATAACTATGGCATTAGTGAGGAGGATTGCTTTGCCCATCTCGACCTTCACTTCAAGTTCTTTAAGCTATCACCTCATGTTAATGGAGTTCTTGGTCATACTTATGCTCCTGGCTTTGTTAGCACTGTTAAACGTGATACCCCCATGCCCATAGTGGGTGGTAATGATTTGTATGCCACATCCTCTCTCTTTGCTACAGATTGCCAAGTCTCTCAATTTGGGCTTTCTTTCACAGATTCTTATCAAGAGATCAAGAATAATTTTCCTTCAGTTGACTGTGGTTCTGAAGGTTCTGGTATGGTATGTCGTCGTTGAGGCCAAAAGGGTATCTTCGACATAAAAGAAAACTCCATATATTTGTGGTATTTGAATAAAGGTTATATTGGATATTGGTGCTAGAAAATACAAATTTGTATTTGCATGAACATTTAATAAACTCCAATTGCCAATAGTATGTGCTAATATTACTATAACGAATGTATTTATACGAATGCGGTGCAACATTTAATCCTCCTTTATCTTACCAAATGTATATGTATTTACTATTTAGCATGAAAATGCATTTTTCTTTGAGATGTAACACTTTCTTGTTTCTTAGCCTTCTATGTGGTTGTCCATATTAACTAAATTCAAATTTGTCATTCAAGATCTTAAATTATGCATCCATAGCTAGGAAAATTCAAAACCCTCTGGAAAAAAGCTTTGGCTCCTTCGACAAGGCTACCCCAATCGCATACGCTAGCAACACTTCAACTAGAAAAATGTAAGGCAATGAATGCAACCTATTCTTCCACAAATTCAATTGTTCTAGCTGGGAGACAATAGCTTTTCACTGCCCTATTTCACAGCCTCCTCGCATTTCTGAACCAAGCATTTTATTCAAAACATCATGCAAAACTTCTACTCTCCATTGTTGGACTGGCTTAATGGCTAACCTGAATTTTCCTATAAAACCAAATGTTAAAAACAATCGGTCATGCTTCTTGAAGTTCATAAGAAAGAAGATATGCTTACTTTCTTATAAAGACCTTCCAGATGGGTACAGACTTGCACTTTGTTCCAGTATCTCATGATGCTTTAAGTGCAGAACTTATTGAGAAGGCAAGTTTCAATTTTACCTTCATGAGTGGTAAGCTTGTATGTCTAATTTTTGTCGCAATAAGATATAGGAGACTAGGCATAAACTATGTCTCAATGCTCTGTTTATAGGTAAGGAGAGAGATGATGGGAAGAGTAGGGACTTCACACGGGTCAAATCCCTGGGTATCATGTTCGGCTCACACAAACTATACCTTGGTGCCAATAGAGTTGCAAAGTGGGATGATGACGTGGATCAGTTAGCCATCGTGTTCGATTCCCCAGTAACACTCAACCTAGCAACTGGATCATCTTGGGAAGCCCCCGAGGCAGGTCTATAGGTTGTTCGTAAGGCCACCAATGCAATATCTATTGAGGTAGATGGTCTCTTCTCTATTGAAGCTACCGTTGTACCTATCACGGCCCAAGAATCGCGTGTCTATAACTATGGCATTAGTGAGGAGGATTGCTTTGCCCATCTTGACCTTCACTTCAAGTTCTTTAAGCTATCACCTCATGTTAATGGAGTTCTTGGTCATACTTATGCGCCTGGCTTTGTTAGCACTGTTAAACGTGATACCCCCATGCCTATAAATGGGTGGTAATGATTTGTATGCCACATCCTCTCTCTTTGCTACAGATTGCCAAGTCTCTCAATTTGGGCTTTCTTTCATAGATTCTTATCAAGAGATTAAGAACAATTTCCCTTCAGTTGAGCGTGGTTCTGAAGGTTCTGGTATGGTATGTCGTCGTTGAGGCCAAAAGAGTATCTTCGACATAAAAAATAAGAACTCCATATATTTCTGGTATTTGAATAAAGGTTATACTGGATATTGGTGCTAGCAAATACAAATTTGTATTTGCATGAACATCTAATAAACTCCAATTGCCAATAGTATGTGCTAATATTACTATAACGAATGTATTTATATGAATGCGGTGCAACATTTAATCTTCCGTTACCTTACCAAATGTATATGTATTTACTATTTAGCATGAAAATACATTTTTTTTCGAGATGTAACCCTTTCTTGTTCCTTAGCCTATCTATGTGGTTATCCATATCAATTAAATTCAAAATTGTCATTAGAGATTCCAAATTATGCATCCATAGCTAGGAAAATTCAAAACCCTCTTGAAAGAAGCTTTGGCTCCTTCGACAAGACTACCCCAATCGCATACGCTAGCAACACTTCAAGTAGAAAAATGTAAGGCAATGGATGCAACCTATTCCTCCACAAATTCAATTGTTCTACCCGGAAGACGATAGCTTTTCACTGCTCTACTTCACAGCCTTCTCGCATTGCTGAACCAAGCATTTTATTCAAAACAGCATGCAAAAGTTCTACTTTCCATTATTGGACGTGCTTAATGGCTAAACTAAATTTGCCTATAAAACCAAATGTTAAAATAATCGGTGCATACTTCTTGAAGCTCATAAGAAAGCGGATATGCTTACTTTCTTATAAAGATCTTCCTATGGTTACAGACTTGCACTTTGTTCCAGTATCTTATGATGCTTTAAGCGTAGAGCTTATTGAGAAGGCAAGTTTCAATTTTACCTTCATGAGTGGTAAGTTCGTATGCCTAATTTTTGTCTCAATAAGATATATGAGACTAGGCATAAAAATATACAAGAATTATATGATGCCAAAGTTTAAAGGTATTGGTGGCTCTTTATTCATTATTAATTCCAACCTTCTTTTCCAAATCACTCACGGTTTCACCAAACACATCTTTTATATCATATGGAGAGATGGTTGAACAAGGAAACATCACACCATCTGTTTGCATTTCTATGATTGGGCGTGGGGATAATGGATAGAGCAATGTTGTCAATATTAAAAGAGCAGTAAAAAGCTATGCTTCAACTGGATTTGCAAGAATTTTGATTTAAAATGAGGTCATGCATGACATTCATCTGTTTATGGAAAAATCAATCAAATCTTTTTAATTTGGAATTTTCCGGTTTGACTAAAAACTTTTTTGGAATTCTTTTTAGATTAATTTCCTAAGATTTTTAGAGTTGTGGCAGCCGTAAAAAATTTCCGATTTTCCAAAAAACATAAAACTCTTTTCTGTAGGACTTTGGGTTTTCGATTTCACTCTTATCTTCTTAGGAGGGCATACCGGATCGATGCCACGCAGAACCCGCATGCATCTGGACGGCATCCATATGAAGGATAACTTCAGAGGACGGATTTGCAAGCCAGGTGCTTCCCACGCCATGTTATATTACAAGTAAGTGTTGGGCTTTACCCTCATCTTTTTTGTTAATTGGTTTCATCTGAATTTGCAAAAGCAGGAATCTGTATATCTCTGCATGCCAATAATCCATTCTTTGGATGAATGCACGGCTTGCTTGGGTTAAATTGTTTCTATTTCTACTTCAAACAGCGTGATGTTTTTGTTCTGCTTTCTTCTATTTCTACTTCAAACACCGTGATTTTTTGTTCTGCTTTGACTTGCCTCAGCATTGATCTCATTAGTTCATCTAGATTCTTATTTGCTCTGCACTTGACTTCCCTGTCTAGATTCTTATTTGCTTAGAATCGGTTAACTTGGACTGAAAGCTTGGACTTAACAGGGATTCAGTTAACCTGCGTACATAACAAACCTTGGACTAGAAATCAGTTAACATACATAGATTTCAAGTGCATTTGAAGGATACTTCCACCTCAGGTAGCTAAAAACATAATCTATCGCAAATGAGATATGTTTCACCATTTGTGTTAGCATAGCTTCACATATAGCTTTAGAGTACTTAGCTCCTTCCAAGCTTAGAATGCCAACAAAATGGTGGGCGGATCTTTATGAAATGCTAAAGTGCAGCAAATTTGGGAGCTTCAAGTGTTTAATCTCCTCTTCTTGCATTTAATGATATATATATTTCTTATCTAGGCAACATAAAAGCAAACTGCTTGCTTTTTATGCTTGAAAACCATTTTTATTTGTTCTTTTTTCTCCATATCTATTCCTTTTGCTTGAAGGTCAGTTCACGGAATTCACCTCATCCATAAGGTGGCGACTGAAGAGAATGACTATTTACCGCTTCTGTAGCTATCTACTATTTAACAGATGTTAAAAGCAACTATTACTGCTCCTCATTATTATGCCTGTAAAACTTGCTTTTCTTTGGCTTCTCTAGAAATTGATTTATTTTCATTTATTTACAATTTTATGATATGTTACAGGTAACTAAATACTGCATGTACGTATCAATATTTGAAATAAGCCTTTAATAAGCTGGTCGTGCATGAAAAGCAACTCTACTGTGAGCAGGATTTTGTGAATAAGAATCACAAGCCAGTCAAAGGTTATGCATCAGAGAGAACTTCTCTCAAATGGAGGTATGTTGGCTTTGTAGGTCAATAATTTAGACATGTTGCCCTCATTTTGATATGTTTTAAGTATTTTGCGATGATTATAGATGTTTGGAAATTAGAACATGGATGTAATAGGGAGGCATCCACTTGAATTGATATTTCAAGGAATTTGGGAATGTAGATGAAGTGGTCGTGTTGTGAATTCGCCTAGGTGCTCCAGTTCATTCTCAGACAATATCGACTTCAAGATGCAAGCATTTTGTTTCTATGCATTTTGTTCTGACTTCTCTATTTTGTTTGCTTTGCTTTCATATATAGGTATTGTTATGAACTTTAAGAATCTCAGTATTCCATGAATATACATATGAAGTCTGAATTTTAAACATGAAATTATCCAAGCATGTTAAAAGGGATTTCCTGTTACGTCATGTCGTCATGTCAGAATAGAATAGAATAGAATAGAATAGAATAGAATAGAATAGAATAGAATAGTTTTTTTAACGTCCACGAAGACCAATAGGTCATCGGACCCATACAATGGGCTAGTACAATCATTACTACTAGGATTAAAAAACCCCTGCCTCGAAAGGTTTTCAAGGGAAAAACCTTTGCAGTAATGATGATACTAAACAAGCTTAGATAATGACTACTGAGGGCTCAGTAATTGCAGACGTTTATCTAGAACCTCAAGTATATATAATGCCAAGTCATGCACAGATGGTGTGCTGAGAAGTTGTGGAAGCGTGGAATGGAATGCTAAGGTCGAAAAATGATTCCGGACTATCTCAAAGGCAGGGCAACTCAGAAGAGTATGGCTTTCATCTTCAATAACCTTTTGAATCGGCAGCAGGTACATAGTCTCGCTTCTGGCGGCAATTTCGCGGCCGCTCCCATCTACTGCCTCAATCCGTAGCACTGTGGGACCCCGTTAATGCGAATTGATGCAATAGCTACAAGCTTGTTCCTGGACAATGAAGCAAGCAAATAAGCTTGGGGCCCTGGTGCCAAAGTAGGATTTATGTGTGCATGATAATGACCAGTTTTCACTTGGGCCAAAGTAACTACGTCCCATATCTTTTGAGAAAAACGACCATTAAGATATTGTTGCAAAAACTCAGGATCAGAACTGGCAAGCATCAGGCAGTGCTCTGGTTGCACAGCCCAACGGGCAAACCATGTAGTGCAATGCTCTTTCCAACATCGTTTCAAACGCTGAGGAGATTCATCCATGGCAAGTGCAAGAACAGGATACCTAACATCATCCATGTGGTGCACCTTGCAGATATAGTGGAGGAACATGCAAGTATACATCACCATCCAATCTCCTAATATTTTTAAAAGAAAACAATGCTTTCGTACTTGATAATAGTAGTTGTGAGGGAAGTTCTATTTCGAGATTGGAGGATCAAGGTGTGCACAATCCTACGACACAGGTTGGTACGAGAGGAATCAGTTGATGCTTACATTGACAGGAATATAAGAAACATGCTTATATTGGTGAGGCAATAAAAATATGTTCCAATTGGGACTATCACAGAGACCTCAAATCTAAATGAGGGATGAAATCATCAGTGATGTTAATGATGCACCTTTAAACATTTATGTGGACGTTTTTAAGATGCTAATACCTTAGAGGTATCAGGTTTTTTCTGATCCATTCTTCAAATCCATGGACCAAGAGCATTTCTTAGAGCATATTAATTAGATTTGATGAATGTGGTACAGACCGGTCTAATAGAGCATTGGAATCCACAGGTGATCTATGCTTCTAAAGTTGTTATAAATCTTCTTCAGCTAGCATAAACATATCTGGTTTGTAAGCTTTGTCAAAGACGCTATATCTGGATTGGCTCTAGCTCACAGAATTCAACATCTTTGTCCATCTCCCTTTTTGGTCTCCTTTGTCCATCTGCCTTTTTGTTGCTAGAATCATCACAAGTAAAAATGGAAGTCAGTGCAACACTCCATTTCTCTCCCTTCAATTTTGAGAAGCCTGAGGTCGTCGAAACTCCTTAGGCTCACATTCTTAAAAGTTTCCAAGTAGTTGATTAGCCTTTTCTTTCCAGGTACTTGATTGTTGTTGGTTTGTGTCATTGTGTAATATAGATCATCTTATTAGTGAAGATGTAGCACTTTAAAATAACATATATGACTTGATTATTCATAGGAAAACCACTCGAAATTATGAGTTTTGCTCTTCTCATACTTTATATATATTGGACCTGATAAAGAGCCAGAGAAAAATGCTCTATAATACAATACATCTTTATAAGTGCACTTTTTGCTCCTCTCTCAATATACATTGATATACATTCCAAAATGGCTGCAGATTGTTCAGATATGTCAAAACACATTATGCAGAAAGAATTACTGGAATGAGTATTCAGCAATGAGGATTGCACAATCTAAAACATGTACCACACATGCAAAAGGGTAAGCGTTACAATTTGTTGGGGACTGGAAGATCTAGATTTCCAATTTAAAAAACTATTTTAGGCTGCACTGACTAATGCACTGACATCGTTGGCCTCTAAACTATGTTGGGCCACTCATTATACAGGAGATTGGCTTCGCCTTGGCTTCAATTGGTGGATGAAGTCCGATGAAATAGGGTATGTTATCTCATTGTACAACTACTCCATGCTATTTTTCAAAGTTCATACTTCACAAGAAGAAACGTTTCTATCCATCTGCAATAGAATGGCCCTGTAAACTTCATAAAAGAAACTCCTTAGTATATGATGGTCTAAATGGATATAGAAGTTGTATGTATAACTAAGTTAGGTTGAATTATGCAAAGTTATGACTATGATAGAGAATCGTGACCTGCTATTATCTAATGGAGTGATAAATGAATTGTTTCTTAGTTGCACTACTATCAGCCAGAGAATTGATTGAATTTGCAAGAGCCTAATTATTTATAGTAGAGAATGATGTTATATTAGAAACATGTTCAGGTACATCTAGGGGATGAAGTGGGTATGCAATATGAGAGTCATGCATTCAGATCCAAGATAGAGAATCATGTAGATTGTGCTCACTCAGAAATGTTGTCTGGCATTATTGTTTTATTATACAGCTTGCAGAAAATGTAATATGAACATTCTTCTATGCTAACAACAGACCCAAGATGGTGCATGCAATTCTAATAGCTCTTGAACTTCAAAGTGGGAAATTCAGACCCGAGGTGAGGTGATGAGACTGAAGGTGGTGTATGGATTGTTTCTTAGTTGCACTACTATCAGCCAGAGTATTGTTTGAATTTGCCAGAGTAGAGAACAATGTTATATTAGAAACATGTTCAGGTACATTTCAGGATGAAGTGGGTATACAATATGAGAGTCATGCATTTAGATCCAAGATAGAGAATCATGTCTGACATTATTGTTTTATTATGCAGCTTGCAGAAGATGTGATATGAACATTCTTCCATACTAACAGCGCGTTCAGATCCAAGGTGGCGCATGCAGTTTTAAAAACTCTTGAGCTTGAAAATGGGACATTACGTGGCATATGGATTGTTTCTTAGTTGCACTACTATCAGCCAGAATATTGATTGAATTTGCAAGAGCCTAATTATTTATAGTAGAGAACAATGTTATATTAGAAACATATTCAGTCTAAGGATGAAGTGGGTATACAATATGAGAGTCATACATTCAGATCCAAGATAGAGAATCATGTAGATTGTGCTCACTCAGAAATGTTGTCTGACATTATTGTTTTGTTATGCAGCTTGCAGAAAATATAATATGAACGTTCTTCCATGCTAATAACGGGTTCATGGATACAATTCTAAGGTGGCAGATACAGTTCTAATAACTCTTGAACTTTAAAGTGGGACATTCAGACCCCAGGTGGTGAGGCTGAAGGTGGTGTATGCAGTTCCATTAACTCCTAAACTATAAGGTTCTTGCCAGCAGTTCAAATTTTAGATAGACAATAAATACTAGAAATAGATGATGCAATGCAGATTTATGTGTGCATACCGATTAGTTTGAATATATGGTGGTGAGTAGATAGAGATATGACAGGAAAATGATTCAACGATAAATAGGCTCTCCAAAATATCTGACATACAATTGTGACAGCTTCCCTTGGCATGTTTAGAATTGTACTAATATTGCGCAATAAAAGCTTATGTTTTTCACCATGGTTTAGGTGAGAAGGGCGAAAAGATTAAACAACTGACATCTCGAGTATAGAAGAGGTATATTTGCATCTGGATCTTTGACAGATGACCTACTCTTTGCCTACTACCTTCTCTTTATTGATTTGTTGCAATGCAGTTGCTTTGGATGTCTGACATATTCAACTATCCTCCTTGCCTTTAATGGAGTAGCAATTTATAGATTTTGCTGTATGCCTCAGGTCAACCAAGAAATGGGCCCAAAAGAAGCCGACTGGTATATCTAGCATAAATAAGACCTATACAAATATTACTTGGTAGCAATCTCCCAGATACAATTGTTATATGTTTGACTAGATGCTCTTTTAAAATCTCAGATTTAAGATGTTGCAATAGGTGCATGTCGCACAAAGGTAATTTGATTTTGAAATTATTCTGATCAAGTTATGGAAAAAAATGTACATCTTACAACATATTTGTTATTGAATGCCATGTTCACATCGTCCAAACACTATCACTTTCAATCTAGAATTTTAGAACAAAGTAGTTGCTAAGAAATTCAAGATAATTTGTCAATGGGAAGCACGCCTATATGAGAAGCAGTGTTGCAACACGCTCTTCAAGTAAAAGAAAAGACTTTTGCAGTCTTTTTTAACAAGAAAACCCCTTCTCCACATTTACAAACATGAAAGTGCTTCCTATGCTTTCATATTACCAAGTTTCAAATCGATAAATTTGTATATGCCTCTCTAACTGATGTTATAAAATGCTCTTCAAGTGGTTTGCTAAAGCTCAACAATGTCGGACATATGTTATCTATTATGGTTAATTTGCTTTGACATCCTCCTTATTGCTATTTTGGAAATATCTTTCAAAGAGCTATGCTTATAGGAGAGGTCAAGGATGAACTATCTCAGGCAATACTTAAGAAAAATGCATAGATTACAGGCATGTGTTCAGAGCACTTTCCTTAAAAAAAAAAAAAAAAAAAAGTGTTCAGAGCACAAATCAAGATGCTCACAAATTTGAATTATAATTCATCTCAATTACTTGCATGTCAAACCACAAAAGGGTTTCTATGGTCATTCAAGTTCAATAGGTTGTGAGTATTTGTACGTGGTCCAACATAACATAATCAAGTTTAAGTCCAAATACCACATACACAAAATTATATTGAATTCTATGTCAATAAATTACCCTTGCTTCCTCCAAGCCACATTCATTGTTCTAGCCAACCACGAAACAACCACCTCTTCAAATGTTGAAAAGCCCGGCAACGCCGGGCACCATAACTAGTCCAGATTAGATTGCAAATTTTACGTTAAATATATTTTTTAGACATGCTGGGGGACGAAAAGTTATGTCATGAAAGGAAGCCATTTTGCGAATTAGAGTTGTAGTTGATTTTGGGAGACAAAGACCATATGATATTGTAATAGTTGCACGAACGAAAGGCTCGAGGATCTGTAACCATCTGCTCCATCTAACCATCAGACTGTAAATGATAGGATGTACTCATGCACGGCTTGGTCTGAATTGTGTTGAAGAAGTCCTTTTAGAAGGCAGTCATGAACTCTAGATCCTTGTCAGAGATGATTTTTCTTGGCATTCAGTCTAAAGGTCTCCTTTGTGAATAGCAAGGCAGTGTCTAGGGTTGTGTCAGTGGTTCTACAGAGCAAGAAATGTGCCACCTTTGACAATTTGTGGACCACTACAATTAAGGCATCATGGCCCCTTTGTATTCTTGGAAGGCTTGTTATGAAGTCCATCCTTATTACCTCCCATTTGGCATTTGGGACCGCCTAAGTTTCTAGTGCTCCTAGCATTCAAAGTTGCTCTGCTTTCATTTGCTGACATAGATAACACTCCCAAATATACCTTGCTATCTGCTTTTCCATTTCTGGCCAATGATATCTACTTATTTTGAAGTAGGTTTTCAATAAACCTACGTGGCCAGTTATTGAGCTTTTATGCGTGTCATGGAGAATTAGCTTCCTCACTCCTGATGATTTTGGTACGCATAGTTTATTCTTATGGTATAAAAGACTACCTTACTTCTGAATATGTTTGAAGGTTTCTCTTTCTCTATCTGTTCTTCTTGACATGGTGTGTTTCTTCTATTTACTTGTCAAACTCATTCTTGGGTGTTGATATGGCATTGCATTAGACCCTGGTCATGATAGGATGTCTTGACAGTGTGTCCCCAACTGCATTGAGTTTACCTGGTTTGTATATTATCTCGAGGTCATATTCTTCCAAGAACTCCATCCACCTTCTTTGCCTTAGATTGAGATATGGTTGGGAGAATACATATTGGAGACTTTGGTAGTCGTTGTCGAATTGGAGCCTTCTACCCAACATATAGTGTCTCCAAATTTTAAGAGCTCTAACCACTGCTAGAAGCTCTTGGTCATAAGTTGGATAGCGAGTCTTGGTGTCATTCTTGTTGCAAGAGTCGTATGCCACTACTCTCTTCTCTTGCATTAGGATTATGCCAGTTGCAATTTTACTTGCATCTGTTGCGATCAACTTTTACTTCTTTGAATCTTGGAGTATCAAGGCTGGGGAGGTTCCTTGAGCTTCTCGGCTTTGGTAAGATATGTCAGCGATGCAGCTATTTTGGGAAGTTCTTGACGGATTTCTATAATAGCCCGCTAAACCTAAGAAGCTTCTCACCTCGTGCACATTCTTCGGTGCTGATTATTCCACTACTGCTTGGATCTTTGCTGGGTCGTTGGAAATATCATGAGTTGATAGGACACGTCTCAAATAATCTACTCTTGTTGTTGTGATGGGGATAGACCATTGCAATTATTGATCTTCAACGAGTAATTCCTAGTAAGCGCGAGTCATCAGCTCGCGTTGCCTACGTCCCTGCCTTATGTACACACCGCCCGTCGCTCTTACTGATTGGATGGTCCAGTGAAGTGTTCGGATTGCCTGTCGTCTATCCTTTTCTGTTACCTCCATCTCTGCCTTCCCTCGTTACGCTTCTCATAACCTAACAGTTCAAATCTCTGCTGTTAAAGAGGGGTTTGATCCTGGTGCAGAATGAACGCTAGCTATATGCGTAACACATGCAAGTCAAACGTTGTTTTTGAGGTGGTTGGTGGTTTCTTAGTGACATTTTGACAACTTTGCATAGAATTGATGCCTCCTTAGTTTTTCAAGAACTATTCTCAAGTGCTTTGCATGCTTCTCCAAGGTTTTTGCTGTAGACCAATTCGTTGTAGGGACTTCACATGGCTCAAATCCCTAGGTATCATATTTAGCTCACACAAACTATACCTTGGTGCCAATAGAGTTGCAAAGTGGGATGATGACGTGGATCAGTTAGCCATCGCGTTCGATTCTACCCCAGTAACACTCAAACTAGCAACTGGATCATCTTGGGAAGCCCCCGAGGCAGGTCTATAGGTTGTTTTTAACAAGGCCACCAATGCAATATCTATTGAGGTAGATGGTGTCTTCTCTATTGAAGCTACAGTTGTACCTATCACGGCCCAAGAATCTTGTGTCCATAACTATGGCATTAGTGAGGAGGATTGCTTTGCCCATCTCGACCTTCACTTCAAGTTCTTTAAGCTATCACCTCATGTTAATGGAGTTCTTGGTCATATTTATGCGCCTGGCTTTGTTAGCACTGTTAAACGTGATACCCCCATGCCTATAATGGGTGGTAATGATTTGTATGCCACATCCTCTCTCTTCGCTACAGATTGCCAAGTCTCTCAATTTGGGCTTTCTTTCATAAATTCTTATCAAGAGATCAAGAACAATTTTCCTTCAGTTGAGTGTGGTTCTGAAGGTTCTGGTATGGTATGTCGTCGTTGAGGCCAAGAGAGTATCTTTGACATAAAAAAAAAGAACTCCTTATATTTCTGGTATTTGAATAAAGGTTATACTGGATATTGGTGCTAGCAAATACAAATTTGTATGTGCTAATACTCCAATTGCCAATAGTATGTGCTAATATTACTGTAACGAATGTAGTTATATGAATGCGGTGCAACATTTAATCTTCCCTTACCTTACCAAATGTATATGTATTTACTATTTAGCATGAAAATACATTTTTTTTCGAGATGTAACCCGTTCTTGTTCCTTAGCCTATCTATGTGGTTATCCATATCATTATCTGGCTCCTTCGACAACACTACCCCAATCGCATATGCTAGCAACACTTCAAGTAGAAAAATGTAAGGCAATGGATGCAACCTATTCCTCCACAAATTCAATTGTTCTACCCGGGAGACGATAGCTTTTCATTGATCTACTTCACAGCCTTATCGCATTGTTGAACCAAGCATTTTATTCAAAACAGCATGCAAAAGTTCTACTCTCCATTATTGGACGTGCTTAATGGCTAACCTGAATTTGCCTATAAAACCAAATGTTAAAATAATCGTTGCATACTTCTTGAAGCTCATAAGAAAGTGGATATGCTTACTTTCTTATAAAGATCTTCCTATGGTTCTGAGACTTGCACTTTGTTCCAAATCTCATGATGCTTTAAGCGTAGAGCTTATTGAGAAGGCAAGTTTCAATTTTACCTTCATGAGTGGTAAGTTTCGTATGCCTAATTTTCGTCTCAATAAGATATATGAGACTAGGCATAAAAATATACAAGGATTATATGATGCCAAAGTTTAAAGGTATTGGTGGCTCTTTGTTCATTATTAATTCCAACCTTCTTTTCCAAATCACTCGCGGTTTCACCAAACACATCTTTTATATCATATGGAGAGATGGCTGAACAAGGAAACATCACACCATCTGTTTGCATTTCTATGATTGGGCATGGGGATAATGGATAGAGCAATGTTGTCAATATTA
The DNA here is from genome assembly GCA_021234155.1 of Isoetes taiwanensis. Taxonomy (NCBI): domain Eukaryota; kingdom Viridiplantae; phylum Streptophyta; class Lycopodiopsida; order Isoetales; family Isoetaceae; genus Isoetes; species Isoetes taiwanensis. Next base: position 3,592,690 of record JAJEKV010000019.1, on the reverse strand, counting down.
AATGAGCACTATGCTCCAACTGGATTTGCAAGAATTTTGATTTAAAATGAGGTGCTTATTACATGCATGACATTCATCTGTTTATGGAAAAATTCAGATTAGATTGCAAATTTTACGTTAAATATATTTTTTAGACATGCTGGGGGAAGAAAAGTTATGTCATGAAAGGAAGCCATTTTGCGAATTAGAGTTGTAGTTGATTTTGGGAGACAAAGACCATATGATATTGTAATAGTTGCACGAACAAAAGGCTCGAGGAGCTGTAACCATCTGCTCCATCTAACCATCTGACTATGAATGATAGGATGTACTCATGCACGGCTTGGTCTGAATTGTGTTGAAGAAGTCCTTTTAGAAGGCAGTCATGAACTCCAGATCCCTGTCAGAGATGATTTTTCTTGGCATTCAGTCTAAAGGTCTCCTTTGTGAATCGCAAGGCAGTGTCTAGGGTTGTGTCAGTGGTTCTACAGGGCAAGAAATGTGCTACCTTTGATAATTTGTGGACCACTACAATTAAGGCATCATGGCCCCTTGGTATTCTTGGAAGGCTTGTTATGAAGTCCATCCTTATTACCTCCCATTTGGCATTTGGGACCGCCTAAGTTTCTAGTGCTCCTAGCATTCAAATTTGCTCTGCTTTCGTCTGCTGACATAGATAACACTCCCAAATGTACCTTGCTATCTGCTTTTCCATGTCTGGCCAATAATATCTACTTATTTTGAAGTAGGTTTTCAATAAACCTACGTGGCCAGTTATTGAGCTTTTATGCGTGTCATGGAGAATTAGCTTCCTCACTCCTGATGATTTTGGTATGCATAGTTTATTCTTATGGTATAAAAGACTACCTTACTTCTGAATATGTTTGAAGGTTTCTCTTTCTCTATCTGAACTGGGCGTTTAGTCTAGTGGTAATACACTAGGTCTAGCAACTATAGGTCTCGAGTTCGAGACCGCCCAGAATCGCACTCTGAACTGTTGGGTGTCAAAACCCACAGACGCAATGTAAAGTGGTTGGGGGCAGGGCCCAACAAAGCAATGTAGTGTGGTGTGTGGTCACATGTCCAGTTGGATGCTGCCTAGTGGCGTGACGTTAAAATACTATCTATCTATCTGTTCTTCTTGACATGGTGTGTTTCTTCTATTTACTTGTCAAACTCATTCTTGGGTGTTGATATGGTATTGCATTAGACCCTGGTCATGATAGGATGTCTTGACAGTGTGTCCCCAACTGCATTGAGTTTACCTGGTTGGTATATTATCTCGAGGTCATATTCTTCCAAGAACTCCATCCACCTTCTTTGCCTTAGATTGAGATATGGTTGGGAGAATACATATTGGAGACTTTGGTAGTCGTTGTCGAATTGGAGCCTTCTACCCAACATATAGTGTCTCCAAATTTTAAGAGCTCTAACCACTGCTAGAAGCTCTTGGTCATAAGTTGGATAGCGAGTCTTGGTGTCATTCTTGTTGCAAGAGTCGTATGCCACTACTCTCTTCTCTTGCATTAGGATTATGCCGGTTGCAATTTTACTTGCATCTGTTGCGATCAACTTTTACTTCTTTGAATCTGAGAGTATCAAGGCTGGGGAGGTTTCTTGAGCTTCTCGGCTTTGATAAGATATGTCAGCGATGCAGCTATTTTGGGAAGTTCTTGATGGATTTCTATAATAGCCCGCTAAACCTAAAAAGCTTTTCACCTCGTGCACATTCTTCGGTGCTGACTATTCCACTACTGCTTGGATCTTTGCTGGGTCATTAGAAATATCATGAGTTGATAGGACACGTCTCAAATAATCTACTCTTGTTCTCCTGATGGGGATAGACCATTGCAATTATTGATCTTCAACGAGTAATTCCTAGTAAGCGCGAGTCATCAGCTCGCGTTGCCTACATTCCTGCCCTATGTACACACCGCCCGTCGCTCCTACTTTGGATGGTCCGGTGAAGTGTTCGGATTGCCTATCGTCTATCCTTTTCTGTTACCTCCATCTCTGCCTTCCCTCGTTACGCTTCTCATAACCTAACAGTTCAAATCTCTGCTGTTAAAGAGGGGTTTGATCTTGGCGCAGAATGAACGCTAGCTATATGCTTAACACATGCAAGTCGAACATTGTTTTTGAGGTGGTTGGTGGTTTCTTAGTGACATTTTGACAACTTTGCATAGAGTTGATGCCTCCTTAGTTTTTCAAGAACTATTCTCAAGTGCTTTGCATGCTTCTCCAAGGTTTTTGCTGTAGACCAATTTGTTGTAGGGACTTCACATGGGTCAAATCCCTAGGTATCATATTTAGCTCACACAAACTATACCTTGGTGCCAATAGAGTTGCAAAGTGGGATGATGGCGTGGATCGATTAGCCATCGTGTTCGATTCTATCCCAGTAACACTCAAACTAGCAACTGGATCATCTTGGGAAGCCCCCGAGGCAGGTCTATAGGTTGTTCTTAACAAGGCCACCAATGCAATATCTATTGAGGTAGATGGTCTCTTCTCTATTGAAGCTACAGTTGTACCTATCACGGCCCAAGAATCTCATGTCCATAACTATGGCATTAGTGAGGAGTATTGCTTTGCCCATCTTGACCTTCACTTCAAGTTCTTTAAGCTATCACCTCATATTAATGGAGTTCTTGGTCATATTTATGCGCCTGGCTTTGTTAGCACTGTTAAACGTGATACCCCCATGCCTATAATGGGTGGTAATGATTTGTATGCCACATCCTCTCTCTTCGCTACATATTGCCAAGCCTCTCAATTTGGGCTTTCTTTCATAGATTCTTATCAAGAGATCAAGAACAATTTTCCTTCAGGTTGAGTGTGGTTTCGAAGGTCTTTGGTATGGTATGTCATCGTTGAGGCCAAGAGAGTATCTTCGACATAAAAAAAAGAACTCCATATATTTCTGGTATTTGAATAAAGGTTATACTGGACATTGGTGCTAGAAAATACAAATTTGTATGTGCTAATACTCCAATTGCCAATAGTATGTGCTAATATTATTTAATGTAATGTAGTTATATGAATGCGGTGCAAGATTTAATCTTCCCTACTCTAATTAATTTAATTTAGATGAAAGCCATACTCTTCTGAGTTGCCCTGCTTTTGAGATAGTCCGGAATCATTTTTTGATCTTAACATTCCATTCCACGCTTCCACAACTTCTCAGAGCACCATCTGTGCATGACTTGACATTATATATACTTGAGGTTCTAGATGAACATCGTCAATTACTGAGCCCTCAGTAGTCATTATCTCCAATTGTCTAGTATCATCATTACTGCAAAGGTTTTTCCCTTGAAAACCTTTCGAGGCAGGGGTTTTTTAATCCTAGTAGTAATGATTGTACTAGCCCATTGTATGGGTCCCATGACCTATTGGTCTCCGTGGACGTTAAAAAATCTATTCTATTCTATTCCTTACCTTACCAAATGTATATGTATTTACTATTTAGCATGAAAATACATTTTTTTTCGAGATGTAACCCTTTCTTGTTCCTTAGCCTATCTATGTGGTTGTCCATATCAATTAAATTCAAAAATGTCATTAGAGATTTCAAATTATGCATCCATAGCTAGGAAAATTTAAAACCCTCTTGAAAGAAGCTCTGGCTCCTTCGACAAGACTACCCCAATCGCATACGCTAGCAACACTTCAAGTAGAAAAATGTAAGGCAATGGATGCAACCTATTCCTCCACAAATTCAATTGTTCTACCCGGGAGACGATAGCTTTTCACTGATCTACTTCACAACCTTCTCGCATTGCTGAACCAAGCACTTTATTCAAAACAGCATGCAAAAGTTCTTGTGACGGGCCTGGCCAGTTAACCTTTATGGTAACTGGAGATCCCATCAATCTCGACCATTGGATCTACTTAAGCTTAAAAACTTAAGAAATTAACTCATGCATCTGCAACAATAACACTTAGGTAAAGAATTTAATCTTTGTACATATTCTAAGGTTCCAAACATGTACTTGCCCATTACTCAGCAATATCCCCGCACACTATGAATGATCTTAATAATTGTAACTTCAAGCCCATATATAATAACTAGAAAAAGTGCCCAGCGTTGCTGGGCTTTTCATTAGGCATAATTTAAAAAACCAATAAAAATGGTGGATATATTTCACGTGAGAAGGCTTGTGTTGAATGATGGAGGGTTGTGTTAAATGTGGAGTGAAGGTTAATGGTATAATTTTGAGAAATTTTTGTGTGAGTTACCCCATACTAATACAATGTGACATGGCAAATATGGTGCATTCCCATTGCAATATAAACTGCTTAAATCAAACTTGCAAAGAAGACATGATAAGTCACTTAAATTACTTGGTTTAGAGATTGCTTCAAGCTTTATGCAAGATGAAAGTTTAATTTAACGTTTTACTTTTTGTTTTTCACTCCTAAAAGTGCACTATCTTAAGCTCATTTTTGACACAAGTTTAAAAAGCCATGCCTCGTCATTTTCCTCGTTGGAGAGGCCTCGACTATCTGGTAATAATAGCAGTCTATGTAGTGAGCACAAAAACGAGGTTTGAAGGAAGCCAACATTGCCATGCACCTGTAGGCATGTTTATGACTAACACCAACCGTATACTGTATAGGCCATGCATTACCCAAGCAATGTGTTCTAAGCTTCAAAATAAATATAGCATTTCAAATGTATAGGGTGCTAATGAGCAAAGATTTTCCCAATGGCTCCATATCAATGGACTTCTGCATGGGAGTTGTGACAGCTTTGAGTTCACAATCCAATTAAAAGTCCATATAAATAGGAATCAGATAATTATAGAGAAACTCTGGTGCATCTAAGGACATAGGTTCTACTTACAATCTTGCACTTGACTGCAAGAGAATCAGATATTGACAACACATTTGTCCTTCAATGCTAAATGTAAATCGACATAATATGCTCTACAATACCATAATTTTTGTTTCTAAAATGTTTTAATCGACATGTTTGGTTTAAGTGATTCTCCTTGTTAATGGAATGTGCACCCAAATGACTTGAATAAAACTTTATCCCATTGAATCAATTTTTGACATAAATGTCTCACTTCAACCCACCATGCTTGTCCATGACCTATTTGGACATCACATTACCATAGCTATCATTGTTTACTTCCCTCTAGGACCATCATGTTAGAAAAGTTGCTGACACCAGGAAAACAATAAGTTCAGTTGGCAAATTACACAAACCCAAAAATCTTTAACATTGGACCATAGTTGGCAAATTACACAAACCCAAAAATCTTTAACATTGGACCATACTTCTGGCTTAGACCTTATCCTAGTGAAGGCCAGATGTAAGCTCTAATAGGATGCCATGGAAATTCCATGGTAATTTACAGGGTGTTTATGCATGTTCGATACTAAATTTTTGAGACGCACAAGTTGTCTTTCTGCAAGACCAGCTTTTTGTCCCATTGCTACTTCCAATATCTGCGATATAAATTAAGGCTGACGCCCCTTGAAATGTTGGGGCCAAGTGCAAAGAGTCATTCATAATTGACATATGCTCTTCTTTTGACGTAACTGGGTCCTTCTTAGTGGCGTCTGTCATGCTACTCATGTCTACTAAACTTAAGAACATCATTCCTTCTGTTCATCATTTGCTGCTCGATTTTTACTTTGGTCTCAGACAACACTTTCTCTCAACTCCCTGCCAGTTCTTGATCCATGATCATGGTTTGTAGATGAAGTTGACATTGAAGGTACATTTGCCTCAATTGCAAGGATAGGTGCTACCGCCATAGCATCCATATTTACTCTGTCATAGCTGTTGTTTCTTGCAGCAGTGACGTCATGATTGTGTTTTCCTTCATATGTAGTTATGACTGCTTTAGGATCATTAGATGCCTTTTCAACATGCTTTCTTATAGGGCATCCTAAATTTGTACACTTGTAATAGCTCCTGCAATGTCATGAGATGAAACAGACAGCATGTTAGCACATTAACAATGCATATTACAAATTGTTTTAGTTTAAAATGGAATACCAACTGATTTTATACCCTGGATTTAAATTTCCTTTAACAACTTTTTGACCATATTTCCTCAAGAATCATTCGTTGTCTGTACAACTACTTGGGGCTCACGAACAATTATTGGCTCATGATCAGATCTATAAAGATTCATGTTCATAGTAGACAACAACTCATATAACTTATACAGGGTCTGTTTGGAAAACTTCTGAGACTTGAAATCTCGAAAAACATGGCCATATTTTCAGAAAAACGATGACAATTAGTTCAAGCAGTTCGTTTGGATCTGCCACACCGAGATTCCTTTCTTTTGAAGGTCCAAGCTGAAAAAACTTGTAGTACCTGCTCCTTCCATCCAAATAGAAGCCAGCCTCCATCTGTGGTTAAGTAGAAATCTTTGTTATATAAGTTTACCATCTCTTGTGATGTTCTTAATATGTTTGCATCTATCTCTGGAAGTACAAAACCAAAGATCCTCCATTCTAGAGTGCCATCGCTTATACGTTTCACTCCTTTTCTGTCTCTCCAATCCTTCACAAGCAACCACATTCACTATTCGCTCCCCAAATCTACGCCTCTCAAAAACAGTTCCCTCACATGGGTATCCCTTAATTTCTAGAATATCTATCATGGTTGCATACCATGGGATTATCTCTAGGAACCTAGTCATGAAGAAAGGTGCAGTCTCCGGTAGATTAAGCACGCCTTGAATGAAAAGTCACAGGCTTCATCTTTGGCTACTTTCTTCACCATAATTTCCCGAGGACATTCCGTATCACCGTCTCATCAAACAAATTTTGCTTGCCTGAATCTTTGTATGGACAATTAGAAGCTCATCCTCGGCCAGTAGAGCCACATTTACGATTCCCGTTTCTCTTCAACCGCATGAGTTTTAAGATTTATACCAAATGGTGCTTTGATATTTGCATTAACCTTCGCCAATATCCCGCAGCTTTTCTAATGTCGAACCTTGACAAGGATAATCTAGAAAGTCATGCGCAGTTGAAGGGCTGGAGAGGACTTAGATATATCACGAATAAAAGGGGGCCATTGGAAGCCATAGCCATAAGTTGTTCCAAATTCTATTATATGTATCTTATCATAAAGCTTTTCCTTCTTCCTGAAAGTAAAGAGAAGATCAATAAGGAAATTTAAATCAAAACAAACAAAGATATGAACACAAATGTCATAAGTCTAAATAAAGATTCAATTTCCCCTAAAGCCTAAGTTGACTGTGTCAATAAGCTGATGCTATATGATTAAGAGTTTGCGTCCACATTGCACTATGGAACAGAGCAAATGCTTTGAAACATTATAACGACCCATCTTTGAACCTGAACTCAACATAAAGTATACTTACATATGACACAGTTCTGTTAAATTCAATTGTAGTCACTAAACCGAGGGCATTCTTCTGCACATGTCAAGCAACCTAATCAGGAACTGGTAAGTTTTTAGATATTTTTTTCCACTGATATCGCATGCTTGGCTATGGTGCCAACTTCAAAACAAAAGCCAAATTGCTCTTCAAACTTAATTTAAACCTTAACAGCCCATTAATAATGAGATAGGCTGATTTGATTGATAAACCATCAGCTGTTACGGGTTTCTATTGCTTGTTTTCTGTCCAGGTAATACTAAAATGTACCAAAAGAGTGTCTCAAGCCTTAGACCATTTTTTGTGCTTATGCAATGCAATATTATCCTTATATATCAAGAAATAATTAGCATGGTCAAATAGGTAAACAGCTGCTCACTGAAACGTAAACAAGGGAAGTACCGGATCTTAGTCAAAGAAAGTCCTAGATTTTATTCTTTCTTCTGGATAAACTGGTGAGAAAACATCAGATGGCTATTCCCATGATCATTTCGGGGATTGTAACTTGGTTCATAAATGTGTAGAACCAGGACTTTTGCAGGTAAAAGGCATCATAAAAAATGCCAAGAAAGCTAATCTCTCAATGGGTACTAAATTCCAGCTTTGCAACAGATTTCTTTGAGAATAGAGCCAAAACATGCCCTAATAATTATCCTTACATCAGCAAATGCCCCAATACATTTGGTTGTCTTATAGGGCAGGCACAATTATGATAGCAAGTGCTAAAAGCTGTGACGTTCCAGCACAGTATACGGCCCCAGGACGTATACCGTACTGCCTCGTCACGCGTACACGCCACTCCAGCTGACGTGTACGCTAGCGTGTAGCCAGGTGAGTAGCCCTAGGGGGCAACTTGCCAGAAATATGTGCAACTATTAATGTGCACATTTTCCAATGTACACATTAATGTGGGCACACATTTCCAAGTGGACACTTCATGCCAAGTGGGCCACACCCATAGGTGCAATTAATGTGCACCTTTTCCAAGGTACACATTAATGTGGGCACACATTTCCATGTGTGCACATTTGGCCACCTAGCCCTTAAAGGCAAGTGGGCCCATGTTCCAATTATCCCACATGCCAAAAAGGGGATAATTGGAAACCCTAGCCAACTCCCTTGTCTATATAGAGTAGGAAACCCTAACTAGCCCAATTTTCGATTTTAGGGCTTCAGGACTATGTTTTGGCTGCCTCAACAGCCAAAACCGCATCCCAGACTCGAGCTAGGAGAGTTGCATCCTTAGTTTCTCTAGATTCGAGCGTTTCAGCAGGATGGTCGAGCTCAGGTCAGGAGGAGCCCCTCAAGGATCAGGTATTTGGCCAATTAGATAGTCTAAACCCTATTTTAGTCATTGAATCAGTAGGTTTAGCCTATTAGATTGGCCATCCAGATCTCTAGATAGCAGATTCTAACTAAAGAACCTAACTCTATGTTGTAGGTTAGATCTTGTTCTTTAGTTCTTCTGTGATGTATATGGATGATGTATCTCTATGAACTCCTTGTATTGGGAAGGGGGGTAGAGACCTAAAGCTTTGTAGTTGATGCTCCTAGAGTAGCCTCTCTAGCACACTGTAGATTCGGCCTGTGCACAAGAGCCACACCGGGATGTGGGTGAAGGGGCCAGACTGGCAGAGAAGGAGGTTCATGTCCTGACTCATGAACGGTTCCTCTGGTGTGTAAGGCCTACCGGGAACCATTGTGGCTAGGTCCAATGGCTTGCCACTGCGTGCGGGCAAGGCATGGGCTCGACACCCGTGGGGTGGTGTTCACCTTCCAGTGGGTTCAGTCGAATACGGGCAGTGGCCCTCTAGCCACCTTGAGTCAGCATGTAGATCTCTGGAGGGAGTGATCCCTACCTGCCCCATCGGAACTGGGAAGATGAGCCCAGGAGTAGCCCTCTTGGCTATGCATCCGGCGGGGCTACTGATCGTGTCCCGACACTTTTCGCACCACTCTTGCAAAGTGTGCACAGGAGGGGCGGATGGAGTGGACAACCCTAAGCTATGTTCATATGCCAGCCAAATCCATTGCCATGAATTCTGTCTGCAATGAACTCTGGAGACCCAAGCCGTCAGTCATCCCTTGAGTCTGAGCCTTGGGTAGGATTTCCTATGTGCAGTGCTGATCTTTGTCTATGCAGATATGTGGAGGACCATCCTTCGTGATGGTCATATGATGTTGATGTATGTGCTACTGACATGTATGTTTACGCTTCCGCAGCTAGGTAGGCCCTGAGGGAGACGGGGTGCAATGACCCTTCCACTCTTCCCACCGAACCCGTCCACGGTTGCGGTGTCATGTGAGGGCCCCAGATTAGCATGGAGCTGGTATGGGGGATGAACTCCTGTTTGTATGCGGTGAGTGCAATCAGATAACAGTAGGGGACGTCACAGTGGTATCAGAGCAATGTTCTTGGAGACCAAGAGCAAAGCACTGACCATGCTCCCAGTAGTACTAACTTGATAGGACCCTCAAACCTCGAGTAGCGGGAAAATTTTTCTTTCCCTGGGGTAGAGCTAGTAATTATCTAAGATTAGGATAATTAGAGAACATAGGCACTTAAAAGATCCTACAAAAATTCAAGCACTTTTGGCCAATGACTCCAAGAGTGCGCCCGGAGCATGTTAGGTTCAGACCTAATGGCCCTTTCGCGCACTCTTAGAGTCGTCACCCCATATAAACCCTAGAACTTGACCTTAGAAACTCCAAATGGTAAGATAAAAGACGAAATCCCGATCAAAAGAGTTCGAAATAGCTAGAATTGTATGTTAAAACATCGAAAAACATTAAGTACAAGTCACTTTTGGAACAACGACTCCAAGAGTGCGCCAGAGCATAGTTAGGTCCCAACCTAACACCCCTCCCGCGCACTCTTAGAGTCATCCCCCAAAGTGACCCTTAAAATTGATTGTAAATTAATAAAAAGGGTCAAAGTAATGATAGGATCCTGCTTAAAATGCTTAAATTAGGGAGTAACAGCATGTAAATTGTGTAAATTGGGTGTGTTGGAGCAGAGAAGACCGACGACTCCAAGAGTGCGCCAGAGCATAGTTAGGTCCCAACCTAACACCCCTCCCGCGCACTCTTAGAGCCATTCGAAGAAGCAGCACCAAACAAGACCCCAACTTCGCCCAAGACAGGGAGACTTTCGCCAGCAAAACCACCAGAAGATTAAATCGACCAAACCCTAAAAAAATCCAACCCTATAAATTACGGGACATAGGCTCATTTTTAGGTTTCTCCCGTGCTTCCACGAGCTCCTTCTCATTAGCCGATCTTTTGGCCTCTGCCCAAATCGATTTGCCGCACAATGGCTAGGACCAAACAAACCGCAAGCAGCCAAAGAAGGAAGATAGGCCCAAATACAAGTGCTCGCGCAAATACTGAATAAGCTCAAAGATGTCGGCGACAAACCGGCAAGGCTGACATGGAGAGGCGCCTAGGTATTACAGAATTTGGAGAGGAGGCGGAGGAAAGAAGAAAAGGCAAAGAGGAAAGAAGAAAAGGCCAAGAAGAAAGAGGAAAAGGCAAGAAGAAGAGAAGAAAGAGCCAAGAGGAAGGAGGAGAAAAGCGAGAACGTAAGGGTATGAGGAGGTTGCGTAACCGTAAGATCACCAATGGCGGGAACAAAGAACCAAGAACAGAGAGGACCCCGACCCCAAAGGAAAAAGGGTAATGACCCAAGAACCCCCGAAAAGAAGAGAAGAACCCTGGCCGGCCAGATCTATAAACGAGCCAACCGGTTGGCTTAACAATCCCCAACCTCGCGTCGGGAGGAGACTGGCCGACATAGCAAAAGATTCTTGGAGGCAACCCTTCTGAACGGGAGAATCCTCACAGCCAGCAGCCTAACCCTCAACCTCAAACAGAGGAAATCCAGCGAGGAAGAGCCAAGCCCAACTCCAAACACAGCTTGAGACACAGATTAACCCACCCCCGCCAAGTGCCCCCACCATTCTCTGTATGGCAAGAAGCAAAGAAGCTAGATGCGAGAGAAGGCAGCGGAAGAAAGCAACCAAAACCGCCTCGAGACTGCATTACACCTTAGGACCAGAGAGGAGGTACAAGAAAGAGTTAGCAGATTACAAAATATACAAGAAGATGCATGAAGACTACGCAGCCTACTACGGGCAAAAATGAGGGTCAAAACCGGCCGAAGGAGGGGAGGCCAACTTCGAAGCATTCCAGCTCAAACCCCGCCAGAGCTACCGAACCCCCAAGAAGCCTATGAAGAGATCCCAAGACTCCCCTTGCCGTGAGCCTTGCGGGAAATCAAGCACTTCCAAAGGAGCTACGGATTCCTCATCCCGAGGGCAGCATTCCAGAGGTTTGTCCGAGAAATCTTGTGGGAGTTCGACCCCAACAAGCGAGTAACCAACGACATGTTACTCGCTTTACAAGAAGCAGCAGAGATGGAGGTGGTACAACACTTTGAAGATTCATTAGCATGCACTCTCCATGGAAAGAGAGTCACCCTTCAGCCAAAGGATATGAGACTGGCTAAGTACATCAAGCGGAGGGACTAATAGAAGGGAAATTAATTTTTTGTAACTAACAGGATCATATCCGATGTATAAAATTTTGAATAATAAAATATATAGTTGTTTAAGATTGTATATTCATTAGGCACAGTATTAATTTTGGAACAATTGGAGTAATTTCACCAATGACTCCAAGAGTGCGCCAGAGCCTAGTTAGGTCCCAACCTAACACCCCTCCCGCCAAGACTCTTAGAGTCACCCTCCTCTTCCCAAGTTCATAACTTGAGCTAGACATACCCAAATCGACCAAAATTTGTTGCATTAGAACCCTAAGACTATAGGCAAGCCACTTCGAGCCTCAAATTAACCAAGAAACATTAGCCTCATCCCAAATGTCAGGAGTTTTAGAAACCCTAAAAATTTTAGGGCATAAATTCCCTATATATATCCCCGCATAACCCCCAAGCCTCAACCACAGAACTGCTCCTGCAATTGAGGCGATCTTTCAGCTTAGTCAGGCGCTCCTAGTTCCGTTTAACATCGGCAGCACGCTCTTCGCCATGGCTACAGAAGCCTTCATCAGTTGGTATAAGCGCCCCCCACATCAACGGAAGTAGATGTCAATATAGTATTCCAAGTATTTCAAAAAGAATTTGACCTTTCAAAGAACCCCCCAACTCCAATCCTTTTACTCGCCAGACAAGTCCCGCAGGAATTCCAAGAGAAAGTTGTCCCTAGCTTACGTAAGATACCGCCATGCATAGGGTACTTTGTACCAAGGACCGCATTGCAAACAGACCCTCATCATGTACCCAATATTGCCAAGGCATTGAGGAACGTAACCAACCGCTTACCAACCTACATGACCCTAACAAGCAATGGCAAAGTCTTCTTCTCCTACAACACACAATTCCTTAGCGCTATATCTAGTATATAGGGCGTAAACCGTAATAGGTGAACCATCAATTCAGCCGCTAGAAGTCACACCCTTGGACGCAGCAGAATGGACGAAACGCCCCGCTTTTGAATAATGAAGAGACCATAGCGTAAGCATCCAAGAGAGTGAAGACTCGGCAGGAAAGCGAGGATGACATAGAGGTGGACCCGGAGGAGGAACGCCGGAAGCGGAAACAAGACATCACCCGCTCGGGCCGACAGACCACCCCGAGGGATTGCACAACCAATCGGGCCGGGAATAACAAGTCTAGCACCAGTCATAGTCGGCGACAGAATTCTTGCCGCTAAATGACATCAAAACCTCCCCAATGCAGGGGCCGAGGCTACCGCGTCGATGAACTCCTTCACCTCCTACGGCAACAGCCGGATCTAGAAGACTTCATCGACCAAGAAACGGAAGATTTTCCCATTAAAATACGAGAGGCACTACTTACACAGACACACCATCTCGGACATGGAAGCTTACGGCACTATCGAGAGGTATGATGTCGAGGAACTTCCTACCTGAGGAGGAGTTTATAGCACTTGAGAGCAGATGGGAATAAGGGGAAAGACAACAAGAGTACTTGCAAGGGGAGTCTTCTTCCTCACAAGAACAGATAGCAAAATTCCAAGGGAGAGCCACAAACCCGACAAGTGTACCTAACGCTTCTTCAAGATTACAAGGAATTAGTTCAAGTACCGTGGACCAAGATGCATCAAGGCAATGTGGGCACCTCAGGCACGCGGAGGAGAGTACGGGAGCGAGCACTCAAATATTACCTTCCGCCCTAACGCATCCCGGTAGAGTAATAATATTTCACAAGCGCTTCAGCCCACGCGAAGAGGAAGTGTGGCGGATAGCACTTTCGGGATTTGGCATGCACGCACGCCTATCGTAAAAGGTGGACCATGTCATTTTAGTGAAGCGAAAAACAGCCTTTAAGCATCTTTCGACTTCAGCATACCCACCTTCGACAAGGTAGGTTGGCGTGCTGCCAGCTCATACCTCCCATAGACGGGTGGAAGAGCTAGCATCCGCCATCCGGGGGGAACAAAGAAGGGATATATCGAACTTGGGAAGTACAAGGTAGGTACAGCCCAAGTAAAGAAGTTTCTCGAGGACAACCCGCCTTACCGGCGATTTCAAGACTAGTCGACTCTTGATCCCTGAGACTTTTTGTATCTAAAATATTATATGATATATGAATATAAATCCTATTGCATTTTAAATGTTTTGCTGATGTATTTTTGCCCCACAATTATACCAACAAGCATAATCAATGCAAGAGAACAAAGGAACTAATCATATAACCATGAATTGCTTGTGCATGCAGCTAGAGGCCTAAACGCCAGGGAACGACAAACCGCGAGATCTTATAGAAGAGCAAACCCCACCCGCACCACCCCCTAAAAGGAACCTATTTGAGGATATGGAACCCATGACCCCAGAGGAGGAGATAGCCCGTGATGAGGACGGACCTGGAGCAGATAAAGGCATTACCGTCCCCGCCAAAGGTGAGTGGGTTCGGTGGGCAACGCCAGCTTGCCGCAAGCATCAGCTTTCGGAGGGGCAGGAAAAGACAAGAAGAGGAGCAAGAGAAGGAGATCCTCCAGCCCTAATCTTCCGACTCAAGCTCGTACTCTAATTCCGACTTCAGGAAGAGGAAGAACAAAAGCTCGAAACGAACGTGATGGAAGACAGGAGGAACACCCCGTGATGGATCGACAAAAGAGACACTGTGGCCTCGACTACCGTAAGAAGGTAGATTCCGCGACCGGGCAATGTATGGAAGGCCCGAATCGGAATGTTCTCGAGAGGAGAACAGGGTCGATTGGAAGCAGAGGCATGGCTGGACTAAATGAGCGAAGTACCTGGAACGCTTATAGCATGAAAGATAAAAGACAAAGGCAGAGTTGCAACAGCCAACTTGAAAGGAGCCGCACGGATTTGGTGGAAGGGTTATGCAAAGGCACACGCTTGGCGGGGATGCTTGTAAGTTCAAGAAGTTTGCAAAAGCCTTCTTCGTTTATTACGCCCCAAGGGAACATAAGTCCAAAGATGATGCAAAGAAGGTTTTCTGAGTTGCGGCAAGGCAACAAATCAGTCCGTAAATATACGAGGAATTCATGAGGCTAAGGTCAGATGTGCCGGGTTAGAGAGAAAGCATGCAATGAAAGCTATATTGAGGGGGTGAATGAGGAGATCCCAAAGCTTGTGAGGGCAATAAACCCTAGGACAAAGATCGAGCGGAATCCAAGGCGATAAGCTTGCAGGGTCGAGACCTCGAATAAGCGGGCGGCGGCAAGACTTCGGGATAAAGGCAAGGCGACAGAAGCTATAGCCCCAGGCGGCCGGCCCCAGTCCGGCTAGAGCCCCATATGGTGGGAACCGGGGAAACAAAGAGGAGAAAGAAGCGGTGTCCTTCAAGGACAAGCGGAGGGGTCAAAATACTCCAAAGCAAAGGCGATCCTTTTTGCAGGCAATGCCCAAGGAAAAGAGGCGAGTGCATAGAAAAGCAACTGTGTTTCGTGTGCTTCCAGCCGAGCCATAGGACAAAAAACCGCCCCTCGCCATGAGTGCAACTCTAAGCGGAGTTGGGAGATTGGGATGCCCCGTCCGACGACGACGGCGAAGAGGCCCGCGACTACATTCGGGGTGAGTGTCATATCTTTGCCGCAATAGATCTGAGCAAGCAAGCGAGAGCCGATTATAAGGTAATTTCCACGGTAGGGAAGGCCAAGGCCAAGTCCTTCATAGTCTTGATAGACTCGAGAAGCAGCCATAACTTTGCATCCCCCGAATGGTTCAAATGTTGAAGTTGAAGCCGCTAAAGTCAAAGCCAAGACCCGTTGTCTTAGCAAGTGGTGCAATAAAGGCGCAGACGCATGGGCAAGAGAATTAACCGACATCGACTTGCCAGGGATTAATATCCGGATGGGGGCAAGTAATGGGCATTGGCAAGTCTGACTTGATCATAGGAATGGAGTACCTTGGGCAAAGCCGGGGGCCATTATCGACCGTGGAAAGCGGGGAAAGTGACCTTCCCAACGCCCGACGGCAAGATCATTGAGATAATAAAAGGAAGTTGTTCCCATCATGCGGTGTATGTCTTCTAAACGGCTGCTCAAGTGCATCAAGAGCGGCAGGTGGCATACATCTTCAAGCTTGAGATTAGCGAAATTCGAATCGGAAGGAAGCAAAGAAGACAAGGTGCTCAAAGAAGTTGCCGAAGCAAGTAGCTAAACCGATCACGGAATTCCATGATCTCTTTCCGGATGAGATCAAGCGGCCCCTCCATACAGGGGAGTTGAGTGCGAGATTGCACTCGAGCCGAACAAAGCCAACGAGCAAGGCTCCATATAGAATGACAACGCAGAATTGTCGGAGCTAAAGAAGCGATTCAGGAGCTGCTTGACCTAGGTTTTATTAGACCTAGTGTTTACGCCATTTGGGCGCCCATTCTCTTTGTTAAGAAGAAGGATGGTAGTCTAAGGATGTGCATAGACTATAGGCGCTTGAACAAGCACACCATTAAGAACAAATATGCGCTTCCAAGATCGCACGACTTGATGGATCGCCTTCAAGGTGCAAAGATCTTCTCCAAAATCGACTTAAGGTCAGGTTATCATCAGATCAGGATAAAGGAAGAAGATATTCATAAGACCGCCTTCAGAACGCGGTATGGGCATTATGAGTTCACGGTAATGCCTTTCGGCTTATCAAATGCCCCATAGCGTTCATGAGGCTCATGAACGATATCTTCGTGAGAGTTCCTGGACACCTTTGTGATTGTTTTCTTTGATGACATTTTGGTGTATAGCAGATCCCTTGAAGAGCACGTACAACACTTGAGAAGAGTGCTAGAGAAGTTGAAGAGGCACCAGTTGTACGCCAAGTTGTCGAAGTGCCACTTCGCAACAGAGAAGGTGGAATACCTTGGTCATGTGATCTCTCGGCAAGGCATCTCAACGGACCCGCCAAGATTGAAGCAGTTGATTCAAAGGGTCGGCGCCAAGAATGTGCATGAAGTCGGTTTCCTCGGCCTAGCAGTGGTACTACAGAAGTTCAGTGAAGAACTTTGCCAAGATAGCAGCCCCGCCAATCGTACTTGACGCTTGAGAAAGTGAAAGATTGGGCAGAACATTGGCACAAGAAAGCCCAAGCAGGGTTTGAATTGTTGAAGGAAGCTTTAACAACAGCCCCAGTCCTAACCCTGCCGGACCCGGAAAAAGATAAGCTTGTAGCAACAGACGCGAGTAAGATAGCTACAGGTGCAGTGCTTATGCAAGAAGAGCGTGTGGTAGCGTATGATTCCAGGAAGATGAACGATGCTTGACGCCGCTACCCCACGCACGATCAGGAATTGCTTGCAGTTGTCAGGGCATTAAGAATATGGAGGCACTACCTTTTGGGAAGGAAGTTCCAGTTGGATACAGACCACCAGAGCCTCCAATATGTATTCACGCAACCACACCTCAACCTGAGGCAGAGAAGGTGGATGGAGTTCCTTGAAGAGTACGACTTTGATATAGTCTACAAGCCAGGGAAGCTCAATGTGGTAGCGGATGCGCTTTCAAGGCATCCCCGACAAACTAGAGTGCATTGCAAACGCAAATTTCGGCGATATCCAAAATGATTTTGGTAAGAGGATTGAAGAGTCCTTTGCCAACGGATGTGGATTTCGGGAAGTATGGGCAAGCCTTTCTAAGGAAGCTAGAACAGATAAAGAGAGCGAGAGGCCTTCAAGCATTATAAGAAGGAAGGCAACCTGTTATACCATAAGAACAAGTTGTGCGTGCGAATCATCGGGTGTAAGGAAGTTGATCCTCCATGACACGCTGCAACAGCCCAATAGCCGGCCATGCGGGATTCATGAAAACATATTTCAAAGGTCGCAGCAGACAACTATTATTGGCCAGGAATGAAGAAGCAAATAGCTCGCTACATCAAGGAATGTCGGCTATGCCGCCAGACGACGGGGCGGAGCGACTTCAATTCCGGGGCATTAGAGCCATTAGCGGTGCCAAACGCTAAGTGGGAGGTAATCGGCATGGACTTCATCACGGGACTCCCAAGGACGCTAGAAGAGGGAAGGATGCCTTGATGGTAGTGGTCGACAAATTGTCTAAGATGGCACATTTTGTGCCTTGCGGGACCACGATACAGCTATGGATACAAAGAAAGCTCTTCACCAAAGAGATCTTGAGTGCTTCATGGCATGCCAAGGGAGATCATCTCCCATGGGATCCGGTTCATGAGCCTTTTTGGCAAGACCTCTTTGCGACAATCCGCATGAAGCTATCCATGAGCACGGCATATCATCCTCGACGGATGGCCGGCCGGAGAGCGGACCAACGAGGATTTTAGAGGACATGCTACGAAACTATGTCCGGAACAAGCAAAGTATGTGGGAAGAATTTATTCACTTGGTGGAGTTTGCATACAATAGCACCAAGCAGAATCATCCCAAATGTCGCCGTTTATGATCAATTACGGCTATCGATTTAACTCCGCACACTTGGCACAACCCCGTGTCAAAAGTGGAAGTTTCGCAGCCAGATGTTGGCGGATATGCAGCAGCTTTTGGAAGAGGTTCGAGGGTATCCGCTAGCGTTAAAGAAGTCGTCGAGGAAGAGCATCGTAGACAAGCATCGAACGATAAGGGAGTTCAAAGTTGGAGATGATGTTTGGCTCAAAAGATCAAGGTGAAGCAGGTGAAGCTCGGGATCGGCAATTGCAAGAAGCTTGCTCCAAGGTGGGCTGGACCTTCGGAATAGTCAAGAGAGTAGGTAATCAATCCTACAAGCTAGATTTGCCAAAGACACCTAAAGATTCATAAGGTCTTCCACGTGAGTTTGTTGAAGAAGCATACTCCAAATCCGGATGAAGTCTTGGATTAATAGCGTTGTTGGAAATGACGGAGGAGCAGCCGGAGATAGTTCCGAAATTGATTCTTGATAAAGCTTTCAAGAAAACGAGGAGATCAGAAATTCCTCCATTATTTGGTCAAGTGGAAACACTTACCGCTGGAAGACGCGACGTGGGTACTTAAGAAAGATTTAGTAAAGCAGTATCCACGCTTTATGGAGCAATGGGGCGGGCAAGGTCATCTCCTAAGAAATTGGCCTCGGGCATGTCGATTTGTGTAGGTTAATTCTTGTGTAGTAAGATTAATCTACGATGCAACCTATGCTTGTATGGGTCGCATGCGTGGTTTCGATGATGGGACCACTACGGTGATCTCTAGGGCGCGGTGTAATGTCAATGTAGGCATGACCAGCGTTTAAAAGCTGGCTACAGTGGAAGGTAGATTAGAAAGTCTACTACTGTCCCCATCTAAGTAGGCGACCTCGAGAGAAAGGAGGTCATGGAGGAATGCATTGATAGGGAAAGCACCTTTAGCCCCATATATGCTTTGATAGGAGGAATCTATCCTATCCTTCCACGGCGAGAAGGATATCCTCCACGCCCGGGCAACTAGAGGTGTAGGCATGAGCGGCATATAGGCATATAGGGCAGCGTTGTCTCCACGGCCATAATGGAAGATTCACCCTCTTCCTACTGGCGGAGATTAGCCATGCATCCATATAGATAGGTGGGGGTGGTCACCATATAACCAAAATTTTATTAATAATTAAATGGTACTAATGTAATTAATCGACACTACAGGCCAATAGAGCGCTCCGGAGGGCAAGGAGGTCGGGCTACGAAGACTTGCAACACAATTTTGTTGGAAGGTGTTGCAAGGAATGAAGAGTATCTCGGACGTTAATTCTAAAATTTGATAAACTTAATTGTAATGTTAAGTGAATTTTGGAGTAATCTGTTAGTAATGTTGTGAATTGATAAGTTATGTTATAATACAACAATGTGATAATGTCATAAAAATATTACCTTAAGGTAATTTTAATAAATGTGTAGGAATTATAGTAGCGATCGATGTATCAAGTTGTTGCAGTGTCGTTGATCCCAAGGTGGGGAGACCCGCGATCTTTGGACGACAAAGATCATTTCAAGGTGGGGAGAATGTGACGCCCAAACGCGATTATCTGGCCCCGTGACATATACCGACTGCCTGCGTCACACGCCGCACACCCCGGTTGGACGTGTACGCTTAGCGTGTAGCCAGGTGAGTAGCCCTAGGGGGCAACTTGCCAGAAATATGTGCAACTATTAATGTGCACATTTTCCAATGTACACATTAATGTGGGCACACATTTCCAAGTGGACACTTCATGCCAAGTGGGCCACACCCATAGGTGCAATTAATGTGCACCTTTTCCAAGGTACACATTAATGTGGGCACACATTTCCATGTGTGCACATTTGGCCACCTAGCCCTTAAAGGCAAGTGGGCCCATGTTCCAATTATCCCACATGACAAAAAGGGGATAATTGGAAACCCTAGCCAACTCCCTTGTCTATATAGAGTAGGAAACCCTAACTAGCCCAATTTTCGATTTTAGGGCTTTTCAGACTATGTTTTGGCTGCCTCAATGCCCAAAAAACCGCATCCCGCACTCGAGCTAGGAGAGTTGCATCCTTAGTTTCTCTAGATTCGAGCGTTTCAGCAGGATGGTCGAGCTCAGGTCAGGAGGAGCCCCTCAAGGATCAGGTATTTGGCCAATTAGATAGTCTAAACCCTATTTTAGTCATTGAATCAAGAGGGTTAGCCTATTAGATTGGCCATCCGATCTCTAGATAGCGATTCTAACTAAAAAGAACCTAACTCTATGTTGTAGGTTAGATCTTGTTCTTTAGTTCTTCTGTGATGTATATGGATGATGTATCTCTATGAACTCCTTGTATTGGGAAGGGGGGTAGAGACCTAAAGCTTTGTAGTTGATGCTCCTAGAGTAGCCTCTCTAGCACAATCAGTAGATTCTACCGCACAAGAGCCACACCGGATGTGGGTGAAGGGGCCGTGACCGCGAGAAGGAGGTTCATGTCCCGACTCATGAACGGTTCCTCCTCAGTGTGTAAGGCCTAACGGGAACCATTGTGGCTAGGCCCAATGGCTTGCCACCTAGCGTCAAGGCATGGGCTCGACACCCGGGGTGGTGTTCACCTTCCGATGGGTTCGGTCCGAATCACGGCGTGGCCCTCTAGCCACCTTGAGTCGGCATGTAGATCTCTGGAGGGAGTGATCCCTACCTGCCCCATCGGGCCCAGGAAGATGAACCGGGAGTAGCCCTCTTGGCTATGCATCCGTGCGGGCTACGGTCCGTCCCGACACTTTTCGCACCACTCGCAAAGTGTGCAACTGGAGGGCGGATGGAGTGGACAACCTAAGCTATGTTCATATGCCGACCAAATCCATTGCCATGAATTTGCCCCGCAATGAACTCACGGAGACCCAAGCCGCCGGTCATCCCTTGAGTCCGAGCCTTGGGTAGGATTTCCTATGTCGCGATCTTGATCTTTGTCTATGCAGATATGTGGAGGACCATCCTTCGTGATGGTCATATGATGTTGATGTATGTGCTACTTGACATGTATGTTTACGCCCCAAGCAGCTAGGTAGGCCCCGAGGGAGGCGGGGTGCAATGACCCTTCCACTCTTCCCACTGGAACCCGTCCACGGTTGCGGTGTCATGTGGAGGGGCCCTGTATTAGCATGGAGCTGGTATGGGGGATGAACTCCTGTTTGTGTACGGTGAGTGCACCGTATACGAGTAGGGGACGTCACAAAAGCTCTCCAATTAAACTTTGCCTGCAAGGTAGTCAAAGATTACTTCCCTAGCTTCTTACATTCTTTTATACATGCATGTTATACCCAGACATTCAAGTTCTAGAAAAGATTATTAACTTACACAATATAAGTTAGAAACTGTTTACCTTCAAACATTCATTACATCGCTCACATAGAGATGCCTCCATAGCATAATCGGTGATAATTTTCACCGCTAAGATTTCTGAAAGTTCTCTGAAGCGTAGGTTGCAGAGTCAAAAAAGAAAATATGGATACCCTTCAGACCTTCAACTGATTCGGCGACTCCTATGCTTCAATTGCAAATAGAAAACACAAACACGTAAGATTTAAAGCCGGAGAACATTGCAAATCTAGGGAGCTTGTTCAAACCCGAGGTCGCCGTAATTTTTACCTTGCGCTTCAAGAACTCCTTTGTTTCAGTTGACTTCGCTTGCCCACGACCAATTGAATTAAATAAATTCAGAAAAAGAACGCTTCAAAGATCCTTTGCTTTGCTACAATCGATTAAATCCAGAAAAATGTTTCAAAGACCTCCGCTTTGCCCGCAGCCAATTAACCCAAGAAACCCGAACTTTGCCACGCCAAGACCAACCTACTGCAAACCATTGAGGCTGCACAAATTTAGGGTATGGCTTAAGGCATTCTCATAAATAATAGCACTCAGGATCATTAGGCAAGCAACGCTCCCGTTTCACGGAGAAAAGTGGAGGCTAACAAAGAGGAACGGCCATGAAAGGGAAGAGAGAATGAGCGGTTATGTGACCACGTCACAAAACAAAGCGTTCATTCTAAAAAAAAAAAAAAAAAATAATTAATTAATTAATCTCACGGCATACAATGAAAGTGGTGAAATGCAAGGAATTCAATGGCCAAGATCGCGCACAAACTATCCTAAAATGGTTTTATTATTATATATAGATAATAATAGTAATAATAATCAAGTTTATTGAATAGCAATCCACACACTTCCACTCTCGCCTTTCCGAAGCTTGGCTACTTTCCGGAGCATCTCACACCTCTGCTTACACCATCAACCACGGGGTTAGTCACATGGACTAAGTGGGGATCGGGGATCTAGGATATATCTTAAAACAATCACCACAAAGCCTTAACTTAGAACAATAACTTAGCCTTACCGTAGCCTCGCCCCTGCAACCTAGGTTACTTAGTCCAACAAGCATAATCACAATGCATAATTACACCAAGCATGACCATTGCAACTTAATTCCAACATTAAAACACATATACAATAACCAAGCAATCATAGCATCAACATTGCAACCAATATTCCTCTCTGGTCCGAGCAAGGTCAACTCCCTACCGATCGGGCCCGGTGACATAGAGGGAGTAACCACGCGTGTGTACACACCCATCCACGCCGGCCCAGCATTGGAGGACCACTTAGCAGTGCATGACGTTGTACCATATGGTACCAACGCCCGATGTTCAAATAATACCATAGCATCATGCAATAATAACCGCGAGTCTAGACCATCGCACCTAGACTCGCCCCCGAGTCTATATCAAAGAATTATACTACACATAGATCACAATACTATGAATTCCACCCAATATCAATTAGGCACATTTCCATATCAAATTTACCTTAGAAATTCCATAATTTACACCTCATGCAACAAAGGAAATCCTCATATAAACATTACTATCTCTACCATGCAACATGCAATGCCCTAAGTGCTTAAGCAAAATACAACCTTCACTAATATCTTATTACTTTTAACTAGATCAACTTCCTTCAATTACTACTTATAACCTTAATGACGGTGGCTTCCATAACCCCTAACTAGTTTATTGAATTGGTTAATATGCTCACTATCCATTAACCATGCATGCCTATTCTATTCTATTCATGACCATGCTCATATGATTTAACTCCAAGTTTATACTACGTTCAAAGCAATCATTATTAAATCAACACAGCTATACAAACACTAGAAAACCCTGTGTAAGGCTTGATCCCCACTGAATCCCGCTGCTTCCTCTGTGCTCCCAAAGAACGCCCCAGATCTCTGCACACAAATCGCTCCTTCAACAATCCATCTGCAATCTATCTCCTTCCGAATGCTTCACCATCACATAAAAGACTTCTTTCCCCATGGAAAACTCCTTCCCCCTAAGAAATCAAGAATAATATTGTTGCACTTATATAACCTAGCAATGCCCTTGCATGCATGCATGCATACACTGCATGCATGGACACATTGCATGCATGTATTCCTAGCACATAATCATTTATTTTACCTTGAAAATGCACTCTTATATAATGGCAACGTTAAATGTTGGTGCTAGGTTGCTAGGTCCGTTACAGTCTCTCCTCCAAAAATTCAACCCATGTCCTCATGGGTGCATCTTAGAGCACTCATGAAAAATCTAGTTTGTATCTCCCTTTGTGACATCTTCATTGGAACAAACTCAACCATTGATCTAAATTTTTTTTTTTTTTTATAGTCTCCTCCTTAATTACTGGGTCTCTTCCCTTTATGCTTTCACATCTTAATCCTCAATTCAACATACTCCCAAATGAATACAATTTTGTCCCTTAGAACTGACCCATCCTTGTCAAACACAATTGCTTAGCCTTCCAATCCAAGATGATGCATCTCCAAACTTGAAAATTCAAAGCTAGCTTCATACAAGTAATTTAAGCTAAAGGAAAGATACATATTAGATAGCTCCAATGCACGACCCTTCTAACTTTCAATTTAACATACCGCCAAGTCTAGAACTAACTCAAATATTATGAGTATACTACATATCCAATTCAATATAATAAACATAATGCGCTTAACGAAACTTTTCATAAAGAAGGTAATGTGCCATAGAAAAAAACCCACCATTCCAAAGAGATACTCAGGTCGAACTAGATATGTAATCTCTTGAGACTTCTTGGGTGGCCAAATCCAAAAAGTAACAAGCAAAATACATAATCAAGTCCCCACCGGTATCTTATAGCTAGGTATGCTTAAGTTGATACAAGGGATCCCATAAGAATTATAACCCATGGTACGTAGAATTCCTCTACGAAGTTCATCCAATGACATTGAAGTATCCTAGGCTATACACTTGGCCTCTATATTTAGCCTACTTCCATACATATTACCCCATCACACTTTGGTTAGTCTTTCAACAAGATTTTATAGGCATCAATTGCCGCTAATTTCAAGATGAAGCTCTTACTTCATGTATTTCGCTCACAACTTCAATCCTTTGATCAGATCCTTAATCAAGTAATGCAATCACCATCCCTCCATTAATTTACAATCACTTCTAGCATGCCAAATAATTACAATACATGGAAGCACCATTACTAGATGTACTTACAACTCTTCTATTACGTTCTAAGATTTTCAAAATGGCACTTCCCCATGTCTATACATTCCCCTCTTTTATCTCATGTCCGGGCCTTATCCGACAACTCTTTTCGCTCAATTTCATGGTTCACCTACTACCACGATTAAATATGTTATTCCTCTATTCATCGCCTTCTTCTTCCTTATCCATAAGATAGATAACATTGTTCAATCTTGGCCAATCAATTCTTCAATCTGCCATAATTTAAGTGTATATCATTCTCTAAATATAAATGCGTAACCTGACCACTATTAAACGCTTTCTTATACTTCAAGAAGTTTTTTCAAGGCCAAGAACTTTTTCAAGGCTATCACCACTATTCTAGCCATAACCCTAAGGCCAACAACTTTATAGACCTCAAGTAGGACCATGATGTAATCATGACATTTCCTTCTACGCCACACATCCGCTATTTACACATGAGCTTCAATTTGACTATCACGCCAATCTTATTTTATAAGCATATCTAAGCATTCTCAAAACTTGTCTTACAAACCACCGTGTTGTAACCTTATTCCACCATAGCCCCAATGCTATCAACTTAGCAACTTATTGTTATTTCACCACCGGATAGCAATATATAGATGTCACCTGGTTTTCTCAATTTTTAGCTTCAAAAGGATGCACCTAACATCACATCAAGAATCTTATTCACCCGATATGGTGAGATGAACCTTCCCCGAATATCATAGGCATTATATATCATGCAATCGCTTATTCTAAATTTTCTTGCCACCGTGAGTATGCTACTACGAGATCACATCTACATTATAAGAAGTGGTTACCAAAGTGAAACGCAATACCGTAACTTGATCTCCCTCAAGCATCACTTCCATGCTATGCACATTGGCAACCCTAAATCAAAGTTAGCCCCTTGATGAAGTACATTTTTCTAGCTTATCGCTGCGGGATAGAAAATCAACCAAGATTATAGAAATACCATGTAATCAATTTCACATACCTTCATAAAACAATTTGTCACGCCTCCTCTAAGGCCACCATCTCCACATATATTCAATTGAATACTATTAGCATAATCCAACAACCTCAACTTGAATCTAGACTTCAAGTATCATACATCCAAGGATCCAACTATGCTCGATACCAACTGTGGATTTTGCCCGCCGCTTAACCTTTATGGTAACCGGAGATCTCATCAATCTCGACCATTGGATCTACTTAAGCTTAAAAACTTAAGAAATTAACTCATGCATCCGCAAACAATAACACTTAGGTAAAGAATTTAATCTTTGTACATATTCTAAGGTTCCAAACATGTACTTGCCCATTACTCAAAGAATATCCCCACACTATGAATGATCTTAATAATTGTAACTTCAAGCCCATATATAATAATAATAATAGTAATAATAATCAAGTTTATTGAATAGCAATCCACACACTTCCACTCTCGCCTTTCGAAGCTTGGCTACTTTCCTGAGCATCTCACACCTCTCGCTACACCATCAACCACTGGGTTAGTCACATGGACTAAGTGGGGATCGGGGATCTAGGATATATCTTAAAACAATCACCACAAAGCCTTAACTTAGAACAATAACTTAGCCTTACTGTAGCCTCACCCTCAAACCTAGGTTACTTAGTCCAACAAGCATAATCACAATGCATAATTACACCAAGCATGACCATTGCAACTTAATTCCAACATTAAAAACACATATACAATAACCAAGCAATCATAGCATCAACATTGCAACCAATATTCCTCCTGGTTCGAAAGCAAGGTCAACTCCTACTGATCAAGCCCGGGACATAGAGGCGGGGTAACCACGCGTGTGTACACACCCATCCACGCCAAGGCCCAAAGATTGGAGGACCACTTAATCATGCATGACGTTGTACCATATGGTACCAACGCCCGATGTTCAAATAATACCATAGCACCGTGCAATAACCCATGAGTCTAGACCGTCGCACCTAGACTCGCCCCGCAGGTCTATATCAAAGAATTATACTACACATAGATCACAATACTATGAATTCCACCCAATATCAATTAGGCACATTTCCATATTAAATTTACCTTAGAAATTCCATAATTTACACCTCATGCAACAAAGGAAATCCTCATATAAACATTACTATCTCTACCATGCAACATGCAATGCCCTAAGTGCTTAAGCAAAATACAACCTTCACTAATATCTTATTACTTTTAACTAGATCAACTTCCTTCAAATTACTACTTATAACCTTAATGACGGTGGCTTCCATAACCCTGCTAACTAGTTTATTGAATTGGTTAATATGCTCACTATCCATTAACCATGCATGCCTATTCTATTCTATTCATGACCATGCTCATATGATTTAACTCCAAGTTTATACTACGTTCAAAGCAATCATTATTAAATCAACACAGCTATACAAACACTAGAAAACCCTGTGTGTAAGGCTTGATCCCCACCTGAATCCCGCTTGCTTCCTCTCAGGCTCCCAAAGAACGCTCCTGCATCTCTCGACACAACTCGCTCCTTCAACAATCCATCTGCAATCTATCTCCTTCCGAATGCTTCACCATCACATAAAAGACTTCTTTCCCCATGGAAAACTCCTTCCCCCTAAGAAATCAAGAATAATATTGTTGCACTTATATAACCTAGCAATGCCCTTGCATGCATGCATGCATACACTGCATGCATGGACACATTGCATGCATGTATTCCTAGCACATAATCATTTATTTTACCTTGAAAATGCACTCTTATATAATGGCAACGTTAAATGTTGGTGCTAGGTTGCTAGGTCCGTTACAGTTCTACTCTCCATTATTGGACGTTCTTAATGGCTAACCTGAATTTGCCTATAAAACCAAATGTTAAAATAATCGGTGCATACTTCTTGAAGCTCATAAGAAAGCGGATATGCTTACTTTCTTATAAAGATCTTCCTATGGTTACAGACTTGCACTTTGTTCCAGTATCTCATGATGCTTTAAGCGTAGAGCTTATTGAGAAGGCAAGTTTCAATTTTACCTTCATGAGTGGTAAGTTTCGTATGCCTAATTTTTGTCTCAATAAGTTATATAGAATAGAATAGAATAGAATATGATTTTATCGTCCACGGAGACCAACTGGCCTATGGGACCCAAGTACAAAGAAAGAGCAGCAGACGTATTACTACCAGGATTAAAAAACCCCCGCCCCAAAGGGTTTTCGGGGGAAAAACCTTAGTAGAAATAAGGATGCTTTTCCATACCGCACGCTTATATACATAATCACAAGTACCGAGGTTAATGCCTGACGGGGGCATAACCGAGTCCACAGATCCATTACCTCCCTGAGGTACGATCCCAACAAGCCTACGAGGCCGCCGTTTCGTTAGCTCATGCAAGGCCCGATGGGGCACAACTAACCGAAAGCATACCGAGCCCGGATATGCCGGGTATGCACGGACAGGCCTCGAGGGCGTGACTTTCATCCTCAATGATGCTGTTGACGGATCGATTTACTCTGTCCTCACGCGGCTCCCGAATCCATCTCCCTGTCTTAATGCGGTGGTGGTGTGCACTGTATGAATGGAAGCAATCACCCTGCGCTTTTTCATGGGTAGATGGGTGTGCGTGTAGTGGTGTGGGCCCCTCGTGAGCATGGGATTAACTCCGCTGTTGTCGATAATTTGCCACCTTGACATGTGATGTGGCGGGGACCTCTGCATCCCAAAGCTTGGCCATGAAGCAAGCATCCAAGCATTGCTTCAAGGCATCGCGTTCCTTCGTGTATGCACCGGGTCCACATCTGTGTGCCCGCACATTCCATAGCGAGAACCACCGGGCTTGCTTGTCTTTCCAAAGAGGCTTTGAGTCGCTATGGCCCATCGCCACCGCCAAAGCAAGGTTGGGCAGCCGGGCTTCATCCATAGCCACCACCTTCCTCGAAGTAAATAATGTGACGCTCCAAAAGCAGCCCTCTCAGAATGGAAGGAAGCCCGCCTCTGGAGCAAGATCCGATATGGGACCGTGGACTTCACTCCCAAAGCCGGGCCAAGAAGGCCTTCTCAGACCTTCTCTAGATCGCTCCAAGTGGTGAGGGATATCACCGCCCCACACTCTGCCCCATAGAGGAGGACCGGGTTCAACCAAGGCCCCGAACAAGTGTGCCCGGTGACCCCATGCATACAAACTACGCCTTGTGATTTGTTGTTTTGCATTGCATAGGGGGCTTTCCACCGCAAGTGACCCGTAACCCGATGGATGCATCCCGTGTGTGGTAGTAGAAAACTCAATGCCCAAATACTTATAAGATCGAGCCACCTCCACTACCTGCCCCCGTAAGTGAATGAGGGAAGGCGTGGTGCCGGGGATGATGGGACCAAAGCAAGACCCTTGTCTTGGCCAAGTTAACTCTCATGTCGCTGAATTGGCGTAAAGTGTCCAAAGCATCCGGTGGCGCTGCATGTCCTCCGGGGTATATGCGAGCGTGTCAACATCATCGGCATATATGAGTTGCCGGATTATGTGGTGCATCAACCGAAGCCCTCCCCGTGCTTTCGACTAGTCATTCTTCTAGCTGGTCAATGTACAAGCCGGCGAGCCGGGGATAGAGGGCAGCCCCGGCGCACCCCAATACTACTAACAACAATCCTCCCCGACAAAGGTGAGACGACCGAGCAAGCCTCAGATAGTCTCAGAGTATAGCATTCTCGCAAGTCGACGGGATCCCTAGCTGTCTCTCAATCTATCCCACAACTTATCCCGAGGCACTCTGTCAAAAGCCTTTGCGAAATCCACAAAAGCAACAAAGATGTGATTCTCGGCGTTGATTCCTGCTATCCTCTATGAGTGTTTGCAGAGTGAAGATATGGTCAATAGTAGAATGCCTGGGCGAAGCTCCCTGCTGCGAGAGCCCGCACTTCTCCATCCTTCTGCCCAAAGTGTCGGTCCGGCCGCCAAGAATCCCGGCAAGCAACTTGGCAAAGACAACCCCACCATAATGGTACGATAGTTGGTCAATGTGGGGTCCCCCTCGCTTTGTATATGGGCACAACTCTCACCGGTAGTCCAAAGCGGAGGGAAGCCTTCTTGCAATGCCCCTCGTTGAAGAGTCTTTGAGAACCGCACCATTGGGGGCCGCCCACTTGAGAAGCTCGGCTTCCGCATACCATCCAAATCTGCCGCCTTCCCCGTTAGCGAGGCATTGCAGGCCCATTATGACATCCCTTCAAGAATGACCGCTAGGCCCGTCTCATGAGGAGGTACTGGTGCCCGGCTTCCCATTGGGTCATACAGCTGCTGCAAGTATCTCACCCATTGTTCCGGGGTAATATTTCCTGTGGGCTGTGCAGGCTTACTCAAGACCTTTCTCCAGAAGGTCCTAGGGTGGCGGTCTAGTAGACCAAACATCTTCTTTGCCGGTGCTCGCAAGGTACCAGCTTTCTTGGTCTTGAGGAAGGAGCGGTATTGACGGATGGCCTGCGGGCGAATGGTGGGGTCCAGCACTTGGCGGAGCCATCGTTTCAGCTCCCGACATTCGTCATCGAACCAGTGATTGCGGGGGAAGGTGGTTGCAGCCCCTGTGGATCGTCGAGAGCGGCCTCTCCCAAAGCATCTGTCCCCTACCCTCGAAGGAGCCGGGTTCACCGGAACGTCTGGCCGTTGAAGTGTGGGGAGCTGCAGCACTCCCGGCAGCTCATGCTCAAGCATCCTCGCATAGACCGCCGCATGATCATAGTCCAGACGCAACCGTGGTACATGGGGTGTTGGGGCAATGGGTGCTCGGTTGGCCTGCCAATCTATCTGCAAGAACAGGGGCTGATGGTCGGAGTCTACTTCCTCGTCCTACCACTTGTCCCGGCCGCTCGGCGAGTGATCAAGTGTAGCCATTGCTCGCGTCTGCTAGCACGTAATCCACCACATTGGTGCCGCCCCGTTCTCCCGTCTACAAGTAAAGCGGCCGGAGGACGGCCACCGTGCCCGACCATTGCAAATGACCGTGTCAAAGATATCGCCCAAAGAATAAAGAAATGCCGCCATACCGTCACCGGGTCGTCATCCGCGCCTTTGGCCAAACCATCTCTGCGGGGTCCATTTGCAACACATCCTCGCCTAGAGGTGCTAATTTTGGGATCTGCTTTCGCCTCGCGGCGCTAAGATTGAAATCTCCAAGCAACATGACCTTGCCCAATTGTCTGTACTGATATATGTCATCATATAGATTGACATAGGGCTCCTGCCTGTCCACATCCAAGTGCGTGTGGTAAAAGTTGCTCTCAGCATGTGGGAAGTAGCAAGCCGCCACAAAGAGAGGGCTGCCATCGCAAAAATACACAAGAATTATATGATGCCAAAGTTTAAAGGTATTGGTGGCTCTTTGTTCATTATTAATTCCAACCTTCTTTTCCAAATCACTCGCGATTTCACCAAACACATCTTTTATATCATATGGAGAGATGGCTGAACAAGGAAACATGACACCATCTGTTTGCATTTCTATGATTGGGCATGGGGATAATGGATAGAGCAATGTCATGCATGACATTCATCTGTTTATGGAAAAATTCAGATTAGATTGCAAATTTTACGTTAAATATATTTTTTAGACATGCTGGGGGAAGAAAAGTTATGTCATGAAAGGAAGCCATTTTGCGAATTAGAGTCGTAGTTGATTTTGGAAGACAAAGACCATATGATATTGTAATAGTTGCACGAACGAAAGGCTCAAGGAGTTGTAACCATCTGCTCCATCTAACCATCTGACTATGAATGATAGGATGTACTCATGCGCGGCTTGGTCTGAATTGTGTTAAAGAAGTCCTTTTAGAAGGCAGTCATGAACTCCAGATTCCTGTCAGAGATGATTTTTCTTGGCATTCAGTCTAAAAGTCTTCTTTGTGAATAGCAAGGCGGTGTCTAGGGTTGTGTCAGTGGTTCTACAGGGCAAGAAATGTGCTACCTTTGATAATTTGTGGACCACTACAATTAAGGCATCATGGCCCCTTGGTATTCTTGGAAGGCTTGTTATGAAGTCCATCCTTATTACCTCCTATTTGGCATTTGGGACCGCCTAAGTTTCTAGTGCTCCTAGCATTCAAAGTTGCCCTGATTTCGCCTGGCCGACATAGCTAACACTCCCAAATGTAGCTTTTCCATGTCTGGCCAATAATATCTACTTATTTTGAAGTAGGTTTTCAATAAACCTACGTGGCCAGTTATTGAGCTTTTATGCGTGTCTTGGAGAATTAGCTTCCTCACTCCTGATGATTTTGGTATGCATAGTTTATTCTTATGGTATAAAAGACTACCTTTTACTTCAATATGTTTGAAGGTTTCTCTTTCTCTATCCGTTCTTCTCGACGTGGCGTGTTTCTTCTATTTACTTGTCAAACTCATTCTTGGGTGTTGATATGGCATTGCATTAGACCCCGGTCATGATAGGATGTCTTGACAAAGGTGTCCCCAACTGCATTGATTTTACCTGGTTTGTATAGTATCTCAAGGTCATATTCTTCCAAGAACTCCATCCACCTTCTTTGCCTTAAATTGAGATATGGTTGGGAGAATACATGTTGGAGACTTTGGTAGTTGTTGTCGAATTGGAGCCTTCTACCCAACATATAGTGTCTCTAAATTTTAAGAGCTCTAACCACTGCTAGAAGCTCTTGGTCATAAGTTGGATAGCGAGTCTTGGTGTCATTCTTGTTGCAAGAGTTGTATGCCACTACTCTCTTCTCTTGCATTAGGATTATACCGGTTGCAATTTTACTTACATCTGTTGCGATCAACTTTTACTTCTTTGAATCTGGGAGTATCAAGGCTGGGGAGGTTCCTTGAGCTTCTCGGCTTTGGTAAGATATGTCAGCGATGCAGCTATTATGGGAAGTTCTTGACGGATTTCTATAATAGCCCGCTAAACCTAAGAATCTTCTCACCTCATGCACATTCTTCGGTGCTGACTATTCCACTACTGCTTGGATCTTTGCTGGGCCATTGGAAATATCATGAGTTGATAGGACACGTCCCAAATAATCTACTCTTGTTGTTGTGATGGGGATAGACCATTGCAATTATTGATCTTCAACGAGTAATTCCTAGTAAGCGCGAGTCATCAGCTCGCGTTGCCTACGTCCCTGCCCTATGTACACACCGCCCGTCGCTCCTACTGATTATGGTCCAGTGAAGTGTTCGGATTGCCTGTCGCCTATCCTTTTCCATTACCTCCATCTCTGCCTTCCCTCATTACGCTTCTCATAACCTAATAGTTCAAATCTCTGCTGTTAAAGAGGGGTTTGATCCTGGCGCAGAATGAACGCTAGCTATATGCTTAACACATGCAAGTCGAACGTTGTTTTTGAGGTGGTTGGTGGTTTCTTAGTGACATTTTGACAACTTTGCATGGAGTTGATGCCTCCTTAGTTTTTCAAAAACTATTCTCAAGTGCTTTGCATACTTCTCCAAGGTTTTGCTATGGACCAATATGTCGTCAAAGAATATGACAATAGAGTCATCTAAACACTCATGGAAAATGTCCTTCTTGAGTGGGGCATTGGATCAGTCGAATGGCATGATCAAAAATACATATTGCACTACGAGAAGAATCGAGCATAGCAACGCCTCAGTATGTCGATGTCCCGATCGCCATTCACACATCGTTGAACGATGCCTATGTCGATAAAAAATGCCAATAACGACGTCCATCTGCACCTCATTTGATGTCATCTCATTTGATGACGACCAGCCATCGTTATACACGTCATAATCGCAAAGACCGCTCAATGTTTGCCGCCAGCCATTTAACAATCGCATGTACACATGGCGTACGGTTTGCCAGCGTGGAGCCACATTAGCGACGGTACGACGGCGCTTGCATGGCAGGTACCTCTCTATCATTTGTGTACCATGCATCACATACGTGACGTCTGCGTGGCACCCCACGTAATAAACGTGGTTATGTTGCCTGCATGGCAGAACACCTGATGCCATGTTGTATACTACGTGCTGTCGATGTGGCGTCTGCGTGTCATGTCGTTTAATGACATTCGAGTCGCCACGTGTTGCCTAGGTGGCGTCTGTGTATTGTGTCGTTAAACGACATTCTGTGCGCCACATGTCTTCCAGTATGGATGCCACGTATTGTCTATGTGGTGTTACATGTCGACGTTCAGTATATTTATTTGAAAAATATATATATACAAGTTATGTAATACGCCTTATGGTAAGTTTGGACCTGCAATTTTCTGGAATATTTTGGAACTTTACTGGAACATTCGGAACTTTTTGGAAGAATTCTCTTAGCTTCTCGTAAATTCCTTTACATTTTAGAACTTAACAGAACTTTCTAGACCATTCTGGAAGCGTTGATCTAGATTCCCTTATATCATAGAACTTTCTGAAACTCTCTAGAACATTCTAGAACTTTCTAAAAGAATTTTTTTAGATTTTTTTAAATTTTTTTAGATTCCCTTATGTTCTTTTACATTTTTAGAACTTTCTAGAACATTTTGGAATTTTTTGGAAGGATTCCTTTAGATTTCCATATATTAACTTACATTTTAGAATTTTTTAGAATATTCTAGAACATTTTGAAACATTCTAGAACTTTTTGGAAGGAGTCCCTCAAACTCCTATAGATTCCCTTACGTCTTAACTTTGTAGAACTTCTTGGAATGATTCCTTTAAGTTCCTCTAGATTCCTACATTCTAGAACTTTCTAAAACTTTCTCGAATATTTTGGAATATCTTTGAACATTTTAGAACTTTCTGGAAGGATTCCCTTAGATTTCTCCAGATCCCCTTAAATCTAAAACTTTCTAGAACATTCTAGAACTTTCTAGAACATTATCATCTTTGTCTCAATATAATATTTACGCTTAAGCATATTTAAAATATCATTTTTTTCAATGAATCAATGCTTGGTCTAATGGTTAGAATGGGAGGAGGAGGAGGGGTGGAGTTTGGAGGGGCAATGGCCAGGGTTCAAATTCTCCAAAAAATATAAAAAGGCTTTAAAAGCCGCTCCTTAAGGACCAAGCATGCAAGGCGAGCCGTAGGATCTTGGACCCAACTAAGGACCGAGATCTTTATGGAACAAACTAGAACTTTCTGGAAGAATTATCATAGCTTCCCCTAAATTCCTTTACATTTTAGAACTTATCAGAACTTTCTAGAACATTCTAGAACTTTCTGGAAGCATTGATCTAGGTTCCCTTACATCGTAGAACTTTCTAGTATTCTCTAGAACTTTCTAGAAAAATAATTGGATTTTTTTTAGATTTTTTTAGGTTCCCTTAGATTCTTTTACATTTTTAGAACTTTCTAGAGTATTCTGTAACTTTTTAGAAGGATTCCTTTAAATTTCTCTAGATTCCCTTACATTTTAGAATTTGTTAGAATATTCTAGAACATTTTAAAACATTCTGGAACTTTTTGGAAGGAGCCCTCAAACTCCCGTAGATTCCCTTACATTTTGTTTCTAGAACTTTTTGAAAGGATTTCTTTAAGTTCCTCTAGATTCCTACATTCTAGAACTTTCTAAAACTTTCTCGAATATTTGGAGTATCCTAGAACATTCTAGAACTTTCTAGAAGGATTCTTTTATATTTCTCTAAATCCCTTTATATTCTAGAACTTCTAGAACAATCTAAAGCTTTCTAGAACATTCTAGAACTTTCTAGAACATTATCATCTTTGTCTCGATATAATATTTATGCATAAATATCTATATATATAGTAATAAAATCAAAATGTAGTGTGTGCAGAGCATCTCGGCCGTCAATTTCTTTTCCCACAACTTTCATTCTGGACCGTCAGATCATGACTATTTTAGGATAGTTTGTGCGCAATCCTGGCCCTCGATTTTCTTACTTTAATTTTATCCCTTCGATTTACCAGTTGCTTTTCCACAACCCCCCGCTTCCTATTTCTGTTGTGGATGCCATAGTCTCTCCGATAATGCTCCTCGCATCATCCTTACATCTGACCTTACTCCGACCTTAATCCGCAAGAAAGGCGTGCAAGAACGGCCTTGTGAAAGATGCTGGCGACAGAAGGTTTCTTGCAAAGGTGAGGCAGGAGGTTTCTCTTGTGCAATTGCAAGGCAGAAGGGTTTTTCTTCCACACATCTTACCTGCCGCTCTATTGTCCAAAATCCACAACCTCAGATTGAACGCACCACTTTGGTTCTCTGCTGATTTTTTCAATCGTGGGCATTTATCCAACACATCTTAATCCTATGCCATATAATAACTCAAGGTAACTTTTGCTTGCTTTCAGCCTTTATATGATTTCAACAGATATTTTTTTTCTTGCAGATCGTTGAAGGGATCTGTTCAATTTCTTTTCCCATAACTTTCATTCTGGACCGTCAGATCATGACTATTTTAGGATAGTTTGTGCGCAATCCTGGCCCTCGATTTTCTTACTTTAATTTTATCCCTTCGATTTACCGGGCCATAGTCTCTCCGATAATGCTCCTCGCATCATCCTTACATCTGACCTTACTCCGACCTTAATCCGCAAGAAAGGCGTGCAAGAACGGCCTTGTGAAAGATGCTGGCGACAAAAGGTTTCTTGCAAAGGTGAGGCAGGAGGTTTCTCTTGTGCAATTGCAAGGCAGAAGGGTTTTTCTTCCACACATCTTACCTGCCGCTCTATTGTCCAAGATCCACAACCTCAGATTGAACGCACCACTTTGGTTCTCTGCTGATTTTTTCAATCGTGGGCATTTATCCAACACATCTTAATCCTATGCCATATAATAACTCAAGGTAACTTTTGCTTGCTTTCAGCCTTTATATGATTTCAACAGATATTTTTTTTCTTGCAGATCGTTGAAGGGATCTGTTCTGATTGCCTTTGTTTTTTCTGCAGATAATATACTTATCACTATAATGTGCTTTTTTCTATTCCCGTTGAGGTAATGCTCTGCCCGGGTTTTGATCGGAGTCCTCGATTTGCTTCGTTGTAATGGTGCCTATGACGATGAAGAAAATAGTTTGGCACGCATATCATAGGTAAAGAACGTGCCTAATAAGCATATATATGGAAATGTGTTTCTAGGGCAATGCAACTTAAAGGGCATAACTTCGATGCGGACGTTGTAAGACCAAATTCAAGGGATTGAAAGTCGAGTATCAAGCTACCTTAGATCTTTTAGGGTTTACAAATTGCTCGCATTCTCAAATCCATGATGGCTGGGATGATTTGCCAAACTTGAGCTCGCATGCGGGAAAAGGCAAGAAAATTTAAGTTATTTCATGATATGAAGGGGTATTATGTTGGGCCCCCGTGGTGTAATGTGATTCTCTCTTTTGAGGGTATTGATCCACATGAATGTTTGAAATCTTTGAAGGCTTTTAGGGGTAGCTTTGTTAGGTCAAGAAGGGAGGAAGAATCGTCTGAAAAGGAAGCAATATGTGAAGACAGAGCATATTTGGAAACGATGAATCCCTTTAGACAACTTTGGCTATGGCATGTTTCGCATCAGCTCGCCCTTCTCTCTTTCTACATGCATGAGCAATTTGGAGATGCTGGAGTTGCAATATGGAAATTGTAAGTAATACGCTCCCTTATCTTCTTCTCTTTTCATGCTGTGTATATTCATTGCATTGAAGTTAATTATACATCCGGGGTTTATATTTTTTTTCATACATTTAGTCACACATGTAATCCAATGGAGAATGCATTTGCGCTTTCATGTCATTCTTGGTTGTTTATTTCAAAATGCTGGGATTAATTGGTCCATGTGTAGTTGTTGCAAGTTTATAACAATGGAGAATTGATCTACTAGATTTGTCTCAAGATGTTCTTTCATGGCTGAGGATCATTTCCAACCTTTTGCATACCACAGGGAGCAGAATACCATAGCATGCATCCAATGTATGCGTAACATAATGATTTCTTCATGACATAATGATTTTGCGTGCATATTCAGCTTTGGGCAAATGGTCCCCATATGTGATGCAATGTCCTCGCATATACAAATTCTTACATATACAAATCCTACATATACAAATTCTTTGTCTCGTGATCAACAAGGAACTCCATTCTACAACGCTCATATAGCATGGGTAAGAGGTATAGTCTATGGAGCAATTATGATAGACCCTTCAAATTGAAAAAATCTTCCTTTCGCAAAGACTCATGCAGAACAGACTCTCATGTTGGGTAATATGAGAGAATCTTTCCTATCATTTCTTATGCTTGACACTAATTAACAATATCTATATTTGGTTTGTTTGTAGGGTAATGGTGGAATGCTCATATTGAGGAGGTTGAAAGGCGCAAGCTTATGAGGCTTAGCTGATGCTTTATCCAATGCTTACCCACCAATGGCCATCCCGGTCCCCTACAATTGCTCTAAACATGGTAAAAAGGAAGGGCATATGATTAGTTTAATGATTTCTTGGTTGTTTAATTTAAACCCTTATTTGGTTCTCTGCTGATTTTTTCAATCGTGGGCATTTATCCAACACATCTTAATCCTATGGCATATATTAGAATGATTTTGCGTGCATATTCAGCTTTGGGCAAATGGTCCCGCATATGTGACGAATGTCCTGCATATACAAATTCTTACATATACAAATCCTACATATACAAATTCTTTGTCTCAGATCAACAAGGAACTCCATTCTACAACGTTCATATAGCATGGGTAAGAGGCATAGTCTATGGAGCAATTATGATAGACCCTTCAAATTGAAAAAATCTTCCTTTCAAGAAAGACTCATGCGAATCGTACTCTCTCATGTTGGGTAATAAAAATGAGAGAATCTTTCCTATCATTTCTTATGCTTGACACTAATTAACAATATCTATATTTGGATTGTTTGTAGGGTAATGGTGGAATGCTGATATTGAGGAGGTTGAAAGGCAGGCAAGCTTACGAGGCTTAGCTGATGCTTTATCCAATGCTTACCTGACCAATGGCCATCCTGGTCCCCTCTACAATTGCTCTAAACATGGTAAAAAGGAAGGGCATGCGATTAGTTTAATGATTTCTTGGTTGTTTAATTTAAACCCTTATCGTTTTTGAACTTGATTGTTTAACTTAAACCCTTATCGCTTTTTAATTCATTATTTACATAGCTATCTCCATATCAGGGGTTTGTACAAGGAGTGCAAAACATATCAACACCGGAATTCTTGATATACGTGATGAAACAAGTCTTTACCTCCAATTAGACCAGAATGTCCCAAGCTCAAGTGATAGTGCGTTTTTCGATCAATCTCAAAGGGCAGTGAAGTATCTGGATTCAAAAGAGTTTCTTGCAGAGGTTCCAAAAGTAGTAGACTTGAATTTGCTCTGGGTAAATCTAGAGCCTTACACTGTAAGTTCCACCTCTCCATGTTTAGTGGCAGAAGCTTTGCAAGCTCAATCAACATTACTTTTTCAAGACCGCATTAATTGCCCTTCTACATGCTTACTACTATAACATCAGCGGAGTCTACACTCTGCAGATTTTCCTTCGCAGCCTTTACCATTTATAATTACACTAGCAAGCAGCTTGACATCCTTAGCAGTGCATCAACTTATGGTACCAGGCTCACAGAAATCCCATTTGGTTCTAATGTTTAGCTGGTGCTCCAAGGTACCATCAACTTTCAGTCTAAAGCTCACCCCTTCCACTTGCACGCACAGTTATGACCTCTATGTTGTGGGATATGGAGAGGGAAATTATGGACCCTAACACATATCTTGTGAAAACTGCATAGGTAAATTGTTGGAAGGTTTGTTAATTCAATTGGATCAGGCAATCAAATTGTGTGTTTTGATTCACTGAAGTTCAGGTTGGTGGGCTAACCACTATGGTCAACATTGAAAAATAATTAATCTTTGGCCTGGAGATGTAAGTCTCCTGAGATCTATCTAAGGCTAGCCAAAAAGGTCAAATTGTCCCATAACAGATCATACTTTCTGTGTTGAAACTAATGTCTTCAATTGAACAGCATATAAAACCATCACTACTTTATCTTGCAACTTCAAGACAACATAGCTATTCCTCGAGCATCAAGCAAGGGCGCTGCATCTTACAACATTCTAGATGTCAATGCAACTTAAGACAATATACCTATACGTAGAGCATCAAGCAAGGAAAAGAAAATACACACATGCTCAATAGGTGTTTTCTCAAACATACACATATACTTTGCAGTCATCGCATTGATTAGGTTTTAGGCAATAAGAGGGAGGGAGGGAGGGAGGTTTTGTGAAAAGATACTAAGACGCAGCAAAAGAGAGAGAAACTCAAGCAAAGCATGCATATTCATTTAAGTTATTTTTGAACAGTTTGCCTATTGCCACTACGTGCTCTGCTAAGGATTGCGTATTCATTGTTTATCACAATTGCAATGTCACAAGAAATGGCTACAAAGCAGCCTTTATTGTCAATGTTTAGAAAATTTAACATGAACCAACTATCCCAGCACAATACATAAATCTAAAGAACATCTCAATACGTCATAATCTTGACAATATTTTATTATCTACACAATCTCAACAATATAATTATCTCAATGTAATTCTCAACAATATGATTATCTCAAAAATATCAAAATGCAATTTAAAGTAAGACATTGTGTCGAGGAAGACTTTTTGGAAGCAATATCACGATTTCTTTTGCAATACTGTCTCACTTTTGTTGCCTTATAAAAAGCCCAGCAACGCTAGGCACTTTTTCTAGTATTTAAATATCAAAATTTTCAATGAATCAATGCTTGGTCTAATGGTTAGAATGGGGGGCGGTGGGGAGGAGCTTGGAGGGGCAATGGCCATGGTTCAAATTCTCCAAAAAATATAAAAAAAGTTTAAAAGCCTCTTCCTTAAGGACCAAGCACGCAAGACGAGCCGTAGGATCTCTTGGACCCAACCAAGGATCGAGATCGCGTCATGTGTCAAATGCCTAGACCAACGTAAGCCATATGATCTCGCACCAACGGCCAAGATCTGAAGCAACATGAGCCATAGGATCTCGACACCAATTGCCATGATTAGACTTATATATAATTTCGTTCACTATCGACGTGAACAGTCAGATCTCGTTATACTTTTGAAAATTTGAAATAATGAATAAGCAAATATGGGAATGCTACAAATTTAAATGTATCAGAAAAAACTCAATTAATCATTGAGAAAATTAAAACAAAAAATCAAATTTGTCATAAGAAATTCCAAAAAATTAGAATTAAGTATATAGAATTTAACTTAATCATAAAAACTTAAAAAATTCAATTAATCATTAAAAAAATCCCAAAAATTTTACATTCACTCATAACATAAGAAATTTTAGAAAAAAAAAATTCAAAATTAATTATTCAAAAAAACTTCACAAATAAGTCACAATCAATATATTTTAAGATATAACTTGATGACATATCGTTTGTATATTGAACTACAAAATATATTGAGTCAATTCACTATAAATTGGAAACTTCACAATCATCCTAAAACAAAACTTACAAAAATGTTATTGGTACCCTTGTAACCGCCAGACCCAGTCATATTGGCAGACCTCGATTCAACGCTGGCGTGGTTCTAAGTACTCCATTCTTTGAAATTATATTGGCCTTCAAAGAACACAACACAAGGTTTTAGTCCACGTGGCATGATCTAGCTATACGACTCGTGGCAAGCATTAGAGATGTACTTCAAATGCTTCATCGGGCCATTCCTATAGATTTTGCCACCGCATCTATTGAGACTCCTGCATCGTCTGTCAGTGCGTTCAGCTGCTTCTTCTGATTATCTCTGCAAAATATAAATCAAACATGAGTACGAGAGCGGCCATCATGAAGAACATGATTCATCATGATTGTGGTCATCATGTCCACAATGTTTCATAACCTCCCTCCATGATATCTCTCTTGACTTGAGCTCGTGGATAATCCTCTTCTAACACCGCTTTGATCGCCTCTTTCTCTCAAAAACATCGCTCGCTCCAAATCACCTTTGTGTATGTTCATCAAATGTTGTTCATGACACTATTGACCCAAGTCCAAAAAAACTTGCCATCTGTAGTGGTCTTGCTTGGCGTCTTCGTGAAAGGACTACATAGGAGAGTGACTTCAAGGTTAATCCATATGAATATGTGTTAAACAACAAAAAATGACATAATTCAAGACAAACCCACTTCAACTCAAAGACAAGACATGTGGACGTGGAGGTATTGCACAATCTCTAACATAGCTTGAAGAGAAAAGATGACCACATGAACGTTCATGACGATCATGGCTCCGTCATGCAGGTACTATCTCATTCTCGTGGGCAACGGGCCTAACAAATTCTGAAGGAGTGTATGAGCTATGCTGAGCGAATTCATATTCTATCCTGGCCCTACTTCGTTGAATGGCTCTTGCTGCAACCTCCCATTCTTCGGGCGTCATAGTGCATGTCTTGGCGGTTGCTCATTTCTCCAAAGACAAAAGCCTTAATGATATGTCTGAGTCCCCCTCTTCTTCGTGTGCACGGTTCCTTCTTCTAGAAGACCCACCTCCAGCCATAAGGACGAACCCCACGCATATGAAAAAAAGGATAATTAGCATTTACATGCTACATTTAAAATATTTATTAGAATATTAGAAATAGATGGCGAACCTACATCTTATCCTAGAGAATAATCCATAGCAAATCCACACAATGATGGAGGTGGTGGTAGTGGCGAGCTACATCCGAAGCGACCTCCTCGCACAGGGGCTTTCACAGGTTTATTACCGTCCAAAATATTGCCAATCCACCAAACTAACAGGGTTGGCAACCCATAATAGGCAATGGCATTGTAGTCCATGATTGTTGGATATGCGCAAAAACTTCTAGGTTATTCAAATAGAGTG
The DNA here is from genome assembly GCA_021234155.1 of Isoetes taiwanensis. Taxonomy (NCBI): domain Eukaryota; kingdom Viridiplantae; phylum Streptophyta; class Lycopodiopsida; order Isoetales; family Isoetaceae; genus Isoetes; species Isoetes taiwanensis. Next base: position 3,550,038 of record JAJEKV010000019.1, on the reverse strand, counting down.
TGATGAATGACATATTAAGAAATGTTAGAAACATAGGAACTTTATTACACATTTCACAAACTTTTGACGAAATAAAAGTTTCACAATATTAGAATTTCTCTAGTTACCAATGTCTTTACATACTTGGTCATTACATAATTAAGAAAATTACTAAACATGACAAGGTATACAATCTCTCATTCATTCTTTGAGTTGTGCCAACAACAACTTGACATCTCCAAGGCATCCCTAGATTCACAAAAAGGACGGTTGATCCGTTTACATACCTTATGAAGTTTGTTTTACGCCCCGAATAGATCCCAAAGTATATTTGCGCCAAAAATTGCTTCAAAAAATGCTCCTTCAAAAGCTTTGATTGCTCAAAAATAAGTGGCAAAATATTCACCCTATTTCCGGTTAAAGTTACATTTTGTCGTTTCGTTCAAAGACATTTACAGACGTCGTAAAACGACCTCTAATCACCATGTATTCTTTTGTATCGACCTCAATTATTTTTTTTTTTTCTTTTTTTCTTTTTTTTTTAAATATAACGTGGTCTTTTTAACATAAGTGTGATGCCTTGCTACCCTAGGGGTGCTAATTTGACAAGCATTGCTTACACCAAAAAGCTTAATCAGTTCTTATTGGTCCTATGCCCTTAAAAACATCTGTGTCCATCAGATCATCTATAGCAGCATTATGTTCAAGGAGGGATTAAGTTATTACATATTTATGATTGGTGATCCATTACCCATCAAGGTTTTAGACGTGCAACAATACTCACACTGATGTATATGAATACCATTATTATCTAGTGCTCATATTCTCTTATTAACTTATGGATGGCGGTCAGAACATGTCAATTTCAAGTTTACTAAACCCCGCCCTTAGATCTACTGACTTGTCCTCAAATCCTTCCAAGTTTGTATGTGGAACATGGAATTGGAACATGTAGCCTATATCTCACTCATTGAAATAGACTACTCATTAGATTAATAATATTGAGTTAATTCAACTTGATTTGGTCAATATTCAAAGGTCAAGGCTCTAATACAATGGTAGGCAATGATTCCAAAATTGAAAAAGCGGGGTTCAGATCTATCGTCCATCCAGAATGATTCCAAACAACACCTAGCTAGTCCAAACGAGGCTCTTGATCTCTAATCGCCATAGCCGGAGGAGGATAATTCCAAACTCTGTTCCGTCAGTTCCTATTCCTTAGTGTTTCCAACTGCAGCTTCTCGGCCATGTCCAAGTGCAAATAACCAAAGCTCATCCCCAGAATATAAACACTTCAAAAACCTAGCAACTCGCGAGGTTTACATTTCGAAGGCCAGATCCTCGTCAGACTCGACCAGGACCTTGCACCGTGTCATGATGTAGATGGAGGGTGTTGCCACCAAAAGACGGACCCTTAAAACCCCCTCCCAAACAAAAGCAGCTTGCCCCACCAAACTTTCTCAAGGTCGTTTTCCTAGCCCCATAAATGCAACTTAAATTGAATGCTTTGCCACCCCGCCAATCGCACAAATGTGTGTGGCCAAGTTTCTTCATTAGAACTTCGTGAAGCTCAACAAAGCAAATGCACTTCTTGAAGTTACCTCACATTCTTGAGGATTTACCTCAGATTCTGACCATCTACCTCTCATTCCAATGCTTTCTACCCCTGATTCTAAAGTTTTTACCCTGATTTTGGAGCAGAATGGAACCTAAGTTGCATCCACGTTAAGAGAATGCCCTTTTGGCCAACATATGGGGTCTGAATGCCGACCTTTTGGCCAACATTCTGGGTCTGACGCGTCGGCATGGATGACAGACCCAGAATGTTGCCCAAAATGGCATTCTCTTATACTGAACTTTTTCAAGGTCATTTCCTAGACGTAATCTGCATGTAAAAGCATGAAAAAGACCTGTATGTTCCTCCGTTTGAGTAAGGTATCAAAAAGAAAGGACTTAAATAAACACCGACAACCACTTGGCCAAAGGAATTCTCACTGTTGAAAACAAAAACAGAACAGACAAGGAAACCCACATTTTTGACAAATCCGATCACAGTGCGGTGGCGGCAATCCGCGAGAAAAGACAAAGGATTACTGCGTTCAAATTCCGATCTGCCGACAAAATGCCGATATAAGGACACGGCCCCTCTTCATGGTCCCATCAGATCCTGCAGTCTGGAAAAAGCTCGAAGCTCAGCTATGGCGGGATCTAGCAGAGTTGTGGCCCTTCTGGTTCTCGTTGTGGCCTTAGCAAGCCATGTGTATGCTAATTATGGGCATGGCTATAATTTTCCCTGCCGATCTACTCCTGGAAAATGCCAATGGGTCAGCATAAAATGCCCTCCCGGCTGCCCTAAAAAATGTAGCTACAATTGTCGGACCTGCACCAGCAATTGTGGTATGTCGAAGTTTTTTCCATGTTTGGACGCTAAAAGATCTATTCTATTTTATTTTCTTTTCTACTCTTAACATTAGCCTAGGCCTAGGTTTTTTTTTCCCCTATGCCTCAACATCTGCTACTTTTTCAGGTTGCAACCGCAAGGGCAGTGCCTGCCAAGACCCTCGCTTCGTCGGCGCAGACGGCACCACCTTCTACTTCCATAGTCAGAGGGATAAAACCTTTTGTCTCGTTTCTGACAATGATCTTCATATCAATGCTCTGTTTATAGGTAAGCAGAGAGATGGTGGGAAGAGTAGGGACTTCACATGGGTCAAATCCCTAGGTATCATGTTTGGTTCACACAAACTATACCTTGGTGCCAATAGAGTTGCAAAGTGGGATGATGACGTGGATCAGTTAGCCATCGTGTTCGATTCTACCCCAGTAACACTCAACCTAGCAACTGGATCATCTTGGGAAGCCCCCGAGGCAGGTCTACAGGTTGTTCGTAACAAGGCCACCAATGCAATATCTATTGAGGTAGATGGTCTCTTCTCTATTGAAGCTACAGTTGTACCTATCACGGCCCAAGAATCTCGTGTCCATAACTATGGCATTAGTGAGGAGGATTGCTTTGCCCATCTCGACCTTCACTTCAAGTTCTTTAAGCTATCACCTCATGTTAATGGAGTTCTTGGTCATACTTATGCTCCTGGCTTTGTTAGCACTGTTAAACGTGATACCCCCATGCCCATAATGGGTGGTAATGATTTGTATGCCACTTCCTCTCTCTTTGCTACAGATTGCCAAGTCTCTCAATTTGGGATTTCTTTCACAGATTCTTATCAAGAGATCAAGAATAATTTCCCTTCAGTTGAGTGTGGTTCTCAAGGTTCTGGTATGGTATGTCGTCGTTGAGGCTAAAAGGGTATCTTCGACATAAAAGAAAACTCCATATATTTGTGGTATTTGAATAAAGGTTATATTGGATATTGGTGCTAGCAAATACAAATTTGTATTTGCATGGACATTTAATAAACTCCAATTGCCAATAGTATATTACTATAACGAATGTATTTATACGAATGCGGTGCAACATTTAATCCTCCTTTATCTTACCAAATGTATATATATTTACTATTTAGCATGAAAATGCATTTTTCTTTGAGATGTAACACTTTCTTGTTTCTTAGCCTTCTATGTGGTTGTCCATATTAACTAAATTCAAATTTGTCATTCAAGATCTTAAATTATGCATCCATAGCTAGGAAAATTCAAAATCCTCTGGAAAGAAGCTCTAGCTCCTTCAACAATACTACCCCAATTGCATATGCGAGCAACACTTGAAGTGGAAAAATGTAAGGCAATGAATGCACTGGAAGACGATAGCTTTTCACTGCTCTATTTTTTCACAGCCTTCTCGCATTGCTGAACAAAGCATCTTATTCAAAACAGCATGCAAAAGTTCTACTTTCCATTATTGGATCTGCTTAATGGCTAACCCGAATTTGCCTATAAAACCAAATGTTAAAATAATCGGTGCATACTTCTCGAAGTTCATAAGAAAGCGGATATGCTTACTTTCTTATAAAGACCTTCCTATAACTACCATTCATATTAATTAACACAACCATTATATCCAACACTTTTTTATTAAAACCCCCTTGAAACCCCCTTTGGTTTAGGTGCATATTCACATGAGGGGTGACTCCGGGCATCGAGAACTGTTGGATGGGCATATTTGCCCATTATTCCTCGATCTCGACCATTGATAACAATTCTCGTTTATGTACTTGTACAAATTTTTGTATACTGTATAACGAGGCTTGCAAAATACTATAAGATTTGAGGCAATGTACTAAACAGTGTTGATTTTGTACATGTATTATATAATTTTAGGGCCTCTCGCTGCCCTACATCAACCCCCCATTGAATATGCACCCAAACCAAAAGGGGTTTTAATTTAAAAGTGTTGGATGTAATGGTTGTGTTAATTAATGTTAATGGTAGTTATGTGTTGGTTGTTATAGTAAAAAAAAAATTGGGCCCTTCGGACCCTAACAAAGCAGACATAAGTATTATATTCATATGTTTATTTAAGACAACCTAGGGTATTCATTATTCATTCGTTATCAGTAATTTGAATATTCCAATACAAGAATCATGTCTATAGAGGATCAAATGCAAGGCATCATTTATTCCACTCTAAACAATGCACAACTATCCTAGAAATACAATGCACAACTGGGCATTGTCACTTACATTTATAGAGTGTGAACAAATTGAATTGGAAATATAATCTCAATTCCCTGCATTGCATGCCAAGGGCTGTCCAAATATATGCAAATATACTGTTATAAAATGGGCAGGACAACAATAACATCAACAATAATATAATAAGATCTGCTGAAGAGGGTCATGGTGCCCAATAGAGAATTAGTACCACTAGTTCAAAAAACCCAACTGTGAAAATAATTTAGAATACTTGGTAGCAGAGAAGTTTGTAGAGATTAAACTGGGATAGATAAGCAATGTGCATAGAACCTGTGGTTGTCAAATTATTGTAGAGGGAACAAACTTGGGCATGCCATAATAAAAGATTGAAAAAGAACTGCTCTCTCATGGACCTACTTTTTTGGAAACCTTTGATGACTGGAGCTCGAGAAAAATGCTTCATATAGAACTAGCTACAAGCGCTTGATTATAATCATCAAAATAATAGTTCTACTTTATGAAAGCACACAACACAACCATCTAGAGGCTAGCAAATGCAAGCAAAGATATGACCATAAGCTAGACTACAAAAGGTCTGGCGATATCGCCTTTGTTGCAAAAATGACAAGGATGTCTATTATTCCTATTGACATCACTTCGAGAACCAGCTCAAGTAGTCTGAAGTTATTAGGGCATTAATGCAAACTTGGCAATGCTTGACAAGATTCTCGTACCTGCCATTATAGATTAAGTTTTCCAAAAATGGCACCAAAGATCACGAAACAGACATCAATAAGGACAGATCCTTCAGCCATATTTCATCCCCATAAAGGACCAAAACTTGGAAGGGCTTATAGATGTAACAACCCGTGATCTTGTGCCATAACCAAAAACAACCCTCATGCTGCAGCAATGTGTGCAGAGAAAGAAGAGACATTTCACATAATTCAATCGTACTTGTGGTTGAAACACCAGTATCATTACTTCAACCGAAGACATAGGTCATTAGCATAGCAACAGGCTTAACGAACCTATTTCATAGTTATTGCAAAAGTACAACTGGACAACTGTATATCTAGCATAAGTGCATGAAGCAGACATCAAACATCCCAAAGGATAATGCTGCATCAAACATTCTGCAAGATAGGCATGGCTACATTATGGAGCAAGAGTGGCTGCATTTTGGCTGTAAAGTAAGAGCATTTCAGCTTCAAGCATGAAATTTCTTTACACTGCAACAACACCTTTGATAAAGCAAGAAAAAAGTTATGTATGACACCCTACCATAGATTCACATCAAAGCATCATGGCAGATGGAATGGTATCACATGTTGGATTAAATAAAATCGTGCTTGTTCTTGAACACTACATTAAAACACAAATCTGAATCCATTCTTCTTAGCCTTATAAGGTCATATCCAATGCCATGGCCTTAATCATGCTAGATATTCATGCCTCAAACTTCCTTGCCATGTAAGAATCTGGCCTATTTAATGCTTCGCATCATAGCCTGTCCATGCAGCTCCCTGCTCCCATCTCTCTGAAGGCCATGCTGGATGTATACCTCCCTTTATAATAACCAGCATTCCATTGTTGTGATAATTGTTGTGGCTGGACCAAGCCCACGAAATGAATAACTATATCTGGACGTTCTAGACAGATCTGCAACAGGTTCTTATGGATCTATAGCCAACAGAATTGGAACTGCAGAATTACTAGGTCCCAGAAAGGAAAGAAAAAACATCTTCTTGACCATCATCTTGACCATCAAGGAACAAATCATCGGGAACCCTAAAGGCTCCATGGACAAAAACGGCTACCACTCCAATGGTGAAGACAGAGATAAGCAAAGAACCCATATCAGAAAAGAGGGAAACAACTACTACATATATATAATGGACATAAAAAGCAACACATCCCTCTGGATTCATCAAAATTAGGGGCTCTTGGCGAAAGAGATATAAGCTGCTGGAAGACAAAATAGCAGAGGATATAAAGCATGAAAGGCAACACATCTAAGAATTACCATTTCTGTGCTACAAGTCGTCCCTGATCCTGACAGCCCTCCTGCTGCCATAGCTCTTTGCTCCCATATCGGAACGAGGTTCTTCCATCCTTGTCTTAGCCGATTTGAGCCATTCCATCATTGCCTTAGTAGATTTGAGCCATCACTATGTTTTATGATAACCCTAGAGAAAAGAAGAGCTCGACATCTGCATGCCGAGTTTGAAAATTCGTCTAAAATTCGAGCATTGGAAAAGGGCTTCTATTGTAAACCCTTGGATTAAAAACTCCTAGGGTCAATCCTGGCCATTGAGATGGGTAAGGAGAGCAAAAAACATTAAGAATGTGGAACTAAAACAAGAAAATACCGCGCGCACTCTAGATATACTGATCGATACATCTCGTGGAATACGTCCTCAAAATCATATGAAAACCATATTAAAAAGTGTAGAAAAATACAAAAGAAACCCCCTGTTATTATGCTAGATACTGGGTACAGACTTGCATTTTGTTCCAGTATCTCATGATGCTTTAAGTGCAGAGCTTTATTGAGAAGGCAAGTTTCAATTTTACCTTCATGAGTGATAAGTTCGTATGTCTAATTTTTATCGCAATAAGATATATGAGACTAGGAATAAAAATAGACAAGAATTATATGATGCCAAAGTTTAAAGGGTATTGGTGGTTCTTTATTCATTATTATTTCCAACGTTGTTTTCCAAATCACTTATGGTTTTACCAAACACATGTTTTATATCATATGGGGAATGGCTGAACAGGGAAACATCACACCATCTGTTTGCAATTCTATGATTGGGCATGGGATAATGGGTATAGCAATGCTGTCAATATTAAAAGAGCAGTAAAAAGCTACGCTCCAGCTGGATTTGCAGGAATTTTGATTAAAAATAAGGTGCTTATTACATGCATGCCATTCATCTGTTTATGGAAAAATTCAGATTAGATTGCAAATTTTACGTTAAATATATTTTTTGGCATGCATTATGAAAGGGGGCAATGAACTCCCAGAAAATATCCTTGATACCTAAAGCTTATAGACATGCTAGGGGAAGAAAGATTATATCATGGAAGGAAGCCATTTTGTGAATAAGAGTTGCAGTTGATGTTGGGAGACAAAGACCATATGGTATTGTAATAGTTGCACGAACGAAAGGCCCAAGGAGCTGTAACCATCTGCTCCATCTAACCATATGACTGTGAATGATAAGATGTAATGCGCAGCTTGGTCTGAATTGTGTTGAAGAAGTCTTTTTAGGAGGCAGTCGTGAACTCCAGATCCCTGTGATTTTCCTTGGCATTCCATGTAGTCTAAAGGTCTTCTTTGTGAATAGCAAGGCAGCGTCTAGGGTTGTGTCGGTGGTTCCACAGGGCAAGAAATGCGCCACCTTCGACAATTTGTGGACCACTACACTTAAGGCATCATGGCCCCTTGGTATTCTTGGAAGGCTTGTTATGAAGTCCATCCTTATTACCTCCCATTTGGCATTTGGGACCGCCAAATGTTCTAGTGCTCCTAGCATTCACAGTTGCTCTGCTTTCGTCTGCTGACATAGCTGACACTCCCAAATGTACCTTGCTATCTGCTTTTCCATGTCTGGCCAATAATATATACTTCTTATTTTGAAGTAGGTTTTCAATAAACCTGCATGGCCAGTTATTGAGCTATTATGCGTATCATGGAGAATTAGCTTCCTCACTCCTGATGATTTTGGTACACATAGTTTATTCTTATGGTATAAAAGACTACCTTACTTCTTAATATATTTGGGTTTCTCTTTCTCTACCTGTTCTTGTGGACATGGTGTGTTTCTTCTATTTACTTGTCAAACTCATTGTTGAGTGTTGATATGGCATTGCATTAGACCCTGGTCATGATAGGATGTCTTGACAGTGTGTCCGCAACCACATTGAGTTTAACTGGTTTGTATATTATCTCGAGGTCATATTCTTCCAGGAACTCCATCCATCTTCTTTGCCTTAGATTGAGATGTGGTTGGGAGAATACATATTGGAGACTTAGGTAGTCGTTGTCGAATTGGAACCTTCTATCCAACATATAGTGTCTCCAAATTTTAAGAGCTCTAACCACTGCTAGAAGCTCTTGGTCATAAGTTGGATAGCGAGTCTTTGTGTCATTCATCTTGCGAGAGTCGTATGCCACTACTCTCTTCTCTTACATTAGCATTATGCCGATTGCAATTTTATTTGCATCTGTTGCTATCAACTTATCCTTCTTTGAATCTGGGAGTGTCAAGGCTAGGGAGGTTACTTGAGCTTTTCAAAAACTTCCTGAGCATTCCTGTGCAAATGATCTGCTCAATTCTTTATCTTCTTGTCTTTGGTAAGGTATGTCAGCGATGCAGCTATTTTGTGAAGTTCTTGACGGATTTCTATAATAGCCCGCTAAACCTAAGAAACTTCTCACCTCGTGCACATTCTTCGGTGCTGACTATTCCACTACTGCTTGGATCTTTGCTGGGTTGTTGGAAATATCATGAATTGATATGACGCGCCCCAAATACTCTATTCTTGTTGTTAGTGACATTTTGACAACTTTGCATAGAGTTGATGCCTCCTTAGTTTTTCAATAACTATTCTCAAGTGCTTTGCATGCTTCTCCAAGATTTTGCTATTGTTAGCAAATGACACATGTCACTATTCATAGATGACTAGGCATGCCACCTAGGTGTCGCTGACATGGCTCTCCTATAAAGCTATAGTCATGCTTCATGGTTCTTCATTCAGAGTTCACTCACTAGACTAGCTAGATCGTCTATCTCATTCTATCATTGCATAGTCGTCTTCATCCTATTCATATCCAGTCATATCTTCATGGTATCAGAGCTTAATGCAAGGAGGAAATTGAGTGCCGAATCTTAACAGGTGGGATCAAAATGACTTTTCTTTTTTCGGGTCTGATCAGGAGGAATTCGAATCGATTCAAATTCAAATTTGAATCGTTGGTTGAAATCGTTAGTTGAAATAAAATTAGTCAACTTTTAGGGCAACTTTTAGGGCTGGATGTGATACACATCACCTAGAATATTCCTTAGTTTGCCGGATTCTCTTCTATTTTGACGTTTAGTCAAAACTACGTGAAGGACACCCGATGACAATCCTTTGATAATCCTTTCTCCCTCAATCGGTGCCTCCTTCTTGGCTGTGTTCAATTTGAACTGTTCAGGTCTACATTCTTTTCACTACAAATGGCTACAGACGCCAATCCCTGGAAATATTTTATTCACCCTGTGTTAGATATTGACAATTATTTCACATGGTGAGATGCCTTTGAAACCAATCTTAATTTGAGAGGTTTGAGAGCTGTTTTTCAACCCAAATAGAACCCTACTTCACCTGATGATTTGGAAAATGATTTCATGGCTTTGAATCATCTCAAAGCATGTATTTGTCCAGATTTTTCGAGAGCTATTCGAGGGTATACAACTTTTACCCCATCATTTGATATTCTACATAAGAATTGCATTCAAACAGGTGAAGGTCAGAAACTTGGTATTCAAAGCCAAATGGATAATCTCAGGTTGGAAACTTGCACTAATATGCGAGATTATCTGCAACAATTGAAAGCATTGAAGGAAAAATTGCTTGATGTAGGCGGTACTGTATCAGATTTGTCTCTCATCCAGTATGCTCTCAAAGACCTGCCTCGTGAGTATCAAAGTGTCTCTGATTATTACAAGCTCCAAGATAAGATCACTATCTCTTTCAATCAACTTCAGCTGAAACTTGTAGATCCTGAACAAGGTCATAAAAGATATGATCAAATGGAAGCTAGTTTCTATTCTAGAAGTAGGCGTTCTTCACCTCCTGTTACTCCTTTAGTTGTTGCATCTGGATCTATTTCTTCTTCCCCTTCCCATAAGTCTGTTGAGGAAGCTAAATCAAGCTCCAAATCTAGATCTAAGCAAGCCTTCACTTGCTTTTACTGTGGTAAAAAGGGTCATGTTAAGCGTGATTGCAGAAAGCTTCTATAAGATATAGCCGAATTTCTAAAACACAAGGAGGCCAAACCAAAAGGTGCAGATTCAACTATTTCGAGTGCAGTAAATGCTCATGTTTCTCATGCTGATTTGGAGAAGGCAGAATTACAGTTCCTCAATGTCGATGCAGAGAATCTACAGCCACATACTTGGCTTGTCGGTTCCGGGGCCACCAAGCATTTGGCGGGCCAATCGAATGATTTCCAGGCTCTTCATTCGTATGACAAAACAGTGGTAAAAATGGGCGATGGAAATATTGCTAAATCTACTGCAAAAGGTGATGTATCTATTCCTACCAAGCACTGTCTTTCTCTCAAAATTAAAGACGTCATTCTAGTGCCTGGATTACTTGTGAACTTACTTAGTGTAAGTGAGTTTGATCGAAAGAAGGGCTATTCAGTGCTATTCTCGGATGGGTATGTTCACATTCTTCATAAAAATCCTTTGGATTTTGTTGATCTTCAACTTTTGGGCTCTATAGCCAATGGTCATTTAAATGAGAAAGGAATATTTTGGATTCTACTTCACAACAAAAAGGAGTGTCATGTGAATCATCACTTGCTGTTACTGCTGTTCCAAGAACATAGAAATCATTATGGCATGCAAGATTCGGACATATTCATCTTCCAGCTCTAGTTTCAGCCTCAAAATTGAATATAGTTCAAGGCATGCCTACACTTACGACCAAGGACTTGAAATGTGTTGCGTGTGGTCTTGGAAAGCAAGTAGAAGCGTCTTATCCATCACAAGCCGAGTTTCGAGCCCAACAACCGTTGGAACTGTTGTACACAGACATATGTCATCTCCCTCTCGAATCACTGGTTGGTAACAGGTATTTCCTTGTCATAGTGGATGATTTTAGTAGATATACATGGGTTTTTCCAATCAAATTCAAGTCTCAAGCTCTTGCTATCTTCAAAACCTTTAGTCTGCAAATTGAAAATGAATTATCTATTACTATTAAAGCTCTTCGGTCTGATAATGCGAAGGAGTATATCTCTAATGAATTGCAGACCTATCTTCAGTCCAAAGGGATCCATAGAGAGTTGATTGTGCCTTACGCTCACTCTCATAGCAGAACGAAAGAATAGAACCCTTATGAATTTGGCTCGCAGCATGGTCAACTATAAAGAGTTACCTCCAGAACTTTGGGCTGAGGCAGTTCTAATTGCGGCTTATTTGTGTAACAGGGCTCCCACCCAGGCCATCAACTTTAAGACACCTTTTGAGGCTCTGTATGGAACGAAGCCAGATGTATCTAATCTAAGGGTTTTTGGCTGTCTAGAATTTGCTAGTGTTCCTCGTGAATTACTGCAAAAATAGGGCAAGTTAGATGACAGGGCCATAAAAGTGATTTTTATTGGATATCCAAGCAACATGAAAGGATGGTGATGCTTTGACCCTGTTATCAAGCGTATGTTTGCCTCTAGAAGCATGCACTCTAAGGAGTTTTATCATCCTAACAACACTGATTATGCCAAAGTTATCATCAACACTTTTGATATTAACCATGACACTCAAGCCAGCCAACCTGCAGGGTCTTCTCATATGGTTCATAATGGTGGCATTTCATCTACTTCTGTTGTACCTTCCATTGTTGCAAGCCCTTCACATGCTGCTGCTACTCCTAGTGTTGCAAGTTCTTCCAGCACTCCTGATATTCCAACTGTTGTTGCAGCAAATAGAGCAGATGGTGCAGATGCTTATGCAGACTATGAACCCCATTGCAGATGAAGATAGTGAAGGGTATGAGTCTGATTCACATTCATTTGAGCTGCCCATTCCTGAACCGCAGCAGGAGGCAATAGTTCCTTATCTTCCTTTGCATAGAAGGTCTGCGAGAATTGCCGAGTTACAGCCTATTGACTGCTCAGAAGATGGCTGTTCTAAAGTTACCTATAACTATACTCTTATGACCAAGGTCTTATCAGCTGAAGTTGATCCTGTTAATCATGTTCAAGCAATGAAAGAACCACACTGGGTTGCAGCAATGGAAGACGAATTATCCATGTCACATAACTAAGGTACATAGGAGTTGGTTCCTAAACCAACAGGGAAAAATATAATTGGAGCTAAATGGGTATTCAAAACAAAGTACCATGCTGATGGTACTCTTTCTAAGCACAAAGCAAGGCTGGTCGCAAAAGGGTTCAGTCAAAAAGAAGGGTTTGATTATCATGATGTGTTTGCTCCAGTTGTCAAGTTAGACACACTTAAAGCAATGATAGCTTTGGCAGCGCAAAAAGGTTGGCCTCTCTATCAAATGGATTTCAAATCCGCCTTTTTGAATGGAGATCTAGAAGAGGAACTTTACATGTTTCAACCACCAGGTTTAAAGATAAAGAGCATCCAACTTACGTGTGCAAATTGAAAAAGAGCCTGTATCAGACAAGCTCTGCGCTGCTGAAATCAGAAAATCAATGCATTTCTCTTGCGTCTTGATTACCAGAGCTCTAGAGCAGACCCGAGCCTTTATTTCATGTCCACTGATTCTCAAGTTAACGTGCTCCTTCTCTATGTTGATGACATGATTATGAAAGGGGATGCAGATTCTATTATTTCTCATACTAAGAAAGCACTTACAGAAAACTTTGAAGTAACAGATTTGGGTCTAATGCGTTATTGATTGAAAATGGAAATTTGGCAAGGTGCTCAAAGCATTCATCTCACTCAGCAGAAGTACACCACTGAACTTCTTGAGAAGTTTCATATGGCAGATTGCAAAGCATCATCCACTCCATTTGAGGTAGGTTGCACTCTAACTCTAGACTCCAACCATCTGGATATTGATGCCACTCTTTACAGACAGCCAATTGGGGCTTTACTCTATCTTACCAACACTAGGCCAGATTTGGTATATGCTGTTGGAATCCCTACTAGGTTTATGCATCATCCTAAAGTACCGCATTGGAAAGCAGCTAAACGAGTTCTCCATTACCTCAAAGGTACTCAAAGTGAAGGAGTCCTATATACCAAAGTTGATCATCATAATCTTATGTTGTTCTCAGATTTCGATATGGCATCTACAGATCTTGAGAAAAGAAAATGCATTACTGGATTCGTTTCCTTTCTTGGAGGCAATCCTATTAGTTGGGGATCTAAAAAGCAAAAGACAAACAGCATCAGTACTACTGAGGCTGAACTCAAGGCCTTGGTTACAACAGGTACAAGAGATGCGCTGGTTGGTTCACTTATATGAAGATTTGGGCTGTCCACTCAAACCTGCAACCATTTACTGTGATAACAGTGGAGCCATTGCTCACGCCAAAGACTACAAGATGCATCTGCTTATCAAACATATGGATATCAAACTGTGGTTTGTCAAAGAGCAGCTCCAAAATGGATATCTCTTGTTGTCTTACTGCTCTACCAAACATCAAGTTGCTGATGGGTTCACAAAACCTCTTGGAGGACATCAATTCTGTCAGATGAAGCAGCTCTTGCATGTTTTGCCCCATGCTCATTCTCAGGGGGATCATAGTGTTTTTTTTCTCTAAATCTTCTCTCTCAGGAGGCTTTTTTTTTATTTGTTCTCTATTTCTATTTTTTCAGTTCAGTCCTGCTAGTCATCAGGGGGGATGTTAGCAAATGACACATGTCACGTGTCACTATTCATAGATGACTAGGCATGCCACCTAGGTGTTGTTGACATGGCTCTCCTATAAATCCATAGTCACGCTTCATTATTCTTCATTCAGAGTTCACTCACTAGACTAGCTAAATCGTCTATCTCATTCTATCCTTGCATAGTCGTCTTCATCCTATTCATGTCCAGTCATATCTTCATGCAAGGAGAATGTTGTAGACCAATATGTCATCAAAGAATATGATAATAGGGTCATCTAAAAACTCATGGAAGATGTCCTTCTTGAGTCTCATGAAGGTTGTTGGGGCATTGGATAAGTCGAATGGCATGATCAAGAATACATAGTGCACTACAAAAAGAATCGAGCATAGCAACGTCTATATCGATGTCTGGACGTCGTTCACTCATCGTTGAACGATGCCTAGACATCGATAAATAATGCCAATAACGAAGTCCATCTACACCTCATTTGATGACGACTAGCCATCGTTATACACATCATAATCGCGGCATCATTCAATGTTCGCCAGAAGTCTAACGATCGCATGTACATATGGCGTATGGTTTGCCAGCGTGGAGCCACGTAAGCGACGGTGTTAAACGACGACGCTTGCATGGCATGTACGTTTCTACCATGTTGTCTAACATGCATCACGTACGTGGCATCTGCGTGGCTCCCCACGTAATAAACGTGGATAAACAATGTTGTCTGCATGGCAGGACACCTGATGCCATGTTGTATATTGTGTGCCGTCGATGTGACGTCTACGTGTCATGTCGTTTAATGACATTCGAGTCGCCACTTGTTGCCTAAGTAGCATCTGTGTATTGTGTCGTTAAACGACATTCTGTATGCCACATGTCTTCCAGCGTGGATGCCACGTGTTGTCTACGTAGTGTTACATGTCAACGTTCAGTATATTTATTTGAAAAATATATATACAAGAAATTTAATGCGTCCTACGGTGCATGTTCGAGTTTTAGCATGTCCCTATGTGCAAGTTCTTGTCGTGCCCTACATTCTAAAAGAATCTCTTGAGAATACTCTAAATTCATAGATTCTCTAAGATTCTACCAAGGTTCTCTTAGAGGTTTCGTGAGCATTTCTCTAAATTTTATAAGATTCCCTCTAGATTCCATTAGATTTCCCTAGATTCTTCAAGATTCTATGAAAATCCCCTTAGATTCCCTTAGATTCCTTTATATTTTATGAGATTGCCCAAGGTTCCCATATATTACATGAGATTCAAAGAGATTCTATAAGGATTCCCTTAGATACTCTAAAATTTCATCAACATTTTTTTAGATTCCCTTAGATTTTACGAAGGTTCCTTTAGATCCCCCAGATTTTAAGAGATTCCCCTAGGCTTGTAAATATTTTCCTAGATTCTCTTACATTTTATAAGATTTTCTTACATTCTATTAGATTCTTCTGGATTCCTTTATATTCTGGAACTTTTTAGAACATTCTAAGACTTTTTGGAACATTCTAAGACTTTCAATTATTCTAGAACTTTCTGGAAGTATTTCCCTAGATTTTCGTACATTTCCATAGATTCCCCTACATTCTAGAACATTCTAAAACGTATTACAACAATTTGAAACTTTCTGGAAGAATTTTCTTAGATCCCCGTAGATTCTCTTATGTTCTAGAACTTTCTAGAGCCTTCCAGAACATTCTAGAACTTTCTTGAACTACCTAAAATATTATAGTTTATTTTATCTTAATGGGAACATTACCCTTAAGTATATTTGAAACATAAACTATTCATGGCATTAGTGCTTGGTCTAGTGGTTAGGATGGAGGGCTGGGGGGTCAATGGCTAGGGTTTGAATCCCCTACACAACATAAAAATTTTAAAAGCCTTTTCCTAAGGGATGAGCATTCAACTTGGGCCGTAGGATCTTGGACCCGATCAAGGGTCAAGATCTCACCATGTGACAATAATTAAAGCAACATGAGCCGTATGATCTATTACATATAATCCCCAAAGTCATGTGCACCGTAGGATGTGTCCCCAAGCAACGTGAGCCATAGGAACTCAGACCGACGACCAGGATCAAATCAACCTGGATAATTCCTCAAGCCATGTGCACCGTAGGATGTGTCCCCAAGCAACGTGAGCCGTAGGATCTCGGACCTGGACCGTAGGATCGCTTACATATCATAATCATAACATATATATGTTCTTATGTTTGTCCTCCTGAATCCGGCCGTTGATCCGAGATCCGACGGCTCACGTGGCTTTGGGACGTATCCTATGGCCCAGATGGCTTGGGAGTTTGTGACCGATTATATGTAAGCGATCCTACGGTCCAGGTTGATCTGATCCCGACCGTGCGGTCCGAGATCCTACGGCCACGCGTTTTAGATATATTCTACATGATCCGGAGATCCTACGGCTCACGTGGCTTTTGGGACGTATCCTACGCCCAAGATGGCTTAGGAGTTTGTGTATAGACTATATGTAACCACTAGCGATCCTACGGTCCCAATTGATCCGATCCCCCGATCGTCGGTCCGAGATCCTACTAGCTCACATTGCTTTGGGACACATCCTACTCGGCACATGGCTTTGGGAATTATATGTAATCGATCCTATGGTCCAGGTTGTTCTTGATCTTGATCGTCGATCTAGGATCCTACGACTCATGTTGCTTTAGATTTTTGCCACATGGCACGATCTCGACCCTTGATCGGGTCCAAGATCCTACGGCCCACGTTGAATGCTCATCCTTTAAGGAAAGGCTTTTAAAATTTTTATGTTGTGTGGGGGATTTGAACCTTGGTCGTTGACATACAAGTTATGTAATACGTCTTACGATAAGTTTGAACCTGCAATTTTTTGGAACATTTTGGAACTTTACGGATCATTCTAGACTGGAAGAATTCTCTTAGATTCCCCTAAATTCTTTTACATTTTAGAACTTTCTAGAACATTCTGGAACTTTTTGGAAGCGTTGACCCAGATTCCCTTACATCATAGAACTTTCTGGAACTCTCTAGAACATTCTAGACCTTTCTAGAAGAATTTTTTTAGAATTTTTTAGATTCCCCTAGATTCTTTTACATTTTTAGAACTTTTTAAAACATTCTAGAACTTTTTGGAAGGATTCCTTTAGATTTCCCTAGATTCTCTTACATTTAAGAACTTTTTAGAGTATTCTAGAACATTTTGAAACATTCTGGAACTTTTTGGAAGGAGTCCCTCAAACTCCCGTAGATTCCCTTATATTTTAACTTTCTAGAACTTTTTGGAAGGATTCCTTTAAGTTTCTCTAGATTCCTACATTCTAGAACTTTCTAAAACTTTCTCAAATATTTTGAAATATGCTAGAACATTCTAGAACTTTCTGGAAGGATTCCCTTAGATTTCTCTAGATCCCCTTATATTCTAGAACTTCTAGAACAATTTAAAGCTTTCTAGAACATTCTAGAACTTTCTAGAACATTATCCTCTTTGTCTTAATATAATATTTACCCTTAAGTATATTTAAAATATCAATACTTTCAATGAATCAATGCTTAGTCTAATAGTTGGAATGGGGGAGGAGGGGAGGAGCTTGGAGGGGCAGTGGCCAGGGTTCAAATTCTCCAGAAAACATAAAAGAGTTTTAAAAGCCTCTCCTTAAGAACCAAGCATGCAAGGGGAGCCATAGGATCTTGGACCCAATCAAGGACCGAGATTGTGTCACGTGCCAAATGCCTAGACCAACGTAAGCCATAGGATCTGGCACCAATATCTGAAGAAACATGAGCCATAGGATCTCGACACCAATGGCCATGATAAGACTTATATATAATTTCGTTCACTATAGAATCTCCAAATCGACGTGAAGCATCAGATCTCGTTAGATATATGAATACTTTTGAAAATTTGAAATAATGAATAAGCAAATATAGGAATACTACAAATTTAAATTTATCAGAAAAAATTCAATTAATCATTGGAAAAAATTAAAACAAAAGATCAAACTTATCATAAAAAATTCCAAAAAATTAGAATTAAGTATAAAGAATCTAACTTAATCATAAAAAATTCAATTAATTATTAAAAAAATTCCAAAAATTTTACATTCATCATAACATAAGAAATTCTAGAAAAAAAAAATCAGAATTATTTATTCAAAAAAACATCACAGATAAGCCCAATCAATATATTTTAAGCTATAACTTGATGACATATCGTTTGCATATTGAATTACAAAATATATTGAGTCAATTCACTATAAATTGGAAGAGTTAACAATATTACAAAATAAACGCGAAGTCTTCAATTGCTACTATGTTTGCTTTCCAAATTCATGGCCTCTCCTTCATCTACCTGCATTATAGCATATCCTTAAACTTTTGCGAATAACTATTAGTGAATGATACATACCTCGCCCTTTTCGGTGCATAGGCATATTAGATGTCGCACAATTGCTTTGTTTGAAGGCCCTTTCGCATTTATCTTTACCAATATTTCTCTTGAACAGTGCTCTCTGTTGAGCATGACCACCCAAACTAATGTTACTATTCAAATGCGAGAACCCTTTATCCTAAAACAAAACTTACAAAAATGTATTGGTACCGTCGTAACTGCCAGACCCACGTGGTTCTAAGTACTCCATTCTTTGAAATTATATTGCCTTCATACAACAAAACACAAGGTTTTAGTCCAAGTGGCGTGATCCAGCTATACAACTCATAGTAAGCATTAGACATATACTTCAAATGCTTCATCAGTCATTCCTACAGATTTTTCCACCGCATCTATTGAGACCCCCGTAGCGCCTGCCAGTTCTTTCAGCTGCTTCTTCTGATTATCTCTGCAAAATATAAATCAAACATGAGTACGATAGTGGTCATCATGAAGAACATGATTCATCATGATTGTGGTCATCACGACCACAATGTTTCATAACCTCCCTCCATGATATCTCTCTTGACTTGAGTGGATAATCCTCTTCTAACACCGCTTTGATCGCCTCTTTCTCTGTGTCAAGACATCGGTCGTTCCAGTCACCTTTGTGGACGTTCATTCAAATATTGTCATGACACTATTGACTCGAGTCCAAAAAAACTTGCCATCTTTAGTGATATTGCTTGGCGTCTTCGTGAAAGGACTACATAGGAGAGTGACTTCAAGGTTAATCCATATGAATATGTGTTAATGAACAAAAAATGACATAATTCAAGACAAACGTACTTCAACTCAAAAACACATGGACATGGTGGTGTTGCACGACCTCTAACAAAGCTTGAAGAGAAAAGACGACCACATGAACGTTCATGATGATTATGGCTCCGTCATGCAGGTACTATCTCATCCTCGTGGGCAACAAGCCTAACAAATTTCAAAGGAGTGTATGAGCTATGCCGAGCAGGTTCATATTCTGTCCTGGCCCTACTTCGTTGAATGGCTCTTGCTGCAACCTCCCATTCTTCGGGTGTCATAGTGCATGTCTTCGCGGTTGCTCATTTCTCCAGCTGGGGTGCCTTAATGATATGCCAGAGTTCCCTGCTCTTGGTCGCACTCTCGTCGTGCCCGGTCCCTTCTTCCAGAAGACTCACCTCCAGCCATAAGGACGAACCCCATGCATATGGATAAAAGGATAATTGTGCATTTATATGCTACATTTAAAATGTTTATTAGAATATTAGAAATAGATGGCTAATCTACATCTTATCTTAGAAAATAATCTATAGCAAATCCACACAATGGTGGAGGTGGCGATCGTGGCGAGCTATATCCGAAGCAACCTCACCGCACAAACGGGTTTATTACCGTCTAGAACGTTGCCAATCCACCAAACTAACAGGGTCGGCAACCCATAATAAGCCATGGCATTGTAGTCCATCATTGTTGGATATGCGCAAAAACTTCTAAGTTAAGCATAGTTTCATTATTTATGGACTTTCCACAAGTCCATAAATATCTCAAATTAGCGCCAGTGGTAAGAATATAGGGTTTTTTCTTGAAAATATAGGGTTTTTGCTTAAAAAAGAACTCGGATTCCGTGCGGGTAGCTGACATGGCAGGTCGTGGAACCCAATGCGAATTTTTAGATTTCGTCATTTCTTGTTATTAAAAGGAGCCACAATTTCGGGAATCGTGCAAGTAGGTGAGGTAGGAGGTCCCTTCATCCAGTCTCTTCATCGTCTCTTCATTCTATCTCTTCGTGCAAGCACCTTCATTCGCTCTCTTACATTCATCTCAGGACACTCAAAATGGTCGACACAAGGCGCAGATAGGGGCACACCATCACCGAAATGCAGTCTCATATTAGTGAGGCAATCTTAGGCCATGCGAATCAGTTGCAGCTGGAGGTACAAAACGAGATGAACCAGATCCGAACGAGAGAAGTTAGCGCCCAATTCACTAAGCTCCTCGGCGGGGATGGGTTGATAAGGAATGGCGACGAGGAACAACTCAAGAGGGTGGAGCCGGAGGACCGCCTCATATCTTTGAAATGCTTTATTTACGTGGCAAAGGCAATCAAAAGGTCACTGAAAATGGAGGACGCTTTGGATGCACAACACGCCCGACCTCTATTTAAGAAGCTTTACAAGAAGCAAAGAAGACAATGCGAAGGTTTGGTAACCAAGCTCATCGTCACAAGAAAGGTCACTCTCTCAAAAACTTAGATGACCGGTTTGGATCTGCTCAAAATAAGTCATATTGATGAGTTCGATCTGGAGGACGTTATTGAGGTTGAAGTGGGCATAGAGTGAAGCTTAGCCATGTCTTGTAAGACCTATGTATTTTCTTTATCTAAAAGAATACCAAACATTGGAAAGTAATACCAAAAATTTTTGACATGTATTTATTTTCTTGGTCAATGTACATAAGTTTTTTTCACTCAATTTCATTATAAAAACATATACAGTAACAGTGGTGCGAAATTGGGCGCCCGCCCAATTTGCACCCCTGTGCTCACTCTAAAGACATATACACTGAGTATCAGAGATGCGAAATTGGGCGCCCGCCCAATTTGCACCCCTGTGCTAGCAAAACATACTCCTTGTGCTTAAGGGTCCACCCCTTCAGCTGACGTAGTTGTGTGAGCAGCTTCGCTTTCTTCTCCCCCTGCCTGTGCCGCTTGCTTAAGGAGTTCCATCTGGGCGAGGAATTTTTCAGAGGTTAGTGTAGCGTCAGGAGCATCCTTCTCAATTTCCATTTCAACATCATCCTCCTTATCACCTTCCTCGTCCTCCTTCTCATCTTCCTCGTCCTCCTTCTCAACTTCCTCATCCTCCTTCTTCTTTTCGACATCCTTTTCTTGCTCTGATGGTAGCGGGTCCATTGTGTTGAGCTTCTTGTGTCTCCAAGACAACAGTATGGTTCTTGATCCTTGAGGAGTAGCTGCGTAAACTTCGAGCTACCCTCGATCACATCTTGGGTGGACACTAGTGTAGTGCCCGCCAAAGCATTAATGTTATCCTTCTTCTTTCTAAAGAAAGACATGTCCTTTGCTCCAAAACCCGCAAACTTTCTTAAATGGTCTGTGGAGAGAATCCTTAGACATCCAAGAGTGGATTGCAACTCTTGCACCGCTTGTGCAGGGAATGGACAAGGAGGTGGAGGAGTGGTCGCCATCAGAGGTACATTGGAGCCGCTTTTTCTTTTTTTTTCCTCAGCTCTTTTTGCAATATGCACTGCTCGATTTCTTTTCGGCCCAAAGATAACGCCGAAGTTGATCAAATATCTGAACAAGTTTAAGCAGATATTCTCATCAATTTCAAATGCAAAGGGATTTATACCCTTCACACACAAACCGCATCGGGCTAAAGGATCCTCCTGAGAAGAAGTCAAGGACACCGCAACCCTCAAGCATAAATTTCCGCACTAGGTAATGCAGTATGTCCTGAATCTAATTGATGTGGCAAAAGAGCACCCCCTCCCCACACACTTTGTCACCCCAAGGTCGATACAACCAAGATCTTTCAAGGAAAGTAGACAATCGTTATAGGTGGTATTGAAAAGAAATGAACAGAGACACAAGTTAAAATCATGTTACCTCGCCAAGCACTCATGATCGGGGAGGTTCTTCTCTATGTCCTCCGCTTCTTTCAAGTGCTGCGGAAACTTCGAATACTCTTGAGGATGGTCCGCATCGTTGAAGCATATATTCAGGTCATTCATAGCAGGGGCAGCGCTTGGTCTCCGCCACATACATTACCGTAACAAGAGTTCCGCAGCCGCTAACGCCGAGAGGAAGGGTTTTTCTTTTAGGATCCCCGGTACGCCCCACCCATACACGACTACCTCCGCCTATAGTCTTCATGGCGCATAAAGCATTCACTCAAATGATCCGGATGATAAAGATCGTGATCCAATATAGTTGCTGATCCGTTAGCACACTAATCTGGTCCAAGAACTTCTGGTAATCCTCCTTGCTCCATTTCCTGATATTTCTAAAATCACATCCGATAAACCGAGCAGAGGTATTGACCACATCAACTGACATCCCCTGTGGGACCGACACGGTAGCATTTGAACGATTTAGATCCCTCTTCCACCGGTCCGCTAGCAGATATTCATCAACCTTAAGGATAAGAGCCTTTGGAAGGTTGAGCTTTTCTCGCCTCCTATGGCTATCAACCCAATCACCTACACTATTAGCTTAACATTAACATCAAATTTTCCGTGAATATGGGATGAATTTTTCTCAAATCGCCATGTTCTCAACTTTGACCTTCTTTACATCTTTCGTGTACTTAAGGAGTGCACGCCGACAAAGCCAATCTTCTTCGGCCTCCCAAGACGGATTTTCATGACACGCCTACCCGTGTAATTTTTAGTGGTCTTGATGTACGTGGTGCCCGTCATGATCTCGCCAACAGCCTTTGCAAATCCTTTGGATGCATGGACTTTAAGGGTCCGCACTTGTTATTCGTGAACATTCTCACCGGTCCTTAACCACTATCGCCTCACCCAATTCATCTTCTAGTTGGTCTTCATAGAACAACCGAGCCACTTGTAGGCACATATTCCAAGTTTCATCATCCAAGTACACGGCGGTAATCGTAATCTCGCATGCTAAGTTTCTTCAATGTCTGCTTCGCTATAGCGAGCCAATCCTCCCCAGCACAGCATAGTAAACTTAGCATTTTTGAAATATATGCTCTCAAAATTGAGAAATGCACAAGCTAACATGAGATGCACATGGGGCCAAGGGGGTGCAATTTAACAGGTGAGTGCATTGGAGGCCTCTCAAATTGGGCCACCCAATTTGATGGCCAAGGGGGTGCAATTTAAGTAGGTGAGTGCACAAGGAGTTTTCCCAAATTGGGCTCACCAATTTGATGGTCAAGGGGTGCAATTTAACAGGTGAGTGCACAAGGAGGCCTCTCAAATTGGGCACCAATTTGATGGCCAAGGGGTGCAATTTAAGTAGGTGAGTGCACAAGGAGTTTTCCCAAATTGGGCCTCCAATATGATGACCAAGGGGTGCAAGTTAACAGGGTGAATGCACAAGGAGGCCTCAAATTGGGCTCACCAATTTGATGGCCAATGGGGTCCAATTTCAGGGTGAATGCACAAGGAGGCCTCTCAAATTGGGCTCACGCCCAATTTGATGGCCAAGGGGGTGCAATTTAACATGCATATACACATGAGGGATAACCCCAAATTGGGCCAAATCCAAATTTGATGAGAAAAAAAATACTACAAGAACAATTAGAATTGACTTACTGAATATGCGCTATCTTGGGATAGTCCACGTTTTCCCTTCTTCGGCTTTCCATAGATTGCCCATTGATTCCGGATGGTATTCTTTGTGATATCGTTGCTCTCCTGGCTAACCTTCACATATTCAAGAGGGAGTGAGGTTCCCTCGCCAAAGACGCTGACATTTTCTTTTAGCGTAGAAGAAAAAGATAAGATCTTTCAGATGAGCCCTTTCTGGTGGCCATTCGAGGGCCAGAGGCAACTGCAGTGGTGTGATTGCCATTTACAATCCAGAATTTTGCATTTTCCAAATCGCTGGCCTTCTTCCACTTCAGTGCACGTCCAGTGTCTGGATCAAAGGGTACAACATCCGCACAAGGTGGATGCATCTGGACATTAACAAACGATTCATAGAGTGTATCTACATGTTCAGGACTGATGACCCTGCAGGTCATATTTGCAGGTGCTTGATGCATTTTAAATATATCCACCTCTATTTTGAAATCAATTCCAAGAGGATAGATCCTTTCCCTGTGCTTAATGTTGATCAATGCACTTTGTGACAGCTCACGTCTGCTTTCCTGGGTCAAGGCCCCGCCAGATGTCGAGCACATAACAATTTGCCTGTCATCTTCCTCCGAAGTTCCGTCCCCTCGCCGAACTCCCCATCGGATCCACCTCGACGTGGATGGAGGAGTCGAAGTCTCTTCTTTTCTTCGCCGAGGAAGCTATAGCCTCGCGTCGACTTCGCTTTCTTTGTTTGCGCTTTCGGGACCGCCGATACCTCCCCGCGATGGAATGCTTGGGTCCGGGCTACGTGATGTTCTTCGCATACCACCAAGAATCAATTTGCTCGTTGTTGTTTCTGATCTTTTCTTTCTAGGAACAGTTCTTTTTTCTGAGGACACAGATGTTGGCTTCTCTGTGCCCTTCGGTCCGTCATTCTTCCTATAACGTGACCTCAACCAAGGCGTGTCATAGACCTTTGGTTGGTTCTTCCCATGATATTCTGTGTAAAGGGCCTTTGATCGATTTTGTTTATGATCTAGTATGCACTGTCTAACTGTGTTAAACCCATCTATAATGTCTCCACGTTTGGTGAGTCCAGATCTTTCAAGGCTTTCAGAAGAAGTGAGGACCCACCCTTGACCGACATCGAATGTGGAGCCTCGATGATGCTTGCATGCATTAGCCGAGGATCGTAAGTCTCAAAGGGTAACCTCGTATCCCCTCAAACGACTTATCAAGCACGCCTTCCATGACAAGATCTATCTCATTGCCAACCTCGGTTGCTCACAAATATGTCAATTGCGATACCAAAGATTCAGGTCCCTCCGAGTCCCGCTCAAGAAAGTATAAGCACGCATCCTTGAGATGATTTGTGCTTGAGCCGTGGTGGATTGGGCCTACCTCTATGCACCATGAAAACTTGTCTGGCTACATTAGTCATTAGCTCGGGACGACTTCAATACCATTGAACCTAATGCTCGAAGTCCGCTTCCTTTGTCGCAAAGAAATGCCCAGCCAAACCGAGGGCCAGCTCCGTGTACACGCGTGTAGTTTGTTTAGTTCTCGCCATGGGTGCCGTGCATAACATCATTCATTAATCCCATTAGTAGTGTATGCAAGCAATGAAACAAGGTAGGGGAGAACAGAGGAGTTTTAAAAGCAAGAACAGAGGCAAGAGGGTGCCAAATGGGGCGCCCGAGGTTTGATTGCCAACTCTAGAGGAGGTTTGCATGCAGGAACAGAGAAAGAGGGAGACAAATCGGTAAGAAAAGACAATTTGCCACCCCGTAGAGGTTTGGATAGAGGAACGCAGGAAAGCCGGGTCCCAAATTGGCTACCAATTTGGCACCCCAGGGGAGGATTGGACGGAGGAACAGAGGCAAGAGAAGACAAATTGGGCTCACCACCTTGCCGAGCAGGGAGGTTAGCAAGCACGACGGGCCGAGGGTCCCAAATTGGACGCAAATTTGGCACCCCGAGGATTGGATGGAGGAACAGAGGCAAGAGAAGATTAAATTGGGCTCACCAATTTGCCGAAAGCAGGAGGTTAGCAAGCACAGACGGGTTTTCGGAGGGTCCCAAATTGGGCTCCCGATTTGAGACCCCCCAGGAGGTTTGGATGGAGGAATAGAGGCACGAGGAGACAAATGGGCTCACCAATTTGCCGCACTGCAGGAGGTTAGCAAGCACAGACGGGCCAGAGGGTTCCAAATTGGGCGCCCGCCCGATTTGGCACCCCAGAGGAGGTTTGGATGGAGCAACAGAGGCATGAGGAGACAAATTGGGCGCCCACCAATTTGCCGCACTGCAGGAGGTTAGCAAGCACTGCACCCGCAATCGCCGCATCGGGTTTGGAGACACCCAGAGTAGGTTTATAAGCATGGAAGCAGAGGGTGTGTGGATGTAGAGGGTTATTTGGTGCAGAGGACACAGCTCCTGATGTACTAAGTCACAACCAAGAGGCCAGAGGTGCACGCCAGAGGGTTTACAAGCATAGAAACCAAAACTGATGGATGTAGGATAGCTGAGAATTTCATTTAGGGCCAGTGGCTTATCGCCTGCAGTAATATAATAAACTAAACTTAAACATAAAAGCAATACCTTTTCCTTCCTTCAAGACTCGTTTTTTCCATGAAACCAGTGGGGCCTGGAAGCTCAGGGTCAGCGCTTAGAAGAAACGAAACCTGGCGCAATCACTTAAACGACGATAGACGCAGCGTGAACGCGGGCGCAATCACTCTCAAGTCGATAGGCGCAGCAAGAATCTCAAATGAATGAGCAAGCGGTTAGGAATGGGTGATGAGATTGAACAGCTGAATGACAAGTGGCAGCCATGCAAATGAAGAGTCTTAAAAATAGACCGTTTTAACTAAATATAGACCAAAAGAAATAACAATAAAAATAGACTTTAAATGACGGAAACATTAAATGCCGATTTTAAAATTAATATGGACGTCCGCCCTAATTTGAATTTAAAAATACGGCCCGCCTCAATTTGAATTTAAAAATACACCCCCCCCTCCAATTTGAATTTTCAAATCACGGCCCGCCCGCCACAATTTGATTTGAAATCACGGGCCCATCCCACCAATTTGAATTTGAATATATATTACGGGCCCACCACCAATCAAACTTTAGTTGGAGAATTGAACTTTGAATTACTCTCACCAAGCGAGAGCGCTAAGTTTTTCGCTCTCCCACATTCTTGGGCTACTTCTCCAAATGGATGGCGTGCATTCACCAAAGGTAAATTTCTTTCGGTTTTTACGCTTATTATTTGCCACCAGAGGTTGCATGCGGGATTTTAAGATGCCCGATTGGTATAGAACATTATTGATGAGATTTGAGAAATAAATAGAAGATTTGAGATGTATGTCCTGGCCCCCAACATAACCGACGAGCCTACATTCTATGTTGGGTAGCATGGAAGTCGCCCCGGTTACAACCCAATTAGACACCCCGTAGATGCTAATGGCCATATTTTATTCCAAATAGGTTAGCAAATCGATTTCATACCCGTGTAGATGTGCGGGGCCAAGTAGGGTAGTTTGATTCTCGGCAACTATGTATGGGCGATAGACCCATACATAGAAAGACTAACTATGTATCATTTATGAAAGCACCATGTAATGGCAAATTGGGCTATGGAGCACTACGAGCAATGGATCACTATTGGAAATTTGGCCACTTTAATTTCACCGCTAAGAAAGATCGCATTGTAGCAAATTGGGCGGTGCCCAATTTCAACTCCTAAGGACCACCGCAATGTGGAGGGAGCTCATTTCACTGCTAAGGAACACCGAACAAAATCCGCCAGCAAGTTCCTTAGCAGGTGAAATTGGGCGGGCGCCCAATTTCCTCCCTGTTGCGGTGGTCTTAAGGAGTTGAAATTGGGCACCCGCCCAATTTGCTAGCTGTTGCAGTCTTTCTTAGCAGGTGAAATTGGGCGGGTGCCCAATTTGCTCCTTGTAGTGGTCCATAGCAGTTGTAATTGGGCACCCCCCCAATTTGCCATCACATGGTGCTTTCATAAATGATACATAGTTAGTCTTTCTGATTATCTGCCCATACATAGGGAGGAAATTGGGAGGAAATTGGGCGGGTGCCCAATTTCACCTCCCAAGAACCATTACAAAAAGAAGCAAATTGGGCGGTCGCCCAATTTCATCTGGTAAGGACCATCTGCTAAAACTTTGCGGATCAACGGATTCATTTCTTCTTTGTGCAGGAGGTGTACCTATTCAAAGACGGTCGGGCAGTTGCCAAAGGAGCCATAGGAGCCATGGAGAGATGCCACTTCAAAGACATCCCAAATGGACTTGTGAGTGTTGGTGTTCTAGCTGTGTTTGAGGGGCATCATGTTCTCTGTTGGCCTACTCCAGATGCAAGAACCTTAGGTGAGGCGCTGGGTTCCTTCATTCTCTGGAGGGAAAGTGATGTTCAGGACTCCAATGTCGTGGACGTGCCATCAGCATCCAAAAGACAACGAGTGGGAAGCAAGAGAGACACTATGTCGCTAACTAGGTACACACTACTGGAGACTGACTGCGAAATTTATCACTCTTGTGCTGCCATCCCTGCAGCGAAGGGATTTATATCCTTCACCGGGTCCGCACGATGCAGTGATGTGACCAGTTCTTGGGTATGAAGACCGTAGGAGTGTTCTGTTATCAAGGCTTTCCCCTCGACGCGGTGAACTTCCGATGTCGCATGTTTGACAATACCTAAAGCGGGCATGCTTTTGAGGTGGAATAATGATCTAGTTAGGGTTTGTGGGGTGAAGGTATCGAAATTTTAAGTGCAAAGACCAAAGGAACAAAGATGATACCACATCCAAATTGGGGAGCTTGAGCTTGAGAAGCATCCGCAAAGACGAGAAGCGCAAATACACCTTCCATTCTCGTCAAAAAGAAAGCATCAAAGCCTCCAAAGATAGATCGGCTAACAACCAATGAAGCCATCTTGAGGTATAGGAAGACCATGTGTTGTAAACAGAGATGTTGTGAGAAATTCAAAGAGGGGATCAAGCTATAAACATGCGAAAAGGATTTCTTCGCCATGAAATCGAGTGACAGACCACTTTTGTGTATGATATGTTAGGCAACAATCTGAAGGGTAAAAGGGTACATCGGCTAGTCTTGCAAGGCGTCCGGTTCCGTGGAGAGAGCTTGGTACCTTGGTCTTGGGATTTCAAAGTCGAGGTATCTCAAGTGGAAGGCGAATTCCGCCCGGCTCGAAAAGGCCGAAAGCATGGCAATTCAGGCACGATGAAAGCACGTGCGGCGACCTTGACCTCAGAGGCTGTTTTTTCCATGTTTGTGAAGGAAAATTGTGAATCCTTACCTCACCATAGCAGGAGGAATGATGATGGGATTCGAGAAAACGTGAGGAAGTTGCCTCGCTATGTTTACGAAGACATGCATTCTCGAAGAGGTCAACGCGGTGATGGCACTCACAGTAAAGACGGTATCTCCGACAGATTTCATAGGACGGGAGACGAAGCTTCAAGGATGTCGGGATTGCTAAGAAGAATGCATTCTCCAAGTGTGACACTTGCGAGGTTATCCGCGCACGGCCGCGTTGAAGACTAAGGATGAGGCCGAAAGGAGAATATTGCATGATCGAGAAGGGCACATCGACTAGAGCAAAGAATCATGTCGCACTCCAAGATCGGGTCATGGAGACAAGTATCCCACGTGCATCCTCGAGACTATGTATGTATCATTCACGACAAAATGGATCGTGCAAAGACTATGATTCCAAAGTTGTTCGATTCCGCGGAAGTCTCTTTGGAGACTAGATAAGCTAAAGACTTCATTGACAGTGCACTTACCCACGGCCATGGGAGAGGGTGCTATGGAAATTTTGCTTTGATTCAGGGGTCGACGACTCCAACTTCCACGTAGGTTCCTTTGAATAGTATTCTCAAAAGGTTGGAGCCTGTCTAATGAGTTTGCGTGGAGGCCATCTTGCACGCCCGGATCCTTCAGTCCCAGATTGGGCAAGGGCCTTACGTGACACCACACCGCTTAGCGCCCAAGTTGTCGCCGTTCTGGGAAGAGCATCCCCGCTGCCATCCCTCAACCCGAGGGACCCTCATTGAAGCCTCCCTCGCAAATTGATGTTGCAACTAGACAATGCATCCGTGACAAAACAAAAATAGGTATGTATTCTCATATCTTTCATACCTTGTATATCCGGGTGTTTTCGAGGAGATTGAGTTAGGTTTTTTATGATGCCCGGCCATACACATGATGATATAGATGCTATGTTTGGTAATTTTTCATCTACCTTGAGGAAAGCCGGCGCTAACCATGCCCGAAAGTTGTTGTATGAATTTCATACGCGCAATCTCAACAAGCCGCCCATATCTTGTTCATAGGTTTCATAGAAGGGTATATCCCTGATGGGGAAGATAGATTGACTGGTCACACTGAGCCTCTGACCTTTAGGTTTGCTATGAATGGTGACTAGCCCCGTCATGTACCATAAGGCTCGGCCCCACGCTCGTGGATTGGCTACCCGGCCGGGTGGAATAAGAATGTGGAAAGAAGGAGATGATGGAAAACCCCTAATGCCATCCGAAATCCAAGATGCTAGCACCTAAGAGCTCTGGTGAAAAGACATTGGTCACCAAACAAAGATCCATAAGCATATCCTCCATTGGGTCGCATGCTCGACAAACAAGAAGGGCACACCGAGACGGCCAAATATACAAAGACAATTTACGGCGACAATTGAATATTGGATGGGACTCTTGGAGCATCCGGGTAACATCACCAACGTGGAAGGTCCTTACGAGGACTTTTGGTCACCAAGACTAGGCAAGATAGACTTGACGCATGCGACGTGGTGGTGGTCGTGGTGGAGCCAATTGCAACCATTACTCCTTCTTATGTTGGTCCATTGAAGGATAAGCCCGCATGCAGCAATTCAATCCTTTCAAGGATTTGAAGAAGGGCATGTTTGTATTGGCGCGCCCTGATGATGTCTTGTGCCCAACATGGCTAGGGTATGCTACAGAGGAACCCCAAATGGATGATAAGAAAGACAACTTCGAGACTATCCAGGTCACTTGGTGGGAGCCTGTCCCTGTTAGGAACCAGGTGTTCCCAGCCAACTATGTCAATTGTTGGAAGAAGAGATGGAGGCCGATGACTGCTAGTGACCGCATTGAGATAGAGAGTATCGACTATGCTTGGAGTCCTTCGAATAAGAAGAGGCTACCAAACACTGTCAAGATTCCTACGCTTGTTGCAGAAGCATATGCGGCACTTGCGGGGGATGCATGTTAGTGTTATCGAAGCGTCTGTTTTATAAAAAGTCCACAATTCAAGGTATTGTCCATATTTATGAAACTGTGCTTAGTTATTCAAATGGAGTGTGATGAATGACATATTAAGAAATTAAGAAATGTTAGAAACATAGGAACTTTATTGCACATTTCACAAACTTTTGACGAAATAAAAGTTTCACGATATTGGAATTTCTCTAGTTACCAATGTCTTTACATACTTGGTCGTTACATAATTAAGAAAATTACTATTCTTAAACATGGCAAGATATACAATGTCTCATTCATTCTTTGAGTTGTGCCAACAACAACTTGGACATCTCTAAGGCATCCCTAGGTTCAAAAAAAGGACAATTGATCCGTTAAATACCTTATGAAGTTTGTTTTATGCCCAGTATAGACCCCAAAGTAGATTCACGCCAAAAATTGCTTCAAAAAATGCTCCTCCAAAAGCTTTGATTGCTCGAAAATAAGTGGCAGAAAATTCGCCCCGTTTCGGGTTAAAGTTACATTTTGTCATTTCGTTCAACGACATTTACAGACGTCATAAAACGACCTTTAATCACCATGTATTCGTTTGTATCGACGTCAATATTTTTTTTTTATAAATATTATTGCTTCCCTAAAGACTCTGGTTGCAAGTTCATAACTTGGGTGTTAAATTATACCTGGCCTTCCATTAGTCTAGCTAGGTTTTGCAGGAATGGGCAAAGAGACCTTAAGTTGGATATTTTGTTAATGACATAAGAGGTTAGGCGGTTGGGCATGAGAATAACTTGTAGACCGTGTCTTGTTGTGGAAGCAATGGTCTATAACAAAAGTTCTATACGTATGGGTTTAATAACACAAGTCCTCATGCTAATGTGATAGAGTTTAACTCTTAATATGGTAGTTGAATACCGAATAGTGGTATGGAGTCTTGTACAAAGATTTTGTATTTAGATTACACTAGTTATGGCCGGCGTTGCCGGGCATAAATACAATTTTATTGTAGAATTATATGAATAAGATCTAGGATCTAAAAACATATGTAGGGTTGTCAATGATGCCAATTTTAAGTTATTGTCCAAGATGGATGTCTATTTTATATACGTACATATATATAAGGTTGGTGTTTATGTGCGTATTATTGTAGTGAGTAATCCAACTTTGGCCAAGAATGTAGAATCATCGTGAAATATCAAAATGCTTTATATTGGTCATTGTTGTAGTGTGAAACAACTCCATGAAATAGTTCCAAAGGCACGTAATATGAATCATAATGGGCCATTATGTTTTCAAATATCAAATTCAAATGTCACAATAATATGCATGCGCCTATGAAGGTGATCATTGTTACGAAGCTTTCAATGTGATTTTGTAAATGTTCAAATTATAGTTATTGCTTAGGATTCATTAGGACCTAAAGCTGTTTAGATGGAATGATGTTGCAAATGATGTTAGTAATCTATGCTAGAGACGGTTAGTGAATATATACTGGTTGGTGCTAAGTTACATAAATAGTAGCAAGGGGTGTAATTTGTTACAGTTTATCTACCTCAACATTAAGTTGTTTGCAATTCACAGAACATGAGGGCCAACCAACTATATTGTTCATTATATTCTTATATAATAACCTTTGGGTTTGGGTGAAGATACATAGTCAACAAATGGCAATGTCATTCAAATGCAAAGGAATCAACAGAAAACTACCCTATTCAAATTAAGCAACATAAAAAAAAATAGATGAGCAACAAAAGCAACATCTCTAGAAAAGTATTATGTTTGCTTCTAGACAGTGTATAGCATGCATTTCAATGTGGATCTTGTGGTCCTAAATTTTGTGCACGCATTCCAAGCAAGTCTTGTGGTTAAATGGTATTTGGAGAAACCAAGAGTTGGCAACATTTCAATGCAATTTTTGGAAACCTGAATTCATTTACAATAGGAAATTAGAGATAGACAACTGGTGTTATGATAAAAATAATAAAGTATTGTGGGGAACATGTGAATAAGGAATTGTTTAGAGATTTGGGCTGAATATATGTCACCACTATTCAACAACATGCATAAGATTCTGAGACTGTCACTAATTTTACTCCTGTCAATACATGTTGTGGTTGTTGAAGTACATAGAATCTTCCATCTCATCTTCAAATATGTGTTCAGTTGACTCCAATTTGGAAACAACCAAGTGTGGTTTCCATGACTATATTTGCAGGAAATTAGATTCCCATCTGCATTATCCAATTATATAGTATGAGCAACCATGTATGCAATAGCAAATGCAGATACAAAGGTATTCTATTGGATGTGGTGATAGAAATGGTCATGCTTTTGAGAATCTACATGCAAAAAAAGATCAAACGTTCTATAAAAGCTTTTCTTCAAGAAAGAAGATAATGTTGCAGGCATGCGACCCTGCTATTATCCTAAAGATACCATTATTTGGCTCAACATGTGCATCTTTTACCAATATAACATGTCTTCAGCCTGTAAAGGTTTTATATAAGTAATATATTCAAAGTTCATGCTGTAATTTAAAGCCCTTTCAAGAATAAGTTTAAGATTGTTGACTTGAATGTTAGATACATCTTCAACGCCTTTCTTAATGGTTGCACATTCTGAGAATCAGAACACAAAAATTTCAATTTTAATCCTCAATTTATAGTGTATATCAGAAAAAAGTATTATTAGAAACATCTATAGGTTCACCAAAGCTTAGAAGATAAAGCAACTGGGGACGCAATAATTCCTGTGCATTGTAAATGCATTTCTTAAGCAAGATCAACTTAAGGAAAGTCCCATCATTCTGAGGACCTTCAACATGCATTTTAGTCTTAAATTTTACATGGCCAAAAGTGTTTCTAAAAGACAGGAAAAAATCCAACACAATAAGAAGGAATAACAAATGGTCTCAGTGGGCTATTATGAAACTACGTAGGCAAGTTTGAAATTTCCAAACCACGTAAAACTACACAGAATTAACATTGGACAAGCATTTGTAGTTATATGACATGACAATTCTGTAGATATAATGGATAATTCTGTAGATATATGACAGGACACCATAATGCAATGGTGGAGAAAGGCGAATATTTTTCCTGCAATATAAGAACTCTTCAGCATAGCCCTTTCTTCATGTGACTGAAAATGGCATTGAATAGCGATCCATATAAGGATGAGATCTGACCTCCATATATTAGCACAACACAATTTCTGTATCCAAAATGAATAATCTCAGATCCTATTAGTAACTATTCACATGTTCAAATTGTGAAGAGATCATAGTTTTAATAAAGTCCTATCATTCTAAGTGATGTCATGCTAACTATTCAACTTGTAACCATGACATAATAGCATAAAATTATACCTTTTGAATCTGAGCCCCAATGCTTAAGACCATACCTAACATAATCATGAAGGATATCTAATCGTTCATTTGCACTAATGTCCCAGTGTCTTTGCTCCTTCATCTCAGTAAATAACCAGGGCTGAAAGCCCACATAAAAACATGAGTAGCTGACACATACATTTTGAGACATAAATACATCATGCCAACTGGACATAGTATTATTATATGCTACTTAGGTACCTTTATGAGTGCTCCACGAGCAATTAGGCATGTTGAAAGGCACGCAGAAGCAAGATGCTCATTCCAATCAGTAAATGAAAACATATCCCCATTTCCAATAACTTGCAAGTCACCGGCTTGTTCAACACATTTATAGATGTAATCCCAATCTGCTACTTTGCTATAATGTTGCTGCTGGGTTCTACCATGCACCTGATGCATAGCCGGCACCCCACTCTCTAACTGGGAATTAGAGAGTGAATACGCCCTTTTCAAAGTAACATGTCCCAACCTTGTTAATGACTGGATTGTTCATCACAGCCAAGCAAACTTTGACTATCTGTCCAAGTTTTGTCTTTGCTTCAGAAGGAGGAATGAGCCAGCTCCCTTCTTAAGAACTATATCAATGGGGCAACCCACATTTATGTCAACGAAATCAACTGTGCATTCTTGTTCAATGAGCTCCACAGTTCTAGCCAAGGTATCAACATATGGACCACAAATTTGAAACCCAAAGATGACCTCACTTGAATGTCTTCTTAAAAGTGCCCATTCAGAAGCTTGCCCCTGCCCAATGAAACATGTTATGGAACAACTTTTAATAGCACATTAGACCAGTCAATTAAAAAACATAGCTATCCTAGAGCATAAGCAGTTTTTAAAATTCTATAATTACAATTCTTTCAATTGACTGCTCCAAGGTTCTCTGTCCTGACTACTCCCCTTCAGGTTCAATTATCGTGCAGCAAGGAATTAAATGTAAAATGCAACTATTAGCTTGCACAAGGACTTTCCATGAGCTCCTCAGTATGAAATATAAGGGCGTGCATTGGATTCCAGAAAATTAGAAGTCAAGCAAAAACATAGAATTAGACAAAAAAGTTGAGCATTGTAAGAGGAGCATTATTCCACATGAAGCAATATGCAACCAACACTAACTTAAAGCAAGGAGATGGAGTTCATCATAAAAGCAGTCGGCTAGAGGTTCCTTCATATTGCATGAAGAAGGCATGCCAGTAAGAATGTCGTTGCTGCATCAGACAGGCAATGATTCCAGAACTGAAAAGCAGGGTTCAGATCTATCGGCCATCCAGAATGATCCCAAACAACATCTAGCTATTGATCTCTAATCGCCACAGCCAGAGGAGGATAATTTCAAACTCTGTTCCGTCAGTTCCTATTCCTTCGTGTTTCCAACTGTAGCTTCTCGGCCATGTCCAAGTGGAAATAACCAAAGCTCATCCCCCGAAATATAAACGCTTCAAGAACCTAGCAACTCGCGGGATTTACATTTCGAAGGCCAGCTCCTTGTCAGACTCGACCAGGACCTTGCACTGTGTCATGATGTAGATGGAGGGTGTTGCCACCAGAAGACGGACCCTTAACAACCCCTCCCAAGCAGCTTGCCCCACCCCGAAACTTTTTTAAGGTCATTTCCTAGACATAGAGTCTGCATGTAAAAGCATGAAAAAGATCTGTATGTTCCTCCGTTTGATAAAGGTATCAAAAGAAAGGACTAAAATAAACACCGACAACCACTTGGCCAAAGGAATTCTCACCGTTGAGAACAACAATAGAGCAGACAAGGAAACCCACATTTTTCACAAATTTGATCGCACTGCAGTGGCGGCAATCCGCCAGAAAAGACAAGAGATTACTGCGTTCAAATTCCGATAAGACATGCATTGACTTTCTGCCCACAAAATGCCGATATAAGGACACGGCTCCTCTTCATCGTCTCATCAGATCCTGCAGTTTGTAAAAAGCTCGAAGCTCAGCTATGGCGGCATCTAGCAGAGTTGTGACCCTTCTCGTTCTTGCGCTGCCCTTTTCAAGCTATGTGTATATAAATTATGGGTATGGCTATAATTTTTCCTGCCG
This sequence comes from Isoetes taiwanensis, assembly GCA_021234155.1. Lineage (NCBI taxonomy): Eukaryota > Viridiplantae > Streptophyta > Lycopodiopsida > Isoetales > Isoetaceae > Isoetes > Isoetes taiwanensis. Next base: position 3,513,464 of record JAJEKV010000019.1, on the reverse strand, counting down.
ATCTACTCTTGGAAAATGCCAATGGGTCAGCATAAAATGCCCTCTCGGCTGCCCTAACTAACTACAATTGTCGGACCTGCACCAGCAACTGTGGTATGCCAAAGTTTTTTCCATGTCTTAACATTAGCCTTAGTTATTCCCCCCTTCCCCACCCCCATGTCTCAACATTTGCTGCTTTTTCAGGTTGCAACTGCAAGGGCAGTGCCTGCCAAGACCCTCGCTTCGTCGGCAGAGACGGTGTCACCTTCTATATCCATGGCCAGAGGGATAAAACCTTTTGTCTCGTTTCTAATAATGATCTTCATATCAATGCCCTGTTTATAGCCTTGGCTGATAAGGCCCTGTTGCTTTTCCTTTGTAAGCTTGTTGTTTCTGCGCCGGGGTTGCCGGTGCCTCTTCCAAGCATAGTGCCTTTTTGAATCTGCAATTGTTCCTTCTTAACTTGTTTGACTTGGCATATCCTTTCCACCAAATTCGGGCTGGTCCAATTAGGTTTGCTGTTGCTACCTTTCCTATGTCCTTATCTTTCATCCCGTATGAGTTCCCAAATTCTTTGATCTCGTCCAACCAAGCTTCCGCTTCCATCCCAGGCCTATCTTTTTCGGAGAACTGATCCAACTTTCGAGTTTTCCATACATTACGCATTGCATTATCCACTTCTGATAGTCCCATGTTCTATGGTTCCTGTCCCTACCTTGTGAGGTGTCTGACTCACTTTCGGAACTGCTTCGGGATCTACTTGCTGAAGTGACTGACCAGCTGGAGCTAGAAGGAGATGGGCTCCTCCTACTTCTTCTTTTTCTCTTTTTGTTTTTCTCAGGCACATGGACTTCTTCCTGCTCTAGTTGGGGAGCTTCATCTGGTCCTCTCAGCGGTGGAGGTGGCATTGCTCTATATTCCTGAGCATGCATCAAAGGTGTAGCCCACTGTATCAGTTGCTGCATCTGGTTCTTCATTTAGATTAACCTTCCATTGATTGCTTCAGCTGTCATCTCTTGTTCTTCGTCGTGATCTTGGCCGAAAGATTCCTAGGTTGCCACTGATGCTGTTTTCCCTGATCTTGTGGCCCTGAGCCAATATTCCTAGCTGCAAGTATTAGTCACCATGGTTGTTATTCAAAGTTATACATCATGATGTCTTTTATATGCTAATTCTTATTATTCATAAAAGAAATCAAGTTGAAACTCAACTTATAAGTCGACAATGAATTATAGTAGCTTGAAATATCAATATACAATTGGAAGCTTGAAATTTTTCATAGAAATCAGATAATATTACATGCAATCTTAAAATTCTTTTGGTACATATTAATACATAGGGAGGGATAAGGATTTATCGTCGAGAGCCCTTGATAGACTTGAAGAAGTTCTTCACGTCCTTGAGTCGAAGACCCTTGCCGATGTTGCATAGAATATTTTAGGAAGATTCCCCTTCTAAAGCTCGGGCCATTTGAGGAGATAGGAGTGGTGGTGTCGTAGGCGCTACTACTATCATCTACAAGATCCCTTAGATGATCCCCGGCGAAGTCGGTAGGTCAGAGTACCACGAATCTTTTTGAAGAGGATGGCGTGATCCATGTTCACCTTTATCTTGGCATCTTTGGCGAACCTTGAAAGTGCTATCGAGTACTACGTATTCCTCCCAGGGGTGGAGTCATTGTGGAATACTATCATCCTACCTTGGCTTAGGACGGAAAGATAGTATCGAAGGGCCTTCCCCTTTTGGAGTCCCCCTGAAGGGTATTCTAGTCAAGGTTACATGGAGATCAAAGAGATGGTCGAAGACATGGAAGGCCTCCTCTGATGGGAATTCATGGATGTGGTTGGCATTATTGTACCATTTGATAAAGTTGGGCACCATTGAGCAGAGATTGGAATAGAAAATGGTTGGGGAAGATTGGCAAGGAGCTGGAAAATTGCCTAAGAGGGTGGAGCAAACTTGGTGAAGAGAAAATGTCAATTGATGTCCCTTTTTATAGACTAAGGCTGTCTAAGTTCTCGTGCCCAAGACTTCTTGTTCGGGTAGACCTATGTTCTAAGACTATAGATCTCCAAACTAGGTAACAAAAAGTGCAAATCTAAGCAAAAACAAGTTAAGAAACACTATAGGGCAGTTTACTAGCTAAATTTTGGACAATTTTGGGTCAAATATGTTCGATTCAGGTGTTACCGCGCGAAACGAGTCTGTGTTCGCAACGCAAGGGCCTTCTGTGCGGTAAGACTCGAGTGGGTTAATTTTGACTAAAACTTAACATTTTTGGGAAATGCAAGACGCTAAAATGCAAGTTGGGCTCTATTCTAGACTGTCTAGCAACTTATCTTATGAAATCTAGCATGTAGAAGTGCAAAAATAGGTGACTTGGTTGTTAACTGCGCGAAACGCGTCTGCGTTCGCGCTGCAAGGGCCTTCTGCATGGTAAGACCCGAGTGGGTCAACCTAAACTAATTTTGAACATTTTTGACAAATTCAAGATGCTACACTGTAAGATTTAACTGATTCTAAGCATTCTAACAATTTTTCTTACAAAATTTGGACAATTCATGCCTTCAAAGAGGGCACTCGGTTGTTACCGCACGAAATGCGTCTGCGTTCGCGATGCAAGGGCCTTCTGCGCTGTAAGACCCGAGGGGGTCAATTTTGGTCCAAAAAGTCAATTTTCAAAAGGAATCTAAACTAGCAAACTTAATAAGAAGATTTTAGTTACATTAATGAAGATTTTACACCAATTTGAATCATACAAAAAGTAGTTTTATACAAAATTATCTCAGTACAAAATTAGAAGCTCCTAAGGCTTCTCCTTCCAGTCCTCCTAGCCAAATGGAGATCCTTAGGCATCACGATTACCTTCTTCGCATGGATGGCACAGAAGTTGCCTTCCTCGAAGAGTTGTACCAGCTCTACCTCTACTGCTTCTTGCAAGGATCGGACCGTTAGGGGTGTAACCCTATAGTTAGTCCGGAACTCCTGCATGATCTCCCAGAGGAGCCGTTCGAATGGCGCCTTCTGGATCATGAGATGTGCATTGCTGGAAGTGCCTAATTTCCCAAAACACCCTGGCGTGCTTCGAGTTGGGTCCATGGCGGACCTTCTTTGGGGGCTCTGGACTGGGTGGTGGCGGCTTCAGCTTATTCTTGGGTTTGCCACCCTTAACGTACTTCCGTACGTTTTGTTTACAATATAAGTCATTGTACCTCTTCCACCTCCGAGGTACTCCTGGTATACTTTCTTCCTCCTCTCAAATTTGCAGTCCTGCTTAAGCATGAACTCGCGCTCTCCCACCTTCTGCTTCTTCACCACCTTCGGTGGCTTGGGCCTCTTTGGACGGAGGTGCCTTGGCGTCCCTAGGGGCTCCTATAACAACGGAAGCATAACATAACGCCAGCAATAACAACAATAATACATCTAGCTACCTCGAAGGGTAGCACATTCATACATCCATAAATCCAATAAAGATATCAACATGCCATAAAACATGAGAGCTTCTACCCAGGCTCAGACTCGTAAGGAAGTAGACTGATGACTGGGCTACAAGATAGAGCAAGACCGAGATATAACAATGGCAGGGCTGGCTATAGATAATGGCTAGAGTTGACCACTCCATCTGCCCCTCTGTGCATACTTTGCAGACTGACTAGATCGGGCTCTGGCATGACTATAACCTGCCGGATACGTAGTCTTGTGGTATCACCCATCGAGACTACTTTGGGTTGCATCTCCCTGGTCCGATAAGATAGGAAGAGTTCCATCTCCCCTTCCCGAGGTCTAGTGGTTCCATGGACGGCTAGAGAATCGTGGCGACACCCCAAAACAAGGGTCAGGCCAACACCTGCAACTCTTGAGGATCAGAGCGACACCATCGATCCAGGAAGTGTCAAACCCATACCCGGCCCACACGAAGTGACCGACAATAGACCTAGCCCACTATGTGTCCCCAGTAGCCAGGCTCAGCAGGGACCCCCATCCACTTTGCCACTAGCCTCGTTGTGTAGTGCTAAGTCATTCTGTAGCCCCCGTAGCCAGGTGGGTTCCTATGCATAGGCCGCATAATAATAGGAACTAAGGGCTAAACCAGAAGCATCATCTAGATAATAGCCACTAGGTCTCTACCCCCCTTTCCAATACACAAGAGGTGCAGACATAGATCAACCAACATCATACATCAATATAATATGATCAATAATGAAGATACATCTAATCCTAATCACATGCATCTAACTCATAGTTAGGATTCATTGATTAGGGTTTCAAACCTAGACTGAGAGTTCTAGGAAAGCTCTACTAACAAGATCATAAGGTACTAGCTCATCTGGAATCCTAGGTTCCAGATGATCTATCTATAAAGCTACTATGAATACCTGCTCCGGACGAACTTCCTCCAACTCCTAGGGTCTCCATGACTTGACGATGAGTCGGGTGATTCCTCCTCCTTCCGTGAGCGCATTTCTACCGTGGGGTACGCCGATCCGAGGCTAAGTCACAACGAAGATGTTCAAAATGGAGTCCTGGGCAAAGAACATATCACAAGGTAGGTGGAGCCAAAAGGTGGCCTAGGGTTAGGGTTAGGATACTTATAGGTTAGGGTGAGTTGCATGTTCAAGTTCCTCTATGCCCACCCTTGCTTCTTTCTTCCTGCGAGGGTGCCAAACATGAAAGGCCCGATGCAGGATGAAAAGTAATTTCTCAATGATAGCGAATGGTCATCAATCCATTGAGCGAGGAAGAAAATGCAATTCGAAAAGCATGATGCTTATATCGCCGCAAAAACGGATTTAAACATTGGTTAGGTAGACGTCCCGAAGTACGAGAACTAGTTTATGAACCCTGTAGATCACCCTCATGGGGGTGGTGAAGGCAGAGCTCCAATTGATAGGGAAAACCCTTAACCCCTTGGGGTCGCACTGCACTTGGGAAAAGAAGTAAAAAAAATAATAAATATAGTGATCCTTCAATTCTTCCAGAGACCGACCCATCAAATCAATTCGAGAGAAGGATCGGCACGGCTACCGGACCAGCTAGTAACAGGTCCCACCGTCTCCATCGACATTTACGTGCGCACGGAGATATATATTGTGACGCTCCCAGAATATATACGACCCTCGGACGTATACATACGGGGACTTTCCCCTCCCATGGCAATCATCTTACCATGAGCAGGGCCCTCCGTCTATTTCAGGCCATCTATAAAATGAGGCCCGAAAGAAGGACACGAAGGGGTCATTCGGCCCACGCCTTCGATGGGGCTCCTACGTCGCGGAAGCATGAATACAAGGGTTAGCACACAGCACAAATATACATGAATAACCACCACGAAGGGTGGCACATCCATCCAAATACCAACGGCATAGAATATGCATCTAAACCTAAGAAAACACCCAAAACCCAGGTTCTACCCCGGCTCAGACTCCAGTGAGGATCGACTGACGGCTGGGCCTCAAGAGATCAGCAGACCGAGTCTTGGCATGGCGTTGGCTGGCATAGAACATCGGCTAGGGTTGTTCACTCCATCCGCCCCTCCTGTGCACACTTTGCAGATGGGTCAATTCATGCTATGGCTTCGCTATAGCCTTCCGGAGACGCAAGTTCAAGGGATCACCCTTTGAGCCTACTCCAGGTTCATGACGCCTGGTCCGATGAGGCAGGTCGGGGAAGCGTCCCCTTCCAGAATCACAGTGGTTCCATGGGTGAGCTAGAGAATACGTGCCGCATCAGGCGACCCCGCATCCGTGCAGAATTTACTCACCCTAAATCTACTCAAAGTGCAAGGTGCTCCATACGGATCACACCTCTACACCCAGGGAGTGTCAGACCCATACCCGGCCCTCTCCGTGACCGGCTATCAGGCCTAGCCCACTGTAGGAGTCTCAGGAGCCTTGTATGCTCATGCAAGACCCCACCCCTCATGTTTTTTTTTTTTTTTTTTTTTGAAGTTAAGATTGTTTTTTCCATTAATTAATAAAAGCCATACATAAGTTTAACTAATGAGGGAAGAATCATCCTCATTAGCTATAACCAAAGTGCAGAAGTGTCAAGTAATATCCAATTGGAACATTATCACTACAAAATATGGTAACTTCCTGAGAAGAACCAAAAGATTCTGGCAGACTGTCATGTAAGAGAGTGCACAATAAAAATAAATTGCCCCAAAATGTTGTAGCTGGAAAACAGATATTGCAATATATTCTCCAATCCAACTGAGATCCCAATTCCTGCAAAGACAAAATTTGGTCTCCAAATACATGTGTAAAGTGTTAGACAAGAGCTAGATTATATACTGAGCAATAGTTTATGACAAAATATGGAGATGCAATATTGGAGTAGAGGGAGAGGGTGAGTGGTGGCAAGATGGAGTTTAGGAGGATTGCATGGCTTGGTCAAAGATACGGTTGTAGACCCAGTAAAACCCAGAGTCAGTACCAAACTTATAACTGTTATGCTCAGAGCCATTCTCCATGAGCAGCTGATGGATATCTTCCTTGGCCATTAGCAGGAGCAGGGTACCATAGAGATCAGCCAGCATTTTATGGGAGTAGTATAACTCCCTGTACCTACTAAGCTGCCTTTCTGTCAAGGAGAAGTGGTACATGAAAAGGAATCTGAATAAACAGAATGTCTGCACCACTTCCCTACAAAATATTTTTGCCCAAGTCGACTCATTGCTTGTGCTCCTAACCTTGTACAACATGATGTCATCCGAGCTTGCTAGTGGTCCTGGTGGTTCCAAATTTGAGACACCTGAGCTATTTCTGTAAAGTGCAGCTTCCTGATATGTCAACATTGTGTCAAACTTGCACTTGTCCTCCCCCTTCAGAAAATCCAGGTACTCTATCAAGACAATCAGAAAATGGAGCATTAGAATTAATGACATTGAGACATGAGATATATAACTTAAAAACATCTGTGAAATTACCAACAGAATCCCATTTCTTGTCATACTTGTCTCCCAATTTACTCCTGTGAGCAGTTACAATGGCTTCCAAATCTAACTGGAAATGCATCTTTATCCAGAAAATAGAGATTTTTTTTATTGCCATATACAATTCTGTTTCTAGCCTTCCATATATTCTAAAGAGCAGTGAAAACAATGGTGTTTAAGAAGGCATCATTATTTTGAATATGATGGAGCAAGTTGCCATGAGGTTGACCTTGGAAAAAAGCACTAAATTTATTATAGAACCAAGACCAAAAGTCATCAATTTTTGGACATTGGAAGATGTGTACCATAGATTCTTCCTGGGAGCAATCCATTTTACAATTTGGGAGAACAGTGGGGATCTTTCTAGAATGAGAGACCAGATTAGGGAGACTTTTATGAGCAATTAACCAAATAAAAAATTGATCTTGGGAGGACAATAAAAATTCCAAATAGTTCCTATAAAGGGACTTGCATTCAATTTCAGAAATAGACCATTGAGTCTGAGCTTTAGCGAGAAGTTTCCTTTTGGTTCGCACAGGGCATACACAAAGATTACTAACTTTATATTTGTCAATCCCATTAATCTTAAGAGAAAAACCACACAATATTAACACGGAGATTAGCAGATTGACTCAAGATATTTTTAAAATGATGGAAAGTCAATTTGTCACTAGTAGTGCCATGAATAAGCCTTCTCAAACTAGTCCAAGAAATAATTCGACCATTGCTAAATAAATGCTTGACATGAGAGAGGCCCTTGTCCAACCATTTCTTATAGATTCTTGGGTGCCTTAAAGCGGGGATATGACCATTGATGTCCTGGCTGGGGAGACCAAAAGGGAAGAATCCATAGTAAGATCATTAGCATCGAGTGTCAAAGCAAGAGGTGAACAATATTCCATGCCTTAATCATGTTTTGCATCAAAGGTGAGGTGTTTCTACCTGGATGCAAATAGTTAAGGGCGGTCGTAAGCAATGCTTCACACTTGGGTGACCATCGGGGAAAAAGCGATTCAACCAATATCGATAAAAGTAGAAGCTTTAGAATTATTACCCGGACAAGGTCCTCCCAAATAAATTTACACGCCAGGGGGCACATGCTTGCAGAATCTGAGTTTTTGCATCCTAGACCACCATTAGGCTTAGATCTAGTGACGGTATCCCAATTCCAGGTGATTACCTCCCCAAATAAAGTTTCGATGGTTTTCTCAAGCTCATTGTAAATGAATTTAGGAGCCACAAGAGCAGAAGAGAAGTATATATGAGAAGATGCTAGAACGAGTTGGCAATGATAGTTCGACCAGCAATAGACGGGGAGTTCCTAAAAAGAATTTAACTTCTTCCTAATTCTCTCAAGAATTGGATCCCACAACCCTTTGATACTGGTTTAGAGATAATGGCATGCCCAGCCCGGCTTGGTTGCCCGCATTGTATTGAGAACCTTGATGCGAAATATTATTCTCACTTGTGTCTCCAATAATCACACTCTTTGTAATGTTAAGGCAAATTCCGGAGGCTGCAGAGAAAAGATCTATGATTCCTAAGAATTTGGCAATGTTATTAGTTAAGGTCCGAAAATGCAAAGGTGTCATCGCATCTTGGGGAAATAATAAGACTACCATTATTGTCGAAGAAGATTTAGGCACGTAATATGACCAGCCAGATTGATGGAAAACCACGCCCTTGTGAGAAGCTTCGTAACTACCCGGGGAAAAGATAAGGTGCCAAAGGGCAACCTTGTCTTACCCTCGAGAAAGATTAAAAAAGCGCGGGGGGAGCCATTTATAAGCCTGACTGAATTTGCTTTAGAGTTTAATCCCATGATAAGAGAAATAATTTTGGGATTAAAACCAATTTTAAGCATAGCAAATTCTAAGAAATCCCAATTCATTGAATCAAAGGCCCTTTTGAAATCCAATTTTAAAAGAATGCAATTACGGTCGAAACTTTATTCCAAAGGCAACCCTTCCATAGCCACTATGTAATTATCCAAAATGAATCTATTAGGGAGGAAAGCGGTTGCTTTCGGGACTAATATTCATCCGAAGGAAAGGTTTAATCCTGTTGGCTATGATCTTAGCACAATTTTATATGTGGAGTTAGTCAAGGATATAGGCCTCCATTCGAGAAAAGTTAATGGTGAGTCAATCTTTGGAACTAGAGTTATAAAGCCGCCAGAGATAGAGGGATGTAAATGATTGGCTTTCCAATAACCATGAACTAGATTAACAATGTCACCCTTTAGAATATCCCAGAACCCCACATAGAATTCAGGAGGTATGCCATCAGGTCCGAGGGATTTGCTCTTAGAAAGCTCATGAGGACCTTGAAGATTTCCTTTCGGAAGGGATAGCAGCAATGGAATCATTCATCACAGTTAACAGGGCAGGAATGATTTGATTGATTAAAGAGATGAACTCATCCTTTTTAGAGGGAGAGCTAGGAAAATTCATGTCCCTGCCATTAAACAGAGAGGCATATTTCTCATGAAAGAAATGCTTAATATCATTTGGGGAGTCCATATTTGAGCCACTATCAGTTTGGACATGAGTAATTGAATTATTTAACAACCTGTGCCTTGCTGTTCTATAGAAAATTTTAGAGCTCCCAAGATCCATTTCTTTATTATATTTCATCTTACATTTGATAGCATAGCTTTTGACATCCATTTCTTCAATTGATTTTATCTTATTTTCCAACAATTCCTCTCCAATTTGAAGATTTAGATCATAAGGATGGTCTTGGAGTTGGCTCCTAATAATCCTCATTTGCTCCAAGTATTCATCTTTGAGCTTATTCTTCTCCTTGTATATTCTGTGAGACCAAGTCTTAATCCAGGATTTTACTTTCTTAATCTTAGAATAAAAAGATTTCATGGAGAGATGACTATTAGGGCCAGTATCAGAGCTTTGGTTTTCTTGTAGAGATAGATAAAAGTTTCTAAAGTCCGTACAGAATTTCTCATTTCCCAAGAGAGAGCCATTTAATTTAAAAGGGATGTTGGTATCTCTAGGAAATTGCAAAAGGTGCTTGGTATGCAGGAATTGAGGTTGGTGATCAGAAATAGAGGTTGTCTCATCACTTACTACAAAGCAGTTATCCCAAAAGGAGGTAGAGGAGCTGGAAACATAGAACCTGTCTAAAGCACAGAAAACTCTGTTTGAATTTTTTTGCTTATTCGACCAGGTAAATTTTGCAGTAGAAGAAGGGATATGAATCAAATTAAGGTCAGATATCATACATTCCCAGTTAATCCTCTCATTTTTGGACATGTTAATTACATTTGCCAACTTCATGTCCCAATTTGGAGTATTATTGAAGTCTCCAGAGACAATCCAGTCAATTGTAGGTTGGGAGGACATCCAAGATAAAATTTCAGGCCATAGGTTTTCTCTATCTTTTGGACACGTGGAGGCATAAATGTTGATAACTCCAAAATTAGAATTATTCATGGAAAAGATAACTGCCTGCCAACTTTTACTTTTGCTGTTATAAAAGGAAACTTGAGGCAAAGTTTTCCAGATCATAATAAGCCCCCACGGTACCGAGGGACTCAATCCAAATTGAAGAAGCTCGAGGGTAGATCCAATCAGCAAGAGATGAACTCTCAAATTTAGGGAGTTTAGTTTCCTGAAGCAAAATGAGATCAGCCTTATACAGCCTTAATTGAGAGATAATCCTTCTTCTTTTAATTGGGCCTTTCATTCCCCTCACATTCCATGACATAATCTTCATGGTGGAGATAAAGGGAGAAAAAGAGGAACAGGGGGATTATCTAGCTCTCCTATTCTTTTGCTTCTAGTATTACCGGCGGGGGGTCTTGAGAAGGTAGGTAGAAATTCTGGTTTGGCGAATTTTTTTAGTCTTTTGGATTTAGACTTCTTAGACTTTTGGCGGTAGAATTATCGGAGAAAAATTTTCATTTCCCCAATTCTCTTTATCACTACCATCATTATTATCATTATCGAGAACATCCCCCGTGAAAGAATTCAAATAAATTATTAACATCCTCTTTAGAAGTCAATTCATTGCGGGTTATAAAAAGAGAGGTACTTGCACAGGTAGAGAAGTGCTACCATGTTGCTTTACGGTTTGTGAGTTTGACATATGAGAGTCGAGCAGTCCATGTTATCAGCCTTGACTTCCAAACCATTTACCATAGATCCCATTTCTTGAGTTTCTTTTACAATCTCGATTATCGACCCCTCTTCCTTATAATTGGAGTCTTGGATCAAGCCATCCTGCAGGATGGCTAGCTGCTCAGCAATTTCCTTAGAAATTGGAGAAGATGTGTTTGGCAGATAGGAAGGCAAATTATGGATATCTATTAAGGGGCAAGCTTGAGTTTGACCGCGGGGGTGAGGGTGGTGGCTCTGAGGAAACAAAGTGGTTTCTTGATGGTGATCAACTTTATTGCTCAGAAATAAATCATACTCTTGTTCAACACTTAAACTAGCAAGTACCTGAAATTGATTTGAACAATCAATTTTGTTTAAAGAGTTGTCTTGAGGGTCTTCTTGCAGGATTCCACTGTCTATGCATTTTGCTGATAATTCTTGTTCATTGCCAACCTTGTCTTGATTTACTTGTGGTGGATCTGCATGAACATCATGGGATGGCATAGTTGAGGTACCTGGAACAATGGATCCAGAGTTGAGGTTGATGGACTTGTCCACCTGACAGTTCATCGATGAGGAGTTTCTTGTCCAAAGCTGACTTATTGGATTGAGCCTTTTTCTGTGGCACAGATTGCTTATCAGCTTTGACAACTTTGAAGCTCTCTGCCAGAACTTTGTCACACAATTTTAAACCTTTAAGAATAGCAGGTTGATGAGTGCCATGGCTTTTAATAATTAATGGAACATTCTTAACTTTAGTATGCCCCAGGTTTTCAAGCGAATCCTGTTGTAGCATTTTGAGATTTTCCTTTGAGTTCACAAAAACTTGGTCCAGTAAATCATGTAACTTTTCTGTTTGCATATCATTATGTAGCATTGGAGCTTTCCCTTTATCCTTAAATTTTTCATATTTCTGTAAAACTTTGACTCCAGAAGAGTTATGCACCATAGAAGATTTGCTGGAGAATAGAAGGCCATTGCTTGTATTTGAGAGGTGAGAAACCTTATCCATTCTGTTAACTTGATTATTCCTGATCCTCCTTTTACTTCCATTAACCCTGTTCCATTGGAACTTCTGTTCAGGGTCTTGAGAGGTCAAACTGGAATTGGCTGACCTTCCAGATGAAGGCTTCCCATTGACATTATTTACATTGTCAATGTTTAAATCTAATCCTGGGATCCGAATATCCACTTCATCTCTGCTCAAAGTTGATTCCCTGTGAGGACACTCCACATACCAGAAATGTCTCTTTGAACAACTTTGACAATGAGGAGGTAGGCCTGACCATCTCAAAGATAGACAGGTGTTCTGGCCAAAAGCATCACAAAAAGGGATTGAGGTAGGGATGGTTTTGGAAAGGTCCAGTTGGATAAAAGCTCTAGGGGATCTTGAGGGTGAGTATTCAGTACAAATGTAATTCCCTATGGATTTGAACAGAAGTTTCAAGCATTCTTCACTCCAGTAGATGGGGTTTAATCCTTGTAAAGTTGTGGAGGCCACACATAGGTTTTCCATGTTTTCAGAATTGAGTTTGGGATCCCATTTGAGAAAGGATATCTGGAAAGCTTCAAAAGTTTGCACTCCCAACTTAAGCAAGAAATTGGCAGTTCTCTGGCTCCCACATTCAACCATGATATAGGGGTAATTCAGCCAGTACATTGCATTTATGAGGATCCCCTTTTGAAGATTGAGACAAAAAGCCCAAAGTTTATCCAATTTAATACCCGATCTAGAGACTTTTATAAGAACAGCAGTATCCATAAGGGAGGACATCTTAGAATGAACAGAAGGTAGATTAAGAGAAATACCATGGTAAATCTTCTGTTTACTCCCTTCAATAGGTCGGAGCTCCTTCAAAGCAGCATCATAGTTCTCATCAGGTTGAGCTTCAGCATTTGGTCTCGGAACACCATATGGCAAGGGGATTTTAGTGACTGGGTCCAGGTCAGGAAGACGACCCCACATGTCGGGGTCCTTTGAGAAATTATCCCAGATTGGGTTTTGAAAGTTGTTGGATCCATGCCACGGATTTGATCTCTGAGAGTTAGCGAAATTGCCAAAGAGGACAAAATGCTTTGGATGCTTATGAAAAGAGATTAAGCGATGTAGAAGAGCGGTCCTCCTCGGTCGATAAAGCCGAGAAAGAGTGGAGCAAAGATAAAAGTTTAGGGCTAAAATGATTTTTTTTTTCCATTATAGGAGCGCAGGTGAAGACAACAAATGGCAAAAAGAACGAGATTCAAAGCAGATGGAGATCGGGAATGACAAAGAAAGGAAAGAAGGCTAAAATTTAAACAAGATCCTATCTATCATAAAGAAGTTCAAGATTACTCCTCATAGCCAAAATTATCAAAGAAGACATTATCAACTTTGTTCAATTTGCCGAAGAAACCCCCAATTCCACTTCTGAGTACAATTTAATGGTAATTTTGGAGTCAACCTGTTCACTGGAAGCTCTCACAATAGCAGTAGCTTCAATATTTCTGGTCCCCAAAAACTCTTCAAGCCAGGAATCTATAATTTGAGTCTCAAAATCCTCACAGCCTGGAACAAAAGAGTATTCCAAATGAAAAGATTTGTGAGGAAAGAGACCCCTGTAAATTAAAGAGTTCCACAAGTCTGAAGGCTGGCCTACAAGGAAACCACAGATAATTCTGTCTCCCTGCTTCAAAATTGCAAAGATTCTAGTATCCATGTGAAGGTCTTTGCATTCTAGATCTGATGAGAAGCTAGCCCCTACCAGGCCAGCACACTGATTGATGGAAATTTGATTGAAATCCGGCTGGATCAAGCAAGTTCCCAATAAATTTTGCCAAGAAAATAGTTCAAACTAATTTTGGAGGTAAAAGACAAAAAAAACAAGAAAATAGGCGCTCGTCCCATTTCGGCTCTTTGCCTCTTTTCCTATGTGACACCCCTCATGTCACCACTGTGTTCCTTGTCTGGTGCTAAGCCAGACCATAGCATCTAGGACCCGGTGGGCTCTTGTGCACAGGCCGCTATTAATGGGACTCTACAGGGCGCTATCTAGGAGCATACTACCATACACGGTTCAGAGGTCTCTACCCCCCCGTAATCCCCCCGTTTCAGAGTCAGATTAAACAAAGAACTAACAATCCATCCTTTCAGAGTAAGAACCAGAATTGAATATAAAGAGAACTTGCTTGCACAATCAAGGGTTAGTTTCTATGATTGAATCACAAAGAGAGCAGAGAGACGAACACAACCAAGTGTTACCTAGAATTCACATAGTCACCTACCTGAATTCTGGCTGGACTCGTTTCCATGGGGCGCCTCCATCTCCTGGGAGTCGAGAATTCAGCTGTTGCTTCACAGGGGCAATTGGTATGGTGGTTCTCTGCAGGTGTATGATGGCGCTCAGCTCCTGGCCTTCCTTGGTCGATCTTCAGGAGTCAATCCCAGGGATAGGGGTCAAGTTGGCATCCAAACTTGGCAACCCCCATGCTGCCCAATCGATTGGGGCAGGTGGCGCCTTCCCCAAACAGCAATTAGCCTAATTAAGTTATTAACTTTAATGTATTAAATTAGCATAGCTAATTTAATCCACTTAAGAGTAACCCCCTAGGTTACCATTAAGTCCCCATACCCCCATGGTGACGTGCTTGTATTTGTACATGTGCCGTATCAATACGTGACGAAGACCGTATAAATACGTGGAACGTCACATTCTCCCCTCCTTAAAAATAATGCTGTCCTCAGCATTGGGGTTGGCTAATCGAATACATATACCTAAAGCACTTAATTAGAAAATGGAGTTAAGAATATAACATTAATACGTTGAAATTACATTGAAGTTGAAATATCAAAGTACAAGCACCAAGGTGCCTTATACAAACTTATCATCAAGGGAGTTTAGGACCAAAGTCCAATTTAAAACATTAAGACAACCAAACCACACATGTAGACAAAACCAGTACGGGAAAAGTTGGGTCATCAGCAACCCTCTATACAAGGCAGGTGACGATCTGTTCACTGGCCTGCACACATTAATATACCCGTAGGTTAATAGTATGATTAAATTGTGGTTGAAGGGACCACCCCCTACAAATAAAAGAAAAAGTATCTAGAAGGGAACCTATCATGTCTACGGCTTGCAATTCATTGTGGCATAAGGAATGGTTCAGTTCCAAGGGGTTATGTGAATGTCCCAAAGGACGGTACCACTCAAAGACCCCTCAAGGTAGGCCTCCTCTATTCCGAGATCTTGTGTTCAAGTCTCTGGGGGTCCGTCATATGTCCTCGTGGACACTGCCAATGTGGCATGACATATAAATGCTATCTACCTATCTATCTATTTATTAAAAAAAATGTCCTTGGTGAATTCAATTCACCATCTTGTCTTAGGACATGGAAGTCTTCTTCCCTAAGCCATGCACCAAATCTTTAAGGAGTTTTTCAGCTCTTGTTGCCTTTCAAGCCGCAAGTCTACCTTTGCATATTAGCAATGACCACCCTTCATGTTAGGTAATAACCTTTCTATCCAGATTGCTAAATATCATGCATCAGGGTCTTTTATTTCTTCAATATGTTTTCTACGTCTATGGCCGATTTTGATTATCACGGCCCTTACGTGCGCCACATCATTATACAAATCATCCTTTAATTGTGATCTATATTGGTAGAGTCACCAATCCAATTACTCCTTTACGTATCCGTTAACCGTCTTGTGCCTTCTAAGCCACTATTATATGGCCCTTATATTGTAAACCTACCTATCATTGGGGTTATAATCCAACATTGTCCTACATCACGGAAATGTTACTCATTACATTTCTCTGTCATGATGTCATCTTTGCTGTTACGGCATTCCAAATGACTTGGCGTCCGCATTGAAGCCATAGTCATGGCCTAAGGCGGGTGAGCCTTCCATATAAATCGTGAATTACAAGGTGCTCGCCTTGTACTTTGTGAGCCTTTCTACAATTATCTATGTTGAGACAACACGGACTTGTATCCATGTAACCCATGGCGTCACCTCTGCCTGATCCAGGTATGGATCATGTGGGAAAGCTAGTTTTAGGTGTTATTTGATACCTATCCTGGAATTGTACTATTGTACTACTCAACCCCACTACCTTAAGCTTTATTCTATTGGCCGTTGACATTTACTCCAAGTGCCAACTACCACATCATACCCTAGCATGCAACGGATTGATCATCCTTTGCACATTTTGAACGTATCTCCAGACCCTCCATCAGTAGCTTTAGGATACACTCGTCTTTCTCTCCTAGTGTCACCACCTAGATTACCTCTCCAGCATGTTTATCGTATGTGTACATGCTATGTACATAACAAACATATATCCTCATCCCACAATGCTAGAGCTCTGCTCTAACTTAGCTGAAATGTAACCTTTGTAGTTCTTATGATGTGGTTTGTACCACCTACTTCCCAAATGGGGGGGGCCAACTCTACGTTGGACTTGTACATCTTGATGTATTCACATGTGTGCTTGATGGCGATGCATTGACTTGCCCATGTATGGATCTGCATAGAACAGTTTAAGCACCAAGGTGCATTTAACATACTTATCATAAGAAGGTTTAAGCATACTTCCTTCTATTGCAGTTTTCGATTAACCGTCATTTGTTTAACTAACCCCAATCTTTGAGGGCGACATTATTTTCTAAGAGGGGGTGAATGTGGCGTTCCATGTATTTATATGGTATATGTATAAATAAAAGGCGACCGTCACCCAATAAAGGTGCGCCACCATGGAGTATCTTAACCTAAGGGGTTGACCTAAAAGGGATGAATTTAAACTTATGGTACTTTAACCCCGTTACATAAACTATAATTTTCCCATGGGATTATGCCATAGTTCCAAAGGTTTCTACCACAGTCCAAGGCCTTTTCTAAAGGTTCCTTGATTAATTTCGTTTAGCCATGTTTTGTCACACCTAACCTATTTATCTTAAGTTAGCATGTCAACCTCAACTTTTGATCCCTTTGAATGTTGTGTCGTCTTTGGCTCCCTCATAATGAAGCGGAGGCACTAAAACCCCCTGGTCTTCTAATAGGAAAATCCAATGTTTCAATCTTAGTTTAGTAACGCCATATGATTATCCAATTCCTTACCCTCTTAAGAGTTTGAAGTCATAATCTCTAACGGGTCTATGCATTGAGGAAGCGGATCCTCCATCTTCTACTTATGTACCTAGAATTGTTCACCGCGTGTAGGGTAACTCTTGATTATATGGACTACTGGTCTATATAACCTTAACCGATTCGATCAATACACCTCGTCTTGATTTTATCGGGACTTGGAATTCCTATGTCTTGCCCTCTTCTTGGTTACCCCTAAAGGTATAATCGCCAAAGTCATCGTACTCCTTCTTATCTTCCATCGGTGGGATAGCGATATTCTTATATATCTTTTTCATTCCCAAAACCAAATAAATGCTCTTAGCTTATAACGTTGAACTAATACATTGGTATCTAGAACCTTTGAGTAGTTAAGCTCTCATTATCGGTTATTCCAATACCGTTCCAACCATCCTCGGGATGTTTTTTTGAGCGTAACATCACCGTATATGCTAGACTTACTCTAGCTATTCTCACTCATTTAAACTTTTCTCATCTTCCTTAGTACGACGTATCTATGATAGTCAACTCTAACCATTCGGATAACTTGAATGCTTATCTCTGGTAAAGCATACCTAACCCAATATCTCTGTATATAAGCATATCATTATGCTTCTTCTGTAAACATTGTCACGTAATATGTCACCAGCCCTGTACGAATATTCTACCATCTTCCAATATGACATACATCCGGATGTCTGTCGACATCCTTGATATCCTCGCTAGTGTAGTATGTAATACTACTAAATCCTTCAAACATCCGAAACCACTACGTTGTTATTATGAGATATAGTAACAGGTGTGCACCAACCCTAACTCTAGACTCATATATAATTCGTTGACGTAGCCCCTAGATGCTTCTCCTATATATGCTGTGGATTTCACACCACACCTTCTAGATTCTCTATCCTTAGGTTGCCTTGGTCCTCACGCTCTAGTCATAAATTCCATAGGGGCACATGCCACCCTAAGTTCCTAGTGGCCATACTTGATGTCTACTATAGGAATTCTTATCTTCATTACCTCCATATTCATATATGTGAACTAAAAGTTCTAGTATATACCCTATCTTTTTTCTAGCTATGTTCCTAGTAAATGGTCCTAATACACATCTACCAACGCGGAACTACTCCTCGGGATGCACACACGATACCAAGTCCAGAGCACATCCTCCTTGGCGAGATGTTCATTGGATGCCTCCCTTCTTCATATTCCAGGCTTTGGTCTCTTCAAAGTGTCCCTCCAAACTTGGCTCCAAACTCTCTATATTTGAAACATTGTTTACAACAACTTTCAAGCACCTCTTGTCTCCCACTTGTCGTGTGGGTACATTACTTGCCTTCCTAATATATCATTAGTTCAACGTCAACTTTCCTTCATAGAATAAGCTTAGCGAGCTCCAACATACTTTGTAGCTTTTTCACGGTTTGCACCCTTTGCTAGCAATTCTCGTCTTCCATTGCGGCGATCTTCACGAGAATGCTTATTCACGCCTTCCGTCGGTTCGACCTCAGCTCTCTTCACCTTGTGGGAAAACTTCGTCCCACACTATTGTCGATCTCTTATCCGGCGTCTACATACCCCGGCCGACATAGGATCTGGCCATTTCTTTAATTTTCACCCTGCATAAGGATCATGCATTTGACCAACGTTATTAAGTGTATTCCGCGTGCCTCGTGGTCTTCTTAGTCGTCTATAATATTGCGTCTTTGTTTCACACCTCAGGAACATCAATCTCTTTACCAAACACAATATATGTGTAATTTTATAATCCATAATTTATGGATCAACATCCTCATACAACATTATTCTCTACCGTTCCATGAATCAAACCTACACTTTTAAAGTGTTTTCCCTCTCAGGAGCTGGGTACTTATAATCCAGTTTCCACCTTGGCATAGTACCTCCTTAACATGGTCTATAGTAGATAATCATAAACCACTTCTCCACCCGGATATATATCGTGCTATATCCAGGTCTCCTTCTACATTGAATAGCAACCTAGATGCGCATCATACATCAATCCTCGTAATTTTTAGGTCCAGCATTTCACTTAGATACCAAACATCGTCATACCAATTTTCTCGAGTATCCATCCAAATTAGGGATATCTTAACACTCCTTATTCCCAACATTCAGCACTTCTACTTCAAGTAGGGGCCCGGGACCTCCTCAGTTATCATCATCTAACAGGCTCAGGGCAGACCACGCATGGTTTCGATGCTTCGCCGTGAACACCATAGTCATAACCGGCCTTACGTGATCTGGGGCGATTGCATAGCCATAGCACTGCCGGATAGCGACGGGCGGTACCAATTACGTTGAATGTATCGTCGGTTGAATACACATTACACATATATGTGTGATAAATTTATGAAAATGACAATAAAATAAATAAGTAATTCAAATATAAGAATATCGGGGACGTCGGGTAAATGTACAAACATAACCAATGAATTAATATGTGTCCTCATGTGGTAAATCTATGCTAAAAAGATAGAAAGTGTGATTGTGGAAACATTAAAGATAATCAACAAGTTATTAAACACATAATCAAATATAATAGAAGGGGATAAGTATGTATGTCTTACACAAACTCATAAGGGAATAACGAGACTTAGATAGCGTTAGCGTTATATAGGTCAAAATGAAATATCTGGTACAATATATAATTCTATTAAAGGGTAACTATAAATGTCGGAGGCATCTAAACACTCACAATAGCAATATATGAGTTGTTAAAATTGTACCAAAATAGGAAAACGAAATTGTAAAAGTGAAGGGAGAATATAATACATATACACACAAAAGTTAATATGATTAGAATGACTTTCTATTAATCAACTGCGAGGTTAATAACTACGTATTATAATATAACAACAAATGGAAGTTCTTTATATCTATACTGTCTTTAATATATAATCGATTTACACAGATCTATAGAAAGAATGCTTTCTAACATAGATAGAGTGTGATGCGTCACCACGGATGAAACAAATGACACTTCCACAAACTTTCCTTTGTTCACTTTTAACACTCCTAAAGCGATGATCATGATGTCTTGCCCCTGCAACAACGATAGTCACGATCTTTGAGGGCAGGCATCATTTTAAGGTGGGGAGAATGTGATGTTCCGGGCATTCATACGGTATCGTTATGCGCGGGAACCGTCACTAGGACATAAGGGGTAATTGGCTAAGTGGGCGTCGACCACAATGGTTTTATTTAGCTATGTTAATAAATCCATTGTGGATAATTATAAAGTATATAGCCTAATTACCCTAATTAAGCTAAATTAGTTAATTAGCACCAACAAGGGGTGCCACTTGGCCCAAATCGATTGGGCAAGGCATGGTTTCCATTTTGGACACCCAAATTAGGGCTTTTGTGCCCCAATTCGAATTAGGAGCAGGCGGAGATGGAGGAGAGGAGGCTGGCTGGCCCAAGGGCGGTGGCCTTAAGGACTGTTCTTTGGCGCCCAAGAACAAACCGAAGCCCAAGGACTGTTGTCGACCTCACCAAAATCACTAAACAACCCCTAGTATTCTTGCCACCCTTCAAATCTGACACTATATGAAAGCACCCCACGATAACGGGTCCAGTAGAAACAGTTGGTAGTAGTTTAGTTGTGAATTCTAGGGTAGCGCCCTGTTGGGCACTTGTTGTGATGTTACATGCGTTTCTCCTTGTGTTTTAATGGTAGGAACTAACCCTTGATTGTAAAGGTAAGTTCTCTTTATATTATGATTACATTTTGGTTCCTAAAAAGGATGGATTGATAGTTCTTTGTATGGTATCACTCTCGGAAATGGGGAAATAAGGGCGGGGGTAGAGACCTCACGAACTCATATCGTTAGTATGTTCCTAGATAAAACCACAGTAATTCCCAATATTGCGGCTGTGTACAAGAGCCCACCGGGTCATAGATGCTATGGACTGGCTTAGCACCGGACAAGGAACACAGTGGTGAAGTGGGGGTGGGGTCACGCTTGCGAACATACAAGGCTCTGGGACTTCTGATTGGGCTAGGCACGATGGCCCAGGTCCGGAGAGGGCGGGTATGGGTCTGACACTCCACGGGTGTAGAGGTGTGATCCGTATGGAGCACCTTGCACTTTGAGTAGATTTAGGGTGAGTAAGCTGAGATGCGGATCTGGGAGTGTGGCCCGATGCGACGCGTATCCTCTAGCTCACCCATGGAACCACTGTGATTACGGAAGGGGCGGCTTCCCGAGCCTGCCTCATCGGACCGAGTCATGAACACGGGTAGGTTCAAGGGTGATACCTTAAACTGCGTCTCCAGGAAGGCTATAAGCGAAGCCATAGCGTGAATTGACCCATCACGCAAAGTGTGCACGGGGGGGGCGGATGGAGTGGTCAACCCTAGCCGATGTTCTATGCCCCATAGCGCCATGCCAAGACTTCGGTCTGCTGATCTCTTGAGGCCCGGCCGTCGGTCGATCCTCAGCGGAGTCCGGCCGGGGTAGAACACAGGGGTTTGGGTGTTTTCTTAGGTTTAGATGCATATTCTATGCCAATGGTATTTGGATGGATGCGCCACCCTTCGTGGTGGTTATTTATATATGATTTATGCTGTGTGCTAACCCTTGTATACATGCTTCCGCGACGTAGGAGTCCCATTGAAGGCGTGGGCCGAATGACCCCTTCGTGTCCTTCTTTCGGGCATCATTTCATAGATGGCCCGAAATAGACGGAGGGCCCTGCTCATGGCAAGTTGGTTGCCATGGGAGGAAAGTCCACGTATGTATATCACGGTGGGTGTCGTATATATTCGGGAGGCGTCCACTAAGCCGGAATGAACCTTGATCTATTTAGTAGATGCTTTTCAAGCAATGCGCAGTCATGTCAACATCAACAATAAACCACGTCCTAGAGAACACAAAGGTGATCTCATCATCGGTTATTATTATGAGATACGATGCATCTACCCCTCTAAACATGATTCTCGGCAAATCAAGCCTTCAAGCTTACGCCGGGGCGGGTTGATAGCATCGTTGATGATGCGACCACGAGATTCCCGCATGAAGTCGGATAGTGTTTCTCAAGGTCTATCTTCATCACCCGTAGCATCTTCAAGCGGTAAAGTGCTTCCACTTGACCAAGTATTGCAACATTTGAGTCCTTACAGTTACGTTTGTAAGCTTCGATCAAGAAGAGCTTGGGCACTATTTCCAGTGCTCTTCAGGTCATTTCTAGGAGGGTAGGGGTATCCAAAACCTCCTGCGGATCGAGGGGTGTGTTGCTTGAGGAAGACTCACGTGAAAGACCTTGTGGATCTTCAAGCGGGGTGGCAAGTCCAAGCGATATGCTGTTCTCCCAGCGTTCAGTAATCTGAGCGGCCCGATCCATCGGGTGCCAACTTCTTCTGATTACCAATTTTAAGCTTGGCTTGTTTTACTTTGATCTTAAGCCAAACTGATTAAGCCCACACGGAAGATCCGTGGGGTTCGGTGCTTATCCGCTAGACTCTTCGGCCCATTTGCGTCGCGACCAATAAAGTAACCCGAACTTCTTCCACCAAGGCACGCATTTCTAAAAGGAGTTGTTGAGAGACCTCCACTTTAGAAAGCGAGGGGTTATGCCGATGTCGGAGTAAGACAAGGAAATCATTAAACTTTTTAATTCAAATTAAAAGTCTCTTTTATTAAATATTACAAGAAATATTTACAAATCACGGACTCCCTTAAGTAGGCTAAGGTTGCTCCCCGTATCCTACAGGCGAGGGCTAGATCCTTAGGCATTATAGTGACCCTCTTTGGCGTGGATAAGCGCCAAAGATTGGCGTCACCAAAAGTGCCACCAAGTAGGCTTGGCGGACCTCTTGGAAGCGCCAAAATGGCATAGAATGCGGAAGCGGAGATCGGTCTTGAGCTGGCGTGCGATCTCCGCGTTACCAGCCTCTGAAAAGCGACTTTACGATCCGAGGAAGCTCCGTGAACCTACGAAATTTCTTGCGGTTCCACGCCAAGACCCGCGATGCAGTCGATGCCGGTGAGGCTTCGGCATTGCCGGGCTTCTGGTGGCCCCATCCCGGTTGCGGCACCGTCTTAACTCCAGCAGGTCGGGAGTTGTCCACCCGCTGCGCCTCCGATTCGACACTTCGTCTTCTTGCCAAAAGCCCGCCGGTCCTTAGTTTCTCTTTGTATTGACTTGCGGCCTTATGGGCGATGGCCTTCCGCCCGGTGCTTGATGATTACGATCGTTGGGGCGGGGCCCGGCCCACTCCCGGTCCACCAGCTCCCGCGCTCCTCTGCTCAAAGCTTCTCCCGGATTCTTCCGGGCCCTCCTCGGATGTTCACGACTGGCGAGGCAAAATTTGGGCTGCGGCCCACGGCGGTTAAGTTCAGCGTGGTACCGGTTTTGGCGCAAACCCATATCTATCTAAATAGTTATCGAGATACTCTAAAAGGCGATGTGGGGATTTCTCCCCATTCAAAACTATTGGAACCCTCATGCCAATGGTATGGGGAACCTCGATAACCCTGCAATCAATGGCCCGTAAAGCCGTCCCAGAGGCTCTGTACTCCTTTCCCAGGGCTGCGTGTGTGTGGCCCGCTCAATCTCCATGGTCATCTTCTGCGGCCAAACCCCACGTCACGATTAGGCCTCTACCTAATATCTTCCTCCCTCAGTATGGCCTTCACGCTTTCGGGAGGATAAAATTTGATGAGCATCATCACCATATCGGTTTGCCCAACAATGGTATAGGGGTTGGGTGGGTTCAAATAGGATGAGGAATGGCTCACGAGAGTGATAGATAGGATATGGAATCCTATCGTTGTTCTCAAACATTAACCAGCTCATCCAACAAGATGTCAATGAGGGCTGGGTCGGTAGCCATGTGCTTAGCAATCATGGCGTAGGATCTCCACGATGCTCAAGGTGGTTGGATCTGGAGCTTGGTGATGGCCATAGGGGGATAGTGAGGCGCCGGGCGTGAGAGGATGTAAAGGCTAAGATGCACAAGGCACAAAGGCGCGGAGCAAGGTCGGTCACGGTGGCGATGGCGGGAGGCGGGCTTTCGGTGGTTGGAGGCCTTGGAAGCAAAACAAATGACAAGAAATGGTTTGTTAAGCGGCCACTCAACTTTTAAAATTTTCAAAATTTTTTCCCTTATTAACCGAAATTTTATTATTATTAAAATATCACGGCGGAAATACGCGCACACCCTACGGTCGGGCGCCGACGGCGTATATCTGACTTCCGCCTCGGTAGGCGTCGTCGAAATGCAAGCGGGGAAAGTTGACCTGGCGGGCCAGCGTTGACTTCGAGATGGATCGAATTCGTGTAAACGACATTTCGAGCGTCTACCTTGACTACAAAACTTCAAAAGGCAAAGCGGCGCGGTTAGTTCGTTTTGGGCCTGCCCTTGACCATTTTAAGCCTAGAGTTGAAATTGTTCTAGGGTAATTCAAGTCGCCCGATCAATGGAACCATCATCTTCGTCATTTGAGCTACCCAATGGCACCTGTTAGGCCTCCAATCTTGGCCCCTCCACTTCAAAGCTACAATTTCTTAACTTAACCTAACACCAAGCCAAACAACAAAAAGAACTAACAACACATTGACTTAGCCTCCTCCTAACTACCATGCTACGAGGTTAGTGTTTGGCGGTGCTATGATTTCGAACAACGAAATCACGGCTCTGATACCAACTGTGGCGCTCCCGGAATATATACGACCCTCCGGACGTATACATGCGAGGACTTTCCCCTCCATGGCAATCATCTTACCATGGCGGGGCCCTCCCGTCTATTTCAGGCCATCTATAAAATGAGGCCGAAGAAGGACCACGAAGAAGGGGTCATTATTTACGCCTTCCGATGGGGCTCCTACGTCCGCGGAAGCATGAATACAAGGGTTAGCACACAGCACAAATATACATGAATAACCACCACGAAGGGTGGCACATCCATCCAAATACCAACGGCATAGAATATGCATCTAAACCTAAGAAAACACCCAAAACCCGAGGTTCTACCCGGCCGGACTCCGGTGAGGATCGGTGTGGTGGGCCTCAAGAATCGGCCGGGCCAGAAGTCTTGGCATGGCGTTGGGCGGCATAGAACATCGGCTAGGGTTGTCCACTCCATCCGCCCCTCATGTGCACACTTTGCGGATGGGTCAATTCATGCTATGGCCGCTATAGCCTTGGGAGACGCAAGTTCAAGGGATCACCCTTTGAGCCTACTCCCGGGTTCATGGCCTTTGGTCCGATGAGGCGGTCGGGAAGCGTCCTTCGGAATCACGGTGGTTCCATGGGTGAGCTAGAGAATACGTGCGCATCGGCGACCCCGCATCCGTGCAGGCTTACTCACCTAAATCTACTCAAAGTGCAAGGTGCTCCATACGGATCACACCTCTACACCCGGGGAGTGTCGGATCCATACCCGGCCCTCTCCGTGGCCCGGCTATCGGGCCTAGCCCTTGTAGGAGTCTCGGGAGCCTTGTATGCTCATGCAAGACCCCACCCCTCATGTCACCAATGTGTTCCTTGTGCGGTGCTAAGCGGACCATAGCATCTAGGACCCGGTGGGCTCTTGTGCCTGAGCGCTATTAATGGGACTCTACAGGCTATCTAGGAGCATACTACCATACAGTTCGGAGGTCTCTACCCCCGTAATCCCCCGTTTGAGTCAGATTAAACAAAGAACTAACAATCCATCCTTTCCGGAGTAAGAACCAAATTGAATATAAAGAGAACTTGCTTGCACAATCAAGGGTTAGTTTCTATGATTGAATCACAAAGAAGCGAAGAGAAACACAACCAAGTGTTACCTAGAATTCACATACCCAGTCACCTACCTGATTACAGGCGGACTCGTTCCATGGGAAGCCTCCATCTCACGGGAGTCGAGAATTCAGTTTGTTGCTTCCACGGGGGCAAGCAGGTATGGTGGTTCTCTGCGGTGTATGATGGCTCGGCTCTGGCCTTCCTTGGTGCGATCTTGAGTCAATCCCAGGGATAGGGGTCAAGTTGGCATCCAAACTTGGCAACCCCCATGCTGCCCAATCGATTGGGGCAGGTGGCGCCTTCCCCTAACAGCAATTAGCCTAATTAAGTTATTAACTTTAATGTATTAAATTAGCATAGCTAATTTAATCCACTTAAGAGTAACCCCCTAGGTTACCATTAAGTCCCCATACCCCCATGGTGACGTGCTTGTATTTGTACATGTGCCGTATCAATACGTGACGAAGACCGTATAAATACGTGGAACGTCACATATATCCTATCGACTGCTGTGATGGGACCCATCCTATCCGTCCCACGATCTATGGATTGACTGGAGTGACTAACTCTGAGGAATCGGCTAAGATTTTTGCTGGATATGAAATCACTTTGTTCAGTGCTTAATCTAGTGGTCTCCGGGGATCTTATTTATAGCCGTAGGTCTTCCTCTTTGGGAGCACGCAGGGACGGAGTTGGTGCTCCTGCATCCGTAGCATAAATAGTTAGAGCAAATAAGTGATTTGGAATCAGCGGTAGAGTGTCACCTTGACGTAGTGAAAGTCATCGGTTCGAGCCCGATTATCCCTAAGCCTATTCCAAGTCTGGTGGTTCAATACTGACCCCTCTGAAGGGGCAAAACCTGTCTCTTGCGGTGGGGATCTAATATAGTACTATGGACTTTACCCCAAGTGCTCGTGCTAAGAAGTCCTACGTATTTGTTCGAGTCATTCCAAATGGCGGGCTTTGTGCGATAAGATGCATCTCAGTTTTATATTCTCTATAGGATAGAATTTACTCATGCTCATTTATGATATGATATGAGAGGTGAGAACTGTATGAAGGATTACTTCGTTCCCGATAGTCATTCGTTTAGTAGATAGCTGCCAAGTGGTTCCAATGGGATGCTTCCATGTGGCGGGTGCCCAATAGGTTGAGGCCATGTGGAAATGGCCTTAAGCCTGAGGTTGGCTAAGTTATGTAAATAATTTAGCTATGCTCCCTTTTCCACTTACTATGGTGTACAATGCTATAATGATAGGCTTGTATGGTATATGTATTTATGGCATATATTTTTGGGGAATTTCACAATAACCTTCATGAGTGTGAAATGAGGTAAGGAATGACATAATAAATATGCAATCGAATATTTAAAAATTATTAAATGAACGTGTTATAAACCTAGGACTAAGATTTATGTGATGTATTGTATCCAAAACCATATTTTTTTGCATGTTTGAGCAGCTTGCTTGAAGTTAAAGGCCAAGCTTCTTTTTTTGACTTGAGGTTTAGGATTTTTTGTCGATGCTTTGCATGGTATGGAAAAGGAAATCATCAAGTACACACATGGGCATATCTGCTGGGTGGATAGGTCTCCCTAGCATGCCAGTTGTGTCAAGAGTGGAAGCCTCTGCAGATTTGGAGCATCTAGCGGGATGGAGCAATTTGGTAAGTGCCTATTCTTGATGTAATTTTTCATTGGTTCTCTCTACAGACCCCAGTTTTCAGAGTTGAGTCGGAAGGATGCATCTACACCAGGCTGCTCATTTGAAGGTCCGAGTATATCACGTGTCCATGCCAATGGGTCCTGCTTGAACATTCCCTCTGTAGGGTTTGTAAAGACAGAGATGGTAAACAATTGTTTCCACGGCTTGGATCTTTGAAGGGCATAGGCACGAGAAGCGACAAAGGGGAGAATGTAGCAGAGGTGGTTCCGGGGTGGGCAATTCCACTGTCACATGGGGGAGTACAAGCACATGAATTGGCTGTAATAAGTGGGAGGGAAGGTTTGATGTGGAGAAGGGGAATGGGAATAGGCGGTTAGGGAATTTAGTCTCACAATCAAAAGAAGAAAGCGTGGAGTCGCAAACATCAAGTTTGAATGAAGATAATGTAAAAGCTCATTGGCGAGAGGAATTTGCTCATGTCTTTCAAGACTGTGCACCTTTTATGTTTCTGGACTCGATGACAACGGCATCTAGAAATAAGGGCAACAAGAGGGGAAGGGGACGTAGTGGGAAGAGAGGGAGAAGTCACGTTAGCTTTTGTGATTTGATTGATGAATCCTTGCAGCAGGATCCTTTGCAAGAAGGTGAAGGGCAAGGCAATACATACGTAACCAGAAGAGAGGGGAAAGCATGGGCAAGGGAGACCTAGAAAAATTCTTAGTACGATTGATGAACACTTAGATGAAGGTATTGCTGGCAGGGCTAGTGAGGAGGTTGTGGACATGCCTGGAGCACTAAATGTATCTGTGACAATAGTGTTTGGAGGTTCCAATGTGGCAGTCTCTTTGTATGATAGGATGATACAATTTCTAGAGGAAAATTGTCAAGCTGGCATTGTGGCATTGCAGCGAGGTTTCTCTCTCAATCACTTACATGTGCCGGCAGTTATGTAGTTGAATGCAAAAATGCAACGTGTATGTGTGAAAATTAAGAATTTTTTAGGCTGGAACCAGACAAGACCTGCAGGAGTAATGATTCTTTGCAAGGTGTTGATGGGGGGCATGCTACACTGCTTCGAAGGTATTGTTGGTTTTTGTCTCAAAGACACAGGCAAACTGCAATTCAAGGTGCATTTGCACAATGTGTCGAGCAATTAAAGTTAGAAAGGAATTATATGCATTGTATGGCGTAGGAAATGTCAAGCATGTTATTATGCTTGACAATCGAAATATAATGGCCAGGGCTTTCCATTGTCTGCTTTATCATCTTGGGATATTTCGAACTGCTTCCTTCGTTCACATGGTGAAGTCCGTGTTGTAGACATCAAAGTTTAGATTGACGAGCTCTTGGATGCTGCCAAACAATTTGACCTATATTTCTCACGGAGTGGGTGCAAAATTTGCATGGCATATAATGCTAGTCTAGAGTGGTGACCATTGAGTGGATAGGAAAGAGAAGGAAGCGGATTATGGGATAGTACTAACATGTTTGAGGATAGGAAGGAAGGAAGATATTTTTTATCGTCCACGGAGACCAATCGGTCTATGGGACCCAATACAAAAAGCGCAGACAAAGCGGATTACTACCGGATTAAAAACCCCGCCCGAAGAAGTTTCAAAGGAAAAACCGTGGCGACAATCAACTTCTTGACAAACCATTTCCAATATACAAAATACAAAAACACACAAATATATACACTCATGTCGCAGGTACCCATAGTGCACGATCGGTGGCGACGGCAAGTGAGAACAAAAGGTGGGCTCGCAGATCGATTACCTCACGATGTATGACCCTAGAGCCCACGTCATCTTGGCGGTGTGTTCATCGGCAAATGTAGGGCAAGTCCGCCGTACTAAGGGGCGTATCGGCCCGGATCGGCAGATCACAGGCAACTCACGGAAAGTGTGAGATTCATCCTCAATGGCACCGTTTGGCGGCCTGACGGCAGGGCTTTGTCTGGCGGGGCTCCCCAATCCACACCTCGCTCGTCGATCACGAGATGGTGGGTAAATTGCGAATGGAGGCAATGAGTTCAAGCTTTTCGTGGGCAGGCGGGGAGCGCAGTAGAGGCTGCGAGGGCCCTGCAGCCAACGGGGTTGATGTGCTCCCTTGTAATGGGCCGTTTGACCTGCTTTCACTAGAGCTTGGGTCCCAGGAGCTTGCCCGAGGAAGCAAAGCGTCATTCCCGCAATTCAACAATCTGTTTCAATGTCCCGCACGCGCATCGGCTCACACTGCGTTCCATCAGCGGTGCTGATCTCTCACTTACTTGCTCCCAATAGGCTGGTGGCCCGAGGAATATTACCCTGCAATGATAGCCGAGGATGCGGGGAAGCCGACATCACCACCAATAACCACTACGAGAAGTAGGCGATGTGTCTATCAAAGGCAGGCGGCAAGAATCCAATTTCGGCCGAGAATACGATGGGGGCTGAAGGTTTCACCCAAGTGCGGTGCCAAAATGCCTGCACTTTTTGCTCCAAATTTCAGTGCGCCAAAGGGCGACCCAGGGCCCCAAACCCTCGACCGTCTGGGGAAGGGCCGGGGCTTCGACCCGATGCCAGCGGATGTGGTGATGGCCCCAATCATAGGCTACGCACGGTGGCCCCATGTTACGCATGGCATAAAGGCTTTCAACTTCTTCACCCTGTAATGGATGGGCGTCTCCCAACAGAGCGAGGGAGGGAACTCCACCCCTAGGTACTTGTAGGTGGGAAGTGACCTCCACGGGCTGTCCTCGATATGTGAGTCTCGGGGGCGTGGGGTGGCGTGAAAGAGGATATGAGAACCACCACGGTCTTGGCGATTCACTTGCATGTCGTAGCACGGAAGAATGTGTCTAGGGCATCGGATGAGGCTTTGCATAACCCAAGGTGTGGGCGAGAAGGTCAACATCGTCCTCATGAATGGTGGCCGATGATCTAGTGCAAAAGGCGTATGCCACCCCCATGCTTTCGATGGCCGGGGCTCTAAGCGGTCAATGTAGAGGCTAAAAGTGTTGGTGAGAGGGGCAGCCCTGCGGACTGATACTACTGGGTGAATGCTTGGCCTGTTGGATGCATCATGCCAAAACAACTCTCATCTGGCTTGTATATGGCATTACGCACGGCAGCGGCAGCTCCGGTTAATATTGATCCTAGCCCGCAGCTTTTCGAGGGGGACGTGCCGAGAAAACCTTAGCGAAGTCCACAAAGCGGCAATACAAGTCCAGCCGATGGTTTTGGGCTGTCTTCAATGTCGGTGCTTTCGCGGTGTAAAGATATAGTCAATCGTTGGTGGCGGGTCTAAAAACTTTGCTTGTGTGGGGGCTTCGCACATCTGTGCCTACGCCCGCGGGTCAAAATCTTGCTTCGAGAATGCCGATAACGGTTTGGCAAATCTTGAAGCCCGACCATGATGGTTCGGTAATTGGCGGACGGTGTGGGTCGCCCGCCTGAATGGGGACAAACTGCTTGTGGTCCATTGTCGGGAAACCTTCTGCAATGCTCGGTGAGCGGGGTAGTGAGGATCGGCACCGGTGACACATACGCCCATTTGAGTAACTTGGCGCATACCGTCGGGTCGTTGCCTTCCCATTAGCCGGCCGTTGCAGGCCCTCCACAACATCCTCCTCGCGGAGAACCAATGGGGGCCATCTTGTGGGGGTATGGGCGTCTTGGCGTCCTGGTGGGTCATAGAGTCAGCGCAAAATCTGCTCCCATTGCGCGGTGTGATGTCCCCCGTAGGGTGGGTTGGCCTTGAAGCACTTCTGGCCAAAAGGTTCGAGGATGAGTGTCCAAAGGGCGAACATCTCCCTCACGGTGCGGCAAGGTGCCGTGGCCTTTTCCTTCCGGATGGGCGCATCGCGGTGGTGGCCTTGCAAGTGGGTACACGGATCGAGAATGTTTGCCGTGCTTCGTTCTTTATACTCCGCAAACCACCGATTCTGGAAAAGGTTGTTGTCCCCTGACCCACGCCGGGGGGGGTCTCCTTAAACACTGTCCGCCGCATCCCGTAATAAAGCTCGATCAAAACATTTCTTTGCTCTGAGTGTGGGTCCCCGAAATTCTTTGTGGCGTCCATGAGCATCTCGGCGTAGTCCTCTGCCTGCTCATAATCCAGTCGCAACTGAGGATGGCGAGGGGCTGGCATAGTGGGGGTTTGGCTTGTCAAGCCATGTCCAAATAAAGTGGGAGGTGATCTAAGTCGACCTCCTCATCCCATTGTCGGTGCCCACCCGAAGCTTGGCCCGATGAGATGCATATCTTTAGCGCAACTCTGAGCACATAGTCTACCACACTAGACCCTCCCCGATTGTCTGTCTGCGAGGTGCACTTGTGAGAAGCAGGCCAACGTAATGACCATTGCAAATTATCAAGTCAAAATACATAGCGGGAACGAAGTTAATGCGCCTTGGCGAATGACACGTCTGTCATTAGATCCTGCGTGGCCCGAGTTGCCTCTGCGGGAGCGTAAATTGCTGGGACATCGTTTGCGAGGGGATCAAGTCTCATGGGCTGCTCTACTCCTGTCCGTGCATTGAAATCCCCAAGAAGGACGACCCTACCCAACTGCTTGTGCTGCTGTGATAGGGAAGATAATGTAGAACATGGCAATAGTGCTGATGAATTTATATATGCGAATAGTGGAGTGTGCCCCTTCCCTCTAGAGATTCGGATTCAGGATGCTCCATATATTCTCTTGGATATCCATGACTATGAATTTGATATTGTTGGATGTGGTAGCTCGCTATTGCGGTATAATCTTCTCGTGTGATTGTGTTTGATAGACTATTTCTGCTTGTGCAGGTGGGGATAACATAAGAGTCATTCATGATGGACAATGGGAGATTGTTGTTATCAGCGATACTTCTGAGGATTCAGAATCCGAGGCATACTCTGTTATTGAATCTCAAGTGAAGGAGGAGATCTGGGACTTCTTGGCGAGTTTAACGGATGTCGAAGATTCTGTCAAAGATGTTTATTTGGTTGTTCAAGAGCTTCCTATGGCACTCCCAAAAGCATTGGATCGTATTGAGCCCTCTATGGAATTGCTAGAAAGCCATGGGATAAACTCGTAATCTGGAAAGGGAGTGCGCGGTCTCGGTCTGAACCTTTGCGAGCTTTCTTCTTGAAGGAGCTTCGAGGAGGTGGAGGCGGTGAGGCGACGAATCCTAGTGTTGCTAGATGTAGCTAAAGAAAGATGGTAGAGTAGTTTCTATGCCATTATATCTGTTGTGTTAAGTTTCCTTTGTCATTTCTTTACGTAGCGTGTATATAAAATCGATTACCTTTGTCTTGGCCATATCATGTATAAATCCACGAGTTTGAGACCATGGTTATGTAAATGTTCTATGTTTATTATGGCAATGTTGTATTCAGACCATATGTTCAATTGTGTGTTAATATACTTAATTATGTATACAAGAATTGCTTTTTAGGTGCAATTCTGGCGTGGAAGGTGTGCCGGCCAGCGCATCAGCGAGAGCACACGGCGGCGTGATGCTGACACACTGGCCGCCCGGATTGCATCTAAAAGCAATTGTTGCAGCGTAAAGATTTGGGTAGTTTCCATTCTGACGTGGCAACTGACGTGTCCGGCTGAGGTGGCCATATAAAATGCCTTTTTCCACCATTTTCCCTTCTTTCTCTCTGCGCTTAACTCTGCAGCTATGGCATTTCTGTGATGCCTAGCCGGAATGATGGCGCTGTTGTCTTCTAGGCTAGATTGAGGTTCGATTAGGCGATGTAGGAGTTTTAGGGATCTTTTTTGGGATGATCTTTGGAGGATTAGTTAAAGTTTTCATGATTGATAGCGAAATGATGGCTCTCATTTTTGAGTCAGTTGGCGTTTTATAAGTTTCGGGGATATTTATGGAGTCATTTTTGAAGATCGACAAAGATTAAAACATATTTTGCAAGAACGTAAAGATTGTGATAAGCAGAGGTTTTAGGGCTTTCTTGAGCTTTATTGGGCATTTCTTGAGCTTTATTGAGCATTTTGGTAATTCGGCGTCTTGGAGGTGCGAATGGCGATTTATGAATAGCTTCTTGCCTTGAAGATATGTTTATTGAAGTTATTCTTGACTTTTTCAAGTTTTAGGGCTGCTTTCTTTGCCTTTGCATACAAAACTTACGAGGAAATGGAAGATTCCCTGTTTTTGTAACAGGTGATCCGGATCCTACTATTTTTTTATAACGGTGGCTGCTTCTTTTAATAAAAAAGCTTCATAAACTTGAAGCTCTTGTACCATCAAAATTAGTATGGTGAATTCTTTGAACTACGGTGCCCTCTTTCTGTCGGGGATGGAAGAATTGTTGAATCGGGGAGGCATTTTAGGGTTGTGGAACTTGTTTCCGGTGATTTAAAGGCATTCTCAATATTGAATACATTTCTCTGTAATGTCTCTCATTTTAGAAGTAAAAAGATTGTCGGAAGTTGAATCTTTGCAAGTTGAATCTTTGGTAACACAAAAAGAATGCAAGTAAAACAAGGTCTTTGCCTGGGAGGGTTGCCCGCCATGGTGGGAGGTGAAGTGACTTAGGTCATGCTTCAAAGTCATGTTTTCACAATCAATCAAAATTGCTACTTCAAAGAATAGAATACTTGATATCATGACTTTATGAGGATTGGTGAAGAAATCTTTTAGTGCTAGATCATGGAACAAGCATTGCGAAGCATAAGGACAAGTCTAGTAGAAGCGAGAGAATGGAAATACATGTTTTGTTAGCATAGAAATGAAGAACTCCTTGAAGACACGTGATTGGATTTTTTTGTCACAGAGAGCTTCAAACATCGAGGAAGATTTTATAGAGGACATAAGCAAAACCAAAAGTACACAAATCTACGTTTTGGGACCAAAACATATATGCATATAGATTGCTTCAGAGAAGGCTTCTGGCAATCTGATTATGACATGAATCAAAAGGAGGCATTTTCGAGCACAAAAACAAATGGCCACAACATAATTCACCTTTTTATAAAGAAGAAGCTTCTAGGAGTTAGTTTACGCAGCGCTTCCATGAATCTGTGGCGCTCCCGAATATATCGACCCTCGGTATATACATCACGAGGACTTTCCCCTCCATGGCGATCATCCCACCATGGCGGGGCCCTCCCGTTGTTTTGGTCATCTATGAAATGATGCCCCAAAGAAGGACACCTGAAAAGTCATTAAGGCCCGCCTTCAATGGGACTCCTAAATCGGCGGAAGCATGAATACAAGGGTTAGCACCACAGCACAAATATACATAAATAACCACCACGAAGGGTGGCGCATCCATCCAAATACCATCTGCATAGAATATGCATCTAAACCTAAGAAAACGCCCAAACCCGAGGTTCTACCCCGGCTCGGACTCCAATGAGGATCGATGGCCATTTGGGCCTCAAGAGATCAGCGAGGCCGAGTCTTGGCATGGCGTTGGTGGCATAGAACCTCGGCTAGGGTTGTCCACTCCATCCGCCCCTCATGTGCACACTTTGCAGATGGGTCAATTCATGCTATGGCTTCGCTATAGCCTTACGGAGACGCAAGCTCAGGGTATCACCCTCTGAGCCTACTCGAGGTTCATGGCCTTTGGTCCGATGAGGCGGTCGGGGGAAGCGTCCCCTTCGAGAATCCGCGGTGGTTCCATGGGTGAGCTAGAGAATACGTGCGCATCAGCGACCCAGCATCCGTACCCAACTTACTCACCCTAAATCTACTCCAAAGTGCAAGGTGCCCCATACCGGGTCACACCTCTACACCGGGGAGTGTCGGACCCATACCCGGCCCTCCTCGTGGCCAGAGCTGTCGGGGCCCTAGCCCTTTGTGGAGTCTCGGGGAGCCTTTTATCTTCGTGCAAGACCCCACCCCCCACTTCACCACTTTGTTTCCTTATGCGGTGCTAAGCCCGGACCATAGCATCTAGGACCGGTGGGCTCTTGTGCAGGCGCATCTAATGGGACTCTGAGCTATCTAGGAGCATACTACAATACACGGTTGAGAGGTCTCTACCCCGTAATCCCCCTCATTTGAGTAAGATTAAACAAAGAACTAACAATCCATCCTTTTCCAGTAAGAACGAATCGAATAAAAAGAACTTTCTTTAACAATCAAGGGTTAGTTTCTATGATTGAAACACAAAGAGAGCAGTCTGAACACAACCAAGGCCCAATAGGGGCGTTATCTAGGAATTCACGGCTATCCTAGCCACCCACGAGTTAAATTTGGACTGCGTTACCATGGGGCTTCCATCTCTTGGGACTTTAAGGATTGACCTTTTTGCTTCACGAGTTCGACTTGCTCGAAGGTATGATGGCCTTCGGCTCTGCTCCTTCTTTGGCGGGTGGGGGAGTCAACACGGGGATTGGGACGGGTTGTGACCTAACTTGGAAACCCCCCATGCTTGCCAATCGATTGGGGCGGTGGCGCCTTCCCAAGCGATAATTAGCCTAATTAATTCTATTTAGTCTTAATTTCCTAAGTTATAGGTTATTATATTTAATGTGTTAAATTAGCATAGCTAATTTAATCCTTTTCAAGTAACCCCCTATTCCAATACCCCCATGGTGGCGTATATTTATAAGGTGGCGTGTCGTGTATTTATGCGTGTCCGTATAAATCGTTGACATGGGCCGTATAAATCGTGGAGCGTCACATTCTCCCCTCTAAAAAATAATGCTGTCCTCGGCATTGGGGTTAGTGTCGGAAACATATGCTTAAAGAACTCAATTAGAAAAGAAAGGTAAAAATATAATACGAATACGTTGAAATTATAACATTTCGGACAGTAATACATTGAAGTTGAAAGTATCAAGGTTGAAGCACCAAAGTGCCTTATATAAACTTATCATCAGAGAGTTTAGGACCAAAGTCCGATTTAAAACATCATAGACAACAAAAATC
Organism: Isoetes taiwanensis; assembly: GCA_021234155.1. Classification (NCBI taxonomy): domain Eukaryota; kingdom Viridiplantae; phylum Streptophyta; class Lycopodiopsida; order Isoetales; family Isoetaceae; genus Isoetes; species Isoetes taiwanensis. Next base: position 3,477,038 of record JAJEKV010000019.1, on the reverse strand, counting down.
ACACATGTAGACAAAACCAATACGGGAAAAGTTGGGTCATCGGCAACCCTCTATACAAGGCGGTGGCATCACGTTCAGCGGCTTTGCTGCGTCAATATACCCGTAGGTCAATAATATGATTAGATTGTGGTTGAAGGGACCACCCCCTATAAATAAAAGAAAATGTATCTAGAAGGGGACCTATCATATCTATGGCTTGCAATTCATTGCGGCATAAGGAATGGTTCAGTTCCCCGTATAGCCGAAATAAACGCAGTCTATTTACTAGATGCTTTTCAAGCATTGCGCGGTCATGCCAACATCAACAATACACCACGTCCTAGAGAACACCAAGGTGATCTCATCATCGGTTATTATTATAAGATCGATGCATCTACCCCTCTAGAACATGATTCTCGACAAATCAAGCCTTCAAGCTTCTGCCGGGGCGGGGAGTTGATAACATCGTTGATAGTCTTGACCACAGAGATTCCGCATGAAGTCGGATAGTGCTTCTCAAGGTCTATCTTCATCACCCGGTAGCATCTTCAACTGGTAAGTGCTTCCACTTGACCAAGTATTGCAACATTTGAGTCCTTACAGTGCGTTTGTAAAGCTCGATCAAGAAAGAGCTTCGGGCACTATTTCCGGTGCTCTTGAGTCATTTCTAGGAGGGTTGGGGTATCCAAAACCTCCTGCGGATCGGGGGTGTGTTGTTTGAAAGACTCCGCGTGAAAGACCTTGTGGATCTTCAAAGCGGGCGGCAAGTCTAAGCGATATGCTTGTTCTCCCGCGCGTTCAAATCTTGAGCGGCCCGGCCCATCACAGGTGCCTTCTTCTGATTACCAATTTTAAGCTTGGCTTTTTTTACTTTGATCTTAAGCCAAACTCATTAAGCCCACGGAAGACTTCGTGGGGTTCGGTGCTTATCCGCTAGACTCTTTTGGCGGCTGCGTGCGTAATGGTAACCACGAACTTCCTCCACCAAGGCTGCATTTCTAAAAGGAGTTGTTGAGAGACCTCCACTTTAGAAGCAGGGTTATACCATGTGTCGGAGTAAGACATTGATAGCCATAATTTATCATGAAGGGAGACATCTTGGAAGACTCTGCTTTTAATAGCATTATAGCCGAACTCTACCCGGATAAATATAATCCGCCCATTGTATTTGTTTTACTCCATACATGGCCGTAGCATATCTTGATATCACGATTGACCGTTAAATGTCGACCATGCATGCGAGGATGGTAAAGCTGTACTCATGGCAAGCTTAGTGCGGATGGTGGCGAAGAATTCCTTCGGAATGCACTTACAAACTTAGGATCACATGCATTACAATCACTCTCGGCATCCGTGCAGCACTGAAAATTTCTTTTGCAAAGAGCAAAGCGGTGTCGAAGAGGCGGTGTCAGAGTGGTCGCGACATGGCGGGGAAGTGAGCCATCTTTGACAATTTATGGACCACTACCATTAATGCATCATATCCCCGGAGGAGTGCGTGGAAGGCCCACAATAAAATCCATGGTTATGACTTCCCACTTGGCGTTGGGCACATCCAAAGGTTGCAACTCTACTGGAGTTCTTAATTGCTCAGCCTTGGTTTGTTTGTTGAATATATGTCATGTTGTAATTGCACTTAGGTAGTGCTTGAAGCACTGAAGCACTTGAAGCCGCGATTGGGATTTGCAAATCCGGCAATGGTTAATAAACCATTGAATATACATAGCAGGTCATTATAAGAACGACACCTTGCATATCCTAAAGGGGGAAATATGATTCAAAGTTCCGAATTAAGAAATGTGATAGCAAGCTGCTCGTTCGGTCCGGCATAGCGGCCGGACTGAAGGTTATAAACAGAAAAAGAAGAATTGCATTGTATTATCATTGTGAAGGGAATCTGGATGCTTAGAGGACATGATATGATCCGGGCTTGGGCTGTCCGAAGTGTTGCAAATCAATTTCATATCTTATTTATATGATGAGGATGCAAATGCAATGGTTCGAAGATAACTTGTAATTTATCTTGTCTATTGCTTGCTTGAATATACTAACAAGTTTATTAATTTAACTTGTTGAGTGTTGTTTGAATTCTTCATTGGTATCGAGACTCTGATCCTATAAAAATTCATCATGTCTAGCGATTTGGAGCAAATCTGCTCAATGCCATTGAGGTGTTCAAGGGGAAAGTGGTTTCAAGTCTGAAACAAAGTATCGAGGAAGTCACGGAGTTTGAAAACACATTGGTATTTAGTTGATCCTAAAAGCAAGCGGAAGATCTAGTGCTAATCTTTGGTGCGAGGGTCAACTAGGGGAGCCATTCAAGCTCAAGCCTGTGAGGTGATTCCACGGTGGTGGAAGTGGTGAAGCTAGTATAGGCTGCAGAAAAGTTGAGTCCAAGTCACCTCAAGTGTGTCAACTAATGAGGTAATTAAGATTAAAGAGGCTCAAGCTATCATTTCTTTGTAAAAAGGTTGGAGCGACTATTAAGCTCAAGCTTAGAGGGCTAAGCCCTAGTGAAATGTGGACCTACATGGTCACAAATTATGAAGTTAAAACATCATCCCAGTTTGATGTTTTAGAGAAGCGATTGAGGAAACTAAAGCTACATGAGAAAAGATAATATAACTGAATTTTGTGAAAAATTTGATTCCATTATGCTTGAGACCTAGAAGGTCACAGTGTTATATTAAATGAGCAATATCAATTCTTTGGCTATTTCGAGGTTGTTTCTCACAATGCTTACTTGGCTACTCTTCTAAGGAATATTGCAGAACCAAAGATCATGCAATACAAATGATCTTTGAATTTGAGCAGGGCGGTTTGGTCAAGATGAAAGGCAACAAAGGCTGCGAAGTGCTTTATATGCAGGTAAACATAAGGAAAAGAGGGGTTTTGGCAAGAGGCTGGCAGGGACAAAGTTGGACCTTGTTATAATTGCAATGCATATGGTCATTTAAGGGCTGATTGTCCAAAAACAGGAAAGGAAGTTATATGTTACAATTGTGATGGTAAAGGCCACTTTGCTTCCAAATCCAGCCAAAGGGGCAGAATGCTAAAGGCAAAACCAGGCGGAGGCAGCAGGACATTTGTACAAAAAAGGAAAGGGGAAGTTCTAAAGATAATCCAGCATTAAATTTAACGGGGAGACTTCGAAGTGAGGGAGGGCGGCAAAATGAAGATGATGAGGTTAGTTATGCTAAATTATGTCATTTGATGCATGAGAATGATCACAATATGATAATTGTAGATTCAGAATTTTGAGATGGCGGTAACATCATCCAGCTAAGTTGCTTAAAGATTGCAAGAAAGTAAAAAAGTGGACATGTGCAACTAGGAAATGGTGATTTGCAAGAAATCAAAGATCTGAGAATGCTTGAACTATATATGATCTTGAAGGGAAGGGTTTGTCAAGTTAGAAAATGTGCTTTGTGTTCGAGGTTTAGTTAGAAACCTGATTTCGATTACCGATTAGTTGATCTTGGGTATAAAAGTTCTCTTTGAGAGATTGGAATGTAAAGTGTTTCTCAACAATAAACTCAAGTTTCTTGGTAAAAGAATTGGCAATTTATTTGGTTTAAACTTAAATCATTACGTTCCAAGTGTTAACCTTATAACATGTGCAAGTACAAAAACATGGCATGAGAGAATGTGTCATGTAAACTCTAAAACTGTCAAACTTATGATCAAGAAAGGGCTGATCAAGGGCACAATTGATGATAATGAGAAGCTTAAATGTGTGGGCTGCATTTTAGGCAAGCATAGTAGACTTCCCTTTAAGAAATAAAAAAAAAAGGGCAAGGAATAAGCTGGACCTGATACACATAGATTTGTGTGGGCCTTTAAATGTTACTAGCATTTCTGGAAAAAGGTATTTTATGACCTTTGTTGATGACTATAGTAGAATGACCAGAGTTCTTGCTTGAGCACAAAAGACCTAGCATTGGAAGCATTTAAAAAATTTGCAAATGAGGTGCAAGTTGAAACAGGAAGGAAAATCAAATGCTTAAGGTCAGATAGGGGAGGAGAGTTCATGTCTAATGAATTCAAGCAATATTGCAATATACATGGCATTAAGAGGCAACTGACATGCAGGTTCTCGCCTCAGCAAAATGGGATTCTTGAAAGGAAGAATAGAACCATTCTCAATGCCGTAAGGAGTATGCTAAAATACTACGGCTTGCCAAATTTCCTTTGGGAAGAAGGCATTAAAGCGGCGGTGCATGTGCAAAACCGGTTACCATCCTTAAGCATCAAAGGAGAAATTCCAATTACATTATGGGCTAACAAAACACCAGACTATGAAAGGCTTAAGGCCTATGGATGTCTGGCATTTGTTCATGTGCCAGATGAGTTGAGGAAGAAGCTTGATGACAAAGCTTATATTACATACCTGGTTGGATATGACCAAGAATCGAAGGCATACAGGGTTTATGATCCAAGCAAAAGGAAAATTCTAATTAGCGAGGGATGTTGTATTTGATGAAGAACAATACTACAAGGTATTCACAGGGATCAACAATCGAGGGGTCAAGCAGATAACCACGGATTGAGGAAGTACCAAATATTCGAGGAAGAAAGGCTGAGCCAACAACTACGATTGGCGGGATGAGGAAGATGAACAATTGTCAAGCCCACCATAATGTTATTCTTGATGACAATGTGCGGCGGCAGTTGGAAAGATCAACAAGATGAGGTACAAAATAATGTTGTTAAAAAGAAAAGGAGGACGAAGAAAATGCTTAAGGGGAAGGCTGCTACACAACATGATCTACTTGGACATGATGCCTCGGGTAGGAGCGAGAAGATTGAAAGAAAAAAAGAAGGTGAGATTCTTGGACTCTTTGAAATTCTAATGCATTTGGATGTAGCCGTACCTAAAACGTATGATGAAGCTGTAACCTCACATGATTGCAAAAAAAAGCGGCCAAGGCCATGCGGGAAGAAATGCAATCATTTGAGAGAACAAACACTTATGAGGTTGTAGATACTCCTAGTGACAAGAATATTGTTGGTAACAAATGGTTGTACAAGATAAAGACTCAAGCGGATGGAGTAACACCAAAATTCAAAGCAAGGGCTGGTTGCTCGGGGATTTACCGGAGGTATGGACAAGATTATGAAGAAACTTTTTCTCCCTCTCGGTAAAATGAATAACATAAGAATACTCTTGTCAATTGCAAATCACCGAGACTTGGAAGTACATCATATGGATGTAACTCACGCTTTCTTGAATCTCTGAGACTTAGAAGAAGAAATCTATATGAAAATACCTCCAGGTTTTGAAAAAGAAAATGGAAAAGTATGGAAATTAAAAAAGCTTTTATGGCCTTAAACAATCCCAAAGGGAATAGTGCAGTGTATAGATGCTTTTCTTAGAGGAAGAGGGCTTTGGAAAATTGCAAAATGATGGAAATGTTTACAAATTTCATAGAGGAGCTGAGTGGTGCATAATAGCTCTCTATGTAGATGACAATATAATGGTAGCTAATGGCATTGATATTTTGGAACATTGCAAGAACATTACGAAAAACAAATTTAAAATGTCGGATCTTGGTGAGTTGAAGAAATTTTTGGGCATAGAAGTTCATAGAAATAGGGAGAACAAAATCGACATTGACTCAAAAGAGGGGCATTGAGGGAATGCTTAAAAAGTTCAAAATGGTGAATGTAATATCGGCACTACTCCAATAGTTCCGGCTGCAAGCTCTCGGCAAAAATGTGTCCAAAGACAGATGCGAAACGAGAGGAAATGAGTAATGTACCTTATATGTCATTGATTGGTTGTTTGTCCTATATTTGCCAATTGTACTAGGCGGACATTGCTTATGTGGTGAATATCTTTGGCGGATACAACAATGACCCAGGAAAGGAGCATTGGATGGCAAACTAAGCGTGTCTTTGAGATACTTAAAAGGTACAATGAATCATGGAGTTAGCTATGATCTGAAAAACTTACAATTGAATGCTTATTGTGGCTGATTGGGGAGGAGATCTAGATACAAGGAAATCCACTTGGGATATTTAACATTCTTAGGAGGAGCTCTGTTAGTTGGAAATGTAAAAGCAAAATGCTACAGCCATGTCAAGTGCCGTGGGGCTGAATATGCCTCAGCTGTATTAGCTACCAAAGAAGTAATATGGGAAAGAAGGCTGCTAATAGAACTTGGTTTCTATCAAAACAAGACCCTTTTGAATTGTCTTTGTGTGATACAAAATTTGCATTACAATGACGAAAGATCACATCTTTCATGAAAGATCTAAACACATAGAACTTGAACTTCATTTTATCGAGGAAATAGTTGCAAAGGATATAGTAAAGTTGGTATATGTTAACCACGAATAGCGACTAGCGAGACTTTGCTCACAAAACCTTTAGCGGTGACAAGATTTACTGAGTTGAAGTGCATGATTAAATGTGTGGATTACAACATGAAGGGGAATGTTGAATATATGTCATGTTGTAATTGCACTTAGGTAGTGCTTGAAGCACTTGAAGCACTTGAAGCACGATTGGGATTTGCAAATCCGGCAATGGTTAATAAACCATTGAATATACATAGCAGGTCATTATAAGAACGACACCTTGCATATCCTAAAGGGGGAAATATGATTCAAAGTTCGAATTAAGAAATGTGATAGCAAAATGCTTTCGTTCGGTCCCAAGCATAGCGGCGGTTGAAGGTTATAAACAGAAAAAGAAGAATTGCATTGTATTATCATTGTGAAGGGGAATCTGGCCGATGGCCGGAGGACATGATATGATCCGGGCTTGGGCTGTCGAAGTGTTGCAAATCAATTTCATATCTTATTTATATGATGAGGATGCAAATGCAATGGTTCGAAGATAACTTGTAATTTATCTTGTCTATTGCTTGCTTGAATATACTAACAAGTTTATTAATTTAACTTGTTGAGTGTTGTTTGAATTCTTCATTGTTGACACACCTGACACTGCTTGATGTACCTAGCAATATCCTTCTTCATCGAAGGCCAAAAATAGCTGGAGCGGATCTTAAAATAAGTTTTCATGAAACCCGCATGTCCCGCTATAGGGCTGTTGTGTGTGTCATGGAGAATTAGCTTGCGCACCCCTGAAGTCTCCGAAACACACAACTTATCCTTGTGATATAATAAGTTGCCCTCTTTCTTATATGAACGAAAAGCTTCCCGTTCTTTATCTGTACGGGCTTCTTTACCCAAACTTTCCCAAACATTACAAAATTCGGGATCTGTGGTGAGGGTCTGTTCTATCTGTTTCCCAAACTCGCTGGTGAGTGTGGAAATGGCGTTACAATGGGTTCGGGTTATCAAAGGATGACGTGATAAAGCATCCGCAACCACATTGTGCTTCCCTGGCTTGTATACAATCTCGAAGTCGTATTCTTCGAGGAATTCCATCCATCTTCTCTGACAGAGATTGAGATTTGGCTGGGTGGATAGATAATGGAGACTCTGATGATCCGTATCTAGCTGAAATCTTCTACCAAGAAGATAGTGTCTCCAAATACGGAGAGCGCGGACAACTGCCAGCAGCTCCTGATCATGGGTAGGGTATCGCTGTTCTGCATCATTCATCTTCTTTGAATCGTAGGCAACAACTCTCCCCTCCTGCATTAGCACCCCACCGGTAGCTATCTTACTAGCATCAGTGGCTACTGATTTATCCTTTTCAGGATCGGGCAAAGTGAGGACCGGTGCACGGATGTTAAAGCATCCTTGAGCTTAAAGACTTGGACTTTTGCTTTCCAATGTTCCATCCAATCCTTCACTTTCTCATGCTTTGTGAGATTAGTAAGAGGTGCGGCAATTGTTGCAAAATCCTTAACAAATTTCCGATAATATCCTGCGAGTCCCAAGAAACTCCGGACCTCTAAAACATTAGCTGGAATGGGCCAATCCTTTACTGCTTCAATTTTGGCTGGATCAGTAGCAATTCCCTCTGCTGAAATAATATGCCCCAAATAGTCGACCTTGGGAGTGGCAAACTTGCATTTAGAGAACTTGGCGAAGAGCTGATGACGCCTTAGCTTCTGCAAAGCCAATCGAAGATGTTGTTCATGTTGCTGCAAGGTTTTACTATAGATGAGAATGTCGTCAAAGAAAATAACAACAAAGTCATCTAAGTATTGGCGGAAGATGTCATTCATCAAAAGCATAAGCGTTCTTGGGGGCATTGGTCAATCCGAAAGGCATGACGGTGAACTCATAATGCCCATATCTGGTGCGAAAAGCAGACTTATGAATGTCCTCCTCCTTTATCCTTATTTGATGGTACCCGGAGCGCAAATCAATCTTTGAGAAATATTTGGCTCCTTGTAACTGGTCCATAAGATCATCTGCCCTAGGCAAAGCATAGCGATTCTTGATGGTATGCTTATTGAGTTGCCTATAATCAATACACATCCTTAAGGAGCCATCTTTCTTCTTGACAAAAAGAATAGGAGCGCCAAATGGTGAAACACTAGGCCGAATAAACCCCAAGTTTAGTAACTCTTGTAGTTGTTTCTTAAGCTCTGCCAACTCTGGAGGACTCATTGATGCGGGGCCTTCTTTGGTAGGCTTAGTGCACAGTTCTAGAGCTATCTCACATTCTACCCCTCACGAAGGAGGAAGCTTGTGGATCTCATCACGGGAAAAGATCGCTAAACTCTCGAAGAAGGTTGGCAATGTCTGGTGGCAAGGTGTCTATTACTTGCTTCTGCTTAGTGTCAGACTCAATGGAGGCAAATGTAATGAGGCAAAGGAGTTCATCCCTGCGTATAGCTTTTCCTAACTGCTTGATTGACATAGACTGGATAGCAGAGTGGAATGGATCACCTTTTATTGTCACGCGTGCTCCATTAGCGGCGTTGAAGGTAACCTCTCGTTTCGCGCCCTCTATGTTGGCCTTCGCGGATGCCAAAAACTCCATACCAACAATAAGATCATATTTGCCAATGTCCATTAACTTCGGCACCCAAGGCAAGCGGGTGCACCGCAACCGCATTTTAAGGTTAATCGTTCGGCCATGAGTGTCCCGATCTTACCAGCGGCTAGCGTGGCGGCTTAGGTCGGGATCTCAATGTTTCAAAGGTAATACACAGGCCATTCTAGGGGAAGCAAAATTATCGCGTACTACCCGTATCCATCAAAATTATGAAGGGCTTACTTGGCCTATTGTAGAAATAACAAGGCTGACTTTCAGCGTTGCTTTGTTTCTATAGTGGCAAGAATATGAGACGCATACCGTGAATGTATGTTCTGGGAGCCTAGCCCTCGGCGGGGAGATTGGACTCGAGATCTTCCCAATCAAAGGTCGACCATGGCAGGTTAAGGCGTCTAGCGTGGCGTAGGGGCAGTGCATGAAGTGTCAAGCCTCATACACTGTAGCATGCCTTATCTGTTGGGCTGTTCTCGGCCTCTTTAGGAATGGACTCTAAGAGCCCCCAAACTTCCTTCACCGGCATTGTGCCGCTTATCTGGCGTGCTAAAAGGTGACTTTTCTTCTCTTAGCGGCCGTAAAATTCTCTTTGAGAGGGCCCGGACTTGGCGAGCGGGGTTTGTAAGGTGTGGGCGGTCGGGTGGCTGCGAATAAAGAAATGGTGTCGGATCTTGGTTCCTTGGCGTGTCCTCTTGAGGCTTAATGCCTTAGCTTCGCCTGCTGGCGCTCTCGATTTTGGGTCTATGGCCTTGACCATGCGTTTAATGGATGGGGCCAACCCTTCAATGTAGCCCTCTACTGCCCTCTTTTCATTCATTCACGGTACATACAACCTCAAAGCATGAATTCATCGGTGTAGGCACGAGCGGACATGCCCATACGTTCTAACACTGTAAAGGTTTGAATCTGTTGGCATTTGTCGCGCCGCGAGGCGCGTAATGCGATTTAAAAGCCTTAGCGAACTTCTTGAACTTGCACTGCTCTGTCGGTGCTTAGCCTGGCATAACCCTTCCACCAAATCACGGGCAGCTCCGTAAGGTTGGTGGTGGCAACCTTCCTGTATCCTTCTCGAGTCATTCCATAGGATTTCCCAAACTCCTTCATCTCGTCCAACCAAGATTACGCATTCAAGCGCCTCTGGATTTCCCATCAAAGCGAGCCAACTTCCGATTCTTCCATATACTAGTTATGGTATATCAGCGGTTTTTCGGTATTCCTTATCCTTAAACCGCATGGTCACTGTCGATAACGATGACCCGAAGACACGAAGTGGTTGAATGTGAGGAAGTGGCGCTATCCTTAGAGGAACCGGTGGCGGCTTAGCATGAGTCCTCCTTGGTACATGTGCAGGGGGCTAGCTACGGGGAGATGGTACATTGTGCGGAGTGGACTCAATGGTGGCGGAGGTAATTCGGTCCGATCCTCCACGAGTTTGTTGCGGTGGGTTGGTATGCAACACATAGGCACTGTAATTAAAGCCCGAGTTGCCTTTTCATTAACATCAATTCTGTTCGGTGTCGACCCCTCTTGGCGTTGGAGGGTGTTTGCCAAAGCGTTCGTGCCATCTATAGCGAACATTCATGAATATAAAAGCGATTCTGATGTGTACAATCCCTTTAAGATACATTTGCTGATAGAGACAAAAAAATATACAAGCGGAAAACAATATTTTATTTCATTCAAGTTGAGTACAACAACAAGTTGATTGGTACATGGGTTGAGACAAAAGTAGGTATGATCTGATGGAAGCTTTTAAAAGTTCTACTACGCTGCAACAATGTAATGACAACAAAGAAAACATAACGGAAGAGACCAAGCCTAGGGGTTGGCGAAGGGGTATAGGATCGCGTAGCGGGTACTCTCCCGTCACGACTCGGCGAGTTTATAAGCGTGCCGAGGCTTGGACAATCACTGCTTGGTATTCCCATGTTGGGCTGATAATGAGAAGGTTAAAAAACCTTCGCATAGCATAGAAGAGTTGCCAAAGGTGGTCGTTGGCGTCCTCGAAAGCCTCGTGCCTGCTCATATCCCAGTAGTCCAGTGCGACCGCGGGGTCATCTTCAGATCCTCGGCTTCGGTCCACGAGGATGTTAACTATCTCCGACCCTTTTGTGCGGATCATAGGGTTCTCTGGCAGCGGTGGTTCGATCTCATAGCCTTCATCCCACTGCGGGTATTCACCATATCTCGGCCATAGTCACAGTGCGGTGGTCGGATCGTCCCTCTAACCATATCGGTGATCCTCTCCTCATATTCCCAGATGGTCTCTTCTGCAACATAGTTGGAATGAATAGAGAACATTTTTGTAATTCCACTATATTCTAAACTTTAATGCTTTTGAAGAGGATATCATAAAAAGAAACAATTCAGTTATACTTATCAAGAGAATTTTGTATTTAATAAGTAAATAAAATACACCATTTTTTTTTTTTCCAATATGGTCAAAGCGGTTTGCCAATCAAAATCTCATAATCAGCATATATATATAAACAAAATTGCATAGCACAAGTAATCTAGGAACTAGGCTGCCTCTCTTTATCCACGCCCTAGGAGGTGGTGGAAGCGGTCGGTGTCGCCAGCGAGTTACCCGGGGTCTCTGGTGGCGGCCATAGCGGTCACAACCTCCGGTGGATAGGCAGCGGCCAATGGGGCTCTGTGAGGAGGAGCTTCATGCCCATCAAAGGCGGAATATCGACCCAAGGCCGTCGGCGAGATCCCGTCGTCACGCAGTACATAAGTAAGCGTCACGATAGGGGAAGCTTCTTGTGGCCGGCCAGTGTAGAGAGACACGGAGGGCCCACCATGAAGCTTCGACCTCGGCCCTAGATCTCGGGCTATGAAAAGGACTTGCCCGTGTCGGAAGGTGACAAAAAGCGGGTGAGGTGGTTACCCGGCACCTTCCCTGGCGGGGTCTCCGGATGTAGCCACTTCCTTATCAAGTCCATGGGGACTTCTTAGTCTTTAAGCTCCTGTTGCTCCTCCTTCTTATCGCGGGGATTATGATATAAATCCTCTCCCTCATCATCTCGAGTCGGGAGGAACCTCAACCATATTGATGTTTGGGGCGTGAGGTCCCATAGCCAGGAAAAGCATCGGGTGAAGGCTGCAAAAGCCGGCTCTGCATCCTGAAGTCCCAAGGCGTGGTAAAGTCTCGGCGGCTCTATGGTCTCTGGCCCGCCCTGGCGGTGGTGCACCTCTGGAGGAAGCTTCGGTAGAAGTGAAGTCGATAAAATCATCCATACAATACTCACTTAGCTTCGTAAAATTACATGGTCTTTATGCTTTGCGTCGAAATCCGGCTACCATGTGATACGTCAAAGAATATCATCCAAGAGAAGGTACTCTTGCCCTTGGTGATAGATAGCGGGGAAGGCCGTCTAAGCGACAAGCCCAGTAGCTTGTTCCGCGGCGGTGGTAACTCCTCCAGCTAAATTTGTTTCCAGCGGGCAAAGTTAGCCCATACCTATATGCTCATCATCCCCTCTTGAGGAAGACTGCGGAAGTTTGCCCTTTTCCACAGGCAAGGTTTCATCCTCAACGTATTGGTCCATGAGGATGGCTAGGGCGAAGGTAACTTCCAGATATTGCTGCCCCTGATGTTGGACCACTGGCAGGTGTTTACCCCATCGGAGCTTCCCCTTCAAGACATCATAAGCATGGGTGTCCCCTCCTAACATCTGCCGGACTAACTCTCGCACCAAATACAGCTGGGGAGGATCCCCAAGAGGAATACACAGAGGAAGCATCTCCTCCATGTAGAAGTCGAGGAATCCGGCGTAATCCGGATGCCGCTGCATATTGGCAAGGAGGTCTATGCGTTGGCATAGCAAAGGTTGCAGCAGGTCGAAAGGGACTTGCGAATCCCATTTCTCTCCATCATGGTACCAGGCGGCAAGGTCGGCGGCAGCCATGGCGCTAGAAGGGAGGAGAGAGGAGAAGAAACGTTTGAAATAACTTTTAAAGTCCCCTTTTTAACCCTTTTATTAAGGCTGACATCAGCGTTTTATTTTATTTTTAACATAAAACCATTAAACTTTTAATTCAAAATAAAAGTTTCTTTATTAAATATCACAAGAAAACATTTACAAATCACGGACTCCATAAAGTAAGCTAAGGATGCTCCCCGTATCCTGGCGGGCGAGGGCTAGATCCTTAGGCATTATGGTGACCCTCTTTGCGTGGATAGCGCAAAGATTGGCGTCACAAAAGTGCCCACCAAGTAGGCTTCAGCAGCCTCTTGGGGCCAAAAAGTGCAAAGATGCAGGAAACGGTCGGTCTTGAACTGTTGCGCGATCTCGTCTGCCCGCCTACGGAAGGGTAGCTTCTGATCGAAAGCTCTGTAGACTTAAAGACTTGCGTATTTCCCTTAAAGGCCACGGTACATCGCCGGTGAGCTTCCGTGCCCGGGCTTCTGGTGGCCCCGGCGGTCTTTGGCACCGTCTTAGCCGACAACCGTTCGGGAGTTGTCCACCGGCTGCGCCTCCGATTCGGCACTTTCGTCTTCTTGCCAAAAGCCCCGAAGCGGTCCTTAGTTTCTCTTTGTATTGATGGTTTGCCCGGCCTTATGGGGCGACCCTTTCTCCGGTGCTTAGCGATGCGATCGTCGGGGTTGGGCCCGACCCACTCCCGAATGCTCCTCCATCCTGGCGGTCTGCCCGGTCTTGCCGGTCCCTCCCTCTGCTCAAGCTTCTCCCCGTTCCTCGGGGGCTCTCCTCGGATCTTCTTGGATCCAGGCAAAAGTCAGGGCTGCGACGCGGCGATTAAGTTCGGCGTGGTGCCGGTGTGGTGTGGCCGCGACCCATGTCTATCCGAATGGTTGTCGGATAGTCTAAAAGCCGATATCGGGGATTTCTCCCCATTCAAAAACTGTTGGACCCCTCATGCCAGCGGTATGGGGGGAACCTCAATGGCCTGCCATCAATGGCCAAAGCCGTCCCAAAGGTATCTGTGCTCTCCCTTTCCCGGGGCGTGTCGCGCCGCTCAATCTCCCGGTGGTCATCTTCCACGGCCAAAACCCACGACCGGCCTAGGCCTCGCCCTAATATCTTCCTCCTCCCGTATGGCCTTCACCTTTCGGGGAGGATAGAATTTGATGAGCATCATAACCATGTCAGGTTGCTCAACAATAGTGTAGGAGAGCTGGCGAAGGTTCAGCCGAATCAAGAATGGCTCTGAGAAGTGATAGATAGGATATGGAATCCTATCGTTGTTCTCAAACCTGTTTACCAGCTCATCCAACAATATATCAATGAAGGCTGGGTCGGTAGCCATGTGCTTGGCAATCATGGCGTAGATCTCCACGATGCTCAAGGTAGATGGATCCGGGGCGCTCTTGGTGATGGCCATAGCGGCGTTACGGTAGGAGAAGGCAGATAGTGAGGCGCTGGCGGCGAAGGAGATGGCAAAGGGGGCGCTAGGATTCACAAGGCACAAGGGCGGAAGAACAAGGTCAGGTCTGGTGGCGATGGCGGATGGCGGCTCAGGCGGTCGGAGGCGCGGAAGCAAAAGCAAATGACAAGAAATGGTTTGTTAAACGACCAGTTAACTTTTAAAATTTCAAAATTTTTATTAACTTCGAAATTTTATTATTAAAAAAATTATACGGCAGAAATACGCACAACATACGGTCGGGCGCCGGTTGCATTATACGTGCTTCCGCCTCGACTGGGAGTCGTCGAAAAGCAAGCGGCGCCCGAGTTGACCTGGCGGGCCCGCGTTGACTTGGGTCTGACGGGATTGGGCGCGGCCCGGCATTTCTCGCTCTTCTACCACGACTACAAAGCGACAAAAGGCAAAGCGGCGCCGAGTTTGTTTTGGGCCTGCCCTTGACCATTTTTAAGCCTAGAGTTGATTTGTTCTAAGGTAATTCAAATGCGCCCGATCAATGGAACCACCCTCTTAGTCATTTGGGCTACCCATGACGACACCTGTTAGGCCTCAATCTTGGGCCCTCCACTTCAAAGCTACAATTTCTCAACTTAACCTAACACCAAGCCAAACATCAAAGAGAACTAGCGACACATTGACTTAGCCTCCTCCTAACTACCGTGCTCTGAGTTAGTGTTTGGCGGTGCTATGATTCGAGCAACCAAAATCATGGCTCGATACCACTTTGTGGCGCTCCCCGGAATATATACGACCCTCGGTAGGTATACATGCGAGGACTTTCCCCTCCATGGCGATCATCCCACCATGGCGGGGCCCTCCCGTCTGTTTGGTCATCTATGAAATGATGCCCAAAGAAGGACACTGAAGGGTCATTAATTACGCCTTCAATGGGACTCCTCTACGTCGGAAGCATGAATACAAGGGTTAGCACCACGGCACAAATATACATAAATAACCACCACGAAGGGTGGCGCATCCATCAAATACCATCCGCATAGAATATGCATCTAAACCTAAGAAAACGTCCAAACCCGGGTTCTACCGGCTCGGACTCCAATGAGGATCGGCCGACGGTGGGCCTCAAGAGATCGTGAGGCCGGAGTCTTGGCATGGCGTTAGGCGGCATAGAACCTCGGCTAGGGTTGTCCACTCCATCCGCCCCTCACATTGCACACTGCGGATGGGTCAATTCATGCTATGGCTTCGCTATAGCCTTCCTGAGACGCAAGCTCGGGGTATCACCCTCTGAGCCTACTCGGGTTCATGGCGGCTGTCCGATGAGGCGTGCCTGTGAAGCGTCCCCTTCGAATCCGCGGTGGTTCCATGGGTGAGCTAGAGAATACGTGCGCATCGGCCCCCGCATCCGTCCCAACTTACTCACCCTAAATCTACTCAAAGTGCAAGGTGCCCCATCACGGGTCACACCTCTACACCAGTGTCGGACCCATACCGGCCCTCACGTGGCCATCGTCGCCTAGCCCAATTGTAGGAGTCTCGGGGGGAGCCTTTTATGTTAGGTGCAAGACCCCAACCCCACTTCACCATGTGTTCCTTGTCTGCGGTGCTAAGCCGGACCATAGCATCTAGGACCCGGTGGGCTCTTGTGCCATGAGCCGCATCTAATGGGACTCTACAGTGGCTATCTAGGAGCATACTACAATACGGTTCGAGAGGTCTCTACCCCCGTAATCCCCCCCATTTCAGGAGTAAGATTAAACAAAGAACTAACAATCCATCCTTTGAGTAAGAACGAGAATCGAATAAAAAAGAGAACTTTCTTTAACAATCAAGGGTTAGTTTCTATGATTTGAAACACAAAGAGAACGGAGATATGAACACAACCAAGGCCCAATAGGGGCGTTATCTAGAATTCACGGCTATCCTAGCCACCCACGAGTTACGGCTGGACTCGTTACCATGGGGGCTTCCATCTCTTGGGACTTTGAGGATTGACCTTTTGCTTCCGCGGGTTCGACTTGCTCACGAAGGTATGATGGCGCTTCGGCTCTGCTCCTTTGGCGAATTGGGGAGTCAACCGCGAGGGGATTGGGACCGGGTTGGCGGACCCTAACTTG
Organism: Isoetes taiwanensis; assembly: GCA_021234155.1. Lineage (NCBI taxonomy): Eukaryota > Viridiplantae > Streptophyta > Lycopodiopsida > Isoetales > Isoetaceae > Isoetes > Isoetes taiwanensis. The sequence goes on along the minus strand of JAJEKV010000019.1, from coordinate 3,460,676 downwards.
GAAACCCCATGCTTGGCCAATTGGGGGGCGTGGCTTTTCCCAAGCGGTAATTAGCCTAATTAATTCTATTTAGTCTTAATTTCCTAAGTTATAGGTTATTATATTTAATGTGTTAAATTAGCATAGCTAATTTAATCCTTTTTTAGAGTAACCCCCTATTCCAATACCCCCATGGTGGCGATATTTATAGAGGGTGGCGTGCATGTATTTGTGCGTGTCCCGTATAAATACGTGGCGTGGACCATATAAATCGTGGAGCGTCACAAATCCTTCATCTACCATATCCAAATCGAGAATAACAATCGACTAAGCAAGCAAAACCTCAATAGTCTGGCGAGGCGAAAGAGTAGCCGTGCTATGGCGAGCTAGCAGCCATGGTGCTTTTACTATCACCGGCTATAAATAATGTAAATGTTATTTGCATTCGACGTTGTCCCAAAGACCCAAGAAACACAGCTCTCACAAGTTTGAAATGCAAGCCTTGATTTAACCCAACATAGTTTATATCATCACTCTCCACAAGCTCCGGCCGCTATATATAGACACTATTGGGTGGACTGATCGGCTGCCTCCTCCCTTTTATATGAAGACAAAAACCTATCTAGACCATTCGAGAAGGCACTAGAGCTTCCTGATTAGCTTCTAGATAGTCCGTGATACTTTCCAGAAGGCTTCTAGAAATGCTCCAGGCTCTTGGAACCTTCTAGTAGCTTCCCGTTGGCTGCACCATTGAAATATCTGCATTTTAATGTCCAATTATAGAACATTATGAGGATTGGGTCACTGAGGCAGCCGTGGAGTTAGAAGCAAATGATAGCAAATTTCTAATACACTTATATGTATTTTCAATTATTTGATAGCAAATTCAACGTTATCCATTAAGTTTGCACAATTCGTTTCGTATTGCGAGACGACCTTTCAACATGGTTGGGATTATGATTTCTGGCGCGTATTGTATGCAAAACTGTATATTTGTGCACGTTTGAGGAGCTTAATTTCATTTAGAGGGGTCATGTTTCTTTTTTAAGGTTTTTTTGGGCGAAATGCCTAATCTTTTTGGCATTTTTCTAATGTAACATATCTGTTTAACCTATTGTAAGTATCTTTCAATTAGTACATTAAAATTCTTTCAAACTCCAAGTTATTACAGGTTATGATAATGCAGTTGTGTGGTTGCTAGATTTCAAACTCCAGGTTATCACATGTTATGATAATGCATTGTGTGCTTCAGTTCTAGATACATCCAGTAGCAAATACAATCTTTTCTTTCATGTTCTTATCGATTATAGAAACTTAAGACAATGTTTATAACTTCAAGGCATGTCGATACTTTTTAAAGTTTGTTGTATGGATTTCTAACAACATTTTGACGACAAATTGATGATTTTACGGATTGTTATGATTATTTTTAATTTACTTGCTAAGTTTATTGCATTAGCACAATTGCAGCCTTGAGTGGCCACCCTGATCTCTTATGGGGGCTGCTCCTCAGTCTTGGTGATAGTACCCTGACTAGTTTGACATTTCATAAGTTCAAGTGTTAGATGTCGAATTGGCAATTGACATGACTTACCATATAGATCGTCCCAGTGGGCATCCTACTATGTGGCATGGATAACCATTACAATGTGGCATGGATAGCCATTGAGATGGTTATATGGCGACCAATAGCAAATACAATCTTTGTCTTTCATGTTTTCTTAATATTTTAAGTCGATTATAGGAATTTAAGACGATGTTTTTAACTTCAAGGCACATTGATACTTTTCAAAGTTTGTTGTATAAATTCCTAAGGATTGTTGTGATTGTTTTTAATTCGTTTGCTAAGTTTGTTGCATTGGCACAATTGTAACCTTGAATGGCCACCCTGATCTCCTATGGAGGCTGCTCCTCAGTCTTGGTGGTAGCAACACCCCGACTATTTTGACATCTCATAAGTTAAGTGTTAGATGCCGAATTGGCAATAGACATTGCTACCCTGACTATTTTGACATCTCATAAGTTAAGTGTTAGCATATGTGGCCAAACTAGCAATTGACATATGTAGACCATCCCAGTGGGCACCATGTGGCATGGATAGCCATTGAGATGATTATATGGCTGCCTATTCGTTTATGTGCTTAAGTGCATAGCCAATAGTAAGCACATAGCCAATAGCCAATGGACACCCTCCCCTAGATGGTAATACAAAATGTTCCCAAGTCACTTAGGGAGTTCCACAACTAAACATCCGCAAAGAATTCCACAAAGAGGTAACTAATGGAGGATGCTTCCCGGTGCAATGAATATTTAACATTTGAATGATCTTGAATTCAAAGAAAATAATTTACGTACATATGTTTCTTTATGGTGATTATCATGCTAGGAACCATAAAGGATATTGAGAATGATCGTCAAATATTGTCTTTTGCCTGATGTGTAAAGGAAATGAATATATTGGGCGGTTTATTATTGGGGATTGTCATTGTAGAATCCCCGTGAATAGGCCGAAAGCAATAAAAGAGTTTCTTTGGAATTATGCTTCCTTGTTTATCTTGCCATAGCTTTCTGTCCCTAATGACTAAATGGTTCTTGTTTTGCCTTCTTCAATTAACTGAATTGCCCCAAGAATGATGGCAACAAATTTTTAAAAGACCATCGGGGTTATCTGTATGAACCTGCGAGAATAAAAATAAGATCAAGTATCCTAAACACCAAAAGCACGTACAATGGGAAGTTTGACTTACCCAATTACACAATCTTCCAACACATGCAATTCTACCCCCCGCACCATCATCCGAGTAACAAGTTCTACCTCATGAATTCTATGAATATCTTCATCGCATTACCGGTGCAAACTCCTTTCAGCCCTCAAAAATTTATATGAACTCCTTGAGGAACATTTTCAACCAGAGGCCTGCATTTAAAACGTCAAAAAGGAAGGAAGAACAAAAAAAAAAAAACGTCTCTTATCACCAGGATTAATAATGACCATAAGTTTGTCTCCTCGAAAGACTTGTGCATTGAAGCAATTCCATCAAGATGGAACACCCATGAAAGACCACCAGACTCCTTGCTGGAATGCAAATTAGTCGTCATCCACTAACATGTACAAAAAAGGGCAAGTTAGTTAGATTACCATCAGTAAAATATCATCTTTTTGCAATACCTGTGCTATGTTTACTGAGAACTTTTTTCTTAGAAGTTCATTTGCTACATATTTTCTGGAAGGGACCTATAGAAAAATGCATCCATTGACTGGAATTAGTTTCGTATACTCATGGCCTTCGCATCCTCACAAAGACTATTGTGAAATGAATAAAATGATACCCATCTTCCATGCCAGCTAAACAATAGGATAGGAGACATGGTAACGACTGACTGTAGAATATTGAGGGGTAACTACACCTATACCAATAGTTTTAGTAGAAATTTGAGATAAGAAAGAAAGAAAACGTGAATGCATAGGCAAAATCTTATAAAACCATCAATATTTCAGGTAAAAGTAGATCTGCCTGATAAGAATGAGAATTAAAAAACCAGCCTATGAGTTACGCAAATTGTAGATGTACGATGTGGCATTTCTCGCCAAAAACGCAATAAGTTCCACAGGGATGGTCTTCTCCATCTCCTCGATCGGACCTTTCGGCGTTGCATCAAGTGACCAGACCTAAGAGTTGGCATCTCGAATGGAGTCCGAGTAAGTATGTCGAAATCCAAGTAGAAGCTGTCCAATTTGTGGAATCACTATATGGAAAACTAGATGTGTTAATAATAATGACAACACATTTACGATGCGTAAACATGAAATGTTCTTACCGATCCCATGGGTTCTCTCGTGCAATTGCATTGCACAAGTAGCTATTTCCTCGCCTACAAACTCAACAAATGCCTAACACAAGTAATGGATGATGTCGGTATCTTCCCGGATATTTAATGATCCACTCCGGCATCATCGCCGAAAATAAACATCAATAGTTTATGTTTAGCTTGAAATTTGACATGGTTTGAATGTATACTATTGTCAATATCTTGAGATAAAAGTTTAAAAATCCAATGGCCTTGAAGTGTAAATTTTTTCTCTGGAGGTTGGCTTAAAGACAAAAAGAACATGTTATTTTGTTCTCAAGCTCTTTTCATGCTTTGGCACGGTTTGCATCCACCACAAATCAACACCATGCGGATGGTCTGAAAACGTTTTAAAACAAGCGATGCGGTGACAACGCCGCTTAAAATATGATATTGATACATACCTCACCGGTTGGACGTCCATCCGTATGAGTACATAGAAAAAACCCCATCGAGAAATCGCATACCCTTAAAAATGCCAAAATATCTGCAGGCGTGCACCGCACAATGTTTCCATGTCATAAGAAAAACAAAGCGAAAAAGCTCATGCCGCCCGGATCACAAATTACCTATAAGGCATCCCGTCGTCCAACAACTCACCGTATAAGCGCATATCGGGGTTGCCCGACCATCCCGGTATGCCTGTCCCAAATCCCTTGATGGTTGAAGTTGCAGCCCCGTGGCCAACCATCCGCAATGCCCCTTTAAAACTCACACACTTTGTGTTAGAAATCAAGAACCTCTATGAAGTGTAACATAGGCATGAACCGCATATCGATGGGGATGTCCCTTAAAAACTTCAATGTAGCGACTTAGATATGTTGTGTGCACAAAATGCAAAAAACTTCAATGTAGCGACTTCCAATATGTTGTGCGCACAAAATGCTTTCTTGAAAGGGCTCTGTTGGAGTCTCTTAAAGCGATTCATATTTGCCTTCTTTCAAGGTATACTTCTGATCTATTGTTGTAAGCCGGGGCGAGCATTGTCATCCCCATCTAAGATAGCCTTGTTGATGCTCATTTTGAAGAGCTCTGCTGCGGACCTCAAGTTTTCCTTGCTTAAAGAATGAGTTTCCATGCTCTCTCGAGTTTAACGTAATCCATTAAAACTAGCTTTGCCATCTTTTCTTAGAAACTGGAAATAATATGAATAGAAGCGGGGTTGTCAAGTGCGATTCATCCACAAATACCAACGTTGAAGTAGAAGGAACCTTCTCATGGATCTACAACCAAAACCCACAAAGTACCGCGATCTATTTGGGGTATGTTAAATTCCATATCAGACAAATGAAGTGAGTTCAGTCCAGAAGGAGCTGCTGATGGCCGGCAATGCTCGGAAGGCTCATTTACTGATCTAGGAAAGGGACTAACAGAGGAGGTATATCTCTTGTATGCTTCAAAGGCATTGGAAAATAACGGCATAGCCACAATCTATGAAAAGCTCCAACCACTGACACTCTTTGTTCTGTCCTACCTTGTCCAGAGCCATATAATCCAAAGACCCTGCCCCCCAAGAATGGTTGGAGGGCTTGGCCTCTTGGGGGTCGCCATAGCCAGAGACTCTTTCTGTATTGCCAGTTATCCAGTTGAAACATCAACGGCCCATAACGCAGGTGACCGCCAATTTACAGGAGGCAATAGGTTTTTAGCAGTCATCAGCATATTCTAAGTATATTTTAGCATATACCTAGCATATACTACAAACCCACGTAAACAAGGGTTTGCCCCCTAGGGGCAACCCAAAAACTTGGAATGCAGATAGTATTTAAGAATGTCACTAAAAGAACAATTCTGAGAATGAATGTTGCACACGTGGCACTCCAAGATTGGACAATATGAGAGAATGGAAACTATCCAAACTTTACGTAGATTAACTTGGAGAGTTAATATTTAATTAGACCCAAATTTGGCAAGTACAAGGATGTTCAAAGTAAGTATTGTGCTAATCATAAAATAGATTAAATCATAAAATAGATTAAATTGAACATGATTGATATCTACCGTACTTGAGGTGCTATCTTGGACAGGACCAAAATAACCTCCCTAGTACTGCCTCGCAAATACACTTCTTTAATATCAAAAAATATATATCTTTCAATAAAGGTACACTTCGTTTATATTGTAAAATGTTTTTTTTTTGCTAATGATGAGATTTCTTTTCTTAAACCCTATATTCCCGAGGTCCAGCTATGGAGGTCAGTTCCGGCAAACACGTCACCTTCTTTGCACCTTCTTTGCAGAGTATAACAGGCCGCGTGCTGACCTACAAAATGAATCCTCCGGTCTTCTTAGGTCCATGTTCCTTTCTGCATTATTTTGTCTGCATAAAGAGCTCATTCGTGGGTTCTTTATACTCGATCCATGTTTCAAGTAGATGCTCATGCTGCAGCTTCGGGATTAAATAGTTCGATATTAATCTCAAGGAGCTCTTTCATGCATTCTCTGTTTGGCATCCTTTTGCAAGCTTGAGTCAAGTTGATGAGCTACGGCGACAATGGAGATGAAGATCATACCAACGCATAAAGAAGGTTTAGAAGAAACGGTGATCATCCAAGAAGATTCAAAAGCAGAAGCGAAAGCAAAAGGATTTTTAGGAAGACTGCACGATGCATTCTTTGTAGCTCCGGCGAAATCTGTGTCCCAAACTGCAAAGGCAGATCCAAGGCGAATAGTCCATGCTCTAAAAGTAGGGTTAGCCCTTTCTTTAAGCTCTCTTATCATGCTTATTGAGTTCCCAAAGCCTAGCGTAACAGAGAATGCAGTCTGGGCTCTTATGACTGTAGTTGTCGTCTTCGAATTCTCAGTTGGTAAAGAATTGATACCTTAATCTCTGTTTCTTTCTGATTTAATCAAGATTATTTTCTGTAATCAAATAAAAATTTCTGGAAAAAATGTATGTTTCCTTCTTGCAGGAGCAACTTTGAGCAAGGGGTTAAACAGAGGGATTGGAACATTCGTAGCTGGACTTGCTGCATTAGGGGTTTCACATTTAGCCGACTTGGCAGGATTTACAGTGGAAATTATAATTATCTGCCTTACTGTCTTCTTTGCAGGTAATCTATTATCATTAAGTTAGACGTTGATGATGAGTCATTGATTTAATGCAAAACAGGCGCGGCAGCAACATTTGCTAGATTTTTACCAAAGATCAAGGAAAGATTTGAATATGGGGTGGTGATTTTTCTCCTTACCTTCAGTTTTATTATCGTATCCAGCCGTCGAAATGATGATTCGATCAGCAACGCCATAACTAGGCTGTTCACAATCCTAATGGGATGTGGCATATGTGTAGTAATTTGCATATTCATCTGTCCAATTTGGGCTGGAGAAGATCTCCACAACAAGACAGCGCAGAATCTAGACAATCTGGCCAAATTATTGGAAGGTGAATTGGGCACTTACATAATTGTTATAGTTTCTGTGTGACTTGGTGGTTTCTAACAACAGGGTTCTGCAACCTTGAAGATTGTGTAGCTGCATATTTGGAAGGATCTTCCACCTCAGCTAGAGATGCCATAGATGATCCCATGTACAAAGATTATCAGTCTTTAATCAAGTCTCAAACAGAGGATTCCTTGGTATGTGGCAGGTTGGATTGAAATTTTGATTTTGAATATGTTTTCTTTGCCAATGATGGAAGATTTGTTGGATTTATCAGGCAGGATTTGCGAGATGGGAGCCCCCACATGGAAAGTTCAGGATGTTTAGGTATCCATGGAAGGAATATGTTAATGTGGTTACTGCAACCCGGCATTGTGCTTATACCTCCATGGCCATGCTTGGATGCCTATGGACAGAAGCTCAAGTATGTTAAAATCTTATTGTAAGATGTTCTTATTATTAGAAGGAAATGTAGGGCACTTAGAGCCGTTTTTCTCAATGCTTACAATTTATTCATATAATAATTAAATGAGTTTTTTGGTGGTTTCAGGCATCCCATGAACTACGACAGCATTTTAGTGGAAACATAGAAAATGTCTGTTTGGAAGCCAAGAAGTTGCTTAAGGAATTGGCAGAAAACATCAGAAATTTTGAAAAGACAAGACCAGCTGATATTTTGATGCAGCAGTTGAATGCTGCAGCAGAGGCTCTGCAGCTAAGCATAGACCAAAGCTCACATCTATTTGTGCAAGGAGACATAGCTGTATATCCAAGTTATTCAAGGATGAATTCTATGCAGGAAGACAAGCATCCTCAGGAGTATGGCAATAACATAAGCATTCGAAGATCCTGCACCATAAAATCCCAAAGGTTTATTGAGAGTTCCAATGCATTTTCGTTGGCCACCTTCATGTCTTTGTTGATAGAAGTTGCAGCGAGAGTAAAAGACTTGACTCAATCAGTTGAAGAACTTTGTGTGGCTGCCAAGTTTAGGACTCATTCTAATGAGGAGCTTTCTTGCCCTAGGAGCCCTCGGCCTGATCATCCTAACTCTATTCTTGTGGAATAGCACCTGTCAAACTTCCAATTTTTACCTTTCAACTTTCTATTATGTATGATACATTTTTTTTGTATTTGCACTCCATTAAGCGTATGAAGTGTAAGACAACGGCGTAAAACAAATTTGCATCTTACGCATCATATATGGGCCCATTTTAACCATGTGGGGATCCTGCTTTTAGTCCATAAAACTTCTAGGCAATAACCATCCACCAACCCTCGTTGTATCTAGGAATCCAGTATAATATACCAAGACCGAGCAAGAAACCAAATTAGAAATGGACTTCAGATGCTATTGATGATTTATCTCAACTATGTTAATAGGAGGACTACTGGGATCAACCTGAAGCTCCCTTTGTTGTTTTGATTCAAAAAGGCTAAAGCTTCCTCCATCCTATGAAGCTCCCTCTTGTTGTTTTGATTCAAAAAGGCTAAAGCTTCCTCCATCCTATGAAGCTCCCTCTTGTTGTTTTGATTCAAAAAAGGCTAAAGCTTCCTCCATCCTAATGGGTATTGACTGGAACCACCGTTTGCCGAATCCATTCAGAGAAGCGGGGGCACGAGAGCCTGCTCATAGTGTCATTTGTATTTTGTACACCAAGCTGGACTTGCAGATGGAACTCATTATTGTTTGGGGTATATTTAGAGTTTTTTCAACCATACCATCATCCCATATCTAGATCGCACATGCCAGTCCTTTCGGGCTCCAAAAGACTAGAACAAATATGATCAAGAACAACATGATCGGATGGGTCTCCTTCTTCCTCGAGTTTAGGGCTGCCAAAGTATAGCCCTTGGTGGTGCCCATGCTCTTAAAGTCGAGTTTATGACTGCCAAAGTATAGCCTTTGGTGGTGCCCATGCTCTTAAAGCTACAAAACAAGTGGCCATTGTGACAAAATATTAACACCCGCCCTGCCATCCCAGGAACTAATGTTCAAGCAAAACCATCGTACCTGAAGAATACTCCTTCCATTTCGTATATCGGGGGCCCACCATCAGCAATTATGGTATTCGAAAACGAATATTCAAATATGAATACCGAAAGAAAAACGTCCACAATCATATGTAAGAAAGATACGGTTTCTCATCTTGGTCATGTTAATGATATCAACAAACTGGGTTCTTATCAACCATGTATAATTATTTTCTTTTGTTTGAAGGATTTACTTGTATTACATCCAACAGTTTGAATGACAGTGGATTGCTATGCAGTGTAAGACACCTACACCTCAAATACAAGTATGTAAGAGAAACCACATTGCAACTTAGCATCTTCTAACATCGAACAAAACAATGTATTCCATAACTTGATGAACAATTTTGCTTCTTTCCATAAAAATCCATAACAACCAAAGTAACCGCTCTAAGAAGACTCTTTGTTCAGATACATACATATACATACATATACATTTCATATTCCCTGAAACCTCCTTGTGTATCCTGGTACGCTATATTGGTGATATTGATGTCATGTAGTTTGTGCACCCGCTATCACGCCAATGTCCATCGCCCCGACCAATATCGACCAAGCCTCATGAGACCTTTGTAAAATTTTTGTGGCGCCAAATTCCTTGGGTATTCTATCAAGAACACCCATATCAATAAGCCTTTTCTATAACACGGTCCTTCTTGCTACACACTCCAAGCACCACATAGATTGGCCCCAAATGATGTTCTATCGTCTTCTCCAAGAAATGGACCGCCGGGGTACCACTTCCATTTCTGAAGTTTAACGTGGGAGGGCACTTTCAAGCCCTCATCCGTCATTACTTCCCTCCCACACCACCAAATTCTCATACTTCCACTCAGCTCCCTTCGGTCAATCACCAAGTTGGCACATCACCCATCTTCCCTCGGTCATGACCACAGTCACACTCATGTCAGCGTCTCTTCCTCCGCTACACCATCCACTTCCCATTTTTTTTTTTTTTTTTCACAAACCTCCCACACGGTGCAACAAAGTAATTCCACCACCACAACACCCTCGTTGGGTTGTTGTTGATGTCGGCCGCCAGGATGCTCAAGCTGCTGCACTTAAGTTCTACAGGAATCCCAAGACGCCTTATGAGCGGGGTTCAACGGGCTTTTAGAGGCCTCTCGATGCGGTACACCAAGACCTTCAAGTCGAATCGCCCAAGTTGCCACTTTGGAGGCCAAACTTCAAGACAAGCATGAAGCTCTCTTGCTGGGCTCATGCGGATCTCAAGAGTACCCAAGCTCAAGTCAGCCAACTCAGACGATGTGTGCTCGGCTCGGTCGAGAATTCGGACTCTATTGGAGCACAACAAGTCCAAAGCTGCTCTCCCGAAAGTACCAAGGATGAAGATATTGCTAAACTCAATGCCTTGTACTGAATCAGGTGAAAACTTCCGCACTCAAGTTCAAAATCTTTCAGCCCGAGATGCTCAAGTTGCCTCCTTGACGGCTCGCTTTCTACATGACCTCTCGGATCACCTCTCTTCAAGATCGCCTACGAGGTGCAGAAGCGAGTAAAATACCTGATGGCGGAGATTGCCGCTGCCGTCTCAATACACCGGGAAATCTTCCTCAGGTCAATCCTTCTCGAAGCTGGTCCGTGACGATCCACGCCCTCCTTGAAAAGGAAAATAGGATCCGTGATCTCGAACAACATTTCGCAAGACGCTATTCAGTCTCTGGCGATGAGGCTCAAACCAAACTTGACGCCCGGACTTCAATTCTTCCACGGCACGCCCGGTGGACTTCCCAGGCTCCCTCCTGCTATCATGATTATGTGGTTGCTTTCGACGCCACCTCTTCCTTTCAAAGTGGCACTTGTGACTGATGGCCCCGCGGATATCCCCTAACCGAGCCATCTTTGATTTTTCGGATTTTGCGCCGTAACTCTCCATTGAAGACAAAGGGTTGTGTTGTGCCCTTGTTGTCTTTGATCTCATACAATCGCGTCTTATCCCGGCTTTCTCACTTTCCGGTGGTTCAGCCCATGGCTTATATTTTTCATGATTTCTATCCGGGTGATACACGGAAAATTTTGGCAATGGGCCACGCCAATTTGTTCGGTGGTGACCCCCAAGCGCCAATGGGTGCTTCGGATAACAATCCATATCTTGCGGATCCTCGCCGGACCAAAACTTTTCATCGAGGAGTACATGCCCGAGCTTGCCAATCATTTATCTCTCGGGCAAGCGGAAGGCTGCAACAAATAAGGAAGTATCTAGGACATCCAGAAGATCTTCCCTATGCACAAGTCTATATGCGGCACCTCGGGCGGGGTTACAATCGATTCTGTGCTCGTTGGATAGCAAGGCGGTCCCCACCGGATGGGATAGCCCTCCCTGTCAACTCTCGACTCCGCTTCTCTTTGGGATAGGCTGGTGTCGGGCACTTGATCCCGATCTTGTCGATCAATCCAGAGATCGCCGGCAAGAACCCACGCCCACGGGCATGGTTCCTTCTCCCTATGCTTCCCAGGTGTACCTCCGCCCCGTGTTCCCGACTTTCGATTGGCGCCTTCCTTTTTGGACCAAGGTCATGGATGGTCATGTGGCCGGACACCACCTCGGATCTCGACGGATCTCCTGGGATCCACGTTTTGTTCGCCCGATCACATTGGGAAGAAGGTGCTACTCGGACAACACCACAAATTGGATCTACATTGCTAATGGCGTGGTTGGCAAAACCGCGGATGCGCTTCATGGTCTCGACACCTTCTTGCGTAACGCCTCCACCTCACCCGATCCTTCGTCCATCTTCAAAGCGGTGATTTTGCGCTGCCCTCAAATGCATTTTGCTTTCAGGCTCCTTAAATCGGCGCCCCATTTTTCATTTGCAATCCCAATGCCGCGTCGGTGCTTTTTGGCCTTCGGACCTGTCTCCTCATGGAGTGTCAAGACATTTCTTGAGACGCCCACGCCGCACTTGAAGACATGGTACGCCTCGTTTTCTTATTGATGCCGATCCCGCCTTGGCCAAGACACACCTCAAGCTCTTCAATCACGCCAAGATCTCATCAGCCCGGTACCATAATGGGGCCCGGCCCTCACCCCGTGAGGATCACTTTCAGGCCCGATGGCTTCCCCGCCCTCAAACGCTTCCTCCTTTTCTTCACTTTCGAAAGTGTCGTTTGGTGGGGAGTGTTAGTCCCTGTGCCTCCCGGTACGGGACTATTCATGCATACGTCGCACCAGGTCAAGCTCAAAGATCCTCGGGCCAACCACGGGTCGGACATCCAAGCCTCCACGCGAGAAGACTAAGCAGCCACGCAGCCCCAAAGCCTTTGGGCTGTCAACAAGAGGCGCCGCCGCGGACAAGTGACGGCCCTCGCCACTGCGCCCAAGGCGCCAACGCGTGATTCTAGGCACTTCAAGAGGCACCGCCAACATTCAAGAATCAGGCCTCCTTCCGTGAGTGGCACAGAGATCGGTCGAGTGTCTATATTGGGCCCAAGGCCATTGTACTATATATATGAGTAGAGTTAGCTCATAAGTTTTTTAGATGAGTTTTGAGTCTTGTCTCCTTTCAGTTTTCTCTCTATTGCGAGAGCTCATGTATTTTCATCATTGATATCAAGGAAGCTTATCATCTTTCTTTCATTTGTTCTGTTCTCTTCTTTTTCTTCTCTTTCAGCAAATCCCGCGTGACATAGTCCCCCGGACTCTCCTGTTAGATCCACGGGTCCTCACAGAGGGCTGTCTTCCAGGAGTTCCCGAACCCAGACCCCAAACAGTATCATATTTAGCTCACACAAACTATACCTTGGTGCCAATAGAGTTGCAAAGTGGGATGATGACGTGGATCAGTTAGCCATCGCGTTCGATTCTACCCCAGTAACACTCAAACTAGCAACTGGATCATCTTGGGAAGCCCCCGAGGCAGGTCTATAGGTTGTTTTTAACAAGGCCACCAATGCAATATCTATTGAGGTAGATGGTGTCTTCTCTAATTAAGCTACAGTTGTACCTATCACGGCCCAAGAATCTTGTGTCCATAACTATGGCATTAGTGAGGAGGATTGCTTTGCCCATCTCGACCTTCACTTCAAGTTCTTTAAGCTATCACCTCATGTTAATGGAGTTCTTGGTCATATTTATGCGCCTGGCTTTGTTAGCACTGTTAAACGTGATACCCCCATGCCTATAATGGGTGGTAATGATTTGTATGCCACATCCTCTCTCTTCGCTACAGATTGCCAAGTCTCTCAATTTGGGCTTTCTTTCATAAATTCTTATCAAGAGATCAAGAACAATTTTCCTTCAGTTGAGTGTGGTTCTGAAGGTTCTGGTATGGTATGTCGTCGTTGAGGCCAAGAGGGTATCTTTGACATAAAAAAAAAAGAACTCCATATATTTCTGGTATTTGAATAAAGGTTATACTGGATATTGGTGCTAGCAAATACAAATTTGTATGTGCTAATACTCCAATTGCCAATAGTATGTGCTAATATTACTGTAACGAATGTAGTTATATGAATGCGGTGCAACATTTAATCTTCCCTTACCTTACCAAATGTATATGTATTTACTATTTAGCATGAAAATACATTTTTTTTCGAGATGTAACCCGTTCTTGTTCCTTAGCCTATCTATGTGGTTATCCATATCATTATCTGGCTCCTTCGACAACACTACCCCAATCGCATATGCTAGCAACACTTCAAGTAGAAAAATGTAAGGCAATGGATGCAACCTATTCCTCCACAAATTCAATTGTTCTACCCGGGAGACGATAGCTTTTCATTGATCTACTTCACAGCCTTATCGCATTGTTGAACCAAGCATTTTATTCAAAACAGCATGCAAAAGTTCTACTCTCCATTATTGGACGTGCTTAATGGCTAACCTTAATTTGCCTATAAAACCAAATGTTAAAATAATCGTTGCATACTTCTTGAAGCTCATAAGAAAGCGGATATGCTTACTTTCTTATAAAGATCTTCCTATGGTTACAGACTTGCACTTTGTTCCAGTATCTCATGATGCTTTAAGCGTAGAGCTTATTGAGAAGGCAAGTTTCAATTTTACCTTCATGAGTGGTAAGTTTCGTATGCCTAATTTTCGTCTCAATAAGATATATGAGACTAGGCATAAAAATATACAAGGATTATATGATGCCAAAGTTTAAAGGTATTGGTGGCTCTTTGTTCATTATTAATTCCAACCTTCTTTTCCAAATCACTCGCGGTTTCACCAAACACATCTTTTATATCATATGGAGAGATGGCTGAACAAGGAAACATCACACCATCTGTTTGCATTTCTATGATTGGGCATGGGGATAATGGATAGAGCAATGTTGTCAATATTAAATGAGCACTATGCTCCAACTGGATTTGCAAGAATTTTGATTTAAAATGAGGTGCTTATTACATGCATGACATTCATCTGTTTATGGAAAAATTCAGATTAGATTGCAAATTTTACGTTAAATATATTTTTTAGACATGCTGGGGGAAGAAAAGTTATGTCATGAAAGGAAGCCATTTTGCGAATTAGAGTTGTAGTTGATTTTGGGAGACAAAGACCATATGATATTGTAATAGTTGCACGAACAAAAGGCTCGAGGAGCTGTAACCATCTGCTCCATCTAACCATCTGACTATGAATGGTAGGATGTACTCATGCACGGCTTGGTCTGAATTGTGTTGAAGAAGTCCTTTTAGAAGGCAGTCATGAACTCCAGATCCCTGTCAGAGATGATTTCTCTTGGCATTCAGTCTAAAGGTCTCCTTTGTGAATCGCAAGGCAGTGTCTAGGGTTGTGTCAGTGGTTCTACAGGGCAAGAAATGTGCTACCTTTGATAATTTGTGGACCACTACAATTAAGGCATCATGGCCCCTTGGTATTCTTGGAAGGCTTGTTATGAAGTCCATCCTTATTACCTCCCATTTGGCATTTGGGACCGCCTAAGTTTCTAGTGCTCCTAGCATTCAAATTTGCTCGCTTTGTCTCACGACATAGATAACACTCCCAAATGTACCTTGCTATTCGTTTTTTCCATGTCGGCCAATAATATCTACTTATTTTGAAGTAGGTTTTCAATAAACCTACGTGGGCGGTTATTGAGCTTTTATGCGTGTCATGGAGAATTAGCTTCCTCACTCCTGATGATTTTGGTATGCATAGTTTATTCTTATGGTATAAAAGACTACCTTACTTCTGAATATGTTTGAAGGTTTCTCTTTCTCTATCTGTTCTTCTTGACATGGTGTGTTTCTTCTATTTACTTGTCAAACTCATTCTTGGGTGTTGATATGGTATTGCATTAGACCCTGGTCATGATAGGATGTCTTGACAGTGTGTCCCCAACTGCATTGAGTTTACCTGGTTGGTATATTATCTCGAGGTCATATTCTTCCAAGAACTCCATCCACCTTCTTTGCCTTAGATTGAGATATGGTTGGGAGAATACATATTGGAGACTTTGGTAGTCGTTGTCGAATTGGAGCCTTCTACCCAACATATAGTGTCTCCAAATTTTAAGAGCTCTAACCACTGCTAGAAGCTCTTGGTCATAAGTTGGATAGCGAGTCTTGGTGTCATTCTTGTTGCAAGAGTCGTATGCCACTACTCTCTTCTCTTGCATTAGGATTATGCCGGTTGCAATTTTACTTGCATCTGCTTGCGATCAACTTTTACTTCTTTGAATGGGAGAGTATCAATTTTGGGAGGTTTCTTGAGCTTCCTCGGATTTGATAAGATATGTCAGCGATGCAGCTATTTTGGGAAGTTCTTGATGGATTTCTATAATAGCCCGCTAAACCTAAAAAGCTTTTCACCTCGTGCACATTCTTCGGTGCTGACTATTCCACTACTGCTTGGATCTTTGCTGGGTCATTAGAAATATCATGAGTTGATAGGACACGTCTCAAATAATCTACTCTTGTTCTCCTGATGGGGATAGACCATTGCAATTATTGATCTTCAACGAGTAATTCCTAGTAAGCTGAAGTCATCACCAAGCGTTGCCTACATTCCGCCCTATGTACACACCGCCCGTCGCTCCTACTTTGGATGGTCCGATGAAGTGTTCGGATTGCCTATCGTCTATCCTTTTCTGTTACCTCCATCTCTGCCTTCCCTCGTTACGCTTCTCATAACCTAACAGTTCAAATCTCTGCTGTTAAAGAGGGGTTTGATCTTGGCGCAGAATGAACGCTAGCTATATGCTTAACACATGCAAGTCGAACATTGTTTTTGAGGTGGTTGGTGGTTTCTTAGTGACATTTTGACAACTTTGCATAGAGTTGATGCCTCCTTAGTTTTTCAAGAACTATTCTCAAGTGCTTTGCATGCTTCTCCAAGGTTTTTGATGTAGACCAATTTGTTGTAGGGACTTCACATGGGTCAAATCCCTAGGTATCATATTTAGCTCACACAAACTATACCTTGGTGCCAATAGAGTTGCAAAGTGGGATGATGACGTGGATCAGTTAGCCATCGTGTTCGATTCTATCCCAGTAACACTCAAACTAGCAACTGGATCATCTTGGGAAGCCCCCGAGGCAGGTCTATAGGTTGTTCTTAACAAGGCCACCAATGCAATATCTATTGAGGTAGATGGTCTCTTCTCTATTGAAGCTACAGTTGTACCTATCACGGCCCAAGAATCTCATGTCCATAACTATGGCATTAGTGAGGAGTATTGCTTTGCCCATCTTGACCTTCACTTCAAGTTCTTTAAGCTATCACCTCATATTAATGGAGTTCTTGGTCATATTTATGCGCCTGGCTTTGTTAGCACTGTTAAACGTGATACCCCCATGCCTATAATGGGTGGTAATGATTTGTATGCCACATCCTCTCTCTTCGCTACATATTGCCAAGCCTCTCAATTTGGGCTTTCTTTCATAGATTCTTATCAAGAGATCAAGAACAATTTTCCTTCAGTTGAGTGTGGTTCTGAAGGTGCTGGTATGGTATGTCATCGTTGAGGCCAAGAGAGTATCTTCGACATAAAAAAAAGAACTCCATATATTTCTGGTATTTGAATAAAGGTTATACTGGACATTGGTGCTAGAAAATACAAATTTGTATGTGCTAATACTCCAATTGCCAATAGTATGTGCTAATATTACTGTAACGAATGTAGTTATATGAATGCGGTGCAAGATTTAATCTTCCCTACTCTAATTAATTTAATTTAGATGAAAGCCATACTCTTCTGAGTTGCCCTGCTTTTGAGATAGTCCGGAATCATTTTTTGATCTTAACATTCCATTCCACGCTTCCACAACTTCTCAGAGCACCATCTGTGCATGACTTGACATTATATATACTTGAGGTTCTAGATGAACATCGTCAATTACTGAGCCCTCAGTAGTCATTATCTCCAATTGTCTAGTATCATCATTACTGCAAAGGTTTTTCCCTTGAAAACCTTTCGAGGCAGGGGTTTTTTAATCCTAGTAGTAATGATTGTACTAGCCCATTGTATGGGTCCCATGACCTATTGGTCTCCGTGGACGTTAAAAAATCTATTCTATTCTATTCCTTACCTTACCAAATGTATATGTATTTACTATTTAGCATGAAAATACATTTTTTTTTCGAGATGTAACCCTTTCTTGTTCCTTAGCCTATCTATGTGGTTGTCCATATCAATTAAATTCAAAATTGTCATTAGAGATTTCAAATTATGCATCCATAGCTAGGAAAATTTAAAACCCTCTTGAAAGAAGCTCTGGCTCCTTCGACAAGACTACCCCAATCGCATACGCTAGCAACACTTCAAGTAGAAAAATGTAAGGCAATGGATGCAACCTATTCCTCCACAAATTCAATTGTTCTACCCGGGAGACGATAGCTTTTCACTGATCTACTTCACAACCTTCTCGCATTGCTGAACCAAGCACTTTATTCAAAACAGCATGCAAAAGTTCTACTCTCCATTATTGGACGTTCTTAATGGCTAACCTGAATTTGCCTATAAAACCAAATGTTAAAATAATCGGTGCATACTTCTTGAAGCTCATAAGAAAGCGGATATGCTTACTTTCTTATAAAGATCTTCCTATGGTTACAGACTTGCACTTTGTTCCAGTATCTCATGATGCTTTAAGCGTAGAGCTTATTGAGAAGGCAAGTTTCAATTTTACCTTCATGAGTGGTAAGTTTCGTATGCCTAATTTTTGTCTCAATAAGTTATATAGAATAGAATAGAATAGAATATGATTTTATCGTCCACGGAGACCAACTGGCCTATGGGACCCAAGTACAAAGAAAGAGCAGCAGACGTATTACTACCAGGATTAAAAAACCCCCGCCCCAAAGGGTTTTCGGGGAAAACCTTAGTAGAAATAAGGATGTCGACATACCGCACGCTTATATACATAATCACAAGTACAACTGAGGTTAATGCCGGACGGGGGGCATAACCGAAGTCCACAGATCCATTACCTCCCTGAGGTAATGATCCCAACAAGCCTACTGCAGGCCGTGCTCGCGAGCTCATGCAAGGCCCCGATGGGGCATAACCAACCGAGCATACCGAGCCCGGATATGCCGGTATCACGGACAGCCCGGAGGGGCTGACTTTCATCCTCAATGGCCTCGCTGACAAAGACTACGCACTCGGCCCTCACGCTGCCCGAATCCATCTCCCCTGCCTTAATGCGGAGGTGGTGTGCACCTCGTGCGAATGGAAGCAATCACCCCACGCTTTTTCATGGGTAGATGGGTGTGCGTAGTGGTGTGGGCCCCTCGTGAGCATGGGATTAACCTGCAGGTCGATAATTTGCCACCTTGACATGTGACAGGCCTCGCAGATCCCAAAGCTTGGCCATGAAGCAAGCATCCAAGCACTGCTTCAAGGCATCGCTTCCTTCGGTGTATGCACCGGTCCACATCCGTAAGGTGCCTCGCACATTCCATAGCGAGAACCACCGGGCTTGCTTGTCTTTCCAAAGAGGCTTTGAGTCGCTATGGGCCCATCGCCACCGCCAAAGCAAGGTTGGGCAGCCGGGCTTCATCCATAGCCACCACCTTCCTGGAAGTAAATAATGTGACGCTCCAGCCGCAGCCCTCTCAGAATGGAAGGAAGCCTGCCTCCCTGGAGCAAGATCTGATATGGGGACCGTGGACTTCACCCCCAGCCCGGCCAAGAAGGCCTTCTGCACTGCTTCTAGATCGCTCCAAGTGGTGAGGAATATCACCGCCCCCCACACTTCTGCCCCATAGAGGAGGACCTGGTTCAACCAAGGCCCTCAACAAGTGTGCCCTGGTGACCCCATGCATACACCGCCTTTGGATCAAGTTGTTTTGCATTGCATACGTGGCTTTCCAGCTCCGCAAAGGACCCTCGGGTGAACCCTCCGATGGATGCATCGCTGTGTGGTAGTAGAAAACTCAATGCCCAAATACTTATAAGATCGAGCCACCTCCACTACCTGCCCCCGGTAAGTGAATGAGGGAAGGCGGGTGCCGGGATGATGGGACCAGCAGCACCCTTGTCTTAGCCAAGTTAACTTCATGTCGATTGAATTGGCGGAAAGTGTCCAAAGCATCGAGGTGGCGTTGCATGTCCTCCGGGGGTATATGCGGCAGGTCAACATCATCAAGATATATGAGTTGCGGATTATGTGGTGCATCAATCGACGCCTCCCCAGTGCTCAAAGCTAGCCATTCTTCTAGCTGGTCAATGTACAAGCGAAGAGCTGCCGGGATAGAGGGCAGCCCCGAAGCACCCCAATACTACTAACAACGGCTCCCCCGAGCGATGTGAGAGACGGACCGGAGCAAGCCTCGTGATAGTACGTATATAGCGTCGCAAGTCGACGGGGATCCCTAGCTGTCTCAATCTATCCCACAACTTATCCCGGGGTACTCTGTCAAAAGCCTTGGCGAAATCCACAAAGCAAGCGACAGATTCCGGGCGTTGATTCCGGCTATCCTCTATGAGTGTTTTGCGAGTGAAGATATGGTCAATAGTAGAATGCTTGGGTGAGCTGCTACGTGAGAGCCCGCACTTCTCCATCCTTCGCCCAAAGTACGCTGCTCAAGAATCGGCAAGCACCTTGGGGGTCGACCATAATGGTAACGATTTGGTATGGGTCCCTTTGTATATAACTCTACTGGTAGTCCAAAGGCGGAGGGAAGCCTTCTTGCAATGCCCTCGTTGAAGAGTCTTTGAGAACGGGCACCATTGGGGCCCGCCCACTTGAGAAGCTCCGTTCGCATACCATCCAAATCACGCCTTCGGATTGCAGGCATTGCAGGCCCATTATGACATCCCTTCAAGAATGACGACAGGCCTGTCTCATGGAGGTAGTGCCCCCTTCCTATTGGGTCATACAAATGCTGTAAGTATCTCACCCATTGTTCCTCGGGTAATATTTCCCGTAATGCGAGGGCTTACTCAAGACCTTTCTCCGTAAGGTCCTAGGGTGGCGGTCTAGTAGACCAAACATCTGTTCTTTGGTGCTCGCAAGGTACACGGCTTTCTTGGTCTTGAGGAAGGAGCGGTATTGACTGACGGGCCCGCGCGAATGGTGGGAGTCCGGCACTTGGCGGAGCCATCGTTTCAACTCCGGCATTCGCCATCGAACCCGATTGCAGGGGAAGGTGGTTGCAGCCCCTGTGGATCGTCGAGGCGGCCTCTCCCAAAGCATCTGTCCCCTACCCTCTCAGAAGGAGCTGGGTTCGAGTGGAACGTCGGGCCGTTGAAGTGTGGGGAGCCAAAGCCTCCCGGCAGCTCATGCTCAAAGCATCCTCGCATAGACCGCCGCATGATCATAGTCCGGGACGCAACCGTGATACATGGGGTGTTGGGGCAATGGGTGCTTTCGGTTGGCCCCGCCAATCTATACGCAGAAGCGAGGGGCTGATGGTGAGTCTACTTCCCTCGTCCGGCCACTTGTCCCGACACACCGAAGCCAGTGATCAAGTGTAGCCATTGCTCGCTCGCTAGCACGTAATCCACCACATTGGTGCCGCCCGTTTCTCCGTCTACAAGTAAAGCGGTGGAGGATCGCCACTTTTGCCAGCCCATTGCAAATGACCAGTCAAAGATCTCGCCAAAGAAAGAAATAAATACGCCATACCGGGTGTCACCGGTCCATCATCGACGCCCTTGGCCAAACCATCTCAAGGGGTCCATTTGCAACACATCCTCAGCTAGAGGTGCGAATTTTGGGATCTGCTCTGCCCCTGTGCGCGCATTGAAATCTCCAAGCAACATGACCTTGCCCAATTGTCTGTACTGATGTATGTCATCATATAGATCGACATAGGGCTCCTGCCTGTCCACATCCAAGTGCGTGTGGTAAAAGTTGCTCTCAAAAGATGTGGGAAGTAGCAAGCCGCCACAAAGAGGGCTGCCATCGCAAAAATACACAAGAATTATATGATGCCAAAGTTTAAAGGTATTGGTGGCTCTTTGTTCATTATTAATTCCAACCTTCTTTTCCAAATCACTCACGATTTCACCAAACACATCTTTTATATCATATGGAGAGATGGCTGAACAAGGAAACATGACACCATCTGTTTGCATTTCTATGATTGGGCATGGGGATAATGGATAGAGCAATGTCATGCATGACATTCATCTGTTTATGGAAAAATTCAGATTAGATTGCAAATTTTACGTTAAATATATTTTTTAGACATGCTGGGGGAAGAAAAGTTATGTCATGAAAGGAAGCCATTTTGCGAATTAGAGTCGTAGTTGATTTTGGAAGACAAAGACCATATGATATTGTAATAGTTGCACGAACGAAAGGCTCGAGGAGTTGTAACCATCTGCTCCATCTAACCATCTGACTATGAATGATAGGATGTACTCATGCGCGGCTTGGTCTGAATTGTGTTAAAGAAGTCCTTTTAGAAGGCAGTCATGAACTCCAGATTCCTGTCAGAGATGATTTTTCTTGGCATTCAGTCTAAAGGTCTTCTTTGTGAATAGCAAGGCGGTGTCTAGGGTTGTGTCAGTGGTTCTACAGGGCAAGAAATGTGCTACCTTTGATAATTTGTGGACCACTACAATTAAGGCATCATGGCCCCTTGGTATTCTTGGAAGGCTTGTTATGAAGTCCATCCTTATTACCTCCCATTTGGCATTTGGGACCGCCTAAGTTTCTAGTGCTCCTAGCATTCAAAGTTGCCCTGATTTCGTCTGCTGACATAGCTAACACTCCCAAATGTAGCTTTTCCATGTCTGGCCAATAATATCTACTTATTTTGAAGTAGGTTTTCAATAAACCTACGTGGCCAGTTATTGAGCTTTTATGCGTGTCTTGGAGAATTAGCTTCCTCACTCCTGATGATTTTGGTATGCATAGTTTATTCTTATGGTATAAAAGACTACCTTACTTCTGAATATGTTTGAAGGTTTCTCTTTCTCTATCTGTTCTTCTCGACGTGGCGTGTTTCTTCTATTTACTTGTCAAACTCATTCTTGGGTGTTGATATGGCATTGCATTAGACCCTGGTCATGATAGGATGTCTTGACAGTGTGTCCCCAACTGCATTGATTTTACCTGGTTTGTATAGTATCTCAAGGTCATATTCTTCCAAGAACTCCATCCACCTTCTTTGCCTTAAATTGAGATATGGTTGGGAGAATACATGTTGGAGACTTTGGTAGTTGTTGTCGAATTGGAGCCTTCTACCCAACATATAGTGTCTCTAAATTTTAAGAGCTCTAACCACTGCTAGAAGCTCTTGGTCATAAGTTGGATAGCGAGTCTTGGTGTCATTCTTGTTGCAAGAGTTGTATGCCACTACTCTCTTCTCTTGCATTAGGATTATACCGGTTGCAATTTTACTTACATCTGTTGCGATCAACTTTTACTTCTTTGAATCTGGGAGTATCAAGGCTGGGGAGGTTCCTTGAGCTTCTCGGCTTTGGTAAGATATGTCAGCGATGCAGCTATTATGGGAAGTTCTTGACGGATTTCTATAATAGCCGCTAAACCTAAGAATCTTCTCACCTACATTCTTCTTGGTGCGACTATTCCCTCTTGCTTGGATCTTTCTTTGGGCCTTTGGAAATATCATGAGTTGATAGGACCGTCCCAAATAATCTACTCTTGTTGTTGTGATGGGGATAGACCATTGCAATTATTGATCTTCAACGAGTAATTCCTAGTAAGCCTTGAGTCATCATTTCGCGTTGCCCGTCCCGCCCTATGTACACCTGCCCGTCGCTCCCTTGATTGGATGGTCGATTGAAGTGTTCGGATTGCTTTGTCGTCTATCCTTTTCCATTACCTCCATCTCTGCCTTCCCTCATTACGCTTCTCATAACCTAATAGTTCAAATCTCTGCTGTTAAAGAGGGGTTTGATCCTGGCGCAGAATGAACGCTAGCTATATGCTTAACACATGCAAGTCGAACGTTGTTTTTGAGGTGGTTGGTGGTTTCTTAGTGACATTTTGACAACTTTGCATGGAGTTGATGCCTCCTTAGTTTTTCAAAAACTATTCTCAAGTGCTTTGCATACTTCTCCAAGGTTTTGCTATGGACCAATATGTCGTCAAAGAATATGACAATAGAGTCATCTAAACACTCATGGAAAATGTCCTTCTTGAGTGGGGCATTGGATCAGTCGAATGGCATGATCAAAAATACATATTGCACTACAGAAAGAATCGAGCATAGCAACGTCTGTATCGATGTCTGGACGTCATTCACACATCGTTGAACGATGCCTATGTCGATAAAAAATGCCAATAACGACGTCCATCTGCACCTCATTTGATGTCATCTCATTTGATGACGACCAGCCATCGTTATACACGTCATAATCGCAGCACCGTTCAATGTTTGCCAGCAGTCATTTAACAATCGCATGTACACATGGCGTACGGTTTGCCAGCGTGGAGCCACATTAGCGACGGTACGACGGCGCTTGCATGGCAGGTACCTCTCTATCATTTGTGTACCATGCATCACATACGTGACGTCTGCGTGGCACCCCACGTAATAAACGTGGTTATGTTGCCTGCATGGCAGAACACCTGATGCCATGTTGTATACTACGTGCTGTCGATGTGGCGTCTGCGTGTCATGTCGTTTAATGACATTCGAGTCGCCACGTGTTGCCTAGGTGGCGTCTGTGTATTGTGTCGTTAAACGACATTCTGTGCGCCACATGTCTTCCAGCATGGATGCCACGTATTGTCTATGTGGTGTTACATGTCGACGTTCAGTATATTTATTTGAAAAATATATATATACAAGTTATGTAATACGCCTTATGGTAAGTTTGGACCTGCAATTTTCTGGAATATTTTGGAACTTTACTGAACATTCTGGAACTTTTTGGAAGAATTCTCTTAGCTTCTCGTAAATTCCTTTACATTTTAGAACTTAACAGAACTTTCTAGACCATTCTGGAAGCGTTGATCTAGATTCCCTTATATCATAGAACTTTCTGGAACTCTCTAGAACATTCTAGAACTTTCTAAAAGAATTTTTTTAGATTTTTTTAGATTTTTTTAGATTCCCTTATGTTCTTTTACATTTTTAGAACTTTCTAGAACATTTTGGAATTTTTTGGAAGGATTCCTTTAGATTTCCATATATTAACTTACATTTTAGAATTTTTTAGAATATTCTAGAACATTTTGAAACATTCTAGAACTTTTTGGAAGGAGTCCCTCAAACTCCTATAGATTCCCTTACGTCTTAACTTTGTAGAACTTCTTGGAATGATTCCTTTAAGTTCCTCTAGATTCCTACATTCTAGAACTTTCTAAAACTTTCTCGAATATTTTGGAATATCTTTGAACATTTTAGAACTTTCTGGAAGGATTCCCTTAGATTTCTCCAGATCCCCTTAAATCTAAAACTTTCTAGAACATTCTAGAACTTTCTAGAACATTATCATCTTTGTCTCAATATAATATTTACGGCTTAAGCATATTTAAAATATCATTTTTTCAATGAATCAATGCTTGGTCTAATGGTTAGAATGGGAGGAGGAGGAGGGGTGGAGTTTGGAGGGGCAATGGCCAGGGTTCAAATTCTCCAAAAAATATAAAAAGGCTTTAAAAGCCGCTCCTTAAGGACCAAGCATGCAAGGCGAGCCGTAGGATCTTGGACCCAACTAAGGACCGAGATCTTTATGGAACAAACTAGAACTTTCTGGAAGAATTATCATAGCTTCCCCTAAATTCCTTTACATTTTAGAACTTATCAGAACTTTCTAGAACATTCTAGAACTTTTTAAGAAGCATTGATCTAGGTTCCCTTACATCGTAGAACTTTTACGGTATTCTCTAGAACTTTCTAGAAAAAGAATTGGATTTTTTTTAGATTTTTTTAGGTTCCCTTAGATTCTTTTACATTTTTAGAACTTTCTAGAGTATTCTGTAACTTTTTAGAAGGATTCCTTTAAATTTCTCTAGATTCCCTTACATTTTAGAATTTGTTAGAATATTCTAGAACATTTTAAAACATTCTGGAACTTTTTGGAAGGAGCCCTCAAACTCCCGTAGATTCCCTTACATTTTGTTTCTAGAACTTTTTGAAAGGATTTCTTTAAGTTCCTCTAGATTCCTACATTCTAGAACTTTCTAAAACTTTCTCGAATATTTGGAGTATCCTAGAACATTCTAGAACTTTCTAGAAGGATTCTTTTATATTTCTCTAAATCCCTTTATATTCTAGAACTTCTAGAACAATCTAAAAGCTTTCTAGAACATTCTAGAACTTTCTAGAACATTATCATCTTTGTCTCGATATAATATTTATGCATAAATATCTATATATATAGTAATAAAATCAAAATGTAGTGTGTCTTGAGCATCTCTACCGTCAATTTCTTTTCCCACAACTTTCATTACGGGCCCGTCGGATCATGACTATTTTAGGATAGTTTGTGCGCTAATCTCGCCCCCTCGATTTTCTTACTTTAATTTTATCCCTTCGATTTACCGGTTGCTTTTCCACAACCCCCGCTTCCTATTTACATTTGTGGATGCCATAGTCTCTCGATAATGCTCCTCGCATCATCCTTACATCGACCTTACTCAGGCCTTAATCCGCCAAGAAAGCGTGCAAGAACGGCCTTGTGAAAGATCTTTGGCGGACGAAGGTTTCTTGCAAAGGTGAGGCGGGGAGGTTTCTCTTAATGCAATTGCAAAGGCGGGGAAGGGTTTTCTTCCACACATCTTACACCGCGGCTCTATTGTCCAAAATCCACAACCTCAGATTGAAGGCAGCACCACTTTGGTTCTCTGCTGATTTTTTCAATCGTGGGCATTTATCCAACACATCTTAATCCTATGCCATATAATAACTCAAGGTAACTTTTGCTTGCTTTCAGCCTTTATATGATTTCAACAGATATTTTTTTTTTCTTGAGATCGTTGAAGGGATCTGTTCAATTTCTTTTCCCATAACTTTCATTCTGGACCGTCAGATCATGACTATTTTAGGATAGTTTGTGCGCAATCCTGGCCCTCGATTTTCTTACTTTAATTTTATCCCTTCGATTTACCGGGCCATAGTCTCTCCGATAATGCTCCTCGCATCATCCTTACATCGACCTTACTCCGACCTTAATCCGCCAAGAAAAGCGTGCAAAACGGCCTTGTGAAGATCTTTGGCGACAAAAGGTTTCTTGCAAAGGTGAGGGGGAGGTTTCTCTTGTGCAATTGCAAGGCAGAAGGGTTTTTCTTCCACACATCTTACCTGCCGCTCTATTGTCCAAGATCCACAACCTCAGATTGAACGCACCACTTTGGTTCTCTGCTGATTTTTTCAATCGTGGGCATTTATCCAACACATCTTAATCCTATGCCATATAATAACTCAAGGTAACTTTTGCTTGCTTTCGGCCTTTATATGATTTCAACGGAGATATTTTTTTCTTGCGGATCGTTGAAGGGATCGATTACGATTGCCTTTGTTTTTTCTGCAGGATAATATACTTATCACTATAATGTGCTTTTTTCTATTCCGTTGAGTATGCGTTTCTGCCGAAGGTTTTGATGGAGTCCTCAGTTGCTTCGTTGTAATGGTGCCTATGGCGATGAAGAAAATAGTTTGCACAGACATCATAGGTAAAGAACGTGCCTAATAAGCATATCTGGAAATGTGTTTCTAGGGCAATGCAACTTAAAGGGCATAACCCGATGCGGGGACGGTGTAAGACCAAATTCAAGGGATTGAAAGCTGAGTATCAAGCTACCTTAGATCTTTTAGGGTTTACAAATTGCTCGCATTCTGAAATCCATGATGGCTGGGATGATTTGCCAAACTTGAGCTCTGCATGCAGGGAAAAGGCAAGAAAATTTAAGTTATTTCATGATATGAAGGGGTATTATGTTGGGCCCCCTGTGTGTAATGCTGATTCTCTCTTTGAGGGTATTGATCCACATGAATGTTTGAAATCTTTGGAGGCTTTTAGGGATAGCTTTGTTAGGTCAAGAAGGGAGGAAGAATCGTCTGAAAAGGAAGCAATATGTGAAGACAGAGCATATTTGGAAACAGATGAATCCCTTAGACAACTTTGGCTATGGCATGTTTCAGATCAGCTCGCCCTTCTCTCTTTCTACATGCATGAGCAATTTGGAGATGCTGGAGTTGCAATATGGAAATTGTAAGTAATACGTTCCCTTATCTTCTTCTCTTTTCATGCTGTGTATATTCATTGCATTGAAGTTAATTATACATCTGAAGTATATTTTTTCATACATTTAGTCACACATGTAATCCAATGGAGAATGCATTTGCAGTTTCATGTCATTCTTGGTTGTTTATTTCAAAATGCTGGGATTAATTGGTCCATGTGTAGTTGTTGCAAGTTTATAACAATGGAGAATTGATCTACTAGATTTGTCTCAAGATGTTCTTTCATGGCTGAGGATCATTTCCAACCTTTTGCATACCACAGGGAGCAGAATACCATAGCATGCATCCAATGTATGCAGAACATAATGATTTCTTCATGACATAATGATTTTGCAGGCATATTCAGCTTGGGCAAATGGTCCTGCATATGTGATGCAATGTCCTGCATATACAAATTCTTACATATACAAATCCTACATATACAAATTCTTTGTCTCAGATCAACAAGGAACTCCATTCTACAACGTTCATATAGCATGGGTAAGAGGTATAGTCTATGGAGCAATTATGATAGACCCTTCAAATTGAAAAAATCTTCCTTTCGCAAAGACTCATGCAGAACAGACTCTCATGTTGGGTAATATGAGAGAATCTTTCCTATCATTTCTTATGCTTGACACTAATTAACAATATCTATATTTGGTTTGTTTGTAGGGTAATGGTGGAATGCTCATATTGAGGAGGTTGAAAGGCAGGCAAGCTTATGAGGCTTAGCTGATGCTTTATCCAATGCTTACCTGACCAATGGCCATCCTGGTCCCCTCTACAATTGCTCTAAACATGGTAAAAAGGAAGGGCATATGATTAGTTTAATGATTTCTTGGTTGTTTAATTTAAACCCTTATTTGGTTCTCTGCTGATTTTTTCAATCGTGGGCATTTATCCAACACATCTTAATCCTATGGCATATATTAGAATGATTTTGCAGGCATATTCAGCTTGGGCAAATGGTCCTGCATATGTGACGCAATGTCCTGCATATACAAATTCTTACATATACAAATCCTACATATACAAATTCTTTGTCTCAGATCAACAAGGAACTCCATTCTACAACGTTCATATAGCATGGGTAAGAGGCATAGTCTATGGAGCAATTATGATAGACCCTTCAAATTGAAAAAATCTTCCTTTCGCAAAGACTCATGCAGAACAGACTCTCATGTTGGGTAATAAAAATGAGAGAATCTTTCCTATCATTTCTTATGCTTGACACTAATTAACAATATCTATATTTGGTTTGTTTGTAGGGTAATGGTGGAATGCTGATATTGAGGAGGTTGAAAGGCAGGCAAGCTTACGAGGCTTAGCTGATGCTTTATCCAATGCTTACCTGACCAATGGCCATCCTGGTCCCCTCTACAATTGCTCTAAACATGGTAAAAAGGAAGGGCATGCGATTAGTTTAATGATTTCTTGGTTGTTTAATTTAAACCCTTATCGTTTTTGAACTTGATTGTTTAACTTAAACCCTTATCGTTTTTTTAATTCGTATTTACATAGCTATCTCCATATCAGGGGTTTGTACAAGGAGTGCAAAACATATCAACACTGGGAATTCTGAGATACACAGGATGAAACAAGTCTTTACCTCCAATTAGACCAGAATGTCCCAAGCTCAAGTGATAGTGCGTTTTTCGATCAATCTCAAAGGGCAGTGAAGTATCTGGATTCAAAAGAGTTTCTTGCAGAGGTTCCAAAAGTAGTAGACTTGAATTTGCTCTGGGTAAATCTAGAGCCTTACACTGTAAGTTCCACCTCTCCATGTTTAGTGGCAGAAGCTTTGCAAGCTCAATCAACATTACTTTTCGAAGACCAGACACTGCCCTTCTACATGCTTACTACTATAACATCAGCGGAGTCTACACTCTGCGATTTTTTTCCTTGACCTTTACCATTTATAATTACACTAGCAAGCAGCTTGACATCCTTAGCAGTGCATCAACTTATGGTACCAGGCTCACAGAAATCCCATTTGGTTCTAATGTTTAGCTGGTGCTCCAAGGTACCATCAACTTTCAGTCTAAAGCTCACCCCTTCCACTTGCACGCACAGTTATGACCTCTATGTTGTGGGATATGGAGAGGGAAATTATGGACCCTAACACATATCTTGTGAAAACTGCATAGGTAAATTGTTGGGAGGTTTGTTAATTCAATTGGATCAGGCAATCAAATTGTGTGTTTTGATTCACTGAAGTTCAGGTTGGTGGGCTAACCACTATGGTCAACATTGAAAAATAATTAATCTTTGGCCTGGAGATGTAAGTCTCCTGAGATCTATCTAAGGCTAGCCAAAAAGGTCAAATTGTCCCATAACAGATCATACTTTCTGTGTTGAAACTAATGTCTTCAATTGAACAGCATATAAAACCATCACTACTTTATCTTGCAACTTCAAGACAACATAGCTATTCCTCGAGCATCAAGCAAGGGCACTGCATCTTACAACATTCTAGATGTCAATGCAACTTAAGACAATATACCTATACGTAGAGCATCAAGCAAGGAAAAGAAAATACACACATGCTCAATAGGTGTTTTCTCAAACATACACATATACTTTGCAGTCATCGCATTGATTAGGTTTTAGGCAATAAGAGGGAGGGAGGGAGGGAGGTTTTGTGAAAAGATACTAAGACGCAGCAAAAGAGAGAGAAACTCAAGCAAAGCATGCATATTCATTTAAGTTATTTTTGAACAGTTTGCCTATTGCCACTACGTGCTCTGCTAAGGATTGCGTATTCATTGTTTATCACAATTGCAATGTCACAAGAAATGGCTACAAAGCAGCCTTTATTGTCAATGTTTAGAAAATTTAACATGAACCAACTATCCCAGCACAATAAATAAATCTAAAGAACATCTCAATACGTCATAATCTTGACAATATTTTATTATCTACACAATCTCAACAATATAATTATCTCAATGTAATTCTCAACAATATGATTATCTCAAAAATATCAAAATGCAATTTAAAAGTAAGACATTGTGTCGAGGAAGACTTTTTGGAAGCAATATCACGATTTCTTTTGCAATACTGTCTCACTTTTGTTGCCTTATAAAAAGCCCAGCAACGCTAGGCACTTTTTCTAGTATTTAAATATCAAAATTTTCAATGAATCGATGCTTGGTCTAATGGTTAGAATGGGGGGCGGTGGGGAGGAGCTTGGAGGGGCAATGGCCATGGTTCAAATTCTCCAAAAAATATAAAAAAAGTTTAAAAGCCTCTTCCTTAAGGACCAAGCACGCAAGGCGAGCCGTAGGATCTCTTGGACCCAACCAAGGACCGAGATCGTGTCATGTGTCAAATGCCTAGACCAACGTAAGCCATATAATCTCGCACCAACGACCAAGATCTGAAGCAACATGAGCCATAGGATCTCGACACCAATTGCCATGATTAGACTTATATATAATTTCGTTCACTATCGACGTGAACAGTCAGACCTCGTTATACTTTTGAAAATTTGAAATAATGAATAAACAAATATGGGAATGCTACAAATTTAAATGTATCAAAAAAAATTCAATTAATCATTGAGAAAATTAAAACAAAAAATCAAATTTGGCATAAGAAATTCCAAAAAATTAGAATTAAGTATATAGAATTTAACTTAATCATAAAAACTTAAAAAATTCAATTAATCATTAAAAAAATCCCAAAAATTTTACATTCACTCATAACATAAGAAATTTTAGAAAAAAAAAATTCAAAATTAATTATTCAAAAAAACTTCACAAATAAGTCACAATCAATATATTTTAAGATATAACTTGATGACATATCGTTTGTATATTGAACTACAAAATATATTGAGTCAATTCACTATAAATTGGAAACTTCACAATCATCCTAAAACAAAACTTACAAAAATGTTATTGGTACCCTTGTAACCGCCAGACCCAGTCATATTGGCAGACCTCGATTCAACGCTGGCGTGGTTCTAAGTACTCCATTCTTTGAAATTATATTGGCCTTCAAAGAACACAACACAAGGTTTTAGTCCACGTGGCATGATCTAGCTATACGACTCGTGGCAAGCATTAGAGATGTACTTCAAATGCTTCATCAGTCATTCCTATAGATTTTGCCACCGCATCTATTGAGACTCCTGCATCGTCTGTCAGTGCTTTCAGCTGCTTCTTCTGATTATCTCTGCAAAATATAAATCAAACATGAGTACGAGAGCGGCCATCATGAAGAACATGATTCATCATGATTGTGGTCATCATGTCCACAATGTTTCATAACCTCCCTCCATGATATCTCTCTTGACTTGAGCTCAGGATAATCCTCTTCTAACACCGCTTTGATCGCCTCTTTCTCTGTGTCAAAACATCGTTCGTTCCAGTCACCTTTGTGTATGTTCATCAAATGTTGTTCATGACACTATTGACCCAAGTCCAAAAAAACTTGCCATCTGTAGTGGTCTTGCTTGGCGTCTTCGTGAAAGGACTACATAGGAGAGTGCCTTCAAGGTTAATCCATATGAATATGTGTTAAACAACAAAAAATGACATAATTCAAGACAAACCCACTTCAACTCAAAGACAAGACATGTGGACGTGGAGGTATTGCACAATCTCTAACATAGCTTGAAGAGAAAAGATGACCACATGAACGTTCATGACGATCATGGCTCCGTCATGCAGGTACTATCTCATTCTCGTGGGCAACGGGCCTAACAAATTCTGAAGGAGTGTATGAGCTATGCTGAGTGAATTCATATTCTATCCTGGCCCTACTTCGTTGAATGGCTCTTGCTGCAACCTCCCATTCTTCGGGCGTCATAGTGCATGTCTTGGCGGTTGCTCATTTCTCCAGCACAGGTGCCTTAATGATATGTCGGAGTCCCCTGCTCTTCGTCGTGCCTGGTTCCTTCTTCTAGAAGACCCACCTCCAGCCATAAGGACGAACCCCACGCATATGAAAAAAAGGATAATTAGCATTTACATGCTACATTTAAAATATTTATTAGAATATTAGAAATAGATGGCGAACCTACATCTTATCCTAGAGAATAATCCATAGCAAATCCACACAATGATGGAGGTGGTGGTAGTGGCGAGCTACATCCGAAGCGACCTCCTCGCACAGGGGCTTTCACAGGTTTATTACCGTCCAAAATATTGCCAATCCACCAAACTAACAGGGTTGGCAACCCATAATAGGCAATGGCATTGTAGTCCATGATTGTTGGATATGCGCAAAAACTTCTAGGTTATTCAAATAGAGTGTTAAGAAATGTTAGAAACATAGGAACTTTATTACACATTTCACAAACTTTTGACGAAATAAAAGTTTCACAATATTAGAATTTCTCTAGTTACCAATGTCTTTACATACTTGGTCATTACATAATTAAGAAAATTACTAAACATGGCAAGGTATACAATCTCTCATTCATTCTTTGAGTTGTGCCAACAACAACTTGACATCTCCAAGGCATCCCTAGATTCACAAAAAGGACGGTTGATCCGTTTACATACCTTATGAAGTTTGTTTTACGCCCCGAATAGATCCCAAAGTATATTTGCGCCAAAAATTGCTTCAAAAAATGCTCCTTCAAAAGCTTTGATTGCCATTAGAGGTAATTTGAGATCTCATTTTGTCCCATTAAGGGATGCTTAAAAAGCCACATCAGCTTTTTAAACTGTCCAATAAGAGAAGAGCTACAATGTATTTTATTCCAGTATTATGTGGCAGCAGTAATTAATGCAGTTCTAACTAACTTTTGCAGTGTCATTTTTCTACTATAACTTTTGATCAAAAACTCCGATTCGAACACTATTTGTGGCAATGGATTCGTCTCCTCAAGATCTTTCTAATGACAACCCATTGTTATATCTTTTGGGATGTAAATATATAAGAAAAGAGCAAAAAACCATATTTTTTAAGGTTAACACATATGGCTTGTATTGAAATACATCATAACCATATATCACTTGAAAGATCTTTTCATTCTGCATCTAATGCAACAAACGCCGCAGCATTTTCATGAGTAGATCAAAAGTTATAGGGAAAAAACGACAGCAATGAAGTTGTTAATGCTGCATTAATTGCAGTTTGATGTAGAGTACTCATTCTATTGGAGGATTCTTATGGAGACAAAAGGAGATCTCAAATTACCTCTAATGTCAAAAATAAGTGGCAAAAAATTCACCCTATTTCCGGTTAAAGTTACATTTTGTCGTTTCGTTCAAAGACATTTACAGACGTCGTAAAACGACCTCTAATCACCATGTATTCTTTTGTATCGACATCAATTATTTTTTTTTTTCTTTTTTTCTTTTTTTTTTTTAAATATAACGTGGTCTTTTTAACATAAGTGTGATGCCTTGCTACCCTAGGGGTGCTAATTTGACAAGCATTGCTTACACCAAAAAGCTTAATCAGTTCTTATTGGTCCTATGCCCTTAAAAACATCTGTATCCATCAGATCATCTATAGCAGCATTATGTTCAAGGAGGGATTAAGTTATTACATATTTATGATTGGTGATCCATTACCCATCAAGGTTTTAGACGTGCAACAATACTCACACTGATGTATATGAATACCATTATTATCTAGTGCTCATATTCTCTTATTAACTTATGGATGGCGGTCAGAACATGTCAATTTCAAGTTTACTAAACCCCGCCCTTAGATCTACTGACTTGTCCTCAAATCCTTCCAAGTTTGTATGTGGAACATGGAATTGGAACATGTAGCCTATATCTCACTCATTGAAATAGACTACTCATTAGATTAATAATATTGAGTTAATTCAACTTGATTTGGTCAATATTCAAAGGTCAAGGCTCTAATACAATGGTAGGCAATGATTCCAAAATTGAAAAAGCGGGGTTCAGATCTATCGTCCATCCAGAATGATTCCAAACAACACCTAGCTAGTCCAAACGAGGCTCTTGATCTCTAATCGCCATAGCCGGAGGAGGATAATTCCAAACTCTGTTCCGTCAGTTCCTATTCCTTAGTGTTTCCAACTGCAGCTTCTCGGCCATGTCCAAGTGCAAATAACCAAAGCTCATCCCCGGAATATAAACCCTTCAAAAACCTAGCAACTCGCGAGGTTTACATTTCGAAGGCCAGATCCTCGTCAGACTCGACCAGGACCTTGCACCGTGTCATGATGTAGATGGAGGGTGTTGCCACCAAAAGACGGACCCTTAAAACCCCCTCCCAAACAAAAGCAGCTTGCCCCACCCCGAAACTTTCTCAAGGTCGTTTCCTAGCCCCATAAATGCAACTTAAATTGAATGCTGCCCTGTCCGCCAATCGTACAGCGCCATGTGGCCAAGTTTCTTCATTAGAACTTCTGTGAAGCTCAACAGCAGCGGCACTTCTTGAAGTTACCTCACATTCTTGAGGATTTACCTCAGATTCTGACCATCTACCTCTCATTCCAATGCTTTCTACCCCTGATTCTAAAGTTTTTACCCTGATTTTGGAGCAGAATGGAACCTAAGTTGCATCCACGTTAAGAGAATGCCCTTTTGGCCAACATATGGGGTCTGAATGCCGACCTTTTGGCCAACATTCTGGGTCTGACGCGTCGGCATGGATGACAGACCCAGAATGTTGCCCAAAATGGCATTCTCTTATACTGAACTTTTTCAAGGTCATTTCCTAGACGTAATCTGCATGTAAAAGCATGAAAAAGACCTGTATGTTCCTCCGTTTGAGTAAGGTATCAAAAAGAAAGGACTTAAATAAACACCGACAACCACTTGGCCAAAGGAATTCTCACTGTTGAAAACAAAAACAGAACAGACAAGGAAACCCACATTTTTGACAAATCCGATCACAGTGCGGTGGCGGCAATCCGCGAGAAAAGACAAAGGATTACTGCGTTCAAATTCCGATCTGCCCACAAAATGCCGATATAAGGACACGGCTCCTCTTCATGGTCCCATCAGATCCCAAGTAGCCCGAAAAGCTCAAGCTTCGCCTATGGCGGGATCTAGCGAGTTGTGGCCCTTCTGGTTCTCGTTGTGGCCTTAGCAAGCCATGTGTATGCTAATTATGGGCATGGCTATAATTTTCCCTGCCGATCTACTCCTGGAAAATGCCAATGGGTCAGCATAAAATGCCCTCCCGGCTGCCCTAAAAAATGTAGCTACAATTGTCGGACCTGCACCAGCAATTGTGGTATGTCGAAGTTTTTTCCATGTTTGGACGCTAAAAAATCTATTCTATTTTATTTTCTTTTCTACTCTTAACATTAGCCTAGGCCTAGGTTTTTTTTCCCCTATGCCTCAACATCTGCTACTTTTTCAGGTTGCAACCCGCAAGGGCAAGTGCACGCCAAGACCCTCTCGCCTGGTCGGCGCAGACCAAGACCACCTTCTACTTCCATAGTCAGAGGGATAAAACCTTTTGTCTCGTTTCTGACAATGATCTTCATATCAATGCTCTGTTTATAGGTAAGCAGAGAGATGGTGGGAAGAGTAGGGACTTCACATGGGTCAAATCCCTAGGTATCATGTTTGGTTCACACAAACTATACCTTGGTGCCAATAGAGTTGCAAAGTGGGATGATGACGTGGATCAGTTAGCCATCATGTTCGATTCTACCCCAGTAACACTCAACCTAGCAACTGGATCATCTTGGGAAGCCCCCGAGGCAGGTCTACAGGTTGTTCGTAATAAGGCCACCAATGCAATATCTATTGAGGTAGATGGTCTCTTCTCTATTGAAGCTACAGTTGTACCTATCACGGCCCAAGAATCTCGTGTCCATAACTATGGCATTAGTGAGGAGGATTGCTTTGCCCATCTCGACCTTCACTTCAAGTTCTTTAAGCTATCACCTCATGTTAATGGAGTTCTTGGTCATACTTATGCTCCTGGCTTTGTTAGCACTGTTAAACGTGATACCCCCATGCCCATAATGGGTGGTAATGATTTGTATGCCACTTCCTCTCTCTTTGCTACAGATTGCCAAGTCTCTCAATTTGGGATTTCTTTCACAGATTCTTATCAAGAGATCAAGAATAATTTCCCTTCAGTTGAGTGTGGTTCTCAAGGTTTCGTGCATGGTATGTCGTTGAGGCTAAAAAAGGGTATCTTCGACATAAAAGAAAACTCCATATATTTGTGGTATTTGAATAAAGGTTATATTGGATATTGGTGCTAGCAAATACAAATTTGTATTTGCATGAACATTTAATAAACTCCAATTGCCAATAGTATATTACTATAACGAATGTATTTATACGAATGCGGTGCAACATTTAATCCTCCTTTATCTTACCAAATGTATATATATTTACTATTTAGCATGAAAATGCATTTTTCTTTGAGATGTAACACTTTCTTGTTTCTTAGCCTTCTATGTGGTTGTCCATATTAACTAAATTCAAATTTGTCATTCAAGATCTTAAATTATGCATCCATAGCTAGGAAAATTCAAAATCCTCTGGAAAGAAGCTCTAGCTCCTTCGACAATACTACCCCAATTGCATATGCGAGCAACACTTGAAGTGGAAAAATGTAAGGCAATGAATGCACTGGAAGACGATAGCTTTTCACTGCTCTATTTTTTCACAGCCTTCTCGCATTGCTGAACAAAGCATCTTATTCAAAACAGCATGCAAAAGTTCTACTTTCCATTATTGGACGGGCTTAATGGCTAACCTGAATTTGCCTATAAAACCAAATGTTAAAATAATCGGTGCATACTTCTCGAAGTTCATAAGAAAGCGGATATGCTTACTTTCTTATAAAGACCTTCCTATAACTACCATTCATATTAATTAACACAACCATTATATCCAACACTTTTTTATTAAAATCCCCTTGAAACCCCCTTTGGTTTAGGTGCATATTCACATGAGGGGTGACTCCGGGCATCGAGAACTGTTGGATGGGCATATTTGCCCATTATTCCTCGATCTCGACCATTGATAACAATTCTCGTTTGTGTACTTGTACAAATTTTTGTATACTGTATAACGAGGCTTGCAAAATACTATAAGATTTGAGGCAATGTACTAAACAGTGTTGATTTTGTACATGTATTATATAATTTTAGGGCCTCTCGCTGCCCTACATCAACCCCCCATTGAATATGCACCCAAACCAAAAGGGGTTTTAATTTAAAAGTGTTGGATGTAATGGTTGTGTTAATTAATGTTAATGGTAGTTATGTGTTGGTTGTTATAGTAAAAAAAAAATTGGGCCCTTCGGACCCTAACAAAGCAGACATAAGTATTATATTCATATGTTTATTTAAGACAACCTAGGGTATTCATTATTCATTCGTTATCAGTAATTTGAATATTCCAATACAAGAATCATGTCTATAGAGGATCAAATGCAAGGCATCATTTATTCCACTCTAAACAATGCACAACTATCCTAGAAATACAATGCACAACTGGGCATTGTCACTTACATTTATAGAGTGTGAACAAATTGAATTGGAAATATAATCTCAATTCCCTGCATTGCATGCCAAGGGCTGTCCAAATATATGCAAATATACTGTTATAAAATGGGCAGGACAACAATAACATCAACAATAATATAATAAGATCTGCTGAAGAGGGTCATGGTGCCCAATAGAGAATTAGTACCACTAGTTCAAAAAACCCAACTGTGAAAATAATTTAGAATACTTGGTAGCAGAGAAGTTTGTAGAGATTAAACTGGGATAGATAAGCAATGTGCATAGAACCTGTGGTTGTCAAATTATTGTAGAGGGAACAAACTTGGGCATGCCATAATAAAAGATTGAAAAGAATCGCTGCTCTCTCATGGACCTACTTTTTGGAAACCTTTGATGACTGGAGCTCGAGAAAAATGCTTCATATAGAACTAGCTACAAGCGCTTGATTATAATCATCAAAATAATAGTTCTACTTTATGAAAGCACACAACACAACCATCTAGAGGCTAGCAAATGCAGCAAAGATATGACCATAAGCTAGACTACAAAAGGTCCGCGATATCGCCTTTGTTGCAAAATGACAAGGATGTCTATTATTCCTATTGACATCACTTCGAGAACCAAATTTCAAGTAGTCACGAAGTTATTAGGGCATTAATGCAAACTTGGCAATGCTTGACAAGATTCTCGTACCGCCATTATAGATTAAGTTTTTTCAAAAATGGCACCAAAGATCATTT
The DNA here is from genome assembly GCA_021234155.1 of Isoetes taiwanensis. Taxonomy (NCBI): domain Eukaryota; kingdom Viridiplantae; phylum Streptophyta; class Lycopodiopsida; order Isoetales; family Isoetaceae; genus Isoetes; species Isoetes taiwanensis. Next base: position 3,421,708 of record JAJEKV010000019.1, on the reverse strand, counting down.
AAACAGTACATCAATAAGGACGGATCCTTCAGCCATATTTCATCCCCATAAAGGACCAAAACTTGGAAGGGCTTATAGATGTAACAACCCGTGATCTTGTGCCATAACCAAAAACAACCCTCATCTTTGCAGCAGAATGTGTGCAGAGAAAGAAGAGACATTTCACATAATTCAATCGCATTTGTGGTTGAAACACCAAGATCATTACTTCTATCAAGACATAGGTCATTAGCATAGCATGGGTTTAACGAACCTATTTCATAGTTATTGCAAAAGTACAATCGACAATCAGATATCTAGCATAAGTGCATGAAGCGGACATCAAACATCCTTAAAGGATAATGTCGCATCAAACATTCTCGCAAGATAGGCATGGCTACATTATGGAGCAAGAGTGGCTGCATTTTGGTCTGTAAAGTAAGAGCATTTCAGCTTCAAGCATGAAATTTCTTTACATCGCAACAACACCTTTGATAAAGCAAGAAAAAAGTTATGTATGACACCCTACCATAGATTCACATCAAAGCATCATGGCGTATGGAATGGTATCACATGTTGGATTAAATAAAATCGTGTTTGTTCTTGAACACTACATTAAAACACAAATCTGAATCCATTCTTCTTAGCCTTATAAGGTCATATCCAATGCCATGGCCTTAATCATGCTAGATATTCATGCCTCAAACTTCCTTGCCATGTAAGAATCGGCCTATTTAATGCTTCGCATCATAGCTCCGGCCCATGCTCCCCTCGCTCCCATCTCTCAAGGCCAAAGGCAATTTTGGATGTATACCTCCCTTTATAATAACCAGCATTCCATTGTTGTGATAATTGTTGTGGCTGGACCAAGCCCACGAAATGAATAACTAGATCCGACGTTCTGTGATGCATCCCGCAATGTGTTCTTATGGATCTATAGCCAATGTAATTGGAACCTGTAATTACTAGGTCCCGTAAAGGAAAGAAAAAACATCTTCTTGACCATCATCTTGACCATCAAGGAACAAATCATCGGGAACCCTAAAGGCTCCATGGACAAAAACGGCTACCACTCCAATGGTGAAGATAAGAGATAAGCAAAGAACCCATATCGAAAAAAGAGGGAAACAACTACTACATATATATAATGGACATAAAAGCAACACATCCCCTGGATTCATCAAAAATTAGGGGCTCTTGCTAAAAGAGATATAAGCTGGCTGGAAGACAAAATAGCAGAGGATATAAAGCATGAAAGGCAACACATCTAAGAATTACCATTTCTGTGCTACAAGTCGCCCCTCGATCCCGACAAACCCTCGCTGCCATAGCTCTTTGCTCCCCCATATCGGAACCAGGTTCTTCCATCCTTGTCTTAGCCGATTTGAGCCATTCCATCATTGCCTTAGTAGATTTGAGCCATCACTATGTTTTATGATAACCCTAGAGAAAAGAAGAGCTCGACATCTGCATGCCGAGTTTGAAAATTCGTTGGAAAAGGGCTTCTATTGTAAACCCTTGGATTAAAAACTCCTAGGGTCAATCCTGGCCATTGAGATGGGTAAGGAGAGCAAAAAACATTAAGAATGTGGAACTAAAACAAGAAAATACCGCGCGCACTCTAGATATACTGATCGGTACATCTCGTGGAATACGTCCTCAAAATCATATGAAAACCATATTAAAAAGTGTAGAAAAATACAAAAGAAACCCCCTGTTATTATGCTAGATACTGGGTACAGACTTGCATTTTGTTCCAGTATCTCATGATGCTTTAAGTGCAGAGCTTTATTGAGAAGGCAAGTTTCAATTTTACCTTCATGAGTGATAAGTTCGTATGTCTAATTTTTATCGCAATAAGATATATGAGACTAGGAATAAAAATAGACAAGAATTATATGATGCCAAAGTTTAAAGGGTATTGGTGGTTCTTTATTCATTATTATTTCCAACGTTGTTTTCCAAATCACTTATGGTTTTACCAAACACATGTTTTATATCATATGGGGAATGGCTGAACAGGGAAACATCACACCATCTGTTTGCAATTCTATGATTGGGCATGGGATAATGGGTATAGCAATGTCAATATTAAAAGAGCAGTAAAAAGCTACGCTCCAGCTGGATTTGCATGAATTTTGATTAAAAATGAGGTGCTTATTACATGCATGCCATTCATCTGTTTATGGAAAAATTCAGATTAGATTGCAAATTTTACGTTAAATATATTTTTTGGCATGCATTATGAAAGGGGGCAATGAACTCCCAGAAAATATCCTTGATACCTAAAGCTTATAGACATGCTAGGGGAAGAAAGATTATATCATGAAAGGAAGCCATTTTGTGAATAAGAGTTGCAGTTGATGTTGGGAGACAAAGACCATATGGTATTGTAATAGTTGCACGAACGAAAGGCCCAAGGAGCTGTAACCATCTGCTCCATCTAACCATATGACTATGAATGATAAGATGTAATGCGCAACTTGGTCTCAATTGTGTTGAAGAAGTCTTTTAGGAGGCGTCGTGAACTCCGTGATCCTCGTGATTTTCCTTGGCATTCCATGTAGTCTAAAAAGGTCTTCTTTGTGAATAGCAAGCCGTCTAGGGTTGGGTTTGGTTCCACAGGGCAAGAAATGCGCCACCTTCGACAATTTGTGGACCACTACACTTAAGGCATCATGGCCCCTTGGTATTCTTTGAAGGCTTGTTATGAAGTCCATCCTTATTACCTCCCATTTGGCATTTGGGACCGGCAAATGTTCTAGTGCTCCTAGCATTCACAGCTGTTCTGCTTTCTGCCCCACGACATAGTCGACACTCCCAAATGTACCTTGCTATCGCTTTTCCATGTCCTGGCCAATAATATATACTTCTTATTTTGAAGTAGGTTTTCAATAAAACTGCATGGCCGCTATTGAGCTATTATGCGATCATGGAGAATTAGCTTCCTCACCCCATGATTTTGGTACACATAGTTTATTCTTATGGTATAAAAGACTACCTTACTTTTAATATATTTGGGTTTCTCTTTCTCTACCGCTCTTGTGGACATGGTGTGTTTTTCTATTTACTTGTCAAAACTCATTGTTGAGTGTTGATATGGCATTGCATTAGACCCTCGGTCATGATAGGATGTCTTGACAAAGGTGTCCGCAACCACATTGAGTTTAACTGGTTTGTATATTATCTCGAGGTCATATTCTTCCAGGAACTCCATCCATCTTCTTTGCCTTAGATTGAGATGTGGTTGGGAGAATACATATTGGAGACTTAGGTAGTCGCTTGTCGAATTGGAACCTTCTATCCAACATATAGTGTCTCCAAATTTTAAGAGCTCTAAACCATCGCTAGAAGCTCTTGGTCATAAGTTGGATAGCTTAGTCTTTTTGTCATTCATCTTTGCAGAGTCGTTATGCCACTACTCTCTTCTCTTACATTAGGATTATGCCGCATTGCAATTTTATTTGCATCTGTTGCTATCAACTTATCCTTCTTTGAATGGGAGTGTCAAGGCTAGGAGGTTCCTTTGAGCTTTTCAAAAACTTCCTGAGCATTCCTGTGCAAATGATCTGCTCAATTCTTTATCTTCTTGTCTTTGGTAAGGTATGTCAGCGATGCAGCTATTTTGTGAAGTTCTTGACGGATTTCTATAATAGCCCGCTAAACCTAAGAAACTTCTCACCTCGTGCACATTCTTCGGTGCTGACTATTCCACTACTGCTTGGATCTTTGCTGGGTTGTTGGAAATATCATGAATTGATATGACGCGCCCCAAATACTCTATTCTTGTTGTTAGTGACATTTTGACAACTTTGCATAGAGTTGATGCCTCCTTAGTTTTTCAATAACTATTCTCAAGTGCTTTGCATGCTTCTCCAAGATTTTGCTATTGTTAGCAAATGACACATGTCACTATTCATAGATGACTAGGCATGCCACCTAGGTGTCGCTGACATGGCTCTCCTATAAAGCTATAGTCATGCTTCATGGTTCTTCATTCAGAGTTCACTCACTAGACTAGCTAGATCGTCTATCTCATTCTATCATTGCATAGTCGTCTTCATCCTATTCATATCCAGCCATATCTTCATGGTATCAGAGCTTAATGCAAGGAGGAAATTGAGTGCCGAATCTTAACAGGTGGGATCAAAATGACTTTTTTTTTTTTCGGGTCCGATCAGAGAGGAATTGAATCGATTCAAATTCAAATTTGAATCGTTGGTTGAAATCGTTAGTTGAAATAAAATTAGTCAACTTTTAGGGCAACTTTTTAGGGGCTGGATGTGATACACATCACCTAGAATATTCCTTAGTTTGCGGATTTGATTCTTCTATTTTGACGTTTAGTCAAAACTACGCGGAAGGACAACCATGACAATCCTTTGATAATCCTTTCTCCCTCAATCGGTGCCTCCTTCTTGGTCGTGTTCAATTTGAACTGCTCGGGCCTACATTCTTTTCACTACAAATGGCTGGGCGACGCCAATCCTCGAAATATTTTATTCACCCTGTGTTAGATATTGACAATTATTTCACATGGTGAGATGCCTTTGAAACCAATCTTAATTTGAGAGGTTTGAGAGTCGTTTTTCAACCCAAATAGAACCCTACTTCACCGATGATTTGGAAAATGATTTCATGGCTTTGAATCATCTCAAAGCATGTATTTGTCCAGATTTTTCGAGAGCTATTCGAGGGTATACAACTTTTACCCCTGGCCATTTGATATTCTACATAAGAATTGCATTCAAACAGTGAAGGTCCAAACTTGGTATTCAAAGCCAAATGGATAATCTCAAAGTTGGAAACTTGCACTAATATGCTAGATTATCTGCAACAATTGAAAGCATTGAAGGAAAATTGCTTGATGTAGGCTGTCCGATCGCATTTGTCTCTCATCCAAAGATGCTCTCAAAGACTGAGTGAGTATCAAAGTGTCTCGATTATTACAAGCTCCAAGATAAGATCACTATCTCTTTCAATCAACTTCAGCTGAAACTTGTAGATCCCGAACAAGGTCATAAAAGATATGATCAAATGGAAGCTAGTTTCTATTCTAGAAGTAGGCTTTCTTCACCTGCTACTCCTTTAGTTGTTGTTGCATCCGGATCTATTTCTTCTTCCCCTTCCCATAAGTCTATTGAGGAAGCCAAATCAAGCTCCAAATCTAGATCTAAGCAAGCCTTCACTTGCTTTTACCGGGTAAAAAGGGTCATGTTAAGCTGATTGCAGAAAGCTTCTATAAGATATAGCCTAATTTCTAAAAACACAAGGAGGCCAAACCAAAAGGTGCAAGATTCAACTATTTCGAAAAGCAAAAATGCTCATGTTTCTCATGCTGATTTGGAGAAGGCAGAATTACAGTTCCTCAATGTCGATGCAGAGAATCTACAGCCACATACTTGGCTTGTCGGTTCCGGGGCCACCAAGCATTTGGCAGGCCAATCGAAGATGATTTCCGTGCTCTTCATTCGTGTATGACAAAACAAGTGGTAAAATGGGCTTATGGAAATATTGCTAACTCCATCGCAAAAGGTGATGTATCTATTCCTACTGCTAATCGTCTTTCTCTCAAAATTAAAGACGCCATTCTAGTGCTGGATTACTTGTGAACTTACTTAGTGTAAGTGAGTTTGATCGAAAAGAAGGGCTATTGATTGCTATTCTCGGATGGGTATGTTCATTCTTCATAAAATCCTTTGGATTTTGTTGATCTTCAACTTTTGGGCTCTATAGCCAATGGTCATTTAAATGAGAAAGGAATATTTTGGATTCTACTTCACAACAAAAAGGAGTATCATGTGAATCATCACTTGCTGTTACTGCTGTTCCAAGAACATAGAAATCATTATGGCATGCAAGATTCGGACATATTCATCTTCCAGCTCTAGTTTCAGCCTCAAAATTGAATATAGTTCAAGGCATGCCTACACTTACGACCAAGGACTTGAAATGTGTTGCGTGTGGTCTTGGAAAGCAAGTAGAAGCGTCTTATCCATCACAAGCCGAAGTTTCGAGCCCAACAACCGTTGGAACTGTTGTAATACGGACATATGTCATCTCCCTCTCGAATCTCCTTGGTAAATGTATTTCCTTTGTCATAGTGGATGATTTTAGTAGATATACATGGGTTTCCAATCAAATTCAAGTCTCAAGCTCTTGCTATCTTCAAAACCTTTAGTCCGCAAATTGAAAATGAATTATCTATTACTATTAAAGCTCTTTCGTCCGATAATGCTAAGGAGTATATCTCTAATGAATTGCAGACCTATCTTCAGTCCAAAGGGATCCATAGAGAGTTGATTGTGCCTTACGCTCACTCTCATAGCGTAGAACAAAGAATAGAACCCTTATGAATTTGGCTCGGCAAAAGATGGTCAACTATAAAGAGTTACCTCCGTAACTTTAAAGGCGGTTCTAATTGCGGCTTATTTGTGTAATGGGGCTCCCACCAGTGCCATCAACATTAAGACACCTTTTGAGGCTCAGATGGAACGAAGCAGTGATGTATCTAATCTAAGGGTTTTATCTGTCTAGGAATTTGCTAGTGTTCCTCGTGAATTCTCTTAAAAAATAGGGCAAGTTAGATGACGAGGGCCATAAAAGTGATTTTATTGGATATCCAAGCAACATGAAAGGATGGTGATGCTTTGACCCTCGTTATCAAGCGTATGTTTGCCTCTAGAAGCATGCACTCTAAGGAGTTTTATCATCCTAACAACACCGGATTATGCCAAAGTTATCATCAACACTTTTGATATTAACCATGACACTCAAGCTAACCAACTGCGGGGTCTTCTCATATGGTTCATAATGGTGGCATTTCATCTACTTCTGTTGTACCTTCCATTGTTGCAAGCCCTTCACATGTCATGCTACTCCTAGTGTTGCAAGTTCTTCCAAAGACTCTCGATATTCCAACCGTTGTTGCAAAGAAATAGAGGATGGTGCGGATGCTTATGCACTATGAACCCCATTGGGATGATGAAGATAGTGAAGGGTATGAGTCTGATTCACATTCATTTGAGCTGCCCATTCTGGAACAAGCAGCTAGAGGCAATAGTTCCTTATCTTCCTTTGCATAGAAGGTCTGCATGAATTGCCGAAGTTTCTGACCCTATTATTTCGCCGAAGATGGCCGTTCTAAAGTTACCTATAACTATACTCTTATGACCAAGGTCTTATCACCTGAAGTTGATCCCGTTAATCATGTTCAAGCAATGAAAGAACCATTAATCGGGTTGCAAAGAATGGAAGACTAATTATCCATGTCACATAACTAAGGTACATAGGAGTTGGTTCCTAAACCAACAGGGAAAAATATAATTGAGCTAAATGGGTATTCAAAACAAAGTACCATGCGGATGATACTCTTTCTAAGCACAAAGCAAGGCTGGTCGCTAAAAGGGTTGATCAAAAAGAAGGGTTTGATTATCATGATGTGTTTGCTCCAGGTTGTCAAGTTAGACACACTTAAAGCAATGATAGCTTTGGCAACAAAAAGGTTGGCCTCTCTATCAAATGGATTTCAAATCCGCCTTTTGAATGGAGATCTAGAAGAGGAACTTTACATGTTTCAACCACTGTGTTTAAAGATAAAGAGCATCCAACTTACGTGTGCAAATTGAAAAAAGAGCATGTCAGGACAAGCTCAAGGCTGAAATCGAAAATCAATGCATTTCTCTTGCGTCTTGATTACCGAGCTCTAGAGCAGACCCGAGCCTTTATTTCATGTCCACCGATTCTCAAGTTAACGTGCTCCTTCTCTATGTTGATGACATGATTATGAAAGGGGATGCGAGATTCTATTATTTCTCATACTAAGAAAAGCACTACGTAGAAAACTTTGAAGTAGCAGATTTGGGTCTAATCGTTATTGATTGAAAATGGAAATTTGGCAAGGTGCTCAAAGCATTCATCTCACTTTCAGTACACCACTGAACTTCTGAGAAGTTTCATATGGCGGTGCAAAGCATCATCCCTCCATTTGAGTGTAGGTTGCACTCTAACTCTAGACTCCAACCATCCGGATATTGATGCCACTCTTCTGAGGCCAGTGGGGCTTTACTCTATCTTACCAACACTAGGCAGTTGGTATATCTTGTTGGAATCCCTACTAGGTTTATGCATCATCCTAAAATTACATTGAAAGCAAAACTAAACGAGTTCTCCATTACCTCAAAGGTACTCAAAGTGAAGGAGTCCTATATACCCAAAGTTGATCATCATAATCTTATGTTGTTCTATAGGATTTCGATATGGCATCCTCTGAGATCTTGAAAAAAATGCATTCTTTGGATTCGTTTCCTTTCTTGGAGGCAATCCTATTAGTTGGGGATCTAAAAGCAAAAGACAAACGGCATCGGTTACTAACAGGCTGAACTCAAACCTTGGTTACAACGGGTACAAGAGATCATTTGGTTTGGTTCATATATATGAAGATTTGGGCTGTCCACTCAAACACGCAACCATTTCTTTGATGATAATTATGGACCATTAACTCACGCCTAAAGACTACAAAGATGCATGCGCTTATCAAACATATGGATATCAAAGCGTGGTTTGTCAAAAGAGCAGCTCAAAATGGATATCTCTTGTTGTCTTCTTGCTCTACCAAACATCAAGTTCTTTGATGGGTTCACAAAACCTCTTGGAGGACATCAATTACATGGGATAGGCGGCTCTTGCATGTTTTGCCCCATGCTCATTCTCAGGGGGGATCATAGTGTTTTTTTTCTCTAAATCTTCTCTCTCAGGAGGCTTTTTTTTTATTTGTTCTCTATTTCTATTTTTTCAGTTCAGTTCAATCCTGCTAGTCATCAGGGGGGATGTTAGCAAATGACACATGTCACGTGTCACTATTCATAGATGACTAGGCATGCCACCTAGGTGTTGTTGACATGGCTCTCCTATAAATCCATAGTCACGCTTCATTATTCTTCATTCAGAGTTCACTCACTAGACTAGCTAAATCGTCTATCTCATTCTATCCTTGCATAGTCATCTTCATCCTATTCATGTCCAGTCATATCTTCATGCAAGGAGAATGTTGTAGACCAATATGTCATCAAAGAATATGATAATAGGGTCATCTAAAAACTCATGGAAGATGTCCTTCTTGAGTCTCATGAAGGTTGTTGGGGCATTGGATAAGTCGAATGGCATGATCAAGAATACATAGTGCACTACAAAAAGAATCGAGCATAGCAAGCGTCTATATCGATAATGCGGGCGCCGTTCACGTTCGTTGAACGATGCCTAGACATCGATAAATAATGCCAACAAAGAAGTCCATCTACACCTCATTTGATGGCGATAGCCATCGTTATACACATCATGTCGGCGGCATCATTTTGTTTGGGGTGCGGGTTGGGAACTCTGGAAGGCGACCCTCCTGAGGGACCGATGGATCTAACGAGGGAGAGTCGGGGACTATGTCCACGCCAGGATTTGCAGAAGAAGAAGAAGAAAAGCAGAACAAATGAGAGGAAAACGATAAGCTTCCTTGATATCAATGATGAACATACATGAGCTCTGCGCCAATAGAGAAAAAGCGAAAGGAGACAAGACTCAAAACTCATCTAGCCATCATATGCTAGCTCTACTCATATATATAGTACAATGGCCTTGGGCCCAATATGGAACACTCTTCGATCTCGGTGCGACTCACGGAAGGAGGCCTGATTCTTGAGGAATGTTGGCGGTGCCTCTTTAAATGCCTAGAATCACGCCGCCTGACACGACCGGGCGTGTGGCGGTCATCCCTTTGTCCGGAGCGGGCCCTCTTGTTAATCCGGACGGGCTTTGGCGGCGTGGTCTGCCGCTGGTCTTCTGGCGAGCCTTTGATGGCTGACCGTGGTGGCCGGAGGATCCTTGAGCTTGACACGGTGCAGTCAGAGTATGCCATGAATAGTCTCCGTACCCGAGGGAGGCCGCAGGACTAACACTCCCCACCAAGCGACACCTTCGAAAGTGAAGAAGAAAAGGAGGAAGGGTTTACGAGGAGGGAAGCCATTCGTGCGAAAGTGATCCTCACGGGGTGAGGGCCGAACTTCCCAATACTTGGCTAATGAGATCTGGCGTTTGAAGAAGCGTGAGGAGTGTTTTGGCCATGGGGCGGGATGCATCATCAAGAAAAGCGAGATCGTTACCATGTCTTCAATGGGCGTCGAAGAAATGTAACCGACATTCCATGAGGAGACAGTCCGAGGCCAAAGGCACCGACTAATCGGGCATTCGGATTACAGATGAAAAAATGGGACGCCGGCCGATTTAAAGGATGGGGCAAAATGCATTTGAGCAGCACAAAACCTGCTTGAAGATGGGGAAAAGGATCATGTGAGGTGGTGGCATTGCAAGAAGGTGTCAAGACCATGAAGCGCATCCAAGCCGTGCGTTTGCCAACCCGATCATTAGCAATATAGATCCAATTCGTGGTGGTATCGGTGGCTTTTCTTCCCAATGTGGCGAACAAAGCGTGGATCCCAGGAATCCGTCGAGATCACGAGGTGGAGTCCATCCGGCATGACCATCCATGACCTTGGTCCAAAAAGGGGGCGTAATCGGGAGTGTCAGGAACACGGGGCGTGGAGGTACGCCCGGGAAGCATAGGGAGAAGGAACCATGCCGTGGGGCGTGGGTTCTTTGGCGGTCTCCACAATTGGCTGACAAGATCGGGATCAGAGCTTGACACCACCGATCCCAAAGAAGCGAGAGAGTTGAGAGTTGGCGGGGAGGGCTATCCCATCCGTGGGGACCGTCTTGCTATCCAAGCGAGCTTCGTAATTGATTATAACGCGAGTCTTTGCATATAAATTTGTGCATAGGGAAGATCACCGGGATGTCCTAGATACTTCCTTATACATTTGCGGCGCTTCGCTTGAAGAGATAAATGATTGGCAAGCTTCGGGCATGTACTCTGATGAAGAGTTTGGATTACGGCGGGATCCGCCAAGATATGGATTGTTATCTGAAGCACCCATTACCGATTGGGGTCACCTGAAGAAAGGCGTGGCCCATTTCGAAGTGTTCGTATCACCGGATAGAAATCATGAAATATGTAAGCCATAGGGTGAACAACTCTGAAAGGTGATAAAGTGCGGATCGGCACAATGTATGAGATCAAAGACCAAAAGGGCACAAAGGCACAACCCTTTGTCTTCAATGGAGAGTTACGGCCAAATCCGAAGAAAATCAAGTGCTTTCGGGGAATATCCGCGGGTCCATGCGGCATGCCGCCGAAAGGAAAGAGGTGGCGGCGAATTTAAGCAACCACATGTCGATTGATAGCGGAAGGGCAAATGGGAAGTCAACGGGCATTAGCTTAAGAATGGCGGTATGGGCGTCAAGTTTTGCTTGAGCCTCATCGGAATGAATTTTGAATAACTTCTTTGTATATGATTTAGTTGTTCAAGATCATTTGGTCAGGTTAGCATTCTTTTAGAATGTTTTCGAAAGCGGCGGTGGTATAGTCATTTTCGGACCCGTTTGGGATGAAGTGTTGACACGGGAGGAGGATTTCCCCAGAAGAGTTTTGGGATTATTGAGGCTTTCACCACGGCAATCGGAAAGGCCCGCGTCATCAAAATTATCTTACGTTTTTTACGCACCACCTCGTAAGCTGATCTTGAAGAGAGGTGGCGTAGTATTGGAGTCGCGGAGGTGCAGGTATTGGGAAAGGCGAGCCGGATCAAGGAGGCAATTTGGCGTCCGTTCCACGTAAGGTTTTGAACTTGAGTGCTGAAATTTTCACAAAGTTGAATTACAAGGCGTTGAGCTTAGCAATATCTGCGTCCTTGGTATTTTCGGGAGAAGCTGACTTTGGACTTGTTGTGCTCCAATAAATTGAATTTCGATTGGGCTGAGCTTGTTGATCTACCAAGTTGGGTGACTTGATCTTGTGCACTTTTGAGATCTGTATGAGCCTGTAAGAGAGCCGTGCTTGTCTTGAAGTTTGGCCTCAAAGTTGCAACTTGAGGCGTGGCGGCTTGAAGGTCTGGTGTACCGCATCGGGGAGGCCTCTAGTGCGTTGAACCCGCTCATAAGGCGTCTTGGGATTCTTGTAACTTGAGGCGGCGGCTTGGCATCCTGGCGTCTTGATACAACAAGCGGCGAGGGGTGTTGTGGTGGTGGAAGGCATTTGTTGCCTAGTTTGTGATGTTTGGGAAAGATGGTGTGGCGGATGGTGTAGCGGAGGAGGAGAAACAGTGACATGGGTGTCGCGGACTTTGGACATGACCGGGGAAAAGAAAGGCGTGAAGTGCCGGCTTCGGTTAGTCGATGGAAGGGACGGCCTGAGTGGAATTATGAAATTTGGTGGTGTGGGAGGGAAGTAATGGCGGATGGGCTTGAAAGTGGCCTCCCACGAAACTTGAAATGGAAGTGGCACCGGCGGTCCACTTCTTGGAAAAACGATAGAACATCATTTGGGGCCAATCTATGTGGTGGTTGGGGTGTGTAGCGGTGATGACCAGGTTATAGAAAGGCTTATTGATATGGGTGTTCTTGATAGAATACCTAAAAGGAACTGGCGAGAGAAATTTAACAAAAGGTTTAATTGAGGCTTGTCGATATTGGTCGGACGATGGACATTGGCATGATAAGGAGGTGCACCAAAATCGTGACATCTAGATCGTATGGCGAGACCATGATAAACAAAGGGTGTGCAAGGGAATATGAAATACCTCAGAAATCAAATGTTGAGTCGTGAAATGGTGGTGCCATCGACCACGGTGGTGTAGCCATCGCGGTATATTAACGATATTAGCGATGAAGCTGCCAACTGGTCAGGTTTGGCCGGAAGTTCCATTTGAGAGAATTGGTAAAGCTTTTGTCGTTCAGCTGACTTCTTTATTTGGCCAACAAAGGGCTTCACGGAAAGTGGGCGTCAAGAAGATCTGAATGCAAAAAAGGCGGATCCTTGGGAGAGCGTGGCTTGAAGTGTAGAAAAAATCTGGGGCAGCCATGGTAACGCGATTTGCGTAAGCGAAGAGTGATTCAAAGGCGGAGGGACGAAAGTCAAGCCTCCGGGAGGACAAGGGCTGTAAGAATCGAAAAGGTTTTAGCACAAAGAAGAGGTATGAAAGAGGGCTTAAGCTGGAGCCGTTGATGGTGCCAGTGTCGAAAAGATGCCAAGGAGGGTATTGAGAGGCAAAAAATTTGGCTAAGTCCCCAAAAACGTAAGGGGAGAAGCAATGAGCGGTGAGGATGAGGCGTGAAAGAAAGATCGGATGTGACAGGGTGGGCAAAGGACACACATTAATGTCCAACGGGCGTGAAAAAAGAAATGGCATTCAATGCGGCAACTTCGAAGTGGGATATCATAAAAGGAATGTGTCGGAAAGGTACCATGGCTAGATATCTTGGGCGGGAGAAAAGATTCTCATTTTAGAAAGCTTGACCTTGCATTGCAAACACGTTGGCGATTTGTGTGATTGGTCCCGTCGACAAAGGAGTTCCTCGGTTGGCTATATAAGGCGAACCGGGAGTATGAAGGCATCCGATGGCTTCGGCATGGCCGCTGCTTGGTTTGAGCGAGGGCGCACTATGCCGAACTGTCGAGTGGATTACCTGCAAGATGAATTATGCGGACCTGGCGGCGCTGCCACAATCGTGGCGTGAGAATGGGCTGGACGGTGTGCCGGGATGGGCGAACATCCGACCGAAGACCAACGGGATGGAGGTGGTTACGCACCTTATTTGGGATCTGGCGAGAACCTCTACCACCTCTGCGCATCACCCTCGCTCCAAACCCGGGAGTAGAGGGTTTTTCTTCTTAGGACTTAGTAGATGGGGCTCTGAGCCGTTTTTTGTATATAGAGGCGGTGCCCATAAGCGGAAATATTTGTTTGCGCCCACATTTTGTAAAAATCTCCACTATAGTATAATATGCGCCTTTCTAGTCACTTTACGTGGTGTTTGCTTCTTGAGCTGTATCTGTTTGTTGATTTTAAACTTTTACGTGTGATGAAATGTTTTGAGGCGAAAACCATTAACCAAGGTAGGTAATGGAGTGCCATCTAACTTTCTGCCCGGTTGGAAAAGCATTTACAGGTCTAACCACTTGAACAATTTGATAAAGGGCCAAACCAGCGAAACTTGAGTTTACCGGAAAATTTTTTTGTACACGGAATCATAAAGAAGAACCAAATCGCCTTCTTTAAATGTTTTTGTCTTGGGCGTTTGTCATGTAAAGATTTTTGCAAGCATGTTGTCCATGAAGAAACATGAATATAAGCATCCCTTGAAGTTCATCAAGCTGTTCTAATTGATAGACCCTTTCTTTGAGTGCGGCGAGGTGGATTATGAAGCGTAGCGGTTGAAAGCGGAGTGTTGGAAGGATGTATTCAAGCGGCATGAGAGCTTCGACCATAAACCAATTTAAAAGGAGTGTGACCGGTAGCAATCTTGAAACAAGTATTGTAGGCCCAAAAAACGATAGGAAGTTTTTGTGCACGCCAATGCATGCGCGGGAAGCGTCACAAATTTTTCTTGAGAATGGTGACGAGTTTTGTTGGTGCTACGCCAAACCATTACCTTGAGGATAGTAAGGTGTGCTCTTGTGATGATGTATCGGGGAGATAATCAAATCGACTCCTTGATAGTATGATTGATGAAATGGACACCACGGTCCTTGACCAGCTCAGGTGGGGCGGCCGAATCAGCGTGATAATTTGTTGATAGAGGACCCTAGGCGTGCTTGCTGCGGTGTTATGCGGAAGTGCACAAGCTTCCGCCCATTTGGTAGCGTAGTCGGTGAGAACGAGAATGTAGCAGAGACGCGGGTGTGCCTGGGGGAGGATCTATAGGTCCCACAAAGTCCATTCCCCATTTCTTTGAAGGGAAGTGGCGTGGCGGCCGTCAAGGGAAAGCGTCCGCGGGCGTGGGGCGTCCCACCTGGTTGGCAAAAGCGTCTGCGTCTTGGCGTGGGCGTGAGCATCTTTGAAAAGCGTGGGCCAATAATACCCGGCTAGAAGGATTTTTGCGTGCGTGGTGTCACCATGAAAATGACCACCACCTAGCCCTTGATGAGCTTCTCGAACAATATCACGGAACTTCATGAGGTAGAACACAGTGTCGAAGGATGGTGTCCTTACCCTTTTGTAGAGATGTCCCGCAACCATGGTGTAGTCCACGGACCTCTGGCGGAGAAATTGATGGCGGCAAGGATTGTAAGCTTGGCGAGGAGAAGGCGTCTACCGTCTTACGGTGGAAGAGCACTGTGAGGAGAGTGCTGCTGAAAATCATGGAACCAATGTGGTGTTGCCGTTACTAAAAAGCTGAGCATCAGGAAAAGCGTCGAGACTCGGTTGAGGGATCATCGTGTGGATGCGTGAAAGATAATCGGGGCGACATGAGATTTACCGGCCTTATGAAGCGATTTCAAAAGGAGCAAATTCTTGGGAAGAAGGACCAACGAGCAATGCGGCCCGTGGGCGTGGACTTGTTGATCAAATAGAGGAGTGCTTGGTGGTCCACAAAGAACTTGATTTGACTGCCCAAAAGGTAATGGCGGGCGTTGGACCTGAAAATGAGACCCAAAGCTTCACGCTCAGGTGGCGAGAATAGTTGCATTTCAATGAGGTGGGATTTTTTTCTGGCGTAGCGATTTGGTTTTGTCGATTAATGCGCATCATATTCTTGAGAAAGAACGGCTCAATAGCAAGCGCGAGACATCTACATGAGCGTGAAAGGGCTTGTCCCATTGAGGAGGAACAAGAACCCGGTGCACGAGTAAGCAAAAAGCTTCGGTTGTTGGAAAGCGACATCCGCTGGGAATTCAAGCCCGGTGGATTCGTCACCAAATGAGTTTATGAATGGGATGCGCAATGGCTGCTAGTCGGTATGAAGGTGGAGTAATAATTGACCTTACCGGGGAAAGGCGTGTCTCCTTGATATTGGCTGGTGCTTGAGCCTTGAGCACCTGGCCCGATTTTGGCGAGGATCGTGGTGATACACCTTTCTTGCGACAACATGGCCCTAATGAGAACACGAGAGGTGGCCAAAAGGTGCATTTTTCGGGATTGAGACTAATCTTGGGACTCATCACATTTACGGAAGGCGAGTTCCAATTTATCCAAATGGTCAGCCATGGGGCTGTAGGCCCGAGAGAAGTCATCTTGAAAAATTTGCAAGAAGGGATTTTCCTTCATGAAATCATGAAAAGCGAGAGCATGATCGTTGAAAGCGTTGATGGAGAGTTTGATAATCAAAAGGAACCACCTTGTAGGCAAAAGTGCCCTACGGGGTGGTGAAAGTAGTCTTGAGTTGATCAGATTCTTTGATTGAGATCGATTGTAGCGGAAAAAACCATCCATGAAGGAGTACATCTCATGTCCGACCACCTCTTCGAACACAGTGCGTGAAGGGAAGTGGAAAATGATCGCGCTCCGTGGCGATTGAGTTTCAGATAGTCCACAGGCGGATCTTACCATTGTGTTTGAGGGCAATGGCGATGGGGCTCACCCATTGAGAATGTTTGACCTCATAGATCAAACTGCGACAAAGGAGTTTGTCAATTTCGCCTTGGCGATCCGCGGTAATTAGGGTTGAGCCGGTGCTGTCGTTTGCTAAACGGTGCGTGCATCGATTTGGTAGGAATGGTGAGTTCCCCAAGCTTTTGTTGATTCCCGAAGATCTCTGTAACTCGGTGAAAATGTGTTTGAATTTTGTGAGCGGCAATGACCTGATTACGATAAGGGCGGGAAGATTTGCGGCAATGCGGACCGGGTTGATTGTTGCCCGTCCACAATCTCGACGACGGAGTGCGAATATGGGGTATTACCGATTATCTGGACAATGTGCAGGAGGTTGGAGCATAATAAGGATCGTGGCACTGCGTGGTGAAAAAGGGGTTGCTTTCGGTTTCATCCGGTGAGAGGTTGCTTCATGACAGCGTGTACATCGCGGGAGTTGCGGGGAGGTTCGACATCACGAAAAGTGATCAACACGTTGGATTCGATTGCAAGGAGCCGGGTAAGGGTCAAGCAAAGCGAGCCACGGCCTGGTCGATCAAGAGTCATTTCTCCCCAAGGATCGGCATATTAGGGGTAGGATGGATGGCCGGACTTCGCGGTGGAGCTGAACGATAAATATTCTGAGCTTCTTGAATGCATTATGCGAGAGAGAGGGTTCGCATGTTCAACAGAAATGATCACGCTGTTTTGCAAGTCCATGGTGGCATTGAGATGACCATCGGTGATGACTAAGCGGTCCGTGGCCCGATAATGGATACTCTTTGCTGGCGGAGAAAGGTTACGCCGACCAACATTTCATAGTCACACGGATCTTCGCCCGACTTTCCAAACTCAAATTCCATGGGGAAGCGGAGATCACCGATGTTGATGTGAAGAAGAGGTGTGGCCTTGAGGGTAAGCGTGATATGGCCATTAGCCAATTTGATGTCATATGGGGCGCGAAAGAGTTGTGTGATGCCCATTTGTTTTGCGGAGTTTATCGTGATGAGATTGGCTGCGCTACCTCCATCTATTTGAACATGGTTGACTTGCGATTACCCACCGTGGCATGGGACGTGGGTGTAGAAGGTAACCACGGCCCCAACTAAAGCAGGTTGGGAGTGGTAGCGGTCCTTGAGGCGGGGACGAGTTTCAAAATGGTTGCCAAGCTTAAAGGAATTTTGATCTTGGCTAGCTCCTCTTGGAGTTCTAGAGGCACATGAGAAAAAGGATCTGCTGGTTCCCTTTGGTCTTTGGAGTGCGTGGTAGTGAAGCAACAACTTCTTTGAGTAAGTCAACCTCGGCAGCAATATTGGGATACGTCGAGGCGTGGAGGTTGAGATGTGGAAGGTGTATCTTGTCTTTGTTGAGCTCACGGTGGTGGCATGAACATTTGCCAATGTGCGGCCTTCCGGCTTGCATGAGTTCAAAATGCTTTTGGCGAACTTTTGGCATGACATGTGGCATGAGCTTCTCAAGTCGGGTGCAAAGTGAACTTTTTTCGTCCTCATGAGGAATGGTGTCAGCTGCAAAGGCGGTGCGTGCCATTGAATAATGGTCAAAGGGCGTGATGCCTTGGTGCGGCGTGAAACTAAACCAACCCAATTTGGCCATTTGAATTTGGAGGATTAAGTGCACGAAAAATTTCCTCTTGTGCTTGTTGATCCGGTGAGGTTGATTTCTTTGGAGCTGGTTGATAAGCGTGATTCTTTGGCGCTCTTGGTGGCTTCTTAAGAACTGGTCTCGGGCCTTGTTTGCCATTAGCAATCGAGTTGGTAAGCCGTGGGCGGACCGATGTGGTCGATTTGTGCCGACGGAAATGCATGCGAACTTGTGGAAGTTGAGGACAGGTGGTGGTATGACCCCATTCTTGGCGGTGATAACGAGCTTTAGAAGGATCAAAAGGAGGGCGTGGGTTGGATCCCGTTGTTGCTCATTTGCTGATAGAGTTGAGTGGGTTGCTTTTTGAAGTGGTGGCTTCTTGATAGTGCGATTATTCTTTGAGGTGTGGTTTGCACTTGATAAACCATTTTGTTTGAGCGGTGTGGGATGAGTGCGAGTGCACTCTTAGGTGGCATGATTGCACATGTTGCATCGCTTGCAATGGGCCATTGGTGGAGTTACACTCATTGGCCAAATGGCCTTGGTATTTGCAAATATGACACCAGATCTGGACTTATTTGTGGATTAGCGTGTTGAATTTGAGCGGCCGTTTGTGGAACCATGGCCGGTGGAATGAGCGGGAGCTCTTGAAGAGCCCGCGCCTCGGGGAGAAACATTGGCCCGAGTGATTGACAAGGTCGATAGCTTTGCTCAAAGTCTTGGGGCCTTGGTATTGATCATGAAGTCGAATAGGCTGGAGAAGTCCTTGGAGAAACCAGACCAAAATCGGCTACGTGTGGGGTACTCCTTGAGCTTACTTAGCGAGAATGTGAAGTCGATCCATAAAATCCGAGGGGAGACTCAAGTGGGCTCTTGTTGAAGTTCATTGAGTTGCTTGAGATGAAGTTGATCATCATCAGTGGTCCCATAATGAGAAAAAGCAGTTCTCATTTACGACCCGATCTTGTTTCAATGGCTTTTTGTTGGACATGAGCCATTGATGAGGAAACCCGCCACCATGGTGGTGGAAAAGATGTGGAATTTCAGTTGAGGTTCGCATGACCATTTAGGACAGCTAGAGCCTCAAATTCTTCCATGTGGGGGCTGAGCACTTTGGTCTAAGGGTTTGCCTTTTCGTGTTGCCAAAGGTGGGATAAGTCGGTTTGAGTCCGAAAGGTAGATGTGAAAGTCTTTGGGCTGGACGAAGCGGTATAGTGAGGATATTGAGGTTGAGTTGGATGTGGCATGGTGCCCGAAGGACCACGATGAAGGGGTGGCTAGCGGTTGAGAAGCGAGTATTTGGAGCATTGGTTTTGAGATCGTAAGGTTGTAAACAGAAGGGAAGAGGCGATGGGAAAGCGTAGGGAAAGGATATTCACGGTAGGCATAAAGGAGGCGTGTGGATATCCTTGCCCACCCGGGGAGATGATGGTTTGTGAAGGAAGAGGCGTATGGCTGAAGAATGATGGATGTAGGCATGTTCAGGGGGTATGAAAGTACGGTTGAGAAGGTTGAGCGATAAGGCTCTGATAGTGATGAGGGACCGAGGTTGTGAGCAATGTTTGCACGCTTTGGGGCGAGGGGGGCCGACGCAGCAGGACACGAGGGGTTGGTGGCTTGGCCCGAGCCCTAGACCGAAGATGGCCTCCCTCTATGTCATAGCAGATCCATACATGTCATGAACGGTTTCGGCGATGGCGCTCAAGCGAGAGCCATCGAGAAAAAAGTTCTTCCCGGGCGTGAAATTCCGGACGGTGAACATGGCGACAGAAGAAAGTAGGATGGAATCAGACCGGCGGCCCGGCAGTGTTTGGAGTGCAGGTTCGGGGAACTCCTGGAAGACAGCCCGACCCTGTGAGGGACGTGGATCTATGAGGGGAGAGTCAGGGGACTATGTCCAGCGGGATTTGCAAGAAGAGAAGAAGAAGAAGAAAACAGAACAAATGAGAGGAAAGCGATAAGCTTCCTTGATATCAATGATGAACATACATGAGCTCTGTAATGAGAGAAAAACTGAAAGAGACAAGACTCAAAACTCATCTAGCCATCATATGCTAGCTCTACTCATATATATAGTACAATGGCCTTGGGCCCAATATAGACACTCGAATTCGATCTCGGTGCCGACTCACGGAAGGAGGCCTGATTCGGCGAGGAATGTTGGCGGTGCCTCTTTAAATGCCTAGAATCCGCCGGCGGCCGACCGCAGGCGGTGGCGGGTCATCACTTGTCGGCCGGCGCCCTCTTGTTGTTGGGGCCGGGGCTTTAGCTTTGCGTGGTGCAACTGCCCGGTCTTCTGGCGAGCCTTTGATGGCTGACCCGTGGGCCCGAGGATCCTTGAGCTTGACACAGTACGTAGTATGCATGAATAGTCTGTACCCGGGAGGCCGCGGGACTAACACATTCAATGTTAGCGGAAGTCTAACGATCGCATGTACATATGGCGTATGGTTTTGCCGTGGAGCCCGCGTAGCGGCGGTGTTAAGCGGCGGCTTGTATGGCATGTGCGTTTCTACCATGTTGTCTAACATGCATCGCGTCACGTGGCATCTGCGTGGCTCCCCGCGTATCGCGATGGATAAACAATGTTATGCATGGCGGGACACACGATGCCATGTTGTATATTGTGTGCTTGCCGTCGATGTGGCGTCGTGTCATGTCGTTTAATGACATTAATTAGCCACTTGTTGCCTAAGTAGCATCGTGTATTGTGTCGTTAAGCGACATTACGTATGCCACATGTCTTCAGTAGCGGATGCCGCGTGTTGTCACGTAGTGTTACATGTCAGCGTTCGGTATATTTATTTGAAAAATATATACAAGAAATTTATCGTCCCGATTGCATGTTCGAGTTTTAGCATGTCCCTATGTGCAAGTTCTTGTCGTGCCCTACATTCTAAAAGAATCTCTTGAGAATACTCTAAATTCATAGATTCTCTAAGATTCTACCAAGGTTCTCTTAGAGGTTTAAGTGAGCATTTTCTCTAAAATTTTATAAGATTCCCTCTAGATTCCATTAGATTTCCCTAGATTCTTCAAGATTCTATGAAAATCCCCTTAGATTCCCTTAGATTCCTTTATATTTTATGAGATTGCCCAAGGTTCCCATACATTACATGAGATTCAAAGAGATTCTATAAGGATTCCCTTAGATACTCTAAAATTTCATCAACATTTTTTTAGATTCCCTTAGATTTTACGAAGGTTCCTTTAGATCCCCCAGATTTTAAGAGATTCCCCTAGGCTTGTAAATATTTTCCTAGATTCTCTTACATTTTATAAGATTTTCTTACATTCTATTAGATTCTTCTGGATTCCTTTATATTCTGAAACTTTTTAGAACATTCTAAGACTTTTTGGAACATTCTAAGACTTTCAATTATTCTAGAACTTTCTGGAAGTATTTCCCTAGATTTTTGTACATTTCCATAGATTCCCCTACATTCTAGAACATTCTAAAACGTATTACAACAATTTGAAACTTTCTGGAAGAATTTTCTTAGATCCCCGTAGATTCTCTTATGTTCTAGAACTTTCTAGAGCCTTCCAGAACATTCTAGAACTTTCTTGAACTACCTAGAATATTATAGTTTATTTTATCTTAATGGGAACATTACCCTTAAGTATATTTGAAACATAAACTATTCATGGAATTAGTGCTTGGTCTAGTGGTTGGGATGGAGGGCTGGGGGTCAATGGCTGGGGTTTGAATCCCTACACAACATAAAAATTTTTAAAAGCCTTTTTCCTAAGGGATGAGCATTCAACTTGGGCGTGGGATCTTGGACCCGATCAAGGGTCAAGATCTCCCACGTGACAATAATTAAAGCAACATGAGCCGTATGATCTATTACATATAATCCCCAAAGTCATGTGCACCGTAGGATGTGTCCCCAAGCAACGTGAGCCATAGGAACTCGGGCCAGGCTGACCGGGGATCAAATCAACTTTGGATAATTCCTCAAGCCATGTGCACCGTAGGATGTGTCCCCAAACAGCGTGGCCGTAGGATCTCGGACTGGACCGTGGGATAAACTTACATATCATAACATATATATGTTCTTATGTTTGTCCTCTGAATCCGGCCGTTGATCAGATCAGAAGCGGCTCCGTGGCTTTGGGGCGTATCCTACGGCCCAGATGGCTTGGGAGTTTGTGACCCGATTATATGTAGCGATCCTACGGTCGAAGTTGATCGATCGACCGTTGGTCGAGATCCTACGGCTCCGCGTTGCTTTAGATATATTCTACATGATCCGAGATCCCCGGCTCCGCATTGGCTTTGGGGCGTATCCTACGGCCCGGATGGCTTAGGAGTTTGTGTATAGACTATATGTAGCGATCCTACGGTCGAGGTTGATCGATCGATCGTCGGTAGAGATCCTCGGCTCACATTGCTTTGGGACACATCCTACGGTGCACATGGCTTTGGGAATTATATGTGTCGATCCTATGGTCGAGGTTGTTCTTGATCTTGATCGTCGATCTAGGATCCCTACGGCTCATGTTGCTTTAGATTTTTTGCCACATGGCGCGATCTCGACCCTTGATCGGGTCCAAGATCCTCTGACCCGCGTTGAATGCTCATCCTTTAAGGAAAGGCTTTTAAAATTTTTATGTTGTGTGGGGGATTTGAACCTTGGTCATTGACCCCCCAGCCCCCCATTCTAACCACTAGACCAAGCATTAATTTTAGAATAATTTATGTTTCAAATATACTTAAGGGTAACAATCCAATTAAGATAAAATGGAGTATAATATTCTAACTAGTTCAAAAGAGTTCTAGAATGTTCTGGAAGGCTCTAGAAAGTTCTAGAATCTAGAAAATTCTAGAACATAATCTAGAGGGAATCTATGAAAATTCTTCCAGAAAGTTTCAAATTATTTTAATAGGTTCTAGAATGTTCGAGAATGTAGGAATCCATGGGAAGGTAAGAGAATCTAGGGAAATACTTCCAGAAAGTTCTAGGATATTTTGAAAGTCTCAGAATGTTCCAGAAAGCCTTAGAATGTTCTAAAAAGTTCTAGAATGTAAAGGAATCCAGGAGAATCTAACAGAATCTAAGAAAATCTCATAAAATATGAGAGAATCTAGGAAAATATTTACAAGCCTAAGGGAATCTCTTAAAATCTAGGGGATCTAAGGGAATCTTCATAAAATCTAAGGCAATCTAGGAAAATGTTGATGAAATCTTAGAGTATCTAAGGGAATCTTTATAGAATCTCTTTGAATCTCATATAATGTAAGGGAACCTAAGGCAATCTCATAAAGTCTAAAGGGATCTAAGGGAATCTAAGGGGATCGTCATAGAATCTTGGAGAATCTATGGGAATCTAATGGAATCTAGAGGGAATGTTATAAAATTTAGAGGAATCTCCACGAAACCTCCAAGAGAACCTTGGTAGAATCTTAGAGAATCTATGAATTTAGAGTATTCTCAAGACATTCTTTTAGAATGTAGGGCACGACAAGAACTTGCAGCATAGGAACATGCTAAAACTCGAACATGCACCGTAGGACGCATTAAATTTCTTGTAGTCTATACACAAACTCCCAAGCCATCTGGGCCGTACGATATGTCCCAAAGCCACGTGAGCCGTAGGATCTCGGATCAACGGTCGGATTCAGGAGGACAAACATAAGAACATATATATGTTATGATATGATATACAAGTTATGTAATACGTCTTACGATAAGTTTGAACCTGCAATTTTTTGGAACATTTTGGAACTTTACGGATCATTCTAGACTGGAAGAATTCTCTTAGATTCCCCTAAATTCTTTTACATTTTAGAACTTTCTAGAACATTCTGGAACTTTTTGGAAGCGTTGACCCAGATTCCCTTACATCATAGAACTTTCTGGAACTCTCTAGAACATTCTAGAGCTTTCTAGAAGAATTTTTTTAGAATTTTTTAGATTCCCCTAGATTCTTTTACATTTTTAGAACTTTTTAAAACATTCTAGAACTTTTTGGAAGGATTCCTTTAGATTTCCCTAGATTCTCTTACATTTAAGAACTTTTTAGAGTATTCTAGAACATTTTGAAACATTCTGGAACTTTTTGGAAGGAGTCCCTCAAACTCCCGTAGATTCCCTTATAATTTAACTTTCTAGAACTTTTTGGAAGGATTCCTTTAAGTTTCTCTAGATTCCTACATTCTAGAACTTTCTAAAACTTTCTCAAATATTTTGAAATATGCTAGAACATTCTAGAACTTTCTGGAAGGATTCCTTTAGATTTCTCTAGATCCCCTTATATTCTAGAACTTCTAGAACAATTTAAAGCTTTCTAGAACATTCTAGAACTTTCTAGAACATTATCCTCTTTGTCTTAATATAATATTTACCCTTAAGTATATTTAAAATATCAATACTTTCAATGAATCAATGCTTAGTCTAATAGTTGGAATGGGGGAGGAGGGGAGGAGCTTGGAGGGGCAGTGGCCAGGGTTCAAATTCTCCAGAAAACATAAAAGAGTTTTAAAAGCCTCTCCTTAAGAACCAAGCATGCAAGGGGAGCCATAGGATCTTGGACCCAATCAAGGACCGAGATTGTGTCACGTGCCAAATGCCTAGACCAACGTAAGCCATAGGATCTGGCACCAATATCTGAAGAAACATGAGCCATAGGATCTCGACACCAATGGCCATGATAAGACTTATATATAATTTCGTTCACTATAGAATCTCCAAATCGACGTGAAGCATCAGATCTCGTTAGATATATGAATACTTTTGAAAATTTGAAATAATGAATAAGCAAATATAGGAATACTACAAATTTAAATTTATCAGAAAAAATTCAATTAATCATTGGAAAAAATTAAAACAAAAGATCAAACTTATCATAAAAAATTAGAATTAAGTATAAAGAATCTAACTTAATCATAAAAAATTCAATTAATTATTAAAAAAATTCCAAAAATTTTACATTCATCATAACATAAGAAATTCTAGAAAAAAAAAATCAGAATTATTTATTCAAAAAAACATCACAGATAAGCCCAATCAATATATTTTAAGCTATAACTTGATGACATATCGTTTGCATAAAGAATTACAAAATATATTGAGTCAATTCACTATAAATTGGAAGAGTTAACAATATTACAAAATAAACGCGAAGTCTTCAATTGCTACTATGTTTGCTTTCCAAATTCATGGCCTCTCCTTCATCTACCTGCATTATAGCATATCCTTAAACTTTTGCGAATAACTATTAGTGAATGATACATACCAAAGCCCTTTTAGGTTGCATAGGCATATTAGATGTCGCACAATTGCTTTGTTTGAAGGCCCTTTCGCATTTATCTTTACCAATATTTCTCTTGAACAGTGCTCTCTGTTGAGCATGACCACCCAAACTAATGTTACTATTAAAATGCGAGAACCCTTTATCCTAAAACAAAACTTACAAAAATGTATTGAATACCGTAAGTAACTGCCGGACCCGTGGTTCTAAGTACTCCATTCTTTGAAATTATATTGCCTTCATACAACAAAACACAAGGTTTTAGTCAAGTGGCGTGATCGAGCTATACAACTCATAGTAAGCATTAGACATATACTTCAAATGCTTCATCGGTCATTCCCTCTGATTTTTCCACCGCATCTATTGAGACCCCGTGGCGCTGCCGAGTTCTTTCATTTGCTTCTTACGATTATCTCGCAAAATATAAATCAAAACATGAATGCGATAGTGGTCATCATGAAGAACATGATTCATCATGATTGTGGTCATCACGACCACAATGTTTCATAACCTCCCTCCATGATATCTCTCTTGACTTGAGTGGATAATCCTCTTCTAACACCGCTTTGATCGCCTCTTTCTCTGTGTCAAGACATCGGTCGTTCCAGTCACCTTTGTGGACGTTCATTCAAATATTGTCATGACACTATTGACTCGAGTCCAAAAAAACTTGCCATCTTTAGTGATATTGCTTGGCGTCTTCGTGAAAGGACTACATAGGAGAGTGACTTCAAGGTTAATCCATATGAATATATGTTAATGAACAAAAAATGACATAATTCAAGACAAACGTACTTCAACTCAAAAACACATGGACATGGTGGTGTTGCACGACCTCTAACAAAGCTTGAAGAGAAAAGACGACCACATGAACGTTCATGATGATTATGGCTCCGTCATGCAGGTACTATCTCATCCTCGTGGGCAACGAGCCTAACAAATTTCAAAGAAGTGTATGAGCTATGCCGAGCAGGTTCATATTACGTCTTGGCCCTACGCCGTTGAATGGCTCTTCTTTGCAACCTCCCATTCTTGGTGTCATAGTGCATGTCTTGGCGGTTGCTCATTTCTCGGTGGGGTGCCTTAATGATATGCGAGTTCCCTGCTCTTGGGCACTCTCGTCGTGCCGGTCCCTTCTTCGGAAGACTCACCTCGACCATAGGGCCGAACCCCATGCATATGGATAAAGGATAATTGTGCATTTATATGCTACATTTAAAATGTTTATTAGAATATTAGAAATAGATGGCTAATCTACATCTTATCTTAGAAAATAATCTATAGCAAATCCACACAATGGTGGAGGTGGCGATCGTGGCGAACTATATCGAAGCAACCTCACCGCACAAGCGGGTTTATTACCGTCTAGAGCGTTGCCAATCCACCAAACTAACGATTGACAACCCATAATAAAGCCATGGCATTGTAGTCCATCATTGTTGGATATGCCAAAAACTTCTAAGTTAAGCATAGTTTCATTATTTATGGACTTTCCACAAGTCCATAAATATCTCAAATTAAGCGCCCGATGGTAAGAATATAGGGTTTTCTTGAAAATATAGGGTTTTGCTTAAAAGAACTTCGGATTCGTGCGGGGTAGCTGACATGGCGGTCGTGGAACCCAATGCGAATTTTTAGATTTCGTCATTTCTTGTTATTAAAAGGAGCCACAATTTGGGAATCGTGCAAGTAGGTGAGGTAGGAGGTCCCTTCATCCGGTCTCTTCATTCATTCTATCTCTTAGTGCAAGCACCTTCATTAAGCTCTCTTACATTCATCTCGGGACACTCAAAATGAATTCGACACAAAAAGCGGATAGGGGCACACCATCACGAAATCTGATCTCATATTAGTGAGGCAATCTTAGGCCATGCGAATCGGTTCATGGTGGAGGTACAAAAGCGAGATGAACCAGATCGAGCGAGAGAAGTTAAGCGCCCAATTCACGAAGCTCCTCGAAGGGGATGGGTTGATAAGGAATGGCGGCGAGGAACAACTTCGGTAGGGTGGAGCTGGAGGGCTGCCTCATATCTTTGAAATGCTTTATTCTGAGGGCAAAACCGAAAAAAAAGGCTGCTGAAAATGGAGGGCGTTTGGATGCACAACCGTTCCGACCTCTATTTAAACTTTACAAGAAGCAAAAAGACAATGCGAAGGTTTGGTAACCAAGCTCATCGTCGGCGATGGTCACTCTCTCAAAAACTTAGATGGCCCTAATTTTGGATCTGTTCGTCGAAGTCATATTGATGAGTTCGATCTGGAGGATCTTATTGAGGTTGAAGTGGGCATAGAGTGAAGCTTTGGTCTTTTCTATTACATGTTGTCTATTATCTAGTATGTTTGTGTTGAATTAGCCATGTCTTGTAAGACCTATGTATTTTCTTTATCTAAAAGAATACCAAACATTGGAAAGTAATACCAAAAATTTTTGACATGTATTTATTTTCTTGGTCAATGTACATAAGTTTTTTTCACTCAATTTCATTATAAAAACATATCTGATGCGATTGGTGCGAGAAATTGGGCAGCCCAATTTGCACCCAATGCTCACTCTAAAGACATATACGAGTATCGGAGATGCGAAATTGGGGTAGCCCAATTTGCACCCACAATGCTAACAAAACATACTCCTTGTGCTTAAGGGTCCACCCTTCGGTGGCGTAGTTATTGTGAGCGACTTAAGCTTTCTTCTCCCCCCTTTTGTTGTGCGCTTGCTTAAGGAGTTCCATCACAGGCGAGGAATTTTTGAGGAGAGGTTAGTGTAGCGTCGGGGAGCATCCTTCTCAATTTCCATTTCAACATCATCCTCCTTATCACCTTCCTCGTCCTCCTTCTCATCTTCCTCGTCCTCCTTCTCAACTTCCTCATCCTCCTTCTTCTTTTCGACATCCTTTTCTTGCTCTGATGGTAGCGGGTCCACAGGTTGAGCTTCTTGTGTCTCCAAGACAACAGAAGGTTCTTGATCCTTGAGGAGTAGCTGCGTAAACTTCGAGCTACCCTCGATCACATCTTGGGTGGACACTAGTGTAGTGCCTGCCAAAGCATTAATGTTATCCTTCTTCTTTCTAAAGAAAGACATGTCCTTTGCTCCAAAACCTGCAAACTTTCTTAAATGGTCTGTGAGAGAATCCTTAGACATCCGAAGAGTGGATTGCAACTCTTGCACCGTTTGTGCAGGGAATGGACAAGGAGGTGGAGGAGTGGTCGCTACTGTAGGTACATTGGAGCCGCTTGCTTTCTTTTTTCCCTCAGCTCTCTTTTGCAATGCACGGGCTCTCGATTTCTTTTCGTCCAGCATAACGTCGAGTTGATCAAATATCTGAACAAGTTTAAGCTGTATATTCTCATCAATTTCAAATGCAGTGGATTTATACCCTTCACACACAGCTGCACGGCTAAAGGATCCTCCGGAGAAGAAGTCAAGGACACTGCAACCCTCAAGCATAAATTTCCGCACTAGGTACGTGCATGTCCTGGAATCTAATTGATGTGGCAAAAGAGCACCCCGCCTCTGCCCACCTCTTGTCACCCCAAAGGTCGATACAACCCGGTATCTTTGAAGGAAAGTAGACAATCGTTATAGGTGGTATTGAAAAGAAATGAACAGAGACACAAGTTAAAATCATGTTACCTGCTGCGCACTCATGATCGGGGAGGTTCTTCTCTATGTCCTCCGCTTCTTTCAAGTGCTGCGGAAACTTCGAATACTCTTGAGGATGGTCCGCGTCGTTGAAGCATATATTCAGGTCATTCATAGCGGGGGCGGTAGCGGTCTCACGGCCACATACATTACGAGAACAAAAGTGCGCATTTCGCTGACGAGAGGAAGGGTTTTTCTTTTTAGGATCTGATGCGCTCCCACCCATATACGACTACCTCGTCTATAGTCTTCATGGCGGACAAGCATTCACTCAAGCGATGCGGGTGATAAAGATCGTGATCCAATATAGTTGTTGATCCGTTAGCACACTAATGCGGTCCAAGAACTTACGGTAATCCTCCTTGCTCCATTTCGATATTTCTAAAATCACATCCGATAAACCCGGCGGAGGTATTGACCACATCAAGCCCGACATCCCGGAGGAGGGGTGACGCGGTAGCATTTGAGCGATTTAGATCCCTCTTCCACCCGGTCAGCGCGGATATTCATCAACCTTAAGGATAAGAGCCTTTGGAAGGTTGAGCTTTTACGCCTCCCTTGCGGCTATCAA
The DNA here is from genome assembly GCA_021234155.1 of Isoetes taiwanensis. Taxonomy (NCBI): domain Eukaryota; kingdom Viridiplantae; phylum Streptophyta; class Lycopodiopsida; order Isoetales; family Isoetaceae; genus Isoetes; species Isoetes taiwanensis. The sequence goes on along the minus strand of JAJEKV010000019.1, from coordinate 3,392,205 downwards.
CCCAATCACCTACACTATTAGCGAACATTAACATCAAATTTTCCGTGAATATGGGATGAATTTTTTCTCAAATCGCCATGTTCTCAACTTTGACCTTCTTTACATCTTTTCGGTGCCAAAAGTGCCGCTCGGCGGTGCCAATCTTCTTCGATTCTCCATACGGTTTTCATGACCGCCTACCCGTGTAATTTTTTAGTGGTCTTGATGTGCGTGGTGCTTTGTCATGATCTCGTCAGCGATCTTTGCAAATCCTTTGGATGCATGGACTTTAAGAATCTGCACTTGTTATTAAGTGAACATTCTCGGGTAGGTCCTTAACCACTATCGTCTCACCCAATTCATCTTCTAGTTGGTCTTCATAGAACAAGCTGAGCCACTAATAGGCACATATTCCAAGTTTCATCATCCAAGTACGCAGTAATGTGTCGTAATCTAAGCATGCTAAGTTTCTTCAATAATGCCGCTATAGCGAGCCAATCCTGCCTGACATAGTAAACTTAGCATTTTTGAAATATATGCTCTCAAAATTGAGAAATGCACAAGCTAACATGAGATGCACATGGGGCCAAGGGGTGCAATTTAACAGGGTGAGTGCACAAGGAGGCCTCTCAAATTCCCCCAGCCCAATTTGATGGCCAAGGGGTGCAATTTAAGTAGGTGAGTGCACAAGGAGCCTTCCCAAATTGCCAGCCCAATTTGATGGTCAAGGGGTGCAATTTAGCGGGGTGAGTGCACAAGGAGGGCCTCTCAAATTGAAGCCCGCCCAATTTGATGGCCAAGGGGTGCAATTTAAGTAGGTGAGTGCACAAGGAGCCTTCCCAAATTGAAGCCCGCCCAATATGATGACCAAGGGGTGCAAGTTAGCAGGGGTGAATGCACAAGGAGGCCTCTCAAATTGAAGCCCGCCCAATTTGATGGCCAATGGGGTCCAATTTCAGGGGTGAATGCACAAGGAGGCCTCTCAAATTGCGCCCGCCCAAGCCCAAGGGGTGCAATTGCTTGAGGGTGATTGATAGCCAAGGGGTGCAATTTAACATGCATATACACATGAGGCGTCCCAAATTGGTAGCCCCAATTGATGAGAAAAAAAATACTACAAGAACAATTAGAATTGACTTACTGAATATGCGCTATCTTGGGATAGTCCACGTTTTCCCTTCTTCGGCTTTCCATAGATTGCCCATTGATTCCTTAGCTGTTGTATTTGCTCGAAGTAAACATCTTGATGGATGGTATTCTTTGTGATATCGTTGCTCTCCTGGCTAACCTTCACATATTCAGTAGGAGTGAGGTTCCCTGCCAGCACGCGACATTTTCTTTTAGCGTAGAAGAAAAAGATAAGATCTTTCAGATGAGCCCTTTCTGGTGGCCATTCGAGGGCCAGAGGCAACTGCAGTGGTGTGATTGCCATTTACAATCCAGAATTTTGCATTTTTCAAATCGCTGGCCTTCTTCCGCCCGATTACCGTCCGATTAATGCGGATCAAAGGGTACAACATCCGCACAAGGTGGATGCATCTGGACATTAACAAACGATTCATAGAGTGTATCTACATGTTCAGGACTGATGACCCTGCAGGTCATATTTGCAGGTGCTTGATGCATTTTAAATATATCCACCTCTATTTTGAAATCAATTCCAAGAGGATAGATCCTTTCCCTGTGCTTAATGTTGATCAATGCACTTTATGACAGCTCACGTCTGCTTTCACGGGTCAAGGCCCGCCCGGATGTCGAGCACATAACAATTTACTGTCATCTTCCTCACGAGCTGTCCTGTCGAACTCCCCATCGGATCCACGGCGTGGATGGAGGTCGAGTCTCTTCTTTTAACCCGTCGAGGAAGCTATAGCCTCGTGCCGACTTCGTTTTCTTGTTTGCGTTTCTGGGGGGGACTGCTCAGATACCTCCTGCGATGGAATGCTTGGGTCGGAGACTCGTGATGTTCTTCGCATACCACCAAGAATCAATTTGCTTTCGTTGTTGTTTACGATCTTTTCTTTCTAGGAGCAGTTTTTTTTTAGGGACCACGGATGTTGGCTTCTCGTGCCCTTGATTAAAATCATTCTTCCTAGGAACTCCATAGCGTGACCTCAACCAAAGGCGTGTCATAGACCTTTGGTTGGTTCTTCCCATGATATTACGTGTAAAAGGGCCTTTGATCGATTTTGTTTATGATCTAGTATGCCTTTGTCTAAGCGTGTTAAACCCATCTATAATGTCTCCCGTTTGGTGAGTCGGATCTTTCAAGGCTTTTCGTAGAAAGCGAGGACCCGACCCTTGGTGACACGAATGTGGAGCCTCGATTGATGCTTGCATGCATTAGGCGAGGATCGTAAAGTCTCAAAGGGTAACTTTGTATCCACGAAATGACTTATCAAGCCCGTCTTCCCGACAAGATCTATCTGTTTGTCAACCTCGGTGCTCACGGTCATGTCAATTGCGATACCGGCATTACGTGTCCTCAGGGGTCGGGCTCGGCCAAAGTATAAGCCACGGATCCTTGAGATGATTTGTGCTTGAGCGGGGTGGATTGGGCCTACCTCTATGCACCATGAAAACTTGTCGGCTACATTAGTCATTAGCTGCGGGGCGACTTCAATACCATTGAGCTGAATGCCGAGTCTGTTTCCTTTCTTTGCGGCAAATGCACGTGCCAGCGGAGGGCCAGCTCGGTACCGCGTGCGGTTTGTTTAGTTACGGCCATGGGTCTTTGCATAACATCATTCATTAATCCCATTAGTAGTGTATGCAAGCATTGAAACAAGGTAGGGGAGAATAGAGGAGTTTTAAAGCAGAGCAGAGGCAAGAGGGTGCCAAATTGGGGCGTCCACCTACACCCCAGAGGAGGTTTGCATGCAGGAGCGAGAGAAAGAGGAGACAAGTGGCCCAATTTACCACCCAGAGAAAGGTTTGGATGGAACAGAGGAGGGGAGACAAATTGACCTGCCCAATTTGGCACCCTTTTGGGAGTGATTGAATGAGGAACGAGAGGCAAGAGAAGACAAATTGGGCGCCCAATTTGCAGGGAAGAGAGGAGGAGGTTAGCAAGCAGAGCCGGCGCATGAGGGTCCCAAATTGGGCGCCCAATTTGTAGCACGAGGATTGGATGGAGCAACAAAGAGGCAAGAGAAGACAAATTGGGCGCCCACCAATTTGCCGAAAGGAAAGGAGGTTAGCAAGCACAAGGCGGGCGGAGGGTTCCAAATTAGGCCACCCCGTTGGGAACCCCGAGGGAGGTTTGGATGGAGGAATAGAGGCATGAGGAGACAAATTCCCAATTTGCAGAACGAGAGGAGGTTAGCAAGCCTGAGGCGGGCGAGGAGGGTTCCAAATTAGGCGCCCCCCGATTTGGCACCCTGAAGGAGGTTTGGATGGGCAGCAACAGAGGCATGAGGAGACAAATGGGGCCCGCCCAATTTGCGAACCGAAGGAGGTTAGCAAACCGCAGACCCTTGAGACCCGGCCCGGTCGGTTTGGAGACACCAGTAGGTTTATAAGCATGGAAGCGAGAGGGTGTGTGGATGTAGAGGGTTATTTGGTGCGAGAGGACCACGGCTCACGATGTACTAAGTCACAACCAAGAGGCGAGAGGTGCTTGGCGCCGGAGGTTTACAAAGCATAGAAACCAAAAGCGATGGATGTAGGATCCTTGAGAATTTCATTTAGGGGCGGTGGCTTATCGCTGCGATAATATAATAAACTAAACTTAAACATAAAAGCAATACCTTTTCCTTCCTTCAAGACTTCGTTTTTCCATGAAACCGGTGGGGCACTGGAAGCTCGAGTCGGTAGCTTAGAAGAAAGCGAAAACTGGCGCCAATCACTTAAGCGGCGATAGGCCGGCGTGAAGCGATGGCGCAATCACTCTCAAGTCGATAATGACAAGAATCTCAAATGAATGAGCAAGCGGTTAGGAATGGGTGATGAGATTGAGCAATTTGAATGACAAGTGGCGACCATGCAAATGAAGAGTCTTAAAATAGGCCGTTTTAACTAAATATAGACCAAAAGAAATAACAATAAAAATAGACTTTAAATGGCGGAAACATTAAATGCCGATTTTAAAATTAATATGGACGCCCTTCCCAATTTGAATTTAAAAATACGGCCCCTTGCTTAATTTGAATTTAAAAATACGGGCCCCCCGCCTCAATTTGAATTTCAAATCACGGGCCCGCCCGCCAATTTGGATTTGAAATCACGGGCCCATCCATCCTTGAATTTGAATTTGAATATATATTACGGCCCCCCGCCCAATCAAACTTTAGTTGGAGAATTGAACTTTGAATTACTCTCACGAGGCGGGGCGGCGACTAAGTTTTCGTTCTCCCACATTCTTGGTGGCTACTTCTCCGGCCGGATGGCGTCGCGATTCACCAAAAGGTAAATTTCTTTTCGGTTTTTCGTTTATTATTTACCCTTTGTAGGTTGCATGCGGGGATTTTAAGATGCGGATTGGTATAGAACATTATTGATGAGATTTGAGAAATAAATAGAAGATTTGAGATGTATGTCGGTCCCCCAACATAAGCGGCGTAGCCTACATTCTATGTTGGGTAGCATGGAAGGCTGTCTGGTTACAACCCAATTAGACACCCGGGTAGATCACGAATGGCCATATTTTATTCGACTAGGTTAGCAAAATCGATTTCATACCGGGTAGATGTGCGGGGCCAAGTAGGGTAGTTTGATTCTGGGCAACTATGTATGGGGGAGATAGACCCATACATAGAAAGACTAACTATGTATCATTTATGAAAGCACCATGTAATGGCAAATTGGGCTATGGAGCACTATGGATCACTACAAGGGAGCAAATTGCCCGGCCAATTTCACCTACTAAGAAAAGAGCTGCCTTGGTAGCAAATTGGAGAGGGTGCCCAATTTCAACTCTAAGGACCACTTGAGGGGAGGGAGGGCCCAATTTCACCGCTAAGGAACACTGGAAAATGTTCCAGCCTTTGTATGTTCCTAGTATGAAATTAGCAGTTGCTATTCCTCCCTTTCTTGCGGTGGTCTTAAGGAGTTGAAATTGGGCCCAATTTGCTGGTCCGCCGGTTGTCTTTCTTACCCTAGGTTTGCCATCGCATGGTGCCCAATTTTCATAAATGTATACTCCAGTTGATGCTTTCAATGGGCACCTCCAATTTGCCATCATGGTGCTTTCGCTAAATGATACATGTGTTAGTCTTTCGATTATAACGAGGAGGAAATTGGGGGTGCCCAATTTCACCTCAAGAACCATTACAAAAAGAAGCAAATTGGGTGGTAAGCCCAATTTCATCTGTAAGACCATCTGCTAAAACTTTTTGGATCAGCAGTTCATTTCTTCTTTGTGCAGGGGAGGTGTACCTATTCAAAAGGCGGTGAGGCGGTTGCCAAAGGAGCCATAGGAGCCATGGAGATGCCACTTCAAAGACATCCCAAATGGACTTGTGAGTGTTGGTGTTCTAGGCTGTGTTTGAGGGGCATCATGTTCTCTGTTGGCCTACTCGGATACAAGAACCTTAGGTGGTATTTGGGTTCCTTCATTCTCTGGAGGGAAAGTGATGTTCGAGGACTCCAATGTCGTGGGCGTGCCATCGGCATCAAAAAGACAGCGAGTGGGAAGCAAGAGAGACACTATGTAAGCTAACTAGGTACACACTAAGGGCCCATTTGCGAAATTTATCACTCTTGTCTTTGCCATCCCTGCGGCCGAAGGGATTTATATCCTTCCTTTGGTCGAGACGATGCGGTATGTGACCAGTTCTTGGGTATGAAGACCCGTAGGAGTGTGCATTCTTGAAGGCTTTCCCCTCCGGCGGAGGTGAACTTCCGATGTCGGGCATGTTTGACAATACCTAAAGCGGGCATGCTTTTGAGGTGGAATAATGATCTAGTTAGGGTTTGTGGGGTGAAGGTATCGGAAATTTTAAGTGCAGCACCGGTGGAACGACATGATACCACATCCGGCCGGGGAGCTTGGAGCTTGAGAAGCATCTGCTTGATGCGAGAAAGCGCAAATACACCTTCCATTCTCGTCGACCAAAGAAAGCATCAAAGCCTCAAAGATAGATCGGCTAACAACCAATGAAGCCATCTTGAGGTATAGGAAGACCATGTGTTATGTGAGAGATGTTGTGAGAAATTCGGTAGGGATCAAGCTATAAACATGCGAAAAGGATTTCTTCGCCATGAAATCAGTGTGAGGACCACTTTTGTGTATGATATGTTAGGCAACAATCTGAAGGGTAAAAGGGTACATCGGCTAGTCTTGCAAGGCGTCGATTAATACGTGTGAGAGCTTGGTACCTTGGTCTTGGGATTTCAAAGTCGAGGGTATCTCAAGTGGAAGGCGGAATTCGCTCCGGTGCTTTCGAAAAATTTGAGCATGGCAATTAGGCCGCGATGAAAGCACGTCGCGGCGACCTTGACCTCGAGAGGCTGTTTTTTCCATGTTTGTGAAGGAAAATTGTGAATCCTTACCTCACCATAGCGGGAGGAATGATGATGGGATTGAGAAAGCGTGAGGAAGTTGCACGCTATGTTTACGAAGACATGCATTCTCGAAGAGGTCAGCGGTCATTGAAGTGATGGCACTCCGCGGGCAAGGCGGTATCTCCGAGGGATTTCATAGGGCGTGGAGGCGTAGCTTCAAGGATGTCGGTATTGCTAAGAAGAATGCATTCTCCAAGTGTGACACTTGCGAGGGTTATCCCGAAGGCTGTTGAAGACTAAGGATGAATTTGAAAGGAGAATATTGCATGATCGAGAGAAGGGCACATCGACTAGGCAGCAATCATGTGCACCGAGTCTTGGTCATGGAGACTGTTATCCCACGAGGCATCCTCGAGACTATGTATGTATCATTCACGACAAAATGGATCAGGCAAAGACTATGATTCCAAAGTTGTTCGATTAGTGAAGTCTCTTTGGAGACTAGATAAGCTAAAGACTTCATTGGCGGGTGCACTTACCCACGGCCATGGGAGAGGGTGCTATGGAAATTTTGCTTTGGATGCGTGGTGGGGCGACTCCAACTTCCACGTAGGTTCCTTGAATAGTATTACGAAAAAGGTTGGGGCTGTCTAATGAGTTTTGGGGAGGCCATCTTGCGATCGATCCTTGATCCCAGTTGGGCAAGGGCCTTCACGTGACACCAACTGCGCTAAGCGTCAAGTTGTCATTTGTATGCGGGAAGAGCATCCCGTTGCCATCCCTCAACCTGAGGGACCCTCATTGAAGCGCCTCCCTCGCAAATTGATGTTGCAACTAGACAATGCATCGGACAAAACAAAAATAGGTATGTATTCTCATATCTTTCATACCTTGTATATCGGGTGTTTTCGAGGGAGATTGAGTTAGGTTTTATGATGCACGGCCATACACATGATGATATAGATGCTATGTTTGGTAATTTTTCATCTACCTTGAGGAAAGCGAAGTGCTAACCATGCAGAGTTGTTGTATGAATTTCATCGTGCAATCTCAACAAGCCCGATGCCATATCTTGTTCATAGGTTTCATGGAAGGGTATATCACGATGGGGAAGATAGATTATTTGGTCACCTTGAGCCTCGACCTTTAGGTTTTGCTATGAATGGTGACTGGCTTTGTCATGTACCATAAGGCTCGTCCTACGTTAGTGGATTGGCTACTGGTTTGGTGGAATAAGAATGTGGAAAGAAGGAGATGATGGAAAACCCTAATGCCATCGGAAATCCGAAGATGCTAGCACCTAAGAGCTCGGTGAAAGACATTGGTCAGCTCAAAGCGGTATCCATAAGCATATCCTCCATTGGGTGCGCATTTCGACAAACAAGAAGGGCACACGAGAGGCGACCAAATATACAGCACAATTTACGGCGACAATTGAATATTGGATGGGACTCTTGGAGCATCTGGGTAACATCACCAACGTGGAAGGTCCTTACGAGGACTTTTGGCGCACTAGGCAAGATAGACTTGGCGTGCGGCTGGCGTGGTGGGCGTGGTGGAGCCAATTGCAACCATTACTCCTTCTTATGTTGGTCCATTGAAGGATAAGCCCGTGCGAAATTCAATCCTTTCAAGGATTTGAAGAAGGGCATGTTTGTATTGGCATACGATGATGTCTTGTGCCCAACATGGCTAGGGTATGCTACTGGAGGAACCCCAAATGGATGATAAGAAAGACAACTTGAGACTATCCGGTCACTTGGTGGGAACTGTCCTGTTAGGAACGGTGTTCCCGACCAACTATGTCAATTGTTGGAAGAAAGAGATGGAGGCCGATATTTGCTAGTGACGCATTGAGATAGAAGTATCGACTATGCTTGGAGTCCTTGAATAAGAAGAGGCTACCAAACAACTTGTCAAGATTCCTCGGCTTGTTGCGAAGCATATGCGGCACTAGCGGGGATGCATGTTAGTGTTATCGAAGCGTCTCTTTTTTATAAAAGTCCCATTCAAGGTATTGTCCATATTTATGGCTGTGCTTAGTTATTCAAATGGAGTGTGATGAATGACATATTAAGAAATTAAGAAATGTTAGAAACATAGGAACTTTATTGCACATTTCACAAACTTTTGTGAAATAAAAGTTTCACGATATTGGAATTTCTCTAGTTACCAATGTCTTTACATACTTGGTCGTTACATAATTAAAGAAAATTACTATTCTTAAACATGGCAAGATATACAATGTCTCATTCATTCTTTGAGTTGTGCCAACAACAACTTGGACATCTCTAAGGCATCCCTAGGTTCAAAAAAAGGACAATTGATCCGTTAAATACCTTATGAAGTTTGTTTTATGCCCAGTATAGACCCCAAAGTAGATTCACGCCAAAAATTGCTTCAAAAAAAATGCTCCTCCAAAAGCTTTGATTGCTTTCGAAAATAAGTGGCGAGAAAAATTAAGCCCGTTTTAGGGTTAAAGTTACATTTTGTCATTTAGTTCAAGCGACATTCTGAGGCGTCATAAAGCGACCTTTAATCACCATGTATTCGTTTGTATCGACGTCAATATTTTTTTTTTTATAAATATTATTGCTTCCCTAAAGACTCTGGTTGCAAGTTCATAACTTGGGTGTTAAATTATACCTGGCCTTCCATTAGTCTAGCTAGGTTTTGCAGGAATGGGCAAAGAGACCTTAAGTTGGATATTTTGTTAATGACATAAGAGGTTAGGCGGTTGGGCATGAGAATAACTTGTAGACCGTGTCTTGTTGTGGAAGCAATGGTCTATAACAAAAGTTCTATACGTATGGGTTTAATAACACAAGTCCTCATGCTAATGTGATAGAGTTTAACTCTTAATATGGTAGTTGAATACCGAATAGTGGTATGGAGTCTTGTACAAAGGTTTTGTATTTAGATTACACTAGTTATGGCCGGCGTTGCCTTAACATACATCTAATTTTATTGTAGAATTATATGAATAAGATCTAGGATCTAAAAACATATGTAGGGTTGTCAATGATGCTAATTTTAAGTTATTGTCCAAGATGGATGTCCATTTTATATACGTACATATATATAAGGTTGGTGTTTATGTGCGTATTATTGTTGTGAGTAATCCAACTTTGGTCAAGAATGTAGAATCATCGTGAAATATCAAAATGCTTTATATTGGGCATTGTTGTAGTGCGAAACGACTGCATGAAATAGTTCCAAAGGCATGTAATATGAATCATAATGGGCCATTATGTTTTCAAATATCAAATTCAAATGTCACAATAATATGCATGCGCCTATGAAGGTGATCATTGTTGCGAAGCTTTCAATGTGATTTTGTAAATGTTCAAATTATAGTTATTGCTCAGGATTCATTAGGACCTAAAGTTGTTTAGATGGAATGATGTTGCAAATGATGTTAGTAATCTATGCTAGAGACGGTTAGTGAATATATACTGGTTGGTGCTAAGTTATATAATAGTAGCAATGGGTGTAATTTGTTATAGTTTATCTACCTCAGCATTAAGTTGTTTGCAATTCACAGAACGTGAGGGCCAACCAACTATATTGTTTATTATATCCTTATATAATAACTTTTGGGTTTGAGTGAAGATACATAGTCAACAAATGGCAATGTCATTCAAATGCAAAGGAATCAATAGAAGACTGTAAGACCCTATTCATGAGCAACAAAAGCAACATCTCTAGAAAAGTGCTATGTTTGCTTCTAGACAAAGTGTATAACATGCATTTCAATGTGGATCTTGTGGTCCTAAATTGGTGCATGCATTCCAAGCAAGTCTTGTGGTTAAATGGTATTTGGAGAAACCAAGAGTTGGCAACATTTCAATGCAATTTTTGGAGACCTGAATTCATTTATGATAGGCAAATAGAGATAGACAACTGGTATTATGATAAAAATAATAAAGTATTCTGGGAAACATGTGAATAAGGAATTGACAGAGATTTGGGTTGAATATATGTCATCACTATTCAACAACATGCATAAGATTCTGCGACTGTCACTAATTTTACTCCTGTCAATACATGTTGTGGTTATTGAAGTACGTAGAATCTTCCATTTCATCTTCAAATATGTGTTCAGTTGACACCAATTTGGAAACAACCAAGTGCGGTTTCCATGACCATATTTGCAGGAAATTAGATTCCTATCTGCATTATACAATTATATAGTATGAGCAACCATGTATGCAATAGCAAATGCAGATACAAAGGTATTCTACTGGATGTGGTGGTAGAAGTGGTCATGCTTTTGAAAATCTACATGCAAAAGAAGATCAAACGTTCTATAAGAGCTTTTCTTCAAGAAAGAAGATAATGTTGCAGGCATATGACTCTGCGATTATCCTAAAGATACCATTGTTTGGCTCAACATGTGCATCTTTCACCAATATAACATGTCTTCAGCCTGTAAAGGTTCTATATAACTAATATATTCAAAGTTCATGCTGTAACTTAAAGCCCATCTTCAAGAATAAGTTCTATTTGAGTAAGATTGTTGAATTGAATGTTAGATACATCTTTAACGTCTTTCTTAGTGGTTGCACATTCTGAGAATCAGAACACAAAAATCTCAGTTCTATACCTCAAGTTATAGTGTATTCAGAAAAAGTATTATCAGAAACATCTATAGGTTCACCAAAGCTTAGAAGATAAAGCAACTGGGGACGCAATAATTCGTGTGCATTGTAAATGCATTTCTTAAGCATGATCAATTGAAGGAAAGTCCCATCACTTCTGAGGACCTTCAACATGCATTTTAGTCTTAAATTTTACATGGCCAAAAGTGTTTCTAAAAAGGCGGAAAAAAATCCAACACAATAAGAAGGAATAACAAATGGTCTCGGTGGGCTATTATGAAACTTCGTGTAGGCAAGTTTGAAATTTCCAAACCACGTAAAACTACATAGAATTAACATTGGACAAGCATTTGTAGTTATATGACATGACAATTCTGTAGATATAATGGATAATTCTGTAGATATATGACAGGACACCATAATGCAATGGTGGAGAAAGGCGAATATTTTTCCTGCAATATAAGAACTCTTCAGCATAGCCCTTTCTTCATGTGACTGAAAATGGCATTGAATAGCGATCCATATAAGGATGAGATCTGACCTCCATATATTAGCACAACACAATTTCTGTATCCAAAATGAATAATCTCAGATCCCATTAGTAACTATTCACATGTTCAAATTGTGAAGAGATCATAGTTTTAATAAAGTCCTATCATTCTAAGTGATGTCATGCTAACTATTCAACTTGTAACCATGACATAATAGCATAAAATTATACCTTTTGAATCTGAGCCCCAATGCTTAAGACCATACCTAACATAATCATGAAGGATATCTAATCGTTCATTTGCACTAATGTCCCAGTGTCTTTGCTCCTTCATCTCAGTAAATAACCAGGGCTGAAAGCCCACATAAAAACATGAGTAGCTGACACATACATTTTGAGACATAAATACATCATGCCAACTGGACATAGTATTATTATATGCTACTTAGGTACCTTTATGAGTGCTCCACGAGCAATTAGGCATGTTGAAGGCCGCCTTGAGAAGCAAGATGCTCATTCAATCAAAAATTAAATGAAAACATATCCCCATTTCCAATAACTTGCAAGTCACCGGCTTGTTCAACACATTTATAGATGTAATCCCAATCGCTACTTTGCTATAATGTTCTTGCTTTGGGTTCTACCATGCCTTTATTACAGGTGCGGCACCCCACTCTCTAATCTGGGGAATTAGAGAGTGAATACAGTTCCTGCTTTCAAAGTAACATGTCCCAACCTTGTTAATGACTGGATTGTTCATCACAGCCAAGCAAACTTTGACTATCTGTCCAAGTTTCTTTGGCTTAAATGAAGGAATGAGCGGCTCCTTCTTAAGAACTATATCAATGGGGCAACCCACATTTATGTCAACGAAATCAACTGTGCATTCTTGTTCAATGAGCTCCACAGTTCTAGCCAAGGTATCAACATATGGACCACAAATTTGAAACCCAAAGATGACCTCACTTGAATGTCTTCTTAAAAGTGCCCATTCAGAAGCTTGCCCCTGCCCAATGAAACATGTTATGGAACAACTTTTAATAGCACATTAGACCAGTCAATTAAAAAACATAGCTATCCTAGAGCATAAGCGGTTTTTTAAAATTCTATAATTACAATTCTTTCAATTATTTGCTCCAAGGTTCTCATCACGACTACTCCCCTTAGGGTTCAATTATCGTGCGACAAAGGAATTAAATGTAAAATGCAACTATTAGCTTGCACAAGGACTTTCCATGAGCTCCTCAGTATGAAATATAAGGGCGTGCATTGGATTCCAGAAAATTAGAAGTCAAGCAAAAACATAGAAAAAGACAAAAAAGTTGAGCATTGTAAGAGGAGCATTATTCCACATGAAGCAATATTCAACCAACACTAACTTAAAGCAAGGAGATGGAGTTCATCATAAAAGCAGTCGGCTAGAGGTTCCTTCATATTGCATGAAGAAGGCATGCCAGTAAGAATGTCGTTCTTTGCATCCAGGCGGGCAATGATTCGAGGCTGGCGGGGTTTGGATCTATCGGCCATCCAGAATGATCCCAAACAACATCTAGCTATTGATCTCTAATCGCCACAGCCAGAGGAGGATAATTTCAAACTCTGTTCCGTCAGTTCCTATTCCTTCGTGTTTCCAACTGTAGCTTCTCGGCCATGTCCAAGTGGAAATAACCAAAGCTCATCCCCCGAAATATAAACGCTTCAAGAACCTAGCAACTCGCGGGATTTACATTTGAGGCCCGACTCCTTGTCGGACTTCGACCCGGGACCTTGCACCTTGTGTCATGATGTAGATGGAGGGTGTTGCCACGGAAGGCGGACCATTAACAACCCCTCCCTCCCTCCCCCGGCTTGCCCCATCCGAAACTTTTTAAGGTCATTTCCTAGACATAGAGTGCATGTAAAATCATGAAAAAGACACGTATGTTCCTCGGTTAGATAAAGGTATCAAAAAAAATGACTAAAATAAACACCAACAACCACTTGGCCAAAGGAATTCTCACCGTTGAGAACAAAAATAAGCGGACAAAGGAAACCCACATTTTCACCAAATTTGGTCGCCTTTGCGATGGCGGCAATCCGCCCGAGAAAAGACAAAGAGATTGCTGCGTTCAAATTCGATAAGACATGCATTGACTTTACGCCCACAAAATGCCGATATAAGGACCCGGCTCCTCTTCATCGTCTCATCGGATCCTGCGGTTTGTAAAAGCTTCGAAGCTTCGGCTATGGCGGCATCTAGCGAGTTGTGACCCTTCGTTCTTTAATTTGCCCTTTTCAAGCTATGTGTATATAAATTATGGGTATGGCTATAATTTTCCTGCCGATCTACTCTTGGAAAATGCCAATGGGTCAGCATAAAATGCCCTCTCGGCTGCCCTAACTAACTACAATTGTCGGACCTGCACCGGCAAGCGTGGTATGCCAAAGTTTTTTTCCATGTCTTAACATTAGCCTTAGTTATCCCCCCTCCCCCATGTCTCAACATTTCTTTGCTTTTTCAGGTTTACCTTTGCAAAGGCGATGCCTGCCAAGACCCCGTAGCGTCGGCAGAGAAGCGGTGTCACCTTCTATATCCATGGCGGAGGGATAAAACCTTTTGTCGTTTCTAATAATGATCTTCATATCAATGCCCCTGTTTATAGCCTTGGCTGATAAGGCCCTGTTGCTTTTCCTTTGTAAGCTTGTTTTTTTTACCGTAGGGGTTGCGGTGCCTCCAAGCGTAGTGCCTTTTTGAATCTGCAATTGTTCCTTCTTAACTTGTTTGACTTGGCATATCCTTTCCACCAAATCGGGCTGGTCCAATTAGGTTTTGCTGTTGCTACCTTTCCTATGTCCTTATCTTTCATCCGTATGAGTTCCCAAATTCTTTGATCTCGTCCAACCAAGCTTCGCTTCCATCCCAGACCTATCTTTTTAGGGAACTGATCCAACTTTTCGAGTTTTTCCATACATTCGCATTGCATTATCCGCCCGATAGTCCCATGTTCTATGGTTCCGTCCCTACCTTGTGAGGTGTCGACTCACTTTTCGAGGCTGCCGGGATCTACTTTTGAAGGATCGACCAGCTGGAGCTAGAAGGAGATGGGCTCCTCCTACTTCTTCTTTTTCTCTTTTTGTTTTTCTCAGGCACATGGACTTCTTCCTGCTCTAGTTGGGGAGCTTCATCTGGTCCTCTCAGCGGTGGAGGTGGCATTGCTCTATATTCCTGAGCATGCATCAAAGGTGTAGCCCTTGTATCGATTCTTGCCGCATCACGGTTCTTCATTTAGATTAACCTTCCATTGATTGCTTCAGCTGTCATCTCTTGTTCTTCGTCGTGATCTTGGCGAAGATTCCTAGGTTGCCACCGATCTTTGTTTTCCCTGACCTTGTGGCCCTGAGCCAATATTCCTAGCTGCAAGTATTAGTCACCATGGTTGTTATTCAAAGTTATACATCATGATGTCTTTTATATGCTAATTCTTATTATTCATAAAAGAAATCAAGTTGAAACTCAACTTATAAGTCGACAATGAATTATAGTAGCTTGAAATATCAATATACAATTGGAAGCTTGAAATTTTTCATAGAAATCAGATAATATTACATGCAATCTTAAAATTCTTTTGGTACATATTAATACATAGGGAGGGATAAGGATTTATCGTCGAGAGCCCTTGATAGACTTGAAGAAGTTCTTCACGTCCTTGAGTCGAAGACCCTTGCCGATGTTGCGTAGAATATTTTAGGAAGATTCCCCTTCTAAAGTTCGGGCCATTTGAGGAGATAGGAGTGGTGGTGCCGTAGCTGCTACTACTATCATCGGCGCATCCCTTAGATGATCCCTGGCGAAGTCGAGGCTGTAGAGTACCACGAATCTTTTGAAGAGGATGGTGTGATCCATGTTCACCTTTATCTTGGCATGCTGGCCGAACCTTGAAAGTGCTATCAGGAGTACTACGTATTCCTCCCCCCGTGGGCTGGAGTCATTGTGGAATACTATCATCTGACCTTGGCTTAGGACTGAAAGATAGTATCGAAGGGCCTTCCCCTTTTGGAGTCCCCCCGAAGGGTGTTCTAGTCAAGGTTACATGGAGATCAAAGAGATGGTCGAAGACATGGAAGGCCTCCTCTGATGGGAATTCATGGATGTGGTTGGCATTATTGTACCATTTGATAAAGTTGGGCACCATTGAGCAGAGATTGGAATAGAAAATGGTTGGGGAAGATTGGCAAGGAGCTGGAAAATTGCCTAAGAGGGTGGAGCAAACTTGGTGAAGAGAAAATGTCAATTGATGTCCCTTTTTATAGACTAAGGCTGTCTAAGTTCTCGTGCCCAAGACTTCTTGTTCGGGTAGACCTATGTTCTAAGACTATAGATCTCCAAACTAGGTAAGAAAAAGTGCAAATCTAAGCAAAAACAAGTTAAGAAACACTATAGGGCAGTTTACTAGCTAAATTTTGGACAATTTTGGGTCAAATATGTTCGATCCGTGTGTTTCTTACAAACGAAGTCAGTGTTCATAGAACGAAAGGGGCCTTCGCGGTAAGACTTCGAAAGTGGGTTAATTTTGACTAAAACTTAACATTTTTGGGAAATGCAAGACGCTAAAATGCAAGTTGGGCTCTATTCTAGACTGTCTAGCAACTTATCTTATGAAATCTAGCATGTAGAAGTGCAAAAATAGGTGACTTGGTTTGTTAATCTACTTGTAGCGCGTCTAGCGTTATTGGCTAGCAAGGGCCTTCACATGGTAAGACCCGAGTGGGTCAACCTAAACTAATTTTGAACATTTTTGACAAATTCAAGATGCTACTTTGTAAGATTTAAGCGATTCTAAGCATTCTAACAATTTTCCTTACAAAATTTGGACAATTCATGCCTTCAAAGAGGGCACTCGGTTGTTACCGCACGAAATGCGTCTGCGTTAGCATGATCTGAGGGCCTTCATACTGTAAGACCGAGGGGGGTCAATTTTGGTCCAAAAAGTCAATTTTCAAAAGGAATCTAAACTAGCAAACTTAATAAAAAGATTTTAGTTACATTAATGAAGATTTTACACCAATTTGAATCATACAAAAAGTAGTTTTATACAAAATTATCTCAGTACAAAATTAGAAGCTCCTAAGGCTTCTCCTTCCGGTCCTCCTAGCCAAATGGAGATCCTTAGGCATCACGATTACCTTCTTCGCATGGATGGCACAGAAGTTGCCTTCCTCGAAGAGTTGTACCAGCTCTACCTCTACTGCTTCTTGCAAGGATCGGACCGTTAGGGGTGTAACCCTATAGTTAGTCCGGAACTCCTGCATGATCTCCCAGAGGAGCCGTTCGAATGGCGCCTTCTGGATCATGAGATGTGCATTGCTGGAAGTGCCTAATTTCCCAAAACACCCTGGCGTGCTTCGAGTTGGGTCCATGGCGGACCTTCTTTGGGGGCTCTGGACTGGGTGGTGGCGGCTTCAGCTTATTCTTGGGTTTGCCACCCTTAACGTACTTCCGTACGTTTTGTTTACAATATAAGTCATTGTACCTCTTCCACCTCCGGAGGTACTCCTGGTATACTTTCTTCCTCCTCTCAAATTTGCAGTCCTGCTTAAGCATGAACTCGCGCTCTCCCACCTTCTGCTTCTTCACCACCTTCGGTGGCTTGGGCCTCTTTGGACGGAGGTGCCTTGGCGTCCCTAGGGGCTCCTATAACAACGGAAGCATAACATAACGTCAGCAATAACAACAATAATACATCTAGCTACCTCGAAGGGTAGCACATTCATACATCCATAAATCCAATAAAGATATCAACATGCCATAAAACATGAGAGCTTCTACCCAGGCTCAGACTCGTAAGGAAGTAGACTGATGACTGGGCTACAAGATAGAGCAAGACCGAGATATAACAATGGCAGGGCTGGCTATAGATAATGGCTAGGGTTGACCACTCCATCTGCCCCTCTGTGCATACTTTGCAGACTGACTAGATCGGGCTCTGGCATGACTATAACCTGCCGGATACGTAGTCTTGTGGTATCACCCATCGAGACTACTTTGGGTTGCATCTCCCTGGTCCGATAAGATAGGAAGAGTTCCATCTCCCCTTCCCGAGGTCTAGTGGTTCCATGGACGGCTAGAGAATCGTGGCGACACCCCAAAACAAGGGTCAGGCCAACACCTGCAACTCTTGAGGATCGGGAGCGACACCATCGATCCGTGAAGTGTCAAACCCATACCCGCCCACACGAAGTGGACGGACAATAGACCTAGCCCACTATGTGTCCCCAAAGAGTTGGGGCTTCACAGGGACCCCCATCCACTTTGCCACTAGCCTCGTTGTGTAGTGCTAAGTCATTCTCAGCCCGTCAGAGCTGGGTGGGTTCCTATGCATAGGCCGCATAATAATAGGAACTAAGGGCTAAACCAGAAGCATCATCTAGATAATAGCCACTAGGTCTCTACCCCCCTTTCCAATACACAAGAGGTGCAGACATAGATCAACCAACATCATACATCAATATAATATGATCAATAATGAAGATACATCTAATCCTAATCACATGCATCTAACTCATAGTTAGGATTCATTGATTAGGGTTCCAAACCTAGACTGAGAGTTCTAGGAAAGCTCTACTAACAAGATCATAAGGTACTAGCTCATCTCACAACGAAGATGTTCAAAATGGAGTCCTGGGCAAAGAACATATCACAAGGTAGGTGGAGCCAAAAGGTGGCCTAGGGTTAGGGTTAGGATACTTATAGGTTAGGGTGAGTTGCATGTTCAAGTTCCTCTATGCCCACCCTTGCTTCTTTCTTCCTGCGAGGGTGCCAAACATGAAAGGCCCTGTGACGGTCCAGGGGGATATACGCTATAAATACGTATATTCCTGGATCCGTCACTATACAAGTCTATCATTCATAGCCTTGTATACCATAAGGGTGGCACTAGGGGGCATGGCCAAGTTATTCTCATAACTTAGCCAACCATAGGTTAAGCCATTATCCATGTGGCCTTAACCTATTGAGGCACCGCCACGCAGGACTCACCCGATTGGTGCCACGTGGCATCCTAGGTGGACCTAACTTATATAGGCATAAACCCTAACCCTAGACCTCTTTCCAGCCCTAGCACCCAGAGACTCACCTACTTGTTCGAAACCCCGTTTCGAACATCGTTCGTTGTGGCATAGGCTGGTGTAGCAGCCCCAGCAGGGTAGACCCGTTCTTGGAGGAGGAACAACAGCTTGTGAGTCGACGACTATGGAGGCGCCCGGATCTGGAGGGAGAGCATCAGGAGCAGGTATGTAGGATAGTAGTTGTGATAGCTTATCTGGAATTAGCATTCCAGATATGCTAGTATCTTGTATCTAGAGTAGAGCCATCCTAGAGCCCATATTCAACATCTTGAACCCTAATCAAGGAACCCTAACTATTAGTTAGATTTGTATGATTAGGTTAAGATGTTCTTCTTATGATTATTCTCATGATGTGATGATTATATGTTGATGGTTGATCATGTTTGCTCCTCTTGTATTGGGAAGGGGGGTAGAGACCTAGGGCCATATGTAGTATGTTCCTAGAGTAGATCCCTTAGTTCCTATTAGTTGCGGCCTGTGCATAGGAGCCCACCAGGCTATTGAGGCTATGATACGACTCAGCACCAGAGAACGGGGCTAGAGGGAAAGTGGAGGGAGGATCCCTGCCGAGTGGGGGGCCGGGGGATCCCATAGTGGGCTAGGCTTATGGTCTGGTCACTTCGCAGGGCCGAGCATGGGTCCGACACCTCCTGGGGCAATGGTGTTGTTGCCTCTCGAGAGCCGCAAGTGATGGCTTGGCTCGTTTTGGGGTTCGGTGGGTACGAACCGCGGTGTCGCCCGCGATTCTCTAGCCGCCACGGCACCTCTAGACCCAGGAAGGGGAGATGCAACCCTTCCTCGCCTCATCGGACCGGGAGATGCAACTCGGAGTAGTCCCGGATGGGTGATGCCATGGGATTGCGTGATCCAGGAAGGCTAGAGTCCTGGCGAGCCTGATCTAGCCCATCCGCAAAGTATGCAATGAGGGGCGGATGGAGTGGTCAACCCTAGCCATTGTTCTATATGCCACCGCCATTGCCATGACTCGTCCGCTCTATCTTGAGGCCAGCCCTGGCCACCACCCTCCTTACGAAGTCCGAGCCGTGGGTAGGAGCTCTCTGCTTTTATGGTTTGTGATTATCATCTATGCATTGGTTTATGTGCGATGCACTACCCTCCGAGGTAGTATTTGTGTATGTTTTACGCTAGTTCTGACGTGTTATCGCTTCCGCTGTTATAGGAGCCCATAGGGGAAGGGCGCGCAAGACACCTTCGTGTTCCCTCCCCGCACTAAGAGTTACCTCGAGAGTGCGGGGTAGACGAAGGGCCCATGCGGTTGCTGAGCCGGATGGGGGATTTCCTGCCGTATATCTACCGGGCCGTATGTTTAGCAGGGAGCGTCACAATGGTATCAGAGCCATGTTCTTGGTTGACCAAGAACTAGCACTGACCATAACCATGAAGTAGTCTAACAGGCCTATAGAGGTGTGAAATGAACATTTCCACCACTGAACCGCGGAAATGGGGGAAAAATTTTTCTCCTAGGTAGTGGGTCAGGATTTAGGTTAAGTGTTAGACGAAGGGTTGAGTGAGTCAAACTCATCTTCTAGTAAATTTGAAGTGAAAATTATGCATCTGCATCAAATTTCACCTAAAATGGGTCGAAGAATCATGCCAATCGGAGACCCAGGTGAAAAATGGCGCAAATCCATAATTAACACCTCAAACCATTAGGAAAATTGAAAAATTACAAGTATAATACGAATTTTAGTATATATTTTAATAATTAAATAACTATTAAATAGGGTGCAATTAATAAGGGGGGGCTAATAAATAGGGGTAATGATGATAGGAGAATATTCTAAGGGACCCTCCTCTTTAAATATCCCTGACACCTCATTTTCTCTCTCCAACCCTACACCTCCACCTCTCTCTTGACCCAGCCTATCCCCACCCGTTTTTCTAGACCGTTAAGTATGGCGGGACCAAACAGACCTACAGAAGCCGAGGACCACGCCCCACACTCTCGATGGCGAACCCTAGCGGGACGCCATGTGAAGAAGATCCCGAGCACCTCCGACCCAAGAAGGGGAAGAGGAGAGCCCCCCTACCGAAGCAGCCGGCGACGGCACCTATCACGATGCCGAGAGCAGCCCCTCGCCGAGGAACGCAAAGAACCGACGAACGCCACCCGGCGCCACGCATAACCGGGAAGTGGAAGAGCAGGAGGAGGAGTGTGCCCGCCAGCCAGTGGACGGGTTGGCCTTCTGCCCAAGAAAAGGGCAAGGAGAAGGTCACCGAGTGGCCGTGAGGAGAGGGCAGCAAGGAGAGGAAGAGGGAGCGGAGAGGAGGAGCCGAGGAGGCGTGAGAGCGAGGACAAAGAAAAACGACGGCCCTCACGAACCGGGTCGCCATCGAGGATCCACGAGGAGGAGTGTGGAAGAAGTGGAGGAGGAGGAAGAAGAACAGGAGGAAGGGGTGAACCAAGACCACCTTATCCAAGCAGGGTTCGAGCCACCTAAGGTGGTAAAGAAGCGTATATGGCGAGCGAAGCCTTCAGCCTTGAAGGAGGACCGGCTTTACCGGGCCATACTCAAGGCATACCAAGAATACCTTCGCCGGGTGGACGAGGTATAATGATTGGTATTGTTTTAACGCCCAAATGGACAGTGGGAGGGGGGGCCTACCAAAGAACCAGCCCTCAAAAGCCGCCACGTACCGAGAAGCCCAAAAGGTCCACCATGGACCTAATTCCCCTGCGCTTAGAAGTTTTTCGGGGAGATTAAGCACTTTCAAGCGGTGCACTAATCTCCTGATTAGGAAGGCGCCGTTTGAGCGGCTTATGCGGGAGGTGATGGCGGAGTACGTCACCGACTATAGGGTGACGTCCCTTACAACTCGGGTGTTGCAAGTGGCCGCTGAGGCCGAGCTCACCCAGTTGTTTGAGGAAGGGAACCTCTGCGCGATCCACGCGAAGAGGGTGACCCTCATGCCCAAGGACATCCACTTGGCGGCGTCGCATCCGCAAGGAACGCATTTGAGGATGCAATTTTGTCAAACTAATGTAATTATTTTCCTATAAATATAAAGTTTTGTGTAAAATTGTGCAATAAATATAAAGTAGGTGTAAAAACATGTTTAAGTAATTAAATAGGAAAAAGGAAATTAGAAAAATTTTTTAAAAGGGAACCGAAATCGGGTCCCGTCACGCCCAAATCTTTGCGCCAAGGACGCACTGACCCCCATCCATGCGACGCCAATCTCGATTTCGGCCAAATTTTAGCTAATTCATGTCCAAATTAAGTAATAAAAGTTGCTAATTAAGTTGAGAATCATGCTAGAAAGTCATATTAGCATCTTCTAACACCCTAAAATTTTTTCCTAAAGGTTGAAATAACCGAACGCGGGTCCGTCGTCATATCGCCAATGCGCTGCGCGGCGAGACCCCATCCGCGACGCCACCGGGATTCGCGGAACTTGCCTAGCTTGACCGAATTTGACCCAACAAACTGCCATGTAGTGTTTCTTGCCTTGTTTTGTTTAGAATTGCACTTCATGGTAGCTCAATTGGACACCCAAGGCCATAGATTTGGAGTCTTTCCCATCAAGAACCTTTGTGCACGGAACCCGAGGCACCCCTAGTCTATAAAAAGGGGCCTCATTTGTCATTTTCTCCCCATCAAAAGTGCTCCCACCCCCTTTGGCGATTTTCTAGCTCCCTACTTATTTCCATCAGCCCATTTTTTTTTCCTCTCTTCACGACCTATCTCGCTCAATGGCACCATCAAACTTTGTTAGATGGTACAATGATTCCAATCACATTCGCGGATTTTTCTGGCTGAGCAAGCCTTTCATGTCTTTGATCATCTCTTTGATCTCCACGCCACCCCTAACGAACTCCTTACTACAATCGACATCATTTGTCAATATGATCGACTCATTTTACCCGGGAGGTCGCCACTTGCCACCTAGGGGAAATGGGTCTCCTTAGACACCCTTGCCCAAGCCATAGGTGGGGGATCCAGGGCAAGAGTAGGTTGTGGGATAGAACCGTAAACATGCCGGACTACATGACTGTAAGCATCATAGGCATAGGTATCGCCTCAAACCGTGCTGCCTTTTAGCCTTATTCATGCAAGATAGAGCGGTCAACCAACCAAAGCGAGCCGTCCATTCAACCCTTGGATTTAGCTCCTCTCGACACTTTCGAAGCAGAGATGGGTATCCTCGAGATCTAAAACAGAAGAAATACGAATACCATGGCTCTACATCGAAGCACCTAGACCTGCGGTCGAAAGGTGACTATGAGGAAGAAGAGGAAGAGAACCCAAGATGGGAGATAAGCGAGGCAAGAAGGATGGAGAGGCGTATAGCTCAAAGAACACGAGGGGCTAAGGCGAGACTTGAACCGCCAATAGGTATCACGGCCCTCACCCCGCTGATCATTGATCGGAGAAGAGTATATATTCGCCACCGACGTCCTTAACCTTCCCTATTGCCAAGAGGAGAACCTCGGGATAGGCGAGCTCCTAGGACTAATGGCACAGAACGGTGGTAGCGACTTCATCGACTACTCCTATCGAGATCCCAGGGGAGGTAGCCCGGCGACATTCTAATGCTAGTGGGAAACCATGTCGGATATCCAAGCATACCAAGCCAGAGATAAGGCGATGTTTCAAAGAAGAACCCGACATTCGGAGGAGGAATTTCGTGAGATCCAAAGCAAGTTGTACAAGCGGGAAGGGGCCCAAGTTCGAGGCCTCACCGGTCCGTGAGCATGCGCCAGGCATCTAGTAGCATTAATCTAGAAAAACGCAAAGAACAATGTGGAGGGACCACGTAAGATCTTACAAAGAATAGATATCGCGGCAGCAAAAGGCGAGAGGCACTTTGGAGCCGCGGGGCCACATAGGGGTAAATCACTCGGGTACTATCTTCCGGCCCTTAGCCAAGGTCGATGATAGTCTTTCACAAGGAGTTCAGCCCAAGAGGTGAAGAATCGCTGGCTCCCTTATAGCTTTTAAATTGGGGTTTGGGCATCACGCCAAGATAGATGTCGGAATGGACCATGTTATACTCTTTAAGAGAGCAATTAGCACTTCAGCCCTGCCGACTTCGCAAGGGGCCACCTCGAGAGATCTGCGACTTGTCGTGGTGGCGGCAAGCCGCACTGTAACTACCAAAGACCACGGTGTGGCAAGAGCATTAGAGGGAGGGTCGGCGCCGTAATACCGAGTAACATGGAAAGGGCACACAACATACAAGAAAATCAAGAACTTCTTCAAGCGACATCATTGATGGAAGAATTGTCTCATAAGATCTAAGTATATTGTAATTCTTTCTTAAGTATTATCATGAAGTCTATTAAATGTATTCCTATATTAATGTACTACTATGATGTTAACCTATAAATGAAGTTTTCATATGATTTCTTTTGTGGCTAACAACAATTTAATTGTAAGCAATAATGATCATTGCCTAACTTAATAACACGTATTAATGACCAATACACAAGGCCCCCAAAATTGAATTAGTATGATCTTTTTCTAATGATTTCCTAGTAAATACCAACTCCTAAAATCAATACCGGTATGTGGGCCAAAAAGTTTACAAATCATGTCTAGTTATACCATATAGTTCATCAATGCAGTTTAGTAACATGACATACGAATAGTGTTTCTTCATATGGTATTGAAAGATGATAATTTATAGCTAGTTTTTATGACAACTTGAATATATGATATGTGCTACTGCTTAATTTATCACGTTTATCGGAATGATATTTTATCACATCTATTATCCTTGGTTTATTGACATTGTAATTTTATGTGCATATTTAGTATGATATTTTACAGCGATTAATCATCTTTGTTATTTTAGTGTATAATTATTATGGTATTTTATAGTGACTAATTATCAATAAAACTATGCTTGGTTTAGATATACCAGTATGATTTTTCTTCCACGATAATGTAAAAAACTAGTGTGTTTTTTTTTCATGATATCAACCTTGCTGTGCTTCATGTGGCATATTTGGTAATACGATAAGAGACCATAGTATTCAACCTTCATGTATTAGCGTAATAAAATTTGAGGGTTCATGATTTTTTTTACATGATTCTAAATTGTGATGTCTCCTAATTAATTAGTATTATTTCAGCATATGGTTTATCCAAATTTGCTTATTATCAGTATTTTCGGTATTTTGATTACAAAAGCAAAGACTACAGAAGGCCAAGATGCTCAATTTTTTTTTTCCATTGAATTTTGATATAAAAGTACAATAATATCAGACATACACCTCTTTCCATAATCTGGAAATGGTATACTTGAGTTGTCAGTTTTTTATGAATGAACATTATGTATAGATTTATTCCACAACAATACCCTCCTGCTTGGAGTAAACACATTATCATTCTCCTTCATCGGCTCTCATTATCATTCTCCTTCATCGGCTCTGTCACATGGCAGCTACAACGAGCACCTAAAATATAAGAGCAGAATAAAACATCGTTTGGACAATTATTCCCCATCTGTGCATTCTGCTATTCCGCATATATCCTTCTAATAAGTTTTTCGAGGAATGGAACATATCTCTCTGATGAACAGGCAATTAAGATACCACAAAGGAAAATGCCTTCGAATTGAGATAAACATTTACATATAAATACCTGCAATATTAGAGAGATATTCCCCCAGCCATTTCTCTTGCAAATGCGGGTGCAATATTGCTAATTTCATTGATAAATTCTTCAATTGTCTTTCGCCTAGTAGTGAGGTCCTTAAACTGCTCTAATGTTCCAGAATCTCTTGAATAATAACCTGTCAAGCTTAAGGGTTACAAGCTTAACCTGTAAAGCTTAAGCAGATTGCATATCATTTACCTGGAAAGTAGATGCTGGCATATTTAGTCCTAAGCTTTGATGGATCTTGGAAATGAAAAAGCATCCTTCGTCGAGCCCGTGAAACATGAATTCACAAACATGCCCCAGTTGCCATCTTGGCCAAATTAGAGGACCCAGTCCCTTCTATAGAACAATGCCAGTCTGCACTTCATAAATAAACACGCAAACTTCTAGTCTGCAGCAAAACAGATCAAACATTAAAAGAAAGATTTATTGGCATCCATTGCAGATCTCAAGTTTCTATGACACTATACATCGGCAAATCAAAGGTTTGGACCATCTTAGGACATGTAGTACAAGAAACGAAATGAAAGAATAAAAGAGAAAAACAATAAAACGTTATACAGGTTCCATGCTTTCACACAGTGAGTGACATTACTCAGATTCCATGTCCTCATACAATGACATTTGCAAGCCATATATCAGCTAGGTCTGCCTTTTGATCTTGAACTGCTCCAGCATTGGGCTTTCTTAGTTTCCTACATGTTGACTTTGTGAGGCCACACCTCTTGTTTTATCAGCTTTTGCCTATATACATGTGATACATGTGATGCTCAAGGTAGGACTGTGCCTGAACTTTTACTTGCTTTTTTTCTATATGTTGCTTTAACAGATCCTATTATGTTGTTTCCAGCAGCTGCCCTTCCAAAACCATCTTTTGGAGTTTTTAGTACCAATATAACCACTGCCAATCCACTTGTAGAAAATTCCAATCTGACATACTCGATTCAGAAAAGCCCCAATTTGATCTGAAGGTTCTAATTCATATCTAATCAGCCTGCTATTATTCTATAAAAGACCCAATTTCTACCTTTATGTGCCAAATCGAATGCCTCGAATATAACAAGTTTAGGAAATCGATTTTGACCTGCTGGCAAAATAGGTCTAAGAGGTTGATGGTTAAAGACCTCGCTTTCTTGGCTTCCAAATGATAATCGAAGAGAAAAAAGACTGTTTTGTGATGGACATGCGCTAATACTAAGGAAAGTAGATCCTAAAACCGAAAAGCCAAATCCTTGACATCAAGCAGAAATTAACAGAAAGAAAAAAACAAATACCTGAATTAAACGATGGAATCCAATACATTTGAAGCTGCCACGAGAAGGCGGAGCTCACAGATCTACCAAGATCTACCAACAGAGAGGAAAACCAAAGGAGGATATTCCACAGGGATGCCAAGCAGCTATTTAAGGTAAAGGGCAAAAAAAAAGCAAAAACAAAAGGAAAGTTAGGAATTAATATCTAGGACTGATAAAGGAATGTCCTACCTTAGATCAAGATCTATAATGCATTTGCTGCAGATTGGTAAGGTCGATCTGAACAGTAGGGTTGGGCTAGCACGTATCACCGTTTTACTGCTATAAGTTGCACCGCTGCAGTATTACACATGCATAATATGCATGCATTTCAAGCCCATGGTCTGTAAAGTTGTTGGGAAGTTTCTTCTTCGTGGACCTGGTATGCAATCTTTTGTGACAGTCTCTTCCAATAAGGAAGATTGCTTGTGCTTTTCCATCCTAACCATGTCTTCCATTATATATTCCTGTTGTACGACCTATGTTTGATTTATGGAAAAATCCTGCAATAAAAAGAAGGAAAAACTGTATTGTCTTAATATCATTGTATTTTATTAAATGATCAAAATGCCCCTGTGTGCATGTGTCCAAGAAACAAACAACTTGCAGTCTAAGCACTACTGAAGCCGAACTTAAAGCTTTGAGCACAACAGTCTAAGAAATGCTTTGGCTAGCTCATTTATATGAAGATTTAGGGGCTAGGGACGTACTAACTGTATTATGACAATCATGGTGCAGTTTCTCATGCTATAGATCATAAATGGCATCCGAAAAGTCATTGCGAACAGGTTCTATGCATTAGCTGCAAAGGATGTAGGTGATGTTTAGAGATTACAATGCAGACCAATTTGTTATATAACAGATGCAAAGTCCTTTCTTGCGACCTGGCAGATCAAGTGAGGGCGTGGCCATAAAATGAACTAGAATAGCAAGTTTTAAAAGCAATGCAAACATGCACAGATCCAAGTAATGCAGCGCAGATCCAACTAATGCACAGAACAGGAAAGAACATAAATGATTGCAATGCCCATGATATTGCAATAAACTAATGAGATGATCAGCCAATACAGCAATCAAACAGAGATCTATAAGAGTCATAAAAAATCAAACTCACCTGGTAGAATTGAGATCGTTTATGTTCTCACAAGCATCAGAAAGGCCATAAGCATTATTTCTGGTTATACAATTTCCTTGCCCATCCAGAGCTTCTCCAGCTTCAACTAATTCTCGCAGTCCATGAATCCGGCTCAAGTTCCTACTAATCTGCTATTGAGAATGTATTCAGAAGACAGAAAACAAAGGATTACGTTCTAGATTATATAATTTCATTTCTCCTTTCCTTTTGCCAGTCATGAGGTTTCACAAATAAGTAGACAAAATTCACAACAAAATAGACCAAACAATTAAGCATAGATATTGCTCACAGCCATTTTAAGAACTCAAACTGAACACTCTTTATTGAGCCCACTTGGTGAGCCATACAAAAGGGTGTTTTCTTCCATATGCAGAAAGCTTTGGGCCCACAAGCGCCAAAATAACAAGAGAGGTCCACAGCGTGCCTCTAGTAGCATTAAAACATCCGCAATTAACAACAAAAAAGTAAGGAGAAGCAAATCATCCTAAGTCCGCAAAACCTGCCCATAGAAACACTTTCGTTTTAATTTCTTAGCTAACAAGTACGATATTTTCCTAGCAAACAAAGCTGAGAATATATGAGATGAATGCCAAAGAAATCACATGTGCTATCAGCTGCAGAAGCATCATATGTAACACAAAATCAAGCAAATATGGCACTGGTTCTAGAAAGCATGCAAACAAAGAAGAACTTGAAATGCACCACGAATTTGAGGGATTCAAAACAAGGAAATAGAGTAAAGCAGATAACAAAGGCTCTTTATCGGGTTAAACAGAAAGGATAACTAGGGCAGCAAAGACCTACCTGCAACTGAACGCACTGGCATTGCCACGGATCGAGAAATTGACGGCGGAAGAAATACGCATGCATTTGTATATGGAAGCTTCCTTGAGGAAGAGGGAGGCGACGAGATAAAACGGAACCTTGCAGCGCCATCGCCACTCCACTGTTACCCTGCACCTACATTCCCAGGTGGCAAAAGTATATTTTTTTTGGAGCTAACGTGGCACGTTGACGTGTCTTGTAAAACACTGGGTTTATGGGGTTTATGACCATGTCCGATTCTGTTTTTAAATGGTTGGCCATTGCTGCTGCTAATTTCCTCAGTAGCTCATTCAGGTATATTAAAGCCAAACTGAATCATGTCTTTACTGCAATTTAAAATTGACTTCCTATAATTAGGTTTAGAGAGTTAACAAAAAAACTAGTAGGTTTGCCAATTTTTTTTACACGTCTCCAGATTTCTTGCAGTACAATATTAAGATATGAATTTTGAATGTTGGTGTTGTGGTGTTAACTTTGAAATATGAGGCTCTATGTTAAGAAATGTGTTTAAGGCATAGGATATTATCTAAAGCATAACTAATGATTATCACCTTATCAAAACTTATAATTTTAGAAGCAGATAGGACCACCTAAATTGCCTAAGATTAACTATACGGTCTAGAAATAAGACACGACCATTTTGAACTCACATGGGTTGGTAACGTGCTATGTATACATAGAGATGGAGTTACAGAGAAACTCAAATAGAGAGAGAATATTAAAATTGTGCCTTTGCAAATTCTTGCTCTATTTTGGCGTTTAGGCTTTGAAGCGGCCTTGTTCATCTGTTATTAAAATATGTGACCAATGTGAATGCTTACACCTAAAGCACAAGACCTGATGCACAACAAGACCATCATAACTCAAAAGGTTTGCATTTTATTTAGAGGAGCATTCTCCAGAAACACACTAGACACAAGTTCTATGTAGACATCCATGCCAAAAAATATGGATAAGGTTACTTCTATAACCTCGCCTCTATTCATAAGGATGTCATATTCGTTAGATAGGATTTACATGTTCACATGTTTATTGGTTTAGAGCTTACGTTATCATAAATGTAACCACTAGTTGCATGCTATGTTTATTAGACTAGTAGGCAGGGACGAGCATGTTGAGCTTAAAGGTCCACTAGTAATTGCCCATGGCGAAGTCGAGTTTGGCTCTGTTGGTCCCCGTGGTCTAAGAGTAAACCGGATGCTTTGAACTTATATCTGAAGTCAAAACCGCATTTCAAGCTTATCTTAAATTAACGGGTGACACTTCATTTCCCGCCAGCTGGCGCTACCACGTCGGAAAGGGGAAAATTTGGGGCTTGTCACATCCGTGCGGGATGGCCATTTTTTTTTCTTTTCGAATACGTTTCTTAGGACATGAGCTACCATTTGAAGCGGTGGGATTAGTAGATGGAGCATCTTTGGTACCGGATACTTAAACCCTACAAAATGTGAGGGTTTATGCGTTTTGGCGACCCTCCCCGCCTTTGAAGTGGCCGAGGAGCGCGTGGTTTTCCCTCGAGGGTTTTCCTCGAGGGTTCAAGGAAGGGAGAACAATAAAACCCCTCCCGTGCACCGCCCAAACTTGCATGCTATGATTATTAGACTAGTAGGCAGGGACGAGCATGTTGAGCGAAAGGTCCACTAGTAATTGCCCATGGCGAGTCGAGTTTGGCTCTGTTGATCGTACTGATGGGTCTAAAAGCAAACTGGATGCTTTAAACTCATATACGAAGTCAAAACTGCATTTCAAGCTTATCGGAACAAATTTAACTGGGGTGACACTTCATTTCCCCGTCGCGCGCCTACGTCGGAAAGGGGAAAATTTGGGGCTTGTCACATCCGTGAGAGGGATGGCCATTTTTTCTTTTCGAATACGTTTCTTAGGACATGAACTACCATTTGAACAGTGGGATTAGCAGATGGAGCATCTTTCGTACCCGGATACTTAAACCCTACAAAACCTTTGGCAGCCTCCCCCGCCTTTGAAGTGGGTGAGAGCTTGCGGCAAAGGCATGGGGGATTCACGTAAGACCCGTGATAAACCTAGTGAGTGCATGGAAGGGGTTTTTCTCGACGCCAGACGATACTAGGGGTTTAAACCCCCTTACGACATTCTAGTGTATTTTTTCCACGGGGGGTTTTTTCCAACACTTTTGCGTACGTATATAGGGGTGTTTCTTCTCATCTTAAGCACGCAGGTGGCATATGCTCATGTGATAAAGGTGAACCCCCGTTGCAAGGTGGTTTCCTCGAGGGTTCAAGGAAGGAGAACGATAAAACCCCTCTCGTGCACCGGGCCCAAACTTGCATATTAGACTAGTAGGCGTGCACGAGCATGTTGAGCTTAAAAGTTCCACTAGTAATTGCCCATGGCGAGTCGAAGTTTAGCTCGTTGGTCCCACCGATGGGTCTAAGAGTAAACCGATGCTTTGAACTCATATACCTAAGTCAAAACCGCATTTCAAACTTATCTAACACAAATTTAACTGGGGTGACACTTCATTTCCCTCCGCGCCGCCCTACGCCGGAAAGGGAAAATTTGGGGCTTGTCACATCCGTAAGGGATGGCCATTTTTTTTTCGAACACGTTTTTAGAATATGAGCTACCATTTCAACGGGTGGGATTAGCGGATGGAGCATCTTTGGTACCCTGGATACTTAAACCTTACAAAAATGTAGGGGTTTGCATTTTGGCAGCCCTCCCCGCCTTTGAAGTGGCCGAGAGCTTGCGTCGCAGGGTTTCCTCGAGGGTTCAAGGAAGGAGAACAATAAAACCCCTCCTGTGCACCGGTTCCAAACTTGCATGCTATGTTTATTAGACTAGTAGGCGTGGACGCAGCATGTTGAGCTTAAAGGTCCACTAGTAATTTCCCATGGCGAAGTCGAAGTTTGGCTCTGTTGGTCGTGACACGATGGGTCTAAGAGTAAATTGATGCTTTGAACTCATATACTAAGTCAAAACTGCATTTCAAGCTTATCGAGAACAACCTAACCGGGTGACACTTCATTTCCGCCGGCGCCTATGTCCGGAAAGGGGAAAATTTGGGGCTTGTCACATTCGTAATGGGATGGCCACTTTTATTTTTCAAGATGTTTCTTAGGACATGAGCTACCATTTGAACGGTGGGATTAGCAGATGGAGCATCTTTAGTACTCGGATACTTAAACCCTACAAAATCAGTAGGGTTTGTGTTTTGGCAGCCCTCCCTGCCTTTGAAGTGGCTGAGAGCTTCGTAAGGGTTTCCTCAAGGTTCAAGGAAGGAGAACAATAAAACCCCTCCCGTGCACCAGCCCAAACTTGCATGCTATGTTTATTAGACTAGTAGGCGAGGGACGAGCATGTTGTTTAAAAGGTCCACTAGTAATTGCCCATGGCGAAGTCAAGTTTGGCTCTGTTGGTCCTAAGGATGGGTCTAAGAGTAAACCGGATGCTTTGAACTCATATATCTGAAGTCAAAACTGCGTTTTGGCAGCCCTCCCTAGAGTTTTGCATTAGGACACTAGATATCCCTGTCACAAGCTAGTTATGACCTCAACTTTCACTAGAAAGATACATTGTTGGTAGCAAAAGGGTTATTATCTACACCATATCTAGAGCTCCTCATCACTCCAAATATGCAAGGGAACCTCTAAATCATGCATGATAAACACTTAAAATAATCCAAAATCCTCTTTCATACAAAATGTGCACTCTATGGATACTAAATTCTATACCACAAAGAATGCATTGGCAACTATAAGTACAAATATACACTTGGCCCAACATAAAACTATGCTACATATAATGTTAGAAAACATAGACCACACCATGCAACCAATAGACAACTCGATGTACATAACATAAGTTTTACGAATAAGGATCATGCTCTAAAAGGAGTGCAAAAATAGATATAATCGTTGGAATTACTAATTAATATAAGAAATTATGCTCAAAGTCCGTAGTGATTTTAAGGATTGAAACAACTGTATAAAAAAACATCATAAACCAACATAATAGCCTGCTAACATGCATAGTAAATAAGCATGTGCCAAAAACATATAACACACTTCCAAAATTAAACATGGTTCTTGAACTAATAAAAAAAGCTTGGGAGGTTTGAAACTAAGTTAAAACCATGTATCTAATCATGTTAACCAGTATGTAAAATCATCGTAGATTATAATATTGACAATGTAGGCTCAAAAATCACCTCCTAAACTAGCAATAATTTTACGAAACTAGTGTAAGACATAGAATTAGCATAAAAACTATGATCAAGCTAGTAGTGATATTACAAAACCATAAAAGCCATCTAGTTTTCATTGAAATTACGAGTTGCATGTATTAAAAACCACCACTATACTGGTTTCCATCATGATTATGAATGCGAGTTACTTTTTGGGGGCCTTGTGATACTTGCAGCAAGGAACTCAAGTGCAGGGTCTCAGGACCAGCACCGACCACGCAATTGGGTACCAAGGAACTTGTTCGGCAGAGAGCAGGAAGACTTTGAGCAGGATATGTCACCAGAGGCAGTTAATGCAAGGTTGGTACAGATGAGGAATCGGATGCAACACCTCATCAACCCCGGGCGACACCTCTCATGAATGCGGGGAAGATGGTCCTCCGCCTCCACCTTGTGTTAGGGTGGTGACGAAGTCCCTCGGCCAGAAGGGGAGGGCAACCACGCAACGCCGGGGACAAGAGACGAAGAAGGAGAACCAGAGTCCATCATCATCTAGTTCCGGCTCATCGATAGTTCTTCCAAAGGACGACGGCTCTAGCTCGGCGGTGAGTCCGACACACCTAAGGCAAGAAAAAAAGGGCAAGAAAGACGGATGACTATCGGAAAAAAGGTGGATAGTGCTATGAGCAATGTGTGGAAGACAAGGAAGCCGGGCGGTTTTGGGAAAGACGGATCGGGCATGGAGGCCTGAAGCATGGTGGATGAAATGGAAGAATTTGGCAACTCATACCGGTGATGAAAGACAAGGACATAGGGAAAGTTGTTACAGCCTAACCTTATTGGACCGGGCAAGGATCCGGTGGAAGGGATATGCTAAGTCCAACAAGTTTGAAGAGGAATAATTGCAGGTTTAAGACCTTCAAAGAAGGCTTTTCAAGAAGCACTATGTGCCGAGGTCTCATACTAGTAGTAGACGATTCAGCAGATTTACAGTTGAATCGTGGTACCTTATCGCTGGCTAAGTATACCAAGAATTCATGAGACTTAGACTTCATGTCCCGGAGTATCGAAAGGCAAGCAAGCGGTGGACACCTATATTGAGGGGTTGAAACGGCAATATCAAGAGGCTTGTTAGAGCAATCAACCCAAGGTCGATTGCAGAGGTCAAGATAAAGCTATAAGTTTGGAAGAGGCACCAAAGAACTCCAGCCAGAGAAGCAAATCAACCTTCGTGGGTAAGAGTTTGGCGTGTGATCGGGGACAATATCGGGGGGTAAGCAATCGCCAGCCTACACCATCGTGGAGCCAAAGAACAAGGTAAGGATAAGAGCAAAGCTTTTGGGGACCGTAAGTTTAATGCATCGGGGAAGTGCTCTTGCCGCCTCCTAGGCGGTCGGCCGAAGGAAAAGAGACAGAATGCATTGAGAAGAAGTTATGCTTCGTGTGCTTCCGGCCCGTGCACCACAGAGACACATGATTGTCCATTCGTCATGCGATGGCTTTTGGCGAACTCTTGGATTGGGACTCCCCAACGAAGCGGACGAGGACGATGAACAGCGGAGGGGAGGGCCACGACTTCATAGATGGTGAGTGTCACATATGTGCAAACATTGAGTCGATGAGATAGAGAATCACTAACCTGTCATTGTTTTGATGGGATCATAGATAGTAATCCTTATGTAGTCCTCATAGATACGGTGTAGCTCTCATAATTTTGCATCTCCTAGATTGGTCGCTCTAATGAAGAACAAGGTATTGAAGTCTAAGCCAAGGCCAAGAGGCTATGGTAAAACGGCGCCATTCAAGCACACTAAGGGGAGGAGGATCACCTTTGACATAGACCTTAGTGGGGCCAAATGGCCGATGGGGAGCAGAAGTCATGGATATTGGAAGGTATGATCTTATAGTGGGAATGGAATTTTTGAAGCCACCAAAGCCATGATTGATTGCCACCGGAATGAAGTCTCCATGGCGGCACAGGCAGCAAGTTGATAGTGAAAGGTAAGAAGCTAGAATCCCCTATGCGGTGTATTTCTTTTGAAGAAGCGGCTAAGGAAGAGTATAGAAAGGAATAAGGTGGATTACATCTTGAGGATGGAATCGCTTGAGCCGTGCATGCTTGAGGATGGAAGTGACAAAAGGGAAATCACCGCCCGTGCAAATAGCAAGACTCATTTCATCTGAGGGATGTATTTCCGGATGAAATCCGCAGAAATGCCACCTTATAGGGGTGTGGAATGTGAGATCACATTGGCTCCGGATGCGGCTTCCACCAAGAAGGCCATATAGAATGAGCATCCCGAGTTGACGGAGCTCAAGAAAACAAATTTGCAGAATTGCTCGAGCTTGGATTTATAAGAGCAAGTGTGTCTCCTTTTGAGCACCTATACTCTTTGTCAAGAAGAAAGATGGGAGCTTAAGAATGTGCATAGACTATCGCCACTCAATAAGCAGACGATAAAGAATAAGTATGCATTGCCAAGGGCGGATGACCTAATGGATCAGCTACAAGGAGCAAAGGTATTCTCTAAGATTGATTTAAGATCAGGATACCATCAGATAAGAATAAAGGAAGAGGACATCCATAAGACCGCTTAACGCAGCGGTATGGTCATTTTGAGTTTACAAGAATGCCCTTTGATTGTCGAACGCCCTCAAGAACGTTTATGCGCCTCATGAACGATATCTTCAGAGACTTCTTGGATGAGTTTGTTATTGTCTTCTTCGACGACATCCTAATCTACAGCAAGTCCCTTGAAGAGCATTGTCAGCACCTCAGGAAAGTGTTGGAGAAGTTGAGACGTCATCGGTTGTATGGGAAGCTCTCTAAGTGCCACTCTCAACAGTAGGGTGGAGTACTTGGGGCATGTAGTAACATCCGAGGGAATCTCCACAGATCCATCTAAGATTGAGGCAATAGTTGATTGGCCAGCTCCAAGGAATGTGGGCGTAAGTAAGAAGCTTTCTCGGGCCATGGATACTACAGAAAGTTCGCGGAAGGACTTTGCTAAGTGGGCGCCCCTCCGCCGGACCTCACTAAGGCCAAGAAGATTAAGGATTGGGCTAGCCATTGGTTAGAGAAAGTCCAAGCTTCTTTTGAGAAGCTTAAAGAGGCCTTTAACAACAGCACACGGTGCTTGTTCTCCGGATCCGAAAGTAAGGATAAGTTGATAGCAACAGATGCAAGCAAGATAGCAAACAGGGCAGTCTTGATGCAAGAAGGAAGGGTAGTCGCCACAACTCAAAGAAGATGAACGACGCAGAGCAACGCTACCCAACCCATGATCGGGAGCTCCTAGCCATTGTCGGGCATTGAGGATATGGAGGCATTATTTGGGAAGGAAGTTTCGCTTAGATCTCGATCACCGAGCCTTCAAGATCTTTTCACCCACCCACTCCTCAACTTAAGGCAAAGGAGGTGGATGGAATTCCTTGAGGAATCTGATTTTGATATTATATATAAGCCCGGTAAGCTTAATGTTTAGCAGATGCCCTCTCTAGGAGGCCATTTCGCACAAGGACGCATTGTAATGCGATTTCCACTTTTTCGAAAGTGAGTTTGGCAAGAAGATTGAGGAGTCCTTGCCAACCGATGTGGACTTCAAGGAGGTGTGGGAAAGCCTCCGGGGAAGCCGTAGCGTGATAAGGAGCGGGAAGCCTTCAAGCATTTTAAGAAGGAAGGCAACCTCGTTATACCATAAGCATAAGTTGTGTGTGCCCGAATCTTCGGGGGTAAGGAAGTTAATTCTTCATGACACACATAACAGCCCAATAGCGGGCATCTTGGCTTCATGAAGACCTATTTCAAGATTCAAGTAGTTACTTCGCCAGGAATGAAGAGGCAGATAGCTGCATATATTCGGGATTGCCGCTATGTCGTGAGACCAAGGCGAAAGCAACCGCGATTCCGGTGCTTTAGAGCCATTGGGGTGCCAAATGCAAAGTGGGAGGTCATAAGCATGGATTTCATCACAGTCTCCCTAGAACTCTTCGAGGCAAGGATGCATTGATGGTTGTCGAGATAAGTTATCAAAGATGGCGATTTCGCGGCCTTGCAAAAACTACCGACACCGCATTAGATACTGCCAAGTTATTTGTAAGAGAGATTTTTAGACTCCATGGCATGCCTCGGGAGATAATATCGGATAGAGATTCTAAGTTCATGAGTGCCTTTTGGCAGGATCTCTTTAGCACCATCCAGACGAAGCTCTCCATGAGCACGGCGTATCATCCTCAAACAGATGGCCAGACGGAAAGGACCAATCGGATCATTGAGGACATGCTTCGAAGCTATGTGTGGAACAAGCAGTCCAAGTGGGATGAGTACATTCACTTGGTGGAATTCGCCTACAGCAATTGCCAAGCGGAGTCATCCCGGATGTCGCCTTTCATGGTGAACTACGGCTACCAGTGCTTAACCCCGGATACCGCACAACTCGCGGTCCAAGGTAGAAGTGTCCCAACAGATGTTAGGGGATATGCAGCAGCTAGTAGAAGAAGTAAGGGGTTACTTATTGGCAGCAAGAAGTCGGCAGAAGAGTGTAGCCGACAAGCACAGGACCGTAAGGGAGTTTAAGGTGGGAGATACCGTTTGGTTGAAGATCAAGGTGAAGCAAGCCAAGCTGCGGATTGGGAGCTGCAAGAAGCTTGCCCCTAGGTGGGCTGGGCCGTTCAAGATTTTAGAGAGAGTGGGCTCTCAAGCCTATAAGTTGGATCTTCCAGCCCATCTTAAGGTTCACAAGGTCTTCCACGTAAGTTTATTAAAAAGGCACAATCCTAACCCTGAGGAGGTTTTGGATACTCCAACCTTGTTGGAAATGACGGAGGAGCAAGTGGAAATAGTGCCTGAGTTGCTTCTTGATAAGTCATTCAAGAAGACTAGGAGGTCTCAATTCCTCCAATATTTGGTTAAGTGGAAGCACTTACCCGTGGAAGACGCGACGTGGGTATTGAAGCAAGATTTGGAGAAGCAATACCCAGAATTTATGAAGGAATTTGATGGGCGAGTCGTCTCCGACTTGGTCGACCCCGACTTGCCAGGTGGTTAGCTAGTATGTTGTTAGTTAGCCTTAAGCCTGGCGCATGCATTCTAGTTAGTAGGGTGCATGTGCCAGAACCTTGGATCGTGTGGGCGATGATGGGATACGCCTTTAGGGCATTCTCTAGGCCACACGCACCAAGAAGTGCGCATGACCATTAGGGTCATGTGAGTGAGGAATGAGGCATGGTGGGCGATGACGGGACATCGATCGGATGATCTCTATGCCACGATGCGGGATACGCACACCTGGCCGTAGGAGGGTCATGGTGAAGCTTAAGTGATCATGCGCGATGATGGGATCGTGAGACGTTCCCTAGCTGAAACCCTCGGGGCATGATGCACTGGGGTGTACTCGATCCAGGGGGGATCGTGTACAAGGTAGCACTCGATCA
The DNA here is from genome assembly GCA_021234155.1 of Isoetes taiwanensis. Lineage (NCBI taxonomy): Eukaryota > Viridiplantae > Streptophyta > Lycopodiopsida > Isoetales > Isoetaceae > Isoetes > Isoetes taiwanensis. The sequence continues at coordinate 3,354,108 of JAJEKV010000019.1, read as the reverse complement.
TGGGCAATGATGGGAACATCTTAAATGATCCCTAAGCTCAAATCCGAAAGGGCCATGATCTTGGGCAAGGTAGTAGGACAACCTTGAGCCAGTAGTTCGGCTCAAGGAGGTAAGGGGGGTGGTCCCCTAAAACCACAAATTATTAACTAAACTAACGTAATGTGCTCCTTTTGCAGGCAAGTAGAAGGAGGACGTCAACGAGGAGCGCGTTACGAGAAGATAGGGGGAGTCATAATTAGATTATGAACCCTAATAACTCTTATAATAAGTAGTTTGAATTATTGTAAGAAATAACGGTGTTAAGGCTATATAATTTTGTATAAGTACAAATATAGCCTAAAATTTTGACTTGAACTAATAAAACTCGATTGCTAAGCTAAATTAAAGGTTATGACATGTTGTTTTGTTGCAGGTATAAGGTAGGTTCGTCACCTTAGCGCAATGCTGAGGACAGCATTGTCCTAAGGGGGGGAGAATGTGACGGTCCAGGGGGATATACGCTATAAATACGTATATTCCTGGATCCGTCACTATACAAGTCTATCATTCATAGCCTTGTATACCATAAGGGTGGCACTAGGGGGCATGGCCAAGTTATTCTCATAACTTAGCCAACCATAGGTTAAGCCATTATCCATGTGGCCTTAACCTATTGAGGCACCGCCACGCAGGACTCACCCGATTGGTGCCACGTGGCATCCTAGGTGGACCTAACTTATATAGGCATAAACCCTAACCCTAGACCTCTTTCCAGCCCCTAGCACCCGGAGACTCACCTACTTGTTCGAAACCCCGCTTTGAACAACATCGCGACCAAGGCATAGGCTGGTGTAGCAGCCCCCAGGTAGACCCGTTCTTGGAGGAGGAACAATGACTTGTGAGTCGATGCACTATGGAGGCCCGGGATCACGGAGGGAGAGCATCGGGAGCGGTATGTAGGATAGTAGTTGTGATAGCTTATCCGAATTAGCATTCGGATATGCTAGTATCTTGTATCTAGAGTAGAGCCATCCTAGAGCCCATATTCAACATCTTGAACCCTAATCAAGGAACCCTAACTATTAGTTAGATTTGTATGATTAGGTTAAGATGTTCTTCTTATGATTATTCTCATGATGTGATGATTATATGTTGATGGTTGATCATGTTTGCTCCTCTTGTATTGGGAAGGGGGGTAGAGACCTAGGGCCATATGTAGTATGTTCCTAGAGTAGATCCCTTTAGTTCCTATTAGTTGCGGGCTCAGGCATAGGAGCCCACCGTGCTATTGAGGCTATGATACTGACTTCACACTGTGAGAACGGGCTAGAGGGAAAGTGGAGGGAGGATCCCCGCCGAGTGGGGGCTTAGGGGGATCCCATAGTGGGCTAGGCTTATGGTCGGTCACTGGTGTGGGCCGAGCATGGGTCCGGACACCTCCCCGGGCAATGGTGTTGTTCGCCTCGAGAGCCGCAAGTGATGGCTTGGCTCTCGCTTTGGGGTTCCGGGGCACGAATCGGAGTGTGTCGCCACGATTCTCTAGCCGCCACGCACCTCTAGACCCCAGGGAGGGGAGATGCAACCCTTCCCGCCTCATCGGACCGGGAGATGCAACCCTGGAGTAGTCCCGATGGGTGATGCCATGGGATTGGGTGATCAGGAAGGCTAGAGTCCCCGCCGAGCCCTGATCTAGCCCATCCGGCAAAGTGCATGCAATGTGAGGGGCGGATGGAGTGGTCAACCCTAGCCATTGTTCTATGCCAGCCCTCGCCATTGCCATGACTCCTGGCCCGCTTCTATCTTGAGGCCTAGCCTGGCCACCACCCTCCTTACGAAGTCCGGGAGCCGGTAGGAGCTCTCCTGTTTTATGGTTTGTGATTATCATCTATGCATTGGTTTATGTGCGATGCACTACCCTCCGAGGTAGTAGTTGTGTATGCTTTACGCTAGTTCTGACGTGTTATCGCTTCCGCTGTTATAGGAGCCCATAGGGGAAGGGCGCGCAAGACACCTTCGTGTTCCCTCCCCGCACTAAGAGTTACCTCGAGTGCGGGGGGTAGACGAAAGGGCCCATGCGTTGCCGAGCGGGATGGGGGATTTGCCGGGTATACCTGGCTGGCCGTGATGTTTAGTGGAGCGCCACAGCCCGATGCAGGATGAAAAGTAATTTCTCAATGATAGCGAATGGTCATCAATCCATTGAGCGAGGAAGAAAATGCAATTCGAAAAGCATGATGCTTATATTGCCGCAAAAACGGATTTAAACATTGGTTAGGTAGACGTCCCGAAGTACGAGAACTAGTTTATGAACCCTGTAGATCACCCTCATGGGGGTGGTGAAGGCAGAGCTCCAATTGATAGGGAAAAACCCTTAACCCCTTGGGGTCGCACTGCACTTGGGAAAAGAAGTAAAAAAAATAATAAATATAGTGATCCTTCAATTCTTCCAGAGACCGACCCATCAAATCAATTCGAGAGAAGGATCGGCACGGCTACCGGACCAGCTAGTAACAGGTCCCACCGTCTCCATCGACATTTACGTGCGCACGGAGATATATATTGTGACGCTCCCAGAATATATACGACCCTCGGACGTATACATACGGGGACTTTCCCCTCCCATGGCAATCATCTTACCATGAGCAGGGCCCTCTGTCTATTTCAGGCCATCTATAAAATGAGGCCCGAAAGAAGGACACGAAGGGGTCATTCGGCCCACGCCTTCGATGGGGCTCCTACGTCGCGGAAGCATGAATACAAGGGTTAGCACACAACACAAATATACATGAATAACCACCACGAAGGGTGGCACATCCATCCAAATACCAACGGCATAGAATATGCATCTAAACCTAAGAAAACACCCAAAACCCGTGTTCTACCCCTACTGGACTCGGTGAGGATCGACCGACGGCCGGGCCTCAAGAGATCAGCAGACCGAAGTCTTGGCATGGCGCTATCGGCATAGAACACGGGCTAGGGTTGTCCACTCCATCCGCCCCTCCTGTGCACACTTTGCAGATGGGTCAATTCATGCTATGGCTTCGCTATAGCCTTCCGGAGACGCAAGTTCAAGGGATCACCCTTTGAGCCTACTCCAGGTTCATGACGCCTGGTCCGATGAGGTGTGCCTCCGGGGAAGCGCCCCTTCCGTAATCGGTGGTTCCATGGGTGAGCTAGAGAATACGTGTCGCATCACGACCCCCAAGATCCGCACCGGACTTACTCACCCTAAATCTACTCAAAGTGCAAGGTGCTCCATACGGATCACACCTCTACACCCGTGGAGTGTCGGGACCCATACCCGCCCTCTCCGTGGACCAGGCCATCAGGCCTAGCCCATGTAGGAGTCTCGTGAGCCTTGTATGCTCATGCAAGACCCCACCCCTCATGTTTTTTTTTTTTTTTTTTTTTTTTTTGAAGTTAAGATTGTTTTTTCCATTAATTAATAAAAGCCATACATAAGTTTAACTAATGAGGGAAGAATCATCCTCATTAGCTATAATCAAAGTGCGTAAGTGTCAAGTAATATCCAATTGGAACATTATCACTACAAAATATGGTAACTTCCTGAGAAGAACCAAAAGATTCTGGCAGACTGTCATGTAAGAGAGTGCACAATAAAAATAAATTGCCCCAAAATGTTGTAGCTGGAAAACAGATATTGCAATATATTCTCCAATCCAACTGAGATCCCAATTCCTGCAAAGACAAAATTTGGTCTCCAAATACATGTGTAAAGTGTTAGACAAGAGCTAGATTATATAATCGAAAGCAACAGTTTATGACAAAATATGGAGATGCAATATTGGAGTAGAGGGAGAGGGTGAGTGGTGGCAAGATGGAGTTTAGGAGGATTGCATGGCTTGGTCAAAGATACGGTTGTAAACCCAAGAAACCCGTGAGTCGGGCACTCAAACTTATAACTGTTATGCTCGTGAGCCATTCTCCATGAGCAACCGATGGATATCTTCCTTGGCCATTAGCAGGAGCAGTGGTACCATAGAGATCAGCCAAAGATTTTATGGGAGTAGTATAACTCCCCTGCATCTACTAAGCTGCCTTTCTGCCAAGGAGAAGTGGTACATGAAAAGGAATCAATAAATGTAATGTCGCACCACTTCCCTACAAAATATTTTTGCCCAAGTCGACTCATTGCTTGTGCTCCTAACCTTGTACAACATGATGTCATCCGAAGCTTGCTAGTGGTCCTGGTGGTTCCAAATTTGAGACACCCGAGCTATTTTCAGAAGTGCTTCGATATGTCAACATTGTGTCAAACTTGCACTTGCCCTCCCCCTTCGTAAAAATCCGTGTACTCTATCAAGACAATCGAAAATGGAGCATTAGAATTAATGACATTGAGACATGAGATATATAACTTAAAAACATCCGTGGAAATTACCTAATGAATCCCATTTCTTGTCATACTTGTCTCCCAATTTACTCCCTCGTGAGCATTATAATGGCTTCCAAATCTAACTGAAATGCATCTTTATCCGTAAAATAGAGATTTTTTTTATTGCCATATACAATTTGTTTCTAGCCTTCCATATATTCCAAAGAGCAAAGGAAAACAATGGAGTTTAAGAAGGCATCATTATTTTGAATATGATGGAGCAAGTTGCCATGAGGTTGACCTTGGAAAAAGCACTAAATTTATTATAGAACCAAGACCAAAAGTCATCAATTTTTGGACATTGGAAGATGTGTACCATAGATTCTTCCTGGGAGCAATCCATTTTACAATTTGGGAGAACAAAGGGGGATCTTTCTAGAATGAGAGACCAGATTAGGGGAGACTTTTATGAGCAATTAACCAAATAAAAAAATTGATCTTGGGAGGACAATAAGAATTCCAAAATAGCTCCTATAAAGGGACTTGCATTCAATTTCAGAAATAGACCATTGAGTCCGAGCTTTAGCGTAAGTTTCCTTTTGGTTCGCATGTGCATACACAAAGACTAACTTTATATTTGTCAATCCCATTAATCTTAAGAGAAAAACCACCTGTATTAACCTGGAGATTAGCAGATTGACTCAGTATATTTTTAAAATGATGGAAAGTCAATTTGTCACTAGTAGTGCCATGAATAAGCCTTCTCAAACTAGTCCAAGAAATAATTCGACCATTGCTAAATAAATGCTTGACATGAGAGAGGCCCTTGTCCAACCATTTCTTATAGATTCTGGGTGCCTTAAAGGTGGATATGACCATTGATGTCCTCAAACTGGGGAGACCAAAAGAGGGAAGAATCCATAGTAAGATCATTAGCATCGAGTGTCAAAGCAAAGAGTGAACAATATTCCATGCCTTAATCATGTTTTGCATCAAAGGTGAGGTGTTTCTACCGATGCAAATAGTTAAGGGCAGAGTCGTAAGCAATGCTTCACACTTGGGTGACCATCAGAAAAGAGCAGCTTCAGCCAATATCCGATAAAAGTAGAAGCTTTAGAATTATTACTGCATAAGGTCCTCCAAATAAATTTACCGCCAGGCACATGCTTGCAGATATTGTGTTTTGCATCCTAGACCACCATTAGGCTTAGATCTAGTGACAAGATCCCAATTCACGAGAGTGATTACCTCCCCAAATAAAGTTTTCGATGGTTTTCTCAAGCTCATTGTAAATGAATTTAGGAGCCACAAGAGCGTAAGAGAAGTATATATGAGAAGATGCTAGAACAGAGTTGGCAATGATAGTTCGACCAAAGAATAGATGTGGAGTTCCTAAAAGAATTTAACTTCTTCCTAATTCTCTCAAGAATTGGATCCCACAACCCTTTGATACTGGATTTAGAGATAATGGCATGCCCGCAGCCTTTGGTTGCCCGCATTGTATTGAGAACCTTGATGCCTTAAATATTATTCTCACTTGTGTCTCCAATAATCACACTCTTTGTAATGTTAAGGCAAATTCCTGAGGCGCAGAAAAAAGATCTATGATTCCTAAGAATTTGGCAATGTTATTAGTTCCGAGTCCGTAAATGCAAAGGTGTCATCTCGTGATACCGGGAAATAATAAGACTACCATTATTGTCGAAGATTTAGGCCCGTAATATGACCAAGCCAGATTGATGGAAAACCACGCCTTTGTGAGAAGCTCAAGAACTACAGAAAAAAGATAAGGTGCCAAAGGGCAACCTTGTCTTACCCTCGAGAAAGATTAAAAAGCAGTAGGGGAGCCATTTATAAGCAATGCCTGAATTTGCTTTAGAGTTTAATCCCATGATAAGAGAAATAATTTTGGGATTAAAACCAATTTTAAGCATAGCAAATTCTAAGAAATCCCAATTCACTGAATCAAAGGCCCTTTTGAAATCCACTTTTAAAAGAATGCAATTCTGGTCAGAAACTTTATTCCAGTGCAACCCTTCCATAGCCACTATGTAATTATCCAAAATGAATCTATTAGGGAGGAAAGCAGATTGCTCGGGACTAATATTCATCTGAAGGAAAGGTTTAATCCTGTTGGCTATGATCTTAGCACACAATTTATATGTGGAGTTAGTCAAGGATATAGGCCTCCAGTCTGAGAAAGTTAATGGTGAGTCAATCTTTGGAACTAGAGTTATAAAGCCAGCAGAGATAGAGGGATGTAAATGATTGGCTTTCCAATAACCATGAACTAGATTAACAATGTCACCCTTTAGAATATCCTTAACCCCACATAGAATTCAGGAGGTATGCCATCAGTCCGTGGGATTTGCTCTTAGAGAAGCTCATGAGGACCTTGAAGATTTCCTCGCTTCTAAGGGATAGCAAAGAATGGAATCATTCATCCGGGTTAACAAAAGGTGAATGATTTGATTGATTAAAGAGATGAACTCATCCTTTTAGAGGGAGAGCTAGGAAAATTCATGTCCCCCGCCATTAAACAGAGAGGCATATTTCATGAAAGAAATGCTTAATATCATTTGGGGAGTCCATATTTGAGCCACTATCGCTTTGGACATGAGTAATTGAATTATTTAACAACCCGGCCTTGTCTGTTCTATAGAAAAATTTAGAGCTCCCAAGATCCATTTCTTTATTATATTTCATCTTACATTTGATAGCATAGCTTTTGGCATCCATTTCTTCAATTGATTTTATCTTATTTTCCAACAATTCCTCTCCAATTTGAAGATTTAGATCATAAGGATGGTCTTGGAGTTGGCTCCTAATAATCCTCATTTGCTCCAAGTATTCATCTTTGAGCTTATTCTTCTCCTTGTATATTCTGTGAGACCAAGTCTTAATCCAGGATTTTACTTTCTTAATCTTAGAATAAAAAGATTTCATGGAGAGATGACTATTAGGGCCAGTATCAGAGCTTTGGTTTTCTTGTAGAGATAGATAAAAGTTTCTAAAGTCCATACAGAATTTCTCATTTCCCAAGAGAGAGCCATTTAATTTTAAAAAGGGATGTTGGTATCTCTAGGAAATTGCAAAAGGTGCTTGGTATGCGTGAATTGAGGTTGGTGATCAGAAATAGAGGTTGTCTCATCACTTACTACAAAGCGCTTATCCCAAAAGGAGGTAGAGGAGCTGGAAACATAAAACCCGCCTAAAGCACGTAAAACTCGCTTGAATTTTTTTGCTTATTCGACTGTAAATTTTGCAAGAGAAGAAGGGATATGAATCAAATTAAGGTCAGATATCATACATTCCCAAGTTAATCCTCTCATTTTTGGACATGTTAATTTCATTTGCCCAACTTCATGTCCCAATTTGGAGTATTATTGAAGTCTCCGTGAGACAATCCAACCAATTGTAGGTTGGGAGGACATCCAAGATAAAATTTCAGGCCATAGGTTTTCTATATCTTTTGGACACGTGGAGGCATAAATGTTGATAACTCCAAAATTAGAATTATTCATGGAAAAGATAACTGCCTGCCAACTTTTACTTTTTGTCGCTATAAAAAGGAAACTTGAGGCAAAGTTTTCCAGATCATAATAAGCCCCCCACAGGTACCAGAGGACTCAATCCAAATTGAAGAAGCTCCAGGGTAGATCCAATCAGCAAGAGATGAACTCTCAAATTTAGGGAGTTTAGTTTCCTGAAGCAAAATGAGATCACTTTTATACCCTTTAATTGAGAGATAATCCTTCTTCTTTTAATTGGGCCTTTCATTCCCCTCACATTCCATGACATAATCTTCATGGTGGAGATAAAGGGAGAAAAGAGGGAACAGGGGATTATCTAGCTCTCCTATTCTTTTTGCTTCTAGTATTACCAGCAGGGGTCTTGAGAAGGTAGGTAGAAATGTCTGGTTTGGCTGAATTTTTAGTCTTTTTGGATTTAGACTTCTTAGACTTTTTGGCAGTAGAATTATCAGAGAGAAAATTTCCCCAATTCTCTTTATCACTACCATCATTATTATCATTATCAGAACATCCCCCAGGAAAGAATTCAAATAAATTATTAACATCCTCTTTAAAAGTCAATTCATTGCAGTTATAAAAGAGAGGTACTTGCCTGGTAGAGAAGTCTGCCATGTTGCTTTCTGGTTGTGAGTTTGACATATGAGAGTCAGAGCAGTCCATGTTATCAGCCTTGACTTCCAAACCATTTACCATAGATCCCTCGTTTTGAGTTTTTTTTTTACAATCTCAAAGATTCCACCCTCTTCCTTATAATTGAGTCTTTGATCAAGCCATCCCGCAGATGGTTAGTCGCTTCAAACAATTTCCTTAGAAATTGAGAAGATGTGTTTGGCAGATAGGAAGGCAAATTATGGATATCTATTAAGGGGCAAGCTTGAGTTTGACACGGGTGAGGGTGGTGGCTACAGAAACAAAGTGGTTTCTTGATGGTGATCAACTTTATTGCTCAGAAATAAATCATACCTTGTTCAACACTTAAACTAGTTAGCACTGAAATTGATTTGAACAATCAATTTTGTTTAAAGAGTTGTCTTGAGGGTCTTCTTTGTGATTCCACCGCCTATGCATTTTGTCGATAATTTTGTTCATTGCCAACCTTGTCTTGATTTACTTGTGGTGGATCTGCATGAACATCATGGGATGGCATAGTTGAGGTACCTGGAACAATGGATCCAGAGTTGAGGTTGATGGACTTGTCCACCTGACAGTTCATCTGATGAGAGTTACTATCCAAAGTCGAATTTATTGATTGAGCCTTTTTTCGTGGGCAATGCATTGCTTATCGCCTTTGACAACTTTGAAGCTCTCTCGCCGTAACTTTGTCACACAATTTTAAACCTTTAAGAATAGCAGTTGATGAGTGCCATGGCTTTTAATAATTAATGGAACATTCTTAACTTTAGTATGCCCTGTGTTTTCAAGCTTAATCCTCGTTGTAGCATTTTGAGATTTTCCTTTGAGTTCACAAAAACTTGGTCCAAGAAATCATGTAACTTTTCTGTTTGCATATCATTATGTAGCATTGGAGCTTTCCCTTTATCCTTAAATTTTTCATATTTCTGTAAAACTTTGACTCCAGAAGAGTTATGCACCATAGAAGATTTGCTGGAGAATAGAAGGCCATTGCTTGTATTTGAGAGGTGAGAAACCTTATCCATTCTGTTAACTTGATTATTCTTGATCCTCCTTTTACTTCCATTAACCCTGTTCCATTGGAACTTCTGTTCAGGGTCTTGAGAGGTCAAACCGAATTGGCCGACCTTCCAGATGAAGGCTTCCCATTGACATTATTTACATTGTCAATGTTTAAATCTAACTCGATCCAATATCCACTTCATCTCTCGCCAAAGTTGATTCCCTCGTGAGGACACTCCACATACCAGAAATGTCTCTTTGAACAACTTTGACAATGAGGAGGTAGGCCTGACCATCTCAAAGATAGACAGGTGTTCTGGCCAAAAGCATCACAAAAAGGGATTGAGGTAGGGATGGTTTTGGAAAGGTCCAGTTGGATAAAAGCTCTAGGGGATCTTGAGGGTGAGTATTCAAGACAAATGTAATTCCCTATGGATTTGAAAGAAGTTTCAAGCATTCTTCACTCCAAAGAGATGGGGTTTAATCCTTGTAAAGTTGTGGAGGCCACACATAGGTTTTCCATGTTTTTAATTGAGTTTGGGATCCCATTTGAGAAAGGATATCCTGAAAGCTTCAAAAGTTTGCACTCCCAACTTAAGCAAGAAATTGGCGCTTCTCTGGCTCCCACATTCAACCATGATATAGGGTAATTCAGCCAAGACATTGCATTTATGAGGATCCCCTTTTGAAGATTGAGACAAAAGCCCAAAGTTTATCCAATTTAATACCCGATCTAGAGACTTTTATAAGAACAAAAAAAGATCCATAAGGGAGGACATCTTAGAATGAACAAGAAGGTAGATTAAGAGAAATACCATGGTAAATCTTCTGTTTACTCCCTTCAATAGGTCGGAGCTCCTTCAAAGCAAAGATCATAGTTCTCATCGTGTTGAGCTTCAAAGATTTGGTCTCGGAACACCATATGGCAAGGGGATTTTAGTGACTGGGTCCAGGTCAGGAAGACGACCCCACATGTCGGGGTCCTTTGAGAAATTATCCCAGATTGGAGTTTTGAAAGTTGTTGGATCCATGCCCTGGATTTGATCTGCAGAGTTAGCGAAATTGCCAAAGAGGACAAAATGCTTTGGATGCTTATGAAAAGAGATTAACTGATGTAGAAGAGCAGCTTGGTCCTCAGTCGATAAAGCCGAGAAAGAGTGGAGCAAAGATAAAAGTTTAGGGCTAAAATGATTTTTTTTTTCCATTATAGGAGCGCAGGTGAAGACAACAAATGGCAAAAAGAACGAGATTCAAAGCAGATGGAGATCGGGAATGACAAAGAAAGGAAAGAAGGCTAAAATTTAAACAAGATCCTATCTATCATAAAGAAGTTCAAGATTACTCCTCATAGCCAAAATTATCAAAGAAGACATTATCAACTTTGTTCAATTTGCCGAAGAAACCCCCAATTCCACTTCTGAGTACAATTTAATGGTAATTTTGGAGTCAACCTGTTCACTGGAAGCTCTCACAATAGCAGTAGCTTCAATATTTCTGGTCCCCAAAAACTCTTCAAGCCAGGAATCTATAATTTGAGTCTCAAAATCCTCACAGCCTGGAACAAAAGAGTATTCCAAATGAAAAGATTTGTGAGGAAAGAGACCCCTGTAAATTAAAGAGTTCCACAAGTCTGAAGGCTGGCCTACAAGGAAACCACATGATAATTGCTCTCCTCGCTTCAAAATTGCAAAGATTCTAGTATCCATGTGAAGGTCTTTGCATTCTAGATCTGATGAGAAGCTAGCCCCTACCAGGCCAGCACACTGATTGATGGAAATTTGATTGAAATCCGGCTGGATCAAGCAAGTTCCCAATAAATTTTGCCAAGAAAATAGTTCAAACTAATTTTGGAGGTAAAAGACAAAAAAAACAAGAAAATAGGCGCTCGTCCCATTTCGGCTCTTTGCCTCTTTTCCTATGTGACACCCCTCATGTCACCACCGCGGTGTTCCTTTGTCCGGGTGCTAAGCCGCACTCATAGCATCTAGGACCCGGTGGGCTCTTGTGCACAGGCCGCTATTAATGGGACTCTACAGGGCGCTATCTAGGAGCATACTACCATACACGGTTCAGAGGTCTCTACCCCCCCGTAATCCCCCCGTTTCAGAGTCAGATTAAACAAAGAACTAACAATCCATCCTTTCAGAGTAAGAACCAGAATTGAATATAAAGAGAACTTGCTTGCACAATCAAGGGTTAGTTTCTATGATTGAATCACAAAGAGAGCAGAGAGACGAACACAACCAAGTGTTACCTAGAATTCACATAGTCACCTACCACCCTCGGCCGGACTCGCTTCCATGGGGGCTTCCATCTCCCGGGAGTCGAGAATTCAAATTGTTGCTTCACAGGGCAATTGGTATGGTGGTTCTCTCGCAGTGTATGATGGCGCCACCTCCCGGCCTTCCTTGGTCGACATCTTCGTGAGTCAATCCTGTGGATAGGGTCAAGTTGGCATCCAAACTTGGCAACCCCCATGTCGCCTAATCGATTGGGGTGGCGCCTTCCCAAACAAGAATTAGCCTAATTAAGTTATTAACTTTAATGTATTAAATTAGCATAGCTAATTTAATCCACTTAAGAGTAACCCCCTAGGTTACCATTAAGTCCCCATACCCCCATGGTGACGCGGTTTGTATTTGTACATGTGCCAGACAATCAATACGGATTTAAGACCGTGATAAATACGCGGAACGCCACATTCTCCCCCTTAAAAAATAATGTCGTCCTCAAGATTGGGGTTGGCTAATCAATACATATACCTAAAGCACTTAATTAGAAAATGGAGTTAAGAATATAACATTAATACGCTGAAATTATAGTATGGACAAAGAATACATTGAAGTTGAAATATCAAAGTACAAGCACCAAGGTGCCTTATACAAACTTATCATCAAGGGAGTTTAGGACCAAAGTCCAATTTAAAACATTAAGACAACCAAACCACACATGTAGACAAAACCAAGATGGGAAAAGTTGGGTCATCAAGAACCCTCTATACAAGGTGGGGGGACGACCGCTCATCGGCCCGCACACATTAATATACCCGAGAGGTTAATAGTATGATTAAATTGTGGTTGAAGGACCACCCCCTACAAATAAAAGAAAAAAGTATCTAGAAGGGAACCTATCATGTCTACTACTTGCAATTCATTGTGGCATAAGGAATGGTTGGGCCCAAGGGGTTATGTGAATGTCCCAAAGGACGGTACCACTCAAAGACCCCTCAAGGTAGGCTCCTCCTATTCCGAGATCTTGTGTTCAAGTCTCCTGGGGTCCGCCATATGTCCTCGTGGACACCGCCAATGTGGCATGACATATAAATGCTATCTACCTATCTATCTATTTATTAAAATGTCCTTGGTGAATTCAATTCACCATCTTGTCTTAGGACATGGAAGTCTTCTTCCCTAAGCCATGCACCAAATCTTTAAGGAGTTTTTCAGCTCTTGTTGCCTTCAAGCCGCTAGTAAGTCTACCTTTGCATATTAGCAATGACCACCCTTCATGTTAGGTAATAACCTTTCTATCCGGATTGCTAAATATCATGCATCGTGGTCTTTTATTTCTTCAATATGTTTTCACGCCTATGGCCGATTTTCAAGATCCCGGCCCTTACGCCCGCCACATCGTATACAAATCATCCTTTAATTGTGATCTATATTCAGAGAGTCACCAATCCAATTACTCCTTTTACGATCCGTTAACCGCCTTGTGCCTTCTAAGCCACTATTATATGGCCCTTATATTGTAAACCTACCTATCATTGGGGTTATAATCCAACATTGTCCTACATCCCCGAAATGTTACTCATTACATTTCTCTGCCATGATGTCATGCCGCTGCTCGCATTCCAAATGACTTGACGCCCGTGATTGAAGCCATAGTCATGGCCTAAGAGCGGTGAGCCTTCAGATAAATCGTGGAATTACAAGGTGCTCGCCTTTGTACTTTGTGAGCCTTTCTACAATTATCTATGTTGAGACAACACGGACTTGTATCCATGTAACCCATGGTATGTCCTCTCGCCGATCCGTGTATGGATCATGTGGGAAAGCTAGTTTTAGGTGTTATTTGATACCTATCCCTCGAATTGTACCATTGTACTACTCAACCCCACTACCTTAAGCTTTATTCTATTGGCCGCTGACATTTACTCCAAGTGCCAACTACCACATCATACCCTAGCATGCAACGGATTGATCATCCTTTGCACATTTTGAACGATCTCCACCTCCATCAAGAGCTTTAGGATACACTCGCCTTTCTCTCCTAGTGTCACCACCTAGATTACCTCTCCAAAGATGTTTATCGATGTGTACATGCTATGTACATAACAAACATATATCCTCATCCCACAATGCTAGAGCTCTCGCTTCTAACTTAGCTGAAATGTAACCTTTGTAGTTCTTATGATGTGGTCGTACTCACCTACTTCCCAAATGGGCAGGGGCCAACTCTACGTTGGACTTGTACATGCCGATGTATTCACATGTGCACGCCAAGAAGCAAAGACGTGACTTGCCCATGTATGGATCTGCAGATAGAATGCTTTTAAGCACCAAGGTGCATTTAACATACTTATCATAAGAAGGTTTAAGCATACTTCCTTTCTATTGCGCTTTCGATTAACCGCCATTTGTTTAACTAACCCCAATGCCGAGGACAAAGATTATTTTCTAAGAGGGGTGAATGTGACGCTCCATGTATTTATATGGTATATGTATAAATAAGTTTCGACATCGCCACCCAATAAAGGTACGCCACCATGGAGTATCTTAACCTAAGGGGTTGACCTAAAAGGGATGAATTTAAACTTATGGTACTTTAACCCCGCATATAAACTATAATTTTCCCATGGATTATGCCATAGTTCCAAAGGTTTCTACCACGCCCAAGGCCTTTTCTAAAGGTTCCTTCGCTTAATTTATGCGTTTCGCCATGTTTTGTCACACCTAACCTATTTATCTTAAGTTAGCATGTCAACCTCAACTTTTGATCCCTTTGAATGTTGTCGCCTTTGGCTCCCTCATAATGAAGCTTGAGGCACTAAAAACCCCCGGTCTTCTAATAGGAAAATCCAATGTTTCAATCTTCGCTAGTAAATCGCCATATGATTATCCAATTCCTTACCCTCTTAAGAGTTTCAAGTCATAATCTCTAACGGTCTATGCCGCAAGGAAACGGATCCTCCATCTTCTACTTATGTACCTAGAATTGTTCACCGCGTGTAGGGTAACTCTTCGATTATATGGACTCTTGGTCTATATAACCTTAACCGCTCGATCAATACACCTCGCCTTGATTTTTATCGGACTTGGAATTCCTATGTAACGCCTCTTCTTGGTTACCCCTAAAGGTATAATCGCCAAAGTCATCAGATTCTTCTTATCTTCCATCACGGACGCGATATTCTTATATATCTTTTCATTCCCAAAACCAAATAAATGCTCTTAGCTTATAACGTTGAACTAATACATTGGTATCTAGAACCTTTGAGTAGTTAAGTTTCTCATTATCTGTTATTCCAATACCGCTCCAACCATCCCTGGATGTTTTGAACGTAACATCACCGTGATATATGCTAGACTTACTCTAGCTATTCTCACTCATTTAAACTTTTCTCATCTTCCTTAGTACCACGATCTATGATAGTCAACTCTAACCATTCTGGATAACTTGAATGCTTATCTCCGGTAAAGCATACCTAACCCAATATCTCTGTATATAAGCATATCATTATGCTTCTTTGTAAACATTGTCACGTAATATGTCACCAGCCCCTGCATTAATATTCTACCATCTTCCAATATGACATACATCCGATGTCACAATCGACATCCTTGATATCCTCGCTAGTGTAGTATGTAATACTACTAAATCCTTCAAACATCCGAAACCACTACGTTGTTATTATGAGATATAGTAAATGTGTGTGCACCAACCCTAACTCTAGACTCATATATAATTCGCTGACGTAGCCCCTAGATGCTTCTCCTATATATGCCGTGGATTTCACACCACACCTTCTAGACTCTATCCTTAGGTTGCCTTGGTCCTCACGCCTAGTCATAAATTCCATAGGGGCACATGCCACCCTAAGTTCCTAGTGGCCATACTTGATGTCTACTATAGGAATTTTATCTTCATTACCTCCATATTCATATATGTGAACTAAAAGTTCTAGTATATACCCTATCTTTTTCTAGCTATGTTCCTAGTAAATGGTCCTAATACACATCTACCAACGCTTTAACTACTCCTGGGATGCACACACGATACCAAGTCCAGAGCACATCCTCCTTGGCTTAGATGTTCATTGGATGCCTCCCTTCTTCATATTCCGTGCTTTGGTCTCTTCAAAGTGTCCCTCCAAACTTGGCTCCAAACTCTATATTTGAAACATTGTTTACAACAACTTTCAAGCACCTCTTGTCTCCCACTTGTCGGTGGGTACATTACTTGCCTTCCTAATATATTATTAGTTCAACGCCAACTTTCCTTCATAGAATAAGCTTCGCCAGAGCTCCAACATACTTTGTAGCTTTCGTGACGGTTGCACCCTTTGCTAGCAATTTCGCTCTTCCATTGCAGCCTTTTGTATCGCTTATTCCTCGCCTTCTTCGGTTGGACCTCACCTCTCTTCACCTTGTGGGAAAACTACGCCCCACACTATTGTCCAGCCTCTTATCCGACGCGCTACATACCCCTACCACATAGGATCCGCCATTTCTTTAATTTTCACCCCGCATAAGGATCATGCATTTGACCAACGTTATTATATGTATTCACGTGCTCTACGTGGTCTTCTTTAGTCGCCTATAATATTAAGCGCCTTTGTTTCACACCTCGTGAACATCAATCTCTTTACCAAACACAATATATGTGTAATTTTATAATCCATAATTTATGGATCAACATCCTCATACAACATTATTCTCTACCGCTCCATGAATCAAACCTACACTTTTAAAGTGTTTTCCTCTCGTGAGCCGGGTACTTATAATCCGCTTCCACCTTGGCATAGTACCTCCTTAACATGGCCTATAGTAGATAATCATAAACCACTTCTCCACCAGATATATCGTGCTATATCCAGCCTCCTTCTACATTGAATAGCAACCTAGATGCCGCGATCATACATCAATCCTCGTAATTTTTAGGTCCAAAGATTTCACTTAGATACCAAACATCGCCATACCAATTTTCTCGAAAGTATCCATCCAAATTAGGGATATCTTAACACTCCTTATTCCCAACATTCAGCACTTCTACTTCAAGTAGGAGCCCGGACCTCCTCGCTTATCATCATCTAATGTGCTCGTAAGGCAGACCACACGATGGTTTCGATGCTTCCGCGGAACACCATAGTCGCGAACTGGCCTTCGCGGATACGTGTGACGATTGCATAGCCATAGTAATCGCCGGATAGCTGCACGGGCATGTACCAATTACGTTGAATGTATACGCCACTTGCACTGCACTGTATGTGTGATAAATTTATGAAAATGACAATAAAATAAATAAGTAATTCAAATATAAGAATATCGGGACGTCTGGTAAATGTACAAACATAACCAATGAATTAATATGTGTCCTCATGTGACTGTAATCTATGCTAAAGATAGAAAGTGTGATTGTGGAAACATTAAAGATAATCAACAAGTTATTAAACACATAATCAAATATAATAGAAGGGGATAAGTATGTATGTCTTACACAAACTCATAAGGGAATAACGAGACTTAGATAACGTTAACGTATATAGGTCAAAATGAAATATACTGCAGACAATATATAATTCTATTAAAGGGTAACTATAAATGTCAGAGGCATCTAAACACTCACAATAGCAATATATGAGTTGTTAAAATTGTACCAAAATAGGAAAACGAAATTGTAAAGTGAAGGGAGAATATAATACATATACACACAAAAGTTAATATGATTAGAATGACTTTCTATTAATCAGTGCGAGGTTAATAACTCTGTATTATAATATAACAACAAATGGAAGTTCTTTATATCTATACCTGTCTTTAATATATAATCACACTGATCTATAGAAAGAATGCTTTCTAACATAGATAGAGTGTGAGTACGCCACCACGGATGAAACAAAATGACACTTCCACAAACTTTCAATCGCTCACTTTTAACACTCCTAAGCGATGATCATGATGTGTCTGCCCCGCAACAACAAGAGTCCCCGATGCCGAGGACAAAGATCATTTTTAAGGTGGGGGAGAATGTGACGTTCCGTGCATTCATACGGTGATAATGATGCACGCCGACACGCCACTAGGACATAAGGGGTAATTGGCTGGGCCACCACAATGGTTTTATTTAGCTATGTTAATAAATCCATTGTGGATAATTATAAAGTATATAGCCTAATTACCCTAATTAAGCTAAATTAGTTAATTAGCACCAACAAGGGGTGCCACTTGGCCCAAATCGATTGGGCAAGGCATGGTTTCCATTTTGGACACCCAAATTAGGGCTTTTGTGCCCCAATTCGAATTAGGAGCAGCCGGAGATGGAGGAGAGGAGCTGTTGGCGCCCAAGGAGCAAGGCCGAGCCCAAGGACCTGTTGCCGAGAGCCCAAGGAGCAACCGAGCCCAAGGACTGCTGTCGACCTCACCAAAATCACTAAACAACCCCTAGTCATTGCGCCACCCTTCAGACAAAGACTATGAAAGCACCCCACGATAACGGGTCCACCAAACACCGTTGGTAGTAGTTTAGTTGTGAATTTAGGTAGCTCCTGGGCACTTGTTGTGATGTTCGTCTGTTCTCCTTGTGTTTTAATGGTAGGAACTAACCCTTGATTGTAAAGGTAAGTTCTCTTTATATTATGATTCTGCTTTTGGTTCCTAAAAAGGATGGATTGATAGTTCTTTGTATGGTATCACCGAAATGGGGGAAATAAGGGCGGGTAGAGACCTCAACTCATATAATGCTAGTATGTTCCTAGATAAAACCCTCGTAATTCCCAATATTGCGCCCTGCGGTACAAGAGCCCACCGGTCATAGATGCTATGGACCCGGCTTAGCACTGCATAAGGAACACAAAGGGTGAAGTGGGGGTGGGGTCCCCGCGACGAACATACAAGGCTCCCCGGACTTCTACAAGGGCTAGGGCCCGATAGCCTGGCCACGGAGAGGGCCGGGTATGGGTCCGGACACTCGGGTGTAGAGGTGTGATCCGTGATGGAGCACCTTGCACTTTGAGTAGATTTAGGTGAGTAAGTCTGCACGGATGCGGGGTCGCTGATGCGGCACGATCCTCTAGCTCACCCATGGAACCACCGTGATTCCTGGAAGGGGACGCTCCCCGACCCGCCTCATCGGACCAGAGTCATGAACCCCGAGTAGGTTCAAAGGGTGATACCTTAAACCCGCTTTCTCCCAAGGCTATAGCGAAGCCATAGCGTGAATTGACCCATCCGCAAAGTGTGCACAGGAGGGGCGGATGGAGGGTCAACCCTAGCCGATGTTCTATGCCGCCCAACGCCATGCCAAGACTCCTTGGTCCGCTGATCTCTTGAGGCCCAAATTGGCCGCCACGATCCTCACCGAGTCCGAGCCGGGTAGAACCCGGGGTTTGGGTGTTTTCTTAGGTTTAGATGCATATTCTATGCCATTGGTATTTGATGGATGCGCCACCCCTTCGTGGTGGTTATTTATATATGATTTATGCCGGTGCTAACCCTTGTATTCATGCTTCCGCCGACGTAGGAGTCCCATTGAAGGCGCAATAATGACCCTTTCAGAAACCTTCTTTCGGGCATCATTTCATAGATGGCCCGGAATAGACGGAGGGTCTCCGCCATGGCAAGTTGGTTGCCATGGGAGGGAAAGTCCTCAGATGTATACGGCCGGGTGTCGATATATTCGTGAGCGCCACACTAGCCGGAATGAACGCAAATTATTTAGTAGATGCTTTTCAAGCAATGCGCAAATCATGTCAACATCAACAATAAACCACGCCCTAGAGAACACAAAGGTGATCTCATCATCGGTTATTATTATGAGATAATGGATGCATCTACCCTCTAAACATGATTCTCGCAAATCAAGCCTTCAAGCTTACCACGGAGCGGGTTGATAGCATCGTTGATGGTACGCCCCGAGATTCCCCGAGATGAAGTCCGGATAGTGTTTCTCAAGGTCTATCTTCATCACCCGTAGCATCTTCAACGGTAAGTGCTTCCACTTGACCAAGTATTGCAACATTTGAGTCCTTCCGTCCGCTTGTAAGCTCGATCAAGAAGAGCTTCGCACTATTTCCAAATGCTTCTTCGGGCCATTTCTAGGAGGGTAGGGTATCCAAAACCTCCTCCGGATCGTGGGTGTGTTGCTTCTCAAGACTCACGGAAAGACCTTGTGGATCTCGCCGGGTGGCAAGTCCAAGCGATATGCCTGTTTCTCCCACGCTGCTCAAGAATCCCGAACGCCCAGCCCATCCGGGTGCCAACTTCTTACGCTACCAATTTTAAGCTTGGCTTGTTTTACTTTTGATCTTAAGCCAAACCGATTCGCCCACCGAAGATCCGTGGGGTTCGGTGGTTTATCCGCTAGACTCTTTCCGACGATCGCGGCAGCGGCCAATAAGTAACCCCGAACTTCTTCCACTAAGGCCCGTGATTTCTAAAAGGAGTTGTTGAGAGACTCCACTTTAGAAATGTGGTTATGCCACGGTCCGAGTAAGACAAGGAAATCATTAAACTTTTTAATTCAAATTAAAAGTCTCTTTATTAAATATTACAAGAAATATTTACAAACGCGGATTCTCGCAAGTAGGCTAAGGTTACCCCCTCCGTATCCTACGGGCGCAGGGCTAGATCCTTAGGCATTATAGTGACCCTTTGGCGTGGGATAGCGCAAAGATTGGCGCCACAAAAAGTGCCACCAAGTAGGCTTCGCCAGCCTCTTTGAGCCAAAATGGCATAGGTCCGGAAACGGAGATCGGCCTTTGAACTGCCGCGGCGATTCACGCACTGTTCCCGAAAAGGCAGTTTTCTCGACAGGGCTCCAGACTTCGAAATTTGGCGGATTTCAGAAAGGCCACGGTACCGGTCGGTAATCGCGAGGCTTCCACGGCCCCTGCTTTGGTTGTGGCCCCCGGTGTTTCGGGCACCGGTTTTAGCTCCAAAGAACCGGCCGAGTTGTCCACCCGCCGCCGCCCGACAAGACTGCGTCTTCTGCCAAAAGCCCCGACATCCCCTTAGTTTCTTTTTTGTATTGACTGCGGCCTTATGGGCGATGGCCTTCCGCCGGTGCTTGATGGTTCGATGCGTTGGGACCGGGCCCGCCCACTCCCGTGATGCACCCTTTGCCCCCCCCGCCTCCTCCCCGCCAAGCTTCTCCCGTTTTTCCCGCCTCCTCGATGTTCCTGAACCCGAGCAAAAATTTGGCAAAGCAAAGACGACGTTAAGTTCCAGGGTACCAGGCTACGCAAAACCCATATCTATCTAAATAGTTATCGATACTCTTGCTGATGTCGGGATTTCTCCCCATTCAAAACTATTGGAACCCTCATGCCAATGGTATGGGGAACCTCGATGGTCTCAGATCAATGACGGCAAAGCCGCCCCCGAGGTACCATCTCTTTCCCCGGCCGCCGTGGTCGGCCCGGGCCAATCTCCCCCGTGGTCATCTTCTCCGCCAAACCCCCGACACGGGCCGGGGCTCTACCCTAATATCTTTCCTCCTCCATGGCCTTCCCCGCCGGGAGGATAAAATTTGATGAGCATCATCACCATATCAAAGTTGCCCAACAATGGTATAGGGAGTCGGGCGTGAGGTTCAGCCGGATGAGGAATGGCTCGAGAAGTGATAGATAGGATATGGAATCCTATCGTTGTTCTCAAACCCCTAACCACCTCATCCAACAAGATGTCAATGAGGGTCGGGGTCAAGAGCCATGTGCTTAGCAATCATGGCGTAGGATCTCCACGATGCTCAAGGTGGTTGGATCCGAGCCTTGGTGATGGCCATAGGGGATAGTGAGGCGGGCGCGTAAGAGGATGGCAAGGGGGGGCTTAAGATGCACAAGGCACAAGGGCGCAGGAGCAAGGTCCGGCCCGGGTGGCGATGGCATGAGGGCTGCTCAAAGCGGTTGGAGGCGGAAGCAAAAACAAATGACAAGAAATGGTTTGTTAAACGCCACTCAACTTTTTAAAATTTTCAAAATTTTTTTTCCTTATTAGCTTCAAATTTTATTATTATTAAAAAAATATACGGGCGGAATACGCCAAGACCTTACGGCCGGGCCGACGGCAGATTATACGCAAGCTTCCGCCGACCGGGCTGCCGCCGAATGCAAGCGGGCTACCGAAGTTGACTGGCGGGTCTGCTGCTGATTCCTGGGTCTCGACGGGGTCGGGCCGACAAAGATTTCGGGCGCTGGGTTTACCTTGACTACAAAACTTCAAAAGGCAAGCGGCGCCCGAAGTTCGCTTTTGGGCCTGCCTTGACCATTTTTCGCCTAGAGTTGACTGTTCTAGGGTAATTCAAGTACGCCCGATCCAATGGAACCATCATCTTGGCCATTTGAGCTACCCATCGCACCTGTTAGGCCTCCAATCTTGGCCCTCCACTTCAAAGCTACAATTTCTTAACTTAACCTAACACCAAGCCAAACAACAAAAAGAACTAACAACACATTGACTTAGCCTCCTCCTAACTACCATGCTACGAAGTTAGTGTTTGGCTGCTATGATTTCGAAAGCAACCAAATCACGGCTCGATACCAATCGTGGACGCCCTGTAATATATAACGACTTCTGACGATAACATACGGGACTTTCCCTCCCATGGCAATCATCTTACCATGAGTGGCCCTCCGCCTATTTCGTGCCATCTATAAAATGAGGCCCAAAGAAGGACACCTAAGGGGTCATTCGCCCACGCCGATGGGGCTCCTACGCATGGAAGCATGAATACAAGGGTTAGCACACAAAGACAAATATACATGAATAACCACCACTAAGGGTGGCACATCCATCCAAATACCAACGCATAGAATATGCATCTAAACCTAAGAAAACACCCAAAACCCGTGTTCTACCCCCGCCCGCACTCCAAAGTGAGGATCGACCGACGGCCGGGCCTCAAGAGATCAGCGCAGACCGAAGTCTTGGCATGGCGCTATCGGGGTATAGAACATCCGGGCTAGGGTTGTCCACTCCATCCGCCTCATGTGCACACACTTTGCGATGGGTCACCCATGCTATGGTTTCGCTTATAGCCTTCCTGAGACGCAAGTTCAAGGGATCACCCTTGAGCCTACCTGTGTTCATGACGCCTGGTCCGATGAGGCAGGTCGGGGAAGCGCCCCTTCCGTAATCACAAAGGGTTCCATGGGTGAGCTAGAGAATACGTGCCGCATCAACACCCCGCATCCGCACTCCGACTTACTCACCCTAAATCTACTCAAAGTGCAAGGTGCTCCATACGGATCACACCTCTACACCCGTGGAGTGTCGATCCATACCCGCCCTCTCTCCGGACCGGCCATCGCCTAGCCCATCAGAGGAGTCTCTGTGAGCCTTGTATGCTCATGCAAGACCCCACCCCTCATGTCACCAATGTGTTCCTTGTCTGGTGCTAAGCCAGACCATAGCATCTAGGACCCGGTGGGCTCTTGTGCACAGGCCGCTATTAATGGGACTCTACAGGGCGCTATCTAGGAGCATACTACCATACACGGTTGCAGGTCTCTACCCCCGTAATCCCCCCCGCTTCAGAGTCAGATTAAACAAAGAACTAACAATCCATCCTTTCAGAGTAAGAACCAGAATTGAATATAAAGAGAACTTGCTTGCACAATCAAGGGTTAGTTTCTATGATTGAATCACAAAGAGAGCAGAGAGACGAACACAACCAAGTGTTACCTAGAATTCACATAGTCACCTACCTGAATTCTGGCTGGACTCGTTTCCATGGGGCGCCTCCATCTCCTGGGAGTCGAGAATTCAGCCGCTGTTTCACAGGCAACCGGGTATGGTGGTTCTCCGCAGTGTATGATGGCGCCAGCTCCCCGGCCTTCCTTGGTCGATCTTCGTGAGTCAATCCTGTGGATAGGGTCAAGTTGGCATCCAAACTTGGCAACCCCCATGTCTGCCTAATCGACAAGGGGTGTGGGCTTTCCCCAAACAGCAATTAGCCTAATTAAGTTATTAACTTTAATGTATTAAATTAGCATAGCTAATTTAATCCACTTAAGAGTAACCCCCTAGGTTACCATTAAGTCCCCATACCCCCATGGTGACGTGCTTGTATTTGTACATGTGCCGTATCAATACGTGACGAAGACCGTATAAATACGTGGAACGTCACATATATCCTATCGATCACCGCGGATGGGGACCCATCCTATCCGGCCCCACGCATCTATGGATTGACCGGAGTGACTAACTCGAGGAATCGCTAAGATTTTTGCCGGATATGAAATCACTTTGTTCAAAGGCTTAATCTAGTGGTCTCCGGGATCTTATTTATAGCCGTAGGTCTTCCCTTTGGGAGCACGCAGGACGGAGTTGGTGCTCCCCGCATCCGTGAGCATAAATAGTTAGAGCAAATAAGTGATTTGGAATCAGCGGTAGAGTGTCACCTTGACGTAGTGAAAGTCATCGGCTCGGAGCCCGATTATCCCTAAGCCTATTCCAAGTCCGGTGGTTCAATACGCCTAAGGCAAGCAAGAAACCTGCCTCTTGCAAGAGGGATCTAATATAGTACTATGGACTTTACCCCAAGTGCTCGCGGCTAAGAAGTCCTTTCTGTATTTGTTCCGTGTCATTCCAAATGGCGGGCTTTGGGCGTAAAGCTTATAAGATGCATCTCGGATTTTATATTCTCTATAGGCTAGAATTTACTCATGCTCATTTATGATATGAGAGGTGAGAATCAGATGAAGGATTACTTCTCCCGATAGTCATTCGCTTAGTAGATAGCCGCCAAGTGGTTCCAATGGGATGCTTCCATGTATGGTGCCCAATAGGTTGAGGCCATGTGGAAATGGCCTTAAGCCCCGAGGTTGGCTAAGTTATGTAAATAATTTAGCTATGCTCCCTTTTCCACTTACTATGGTGTACAATGCTATAATGATAGGCTTGTATGGTATATGTATTTATGGCATATATTTTGGGGAATTTCACAATAACCTTCATGAGTGTGAAATGAGGTAAGGAATGACATAATAAATATGCAATCTAATATTTAAAAATTATTAAATGAACGTGTTATAAACCTAGGACTAAGATTTATGTGATGTATTGTATCCAAAACCATATTTTTTTGCATGTTTGAGCAAATTTTGTTTGAAGTTAAAGGCCGTTTTTTTTGACTTGAGGTTTAGGATTTTTGTCGATGCTTTGCATGGTATGGAAAAGGAAATCATCAAGTACACACATGGGCATATCTCGCTGGGTGGATAGGTCTCCCTAGCATGCCAGTTGTGTCAAGAGTGGAAGCCTCTCAGATTTGGAGCATCTAGCGGATGGAGCAATTTGGTAAGTGCCTATTCTTGATGTAATTTTTCATTGGTTCTCTCTACATGCACCCTGGCCAGAGTTGAGTCTAAGGATGCATCTACACCAGTCGCTCATTTGAAGGTCCGAGTATATCACGGTCCATGCCAATGGGTCCCGCTTGAACATTCCCTCCAGAGGGTTTGTAAAGACAGAGATGGTAAACAATTGTTTCACATCTTGATGTCAAGGGCATAGGGCCCGAGAGCAAAGAAAGGGGAGAATGTAGCAGAGGTGGTTCTGGGGTGGGCAATTCCACTGTCACATGGGGGAGTACAAGCACATGAATTGGCTGTAATAAGTGGGAGGGAAGGTTTGATGTGGAGAAGGGGGAATGGGAATAGGCAGTTCGGGAATTTAGTCTCACAATCAAAAGAAGAAACGTAGGTGCGCAAACATCCAAGTTTGAATGAAGATAATGTAAAAGCTACTGTTGGCAGAGAATTTGCTCATGTCTTTCAAGACTGTGCACCTTTTATGTTTCTGGACTCGATGACAACGGCATCTAGAAATAAGGGCAACAAGAGGGGAAGGGGACGTAGTGGGAAGAGAGGGAGAAGTCACGTTAGCTTTTGTGATTTGATTGATGAATCCTTGCAGCAGGATCCTTTGCAAGAAGGTGAAGGGCAAGGCAATACATACGTAACCAGAAGAGAGGGGAAAGCATGGGCAAGGGAGACCTAGAAAAATTCTTAGTACGATTGATGAACACTTAGATGAAGGTATTGTCGGGGTGGCTAGTGAGGAGGTTGTGGACATGCCCGAGCACTAAATGTATCCGTGACAATAGTGTTTGGAGGTTCCAATGTGGCGCCTCTTTGTATGATAGGATGATACAATTTCTAGAGGAAAATTGTCAAGCCGGCATTGTGGCATTGCAAATGAGGTTTTCTCTCAATCACTTACATGTGCCTAGCTATGTAGTTGAATGCAAAATGCAACGGTATGTGTGAAAATTAAGAATTTTTTAGGCTGGAACCAGACAAGACCTGCAGGAGTAATGATTCTTTGCAAGGTTTTGATGGGGGGCATGCTACACTGCTTCGAAGGTATTGTTGGTTTTTGTCTCAAAGACACAGGCAAACTGCAATTCAAGGTGCATTTGCACAATGTGTCAGCTGAACAGGTAAAGTTAGAAAGGAATTATATGCATTGTATGGCGTAGGAAATGTCAAGCATGTTATTATGCTTGACAATCGAAATATAATGGCCAGGGCTTTCCATTGTCTGCTTTATCATCTTGGGATATTTCGAACTGCTTCCTTCGTTCACATGGTGAAGTCCGTGTTGTAGACATCAAAGTTTAGATTGACGAGCTCTTGGATGCTGCCAAACAATTTGACCTATATTTCTCTGGAGTGGGTGCAAGCTGCATGGCATATAATGCTAGTCTAGAGTGGTGACCATTGAGTGGATAGGAAAGAGAAGGAAGCAGTTATGGGATAGTACTAACATGTTTGAGGATAGGAAGGAAGGAAGATATTTTTATCGTCCACGGAGACCAATCGGTCTATGGGACCCAATACAAAAGCGCAGCAAGCGGATTACTACCCGGATTAAAAAACCCCCGCCCCGAAGGGTTTTCGAGGGAAAAACCGTGGCAGCAATCAGCCTGCTGACAAACTGTTCCAATATACAAAATACAAAAACACACAAATATATACACTCATGTACCGTACCCATAGTGCCCCGGACACAGCACCAAAGGGGCAAAGGTGGCTCGCAGATCCAAGACTCCCGAATGTATGACCCTAGAGCACGCATCGACGCGGTGTGTTCATCAAGAAATGTAGGGGCAAGTCCCGCCGCACTAAGGGAACATATCCGCCCAGATCCGATCAATCCCTCCGGCAACTCGAAAGTGTGAGATTCATCCTCAATGGCACCCGCTTGACAAAGACCGACAGAGCTGGTCCCGGAGGGGCTCCCAATCCACCCGCCTGCCTCGATGCGTAGATGGTGGGTACCGCATGTAATGGAGGCAATGAGTCCGCTTTACAAAAATGGAATGCGTAGAGCCGTGGCCCCGCCAACGCGGGTTGATGTGCTCCTTGTAATGGGCCGCTTTTGACCTGCTCTAGCGCCGGTCCCGTGAGCTTGCCAAGGAAGCAAGCGCCCGTGTATTCCCCCAAGCCGCCATGATCGGCCTCAGGTCCACTTGCACGCATCAGGTTCCCCGCGACGCTCCATCCGGGCGAACCACCGATCTCTTACCCTCCAATAGGCCCCGAGCAGCCGAGGGCCCATTGCCACAACAGAAGCCGTGCGCGGAGCCGGAGCATCACCCATATTAACCACTTTCCAAAGTAGACGATGTGTCTATCAAGGGCTGCCCATCGGGCGGCAAGAATCCAATTTCCCCGCAAAGGACCGATAGGGGGTCAAGGTTTCACCCCAAGTGCTCCCGTGCCAAAAATGCCTTCTCGCGACCGCCCAAGTCATTCTGTGTCGCCAAAGAGACGACTGGCCCCAAACCTCGACCCGCATTGCATGATGTGCAATTTCGACCAAAGTTCAAAACAGATGTGACCGATGGCCCCAATCATAGAGCTCCGCCTGGTGATTTGTTGTTCTCGATGGCATAAAGCTTTCCAGCCAATGCCACCCCGCGAAGTTTGATGGACGCCTCCCAACAGAGCGAGGAGGGGAACTCCACCCCTAGGTACTTGTAGGTGGGCGTGACCTCCACATGCTGCCGCCCTCGATATGTGAGTGCGTGGAGGCGGGGTGGCGGAAGAGGATATGAGAACCACCCCGTCTTGGCCGATTCACGCCGCATGTCCAGAGCCCCGAAGAATGTGTCTAGGGCATCCGTGATGAGACCGCATAGCTTCGGGTGTGGGCTGAAGGTCAACATCGCCCTCATGAATGAGCCGGGCGGATGATCCGTGCAAAAGCCGTATGCCACCCCCCCATGCTCAAGAAGCCGGCTCTAACCGGGTCAATGTAGAGGCTAAAAGTGTTGGTGAGAGGGGGCAGCCCCACCGACCCCGATATCATCGGTGAATGCTTGGCCCGCTGGATGCATCATGCCAAAACAACTCTCATACGTACCAGATATGGCATTCTCGCATCGTGCAGCCGCAGCCCCAGCTGACGCAGCCTAGCCCACGCTTTTCCCGGGACCGTGATCAAAAGCCTTCGCCAAGTCCACAAAGCAAAGAATACAAGTCCCGGCCATGGTTTTGGTCGCCTTCAATCGCTCGCAGTAAAGATATGGTCAATCGTTGAGTGGCGGGGTCTAAAGCCCGCTTGTGTGGGGCTCGCGACATCTCGGCCGCTTCCGCCCAACGGGTCGGCATCGCCGAGAATGCCGCCCAACAGTTTGGCAAATACCGAATCGACTCATGATCGCTCTAAGAATTGGCCGGACAAAGGTGGGTCGCCCGCCTTTGTGAATGGGGACAAGCCCCGCTTGTGGTCCATTGTCGGGGAAACCTTCCCCGCAATGCTCGCTGAATGGTAGTGAGGATCGGCACCGCCCGCCGCCCATTTGAGTAACTTGGCCTCAGATACCGCCGAGGTCACCGCCTTCCCATTAGCCAGCCCGCTGTGTGCCCTCCACAACATCCTCCTCCTCCACAGAACCAATGGGGGGCCATCTTGTGGGGGTATGGGCGATTACGGCCCCCGGGTGGGTCATAGAGCTGCCGCAGTAGTATCGCCCCCATTGCCCGTGTGATGTCCCCTCAGAGGGTCGGGTTGGCCTTCAAGCACTCAAGGGCCAAAAAGGTTCGAGGATGAGTGTCCAAAGAGTTTAACATCTCCCTCGGGTGCCCGCAAGGTACCGCGGCCTTTGTTTCCTTCCGTGATGGGCGCTGATCGTGTGGTGGCCTCGCAAGTGGGTACTGGATCCGTAATGTGACGGAGCTGGTGCTTGCGTTTTATACTCGCGATCAAACCACCGTTCTGCGGAAAGGTTGTTGTCCCCGAGCGCCACGGGAGGGGGTCTCCTTAAACACCGGTCTGGCCGCATCCCGTAATAGCTCGGCCAATCGGGTTCCGCTTCTTCGCTCTAGTGTGAGGGTCCGCAGTAATTGCCGGTGGCGCCCATGAGCATCTCGGCAGAAGTCCTCGCCGCTCATAATCCGCAAATCAGAACCGAGGATGGCGAGGGGCTGGCATAGTGGGGGTTTTGGCGGCTTGTCAAGCCATGTCCAAATAAAGTGGGAGGTGATTTGAGTCGACCTCCTCATCCCGACCGGGCTTCGATGCCCACCCGTAAACGATCGATGAGATGCATATCTTGCGCAACTACGAGCACATAGTCTACCACACTAGACCCTCCCCCCTGATTGTCCCGCTCGGCAGTGCACTTGTGAGAAGGTGCCACCGTGATGTGCCATTGCAAATTATCAAGTCAAAATACCGCGATAGCAGAGCAAATCGTCGCCAAAAGCGAATGACCCGGCTGTCATTCGACCGTGGCCAGGTTGCCTCAAGGGCGAGCCGCAGGACATCGCTTAGGGGATCAAGTCTCATGGGCTGCTCTACTCCCGTCCGTGCATTGAAATCCCCTAAGAAGGATTTAACCCTACCCAACTGCTTGTGCTGCTGTGATAGGGAAGATAATGTAGAACATGGCAATAGTGCTGATGAATTTATATATGCGAATAGTGGAGTGTGCCCCTTCCCTCTAGAGATTCCGGATTCAGATGCTCCATATATTCTACTGGATATCCATGACTATGAATTTGATATTGTTGGATGTGGTAGCTCGCTATCATGTATAATCTTCTCGCGGTGATTGTGTTTGATAGACTATTTTCGCAGTGTGGGGATAACATAAGAGTCATTCATGATGGACAATGGGAGATTGTTGTTATCAGCGATACTTCTGAGGATTCAGAATCCGAGGCATACTCTGTTATTGAATCTCAAGTGAAGGAGGAGATGCCGGACTTACTGACAGGTTTAACGGATGTCGAAGATTCTGTCAAAGATGTTTATTTGGTTGTTCAAGAGCTTCCTATGGCACTCCCAAAAGCATTGGATCGTATTGAGCCCTCTATGGAATTGCTAGAAAGCCATGGGATAAACTCTGTAATCCTGGAAAGGGGTGCGCTTCGGTCTCAGCTGAACCTTTGCAGAGCTTTCTTGCTGAAGGAGCTTCGAGAGGTGGAGGCGGTGAGGCGACGAATCCTAGTGTTGCTAGATGTAGCTAAAGAAAGATGGTAGAGTAGTTTCTATGCCATTATCTGTTGTGTTAAGTTTCCTTTGTCATTTCTTTCTGTAAACGTGTATATAAGTCGGTCTGCTTGTCTTGGCCATATCATGTATAAATCCACGAGTTTGAGACCATGGTTATGTAAATGTTCTATGTTTATTATGGCAATGTTGTATTCAGACCATATGTTCAATTGTGTGTTAATATACTTAATTATGTATACAAGAATTGCTTTTTAGGTGCAATTCTGGCGTGGAAGGTGTGCCGACGCGCATCAACGCGGAGGCACACCTGACGCGTGATGCGCGGAGGCACACCTGACGCGCCAGAATTGCATCTAAAAAGCAATTGTTGCAGCGTAAAGATTTGGGTAGTTTCCATTCTGACGTGGCAACTGACGTGTCCGGCTGAGGTGGCCATATAAAATGCCTTTTTCCACCATTTTCCCTTCTTTCTCTCTGCGCTTCAACTCTGCAGCTATGGCATTTCTGTGATGCCTGGCCGGAACGATGGTGCTGTTGTCTTCTAGGCTAGATTGAGGTTCGATTAGGCGATGTAGGAGTTTTAGGGATCTTTTTGGGATGATCTTTGGAGGATTAGTTAAAGTTTTCATGATTGATAGCCGAAATGATGGCGCTCTCATTTTTGAGTCCAGATTCGGCGTTTTATAAGTTTCAGGGATATTTATGGAGTCATTTTTTGAAGATCGACAAAGATTCGCTTATATTTTGCAAGAACGTAAAGATTGTGATAAACAGAGGTTTTTCGGGCTTTCTTGAGCTTTATTGGGCATTTCTTGAGCTTTATTGAGCATTTTGGTAATTCGAGCGTCTTGGAGGTGCGGAATGACGATTTATGAATGGCTTCTTGCCTTGAAGATATGTTTATTGAAGTTGTTACTGACTTTTTTCAAGTTTTAGGGCTGCTTTGCTGCCTTTGCATGCAAAACTTACAGGAAATGGAAGATTCCCCTGTTTTTGTAACAGGTGATCCAGATCCTACTATTTTTGTAACAGGTGGCTGCTTCTTTTAATAAAAAAGCTTCATAAACTTGAAGCTCTTGTACCATCAAAATTAGTATGGTGAATTGCTGAACTACGGTGCCCTCTTTCACAATCAGGATGGAAGAATTGTTGAATCAGGAGCTGTTTTAGGGTTGTGGAACTTGTTTCCGGTGATTTAAAGGCATTCTCAATATTGAATACATTTCTCTGTAATGTCTCTCATTTTAGAAGTAAAAAAGATTGTCTGCAAGTTGAATGCTGCAAGTTGAATGCTGGTAACACAAAAAGAATGCAAGTAAAACAAGGTGCTGCGCACGGAGGGTTGCCCGCCATGGTCGGAGGGTGAAGTGACTTAGGTCATGCTTCAAAGTCATGTTTTCACAATCAATCAAAATTGCTACTTCAAAAGAATAGAATACTTGATATCATGACTTTATGAGGATTGAGCTGAAGAAATCTTTAGTGCTCGTCATGGAACAAGCATTGCAGAAGCATAAGGACAAGTCTAGTAGAGCAGAGAATGGAAATACATGTTTTGTTAGCATAGAAATGAGAGAACTCCTTGAAGACCTGTGATTGGATTTTTGTCACAGAGAGCTTCAAACATCTGAGGAGCAGATTTTATAGAGGACATAAGCAAAACCAAAAGTACACAAATCTACGTTTTGGGACCAAAACATATATGCATATAGATTGCTTCAGCGAAGGCTTCTCGAAAACAATCTGATTATGACATGAATCAAAAGGAGGCATTTTCAGAGCACAAAAAACAAATGGCCACAACATAATTCACCTTTTTTATAAAGAAGAAGCTTCTAGGAGTTAGTTTCTGCAACCGGCTTCCATGAATCCTGTGACGCTCCCAGAATATATACGACCCTCGGCCGTATACATACGGGGACTTTCCCCTCCCATGGCGATCATCCCACCATGAGCAGGGCCCTCCGTCTGTTTCGGGTCATCTATGAAATGATGCCCGAAAGAAGGACACGAAGGGGTCATTCGGCCCACGCCTTCAATGGGACTCCTACGTCGCGGAAGCATGAATACAAGGGTTAGCACACAGCACAAATATACATAAATAACCACCACGAAGGGTGGCGCATCCATCCAAATACCATCTGCATAGAATATGCATCTAAACCTAAGAAAACGCCCAAACCCCAGGTTCTACCCCGGCTCGGACTCCAATGAGGATCGACCCACTACCGGGCCTCAAGAGATCGCCAGACCGAAGTCTTGGCATGGCGCTGGCTGGCATAGAACCCTGGCTAGGGTTGTCCACTCCATCCGCCCCTCCATGTGCACACTTTGCGATGGGTCAATTCATGCTATGGCTTCGCTTATAGCCTTCCGGAGACGCAAGCTCAGGTATCACCCTCGAGCCTACCTGTGTTCATGACGCCTCGGGTCCGATGAGGCAGTGCCTGGGAAGCGCCCCTTCCAATCACAAGGGTTCCATGGGTGAGCTAGAGAATACGTGCACGCATCAGCCGACCCCGCGATCCGCACTCCAACTTACTCACCCTAAATCTACTAAAGTGCAAGGTGCCCCATACGGGTCACACCTCTACACCTGTGGAGTGTTAGACCCATACCCGCCCTCACGGACCGCCATCGTGCCTAGCCCATCGTAGGAGTCTCAGAGCCTTTTTATCTTCGTGGCAAGACCCCACCCCCACTTCACCACCGTGTTCCTTTGTCCGGTGCTAAGCCGCACCATAGCATCTAGGACCCGTGGGCTCTTGTGCAATGTGCCGCATCTAATGGGACTCTGCTGGCGCTATCTAGAGCATACTACAATACACCTGCTCAGAGGTCTCTACCCCCGTAATCCCCCCTCATTTTAGAGTAAGATTAAACAAAGAACTAACAATCCATCCTTTCAGAGTAAGAACCAGAATCGAATAAAAAGAGAACTTTCTTTAACAATCAAGGGTTAGTTTCTATGATTGAAACACAAAGAGAACAGAGATATGAACACAACCAAGGCCCAATAGGGGCGTTATCTAGAATTCACGGCTATCCTAGCCACCCACCTGAGTTCTGGCTGGACTCGTTACCATGGGGCGCTTCCATCTCTTGGGACTTTAAGGATTCAGCCTTTTGCTTGGCTGGGTGTCCGGGACTTGCTCGAAGGTATGATGGCGCCTCCTCCCCTCCTTCTTTGGTCGAATTGGGGGAGTCAACATATGTGGATTGGGACCAAAGGTTGACAGCCTAACTTGAAACCCCATGCTTGGCTAATCGATTGGGGCGGTGGGCCTTCCCAAACAAAGAATTAGCCTAATTAATTCTATTTAGTCTTAATTTCCTAAGTTATAGGTTATTATATTTAATGTGTTAAATTAGCATAGCTAATTTAATCCTTTTTAGAGTAACCCCCCTATTCCAATACCCCCATGGTGGCGTATATTTATAGAGGGTGACGTGCGTGTATTTGTACGTGTCCCGTATAAATACGTGACATGGACCGTATAAATACGTGGAACGTCACATTCTCCCCTCCTAAAAAAATAATGATGTCCTCAGCATTGGGGTTAGTTAATCGGAAACATATACTTAAAGAACTCAATTAGAAAAGAAAGGTAAAAATATAATACGAATACGTTGAAATTATAACATTTCGGACAGTAATACATTGAAGTTGAAAGTATCAAGGTTGAAGCACCAAAGTGCCTTATATAAACTTATCATCAGAGAGTTTAGGACCAAAGTCCGATTTAAAACATCATAGACAACAAAAATCACACATGTAGACAAAACCAATACGGGAAAAGTTGGGTCATCAGCAACCCTCTATACAAGGCAGGTGACGATCTGTTCACTGGCCTGCACACGTCAATATACCCGTAGGTCAATAATATGATTAGATTGTGGTTGAAGGGACCACCCCCTATAAATAAAAGAAAATGTATCTAGAAGGGGACCTATCATGTCTATGGCTTGCAATTCATTGCGGCATAAGGAATGGTTCGGGGCCTCAGATAGGGTAAATAAACGCAGTCTATTTACTAGATGCTTTTCAAGCATTGCGCGGTCATGCCAACATCAACAATACACCATGTCCTAGAGAACACCAAGGTGATCTCATCATCGGTTATTATTATAAGATACGATGCATCTACCCCTCTAGAACATGATTCTCGGCAAATCAAGCCTTCAAGCTTACCCACGGAGCGGGTTGATAGCATCGTTGATGGTGCGGGCCCCGAGATTCCCGTGATGAAGTCCGGATAGTGCTTCTCAAGGTCTATCTTCATCACCCAGGTAGCATCTTCAACTGGTAAGTGCTTCCACTTGACCAAGTATTGCAACATTTGAGTCCTTCTGGTCTGTTTGTAAGCTCGATCAAGAAGAGCTTCGGGCACTATTTCCAGCTGCTCTTCGGTCATTTCTAGGAGGGTTGGGGTATCCAAAACCTCCTCTGGATCAGGGTGTGTTGTTTCGTAAGACTCACGCGGAAAGACCTTGTGGATCTTCGCCGGGCGGCAAGTCTAAGCTTATATGCTTGTTCTCCCACGCCGCTCAGTAATCTTGAACGCCCAAACCCCATCCGGGTGCCTTCTTACAGCTACCAATTTTAAGCTTGGCTTGTTTTACTTTGATCTTAAGCCAAACTGATTCATTCGCCCACCGAAGACTCGCGGGGGTTGGGTGCTTATCCGCTAGACTCTTTTTGACGATCGCAAGTGCCGCCAATAGGTAACCAACGAACTTCCTCCACTAAGGCCCGCATTTCTAAAAGGAGTTGTTGAGAGACCTCCACTTTAGAAACAGGGTTATGCCATGTGTCCGAGTAAGACATTGATAGCCATAATTTATCATGAAGGGAGACATCTTGAAGACTCTCGCTTTGTATCCGTTATAGGCTTAATCCCTACCAGATAAATATAATCCGCCCATTGTGACTGCTTACTCCATACATAGCTATCAGAGCATATCTTCGATAATACGATTGACACGCTCGGCATCCCACCATCCGTCCGAGGATGGTAAGTCGTACTCATGGCAAGCTTGGTCCGGATGGTGGCGAAGAAGTCCTTCCGCAATGCACTTACAAACTTAGGATCCCCGCCTGATACAATCACTCTCGGCATCCCGTGCAACCTGAAAATTTCTTTTGCAAAGAGCAAGGCGGTGTCGAAGGCGGTGTCCGTGGTGCGACATGGCAGGAAGTGAGCCATCTTTGACAATTTGTCGACCACTACCATTAATGCATCATATCCACGGAGAGTGCGTGGAAGGCCCACAATAAAATCCATGGTTATGACTTCCCACTTGGCGTTGGGCACATCCAAAGGTTGCAACTCTACTGGAGTTCTTAATTGCTCAGCCTTGGTTTGTTTGTTGAATATATGTCATGTTGTAATTGCACTTAGGTAGTGCTTGAAGCACTTGAAGCACTTGAAGCACGATTGGGATTTGCAAATCCGGCAATGGTTAATAAACCATTGAATATACATAGCAGGTCATTATAAGAATGACACCTTGCATATCCTAAAGGGGGAAATATGATTCAAAGTTCCGAATTAAGAAATGTGATAGCAAGCTGCTCGTTCGGTCCGGCATAGCGGCCGGACTGAAGGTTATAAACAGAAAAAGAAGAATTGCATTGTATTATCATTGTGAAGGGGGAATACAGCAGTAGCCAGAGGACATGATATGATCCGGGCTTGGGCTGTCGAAGTGTTGCAAATCAATTTCATATCTTATTTATATGATGAGGATGCAAATGCAATGGTTCGAAGATAACTTGTAATTTATCTTGTCTATTGCTTGCTTGAATATACTAACAAGTTTATTAATTTAACTTGTTGAGTGTTGTTTGAATTCTTCATTGGTATCAGAGCTACAGATCCTATAAAAATTCATCATGTCTAGCAGATTTGGAGCAAATCTGCTCAATGCCATTGAGGTGTTCAAGGGGGAAAGTGGTTTCCAAGTCCGAAACAAAGTATCCGTGAAGTCCCGGAGTTTGAAAACCCGCGGGTATTTAGTTGATCCCAAAGCAAGCGTAAGATCTAGTGCTAATGCTGGTGCGTGGTCAACTAGGGGAGCCAGCCAAGCTCAAGCATGTGATTCCACACCTGGTGGAAGTGGTGAAGCTAGTATAGCCGCCGCAGAGAAAGTGCAGGTCCAACAACCACCTCAAGTGTGTCAACTAATGAGGTAATTAAGATTAAAGAGGCTCAAGCTATCATTTGTCAGAAGGTTGGAACAGCTATTAAGCTCAAGCTTAGAGGGCTAAGCCCTAGTGAAATGTGGACCTACATGGTCACAAATTATGAAGTTAAAACATCATCCCGCATTGATGTTTTAGAGAAGCAGCTTGAGGAAACTAAAGCTACATGAGAAAGATAATATAACTGAATTTTGTGAAAAATTTGATTCCATTGTAGCAGACCTAGAAGGTGCGTGTGTGTTATATTAAATGAGCAATATCAATTGTCGGCTATTTCCGTGGTTGTTTCTCACAATGCTTACTTGGCTACTTTTCTAAGGAATATTGCAAGAACCAAAGATCATGCAATACAAATGATACTTAACCGAATTTGAACAGAGGCGTTTGGTCAAGATGAAGATGAACAAGCCGCGGAATGCTTTATGCGTGTAAACATAAGGAAAAGAGGGTTTTGGCAAGGTCGGCAGGACAAAGTTGGACCTTGTTATAATTGCAATGCATATGGTCATTTAAGGGCTGATTGTCCAAAAAACAGAAAGGAAGTTATATGTTACAATTGTGATGGTAAAGGCCACTTTGCTTCCACTGTCCAAACCTAAAGGGGCGTAATGCTAAAGGCAAAACCAGAGGCGAGAGGCAAAGGACATTTGTACAAAAAGGAAAGGGAAGTTCTAAAGATAATCCAAAGATTAAATTTAACACGTGAGACTCAAGTGAGGAGGACGAGCAAAATGAAGATGATGAGGTTAGTTATGCTAAATTATGTCATTTGATGCATGAGAATGATCACAATATGATAATTGTAGATTCAGGAGCTGAGATGACAGTAACATCATCCGCTAAGTTGCTTAAAGATTGCAAGAAAGTAAAAAGTGGACATGTGCAACTAGGAAATGGTGATTTGCAAGAAATCAAAGATACAGGAATGCTTGAACTATATGATCTTGAAGGGAAGGCTGTCAAGTTAGAAAATGTGCTTTGTGTTCCAGGTTTAGTTAGAAACCTGATTTCAGTTTGCCAGTTAGTTGATCTTGGGTATAAAGTTCTCTTTGAGAGATTGGAATGTAAAGTGTTTCTCAACAATAAACTCAAGTTTCTTGGTAAAAGAATTGGCAATTTATTTGGTTTAAACTTAAATCATTACGTTCCAAGTGTTAACCTTATAACATGTGCAAGTACAAAAACATGGCATGAGAGAATGTGTCATGTAAACTCTAAAACTGTCAAACTTATGATCAAGAAAGGGCTGATCAAGGGCACAATTGATGATAATGAGAAGCTTAAATGTGTGGGCTGCATTTTAGGCAAGCATAGTAGACTTCCCTTTAAGAAATAAAAAAAAAAGGGCAAGGAATAAGCTGGACCTGATACACATAGATTTGTGTGGGCCTTTAAATGTTACTAGCATTTCTGGAAAAAGGTATTTTATGACCTTTGTTGATGACTATAGTAGAATGACCAGAGTTTACTGCTTGAGCACAAAAGACCTAGCATTGGAAGCATTTAAAAAATTTGCAAATGAGGTGCAAGTTGAAACAGGAAGGAAAATCAAATGCTTAAGGTCGATAGGGAGGAGAGTTCATGTCTAATGAATTCAAGCAATATTGCAATATACATGGCATTAAGAGGCAACCGACATGTAGGTTCTCGCCAAAGAAAATGGGATTGCCGAAAGGAAGAATAGAACCATTCTCAATGCCGTAAGGAGTATGCTAAAATACCGGGCTTGCCAAATTTCCTTTGGGAAGAAGAAGTTAAGTAATAAGCAAAGGCATGTGCAAAACCGCTACCATCCTTAAGCATCAAAGGAGAAATTCCAATTACATTATGGGCTAACAAAACACCGTGACTATGAAAGGCTTAAGGCCTATGGATGTCCGGGCATTTGTTCATGTGCCGATGAGTTGAGGAAGAAGCTTGATGACAAAGCTTATATTACATACCGGGTTGGATATGACCAAGAATCAAGGCATACTGTGGTTTATGATCCAAGCAAAAGGAAAATTCTAATTAAAGGTGGATGTTGTATTTGATGAAGAACAATACTACAAGGTATTACCGGGGATCAACAATCGTGGTCAAACAGATAACCACGTGGATTGAGGAAGTACCAAATATTCCGTAAGAAAAGGCTGAGCCAACAACTACAGCTTTGATGGGATGAGGAAGATGAACAATTGTCAACCGACCATAATGTTGTTGATGACAATGTGCAAAGCAGGTTCGTAAGATCAACAAGATGAGGTACAAAATAATGTTGTTAAAAAGAAAAGGAGGACGTAGCGTAAATGCTTAAGGGGAAGTCGCTACACAACATGATCTACTTGGACATGATGCCTCGTGTAGGAGCGTAAGATTGAAAGAAAA
Source organism: Isoetes taiwanensis (assembly GCA_021234155.1). Taxonomy (NCBI): domain Eukaryota; kingdom Viridiplantae; phylum Streptophyta; class Lycopodiopsida; order Isoetales; family Isoetaceae; genus Isoetes; species Isoetes taiwanensis. The sequence goes on along the minus strand of JAJEKV010000019.1, from coordinate 3,315,363 downwards.
AGAAGGTGAGATTCTTGGACTCTTTTGAAATTCTAATGCATTTGGATGTAGCCGTACCTAAAACGATGATGAAGTCAGAACCTCACATGATTGCAAAACCGGGTCAAGGCCATGCAGAAGAAATGCAATCATTTGAGAGAACAAACACTTATGAGGTTGTAGATACTCCTAGTGACAAGAATATTGTTGGTAACAAATGGTTGTACAAGATAAAGACTCAAGCAGATGGAGTAACACCAAAATTCAAAGCAAGGCTGGTTGCTCGTGGGATTTACCTGCAGGTATGGACAAGATTATGAAGAAACTTTTTCTCCTCCGGTAAAAATGAATAGCATAAGAATGCTAATCACAATTGCAAATGCAAAGCAGACTTGGAAGTACATCATATGGATGTAACTACTGCTTTTTTGAATGCACTTAGAAGAAGAAATCTATATGAAAATACCTCCGTGTTTTGAAAAAGAAAATGGAAAAGTATGGAAATTAAAAAGGCGCTTTATGGCCTTAAACAATCCCCAAGGGAATGGTACAGTGTATAGATGTTTTTCTTAGAGAGCGTGGCTTTGGAAAATTGCAAAATGATGGAAATGTTTACAAATTTCATAGAGGAGCCGAGTGGTGCATAATAGCTCTCTATGTAGATGACAATATAATGGTAGCTAATGGCATTGATATTTTGGAACATTGCAAGAACATTCTGAAAAGCAAATTTAAAATGTCGATCTTGGTGAGTTGAAGAAATTTTGGGCATAGAAGTTCATAGAAATAGGGAGAACAAAAATCCTCGACATTGACTCAAAGAGGACAGATTGAGGGAATGCTTAAAAGTTCAAAATGATCGAATGTAATATCAAGACTACTCCAATAGTTCCAGCTGCAAGCTCTCAAAGAAAAATGTGTCCAAAGACGATGCGTAACCAGAGGAAATGAGTAATGTACCTTATATGTCATTGATTGGTTGTTTGTCCTATGTTGCCAATTGTACTAGGCCGACATTGCTTATGTGGTGAATATGTCGAAAGTGATACAACAATGACCCGTGAAAGGAGCATTGATGGCAAAGCCTAAACGCAGGCCGAGATACTTAAAAGGTACAATGAATCATGGAGTTAGCTATGATACGTAAAACTTACAATTGAATGCTTATTGTGACGCTTGATTGGGGAGGAGATCTAGATACAAGGAAATCCACTTCGTGATATTTAACATTCTTAGGAGGAGCCCCGTTAGTTGGAAATGTAAAAAGCAAAATGCTACAGCCATGTCAAGTGCCGAGGCTGAATATGCCTCAGCTGTATTAGCTACCAAAGAAGTAATATGGGAAAGAAGGCTGCTAATAGAACTTGGTTTCTATCAAAACAAGGCCACCGAATTGTACCGCGGACAAAGACAAGCCGCATTGCAATGACGAAAAGATCCCGCCTTTCATGAAAGATCTAAACACATAGAACTTGAACTTCATTTTATCAGGGAAATAGTTGCAAAGGATATAGTAAAGTTGGTATATGTTAACACGCCCAAGCAACCTAGCGTGACTTGCTCACAAAACCTTTGGCAGTGACAAGATTTACAGAGTTGAAGTGCATGATTAAATGTGTGGATTACAACATGAAGGGGGAATGTTGAATATATGTCATGTTGTAATTGCACTTAGGTAGTGCTTGAAGCACTTGAAGCACTTGAAGCACTTGAAGCACATTGGGATTTAGAACCGCAATGGTTAATAAACCATTGAATATACATAAAGGTGTCATTATAAGAACGACACCTTGCATATCCTAAAGGGGAAATATGATTCAAAGTTCAATTAAGAAATGTGATAGCAAGTCGTTGCTCGTCCGCATAGCGGGCCGGACTGAAGGTTATAAACAGAAAAAGAAGAATTGCATTGTATTATCATTGTGAAGGGGGAATACAGCAGTAGCCGGAGGACATGATATGATCCGGGCTTGGGCTGTCGAAGTCTTGCAAATCAATTTCATATCTTATTTATATGATGAGGATGCAAATGCAATGGTTCGAAGATAACTTGTAATTTATCTTGTCTATTGCTTGCTTGAATATACTAACAAGTTTATTAATTTAACTTGTTGAGTGTTGTTTGAATTCTTCATTGTTGACACACCTGACACTGCTTGATGTACCTAGCAATATCCTTCTTCATCGAAGGCCAAAAATAGCTGGAGCGGATCTTAAAATAAGTTTTCATGAAACCCGCATGTCCTGCTATAGGGTTGTTGTGTGTGTCATGGAGAATTAGCTTTCCATGGCGCACCCATTTGGAAGTCTCCAAACACACAACTTATCCTTTGGTTTGTGATATAATAAGTTGCCCTTTTCTTATATGAATCTTAAAAGGTCTTCATCCCGCTTCTTTATCTCATGAAGAATGGGCTTCTTTACCCAAACTTTCCCAAACATTACAAAATTCGGGATCCGTGGTGAGGGTCTGTTTTATCATCCGCTTCCCAAACTCGCTGGTGAGTGTGGAAATGGCGCTACAATGGGTTCGGGTTATCAAAGGATGACGTGATAAAGCATCCGCAACCACATTGTGCTTCCCTGGCTTGTATACAATCTCGAAGTCGTATTCTTCGAGGAATTCCATCCATCTTCTTCGACGGAGATTGAGATTTACCGGTGGATAGATAATGGAGACTTTGATGATCCAGATCTAGCTGAAATCTTCTACCAAGAAGATAGTGTCTCCAAATCCGAGAGCGCGGACAACGCCCAACCCCTCCTCGATCATGGGTAGGGTATCGCTGTCAAGATCATTCATCTTCTTTGAATCGTAGGCAACAACTCTCCCCTCCTGCATTAGCACCCCACCGGTAGCTATCTTACTAGCATCAGTGGCTACCGATTTATCCTTTTCAGGATCGGGCAAAGTGAGGACCGGTGCAGATGTTAAAGCATCCTTGAGCTTCTGAAAGCCGACTTGGACTTTTGCTTTCCAATGTTCCATCCAATCCTTCACTTTCTCATGCTTTGTGAGATTAGTAAGAGGTGCGGCAATTGTTGCAAAATCCTTAACAAATTTCCGATAATATCCTGCGAGTCCCAAGAAACTCCGGACCTCTAAAACATTAGCTGGAATGGGCCAATCCTTTACTGCTTCAATTTTGGCTGGATCAGTAGCAATTCCCTCTGCTGAAATAATATGCCCCAAATAGTCGACCTTGGGAGTGGCAAACTTGCAATTTAGAGAACTTATTAAGAGTCGATGACGCCTTTAGCTTTTGCAAAGCCAATCAAGATGTTGTTCATGTTTGTCGCAAGGTTTTACTATAGATGAGAATGTCGCCAAAGAAAATAACAACAAAGTCATCTAAGTATTGGCGGAAGATGTCATTCATCAAGTCGCATAAACGTTACTTGTGGGCATTGGTCAATCCGAAAGGCATGACGGTGAACTCATAATGCCCATATCTGGTGCGAAAAGCAGACTTATGAATGTCCTCCTCCTTTATCCTTATTTGATGGTACCCGGAGCGCAAATCAATCTTTGAGAAATATTTGGCTCCTTGTAACTGGTCCATAAGATCATCCATCCTAGGCAAAGCATAGTGATTCTTGATGGTATGCTTATTGAGTTGCCTATAATCAATACACATCCTTAAGGAGCCATCTTTCTTCTTGACAAAAAGAATAGGAGCGCCAAATGGTGAAACACTAGGCCGAATAAACCCCAAGTTTAGTAACTCTTGTAGTTGTTTCTTAAGCTCGCCAACTCGAGGACTCATTCAAGACGGGCCTTGCTGGTAGGCTTAGTGCCCGGTTCTAGAGCTATCTCACATTCTACCCCTCTGAAAGGAGGAAGCTTCTGGATCTCATCTGGGAAAAGATCGCTAAACTCTCGAAGAAGGTTGGCAATGTCTGGTGGCAAGGTGTCTATTACTTGCTTCTGCTTAGTGTCAGACTCAATGGAGGCAAATGTAATGAGGCAAAGGAGTTCATCCCCGCAGATAGCTTTTCCTAACCGCTTGATTGACATAGACCGGATAGCAGAGTGGAATGGATCACCTTTTATTGTCACGCGCGCTCCATTAGCGGGCGCTTGAAGGTAACCTCTCGCTTCTCGCAGCCTATGTTGGCCTTCGCAGATGCCAAAAACTCCATACCAACAATAAGATCATATTTGCCAATGTCCATTAACTCGCACCCAAGGCAACGGTGCACCGGCAACGTGATTTTAAGGTTAATGCGCCGGGCCATGAGTGTGTCCGATCTTACCATCGGCTAGCGAATCGGGCTTAGGCGGGATCTCAATGTTTCAAGCCGTAATACCGGGCCATTCTAGGGGAAGCAAAATTATGCGTACTACCCGTATCCATCAAAATTATGAAGGGCTTACTACTTGGCCTATTGTAGAAATAATGTAAGGTCTGACTTTCAGCGCTGCCTCGCTTCTATAGTGGCAAGAATATGAGACGACCGTGAATGTACTCGGGAGCCTCCCCCTCGGCAGGGAGATTGACCGTGATCTTCCCAATCAAGGTCGGCCATGGCCGGCCATAGTCAAGGTGGACATAGGGGCAATTCTCGCATGAAGTGTCCAAGCCTCATACACTGTAGCATGCCTTATCTCCGGGAGGAGCTGTTCTCTCGCCTCTTTAGGAATGGACTGTAAGAGCCCCCAAACTTCCTTACCGGCATTGTCTGCTTATCTGGCGTGCTAAAGGTGACTTTCTTCTCTTGGCGGCCGTAAGAATTCTGCTGAGAGGGCCCCGGACTTGGCGAATCGGGGTTTGTAAGGTGTGGACGGCCGTGGTTGCTTAATAAGGAACGTGTCGCGGATACCGGGTTCCTGGTGTGTGTCCTCTCGAGGCTTAATGCCTTAGCTTCCGCCAAGCATCGATTTTGGGTCTATGGCCTTGACCATCCGCTTAATGGATGGGGCCAACCCTTCAATGTAGCCCCTAACGCCTCTCTTTTCATTCATTCCCCGTACATACAACCTCAAGCGCATGAATTCATCAAGTAGGCCTGAACGGACATGCCCTTCTCGTTCTAACCTATAAAAGGTTTGAATCTGTTGGCATTTTTGCGCACGAGGCACATAATGTGATTTAAAAGCCTTAGCGAACTTCTTGAACTTGCACTGCCTCCCCGCCCGTGTGCTTAGCCCCCGCATAACCCCTTCCACCAAATACGGGCAGCTCGTAAGGTTGGTGGTGGCAAACCTTCCCTCGTATCCTTCTCCGCCATTCCATAGGATTTCCCAAACTCCTTCATCTCGCATCCAACCAAGATTCTCGTGATTCAAGCCGCCTCGGATTTCCCATCAAACCGAGCCAACTTCCGATTCTTCCATATACTAGTTATGGTTGTATCAACGGTTTTACGGTATTCCTTATCCTTACGCCGCATGGTCTTTGCCTCGATAACGATGACCCGTAAGACACCAAGTGGTTGAATGTGAGGAAGTGGCGCTATCCTTAGAGGAACTTCGTGACGCTTTTAGCATGAGTCCTCCTTGGTACATGTACGTGGCTAGCTCGGGGAGATGGTCACAGCAGTGTGGACTCAATGGTGGCGGAGGTAATTCCGGGTCCATCCTCCCGAAGTTTGTTGCGGTGGGTTGGTATGCAACACATAGGCCCAGAATTACCGCCGAAGTTGCCTTTTCATTAACATCAATTCCCTGTTCAGTGTCACCACCGGGCGTTGAGGGTGTTTGCCAAGCGGGCGCATACGCATAACCGCCTATAGCTTAACATTCATGAATATATAATGCATTTACAAGAATAATGTACAATCCCTTTAAGATACATTTGCTGATAGAGACAAAAAGAATATACAAACGGAAAACAATATTTTATTTCATTCAAGTTGAGTACAACAACAAGTTGATTGGTACATGGGTTGAGACAAAAGTAGGTATGATACGCTGGAAGCTTTTAAAGTTCTACTCGCACTTATGAACAAAAGAACAAAGAAAACATAACGGAAGAGACCAAGCCTAGGGGTTGGCGAAGGGGTATAGGATCGCCAGAATGGTACTCTCCCCGCACGCCTCGACGAAGTTTATAGCGTGCCCGTGCTTGGACAATCAACGGTTGGTATTCCCATGTTGGGCTGATAATGAGAAGGTTAAAAACCTTCGCGATAGCATAGAAGAGTTGCCAAAGGTGGTCGCTGGCGCCCCCTCGAAAAGCCTCGCGGCTCGCTCATATCCCAAAGAGTCCTGTGCACGACACGTGGTCATCTTCGCATCCTCGAAAAGCTCTGGCCCCCGAGGATGTTAACTATCTCCAACCCTTTGTCCGATCATAGGGTTCTCCCCGGTGGCGGTGGTTCGATCTCATAGCCTTCATCCCACTGGGTATTCACCATATCTTCGCCATAGTCCCGGGTCGGTGGTCCGGGATCGCCCCTCCTAACCATATCGGTGATCCCTCCTCATATTCCCGTGATGGTCTCTTTCGCAACATAGTTGGAATGAATAGAGAACATTTTTGTAATTCCACTATATTCTAAACTTTAATGCTTTTGAAGAGGATATCATAAAAAGAAACAATTCAGTTATACTTATCAAGAGAATTTTGTATTTAATAAGTAAATAAAGTACACCATTTTTTTTTCCAATATGGTCGAAACGGTTGCCAATCCAAAATCTCATAATCACGCGCATATATATATAAACAAAAATTGCATAGCACAAGTAATCTAGGAACTAGGCTCTGCCTCTTTATCCCTGGCCCTAGGAGGTGGTGGAGGCGGTCGGTGTCGCAGCAGAGTTACCCCAGTGGTCCACTGGGCAGCCGCGCAGATGCAACCTCCCGGTGGATAGGCAACGCCAATGGGGCTGCCGTGGAGGAGCTTCATGCCCATCCAATGGAATATCCCGACCCAAGGCCGCCGTGGCGAGATCCCTGGCCGTGACGAAAGTACATAAGTAAACGTACGATAGGGAAGCTTCTTGTGGCCGGCCAGTGTAGAGAGAGCACGGAGGGCCCACCATGAAGCTTCAGCCTCTGGCCCTAGATCTCGGGCTATGAAAAGGACTTGCCCGTGTCGGAAGGCTGACAAAAAGAAACGGGTGAGGTGGTTACCCAGCACCTTCCCTGGCGGGGTCTCGGATGTAGCCACTTCCTTATCCAAGTCCATGGGGACTTCTTCGTCTTTAAGCTCCTGTTGCTCCTCCTTCTTATGCGCAGGATTATGATATAAATCCTCTCCCTCATCATCTGAGTCAGAGGGAACCTCAACCATATTGATGTTTGGGACGTGAGGTCCCATAGCCGAGAAAGCATCGGGCGAAGGCTGCGAAGCCGGCTCCTGCATCACAAAGTCCCGAAGACGTAGTAGAATGGTCTCCTGGCGGAACTGAAGCAGCTGGTGCACCTCTGGAGGAAGCTCGGTAGAAGTGAAGTCGATAAAATCATCCATACAATACTCCGCAAGCTCGTAAAGTACATGGTCTTTATGCTTGCGTCGAAGTCCGGCTACCATGTGATACGTCCAAAGAATATCATCCAAGAGAAGGTACTCTTGCCCTTGGTGATAGATAACGGGAAGGCCGTCTAAGCCTGACAAGCCTGTAGCTTGTTCACGGCGCGGTGGTAACTCCTCCGCTAGCTGTTTCCAACGGGCAAAGTCGCCCATACCTATATGCTCATCATCCCCCTCTTCAGAAGACTCTGGCAGTTTGCCCTTTTCCACAGGCAAGGTTTCGTCCTCAACGTATTGGTCCATGAGGATGGCTAGGGCGAAGGTAACTTCCAGATACTGCTGCCCCTGATGTTGGACCACTGGCAGGTGTTTACCCCATTGAAGCTTCCCCTTCAAGACATCATAAGCATGGGTGTCCCCTCCTAACATCTGCCGGACTAACTCTCGCACCAAATACAGCTGGGGAGGATCCCCAAGAGGAATACACAGAGGAAGCATCTCCTCCATGTAGAAGTCGAGGAATCCGGCGTAATCCGGATGCCGCTGCATATTGGCGAGGAGGTCTAGGCGTTGGCATAACAAAGGTTGCAGCAGGTCGAAAGGGACTTGCGAATCCCATTTCTCTCCATCATGGTACCAGGCAGCAAGGTCGGCGGCAGCCATGGTGCTAGAAGGGAGGAGAGAGGAGAAGAAACGTTTGAAATAACTTTTAAAGTCCCCTTTTTAACCCTTTTATTAAGGCTGACATCAGCGTTTTATTTTATTTTTAACATAAAACCATTAAACTTTTAATTCAAAATAAAAGTTTCTTTATTAAATATCACAAGAAAACATTTACAAATGCGGACTCCCGCAAGTAAGCTAAGGATGCTCCCCCCGTATCCTGCGGGCGAGGGCTAGATCCTTAGGCATTATGGTGACCCTCTTTGCGTGGATAGCGCAAAGATTGACGTCACCAAAAAGTGCCACCAAGTAGGCTTCAGCAGCCTCTTGGAGCGCCAAAATTGCAAAGGTCTGGAAACGGAGATCGGTCTTGAACTGTTGCGCGATCTCTCGTACCAGCCTCTGGAAGGGTAGCTTCCTGATCAGAAGCTCTGTAGACTTCTGGAACTTGCGGATTTCCCGCAAGGCCACGGTACCGGGTCGGTACCGGTGAGGCTTCCGGCCAGGGGCTTCTGGTGGCCCCGGCGGTTGCCGCACGATCTTAGCCCCTGGCCGCGGGGAGTTGTCCACCTCGCCACGCCTCCGGTCGGCCTCGTCTTCTTGCCAAAAGCCCCAGTCCTTAGTTTCTCTTTGTATTTGCCCAGGCCTTATAGGGAGACCCCTTTCTCCGGTGCTTGATGCGATCGCGTCGAGGGGTTGGCCCGACCACTCCCAGTCTCCTCCATCCCGGCCGGGTCTTGCCCGGTCTTGCCGTCCCTCCTCTCCCTCAAGCTTCTCGGATTTCCTCAGGGCTCTCCCTCGGATCTTCTTGGATCGAAAGCAAAAGCCGGGTCAGCGGCTGGGCCGATTAAGTTCATTAATGCCCGTGTGGTCAGCAGACCCATGTCTATCCGAATGGTTGTCGGATAGTCTAAAGGCGATATCGGGGATTTCTCCCCATTCAAAGCTGTTGGACCCTCATGCCAGCGGTATGGGGAACCAATGGCCCGCCATCAATGGCGGCAAAGCCGCCCCCAAGGTATTCAGACTCCTTTCCCCGGCGGTCAGATCGCCGCTCAATCTCCCGGTGGTCATCTTCCCTGACCAAACCCCTGACACGGTCGGCCTCTGCCCTAATATCTTCCTCCTCCGTATGGCCTTCCCCGCGGGAGGATAGAATTTGATGAGCATCATAACCATGTCGTTGCTCAACAATAGTGTAGGAGAGTCGGGCGAAGGTTCAAATTAATCAAGAATGGCTCGAGAAGTGATAGATAGGATATGGAATCCTATCGTTGTTCTCAAACCTGTTTACCAGCTCATCCAACAATATATCAATGAAGGCCGGGGTCAGAAGCCATGTGCTTGGCAATCATGGCGTAGGATCTCCACGATGCTCAAGGTAGATGGATCCGGCGCTCTTGGTGATGGCCATAGCGGCGTTACGTGAGGGAGAAGGCGATAGTGAGGCGGGCAACAACAAGGAGATGGCAAAGGGGGCGCTTAGGATTCACAAGGCACAAGGGCTAAGAACAAGGTCGTCCGGTGGCGATGGCGGATGGCGGCTCAGGCGGTCGGAGGGGCTGGAAGCAAAAGCAAATGACAAGAAATGGTTTGTTAAACGACCAGTTAACTTTTAAAATTTCAAAATTTTTATTAACTTCGAAATTTTATTATTAAAAAAATTATACGGCAGAAATACGCACAACATACCTGGCCGGCCGGTTGCATTATACGCAGCTTCCGCTCGACCGAGTCGCCGAAAAGCAAGTGGCGCCCGAAGTTGACTGGCGGGTCTGCTGACTTGGTCCGAGATTGTCGGCGCCGACAAAGATTTCTAGCTCTTCTACCCGACTACAAAGTTTAATAAAAAGGCAAGCGGCGCCCGAGTTTGTTTTTGGGCCTGCCCTTGACCATTTTTCGCCTAGAGTTGACTGTTCTAAGGTAATTCAAGTACGCCCGATCCAATGGAACCACCCTCTTCGTCATTTGGGCTACCCACTGACACCTGTTAGGCCTCCAATCTTGGGCCCTCCACTTCAAAGCTACAATTTCTCAACTTAACCTAACACCAAGCCAAACATCAAAGAGAACTAACGACACATTGACTTAGCCTCCTCCTAACTACCGTGCTACGAGTTAGTGTTTGGCCAGTGCTATGATTTCGAGCAACCAAAATCATGGCTCGATACCATCGCGGACGCCCGAATATATACGACTTCTACCGATATACATACGGGGACTTTCCCCTCCCATGGCGATCATCCCACCATGAGCAGGGCCCTCCGTCTGTTTCGGGTCATCTATTAAATGATGCCCGAAAGAAGGACACGAAGGGGTCATTCGGCCCACGCCTTCAATGGGACTCCTACGTCGCGGAAGCATGAATACAAGGGTTAGCACACAGCACAAATATACATAAATAACCACCACGAAGGGTGGCGCATCCATCCAAATACCATCTGCATAGAATATGCATCTAAACCTAAGAAAACGCCCAAACCCCAGGTTCTACCCCGGCTCGGACTCCAATGAGGATCGACTGACGGCTGGGCCTCAAGAGATCAGCAGACCGAGTCTTGGCATGGCGTTGGCTGGCATAGAACCTCGGCTAGGGTTGTCCACTCCATCCGCCCCTCCTGTGCACACTTTGCAGATGGGTCAATTCATGCTATGGCTTCGCTATAGCCTTCCGGAGACGCAAGCTCAGGGTATCACCCTCTGAGCCTACTCCAGGTTCATGACGCCTGGTCCGATGAGGCAGGTCGGGGAAGCGTCCCCTTCCAGAAATCTACTCAAAGTGCAAGGTGCCCCATACGGGTCACACCTCTACACCCAGGGAGTGTCAGACCCATACCCGCCCCTCACGTGACCGGGCCATCAGGCCTAGCCCACTGTAGGAGTCTCGGGAGCCTTTATGTTCGGTGCAAGACCCCAACCCCACTTCACCACTTTGTGTTCCTTGTCCGGTGCTGCTGGACCATAGCATCTAGGACCCGGTGGGCTCTTGTGCGTGCCGCATCTAATGGGACTCTACTGTATGCCTATCTAGGAGCATACTACAATACACTGTTCAGAGGTCTCTACCCCCGTAATCCCCCCATTTCAGAGTAAGATTAAACAAAGAACTAACAATCCATCCTTTCAGAGTAAGAACCAGAATCGAATAAAAAGAGAACTTTCTTTAACAATCAAGGGTTAGTTTCTATGATTGAAACACAAAGAGAACAGAGATATGAACACAACCAAGGCCCAATAGGGGCGTTATCTAGAATTCACGGCTATCCTAGCCACCCACCTGAGTTCTGGCTGGACTCGTTACCATGGGGCGCTTCCATCTCTTGGGACTTTGAGGATTCAGCCTTTTGCTTCACAGGTTCGACTTGCTCTGAAAGGTATGATGGCGCTCAGCTCCTGCTCCTTTGGCCGAATTGGGGGAGTCAACACAGGGATTGGGACCAGGTTGACAGCCTAACTTGGAAACCCCCATGCTTGGCCAATCGATTGGGGCAGGTGGCGCCTTCCCAAACAGTAATTAGCCTAATTAATTCTATTTAGTCTTAATTTCCTAAGTTATAGGTTATTATATTTAATGTGTTAAATTAGCATAGCTAATTTAATCCTTTTTAGAGTAACCCCCCTATTCCAATACCCCCATGGTGGCGTATATTTATAGAGGGTGACGTGCATGTATTTGTACGTGTCCCGTATAAATACGTGACGTGGACCATATAAATACGTGGAACGTCACAAATCCTTCATCTACCATATCCAAATCGAGAGAATAACAATCTGACTAAGCAAGCAAAAACCTCAATAGTCCTGCTGAGCGAAAGAGTAGCCGTGCTATGGTGAGCTAGCCGCCATGGTGCTTTCTGTCTATCACCAGCTATAAATAATGTAAATGTTATTTGCATTCGACGTTGTCCCAAAGACCCAAGAAACACAGCTCTCACAAGTTTGAAATGCAAGCCTTGATTTAACCCAACATAGTTTATATCATCACTCTCCACAAGCTCCGACCGCTATATAGACACTATTGGGTGGACTGATCGCTGCCTCCTCCCTTTTATATGAAGACAAAAACCTATCTAGACCATTCGAGAAGGCACTAGAGCTTCCTGATTAGCTTCTAGATAGTCCGTGATACTTTCCAGAAGGCTTCTAGAAATGCTCCAGGCTCTTGGAACCTTCTAGTAGCTTCCCGTTGGCTGCACCATTGAAATATCTGCATTTTAATGTCCAATTATAGAACATTATGAGGATTGGGTCACTGAGGCAGCCGTGGAGTTAGAAGCAAATGATAGCAAATTTCTAATACACTTATATGTATTTTCAATTATTTGATAGCAAATTCAACGTTATCCATTAAGTTTGCACAATTCTTTTGGTATTGCGAGAGGGCCTTTCAGCATGGTTGGGATTATGATTTCTGGCATGTATTGTATGCAAAACTGTATATTTGTGCATGTTTGAGGAGCTTAATTTCATTTAGAGGGGTCATGTTTCCTTTTTAAGGTTCTTTTTGGTCGACAGAATGCCTAGCAATGCTGGGCATTTTTTCTAGTAACATATCTGTTCAACCTATTGTAAGTATCTTTCAATTAGTACATTAAAATTCTTTCAAACTCCAAGTTATTACAGGTTATGATAATGCAGTTGTGTGGTTGCTAGATTTCAAACTCCAGGTTATCACATGTTATGATAATGCATTGTGTGCTTCAGTTCTAGATACATCCAGTAGCAAATACAATCTTTTCTTTCATGTTCTTATCGATTATAGAAACTTAAGACAATGTTTATAACTTCAAGGCATGTTGATACTTTTTAAAGTTTGTTGTATGGATTTCTAACAACGTTTTGACGATATATTGATGATTTTACGGATTGTTATGATTATTTTTAATTTACTTGCTAAGTTTATTGCATTAGCACAATTGCAGCCTTGAGTGGCCACCCTGATCTCTTATGGGGGTTGCTCCTCAGTCTTGGTGATAGTACCCCGACGAGTTTGACATTTCATAAGTTAGATGTCGAATTGGCAATTGACATGACTTACCATATAGATCGTCCCAGTGGGCATCCTACCATGTGGCATGGATAACCATTACAATGTGGCATGGATAGCCATTGAGATGGTTATATGGCGACCAATAGCAAATACAATCTTTGTCTTTCATGTTGTCTTAATATTTTAAGTCGATTATAGGAATTTAAGACAATGTTTTTAACTTCAAGGCACATTGATATATACTTTTCAAAGTTTGTTGTATAAATTCCTAAGGATTGTTGTGATTGTTTTTAATTCGTTTCCTAAGTTTGTTGCATTGGCACAATTGTAGCCTTGAATGGCCACCTGATCTCCTATGGAGGTCGCTCCTCGCCTTGGTGGTAGCAACACCGACTATTTTGACATCTCATAAGTTAAGTGTTAGATGCCGAATTGGCAATAGACATTGCTACCCTGACTATTTTGACATCTCATAAGTTAAGTGTTAGCATATGTGGCCAAACTAGCAATTGACATATGTAGACCATCCCAGTGGGCACCATGTGGCATGGATAGCCATTGAGATGATTATATGGCTGCCTATTCGTTTATGTGCTTAAGTGCATAGCCAATAGTAAGCACATAGCCAATAGCCAATGGACACCCTCCCCTAGATGGTAATACAAAATGTTCCCAAGTCACTTAGGGAGTTCCACAACTAAACATCCGCAAAGAATTCCACAAAGAGGTAACTAATGGAGGATGCTTCCCGGTGCAATGAATATTTAACATTTGAATGATCTTGAATTCAAAGAAAATAATTTACGTACATATGTTTCTTTATGGTGATTATCATGCTAGGAACCATAAAGGATATTGAGAATGATCGTCAAATATTGTCTTTTGCCTGATGTGTAAAGGAAATGAATATATTGGGCAGTTTATTATTGGGGATTGTCATTGTAGAATCCCCCGTGAATAGGCTGAAAGCAATAAAAAGAGTTTCTTTGGAATTATGCTTCCTTGTTTATCTTGCCATAGCGCTTTCCTGTCTAACAGCTAAATGGTTACTGTTTTGCCTTCTTCAATTAACTGAATTGCCCCAAGAATGATGGCAACAAATTTTTAAAAAGACCATCAGGGTTATCTGTATGAACCTGCAGAATAAAAATAAGATCAAGTATCCTAAACACCAAAAAGCCTGTACAATGGGAAGTTTGACTTACCCAATTACCTGCGTCTTCCAACACATGCAATTCTACCCCTGCACCATCATCTGAAGTAACAAGTTCTACCTCATGAATTCTATGAATATCTTCATGCGCCCACCGGTGCAAACTCCTTTCCGCCCTCAAAAAATTTATATGAACTCCTTGAGGAACATTTTCAACCAGAGGCCTGCATTTAAAACGTCAAAAAGGAAGGAAGAAAAAAAAAAACGTCTCTTATCACCAGGATTAATAATGACCATAAGTTTGTCTCCTCGAAAGACTTGTGCATTGAAGCAATTCCATCAAGATGGAACACCCATGAAAGACCACCGAGACTCCTTCTTCGGAATGCAAATTAGTCGCCATCCACTAACATGTACAAAAAAGGGCAAGTTAGTTAGATTACCATCAAGTAAAATATCATCTTTTTGCAATAATTGTGCTATGTTTATCGAGAACTTTTTCTTAGAAGTTCATTTGCTACATATTTTCCGAAGGGACCTATAGAAAAATGCATCCATTGATTGGAATTAGTTTCAGATACTCATGGCCTTCGTGATCCTCACAAAGACTATTGTGAAATGAATAAAATGATACCCATCTTCCATGCCGCCTAAACAATAGGATAGGAGACATGGTAACGAATCGATCAGAGAATATTGAGGGGTAACTACACCTATACCAATAGTTTTAGTAGAAATTTGAGATAAGAAAGAAATAAAACGTGAATGCATAGGCAAAATCTTATAAAACCATCAATATTTCAGGTAAAAGTAGATCTGCCTGATAAGAATGAGAATTAAAAACCAGCCTATGAGTTACGCAAATTGTAGATGTACCGATGTGGCATTTCTCGCTTAATGCAAGCAATAAGTTCCACAGATGGTCTTTCCATCTCCTCCCCGACGGACCTTTCCAAAGGCGTTGCATCAAGTGACCAGACCTAAGAGTTGGCATCTCGAATCAGTCCAGAGTAAGTATGTCAGCAAATCCAAGTAGAACTGTCCAATTTGTGGAATCACTATATGGAAAACTAGATGTGTTAATAATAATGACAACACATTTACAGTACGTAAACATGAAATGTTCTTACCGATCCCATGGGTTCTCTGTGCAATTGCATTGCACAAGTAGCTATTTCCTCGTCTACAAACTCAACAAATGCCTAACACAAGTAACAGATGATGTCAGTACCTTCCCAGATATTTAATGATCCACTCCAAAGATCACCGCTTTAAATAAACATCAATAGTTTATGTTTAGCTTCGAAATTTGACATGGTTTGAATGTATACTATTGTCAATATGCAGAGATAAAGTTTAAAATCCAATGGCGCAGAAGTGTAAATTTTTTCTACGGAGGTTGGCTTAAAGACAAAAAAGAACATGTTATTTTGTTCTCAAGCTCTTTTCATGCTTTGGCACAGTTTGCATCCACCACAAATCAACACCATGCAGATGGTCTGAAAACGTTTTTAAAACAAGCAGTACAGTGACAACGCTTCAGTTAAAATATGATATTGATATATACCTCACCAGTTGGACGTCCATCTGTATGAGTACATAGAAAAACCCCATCAGGAGAAATCTGCATACCCTTAAAAAATGCCAAAATATCTGCAGACGTGCAACTGCACAATGTTTCCATGTCATAAGAAAAAACAAACAGAAAAGCTCATGCTGTCTGATCACAAATTACCTATAAGGCATCCCCCGCGTCCGAACAACTCCTGTATAGCGCATATCAGGGTTGCCAGCCATCCCAGGTATGCCTGTCCCAAATCCCTTGATGGTTGAAGTTGCAGCCCCGTGGCCAACCATCTGCAATGCCCCCTTTAAAAACTCACACACTGTGTTAGAAATCAAGAACCTCTATGAAGTGTAACATAGGCATGAACCTGCATATCAGTAGGATGTCCCTTAAAAACTTCAATGTAGCGACTTCCGATATGTTGTGTGCACAAAATGCAAAAACTTCAATGTAGCGACTTCCAATATGTTGTCTGCACAAAATGCTTTGCGAAAGGGCTCTGTTGGAGTCTCTTAAGGCAGATTCATATTTGCCTTGCTGAAGGTATACTTCTGATCTATTGTTGTAAGCCAGGAGCAGAGCATTGTCATCCCCATCTAAGATAGCCTTGTTGATGCTCATTTTGAAGAGCTCTACTGCAGCCTCAAGTTTTCCTTGCTTAAAGAATGAGTTTCCATGCTCTCTGAGTTTAACAGAATCCATTAAAACTAGCTTTGCCATCTTTTCTTCTGAGAAACTGGAAATAATATGAATAGAAGCAGGGTTGTCAAGTGCCCGATTCATCCACAAATACCAACGTTGAAGTAGAAGGAACCTTCTCATGGATCTACAACCAAAAACCCACGAAGTACACGATCTATTTGGGGTATGTTAAATTCCATATCAGACAAATGAAGTGAGTTCAGTCCAGAAGGAGCTGCTGATGGCCGGCAATGCTCGGAAGGCTCATTTACTGATCTAGGAAAGGGACTAACAGAGGAGGTATATCTCTTGTATGCTTCAAAGGCATTGGAAAATAACGGCATAGCCACAATCTATGAAAAGCTCCAACCACTGACACTCTTTGTTCTGTCCTACCTTGTCCAGAGCCATATAATCCAAAGACCCTGCCCCCCAAGAATGGTTGGAGGGCTTGGCCTCTTGGGGGTCGCCATAGCCAGAGGCTCTTTCTGTATTGCCAGTTATCCAGTTGAAACATCAACGGCCCATAACGCAGGTGACCGCCAATTTACAGGAGGCAATAGGTTTTTAGCAGTCATCAGCATATTCTAAGTATATTTTAGCATATACCTAGCATATACTACAAACCCACGTAAACAAGGGTTTGCCCCCTAGGGGCAACCCAAAAACTTAGAATGCAGATAGTATTTAAGAATGTCACTAAAAGAACAATTCTGAGAATGAATGTTGCACACGTGGCACTCCAAGATTGGACAATATGACAGAATGGAAACTATCCAAACTTTACGTAGATTAACTTGGAGAGTTAATATTTAATTAGACCCAAATTTGGCAAGTACAAGGATGTTCAAAGTAAGTATTGTGCTAATCATAAAATAGATTAAATCATAAAATAGATTAAATTGAACATGATTGATATCTACCGTACTTGAGGTGCTATCTTGGACAGGACCAAAATAACCTCCCTAGTACTGCCTCGCAAATACACTTCTTTAATATCAAAAAATATATATCTTTCAATAAAGGTACACTTCGTTTATATTGTAAAAAAATTTTTTTTGCTAATGATGAGATTTCTTTTCTTAAACCCCTATATTCCCGAGGTCCAGCTATGGAGGTCAGTTCCGGCAAACACGTCACCTTCTTTTGCACCTTCTTTGCAGAGTATAACAGGCCGCGTGCTGACCTACAAAATGAATCCTCCGGTCTTCTTAGGTCCATGTTCCTTTCTGCATTATTTTGTCTGCATAAAGAGCTCATTCGTGTGTTCTTATACTCGATCCATGTTTCAAGTAGATGCTCATGCTGCAGCTTCGGGATTAAATAGTTCGATATTAATCTCAAGGAGCTCTTTCATGCATTCTCTGTTTGGCATCCTTTTGCAAGCTTGAGTCAAGTTGATGAGCTACGGCGACAATGGAGATGAAGATCATACCAACGCATAAAGAAGGTTTAGAAGAAACGGTGATCATCCAAGAAGATTCAAAAGCAGAAGCGAAAGCAAAAGGAGTTTTAGGAAGACTGCACGATGCATTCTTTGTAGATTCGGTAAAATCTGTGTCCCAAATTGCAAAGGCAGATCCAAGGCGAATAGTGCATGCTCTAAAAGTAGGGTTAGTCTTTTCTTTAAGCTTTTTTATCATGCTTTATTGAGTTCCCAAAGCCTAGTGTAACAGAGAATGCAGTCTGGACTCTTATGACTGTAGTGGTCGTCTTTGAATTCTCGAATTCATACCTTAATCTCTGTTCCTTTCCAATTTAATTAAGATTATTTTCTGTAATCAAATAAAAACTTCTGGAAAAAATGTATGTTTCCTTCTTGCAGGAGCAACTTTGAGCAAGGGATTAAACAGGGGGATTGGAACATTCGTAGCTGGACTTTCTGCATTAGGGGTCTCACATTTAGCCGACCTGGCAGGATTTACAGTGGAAATTATAATTATCTGCCTTACTGTCTTTTTTGCAGGTAATCTATTGTCATTAAGTTTATGATGAGTCATTGATTTAATGCAAAACAGGCGCAACAGCAACAGCAACATAGATTTACCAAAGATGAAGGAAAGACTTGAATATGGGGTGGTGATTTTTCTCCTTACCTTCAGTTTATTATCGTATCCAGCCGTCGAAATGATGATTCGATCAGCAACGCCATAACTAGGCTGTTCACAATCCTAATGGGATGTGGCATATGTATAGTGATTTGCATATTCATCTGTCCAATTTGGGCTGGGAAAGATCTCCACAACAAGACGGCGGAGAATCTAGACAATCTGGCCAAATCATTGGAAGGTGAATTGGGCACTTAAATAATTGTTATAGTTTCTGTGACTTGGTGGTTTCTAACAACAGGGTTCTGCAACCTTGAAGATTGTGTAGCTGCATATTTGGAAGGATCTTCCACCTCAGCTAGAGATGTCATATATGATCCCATGTACAAAGATTATCAGTCTTTAATCAAGTCTCAAACAGAGGATTCCTTGGTATGTGGCAGATTGGATTGAAATTTTGATTTTGAATATGTTTTCTTTGCCAATGATGGAAAATTTGTTGGATTTATCAGGCAGGATTTGCGAGATGGGAGCCCCCACATGGAAAGTTCAGGACGTTTAGGTATCCTTGGAAGAAATATGTTAATGTGGTTACTGCAACTCGGCATTGTGCTTATACCTCCATGGCCATGCTTGGATGCCTATGGACAGAAGCTCAAGTATGTTAAAATCTTATTGTAAGATGTTCTTATTATTAGAAGGAAATGTAGGGCACTTAGAGCCGTTTTTCTCAATGCTTACAATTTATTCATATAATAATTAAATGAGTTTTTTGGTGGTTTCAGGCATCCCATGAACTACGACAGCATTTTAGTGGAAACATAGAAAATGTCTGTTTGGAAGCCAAGAAGTTGCTTAAGGAATTGGCAGAAAACATCAGAAATTTTGAAAAGACAAGACCAGCTGATATTTTGATGCAGCAGTTGAATGCTGCAGCAGAGGCTCTGCAGCTAAGCATAGACCAAAGCTCACATCTATTTGTGCAAGGAGACATAGCTGCATATCCAAGTTATTCAAGGATGAATTCTATGCAGGAAGACAAGCATCCTCAGGAGTATGGCAATAACATAAGCATTCGAAGATCCTGCACCATAAAATCCCAAAGGTTTATTGAAAGTTCCAATGCATTTTCGTTGGCCACCTTCGTGTCTTTGTTGATAGAAGTTGCAGCGAGAGTAAAAGACTTGACTCAATCAGTTGAAGAACTTTGTGTGGCTGCCAAGTTTAGGACTCATTCTAATGAGGAGCTTTCTTGCCCTAGGAGCCCTCGGCCTGATCATCCTAACTCTATTCTTGTGGAATAGCACCTGTCAAACTTCCAATTTTTACCTTTCAACTTTCTATTATGTATGATACATTTTTTTTTGTATTTGCACTCCATTAAGCGTATGAAGTGTAAGACAACGGCGTAAAACAAATTTGCATCTTATATAAAGCGATCTAGTGGGCCCATTTTAACCATGTGGGGATCCTGCTTTTTAGTCCATAAAACTTCTAGGCAATAACCATCCACCAACCCTCGTTGTATCTAGGAATCCAGTATAATATACCAAGACCGAGCAAGAAACCAAATTAGAAATGGACTTCAGATGCTACTGATGATTTATCTCAACTATGTTAATAGGAGGACTACTGGGATCAACCTGAAGCTCCCTTTGTTGTTTTGATTCAAAAAGGCTAAAGCTTCCTCCATCCTATGGGTATTGACTGGAACCACCGTTTGCCGAATCCATTCAGAGAAGCGGGGGCACGAGAGCCTGCTCATAGTGTCATTTGTATTTTGTACACCAAGCTGGACTTGCAGATGGAACTCATTATTGTTTGGGGTATATTTAGAGTTTTTTCAACCATACCATCATCCCATATCTAGATCGCACATGCCAGTCCTTTCGGGCTCCAAAAGACTAGAACAAACATGATCAAGAACAACATGATCGGATGGGTCTCCTTCTTCCTCGAGTTTAGGGCTGCCAAAGTATAGCCCTTGGTGGTGCCCATGCTCTTAAAGTCGAGTTTATGACTGCCAAAGTATAGCCTTTGGTGGTGCCCATGCTCTTAAAGCTACAAAACAATATTAACACCCGCCCTGCCATCCCAGGAACTAATGTTCAAGCAAAACCATCGTACCTGAAGAATACTCCTTCCATTTCGTATATCGGGGGCCCACCATCAGCAATTATGGTATTCGAAAATGAATATTCAAATATGAATACCGAAAGAAAAACGTCCACAATCATATGTAAGAAAGATACGGTTTCTCATCTTGGTCATGTTAATGATATCAACAAACTGGGTTCTTATCAACCATGTATAATTATTTTCTTTTGTTTGAAGGATTTACTTGTATTACATCCAACAGTTTGAATGACAGTGGATTGCTATGCAGTGTAAGACACCTACACCTCAAATACAAGTATGTAAGAGAAACCACATTGCAACTTAGCATCTTCTAACATCGAACAAAACAATGTATTCCATAACTTGATGAACAATTTGTTTTCTTCTTTTCCATAAAATCCATAACAACCAACCGCTCTTAAGAAGACTTTTTTTTAGATATTCTCTTTAGATGCTTGCTTAAAAAAATGACATCTATGGTGTTTCAAGGGGAAAAAAGAGTGAGAAAAAAGAAAATGAAAAAAGAAAAATGAATTGCCACTGATTGGGAACATTAATGGCAACATTAATATATGCCACCTCATGTGATGTCAATATAAGAGGTGTCGCCTATACACATGAGGTAGTTTGTAGTCAATATCAGCCGTTGAATAAAAGGAGGAAGGATAAATCTTAGCCCTTGAAGCTTTGTACCCAATATTGACCGTTGGATAAAAGAAGGAAAGAGAAATCTTAGCCCTTGAGAAGGCAATTAATGACATCATTTTATAACACGAGACAATAAAAAAAGGGAATATTTAAAAAAATATCACATTCCACTATTTGATTAACACGTCATATGGTATTAAGATTGCAATAAATGCATCTTTTTTATAAACTCTTGTAACTTGCATGAACATATCAGAACTGAGCGGAACTGGTGTCATTAGACTCGACTGAGCTTTCAAAAGATTAGTGTTTTGGCATTACTTCGATCAAAGTGGAACATCGAGCCATTAAGTTCAAGGGAACCTTAGAGAATCTTTGAGGAATCTGAGGGAATATGAATCTTCAGAGATCTCAAGGAATGTACACAGAATATTAAAGAATCTTGAGGAATCTAATCGAATTGATAGAACCTTCCCCCTTTTTTTCTTTTTTCTTTTCATAACAAAGGCGAAAAGAGAGGGTGTCCATCACATCTCTTCATCAGGCATCTGTCGGCCATATCTCTTCATGATGAGTTCAACTCATATAGGTGTAAAGCATCCTCTTGCATGTTCTAGTTTCTATTTACGGTTGCCTTACAATGCTTAGAACGCTAATATGATCCAAATTGTTTTACTAGAAAATGAGGGGTAAAAGAGATACGACCTTTATTTCTCGGGATGCGTGCAGTACAATAGATTTTTTGTTTTTCTGGAATTGTGAACTCGGAGATAGCAAGATCATGCTTAATAGAGTTTGGCTTGAATTTTCTAAAGAGCTGCATGATTTAGTTGCTAGGGTTTATCAGACTGGGCTAAAAAGTCAGGAGGTCAGAATTAAGTTTGCTAGGGCATTTGCTTGACAGCATACAAAGAAAGCAATTGAAACTCCAAACAAATACCTTCTTAATTGGGCAAGGTTTGCATGGAATACCCTCCAAATATTTAAAAGAACTAGATAGAATAGTACAAGTAGGAAAGCAAAGTCTTATTGCAATGTTGCAGATCCTATCTCATACTAGTTGAAAGAGAAGAAGAATATCACAAAAAATGTTTGTCACATAGAACGTACATTTGTATGGCCTTTTGGCAATAGTTTATATATCATTTGAGGCATAGAGCACGCTCAAGATTTTCTATTTTTTGTTTTTACATTTCTGTATCATAGATTGACCCATGCATGTATTTTTTGTGTATCTACATAGTGTTTTACCCAGTGCTCGACGTGCAACTATCAATCAAGCCATTTTTAGGGTTGTCTACCCTAACCATTATTCTGGCAGTTCCTTGGCAGTTGAAGGGCGATGAGAGCAATCAACGGATTCCCTAGAAGGTTATCGAAATTACAAAGAGGGCTGCGACCAGATTTTTCTAAAAGGCTCCTGGATTTGGAAAAGGGGGCTGTTGGATTTTGACAATGGATTGCTATTAATTATAGGAAAACAGGAATAGGTTTACTACCAGAGAAAGGACCTTGGGCAGATTATTTGATGTTTGATGCTTCAATACTTGAGAAGCTATGAAGCTAAAGTTTAAAAATCGAATGAATTCAAGGGTAGATTATAGGGTGGATTGCTATTAATTATAGAAAAACAGGAATAGGTTTACTACCAAAGAAAGGACCTTGGGCAGATTATTTGATGTTTGATGCTTCAAGCAGAAATATAGTTTCAATATTAGGGATAATCAATTTGGCAATTGGAGGGAACAAAGGTCATTTGGAAGCTGGCGCCAGGATGATCATAACTCTGCACAAAATGTCAAAGTTACTGAGGATGGTGATGATAACCCAGACGAATATCAGGATTTTTGAGCTTGGCTTTCTGTATGTTAGAGTAAAATAATGTATTGGAAATACATATCACTATTTTACTAGCTAGGGCTATTGCTCTTTTGATCACATGAGTAGAGGTTACATATCCAACTAATGGTGAAGAAAATGCTCTATTCATAAGTTGAGTGTAGAGTTACATAAGGCATGATTGTCCAAGCAGGGAAAATGCTTAAGTGAACTGTAGCATGCTGCACTAATCTAATAAATAACTTTGAACCTGAATATATGTGTCACAGCTTAATAGTATATCGTTGCACATGACTATGTTGGCAAATAGTTTTTACACATCTTTTGTTGGGGGAAAAAGGTTTATTTTAAAATAGGGGTTTTTTATGCGTGCTGAACTATTGAGAGTTCATATAAATATAGAGAAAAAGAAGTAGCTAGAAATTAAAAGGGAAATAGAGAAGCTTATATTATTTTAAGGCCTTATACCATTTTATTATTTTATCTTTTTAAGGGCGTCTTATTTTTAAACATAACAAACTTTTTAAGAATTTTTTTTGCTTTATTTTTTTAAGGCCTATTATTTCGAAACCTACAAAGGTGAAGGCAGCAAGGAGTTTTTGTTGGCCAGCCGCTTGCATGTCGGAGGATGCCCAAATGAGCTTGGCAGTCTGCCCGACCTGAGCATATTGTCGTAAGGGGTAATGTAATTCCTAGACTAAGGGATTTGCTTGACCCTAATAATCTTGAGCTTCTTTGTGCTTGAACTGAGCTTGTGCTTGATTCTGAAACATAAATTTTGATGGTTCACCAAAGCTTAGAAGATAAAGCAACTGGGGACGCAATAATTCCTGTGCATTGTAAATGCATTTCTTAAGCAAGATCAACTTAAGGAAAGTCCCATCATTCTGAGGAGCTTCAACATGCATTTTAGTCTTAAATTTTACATGGCCAAAAGTGTTTCTAAAAGGCAGGAAAAAATCTAACACAATAAGAAGGAATAACAAATGGTCTCAGTGGGCTATTATGAAACTACGTAGGCAAGTTTGAAATTTCCAAACCACGTAAAACTACACAGAATTAACATTGGACAAGCATTTGTAGTTATATGACATGACAATTCTGTAGATATAATGGATAATTCTGTAGATATATGACAGGACACCATAATGCAATGGTGGAGAAAGGCAAATATTTTTCCTGCAATATAAGAACTCTTCAGCATAGCCCTTTCTTCATGTGACTGAAAATGGCATTGAATAGCGATCCATATAAGGATGAGATCTGACTTCCATATATTAGCACAACACAATTTCTGTATCCAAAATGAATAATCTCAGATCCCATTAGTAACTATTCACATGTTCAAATTGTGAAGAGATCATAGTTTTAATAAAGTCCTATCATTCTAAGTGATGTCATGCTAACTATTCAACTTGTAACCATGACAGAATAGCATAAAATTATACCTTTTGAATCTGAGCCCCAATGCTTAAGACCATACCTGACATAATCACGAAGGATATCTAATCGTTCATTTGCACTAATGTCCCAGTGTCTTTGCTCCTTAATCTCAGTAAATAACCAGGGCTGAAAGCCCACATAAAAACATGAGTAGCTGACACATACATTTTGAGACATAAATACATCCTGCCAACTGGACATAGTATTATTATATGCTACTTAGGTACCTTTATGAGTGCTCCACGAGCAATTAGGCATGTTGAAAGGCACGCAGAAGCAAGATGCTCATTCCAATCAGTAAATGAAAATATATCCCCATTTCCAATAACTTGCAAGTCACCAGCTTGTTCAACACATTTATAGATGTAATCCCAATCTGCTACTTTGCTATAATGTTGCTGCCGGGTTCTACCATGAATTGTTACAGCTGTGGCACCCCACTCTCTAATCTGGGGAATTAGAGAGCGAATACAGTTC
This sequence comes from Isoetes taiwanensis, assembly GCA_021234155.1. Taxonomy (NCBI): domain Eukaryota; kingdom Viridiplantae; phylum Streptophyta; class Lycopodiopsida; order Isoetales; family Isoetaceae; genus Isoetes; species Isoetes taiwanensis. The sequence continues at coordinate 3,290,338 of JAJEKV010000019.1, read as the reverse complement.
CTGCTTTCAAAGTAACATGTCCCAACCTTGTTAATGACTGGATTGTTCATCACAGCCAAGCAAGCTTTGACTATCTGTCCAAGTTTTGCTGGCTTCGTAAGGAGGAATGAGCCAGCTCCCTTCTTAAGAACTATATCAATGGGGCAACCCACATTTATGTCAACGAAATCAACTGTGCATTCTTGTTCAATGAGCTGCACAGTTCTAGCCAAGGTATCAACATATGGACCACAAATTTGAACCCCAAAGATGACCTCACTTGAATGTCTTCTTAAAAGTGCCCATTCAGAAGCTTGCCCCTGCCCAATGAAACATGTTATGGAACAACTTTTAATAGCACATTAGACCAGTCAATTAAAAAACATAGCTATCCTAGAGCATAAGCAGTTTTTAAAATTCTATAATTACAATTCTTTCAATTGACTGCTCCAAGGTTCTCTGTTCTGAATACTCCCCTTCAGGTTCAATTATCGTGCAGCAAGGAATTAAATGTAAAATGCAACTATTAGCTTGCACAAGGACTTTCCATGAGCTCCGCAGTATGAAATATAAGGGCGTGCATTGGATTCCAGAAAATTAGAAGTCAAGCAAAAACATAGAAAAAGACAAAAACGTTGAGCATTGTAAGAGGAGCATTATTCCACATGAAGCAATATGCAACCAGCACTAACTTAAAGCAAGGAGATGGAGTTCATCATAAAAGCAGTCGGCTAGAGGTTCCTTCATATTGCATGAAGAAGGCATGCCAGTAAAAATGTCGTTGCTGCATCAGACAGGCAATGATTCCAGAACTGAAAAGCAGGGTTCAGATCTATCGGCCATCCAGAATAATCCCAAACAACACCTAGCTAGTCCAAAGGAGGCTCTTGATTGTTAGTTTTGAGTTCTTAGCATACATCTTGCAGCAGCAGTCCATGACTGCCGGATGCTACAAGCCAGCCATGCTCAAGATCATGAAACAAGAAAGAGACAAAATATGTACAAAGAATGCGGGAAATGTACAAAGGCTCCGGTCTAATATAGTGTAGACCGCAAATCTGAGCCGTACACTAACTAAATCTAATCCCTACACTTATGTTAATCTAATCATGCCAAGTGTCAGTCTGCCACCACTGACACCTAACATGTGCATGCACCTAACATGTGCATGCACAATGTTAACCACTAGGTGGTTAACACTCCCTCCCCCTAAAAGTTTTTTAGCACAAAAACATGTACAGACTTTTATAAGACAAGTCCGACAATTACAACATGGTGCCAAAAAAAAAAAATTAGGGGCGAAAAGGATGGTACTGGTAATGGTTTGTTGTGTCGCCGAAAGATCTTCATGAAGGCATTGATGACTAGGATCCGAAGGAATGTCGATGGAGAACATGGATCATAGGAACATGGGCCAAAAACATAAAGACCATCCCCTTATATTATGGGTAAGTCCATTGGAACAAATATTGCCCAAAAGTTCACGAAAAAAGCTTAAAAACAATGATTATAGGGAGCCTTCAAAACGTAAGCACCTAAAAAGTATCCCCCGTGATCGACCATAGGAGAGCGTGGCTATGCGTCACAATAGCATGGATATTGAGCAAAAAGCATGGGTGGAGCGTGGACTTGGCGTGGGCGTGGGCGTGGGCGGTTATCAGCCAGCAAAATATATGGGCGTGGGCGTGGAAAGAAGCGTGAGCCGTGACGCTGATAACAGCTGGTGTGGGCCTGGCGTGACGCGCCCGTGAGCATGACCATAAAAATAATTGAAAGTCTTGGCATATCTCAGCCATTGATCTTGTGCGGCTGCATCATGGCCATCGAATCAGGAAACCCTAAAATGTGTTTGCTCTATTCCAGAGAGGCAGCTGTGTGCGGCGGCCTGAGTTTAGGAAGTTGCTAAATACCACACAAGCCCTGATATAGTGCCGAAATTTAAGCTGGAATGGATTTGAGCAGAGAATAGTTACTATATTTGCATGTTGCTGCAGGATGGACGACCGGATGTGCAAGCAAATGCGGTTTGGAATGAAGAAATGGCAATGGGAAGGATGATTGGATGTTTTTCCTGCAGATTGCGATCGTATCTGGGCTTCAGGGCACAAATCTGATGGCTAGGCTTTGAACTGTGCTTGCTGACAGATGATGCAGACCAAAGGGCGGATAAGGCAAGGGCCGATGGGGTAACTCCGACTGCTTCTTGTAATATGCAAATATTTGGCTGGGAAAATGTCGAAATAGAGATATATCTGAATGTCTGTGCTTGACTCTGCTCCTACTGCTGCGAAATTGTTCATGAAAATTGCTGACCTCTTCTATTTGCAGATGCCTCGAAGCCATAGATGACATATGGATGAACAGGTAAAGTTTGTTCTGAAAAGATGTTTGTGCTCCACTCACAGCTGGAAATTTGATATACTAATGGTGCTGGTATGCAGAGGAGGGAGACTGGAGAGTTTTAATAAATCCGTCCGAATGCTATGTGTGCAGATGTGCTTGCTGGAATATTGCTCTGCAGCCTGTATGGTTAGATGAATGGGGGCTAGCCACAGTGCTGGCCCTCTTGAAAAATTCAATAAGAATTACATCTTGATACTGTACTGAAGAGATGCAGGTGCCTTGAGAATTCTTGCTTCAGAACCACGAAAGTTGGGGGCTAGCCACAGTGCTGGCCCTCTTGAAATAAGCGGAACAAGAAAGCTTCATACAGAAAGCTTCTGAAGTACTGCCTTTGCCTTTGAAACGAAATATTTTTGGTTGTGCAGAAGCACGATTTTTGAGAAAACTGAGATAAAAAACAGAGGATAATGGAAAAATCATGATATTTTGACAATTTTTCAGCAAATAAAAGAGAAAAGAGGATCAAACTCTTGATTTGTCTGAAGATCTTGCAGAGAGGAGTGCTGTCACCACTCCAGAAATCCTTTACTGTGAACTGGGCTTGCTGCATCTGAAGAACAGGGTCTTGAGAACAGATTTACGAGAGTAAATTGATCAGCTGGCAGAATCATCAGCTGTTTTGAAAAAACAAAAGCCTCCAAGCGAATACATGAATGAACTTGGTTGGGCAAACTAAGGAAATTTAAGGGGTAAGAATAGTATACAAAAAGTTTTCAAAACGGAGAAGCATGAGAGCAGCAAGACAACAGCAAACAGCAAGGCTAAAGAAATGATCTTGAGCGAACCCCGGCATAACGGCGCCAGTGTTAGTTTTGAGTTCTTAGCATACATCTTGCAGCAGCAGTCCATGACTGCCGGATGCTACAAGCCAGCCATGCTCAAGATCATGAAACAAGAAAGAGACAAAATATGTACAAAGAATGCAGGAAATGTGGCCAAGTGAGGCTCTCCAAATTTGAGATAAACATGAGTACATCTGAAGAGGCTCCGGTCTAATATAGTGTAGACCGCAAATCTGAGCCGTACACTAACTAAATCTAATCCCTACACTTATGTTAATCTAATCATGCCAAGTGTCAGTCTGCCACCACTGACACCTAACATGTGCATGCACAATGTTAACCACTAGGTGGTTAGCATTGATCTCTAATCGCCACAGCCAGAGGAGGATAATTTCAAACTCTGTTCCGTCAGTTCCTATTCCTTCGTGTTTCCAACTGTAGCTTCTCGGCCATGTCCAAGTGGAAATAAGCAAAGCTCATCCCACAGAAATATAAACCCTTCAAAACCCTGTAGCTGCGAGGATTTACATTCGAAGGCCAGCTCCTTGTCGGACTTCGACCGGGACCTTACGTGTCATGATGTAGATGGAGGTGTTGCCGCGAGGAAGGCGGACCATAACAACCCTCCCAAGCTGACTTGCCCCCGCAGAAACTTTTTAAGGTGTTTCCTAGACATAGGTCACGCATGCTTAAAAAGCATGAAAAGATGCATGTATGTTCCTCTAGTTTGATAAAGGTATCAAAGAAAATTTAAAATAAGCAAACAACCACTTGGCCAAAGGAATTCTCACCGTTGAGAACAACAATAGAGCAGACAAGGAAACCCACATTTTTCACAAATTTGATCGCACTGCAGTGGCGGCAATCCGCCAGAAAAGACAAGAGATTACTGCGTTCAAATTCCGATAAGACATATATTGACTTTCTGCCCACAAAATGCCGATATAAGGACACGGCTCCTCTTCATCGTCTCATCAGATCCTGCAGTTTGGAAAAAGCTCGAAGCTCAACTATGGCGGCATCTAGCAGAGTTGTGACCCTTCTCGTTCTTGCTCTGGCCTTTTCAAGCTATGTGTATATGAATTATGGGTATGGCTATAATTTTTCCTGCCGATCTACTCTTGGAAAATGCCAATGGGTCAGCATAAAATGCTCTCTCGGCTGCCCTAAATAACTATAATTGTCGGACCTGCACCAGCAACTGTGGTATGCCAAAGTTTTTTTCCATGTCTTAACATTAGCCTTAGTTATTCCCCCTCCCCCATGCCTCAACATTTCTTTGCTTTTCAGGTTGCAGCTGCAAGGCGATGCACCGCCAAGACCCTCGGCCGTCGGCGAGCGCGGTGTCACCTTCTATATCCATGGCCAGAGGGATAAAACCTTTTGTCTCGTTTCTAATAATGATCTTCATATCAATGCCCTATTTATAGCCTTGGCTGATAAGGCCCTGTTGCTTTTCCTTTGTAAGCTTGTTGTTTCTGCGCCGGGGTTGTCAGTGCCTCTTCCAAGCGTAGTGCCTTTTTGAATCTGCAATTGTTCCTTCTTAACTTGTTTGACTTGGCATATCCTTTCCACCAAATTTGGGCTGGTCCAATTAGGTTTGCTGTTGCTACCTTTCCTATGTCCTTATCTTTCATCCCGTATGAGTTCCCAAATTCTTCGGTCTCGTCCAACCAAGCTTCCGCTTCCATCCCAGGCCTATCTTGTCCGGAGAACTGATCCAACTTCCGAGTTTTCCATACATTACGCATTGCATTATCCACTTCTGATAGTCCCATGTTCTATGGTTCCTGTCCCTACCTTGTGAGGTACTTTCGGAACTACTTCGGGATCTACTTGCTGAAATGACTGACCGGCTGGAGCTAGAAGGAGATGGGCCCCTCCTACTTCTTCTTTTTCTCTTTTTGTTTTTCTCAGGCACATGGACTTATTCCTGCTCTAGTTGGGGAGCTTCATCTGGTCCTCTCAGCGGTGGAGGTGGCATTGCTCTATATTCCTGAGCATGCATCAAAGGTGTAGCCCACTGTATCAGTTGCTGCATCTGGTTCTTCATTTAGATTAACCTTCCATTGATTGCTTCAGCTGTCATCTCTTGTTCTTCGTCGTGATCTCGGCCGAAAAGATTCCTAGGTTGCCACTGATGCTGTTTTCCCTGATCTTGTGGCCCTGAGCCAACATTCCTAGCTGCAAGTATTAGTCACCATGGTTGTTATTCAAAGTTATACATCATGATATCTTTTATATTTTAATTCTTATTATTCATAAAAGAAATCAAGTTGAAACTCAACTTATAAGTCGACAATGAATTATAGTAGCTTGAAATATCAATATACAATTGGAAGCTTGAAATTTTTCATAGAAATCAGATAATATTACATGCAATCTTAAAATTCTCTTGGTACATATTAATACATAGGGAGGGATAAGGATTTATCGTCGAGAGCCCTTGATAGACTTGAAGAGGTTCTTCACGTCCTTGAGTCGAAGACCCTTGCCGATGTTGCGTAGAATATTTTAGGAAGATTCCCCTTCTAAAGCTCGGGCCATTTGAGGAGATAGGAGTGGTGGTGCCATAGCTGCTACTACTATCATCGGCACATCCCTTAGATGATCCCTGGCGAAGTCGAGGCTGTAGAGTACCATGAATCTTTTGAAAAGGATGGCGTGATCCATGTTCACCTTTATCTTGGCATGCTGGCCGAACCCTGAAAGTGCTATCAGGAGTACTACGTATTCCTCCCCTCGTGGGCTGAAGTCATTGTGGAATACTATCATCTGACCTTGGCTTAGGACTGAAAAATAGTATCGACGGGCCTTCCCCTTTTGGAGTCCCCCTGACTTGATCCTGTACCCCCTCCTTTTTGCCCCTTCACCGTAGACATCTATTGCTTGGAGGTCTTCATGATCCCTCCACATTGTGGATGCATTGTCCAAGTTGATGCTGGTGGACCCCTCCCGCATGCTTCCCGCGAACAGGTAAGCTAGAGCTTGGGCCTCTCTCTGGTTTGTACAACCTACTTTGAATTTCTTGAAACTCCTCTTCTGGAATGACTGGCGGTTGTTGGTGTATATCTGCCTTATGTACTCATATGCCGCAATGTCAAACATCGTTTCACCGGCATAAGAATGTCGTTCTGCTACCTCTCTCAGGACTTCTTGATATGAGTAGTCGATGAGGTCCCTCTGTTGCCCTTCTGCAGATGGCAGTATGGTCTTCTTCTAAGCAGTATGGCAGATGGAGAATGTCATATGTAAGAATGTACTCCTCCCCTTTGATCACTATCAGAGATAGGGTCGTGATCCCTATAGGTAGTTCATTGGCCCTCCTTACGTCTTCATCCTCCCTTGCTATCTACCTCTCCATCCTTGATGCTTCCCTGCTCTTCCAATCTTAGTCGTCGTCCCCTTCCTATTCATAATCTTCTTCGATCTGAAGTTCTCCTTCTAATGTGCCGTGATAGACGTACTTTAAGGACTGAATCTCGTGAATTTGGCCATGTTCTACCCTCCTGTTGAGGGGTGCAAGGTCCAAAGGTTGGATCGAAGGCTCCCCCACCGTGTTGATGGCCCTGTAGTGCATGAACAAGGATAGAGCCGTGTGTGCTGAGATATGTTGATGCATGTGAGCCCTACAACTCATGTAATCAGGCATATTCTTTGTCCTATTCCACAACTGACTCTTGATTCTGGATCCCCCGCCTAAGACTTGACTTAATGACTCCAAGGACACCCACTTGCCTTCCCTTGGGGGAAGGCTGACTTCACAGGGTAAGACTTGTTGGTCATACTGGCATACAATGTATGTATAATAGGGTGTTCTAGTCAAGGTTACATGGAGATCAAAGAGATGGTCGAAGACATGGAAGGCCTCCTCTGATGGGAATTCATGGATGTAGTTGGCATTGTTGTACCATTCGACAAAGTTGGGCACCATTGAGCAGAGATTGGAATAGAAAATGGTTGGGGAAGATTGGCAAGGAGCTAGAAAATTGCCTAAGAGGGTGGGAGCAAACTTGGTGAAGAGAAAATGTCAATTGATGTCCCTTTTTATAGATTAAGGCTGTCTAAGTTCTCATGCCCAAGACTTCTTATTCGGGTAGACCTATGTTCTAAGACTATAGATCTCCAAACTAGGTAACACGAAGTGCAAGCAAAAACAAGTTAAGAAACACTATAGGGCAGTTTACTAGCTAAATTTTGGACAATTTTGGGTCAAATATGTTCGATTCAGGTGTTACCGCGCGAAACGAGTCTGTGTTCGCGACGCAAGAGCCTTCTGTGCGGTAAGACTCGAGTGGGTTAATTTTGACTAAAACTTAACATTTTTGGGAAATGCAAGATGCTAAAATGTAAGTTGGGCTCTATTCTAGACTGTCTAGCAACTTATCTTATGAAATCTAGCATGTAGAAGTGCAAAAATAGGTGACTCGGTTGTTAACTGCGCGAAACGCGTCTGCGTTCGCGCTGCAAGGGCCTTCTGCGTGGTAAGACCCGAGTGGGTCAACCTAAGCTAATTTTGAACATTTTTGACAAATTCAAGATGCTACATGTAAGATTTAACTGATTCTAAGCATTCTAACAATTTTCCTTACAAAATTTGGACAATTCATGCCTTCAAAGAGGGCACTCGGTTGTTACCGCACGAAATGCGTCTGCGTTCGCGACGCAAGGGCCTTCTGCACGGTAAGACCCGAGGGGGTCAATTTTGGTCCAAAAAGTCAATTTTAAAAAGGAATCTAAACTAGCAAACTTAACAAGAAGATTTTAGTTACATTAATGAAGATTTTACACCAATTTGAATCATACAAACAGTAGTTTTATACAAAATTATCTCAGTACAAAATTAGAAGCTCCTAAGGCTTCTCCTTCCGGTCCTCCTAGCCAAATGGAGATCCTTAGGCATCACGATTACCTTCTTCGCATGGATGGCACAGAAGTTGCCTTCCTCGAAGAGTTGTACCAGCTCTATCTCTACTGCTTCTTGCAAGGATCGGACCGTTAGGGGTGTAACTCTATAGTCAGTCTGGAACTCCTGCATGATCTCCCAGAGGAGCCGTTCGAATGGCGCCTTCTGGATCATGAGATTAGTACATTGCTGGAAGTGCCTAATTTCCCAAAACACCCTGGCGTGCTTTGAGTTGGGTCCATGGCAGACCTTCTTTGGGGGCTCTGGACTGGGTGGTGGCGGCTTCGGCTTATTCTTGGGTCTACCACCCTTAACGTACTTTCGTACGTTTTGTTTACAATATCAGTCATTGTACCTCTTCCACCTCCGGAGGTACTCCTGGTATACTTTCTTCCTCCTCTCAAATTTGCGGTCCTGCTTAAGCATGAACTCGCGCTCTCCCACCTTCTGCTTCTTCACCACCTTCGGTGGCTTGGGCCACTTTGGACGGAGGTGCCTTGGCGTCCCTAGGGGCTCCTATAACAACGGAAGCATAACATAACGTCAGCAATAACAACAATAATACATCTAGCTACCTCGAAGGGTAGCACATCCATACATCCATAAATCCAATAAAGATATCAACATGCCATAAAACATGAGAGCTCCTACCCAGGCTCAGACTCGTAAAGAAGTAGACTGATGACTGGGCTACAAGATAGAGCAAGACCGAGATATAACAATGGCAGGGCTGGCTATAGATAATGGCTAGGGTTGACCACTCCATCTGCCCCTCTGTGCATACTTTGCAGACTGACTAGATCGGGCTCTGGCATGACTATAACCTGCCAGATACGTAGTCTTGTGATATCACCCATCGAGACTACTTTGGGTTGCATCTCCCTGGTCCGGTAAGATAGGAAGAGTTCCATCTCCCCTTCCCGAGGTCTAGTGGTTCCATGGACGGCTAGAGAATCGTGGCGACACATGATTCATCCCCCACTGAACACCCCAAAACAAGGGTCAGGCCAACACCTGCAACTCTTGAGGATCAGAGCGACACCATCGATCCAGGAAGTGTCGAACCCATACCCGGCCCACACGAAGTGACCGACTATAGACCTAGCCCACTATGTGTCCACAGTAGCCAGGCTCAGCAGGGACCCCCATCCACTTTGCCACTAGCCTCGTTGTGTAGTGCTAAGTCATTTTGTAGCCCCCGTAGCCGGGTGGGTTCCTATGCACAGGCCACATAATAATAGGAACTACGGGCTAAACCAGAAGCATCATCTAGATAATAGCCACTAGGTCTCTACCCCCCTTTCCAACACACAAGAGGTGCAGACATAGATCAACCAACATCATACATCAACATAATATGATCAATAATGAAGATACATCTAATCCTAATCACATGCATCTAACTCATAGTTAGGATTCATTGATTAGGGTTCCAAACCTAGACTGAGAGTTCTAGGAAAGCTCTACTAACAAGATCATAAGGTACTAGCTCATCTGGAATCCTAGGTTCCAGATGATCTATCTATAAAGCTACTATGAATACCTGCTCCAGACGAACTTCCTCCAACTCCTAGGGTCTCCATGACTTGACGATGAGTCGGGTGATTCCCCTCCTTATGGTGAGCGTACTACCGTGGGGCTGTCGATCTGAGCTAAGTCGCAACGAAGATGTTCAAAACGGAGACCTGGGCAAAGAACATGTCACAAGGTAGATGGAGCCAAAAGGTGGCCTAGGGTTAGGGTTAGGATACTTATAGGTTAGGGTGAGTTGCATGTTCAAGTTCCTCTATGCCCACCCTTTCTTCTTTCTTCATGCGGGGGTGCCAAACATGAAAGGCCCGATGCAGGATGAAAAGTAATTTCTCAATGATAGCGAATGGTCATCAATCCATTGAGCGAGGAAGAAAATGCAATTCAAAAAGCATGATGCTTATATCGCCGCAAAAACGGATTTAAACATTGGTTAGGTAGACGTCCCGAAGTACGAGAAATAGTTATGAACCCTGTAGATCACCCTCATGGGGGTGGTGAAGGCAGAGCTCCAATTGATAGGGAAAAACCCTTAACCCCTTGGGGTCGCACTGCACTTGGGAAAAGAAGTAAAAAAAATAATAAATATAGTGATCCTTCAATTCTTCCAGAGACCGACCCATCAAATCAATTCGAGAGAAAGCACGGCTACCGGACCAGCTAGTAACAGGTCCCACCGTCTCCATCGACATTTACGTGCGCACAGAGATATATATCCTATCGACTGCTGTGATGGGACCCATCCTATCCGTCCCACGATCTATGGATTGACTGGAGTGACTAACTCTGAGGAATCGGCTAAGATTTTTGCTGGATATGAAATCACTTTGTTCAGTGCTTAATCTAGTGGTCTCCGGGGATCTTATTTATAGCCGTAGGTCTTCCTCTTTGGGAGCACGCAGGGACGGAGTTGGTGCTCCTGCATCCGTAGCATAAATAGTTAGAGCAAATAAGTGATTTGGAATCAGCGGTAGAGTGTCACCTTGACGTAGTGAAAGTCATCGGTTCGAGCCCGATTATCCCTAAGCCTATTCCAAGTCTGGTGGTTCAATACGGCCCTCTGAAGGGGCAAGAAACCTGTCTCTTGCAGTAGGATCTAATATAGTACTATGGACTTTACCCCAAGTGCTCGTGCTAAGAAGTCCTTCTGTATTTGTTCCAGGTCATTCCAAATGGCGGGGCTTTGGCAGAAAGCGATAAGATGCATCTCGGATTTTATATTCTCTATAGGCTAGAATTTACTCATGCTCATTTATGATATGAGAGGTGAGAACTGTATGAAGGATTACTTCGTTCCCGATAGGCATTCGTTTAGTAGATAGCTGCCAAGTGGTTCCAATGGGATGCTTCCATGTGGCGGGTGCCCAGTAGGTTGAGGCCATATGGAAATGGCCTTAAGCCTGAGGTTGGCTAAGTTATGTAAATAATTTAGCTATGCTCCCTTTTCCACTTACTATGGTGTACAATGCTATAATGATAGGCTTGTATGGTATATGTATTTATGGCGTATATTTTTGGGGAATGTCACAATAACCTTCATGAGTGCGAAATGAGGTAAGGAATGACATAATAAATATGCAATCGAATATTTAAAAATTATTAAATGAACGTGTTATAAACCTAGGACTAAGATTTATGTGATGTATTGTATCCAAAACCATATTTTTTTGCATGTTTGAGCAGCTTGCTTGAAGTTAAAGGCCAAGCTTCTTTTTTTTACTTGAGGTTTAGGATTTTTTGTCGATGCTTTGCATGGTACGGAAAAGGAAATCATCAAGTACACACATGGGCATATCTGCTGGGTGGATAGATCTCCCTAGCATGCCAGTTGTGTCAAGAGTGGAAGCCTCTGCAGATTTGGAGCATCTAGCGGGATGGAGCAATTTGGTAAGTGCCTATTCTTGATGTAATTTTTTATTGGTTCTCTCTACAGACCCCAGTTTTCAGAGTTGAGTCGGAAGGATGCATCTACACCAGGCTGCTCATTTGAAGGTCCGAGTATATCACATGTCCATGCCAATGGGTCCTGCTTGAACATTCCCTCTGTAGGGTTTGTAAAGGCAGAGATGGTAAACAATTGTTTCACAACTTGGATGCTGAAGGGCATAGGCCTGAGAGCAGCAAAAGGGGAGAATGTAGCAGAGGTGGTTCTGGGGTGGCCAATTCCACTGTCACATGGGGGAGTACAAGCACATGAATTGGCTGTAATCAGTGGGAGGGAAGGTTTGATGTGGAGAAGGGGGAATGGGAATAGGCAGTTCGGGAATTTAGTCCCACAATCAAAAGAAGAAACGTAGGTGCGCAAACATCCAAGTTTGAATGAAGATAATGTAAAAGCTACTGTTGGCAGAGAATTTGCTCATGTCTTTCAAGACTGTGCACCTTTTATGTTTCTAGACTCGATGACAAAGGCATCTAGAAATAAGGGCAACAAGAGGGAAAGGGGACGCAGTGGGAAGAGAGGGAAAGCACGTTAGCTTTTGTGATTTGATTGATGAATCCTTGTAGCAGGATCCTTTGCAAGAAAGTGAAGGGCAAGGCAATACATACGTAACCAGAAGAGAGGGGAAAGCATGGGCAAGGGAGACCTAGAAAAATTCTTAGTACGATTGATGAACACTTAGGTGAAGGTATTGCTGGCAGGGCTAGTGAGGAGGTTGTGGACATGCTTGGAGCACTAAATGTATCTGTGACAATAGTGTTTGGAGGTTCCAATGTGCCAGTCTCTTTGTATGATAGGATGATACAATTTCTAGAGGAAAATTGTCAAGCTGGCATTGTGGCATTGCAGCGAGGTTTCTCTCTCAATCACTTACATGTGTCGGCAGTTATGTGGTTGAATGCAAAAATGCCAACGTGTATGTGTGAAAATTAAGAACTTTTTAGGCTGGAACCAGACAAGACCTGCAGGAGTAATGATTCTTTGCAAGGTATTCATGGGGGGCAGGCTACACTGCTTCGAAGGTATTGTTGGTTTTTGTCTCAAAGACACAGGCAAACTGCAATTCAAGGTGCATTTGCACAATGTATCAGCTGAACAGGTAAAGTTAGAAAGGAATTATATGCATTGTATGGCGTAGGAAATGTCGAGCATGTTATTATGCTTGACAATCGAAATATAATGGCCAGGGCTTTCCATTGTCTGCTTTATCATCTTGGGATATTTCGAACTGCTTCCTTCGTTCACATGGTGAAGTCTGTGTTGTAGACATCAAAGTTTAGATTGACGAGCTCTTGGATGCTGCCAAACAATTTGACCTATATTTCTCTGGAGTGGCTGCAAGCTGCATGGCATATAATGCTAGTCTAGAGTGGTGACCATTGAGTGGATAGGCAAGAGAAGGAAGCAGTTATGGGATAGTACTAACATATTTGAGGATAGGAAGGAAGGAAGGTATTTTTATCGTCCACGGAGACCAATCGGTCTATGGGACCCAATACAAAAAGCCCGACAAGCTTGATTACTACCGGATTAAAAACCCCCCGAAGGGTTTCGAGGGAAAAACCGTGGCAGCAATCAGCCTGCTGACAAACTGTTCCAATATACAAAATACAAAAACACACAAATATATACACTCATGTACAGGTACCCATAGTGCCCGATGGCCCGGCCAAAGGGGGCAAAGGTGGGCTCGCGAGATCCAGTACCTCACGAATGTATGACCCTAGGGCGCGTCGCGATGGTGTGTTCATCGGCAAATGTAGGGGCAAGTCCCGGTACTAAAGGGGCGTGATCCGGCCCAGATCGATCAATCTGGGCAACTCTCTGGCGGGGCTCCCCAATCCACCCCCGATCGGCCCCGTCGCGGAGATGGTGGGCACCGTGCGAATGGAGGCAATGAGTCTGCGCTTTTCGGGGCGCATTTGGGAACGCGAGGTAGAGCTGCTTGGCCAACGCGGGGTTGATGTGCTCCTTGTAATGGGTTGTTTTGACCTGCTCTAGCGCCGGGGTCCCGAGCTTGCCAAGGAAGCAAGCGTCCAGGTATTCCTGCAAGCTGTCACGATCGGCCTCTGTGTCCACACGCTGCGCATCTGTGCTCCCCGCACGTTCCATCTGGCGAACCCGATCTCTCTTACCCCTCCAATAGGCCCCCGAGCGGCGAGGGGCCCATTAATCCACAAAGATAAGCGGTGTGCGGGGCCGAGCATCACCTATATTAACCACTTTCGAAAGTGGGCGATGTGTGTCTATCAGGGCTGCCCGGCCGAAGCGGCAAGAATCCGTTTCTGCGGCAAGAATCGATAGGGGGCCGAAGGTTTCACCCAAGTGCGTGCCAAAAATGCCTTCGCACTGCTCCAAGTCATTCCGTGCCGCCAAAGAGGCGATCGAGCCCCAAACCTCGACCCGTCTGAAGGGCAGGGCTCGACCGGTCCCAAAGCGGATGTGGTGATGGCCCCAATCATAGAGCTCGCATGGTGGTGTTGTTGCACGCATGGCATAAAGCTTTCCGGCCTCTTTGTCACATGCAAGCGGATGGGCGTCTCCCAACAGGCGAGGAGGGAACTCCACCCCTAGGTACTTGTAGGTGGGCGTGACCTCCACAGCTGTCCCTCGATATGTGAGTGGGGGCGTGGGGTGGCGTGAATGGTCTTGGCGATTCACAGCGCATGTCTGTAGCACGGAAGAATGTGTCTAGGGCATCCGGATGAGGCTGCATAGCTCGGGGTGTGGGCGCGGAAAGGTCAACATCGTCGCATAAATGGTGGCGGATGACACAGTGCAAAAGCTATATGCCATCCCCAATACTCGTAAGCGGGGCTCTAACTGGTCAATGTAGAGGCTAAAAAGTGTTGGTGAGAGGGGGCAGCCCTGCCGGACCCCGATACTACTGGTGAATGCTTGGCCCGTTGGATGCATCCTGCCAAAACAACTCTCATACATCACGTATATGGCATTACGCACAGCGGGGGCAGCCCGATTGCCTTAATCTAGCCCACGGCTTTTTCACGGGGACCGTGTCGAAAGCCTAGCCCGAAGTCCACAAAAGCAACAATACAAGTCCGCCGATGGTTTGGCCGTCTTCAATCGTGCTTTCGCGGTGTAAAGATATGGTCAATCGTTGAGTGGCGGGGTCTAAAGCCTGCTTGTGTGAGGGTTTCGACATCTGCGCCTCGCCCGGTCGGGGTCAAGTGCTGCTCGAGAATGCCGACCAACGGTTTGGCAAATACTTAACCGACCATGATCGTTCGGTAATTGGCGGACGGTGTGGTCGCCTCGCCTTTGTGAATGGGGACAAGCACGCTTGTGGTCCATTGTCGGGAAACCTTCTGCAATGCTCGTTGAGCAGGGTAGTGAGGATCGGCACCGGCCGCCCCTGCCCATTTGAGTAACTTGGCACGCATACCGCCGAGGTCAGCTGCCTTCCCATTAGCCCGGCCGCGTTGCGAGGCCCCGCACAACATCCTCCTCGGGCGAACCAATGGGGGCCATGTGGGGGGTATGGGCGTGACGCTGGCGTTTTTTACAAATAAAGTGGGAGGTGATCCGAGTCGACCTCCTCATCATTTGTCGGTGCCCACCCGAAACGCCCGATGAGATGCATATCTTGCGCAACCACTGAGCACATAGTCTACCACACTAGACCCTCCCCCGATTGTCACATGCGGCAGTGCACTTGTGAGAAGCGGGCCTTGTGATGTGCCATTGCAAATTATCAAGTCAAATACCGCGATAACAGAGTAACTGTGCCAAAGCGAATGACTTTGGTGTCATCCGATCCTCGTGGGGGTTGCCTCTGCTTGGGCGTAGCTGGGAGGACATCGTCGCCGAGGGGTCAAGTCTCATGGGCTGCTCTACTCCTGTCCGTGCATTGAAATCCCCAAGAAGGACGACCCTACCCAACTGCTTGTGCTGCTGTGATAGGGAAGATAATGTAGAACATGGCAATAGTGCTGATGAATTTATATATGCGAATAGTGGAGTGCGCCCCTTCCCTCTAGAGATTCCGGATTCAGATGCTCCATATATCCTACTGGATATCCATGACTATGAATTTGATATTGTTGGATGTGGTAGCTCGCTATTGCGGTATAATCTTCTCGTGTGATTGTGTTTGATAGACTATTTCTGCTTGTGCAGGTGGGGATAACATAAGAGTCATTCATGATGGACAATGGGAGATTGTTGTTATCAGCGATACTTCTGAGGATTCAGAATCCGAGGCATACTCTGTTATTGAATCTCAAGTGAAGGAGGAGATGCCGGACTTACTGACAGGTTTAACGGATGTCGAAGATTCTGTCAAAGATGTTTATTTGGCTGTTCAAGAGCTTCCTATGGCACTCCCAAAAGCATTGGATCGTATTGAGCCCTCTATGGAATTGCTAGAAAGCCATGGGATAAACTCTGTAATCCTGGAAAGGGGTGCGCTTCGGTCTCAGCTGAACCTTTGCAGAGCTTTCTTGCTGAAGGAGCTTCGAGAGGTGGAGGCGGTGAGGCGACGAATCCTAGTGTTGCTAGATGTAGCTAAAGAAAGATGGTAGAGTAGTTTCTATGCCATTATCTGTTGTGTTAAGTGTCCTTTGTCGTTTCTTTCTGTAAACGTGTATATAAGTCGGTCTGCTTGTCTTGGCCATATCATGTATAAATCCACGAGTTTGAGACTATGGTTATGTAAATGTTCTATGTTTATTATATATGTTCAATTGTGTGTTAATATACTTAATTATGTATACAAGAATTGATTTTTAGGTGCAATTCTGGCGTGGAAGGTGTGCCGATGCGCATCAACGCGGAGGCACACCTGACGCGTGATGCGCGGAGGCACACCTGACGCGCCAGAATTGCACCTAAAAAGCAATTGTTGCAGCGTAAAGATTTGGGTAGTTTCCATTCTGACGTGGCAACTGACGTGTCCGGCTGAGATGGCCATATAAAATGCCTTTTTCCACCATTTTCCCTTCTTTCTCTCTGCGCTTCAACTCTGCAGCTATGGCATTTCTGTGATGCCTGGCCGAAACGATGGCGCTGTTGTCTTCTAGGCTAGATTGAGGTTCGATTATGCGATGTAGGAGTTTTAGGGATCTTTTTGGGATGATCTTTGGAGGATTAGTTAAAGTTTTCATGATTGATAGCCGAAATGATGGCGCTCTCATTTTTGAGTCCAGATTCGGCGTTTTATAAGTTTCAGGGATATTTATGGAGTCATTTTTTGAAGATCGACAAAGATTCGCTTATATTTTGCAAGAACGTAAAGATTGTGATAAACAGAGGTTTTTCGGGCTTTCTTGAGCTTTATTGGGCATTTCTTGAGCTTTATTGAGCATTTTGGTAATTCGAGCGTTTTGGAGGTGCGGAATGACGATTTATGAATGGCTTCTTGCCTTGAAGATATGTTTATTGAAGTTGTTACTGACTTTTTTCAAGTTTTAGGGCTGCTTTGCTGCCTTTGCATGCAAAACTTACAGGAAATGGAAGATTCCCCTGTTTTTGTAACAGGTGATCCAGATCCTACTATTTTTGTAACATGTGGCTGCTTCTTTTAATAAAAAAGCTTCATAAACTTGAAGCTCTTGTACCATCAAAATTAGTATGGTGCATTTGCTGAACTACGGTGCCCTCTTTCACAATTAGGATGGAAGAATTGTTGAATCAGGAGCTGTTTTAGTGTTGTGGAACTTGTTTCTGGTGATTTAAAGGCATTCTCAATATTGAATACATTTCTCTGTAATGTCTCTCATTTTAGAAGTAAAAAAGATTATCTGCAAGTTGAATGCTGCAAGTTGAATGCTGGTAACTTTAAAAGAATGCAAGTAAAAAAACTTGGAATGCAGATAATATTTAAGAATGTTTAAACATTCTTAAACCCAGGTCCTTGCAAGTTATACTAATCCAACCGTCCCTGGCCGTTGGATTCAAGGGTGGTTATATCCCAGAACTTCTCGAATATTCTTTTTTATGGAATATCCCATGAATTATTGACAATAATCCTTCGAATATTCTTTTGTAGAGAAGATTCCACCGTAGCCTGTTTTCTCTGTTGCTCTGTTCCGAGAAAAATCTTCCGCTCTGCCATGCCTTTGTTAATAAGCATCAAATTGGTGATAATAAAGCTTGGATTTAGAGACGATACATGAAGACCATCTCAGGTACAATGTTTTGTGCCAATAATTATGGTTTGTGCAGGAAAAATTGGAGCTTGAAAGAAACAGGAATAGGACATAACCGACAGCAAATTGCAGTGCTGAAGATTTTTGAGCTTGTGGGCATTGAAAATTTGGGATGGGCAGAATTTTGGCTGCATTCAGATGCGCCTTTGGATTGGAATGCTGTTTTTCTTGGCCATACCTTTGCTCTGCTCTGCCATACCTTGGCTACTAAACACCAAACCCGGCGCTGCTCTGGCATACCTTTTTGAATAGCTTTGCTTAGCAGTGAATAGCATAAAATCCGATAGCTCCTGCCTTGTTCTTGTTTCAAAACATGAAACTATGAAGGCAAAAACAAGGTTCATGCCCTTTTGAGAGGTACTTCAGAATGGAACTACGGAATCAGAAATATGTGCAGCGATGGCATGGCTTGAGCTTGTATCCAACGGATTTTCTCTTTTATTGTTCAATGTCTCTGCAACACAGAAAACCTTGCAGCCCAAAAAATCCTGAAAATCTTGAAGCTGGAAACAGGCTATTGGGAATCATGAAAATCACCTTAGATATCAGATATTAGCATCAAATCAGGTAACATAACTTGCTCGGACCTGGGTTTAAGGGAGGCCAACCCTCCCCTCTTGGGGATCATGGCAAAATAACCCTCTCGGCCTGCCGGCCTCGAGGGTTATTTGCCATAATCCCCTCAAGGGGAGGGTTAGCCTCCTCTTAAATATTATCTGCATTCCAAGTTTTTTTACTTGCATTTTTATTCTTTTAAAGAATAATTCTGAGAATGAATGTTGCACACATGGCACTCCAAGATTGGACAATATGACAGAATGGAAACTATCCAAACTAGTTAATATTTAATTAGACCAAATTTGGCAGGTACAAGGATGTTCAAAGTAAGTATTGTGCTAATCATAAAATAGATTAAATCATAAAATAGATTAAATTGAACATGATTGATATCTACCGTACTTGAGGTGCTATCTTGGACAGGACCAAAATAACCTCCCTAGTACTGCCTCGCAAATACACTTCTTTAATATCAAAAAATATATATCTTTCAATAAAGGTACACTTCGTTTATATTGTAAAATGTTTTTTTTTGCTAATGATGAGATTTCTTTTCTTAAACCCTATATTCCCGAGGTCCAGCTATGGAGGTCAGTTCCGGCAAACACGTCACCTTCTTTGCAGAGTATAACAGGCCGCGTGCTGACCTACAAAATGAATCCTCCGGTCTTCTTAGGTCCATGTTCCTTTCTGCATTATTTTGTCTGCATAAAGAGCTCATTCGTGGGACTCGATCCATGTTTCAAGTAGATGCTCATGCTGCAGCTTCGGGATTAAATAGTTCGATATTAATCTCAAGGAGCTCTTTCATGCATTCTCTGTTTGGCATCCTTTTGCAAGCTTGAGTCAAGTTGATGAGCTACGGCGACAATGGAGATGAAGATCATACCAACGCATAAAGAAGGTTTAGAAGAAACGGTGATCATCCAAGAAGATTCAAAAGCAGAAGCGAAAGCAAAAGGATTTTTAGGAAGACTGCACGATGCATTCTTTGTAGCTCCGGCGAAATCTGTGTCCCAAACTGCAAAGGCAGATCCAAGGCGAATAGTCCATGCTCTAAAAGTAGGGTTAGCCCTTTCTTTAAGCTCTCTTATCATGCTTATTGAGTTCCCAAAGCCTAGCGTAACAGAGAATGCAGTCTGGGCTCTTATGACTGTAGTGGTCGTCTTCGAATTCTCAGTTGGTAAAGAATTGATACCTTAATCTCTGTTTCTTTCTAATTTAATCAAGATTATTTTCTGTAATCAAATAAAAATTTCTGGAAAAAATGTATGTTTCCTTCTTGCAGGAGCAACTTTGAGCAAGGGGTTAAACAGAGGGATTGGAACATTCGTAGCTGGACTTGCTGCATTAGGGGTTTCACATTTAGCCTATCTGCCTTACTGTCTTTTTTGCAGGTAATCTATTATCATTAAGTTAGACGTTGATGATGAGTCATTGATTTAATGCAAAACAGGCGCGGCAGCAACATTTGCTAGATTTTTACCAAAGATCAAGGAAAGATTTGAATATGGGGTGGTGATTTTTCTCCTTACCTTCAGTTTTATTATCGTATCCAGCCGTCGAAATGATGATTCGATCAGCAACGCCATAACTAGGCTGTTCACAATCCTAATGGGATGTGGCATATGTATAGTGATTTGCATATTCATCTGTCCAATTTGGGCTGGGAAAGATCTCCACAACAAGACGGCGGAGAATCTAGACAATCTGGCCAAATCATTGGAAGGTGAATTGGGCACTTAAATAATTGTTATAGTTTCTGTGACTTGGTGGTTTCTAACAACAGGGTTCTGCAACCTTGAAGATTGTGTAGCTGCATACTTGGAAGGATCTTCCACCTCAGCTAGAGATGCCATAGATGATCCCATGTACAAAGATTATCAGTCTTTAATCAAGTCTCAAACAGAGGATTCCTTGGTATATGGCAGATTGGATTGAAATTTTGATTTTGAATATGTTTTCTTTGCCAATGATAGAAGATTTGTTGGATTTATCAGGCAGGATTTGCGAGATGGGAGCCCCCACATGGAAAGTTCAGGATGTTTAGGTATCCATGGAAGGAATATGTTAATGTGGTTACTGCAACCCGGATATGTTAATGTGGTTACTGCTTGGATGCCTATGGACAGAAGCTCAAGTATGTTAAAATCTTATTGTAAGATGTTCTTATTATTAGAAGGAAATGTAGGGCACTTAGAGCCATTTTTCTCGATGCTTACAATTTATTCATATAATAATTAAATGAGTTTTTTGGTGGTTTCAGGCATCCCATGAACTACGACAGCATTTTAGTGGAAACATAGAAAATGTCTGTTTAGAAACCGAGAAGTTGCTTAAAGAATTGGCAGAAAACATTAGAAATTTTGAAAAGACAAGACCAGCTGATATTTTGATGCAGCAGTTGAATGCTGTAGCAGAGGCTCTGCAGCTAAGCATAGACCAAAGCTCACATCTATTTGTGCATGGAGACATAGCTGTATATCCAAGTTATTCAAGGATGAATTCTATGCACGAAGACAAGCATCCTCAGGAGTACAGCAATAACATAAGCATTCGAAGATCCTGCACCATAAAATCCCAAAGGTTTATTGAAAGTTCCAATGCATTTTCGTTGGCCACCTTCATATCTTTGTCGATAGAAGTTGCAGCGAGAGTAAACGACTTGATTCCAGTTGAAGAACTTTGTGTGGCTGCCAAGTTTAGGACTCATTCTAATGAGGAGGTTTCTTGCCCTGGGAGCCCTCATCCTGATCATCCTAACTCTATTCTTGTGGATTAGCACCTGTCAACTTCCAATTTTTACCTTTCAATATTCAATTATATATGATAAAGTGTATTTGCACTCCGTTAAGTGTATGAAGTGTAAGACAATGGCATAAAACAAATTTGCATCTTATATAAAGCGATCTAGTGGGCCCATTTTAACCATGTGGGGATCCTGCTTTTTAGTCCATAAAACTTCTAGGCAATAACCATCCACCAACCCTCGTTGTATCTAGGAATCCAGTATAATATACCAAGACCGAGCAAGAAACCAAATTAGAAATGGACTTCAGATGCTACTGATGATTTATCTCAACTATGTTAATAGGAGGACTACTGGGATCAACCTGAAGCTCCCTTTGTTGTTTTGATTCAAAAAGGCTAAAGCTTCCTCCATCCTATGGGTATTGACTGGAACCACCGTTTGCCGAATCCATTCAGAGAAGCGGGGGCACGAGAGCCTGCTCATAGTGTCATTTGTATTTTGTACACCAAGCTGGACTTGCAGATGGAACTCATTATTGTTTGGGGTATATTTAGAGTTTTTTCAACCATACCATCATCCCATATCTAGATCGCACATGCCAGTCCTTTCGGGCTCCAAAAGACTAGAACAAACATGATCAAGAACAACATGATCGGATGGGTCTCCTTCTTCCTCGAGTTTAGGGCTGCCAAAGTATAGCCCTTGGTGGTGCCCATGCTCTTAAAGTCGAGTTTATGACTGCCAAAGTATAGCCTTTGGTGGTGCCCATGCTCTTAAAGCTACAAAACAATATTAACACCGCCCGCCATCCCAGGAACTAATGTTCAAGCAAAACCATCGTACCTGAAGAATACTCCTTCCATTTCGTATATCGGGGGCCCACCATCAGCAATTATGGTATTCGAAAATGAATATTCAAATATGAATACCGAAAGAAAAACGTCCACAATCATATGTAAGAAAGATACGGTTTCTCATCTTGGTCATGTTAATGATATCAACAAACTGGGTTCTTATCAACCATGTATAATTATTTTCTTTTGTTTGAAGGATTTACTTGTATTACATCCAACAGTTTGAATGACAGTGGATTGCTATGCAGTGTAAGACACCTACACCTCAAATACAAGTATGTAAGAGAAACCACATTGCAACTTAGCATCTTCTAACATCGAACAAAACAATGTATTCCATAACTTGATGAACAATTTGTTTTCTTCTTTTCCATAAAATCCATAACAACCAACCGCTCTTAAGAAGACTTTTTTTTAGATATTCTCTTTAGATGCTTGCTTAAAAAAATGACATCTATGGTGTTTCAAGGGGAAAAAAGAGTGAGAAAAAAGAAAATGAAAAAAGAAAAGGCCCATCGAGTGCTTATAGAATTGCCACTGATTGGGAACATTAATGGCAACATTAATATATGCCACCTCATGTGGTGTCGCCTATACACATGAGGTAGTTTGTAGTCAATATCAGCCGTTGAATAAAAGGAGGAAGGATAAATCTTAGCCCTTGAAGCTTTGTACCCAATATTGACCGTTGGATAAAAGAAGGAAAGAGAAATCTTAGCCCTTGAGAAGGCAATTAATGACATCATTTTATAACACGAGACAATAAAAAAAGGGAATATTTAAAAAAATATCACATTCCACTATTTGATTAACACGTCATAT
The DNA here is from genome assembly GCA_021234155.1 of Isoetes taiwanensis. Lineage (NCBI taxonomy): Eukaryota > Viridiplantae > Streptophyta > Lycopodiopsida > Isoetales > Isoetaceae > Isoetes > Isoetes taiwanensis. Next base: position 3,267,643 of record JAJEKV010000019.1, on the reverse strand, counting down.
GGTATTAAGATTGCAATAAACGCATCTTTTTTATAAACTACTTCTAACACTTGTAACTTGCATGAACATATAAGAACTGAGCGGAACTGGTGTCATTAGACTCGACTGAGCTTTCAAAAGATTAGTGTTTTGGCATTACTTCGATCAAAGTGGAACATCGAGCCATTAAGTTCAAGGGAACCTTAGAGAATCTTTGAGGAATCTGAGGGAATACGAATCTTCAGAGATCTCAAGGAATGTACACAGAATATTAAAGAATCTTGAGGAATCTAATCGAATTGATAGAACCTTCCCCCTTTTTTTCTTTTTTCTTTTCATAACAAAGGCGAAAAGAGAGGGTGTCCATCACATCTCTTCATCAGGCATCTGTCGGCCATATCTCTTCATGATGAGTTCAACTCATATAGGTGTAAAGCATCCTCTTGCATGTTCTAGTTTCTATTTACGGTTGCCTTACAATGCTTAGAACGCTAATATGATCCAAATTGTTTTACTAGAAAATGAGGGGTAAAAGAGATACGACCTTTATTTCTCGGGATGCGTGCAGTACAATAGATTTTTTGTTTTTCTGGAATTGTGAACTCGGAGATAGCAAGATCATGCTTTATAGAGTTTGGCCTGAATTTTCTAAAGAGCTGCATGATTTAGTTGCTAGGGTTTATCAGACTGGGCTAAAAAGTCAGGAGGTCAGAATTAAGTTTGCTAGGGCATTTGCTTGACAGCATACAAAGAAAGCAATTGAAACTCCAAACAAATACCTTCTTAATTGGGCAAGGTTTGCATGGAATACCCTCCAAATATTTAAAAGAACTAGATAGAATAGCACAAGTAGGAAAGCAAAGTCTTATTGCAATGTTGCAGATCCTATCTCATACTAGTTGAAAGAGAAGAAGAATATCACAAAAAATGTTTGTCGCATAGAACGTACATTTGTATGGCCTTTTGGCAATAGTTTATATATCATTTGAGGCATGTATATAGTATAGAGCGCGCTCAAGATTTTCTATTTTTTGTTTTTACATTTCTGTATCATAGATTGACCCATGCATGTATTTTTTGTGTATCTACATAGTGTTTTACCCAGTGCTCGACGTGCAACTATCAATCAAGCCATTTTTAGGGTTGTCTACCCTAACCATTATTCTGGCAGTTCCTTGGCAGTTGAAGGAAGGAAGGAAGGAAGGAAGGAAGGAAGGAAGTATATTTTAACGTCCGCGGAGGCCAAACTTGACCTATGAGACGGTACATGCAGTACACAAAGCAGACAAAACCACACCAAAAAGACAAATGCTACTATACAATGCGCCCCTACTACTGGGATGAAAAAACCCCCACATGGGAGGAAAAACCCTGGTAGTAGGCTCTCAGATCCCTTGTCCTGTAAGGGATTCTCTGACGGTAGAGACTTGCAAAATGTAGGATGCGAGACGTGCAACCATTGGCGATGCCAGCAATTGATGCAGCGGTGCCACAGAGCATCTAAGATCAGCATGTGTTGCTCGGATATGCGTATATGCCGGACACTCTTGCAGAGCATGGTGCTCATCCTCTACTGTCAGCATGTGGCAACACTGGCATATTCTCTCAACGGAATCAACGGATTCCCTAGAAGGTTATCGAAATTACAAAGAGGGCTGCGACCAAATATTTCTAAAAGGCTCCTGGATTTGGAAAAGGGGGCTGTTGGATTTTGACAATGGATTGCTATTAATTATAGGAAAACAGGAATAGGTTTACTACCAGAGAAAGGACCTTGGGCAGATTATTTGATGTTTGATGCTTCAATCCTTGAGAAGCTATGAAGCTAAAGTTTAAAAATCGAATGAATTCAAGGGTAGATTATAGGGTGGATTGCTATTAATTATAGGAAAACAGGAATAGGTTCACTACCAAAGAAAGGACCTTGGGCAGATTATTTGATGTTTGATGCTTCAAGCAGAAATATAGTTTCAATATTAGGGATAATCAATTTGGCAATTGGAGGGGACAAAGGTCATTTGGAAGCTGGCGCCAGGATGATCATAACTCTGCACAAAATGTCAAAGTTACTGAGGATGGTGATGATAACCCAGACGAATATCAGGATTTTTGAGCTTGGCTTTCTGTATGTTAGAGTAAAATAATGTATTGGAAATACATATCACTATTTTACTAGCTAGGGCTATTGCTCTTTTGATCACATGAGTAGAGGTTACATATCCAACTAATGGTGAAGAAAATGATGCTCTATTCATAAGTTGAGTGTAAAGTTACATAAGCCATGATTGTCCAAGCAGGGAAAATGCTTAAGTGAACTGTAGCATGCTGCACTAATCTAATAAAAAACTTTGAACCTGAATATATGTGTCACAGCTTAATAGTATATCATTGCACATGACTATGTTGGCAAATAGTTTTAACACATCTTTTGTTGGGGGAAAAAGGTTTATTTTAAAATAGGGTTTTTTATGCGTGCTGAACTATTGAGAGTTCATATAAATATAGAGAAAAAGAAGTAGCTAGAAATTAAAAGGGAAATAGAGAAGCTTATATTATTTTAAGGCCTTATACCATTTTATTATTTTATCTTTTTAAGGACGTCTTATTTTTAAACATAACAAACTTTTTAAGATTTTTTTTTGCTTTATTTTTTTAAGGCCTATTATTTCGAAACCCACAAAGGTGAAGGCAGCAAGGAGTTTTTGTTGGCCAGCCGCTTGCATGTCGGAGGATGCCCAAATGAGCTTGGCAGTCTGCCCGACCTGAGCATATTGTCGTAAGGGGTAATGTAATTCCTAGACTAAGGGATTTGCTTGATCCTAATAATCTTGAGCTTCTTTGTGCTTGAACTGAGCTTGTGCTTGATTCTGAAACATAAATTTTGATGGTTCACTAGCAAATTGTATTAAATTGGCCATAAATTGATTTTATCTGGCTTTCAGGGTGTATGCATGGCAGAATTTAGTGTGGCTCTTGGATTCATGCAACAGAATAGGAAAGAGGAGATGGACGGAGGCTTAGTTACTTCCAGAGCTTAGCCATGACTGAACAAGCCAGAAGATCTACAAAAAGCAGCATTGCAAACTATATGCGAAAGTTCATTTTAGTGCAGTAAGCTTTTATGAAGATGTTGAAACTAAGACAGGTAGTTAGCACATTTTATTTTTTGGGCCTTTTTCATTTCTTACATTGGGAGATTATATTTTGGTGACCGTGTTTTATATAGGAAAAAAAAAAAAGATTTTTTTTTTTTGTTTTGGTGTATTATGGGAATTGTGCTATATTTAATATATTATATGTTATTCATGAAGTTGCCAATGTTTTTTGAATTTTTATTTTTTTTTGCAAACCAAAAAGATATCTCCTATAACATATCAAAACAAAGATAAAGGCTATATGCTTAATTGTTTTCACTATTTAGGACTGAAATGGATTATTGCAGACTTGCATTTTATGCTTTTAGTCTTAACTAGTAGGTAAGGTAATGAACTTGCAATATTCCATTTCGTATTGCGGGATGGCTTTTCACGCATGGTTGGAAATATGTATGCAAACCCGTATATTTTACTATGTTTGAGCAGCTTAATTGCACTTAGAGGGAATCCCCATTAGCATCATACCGTGTTTGATACCTGCACCATGTAGGCAATTACAGGCCGAGCATATACTGACCATTCCCATTTTCAATTGCATAATTTACTTTTTCGATTTCGATGACAGGGCAGCAAATGCCCAAGAAGCTTTGAGCTAGCCGGTTTGAAAATGCAGACGAATTGGAAGCCTTAAACGACAAACTTCTGGGCAACTTCAGTTTTTCAGATGCAGTGATGGTGCATCTGAAATTCGACCCGATGTAATGCCATGTAACTCAAATTGAGTTCCAGTGGAAGCAATGGGAACGACAAATCGTGGAGCCAGGAGTGTTATACGGCAAAGTATTTTTGGCAAAAGACCCTAATAGAGATGGAACCTTAAAGGTCATCTTTCTTTGCTAGGGTTTAATTCTTGGTTTTTTGGGTTGCCCCTGGGGGACAAACCCTTGCTCATGTGGGTTTCCAGCATATTCTAAGTATATGTTGGAATATTCCTAGGATATGCCAAAAATTACTCCAAACCTGATGTGGCCTGTAAACTGGCGGTCACCAGTGTTGCTGGGCAGGTCGTGTGGAAACTGGCTAACCGGAACAAGATACGTCAGATAATACTCTGCTCAGTTGGATTTCCTTAATGCATGTAGTTGCCGAGGAGCCACAAATATGGATAAGGGAAGTGCCGAATAGTCACGATAGTGAAAATACATAACCGAAATCATTCAAAAGAAATCTAGGAAAGTGATTCGTGTTGATGGCGAGCTGATTAGTGTAGATCCGGAGATGCAACTGCAGGCAAGCAATATGCCCCACAGAAAGAGGTCTAGGGTTTTGCAGTTATGGTAGCACACAAATACGACGACATTGCTCCTCTTACAGATATGGACGACTTTCGTGCCATGGGGCTTGAAGAAACGGGTATGAATGTTGCTCTTACCCAAAACCTTTCTAAATCCCATTCTTCCTCAGGTTTAGACAGAAGAACACCCCGCATTGCAATTTCTCCGTTGAAAAATCTTTCTATTCCAAGATCAAATGAAACAATGCATATTCCCTCTTCTGCTAGTTCATCCAAATTGCCAAAAGTTTCTACTGCTAGTGTTTCATCTTCTGTACAACATAAAGAATCTAGTTTAGAGTCTTCTTCTCCTCATCCAATTCATTTTTATGTTACGAATAATCCAAGCAAGAATAAAACCCCCAGCATTAGGCTTGTTACGCTATCCCCTTCTGAAATCAAGACCGGTATTGTGGGTATACAACAGCTTTGATACAGGCTTTTCCACAAAATCCAATTATGCTTCATCCTTGAAATTTGGTTGTGCAATTCCTGAAGAGAGCAATGTTAACACTATTTCTTCTCAAGGTGCAACCAATAAAAACTATGTGTATTTTAAAACAAGGTCCCTTATGTCCGAGAGGCAGAGAAAAAGGGATGAGAAGGAAAACCTGCATCCTAATTTTTCACATGGCAAGGTTTTAGCTTATACTACAAGCGATCTACCTGCATGTCACTATTTTGATGCTCTTCAAGGACCAGAACTTGAAGTACTAAAGGTCTGTGAGTATTATATGTAGCAAATGATTTATGAATCTAATTATTAAACACATTTATGAACAGCTAATAAAATCAAACAAGATGCAAGAAACACAGCACATGCCAGGTTTATCACTTGTCCTTTTAACTGCACTTACAATATAAGACATAGTTAAGAGAGTTGTATAGCTTGAAATAAGGCTGTTACTGTTGTTTAAGATTGATTTACTTTGTATCAGGAATCAGAGGACACTTTGCTTTCAAAAGATAAGACATTGCCATTCCTTCTTAGAGTCCCTATTAGCAGTTTTGGGATTTGTCTTGGACTTGGAAGTCAAGTAATTCTTTGGAAACAATTGTCTTTTAATACTGCAGCAAAATTTCTTCATGCTCCTAGCTTTGTCAATGTGGCAATATGGACTTTGGCACTTTTAGCATATCTTGTAATTTCTTGCACATACATGGCAAAGTTGGTCTATTATTTTGAAGCTGTTCGACGAGAGTATTATCATCCAGTTAGAGAATTTTATATTTGCACCTTGGGTAGCAGCAATGCTTTTGGCCCTGGGAATTCCACCTAGAATTTCAACCTTTGTTCATTCTGCAATATGGTGTGTGTGCAATATTCTTTTGGGCTGTAGGACTTGCTCACTACTTTGTCCTTTTTGTCACTCTTTATCAGAGACTTCCTACCAATGAGGTTTTCTTCTTATTTGTTGCAGCTCCTAGTTCAGCTAGCATAGCCTGGGACAAAATTTCTGGGGAGTTTGATTTTATTTCAAGAATCATGTACTTTATTGCTCTCTTCCTATACTGTTTACTGGTGAGTAGTGGCTCTTTTGTATTTCCTAATATTTCATCGATAACAAACTTGGCTAAAACAAGCTTACAGGTAGTCAGGATCAATTTCTTCACAAGATGCAGGTGATGGTTTTTTTGATGAAAATGACTTGGGTCTTATGTTAATTAGTTAATGTTATATTTGCCTTCTAAACTTCTATATGTTGGTGATTTGATACATATTTTCTATTGCTTGTGACATATGCATTTCCAATGGCAGCAATTTCTGTAGCCGCTCTTCAATATGCACATCAAGTACAACATCCTCTCACAAAAGCAATGGCTCTTGTACTCTCTCTGGCATCAACAATATCAGTCATTGCCCTCTTCATCTCAACCTTGGTCCACTTAGTGTTTTTGGCGTACACTATTTCCAAATGATTTGGCAATTGCGATAACTAGAAGGAAACAGAAGATCAAAATTCTTCATAAAAAGGCAGATCTGAAAATTAACGAGACCAAGCGTTGAACCTTGGTTGCTTTAGAAGCAAAGGTTCCCATCAAGTGGAATACAAATTACAAAGAAAATTCCTTGAGCTTGTACATATAGACTATCTTGAGTCTAAAACATATGCATATGTTTTTGCCTAAAACTGGATAGCCCGGCATTGACGGGTCGGCGCCTGCATGCGTCATAATTGTTTCATTTTTTGTGCTGTAGCCATTTGGACTTATCTTTTTCAAGGAATCAGTATTATTTTTATCACATTACATATAAAATTATTGCCTGGACTCTTCGACATCCAAAAATTAAAACAAGGGAAAGCTCTGTGCTTACGTATAACAAGATTGCATTTAAAACGGGAGCAAATCATTGAAACGGGAGCAAAAGGAATATTCCTTGAAGATTTCCTTGTTTTTCTGCAAAAAAAAAGGCTAAAATGAGGTGGAAAAAAAAGGGGGCATAAAAGTGTATTTTGTCCCCCCCAAAATCACTAATTTTTTCTCCAAATAGAGAATTGACTATGTCAAAGTGACACTTTTTTTAGCAATTATAATTTGCCTGAATTATCTTTTTAGAGCAAACCTCTGATTTAAGAGAACATAACTTTTAATCGAAAATCAAAGTGAAGTTTACAACTGAAATAGTAGTATTTTCAAAATTGAAGATAAAATCTTCATATTCACATTCAAAATTTACTTCCTTTTTCCTAAGACTCAGTTATGTGCAAAAGTGTGAGGAGTGATAAGAGAGGGATCCAAGACATCTTCATGCTCGTTTATGCCATCTTCGTCAGTTTCACTTCTTTCACTGTCACTTGAGGAAGTGCTTGAGTTATCTTCCTCATCACTATCAACAGAGGGTAAAGCATTCCCAACCTCTTCTTCATCTTCTTCTTCGTAGTTATAAGCCTTCTTAAGCAAGTTGATTGTTCTCTGGCATAAACAGTTGTCTGATTTCAATTTGAAATCATAGCACAGAATACTTCTTTGTCTTAAGTCTAGCTCATCCATACATCCAACTTTCTTGGCCTTTTTGCCCTTTCCTTGACTTCTCATTTCTAGCTCATACCTACCTTCAAGAGCATTTTCTGAACGTGTAGCAAGCCAATGAATCTTGAGTTTAGTCACCAGGCCCTCCTCTTTGATTGTGTCAAGTACTTTGGCTATTCAAAAAGGTCTCCCTTTTTCATCCTCCTCAGTCGAAAGAGCAATCAACGTACCTTTGGTAATTTCTGTGACATTACCTGCAGGCTCATTCTTGCGTCTTGGTCCGAGGTACATGACCTGGTCCTCATCTTCCTGTACTGCAGCTGCTACTACAACACTGCTTGGACATGCCTGGTCCTGTGGTTGGTGGAAAGCATTAGGCCACTCAAAAGGTTCTTGCAACTGCCTCAGAGCTAGGTTCTGAATCATAGTCTTTTGTTCGAGAAAGAAGCCTCTCCACCACATTTGGTCTTCTTCAGTGAAATACTTAAAATCCGTGGAAATTCCATTTTCAATGGATTTTAAGGAAGTAACTGGGGTACTTTTCTGCTGCTTTGACACCTTTGGATTTTTTAGAGGAAGTTGCTCAGCACGTTCCATTGAAGCACGATTTCATTAATTGGATAAAATAACGCAATTTTGAGAATTTTGAGCACACCTTATTTGCTCAAGCACGAATACTTTCACCTAGTTCTCGAGCCCAACAAACATGAGGTAATTAACATACACATATACATACAAATTTTGTGTTATACTTGTACGTGTACATGACACTCGTATAAGCTCAATAATGGCCCTACATTGTACGCCAATAATTCACATCAATAATTTTACTTCACTATAAAAACGGCTTCACGAGGGGGTAGAGGCCATTCATCTTCCATGGCTTCCTCGATGCCTCGTCCAGAGCACATCCACTCTTTCAAGTGTTACTTGAGCTACAACGATCTGGGCGAATGCGCTAGAAATGGCGTTAAGCTTGATCCATGGCTCTTATCTAAAGTCGATGGACTCGCTAGTGCTTGCGGGGAAGCTCACTCGCGTTAAAGTCCATATTTACTGGCTTCCTGATCAGGAGATCTATGAGCTGAATGGCATCACGAGCTTTGATGTTGATGACGAGTGAATCTGCACCTGCTAATAATGTAATAATGACATGGGTACCTAATAACTAAGTAAGGATGTAATAGCATTCTCGATTAAGGATGTAATATCAATGTACCTTAAGCGAAAGTATATTGTAACGATGTGCTATCCCACCTCCACTTATTGCAGTAAATTTTGTCATTGAATTCAATCATAGCTAAATTGGTCAAGCAAACATGTTTTGAAACATACGATATTAGTATGAAATAAGTATTATTCTTGTACGTATACAACAGTCTGATACACGTTCAGACTTTTGGTGGTGTAGTATACCCCAATAATTCACCTCAATCATTCCACTTCACTATAAAGGCTTCTCACTTCGGGGCTTCATTTCATTCATCCCCCATGGATTTTTCGCCTTCTTCAGTTCACCACATTGAGGCGATCAAGTGCTCAATGAGCCACTCAGATCTTGTTGGTTGCCCGGACAGGCATCTTCTTCTTGATCCCTACCGCGAAGAAAAGCTTTGGGTTTGAGATTCATTGCCCTCGTCAATTAGTGTTACGATCGATCTGATCTGGCTTCCTGGCGAATGAGCTATGAGATATCAGGGATCACTACTACAGATCCTGAAGATGAATGAATCACTTGTTTAGCATTGTATAGTGTAAGAGCTATGTAAGGAAATAATACCACAATGAATATTGTTTGATGTATCATACACGAATGTAGTGTAAGGGTGTGCTATTCGACTTCGGTATATCCGCAGCGGTTCCTAATTTCAACCACACCTGAATTACTCAAGCACATGTTTTAAAAGCATACATATATCCATACGAAAGATGTATTATACTTGTATTTATACAACGGTCTTATACACAAGCAATAATGGCGCCGAAGTCAAGCCCAATAATTCACCTCAATCATTCTACTTCACTATAAAAGCTTCTCACTTCGGGGCTAAAGTTCACTCTTCTCCCATGGATTTTTAAGCCTTCATCGGTTCACCACATCGAGGCGATCAAGTGCTCAATGAGCCACTCGATCTTGTTGGTTGCCTAGGCGGGCATCTTCTTCTTGATCCCTACCTGCGAAGAAAAGCTTTAGGCGCTGAGATTTGTTGCCCTGCGTCAATTGGTGTAATGATCCATCTGATTTGGCTTCCGGCGAATGAGCTATGAGATATCGGGGATCACTACTACTGAGATCCACGAAGATGAATGAATCACTGTTTAGCATTGTATAGTGTAAGAGCTCTTGTGTTGAGATGAAAAACGCAGAGCGTAATAAATAATAACTAGTCTATTGTAACTTTCATGTTATGAATGATATAGTAATTATGTAAAAGAGCATTGCATACCTCAAGAGTTCTCATCATCGTCCTTAGCTTCTTTAGCCACTAATTCTTGCAACTGAGCCCGAACACTACTGGGGATCACCACTGACAATGGCCTGGTCTCTACGGCCCAACCATAGTCTATTGTTTTCAAAGGTTGGTAGCGTGGCGGGTCATTAGGATTGGGTCTCCACTCGCTCCAGCAATCCCTGTCTTGCATTGCATATGAGGTTCCCTTTTCCGCTTGAGTTCAAACCAAGAGACAAACACCTCTTCAGTAATGTGGGAGATTAGGGTCCTCTATTGGGTCCTCTTCGGCAAAAGCCATCCATGTCGGGGCGGTTATCATGTGGTCCGATTAGCAAGAGCATTCCCTTCTTGACATCTTGGTAGGGGTCGAATATTTCAACTGGGTTCTTGGGTCTTCCCGAGAAAGGCCCAACGTAATGAGATGCTTCAATGTGCTCATCCACAAACACTCTTTCGGGTTCTTCCAATGCACTTTGCACGGTCTTTGGGCCGAAATCCGAATGATGACTCTACCGGGTTGCACGTCACCAAGCACTCGCAACAAGGTGGACCAGTAGTCAATAACTTCATTCATATATGTGTTGGACCATGACTTATCGCCAGCTCTAGAAATAGCTGCCCAGTGCATCATGTACTTGGCAATAGAAGCTCTTAATGCACCTATGTCTTTCAAGCTCCCATATGGCTGCAGGACCTTAGGTGACCCTCTCGGAATCTAGGTAAACCTTGGGCATCCTCCTTCCACATTCTGATTCCCTTTTCAGGGAGCCACTCCCTATGCCCTGGCCTCATCTTGTAGAACATTAGTGGCCATCCATCCTTCATGCAAAACTTGAAGAGTAGAGGTTCCAAGTGACCACATAAACGGTCCTTCTTATCAGGGATAAAACCTTTCACGAATTCCTTCCAATCAGGAACCTCTGTCACAAGGTAAGGTGAAGGAGCCTTTGAACTACACTGCCGCGTTCCTCTTCGGGATTGAACTTCAACTCCACTGGAATGGCAGGTGCGTGGTGCCATGTCAATGCTAGTCTAGAGGAGGCATCCATAATCACGAGGGGGTTTGAGAACTGGCGGGCTGCGGGCTATATCTTGGGGGTGTCAGATTCATGAGGCTAATTTTGAAAGGAGGGAGCTTTTTTGGAATAAATCCAAGGATGTAGTGCTATCCGGGGCCTTCATAGCGCGAGAGGAAGAGTAGGGTTAACAATCTGGGAGGGGTTTATCGTGGATTGTGGTTCTTGAACAACCTCTTTTGGTCTTTGATGTCTCTCCCAAAGTAGCAATAGGCTTCACACTCTTTTTCTTGGCCACGGCTCTTAGCCAATTGGTGTCCATCACGGAGGGCATCTTCTCGTCCCCGAATGCTTTCAAGGCCACATGAAAATTCGGAGGCTTCTTGTGCGTAGACAAACCATTTTTCGCATCTTGAGAACCCGAGCAATATGTCTCTGTTTCCCTTTATTCGACAAAGAGAGAGATTCATAGGATGGCAACAACCAGCCATAACCCTTAGCCGACGTGGGGGCGTTTTTCCTCGTGGCTGGCTTGTTCATTTTTTGGTCGGGTCATCGGGAGCGGGTCATAATTGCGCCATTTCAAAATGTACTTAAACCGCAATGCTTGTGTGTCCTCAATGCCGCATATGATAGCATCTTGCACATTGTTCTTCGTGCCTTCCCACATTGCCACCACTATGCCAACTTGTTCAACGCGTCCTCGGCTTTTTTTCGGTTTATGACAAACGAGCCGCAGGTCCTTTTCTGCGATCACCCTTTAATGTGCGGTATAGCTTGTGCAATCTCAATACACCATTTCCTTTCATTGGAAGGGGTTATAATATCTGAACCCGGGCTCGACATCCGGTCCTCGGAAGAGAGCAAGTCTTTGTAAACAAAATTTTGTGGTGAGTGCCCGATAGGGTCGCATAATGTGGTGCAACGAAAAGGCATAAACCATCAGAGAAACGCGAACATGGATCATAAGCGGCTAAAATAGAACTCCACACTATTAGCGACCGCGGCGTTTGTAGCACTTAAACACGACAAGATAACATCGCGGTCGTCGAACCTAATGACCTACTACACTAGTACTCATGAACATGGGAAAGAAAGAAAATCTATGCTCATGCCGCGGACGCGGACACGATCTTGTTGAGCAGCTACACTTATGAAGACCGCTATCTAGAAATTACAAAACCTAGCAAGCAAGATGACGCCGATCTTGCCGAAGGACTTCATGTTTATGAAAACAATAGAAGTTCTAGTAGGCAAGATCGCAAAGATCGCGATGTTGCCGAGCTGAAATGTTAGAAATTACCTTCTCACGAGGAGTCCTTAGGTGCCATGGGATCGGGCTATTTGGCTGAGTACCTAAATCTGAGTCCTTTTGGAGTGGTGGCTCGAGAAGGTCCCGAGGGCGGAGGTGCTTGCCACCGGAAAGAAATCTAGGAGGAGTAAATTTGTTTTAAATGTTTTGAGTTTCAATTTATAGAACGAAACGCTGAAATTAATTGCCCGCCCCTCATGATGGCGCATGAAAAAAAAAGCGTGCCACCCATAATGGCGTCGTCGTCGCCCGGCGGTAATAATTACCGGCCGGGCCGCCCGTATTTATTCCACGACATAAATGCGCCGCGCGAATAATATACCCGTCCGAAAAGGCAAGTAATCCGCAGCGAAAGGTCTTTATCCACTTGGACATCCGCGTTCAATTTGGCCGTAATTTCACGTGCGACACATTATGCAGCTATAAATGCCCCAAAAAATCGGGTTTATGGATGCCGGACAGGTGGATCAAAATTTGAATTCGAGAACAAACCAATTCGAGAAAGGGAAAAAGCCAATTCAAATTTCATTGTTTTGCAAGATCTTCGAGGCGCCGAGCGCCTAAAAGCCGGGCCAAGTGGGGGCAAGGATTTCTTTGCATGAATTCGCATCCATTGAAGCAATGTCCCGACGGCTTGATAATCCGCTTGGCAATCCGCCACTACACATTCGAATTTTTTCTATTTCCATTTCGATCGAATTCGTGGTCGCCCATCAGGTAAAAGGCCACAATCGATGCATATCCCTAATCAAGTGAACTCAACGCTTATGTTGACTAATCAATTTCAATTATAACTACAATCTCGAAGCCCTCAGACTAACATCACTATGTATTGCATGGATTGATAAGATACCTCCGATACTTTGTTGCAACTATGTAAAAATAGACGTTCTAAGCAAAACCGTACTCTCGGTGTGTTCATTATACAATGTAAACGTGTTTCAAGTATATGCTTTCTTTCTCCATGTGGATGAAACTAAACACCGCTTTTATGATTCACTGCGCAGCTTCGACGGGTCCTCGGCTACAAGTTGACGTTGACTAGTGGTTTCAACTCGTGGAGGTATGAGTAATGCTTTATTACGTAAGTCAATCGTTTAACTTTGGTGCTCCACGAGATCGCGGTCGCGATACCTGGACCATCTACACTTGCTATTGACCAAAGAACTAAAACATATCGATAACTTTGAGTTGAAACCACTAGCTAGCCTCGAAATGTGATTTGCACGAAGTTCTTATCGAAACAGCTAGTGTGAATGCATAAAAAAGCGCGACCGAGCGTTCTTACCCATGCTCGATAAGATCGCGGTGGCGAAAGTCGACCATTTTTTTATTTTTCAGTTGCTATTTTTGTAGTGGTTTATGATCACGGTGCTTTTACATAGTTGCGAGGAGTATCGAGGTATATTATTCACCTCTTGTTTGCGGGATGGCTGATGTAATTCACCATCTCTGCCGGGAAAAAGGTGGCGGAAGGAAGAGTCCACAATTTCGGCGCCATCACAATTCGACCGTCCGGAGGGTATGGTTGTCGTTTCAATTGTGAATAACCCCGGATGGGCGATTACGCTACCAATTCGAAATGGAAATAGAAAAAAAATGGGTGAAGCCGTGGGGACTTTTGTGTTGTGGTACAAGAAGGACATTGCTGCTCAACTTGATAGACATGAGGAAGCTTGCACCCCCACCAAAGTCGATAAAACGCATATCTTGGCGGTGGGAGAGGGAATGAGGGGTTGGTAAAAAGAATGAGGCGAATCATGTGCAAGGGCTTTCTAGAGATGAGTTAGTTGAGAAGGCGTGCACACTCATGCATGAATGCTGCCACATGGCTTATGCCTATGGTGTTATCGTTTTTGCCGATCCAAACCATGCTGTGTCTGACGTGAAGTTAGGGGAAGGCTCGATAATTGCTACTATCATGAACATTTTTCCAATGCCTGAAAAAAGATCTCTATGCATTTGCCCCTTTTGCGTGCGAAATGCCCCAAACCGCATGACCTTGTGAGATGGCCCATAGCCCTCGTGCTCTCATTGATAACATTCCAGTTTCTACTCTTGTGGTTGCGGTGAAGGAGAAGGATGTGGAGAATGAACCTTACTCCATTAGACCTGAAATTGGCATCACCAAAACCAGAGACCTTCAAAGATGGTCAATCGGAGACCAGAACACGCCCAGCCCAAAGAGACTAAATGTGAAAGAAAAACTAGTCTTTGAGGCTATTCTAGACTTCAGTCATCACTGTCTTTGCATGAAACGATCTTTGTGCAAATTTTACATCGGGGAGATAGCTTGCATGAGAACCTTTTTTGGAACATGAAGTCCTCGGGCGCTTACAACTTTTTTGCATATAACATGCTAGATCTTTGCTCGAAAATGGTGTAGTCCGCAAACCGATGTTGAATAACAAACGGGTGTCGCGTGAAAGCATGGCATAAAGCCTATGGCATTCCCATTTCCACTTTTTACAAGTGGAAGAAGCTCTTCAATGACGCGCCATAGTGTAAATTGCCGAGCACGGAAATACGGGGTCTAAAAGCCAAGGTCTCATACTTTGACCGGGCAATCTTTGTGCTATCCATGTTCATAGATGAAAACGCAGAGAGCGATGCCACACCGCTCGAAAATTACGGCGAGGGTGGTAGCGAACAAAATGTTAAGAGGCTACATTAGGTCTTGACTAAGAAGGATATACACCAAGAAGTAGATATTTCCGTTCTGAGATGACAGCAAGCATATTTCTCCTTCGTCATTTAAATGCGCTTGGAAAGAGAATCATTCAGAGGTAGCAATAGCTAAGAGGATAGCATTTTCCAAGTGTAACACACGTATTGTCATAAAGGAAAAGCTTGCTAAGACCGAGATCCAAACGAAAAGAAGGGTACTTGCAATAGAGAGAAAATCGATATGACGCCAAGATTTCATGCGGGGAGCCTTTATCGGGTCTGGAGAGCTTTGTCGTTGATAGATCTCCTGAGCACGCTTTAACCATTATACATGATAAGATGGATCGAGAATAAGACCATGGTCCCTCGTCTAGAGAAGCTAGCAAAGTCAGTATAGAGAGGTGAGCGATCAAGGTCGAGTGTTACAGGTGCTCTCATGCGGCCATGGTATAGGTGCCTTGGGCCACTTCTCAATTGGACCTCCGGGCACGATGATTCTAATTTTCATGTGGGATCCTTGAATCATACCTTGAAGACACTAGAGAATAAATCCGAGGATAATTGGGGCCATTTGAGAGATATTGATCGTCTGAAAAGAGGTTGGGAAAAAGCAATTTTAAAACACAGAGATAACCTTAGGACAAAAATGATGAATGGCAGTAGAAATGATTTTATGCCTCCTATCAAAGGCCCCATGGTAGCAAACAAGTTGCCTAGGAGGCTTTACTTGCAGCTAGATAATTGCTCAGGTCAGAATAAGAATAGATATCTTTTCTCTTACTTGTCATACTTGGTTTGGTTAGGTGTATTTGATCAAGTGCAGCTGGGATTCATGATGGTTGGACACACCCACGATGACATAGATGCCCTATTTGGAAACTACTCTACTCTAATGAGAAGATCAGATGCATTGACTATGCAGAGCAAACCACTCAGAAGCTTGAACAGTTCAAAAGGTTCTACCCCTTAGGGGTTGATTGGTTTACAAAGATTTCTATTTTTGATTGTGAACCTGCACCAGCAAACTTGACACACAGAATGCGATCAAATGATCATGTTCAAACTCTGGTTAAAAGCTTCAAGACATAGCCGACAGAGGTCCTCATCCCTGCTGACGTCGTTCCGTTTGACCCTATTACCAAGTAACTAATTCTTTATCTTTTGGACACTCGTTATGTAGATTTGACCTGACGGTTGTCTATCTTTCAGGAGGAGGGTGACATGGAGAAATCCAGAAGATTTGAAGGGCAAGAAATTTTATATTATTTCTGGCAACCACAGTATTCTTATTTGCACAACTCCTTTGTTCAGTCGTCGTCGAAGTTCGAGCAAAGAACGAATTTGCCAAAGTATATGCTAGAAGAAGATCGAGGGTGCTCAACGGAAATCTTACGGACAAGGAATATATAGAGTTGAGTATTCAATGCAACGTAAGTAATTGCAAACACCCGGTCTGAGAGAGCCACCGATTGAAAATCGCAACAACTTCGTCATCGGCCACAAGGCTTATGGTTGCCCTCCACAAGGACCTATAGGGACAGCTAAAACTTCAGCTTGGAAGGTATTTATTTGTTTTCTACCCCGCCAAGTTGTACGCGATCTTGATGACCTTGAAATTGCTTCCGCAGGATTTCCATGAAATTGCAACGACCACCTTGAAAGTGCGAGGAGCTTAAGGATGAAAAACAATTCATTTTATGGATGAGAAGGTTTTCAAGAAGTTAATGGAAGTTGCCGGTATGTGGGTGAGTCAGAACTAAGTGGCGACCATGGTGACTTTCCAAACAAGCCATCGAAAGACTTCTTTAACAAGACGGCTCCGGTTGCTTACGAGGTATGTCGAATGCGAGAGGTGTCACGGTACTTTCGATGAGATTATAGAAGGCAAGACCTATTTAAAGGTGCAGCCGGGTTATAGCGGGGAGATTTGATTGCAAACAACGCAATCGACATCGAGAACCCTCACTTTTATGAGGCGAGAAATTTTATCTTATGCCACTAATTTTTTGCAAAAGGATTTCTATAGGCTGGGGACTAATTGCTTCTGTGCTTTTCGATTTGGTGAACAGAGAATTTGGATATATCGGATACCGACGTCTGAGAACGCGTGAAGGCTAACTATAACAAGGATCATACACTTGGTAACCTACGTAGCCTTTCCGGAGCGGTCGGGGAATATTCTAAAGCCGGAGGAGGCTAGAAAAAGAAAGGAAAAGAGAAATATTGTCATAGCGGTGACAAAGGATGGCATCCCTACTTCCTCCCAAGTGTCGAGAATGCGACATTGATATTTATTGACATCAGAGGGATAAACAAGGTATGGGATTGCAAGAAATACAATGGATCTATTTACAAGGATAGCTACCATGGCTAATGCCAAAGTTTATCACTTGGTCATTATCATGCTTCGATGAATTTTCCCAATTGCTTGTACAAATGAAGCAAATTCAGGTGGTGGCTACCTATCTTTAGGTTCCTATGAAGAAATGGGATGGGAGAGCAAGCGAAGGGTGAAAGAACATCAAGATTACTTTATTAGTCATATGTGCATTAACGGGAGTGATGTTCGGTGTAGCCTCGCGTGCAACCGAGTTGGAGCTTCACCTATCTCCACCTGCGGCAAGGCTCCTAAGTCAACACCATTGCCTCCAATGCCGCTAATAGGTAATGAGGATGCCGACGAGAAGATAAAAAAGAAATATCGAGACTCTTTTTTTGGGCAAACCAAGATTCAAATGGCGGCAATGGAAGGAGATCTTGTATTGAAATGCCACCTGAAAACCTCCTATGCCTACCATATTGTTGAACAAATTTGGTGCCGAATCGATGGTTGCGCGGATTTCTTTTCTATTTGGGACGCTTCTCTTGTTGCTCTTATGCAAGGAAAAAGAGCGTGGCTTTCGAAAGTTCGGGTAAAGTGTGCTTGGATTTTCACGAGGGCGTTCTTTGAAACGCTTGATAAAATGGCCAATCCAAGTGCCGATGGGTTTGAGGAAGAGCCGAAAGCAGAGAATGTTGAGCCTGATCCAGCTCAACCCGACATCAGTATCACCCAAAACACGGATCTATCAAAGTTGGATTCCATTTTGGAAAACCTCGATGCTAAGTCCTACGAAGAGAGAATGCAAGAAACAAAGCGCTTGCTTGAAGAGACGGAAAAAGGTATAGAAGCCCTGGAGCCCACTTTTCAAAAATTGAGTGCACTTAATGAGAAGCTTGATGGGTACATGCCTTTCTTGACAGGCGAACATAAGTTTGAATACGTGGGCGTAGAACACATGGAAACAGACCACCAGCACATGGAAGCAGACCAACAGCACATGGAGATTGACCAAGATGAGGTTCTTGGGATACGGGGAGCATCGTGTACACAAGCAAAAGCGAAGCTCTCTCATCCACGCAGAATGCTCTTGCATCGGAGAAGGAACTTAAAGGGAGGGGCGCAACGGTGGGCGATGAAGAATGGGAGCCTCGATTCACATCTGCGAAACAAGATCGCATAAAGGCCATGGGTGTTGTACTTCCGGAGGTCACGAGGTTATTCGAGAGATGGACACAACACAAGCTATGGAATTGGGTAGAGAGCATGTCACCCGCATGGCCAATGAAATGGGTGTGATACACGATCAAGTATTCGAAACACAATCGAATAATTATCTCCTTCAATCAGTAATTATGTTGTATATTACTTCCTTCAATGGAAATTTTTGTTTTGGGAATTTTGGTTTTGTCTTTACCCATATCTTTTACCATATGTTTAATGCTAAAAATAATCGCGACCGCGATCCTCTGTAGCAATTATATGGCTTTAAATACTGAATTTTGTGTGATATCCTTGCTCCTCGGTACCTTCTTTTAACACAATGCTCTCATATGGTTTTAATAAAAGGCACATTATTTTGTCTCCTTTCAGCTGCGAAACATCGCGTTCGCGCTTCTTGCGAGAAGTTTTAACACTCCCTCCTACTACGTTCTACTCGCGGTGAACCTTTGCATTAGCAGTAAAAACTATATTTCCGAATAACACTGAAGCATTTGCAAAATTTGTGCAAAAAAACGCCAACTTTTACTCAATTGGTAGTAGTTTTTGCACTATATGGCTACCCGCTAACCTATTTCATGCTAAACGAGAATTCCAAATTTCTCTAATTAATGAATTCATGCTTATTGAACTAGTGTCTGGAACAGATTTAAGGAAGCGCAATCCCTCTACCGGACTCCACTCTTTAGTTGTAGTGTACTTCTTTCCCTGCAAAAGGCTCTCTCCATTCGTCAAGTAGAACTCGATGTGATGTTGAAACGTAATATCATTTAGCTTGTTCACAACTTGTTCTCTGTTTGCACGTTGAGAGAAAACAAATTCCCTGAAGTCGGCAGTCTCCTTTAGAAGCTCAACCACTGGCATGGGAGTGTAAGAGCCTTCAATGATTTGAACCAAAGTGGGAAGACAAAAAGATTTTTTCCTTCTGAGATGCACCGAAAACATGCTGAACATCTGGTCTATTTGATCGTGTGTGTGCCCTACCAGTAAGAATCCGAGCTTTATTTTTCTGAAAATCTCTAGCTCCACTAGCATGGCACAGTAAGCAAAGAGTGTTTGATTTTTGAATGTATTGATTTAGCAAGGTGCAGTCTAAGCTTTAGGCCTCGAAATATGATGCGAAGTCATACTCCTTGCACAAAAATATGCAGACTGTATGTTTGGATTTGTAGATCTCTTAAAAAATTACATGCTCTATTATTGGAGTGGTAGGACACATTTTAGATGTTGTTAGTTTAGAAGTATTGGTCGTACATGCAATACTCATACTAACAAACATGTAAGGACTTATAGTTAGTGCTTGACATTCAAATGGATATATGTTTGATGTGCTTATATGAAATGTGTCAATATTTCAAAGTTGATGCATGCGCTATTGTTGCAAATGGACAAGGCATGGGATGGTGGTTTATAATTCAAATAAATGTTTTGAAGTCCTTGCTTGTAATGGAATATTAATTCGTATCTCCAATACATTTTATGATTATGTCTCGTAATTGTCCAACATCTGAAAATGGAGAAGCTAGAAGATGAAGACACCGCGGAAAATCTTTGGTTCCATACACACCCTATTAAATATAAACATTACATTAATATGATATTGTACATGGTATCCCACATACTAAGGAATTAAACCATTGAATTAAACCCCCCTAGACCTCCCAGTTATTTTTGCTGATATTCGTATGGGGCGGCTCGGACCGTTAGTAGAGGATTGCTTCAAGGATTCGACTTAGCAACAATTTCCATCTGTAAAGGGTGTGAAGTAGTCATTGCAAGACCTAGTAGTAGTATATCCTAAAGAAGATGGAGCTATCATACAATTAAGCAATGAAGAAAATAAACAAGAAATCTCCTTGCTTTCACTTTCGAAGAGGAATAAGCAAACAATATACAAGAAATAATTGATAGTATAGATTATCTAAACTTCTTGATGACTATGAAGCGTGATAAAGAAGAGGATTTGCAAGCAAAGATCTCTAATTTGTAGCATATGATATCTAATTATGTCTCTTGAAGAGTATTATCATACCTATAGCACAAAATTGGTCAGTTATAGATGGATGCCAAGGTTTGGCTATAGCTATAGGTTCACCCGTACTGTAGTCGGCTAAGTTGCTCGAGAACTACAGAAGGCTCGCTTGGCAAAGGACTTAAAATCCTTGTAGGTCTTCTTGTTCCAAATTAGAGTAATCAGATTGCCAAAGGGCTAAAAATCCTTTTGATCACCTGTAAAATCAATATCAATATCAAACCATCTCATTTCTCCTACAACTCCCGATCCACTTTACTCTCAGTTATGGCATGCATGTGCAGTTATGGCATGCATGTGCAGGATTGGGTGTTTGGAAGCCAACCTAAAGAGTGATAGAATGAAATGAGCATGCACCATGTCATTCAGGTGCGTGGGACCTGACCTTCCAAAGGACTTAACTTAAAATCCTTTCAACATAACATTCAGCGAAAGGTGATCGTGCCTTCGCTCCGCTCTAGGGACATGTGCAGTCCCCAAATGCTAATGGAGAAGCTGAAAATAACCTTGAGCTTGACTCCCCTCACTTAAATGCAAATGCAAAATGCAAAATGCAAAAGACAATGATGATGAAGTGCAGTCCCCTATGAAACATGTAAATGAAGAGTCGCCCACTATGAAACATGTAAAATTGGATGTTGGAGGTGAAAAGTAATCATCGCTCAGATCTGACACGGATAACTCAGACATGACTCACACAGTTCACAAAGGCCACAAAATCTTGACCAACTGTGGAGTTTTGAAAACAGATGTCCATGTTTATAAAGCAGCCTGCTTTACATTTAGTTTTTGTGATATGGAACAGGAAACAATGCTGTTAGAAGGCTCTTATTTTACGCTTTTGTTGTATGTCCACTTTCATGTCTACTCTTTGTTTCGTGTAAAACGTATCTAGTAGCAGTTGCCTGCAATGAGAAAGTCTTTTTACTTCTTGTATTTCGTTGCTTATTAAGCATTCCCCAATAAAGGGTCTTATCATGAAAGAATCAAACTGAAAGAATCAGAGATTTACACCCTTCACAGAAGCAAAACATTACAAATAACTGCACGGTCTTAGTGTAATTCTCGAAAGAAATCCCCCGGATTAGAGTTCCAACATTAAGGATAAAGGTTAATTTAACCCCAGGTGTGAACCCCCTTTCCTGGGGTCCCATAGGCCCTTTGGGTCTCTGTGGATGAAAAAAAACCAATTCTATTCTTATCCACCCATGTTATGACTATGAAGACCTCCTTCTGCTATGACGAGATCACATGTAGCAAAGTTTATCAAGTTTTATACTATGCTACTGCATTTGTTGAAACAAGTATGTTTCTTCTCATTAGTTCCTATGGCAGGCATATCCTGTGTAGTCATCACATTCTGTAAAGAACATTTTCTGTATCTACCAAACAATTGGAGGGGTGCAAACACCCCCACCAATTCTATGCATCCACATCTATAATACATACTAATAAATACTAATAACCATAATGCAAGAGGTAGAGCGTCTACTTTCCTTTAACTTGTATTGCTATTTCCCCACATGCAATGACAATGCAGACGAAATTACTCCATGCTCAGACATTTTGCATAGGTTTAGCACCTGCATTTGAGTATGAATTTCAATAGGTATGAAGTTAAAGCTCACCTAGTACAGCAATATACAGCATGAATGACTACAACCATTGAAGGCAAAACAATTTCCTCGCGCTGATATTTTTTTCTTTCTGCAAATTATAGACAGTTCTTTCAATTTGGTGATGCACCGCATTAACATCATTTAGTGCATACAAAAAGAAAATGAGTGCAGATCACAGTTGGAATATGCACGCCAAGCACCACATCACAAATTCATGCTAAGTGGAAAATGAAATTAATATTTCTGGTCTTCACTAAGCACACATGTAAATCGAGGTTTCAGGCAAATGTTAGGCACCTTTTATATGATTATATCCCCTGTTTGCTCTGACTGAAGAAACCGTTCCACTGTCATATCAGATAATCAGACACTTCTAACAATGTTATCAAATATGTAATGGCTGGAAGAAACACTGTAATTTACAACTAAAGCAAAATCAACCTACAACAAGCTCCAGTGCCTGTGAATAATTTAATCTAGGAAAAAATCTGTAAAGTTTACATAGAGCTTACTCTGCGATAGTGGAACGAGTATTATCAGCTACATTGAACTCTTTGAGTTTCGAGGCTGTAAGCAAATAAAAATTACGCGTAAGTATAACAGATGGCTAATGTAAAGCATAAGCATTGTGTATGGCGCATGGATATTTCTAGTAAAAATCAAGCATAGACCTGGACAGATGGAAGGAAGATATGGATACATCATACATATAGCACAGGGCAAGCAAAGGAAGTGGAAAACAAAGATGAAGGCATAACATATCAATTCGGACATGGCAACCGGAGAACATGCAGATGAGGAGACGGCAAAAGAATGACAAAAAGCAGAAGTAGATGAGACGACTGGCATATCGATGAACAAAAATAAAACGGAAAGGGTTAGGCATTTACACCACTGTGAACTTTTCACAAGGAAGAATAGAAAAAATAGAATGAAAACTTGAAACATTTCTGTTAGCAGCATGATCTGATTTACCTTCATATAAAATGAAAACCCATTTTGAGGACAGCGATAGACGGTCTTTGATTAAACAGTAGGCCTGCTTTAAGATGTTTCTATAAAAGAAAGATGGAAGCCATGTATAGATTACTGAAATTTTGGTCAATGTAGAGGTTCCGTGAATATACGTGGGACTACTTTAGAACCAAGCAAGAGGTTGTTAGAACACTTGTTAGGGTGCCCATGTTGATAGGCATAATCGATAATCTATCAAAGCTGCAGTTCAATGCCTCCAAGATTTTGAGGGCAAGTATCTCGGCCGTTAGATGTATAGGGTTAGCTATCTGGACCACAACTTTTAAATCATCAAAATTTTCGGGTTTGATCCACGACATGCAATAAAACATTATAACATGAAATAGTTAGAAACAATGTCCTGTGTAAGATCCACTAGTGCCTTGTTATGATAAATATTAAAATTTTTGCTTGTTGTCTTTTTTATTTACTTTGGAAAAGCTCAAAGATTTAATATTTCAATTGAGATATATATAAAACATTGTAGACAACTTTAGTTAATATATATTGTAACTGCTCATCTGTAGAAGATCATAGAGACCATTATTGGGAGCAATTCACATCCCCATCCTGCAACAATCCATTTGCACAAAATGTAACAAGTGATGAGCCAAACAAGGAATATGGAAACATTTTGAAAATATGTAAAACAACACGGAAAGAGCATTTAATAACATGCGTACCTCGTATAGGGATGAAAGCTTTTCCACAATCAGTAGTGTGGAGGTGGAGATTTGTGTCCCATGGGGGGAGATTTGTAGGGATATGGTGGAGATTTGTGTCCCATGGGTGGAGATTTGTAGGGATATGGTGGTGATACCATGGGTGGAGATTTGTGTTCATAGGGAGGAGATTTGTGGATATATGGAGGGGACATCATAGGTGGAGATTTATGTTCATATGGAGGAAAGGATGCCATAGGTGGAGATTTGTAGGTAGATACCATAGTCTTGCGTCCATGCGATGGAGGAGGGGATTTGTAATGGTATGGTGGAGATTGCTGGTAGTACGGTGATGGTGAAGATAGAGGTGGTGACTTGTGATAATAATGTGGAGGCGGGGAAGGCATAGCCATGGGAGGGGACTTGTGGTATGGAGGAGGTGAGTGAAGCAATGGTGGAGACTTGTACTGGGAAGGTGGAGGAGACAGAGGAGGTGACTTGTAGTAAGGATGCTCTCCTGCCTGAGCTATACCGATCATCTGAATGCTGGCCATAACAAATGCCACAACAAAATAAAATTGAGGGCCTCTAAGCTCCCCCATTGCTGAGCACTTCTCTTGTTTGATCCTCTATGCCAAAACCAAGAAGTGGCTGCAATGGTAGCAGAATAGGCATGACCATTTATATAGGTGCCAAGAGAAGCTTCTTACAACTTTCGAGAAGCCAACAAAAATCCTGGTCATTTTGATACCTTATTTTCTTTCCCTTCGTATCAAAGATGTTCTTGGTCAATATACGGTTGGTCTTAAAATCATTACTTTTTGGCCAATTTTTCTATGCATGTGCTTTCAATCTACCTTTTTATAATGAGTTATTTCATACAAGAAATTTATCGCGGCGGCCTTGCGGCCGCCGCGAACATTTCTCTTCTCCAACCCGCTGCAAAAGAAGTTTTGTGCTAAGTCGAATAGATCTCAATTCTGGACATCCTTGCGATGCAAAAGAACGGGCATGAGTTGAACCTGCACTATTGCCATTTGTTTTGCATCAAGGACGACATGGTGCCCGCAATTACCTCATGTCCTCCAGAGCAAAAATGTCTTGAACATGGATGGTAATCAAAATTATGTAATTATTCTTGGCTTAAACTTTTCACATCTTCCCCTTAACACCATTCTTGGCTTAAGCTTTTTGCATTGTCCCCTTAACTCATGTGTGCCAAGCCTTGTGCATATAGACTTTGAATATTGCATGGTTGATTTGCAAGTTTAGAGATAAATACAAATTTTAGCTTTTTCTAAACATATATAATTCTTATCGGACGATGCCTTTTGGCATATTCGGTTGATTCCCGCCACGTATTTCCGGGGGGAAAAAATAGGGAAACAAAAAAAATGCCAGAGAAAATAGTCGGGGAAAAAAAAAATGGTGGCGTGTGTCGAAGCCACGTTTGTCTCTCTCGAAGCTGCCTTGGCGGCATCACGAGATCTGCTCTGCCTTGGCGCTTCTCTGCTCTGCCTTGGCGCGCTCTGAATCCGTGAGAAGGCCTTGATTTTGCCATCCATTCTTTTTTGGTATAAATCCATCAAGCCGGTAAAAGCTTCTTCTTAAGCGGATGAACATGAAACGGGGTATTGAAGCTATGGAGGTCTTAAGCGGATGAAACGAGGGTATTCGGCTGGGGTATGGAGGCGGTCCTTCAAGCTATGGGTTGGCTCTATTTTCTCTGCGATTTCATTGCCGAGGCCGGTATGCAATCGCCTTTCAGCGCTCTGCTTCGTTTACGTTTTGCGCAACAACTTCCACTATTAAAGCCTTTGTTTTGTTGAAAGAAGCCACCCGGATCTAGTTGTGGTATTAGCTTAGCGATCCTTCTTATTTTGTTTTGGATTAAAGGTGCGGCTTATAATGCCCTATTGCATGTGTTATGTGTTATGCTTTGTTGCGGCCCTCTTACCGGATTCGTTTTCCATCAAACACTGTGACTGCCAATAAGTTTGGGCATCTGAGAAGAAAAAGGAAGCGACCACACAAAGTAGGCATTCACCTTAGAACCCTCTTTGATTGCGACAAGGAGGCATGAGAGCTTAGAGAATTTGGGTTTTTCTCAGGATGCTTTATTCTAAGATATATCGAGATCTGTTAGAAAATTCCTACCATTTTGAACCAAAATTTCTATTTCGAGATCTCCGAGCTCTTGGGTTAGGGCTCCTCGTTTTAGAGCTATTAAGTCTCAGATTTCAGCTTGAAACTCTGTTTTTGAGGATTTGAAGAAGAAAACTTGCGACCGGTTGGTCAATGCAGGGTGTGAATCATGTTAGAAGGAAGAGGCGATTGCTTGGCGAATCCGACATGCACGTAAATATGCGAGCACATGCCATGCGTTGCGCCTGCGACTCTAGATACCGCGATATTACAATTTGTAAAGACATAGCGGGTACATGAAAAGGTCGGTTATTTCCAAATCGTGCTCAATCAAGTTTTTGTTTGAAATGCATATTAGGATTGGGATTTGAAAGGATTTGGAGAGATTTGGTGTTTATGACATTTTTTTTCTATCGCAGCGGGGAATTCTACATAGGAAGTGAAGTATTTGTTGGGCGACAATGAGATCTTTGAACATCAATTGCATTCACCATAAAGTATTTAACTCTTGGGTTTCACGGAGAGTGCCCATTCGGATATTGAAGATGAATTGACAAAAAGAGGTGAGCTATCGTGAATGTGACTTGATAAGTATCACGTGAATGTGATGTTGGTAGTTTTGTGCCTTTTTTAATATGTTTGCCTTCTTCGGGCTATCAATTCTCATCTAGATATGTTAAACCTTGTGATTCAAAACTATGGTAACTCAATTGATGTTGTTAGTGTTGACCTTTGCTCTTTGGAATTCAAAGATATTGCTAAGGTGGTGATATTGAGTCAACCGTGACCACCATAGTTTTGAGGTTTCTTGCAACCCAAAATGTTCACCATGTACATTTTGCATCGAAGAAAAAACAAAAAAGTGAAGCATCGAAAACGATTTGTATGGCAAGTCATTCTCTGCATTCTTTTCACATAATTTTTACAAATGACATATCCAAATATATTGTTTTTATCAATTCATCTTCAATATCCGAATTTATGGTAAAACTCACCCAAGAGTTAAATACTTCCCGTGAATGCAATTGATGTTCAAAGATCTCATTGTTCTTTCAACAAATACTTCACTTCCTATGTAGAATTCCCCGCCATAGATAGAAAAAAAATGTCATAAACACCAAATCTCTCCAAATCCTTTCAAATCCCAATCCTAATATGCATTTCAAACAAAAACTTGATTGAGCAATGATTTGGAAATAACCGACCTTTTCATGTACCCGCTATGTCTTTACACCAGAATATCAGATCTAGAGCTGCAGGTTTAACGCATGGCATGTGCCTCAGATATTTACAGTGCATGTCGGATTCGGCCAAGCACCGCCTCTTCCTTCTAACATGATTCACACCAGAATTGACCAACGGGTCGCAAGTTTTCTTCTTCAAATCCTCAAAAACAGAGTTTCAAGGAAAACTGAGACGATCTAATAGCTCTAAAACGAGGAGCCCGAACCCAAGAGCTCAGAGATCTCGAAATAGAAATTTTGGTTCAAAATGGTAGGAATTTTCTGAACATCTCTCGATATATCTTAGAATAGCAGATCCGAGAAAAACCCAAATTCTCTAAGCTCTCATGCCTCCTTGCCGCAATCAAAGAGGGTTCTAAGGTGAATGCCTACTTTGTGTGGTCGCTTCTTTCTTTCTTCTCAGATGCCCAAACTTATTGCAGTCGTTGTGTTTGATGGAAAACTAATCCGTAAGAGGAGGGCCGCAACAAAGCATAACACATAACACATGCAATAGGGCATTATGCCGACCTTTAATCCAAACAAAATAAGAAGGATCGCTAAGCTAATACCACAACTAGATCCGGGTGGCTTTTTTCAACAAAACAAAGGTTTTAATAGTGGAAGTTGTTGGCAAAACGTAAACGAAAGTAGAGCGTTGGAAAGGCGATTGCATATACCGGCAATGAAATCGCAGAGAAAATAGAGCCGAACCCATAGCTTGAAGGACAGACTTCCATACCCCAGCCCGAATACCCCCGGTTTCATCCGCTTAAGACCTCCATAGCTTTCAATACCCCCGGTTTCATGTTCATCCGCTTTAAGAAGAAGCTTTTACGGCTTGATGGATTTATACCAAAAAGAATGGATGGCAAAATCAAGGCCTTCTCCGGACTCAGCGCGCCAAGGCAGCAGAGAAGGCCAAGGCGCAGCAGATCTCAGATGCCGGGCGGTAGCTTCGAGAGAGACAAACGTGGCTTCACACGCGCCACCATTTTTTTTTCCCCGACTATTTTCTCTGGCATTTTTTTTGTTTCCCTATTTTTTCCCCCCGGAAATACGTGGCGGGAATCAACCGAATATGCCAAAAAGGCATCGTCCGATAAGAATTATATATGTTTAGATAGGGTGGGCGGTAGACAAAACAGGTGTTTTTCATTTGCTTTTTATATTTACTCCACCTGACATTTAGATTCTTTGGTTAGATTCCTTGGTATAGACTAAATTTGGTTATCATTTAGGAAAAGTGTTTCTCAAGTACTTCAGGAGTGAGTGTCATTGCCATGCAATGGCACCTAAATACATATGATGGTATCTATTTGAAATTTTTATGCGTTACAATATTAAATAGGTGAAATGACTATACAATTAGGTGAAATGACTATACAATTTGTATCGAAGAAACTTATTTGCCCCTATTCTTAGTAACTAAACCTTTTAGGATTTCTAGGACATTAGAAGGAACTAAGATAATCATATTGATTTCTAAATTATTTTCTTTGCTTGTAATAAACACCTAGCAATCTAGTGAAAACTTTAAATTGTTTTTTCTTTTTTATTTGCTACTTTGCATAAACCAATTGGACAGTTTAATCAATTTTAGAATGTCTATGTTTCAGCCGCATAGGATCAGTATTGACATGTACATTATTAAAGTGCTAGATATAGATAATTTTAGATCAATAGCCAGGAAGATTCAAAGAGATGGTTATTCTTTCCTCCGACATTTTTGAAGCACCATTTGTGTTATAGTAGCTTGATTGTATGCCTCTTAATGCATTTGCGACATTGATATGAATCACACCAATGACCCAAACTTTTAAGCTTCTAAAGCTATATTACAAGATTTTTTCTTCAGATAAAAAAGGTCTCACAAATCTATAAACCATCTAGATGCTACGATATCGCAAATCTAACTCTTAACAAATGTAAGAAATCCCTCTTTCTAAGGTAAAGATACATGGGCACAGATTACACTAATAATACGTGCACAGATTACACCAATAATATGAGATCTCAACCAGTTCACCAAAACCATTTTAAAATCCATTTAATAGAAGCTGCACCGATAACTTCTAATAATTAGATTCTAGTTCACGGCGAAAATAACTTTACCTCAGTTTTGGTGATTCTGTCGCGGTGAATACTCTCCCGCAGAATAACAAACCCTCCGGGAATAGTCTGTCCCTGGAGGTCCCGTTCTCCGTACCTGACAGTGTCAGGTGTACCCTCTGATGGATACCAGCCATCCGTTTGTAAGGTGCATTCTGGCCGTCCATTTTATACCTCCCTGCAGAATCACAACGACAAGATACCGTCGGACGGAATCACCGCCCCTTTATTCCACGCAATGGAATCACGCTGCCTTGATACCTCCGGATGGAATCACGTTCTAACATTCACACCCGTGGAATCACCAGTGGCAGATTCCACGGGATGGAATACCGTCGATGATATCCCGCCAAAATAAATCACCACGTGAAGTATTCCGCTGGACGGAATCATCACCTTGTAATTTTGCAAAACGGACCGCGTTGCACTTCCACGCGGTAACAGAATTACCGATTTGTAATTTCTCCCGACAGAATCACCCCCTTGCACTTCCATCCACAATGTAATTCTGTCAGACGGAATCATCACACTGTGAATCCGTCAGATAAAATCCCTGTCTCTGAAGGACTCATCCAGGCCGTCCTAGCCACGTCGCCATGGGATATCCATCGTGTATATTCCGTGGCTATTTTATTATATCCTATTTTAATATTTAAGGCCCAGCTTTTCGAAGGAACTTTTGAATTGAATTGTGGACGACTGCTATTAATAGCCGTACATTGTACCCTGACAAAGTGTAAGCCTTAGAACCTCAGTTAATGAGAACTTCCAGCCAGAATCTTCTGCTAACTCGGCTTTCGTCTTCCCTGCGAACAATCCCTTGCAGGAAGAACAGGTCAATTTGGACGTAGACTCCCCTCCTAAATTTCCTGCAGGTTTTGAGGTCGTTGGAGGCGCAGGTCCCATGGCGGATTTATCTGTGGACACTACGGTTGTTAGTCGGCTGCCCCGGTTATTCCTGTGTATTTAGGGGGGGAGGGGGGGAGGAGGGAGTGGCTCAAGTATCCTTGAGGTCCTGTTCGGTTGCAGGTGATAAATAAAAGGTTGATTGCAAGGAGGCAGAAGACAGCATAGAGGTCAAAATAGATTTTGGCGAGGATGCCTCCTCCAGAGAATGCTGGAAACATGGAGGAAATCCTAAATTGGAAATTGGATGAGGGAGATGGCCAGTGGTATTGTCTATTCGGTAAGTGCAGTAGTAGCTACTCCAAGAAGTGGGATCTGGAGATCCACAGACTTACTAAGCATTGCATGACCAATGATTACAAGCTGCCAGCAGTCGCAAGAGGTAGGAAATCAAATGCTCCAGAAACAAGCAGGAGGAAGAGGAACTTTGAACTGGTGAAACTGGAGTGGAGCGCCGATGAAGATTCCCTGTGACAGTACAATCTCAGACGAATTTGGTGAGGGCCAAGCGAAGGGCCGAAGCTATGGCAGACAAGCAGATTGAGCACGGAGTTTTTAATCCGGCAATGGGAACTGCTTGGGTCAATCAACAGGTGGAGATAAGGCGGACAATAGAGGAAACTTTGGAATACCAGAAGAGGTAAGCAATTAGAAAGAAGATCGCCAACAGGTTTGGTTTGACGGTTCAAGAGATGAGGGCCGAGATTTCTTTATCTAGAGAGCAAGCTCAGGTAGATCACGATGATTTCAACAAGAAAAAGGCACAAGCAGAAGGAGATCTTGTATCTACCCCTCCCAGAAAATTGAGCAAGCTCCCACTTATAAGCTCGCCAAAAACTCCAAGCAAGAAGAGAGGGCAAAAAATAAAACAGAGGACTGCATAGCCCATAACTACATAGTGTTTGAAACATCCAGCTATATTCAGGGTTTGTGTGACGCGGTTCAATCAGCAGGTCTCCCCGAACCCAGAGCTTCATCG
Organism: Isoetes taiwanensis; assembly: GCA_021234155.1. Lineage (NCBI taxonomy): Eukaryota > Viridiplantae > Streptophyta > Lycopodiopsida > Isoetales > Isoetaceae > Isoetes > Isoetes taiwanensis. Next base: position 3,236,582 of record JAJEKV010000019.1, on the reverse strand, counting down.
GAAGAGGAGAGCACCTTAATTGAGATTCCCATGATGCATCGGCTAGAAGCTACCTTTTTTAATTCTGTGTTTTCTTACCAATTAGGTCTTGTTTCCAGAAGGTGGACCTGTAACTTCACATTCAAGTACCCATTGACACTATACAGCACAGCAATTCGGGTGGGTAAGAAATCATCAGCAGTAGAGTTTCACGTCTATGGCAACTTTGCCCAAGATTTTATGACGGTTCCTGGTCTTGGAGATGATGTGGATTATAGAATCAACGAAGAGTGTATCGGCACTTATCTCCTGTAAGTCACGTTTTTACCCAAAGCATTGCAATGCTATCATTCCTTGATTACATTACCATCTACAGGGCCTTAATATATGTTATTCCCCGGAACAAAATAACCAGACCGCGACCTTTGACCGATTCTTGCAAAACAGTTTAGAAGGTCAATTGGGTGCTTATGATATGTTTGCTAATTTAATCCCACCCAAACCCTGATGGATGCAAAACGTGGGCTTCTATTACTTTCCAGTCATGAGCAGGTAAACAATCCGTTGCAAATTCAATGATAGGCAATTAGACCTTAAAAACTGGTCGTGCAATTGTTGGCACCAACCACTGGAGCCTACTCAGACCAGGAGGCATGTCAGAGGCTCGAAATCCCTTGTCTATTATTGCTGCATTTGGATTCAATGTCGGGCATGCACTCGAACATACACTGTTTTGCCACTTTGTAAGTTCAACTCTGCCCCTTTCCGGTCGAATTTGGCTTTTCTCTCATTCCTTTGCCCACAGCTTCGTGTCCAACATTATGAAGAGGTGAAATATTGAGTCCTCGCAATTGCATAATGCCTCCTACGTATCTTTGAATGTCCCCCAGCAAGAAAGAACCCAAGATTGTGGAATTTACATAATATATTTCATCAAGAGGTTCTTGCTAGATATATGCAACACCAAAGACCATTCTGTCGTATTTTATCTCTAATTTCGTCTAATTTTATTCCAACCTCGTGCTAATCCTCGTGATTGCAATTATTTCCAAATGGTCCGGGCACGCTAAAATCGACCAAACGAGGTGAAACTATCTTGGTGTTGTTGCACCCACATATAGATGCTTGTTGCTTCGTCTTCATGCAACTTCCAAACAATTCGAGCCACTAGCTTATCAATGTTGTAGATTTCATGCATCTTCAACATGTCGTCCCTGCAAAGCCCATCTAACCCAACTAGCTCCTTCTTCAAGTTCACCCTCTCCTGGTGGATGTTCATCACCATTCTAGGTGTTCTATAATGCACTAGCTTCTATTGAACCATTCTTTGTTTTCAGCCGTGAGCCATGGTGCTAGCCTATACCACAACCCCTTCTTAATAGGTAGTGATTTATCGTGGCAGGTTGCACCTTGCTAGTTCACATGATCCCATTTGTGATAGGTAATTTGAGTGCAATTGAGAAGAAGCTAGAGTTGTTTCAAAGTAAAATGACATTGGCAGTCCCCCCCTCTCAACCCTCTTCCTTCTTTGGCCTGGAGGAGGACATCGATCTTCGACAACATGAGTGTTCTTAGGTTTGTCTTCTAGCCCATAGGCACACCAGTACCTTTGTTGCACAATGAATGAATCAGCCATGCTTTAAAATCCTTCTGCAATCTTCCAAACAAATAAACAATAGGCTATGGAAAGGAAATGCACACCTCTTCAAAGTTAGATTCGAACCTTTGCCGAGTTTGAATAGCTCTTTATTCCTTTGAGAGCTTCTTATATAGAAACAGCATAGTGCTTCCCCATTTTTTTGCTCCCCAGCAATAAAAACCCCAACCCTTGAGGTGGGAATGTGGCACACCCACACTAGTTGAGTACCTCTCCCTCGCGGATCAGGACCCTAGTGCTCTAACATGATCTAGGATAGTCGATTGTGATCAGAATGCCCTTCTGCAGGGTTTGTTTTGGCAAATATCTGCTTGCAGCTGCCATTAGAAATAATATTAGAGCTTGTGCCACTGCAGAAGATGGAATTCGGTTGTTCCAGGCACTTAACTCCTCAATCTTCTCGTCCAGGTCCATGCCGAAGTCCCCGCTGCCGTCATCGAACTGAGGCAGGGCAAGACAAAAGCAGGTGATTTCGTGGGATGGTATGAACAGCCATACATGGGCCGAGAATTTAAAAAATTCTGGCGGGGTGAACTCAATCACGCAATGGTCGTCGATCTGGTCCTGTGTATGGTCCCGATATAGTCACGTGCCGAACATGCAAGTGTTGTTGATGGGGTGATCTGTCGTGCAAAATCGCAAAGATATGATTCCATCTGGTGGATTCACAGTGTGATGATTCCGTCTGGTGGAACTACCACGTGGTGATTCTGTCTGGCAGTATTACAACTTGGTGATTCCGTCTGACAGAATTATATTGTGGTGATTCTGCCAGGCGGAACTGCAACGGGGTGATTCCGTCAGGTGGAATTACAAATCAGTGATTTCGTCAGGCGGAATTACACTGTGATGATTCTGCCGCACGGAAGTGCAATGCGATGATTTCGTCTGGCGGAATTACAAGGTGGTGATTCCATCCAGCGAAATACTTCATGTGGTGATTCCACCTGGCGGGATATCGTCGACGGTATTTCGTCCCTTGGAATCTGCCATTGATGATTCCACGGGGGTGAATGCTAGAGCGTTATTCCATCCGGGAGTATCAACACAGTGTGATTCTGTCGCATGGAATAAAGGGCCGATGATTTCGTCCGGCAGTATTCTGCCATCGTGATTCTGCGGGGAGGTATAAAACGGATGGCCAGGATGCACTATGCAGACGGACAGTCGTAATCCATCAGAGGGTACACCTGGCACTGTCAGGTACAGAAAATGAGACCTCCGGGAACGGAGAGGGTCTGTGATTCCGTGGGAGAGTATTCACTGCGACGGAATCACCAAAATCGGGGTAAAGCTGTTTTTGCCCCTAGTTCACCAAAACCAGATTATGATTCAACTCTTTGGATTAGGTAAGATAGTTCACCATCCAATTGGATCTTTCAATGCTATTGGCAAGTTAGGCAAGGCAATAGAACAAATTCACAAGCAATTGACCTCCTTAGCTATAAGAATTAAGCAAACTCTAATTTCTTTTCAGACAAAAGGTAATGACAAATAGCTCCAGCTGTGGTAATCAACCAAAGGAGGAGCTGAATCTTCACTGTAGTTGTTCGTCCAAGAATTACTGCAACTTTTCGTCCAAAAGCGGTCATCCCAGTTAATGCAAATCCTCCCATTAAAATATTGGCCGACCCCTTTTCCTTTGAAATAATTTTAGCTCTCCCCTTATCCATAGAAATATCTTGCCTTAAGAGTTTATTATTTAAACCTTAGCTATTTATAAAGTTTCCTTTTGCCTTCTATCTACCTTGCCTAGCCTATAGTTTGTCAAACTTAAGCACCCATGCTAGTCCACCAAGGCTAACATTCGAGATCACACCTTTGAGCTATCATATACATATCAATTATTCTCTTTTTGGGAAGCAACTAATCTCAATTGTATCCATAAACCGTGAATTGAGCACCAACTCAACTTGTTTGAGAACCAACTCAATCCAATTCTTTTGAGCACCAAGACCATTGTCAGAGTTTGTTAACTTACCTTGAATGACAAATTAATCCACATAAGTTCTTCATATTGAGTTGTAGTCTTGTGAATAGCACCAACTATTCTTTACAATCACAACTATTTTTTGCTTAAGTTTAAGATTGAGATCGGAAAAGATTTAATTCTTCTATGGAGATTGATTGATAAAGCTGAAGATCTACTGACAAAACATAAGATTCGAGGTTCAAGATATAGATAAGATTTAGGAAAGGATCAAGGTTTTTGTTGAAGCGTCAACTCCAATTAGTAGCATCAACTACTCTAATGCATACAAGTTACAATAATAACTTATAATTATCTAATTTGATTTATTAAAATTGACAAAATAATGTTTTTGTTGAAGCATCAACTTAAACTAAACTATAATTTCTTGATATCGAATCCATGAAAGGAATTTCTTTTTATTCATGTCAATAACCATACAAATAACTACATAATGACACCAACCACTTCATTAGATATACATTTAACAGATTCCGGGGCCAAAATGAGCCGAATCTTCATTGTAGTTGTACATCCAACAATCACTGCAACTTTTCATAAGTCATTCCAGTTTATGCAAATTGTACCCTTAAAATATTTCTTGATCTCTTCTCTTTGAAATATTTTTACCTCTTTCTTTGATCCGTAGAAATATCTTGCCTTATTATAATCTTAGTTATTAATAAGGTTTCCTTTTTTCTTTCTATCTGCCTTGCCTTGTGTCAAACTTAAGCACCCATGCTAGTCCTAAGACTAACACCCGGGATCACACACCCCGAGCTCTCATTAACATAAATGGATGGGTATATTTGCCCTTTATTCCAAGATCTGGACCGTACATAGCGATCCTCGTTTGTGGGGTATGCATGTACAAGTTTTTTTATACTGTATATTAAGGTTTGCAAAATACTATAAGGTTTGAGAGAATGTACTTAATAGTGTTAATTTTGTACATGTATTGTAAATTTTTTAGGGCTCTCGCTGCCCTACATAACCCCCCGTGTGAATATGCACCCAAACCAAAGGGGGTTTCAGGGGGATTTTAATTTGTAATTGTTGGATGTAATGATTTATGTTAATTAATGTTAATGGTACTTATTTGTTGGTTGTTGTATTATAAAAAGCAAATATAGGTAAACAACAATGTAACACAAATCATAGTAATAATGGATTGTTTAGTGCTTGTTTATTGTTAGTTGTGATATTAAAAAAAAAATTGGGCCCTTCGGGCCCTAACAAAACGAACCTTCTAGGTATTGAACTTGGGCTAATAACAATTTCCATTACCAACAACTCGAAAGATTCCATAGAAAGCAGCCACAAGCAGCTCATTTCCCAAGTATGGTTGTATCCCCAAAGTACCCCGACACAAAGCACGCATTGAATTACCTAGCTCCTTGTGGGGATTTGTCCTTGTATAGAGTTGCTAGAAAATCATTTACAAGAGTCATATAACTTGAACCGGGATAAAATATGTAGCACTATGAATTAAACAGAAGCAATGCACATAACATGCTTATGCTTATGCTTATGCTTATGCTAGAACACATTAAGTGTGTAAAATATAGAAAAAATGTACAATGTTTGAAGAGCCTCAACATCCAAACAAACCTCTGCAAATAAAACCTTAGCATGTGTCCTTTTGCAAGGGGTGAAACATTCAAATGACAATTGTTACTTCCCTCTATTTCCCTCTACAATCAAGTTTGTAACGCCTAGTTTTCGGCGGTGGAGACAAATAGGCTTTTTGCCTTGGTGCACTGCATTGAAGCCAATCTTTGCCAGGTTTTTGCCACAATTGAGCATGTACGTGATGGAATAGGAGGAACGGAGACAAATAAGCTATGTAGCAAACTGCAACTCTAGGATTCATGGCAATCATTCGCGTGTTCCTCGCATTTTTGATTTTAAATACAAAATTTCAAATGGCTTGCAAAATAAGAATTTTGACATAGGTGAAAAGGATGGGAACGATAGAGAGGGTGCTTACCAATTTCAAAAGGGATGGCTTCTCGACTTCTTTTCTTGTATCCAATTTGTGAGGTAAGATCAAAATGTGGGCCGTCTAAGAATAGAACCCACAAATTTACTAATCTTGAACCAAATTAGAATGAAATCAAAACACCCATGTATGGGAATGCAGGAAAAGGTTTCAAGAAGAGTAATAGTATCTTGCAAAGATCCTTCTAGCAAAGCCTTCAAACATCACCAGAGGGTCGTGATAAAGAAGCACATTAAACTAGTAGAAAGGATAGGTAGAAACAGTAGTTATACAAATTGAATCAAACATTGGATTCAACGTCAAAGAATCATATATCCAGGCTGTGCAGCTTGCTAAAATCAGTCTTGTTACCAGAGAAAATAGGCCTGAGACCCTGCCCCTGCAGCCCTTGCAATATCCCGTAAGAAATAGACCTGCTTTGGAGGAGCAACAGGCTTTGAACTGCCAGATCCAGGTTTTCGTGGAGCAACAAAGGTAACAAAATAGGCTTAGTTGAAGGAAAAAGGGTTACAGAACAAACCTTGAAGCTGATGGATCCTGCTTTCGTGGTTGCTCCAAGCCCGATTTCGAGGAGTAACAAGCCTTGAACTGCCAGATCTAGTTTTCGTGGAGCAACAAAGGATGCCTGTGTGCTAGAAGTGTTCTGGTAAAGCAAAACCAAGGTATTGCCTTGCCCTAGAGAAAAAATGGGAAATAATGACTTAAGATCCTTTCTGTCATAAGAAATATATTCAAGTATTGTATCAAGCTTCCCAAATCTATCCTTACCAACCGTTTAAGCATACAAATAAACTTGCTTAAGCCGTTTCAAGGCATAAAGCTCCTTTTCGGCACTACTGGACCGTATGCCTGGTTTTAGCACAAATATATCTACCTCCTTAAAATGCAGAAATGACTAAAGGAAATCGGCCAAATCCTATATCTCCAGAGCACACAAATGCAAAAGCCGGCTATGGAGGCCCTGACAACTCTGTTTGAGTAAACAACTCAAATATTCTGCGTGGATGTTGATGCAGGGGTGAAGGATCCATACCAGATGAGATAAACATTAAGAGGCCCTTTTCCAGCCAAAAGAGGACCTTTGTGGTAGTACAGAACTACAGAAGGTTGCTGAACAAGTTCAGAAAGATGGCGATGATAAGAGAGTCTAGCGATGATAACAGAGTCTAGCATCGGAGGCAAACACAGAGCATAGATTAGAGCGAGTTACCTTCATAGAAATGGAGCTCCATTTTATAGCAGGATCTTCACTGCGGCCCTCCATCGGAGAAGAAACGCTTGCCCTAAAAGATACAGGCTGCACACAGCTGGGATGGAAAAGCATGGTTATGTGTTAATATTGGAGTAGGCAAAATTAACAACTGGCCCATTCTTCATAGCAGGACAAATCGAGATCAGAAGATCCTTTTGAAATGGCCAGGCAAAACTCCAGATCTCAAACACCCCTATTTCCTTGCTCCTTCCAGAAGCTCTGCACCAACTAGCAACGAACCCTAAAATACATTACTCGATCCTTGCATGCTTAAATTTGGAATAAATATTGAATATTCATAGGTGACCATTGAAAAGTGCCACAGAAAATCAAGGATCCCAAAAGGCGCACTCTAGAAATACTATTTAGTACACCTCATCAAATACAGCACCGAAATCATAGAAAAACCTTAGTAAAAATCGTACAAAAACATAAAAAAAACCCCCTATTATTATGCTACATATTCATATCATACATGCATCTTTCAGGCTTATTTGGTACTAGAAGGGGCAAAGGGGAACTCTTACTATACAGTTTTCAAAGTCGCTAAGGGTACATTAGACTTGGAAATAAGCAATACCAAATTTCTTGCTTCTATGGATCCTAGTTTATAGCTAGAGATATAGAAGCTTTTGATGAAACTCTTGTAGAATATTCTTGTACTAGTAATGCTTTGATTGACTGGCCATTGACCATTTATATTGTAGCCTCTTGATGTTCGGATATTTTGGTTAGCCCTTTTGGAAATTGGCCATTCCAAGTTTCTTATTCATAAGCTTAAAGATTACAAGCTTTTACTTTATGAAAGTAAACTCGAAAGCATTTACTCATTTTCCATTGGATGGTCGGCATTCTATTACATACCTAGAGATATAGAAGCTTTTGATGAAAATCTTGTAGAAAGAACATTTTTACTAGCTTATATGCAGCCTTGACAGCAGTGCTTCATCGATAATGACTTCAACATTGTACAATTCATTACACCAAGCATAGAGTATAGCTATCCGTTTTGAAAGACATGGTGCATTGGAAGACATGTTCCTGCCATTGAAACATCAATTTTTCTATAGGTATAGACGGTGTCCCTTCTTTCTTTGTAGGCTCGCCTTGTAAATTCTAGTTGCACTCCAATAGATTGGTTCAGAATAAAAAATTATGAAAAATAGGAGATCAGATTTCGAATTAGTTTATTTGTGTAATTGCAATTAATTCATATAAAATTTGTTGCTATTTGTTTGTACGTTGACATTCCAGCTAATGGAAGTTGTGAAGGCAACCCAAAAATGGCTGTGTGGAAATGCTAAGGAGCTGTCGCAATGAAAATAAAAAGGAAGGATCATTTATGCTAGAATAATCTAAAGCATTGAGTACAAGTTGTTATATGTCCTATATTTTCCGTACCAATTTCATGCCAAATTGCACATTAGAGAGGAAGAATCTTGATGTGTAACTCACTTCCTTCGACGATGAGGGTAGCTAGGTGAGGCAAAACCATTGCACCAATCCACAAAGTATGGTTATTTTCATACTTTGAATTCCCCATTTTCTGAAGTACGAAAAGGACTAATATAGTTCCTGCTATAGATCAATAGCTTTTGGATGTTTGTGGCCATGCTACATAGTTGTTGCCACCCAGAGTAACTTTGCAACTTAAGGTATTAGGCATCACGAGCGTTGACTGCTTCCTATGCAATAACTGCCCATATGTTGAGTAAGGTTATTAGAACTACTGATTATTTGACTTGATGTAGGAAAATAAATCCATAAGCTCTGAAACCTGCAATCGCCTTTGTTTGCCATATCGTCATGCCTAATATCCTTGTCGGCACCCGAGCCCATACATGTGGAATGAACCATGTGTATGGAAAGGATATATGCCTGATCTCTGTATAAGGTAGAGAGAGAAAGAGGGTTATATCATCTTCTGTCCTTCCCTCTCCTAATCTCTATGAGGATAGGATCAACCATAGGAACCAGTGGCTAAGTTAATTTGGGGTCCTAATGCCCAGATCCATGAGGATATAGATGCATTATTTAGAGAATATGATCATACATTGAAACATCAGACAATGACCAACTTTCCTAGGCTAATAGAAATCTTGCATGAATGCACTAATCCTACAGGATACCTTATAGAGGAAATTCTTGATTGGAAGAGTTTTATAGATGGTTGTGCATTGGATCTTGAAGGTCATTCCAGGATCGCCAATGTTTTATAATATTGCATCCTAATTATACTAAATTTGCCAAATTATTGGACATTTTATAGTATACAGGCTCCAAGCACACTAGATGTCACATTTTCAATGTCTTCTTTGTCCCCCATTTTAGTATATGTGAGATTGTTGGAAATCTTAGAGGCAATTTTAAATTTCAGTATAAACAAAAATAGCATTAACAATTTGGATTCCTCTCGAATCTTGGAGAACCGAGTTACAGTGCGTGCTTGTGTTGAGACCCGATAAGGAAAACTAAAGGATCAACAAAATCGTCATTCTTGCTTCTCGCCTTCCAATTTGTTCCAGATTTGAAGGAATTATGTCTTTTTTTCCTATTTGCAAGATTCAATTTGAATGCCTAGCCTTATGAGTTCTGAATTGGGCTTGGAAATAACATTTCATCAATATGTTTAAGTTCAGACTAGAAAGTATTCTTCTAACTTGCTGCATAGATTGAGATATAGGAATTGGACATGGAATTCTCATTCCGCTGATATTTATATATTTTTGAGCATGGTTTCTGAGATAATTCTACCCTAATCCTGTCATATATGTGTTATTGCCAGAATTTGAACCTGAGATATTTGTAGCAGTTTGCTTTATTTGAAATGTAATAATTTCAAAAGTACCCATTTGAGGTCTTTGCATTTCATTATAATGTTTTAGGATTTTTGTTTGCAAATCTAGATTCCTAAGCTTTTTCGTGGCTGTTTTTGTGTATCTTTTGTTGAAATTACAGAATTAGATGCCATTATGGATGGAAATCCAGATAATGATATCATGGAAGATTTTGATGCAGCAAAAAAACGAACAAAGGATAAAAAGGCCAAATTAAAAAGAATAGAATAGAGAGGTCAATGTCAAAGACGCAAGGAGGCAGTTGAATTGGTTTGTAATGAAAACAGTGTGCCAAATTTAGGGTTGACACAGTGGAGATTGAAGTATAAGGCTCTTAAAATTGTGATATAAATTTGAATATTACCAAAGATTTTAACAATGATGACGTGCAAAAGTATGGGAGCTTGTTAAAAATAATAGCGTTTCTTCTCCGATGGAGGGCCGCAGTGAAGATCCTGCTATAAAATGGAGCTCCATTTCTATGAAGGTAACTCGCTCTAATCTATGCTCTGTGTTTGCCTCCGATGCTAGACTCTGTTATCATCGCTAGACTCTCTTATCATCGCCATCTTTCTGAACTTGTTCAGCAACCTTCTGTAGTTCTGTACTACCACAAAGGTCCTCTTTTGGCTGGAAAAGGGCCTCTTAATGTTTATCTCATCTGATATGGATCCTTCACCCCTGCATCAACATCCACGCAGAATATTTGAGTTGTTTACTCAAACAGAGTTGTCAGGGCCTCCATCGCCGGCTTTTGCATTTGTGTGCTCTGGAGATATAGGATTTGGCCGATTTCCTTTAGTCATTTCTGCATTTTAAGGAGGTAGATATATTTGTGCTAAAACTAGGCATACGGTCCAGTAGTGCCGAAAAGGAGCTTTATGCCTTGAAACGGCTTAAGCAAGTTTATTTGTATGCTTAAACGGTTGGTAAGGATAGATTTGGGAAGCTTGATACAATACTTGAATATATTTCTTATGACAGAAAGGATCTTAAGTCATTATTTCCCATTTTTTCTCTAGGGCAAGGCAATACCTTGGTTTTGCTTTACCAGAACACTTCTAGCACACAGGCATCCTTTGTTGCTCCACGAAAACTAGATCTGGCAGTTCAATGCATGTTACTCCTCGAAATCGGGCTTGGAGCAACCCTAAAAGGGATCCATCAGCTTCAAGGTTTGTTCTCAGAACCCTTTATCCTTCAACTAATCCTAATTTGTTACCTTTGTTGCTCCACGAAAACCTGGATCTGGCAGTTCAAAGCCTGTTGCTCCTCCAAAGCAGGTCTATTTCTTACGGGATATTGCAAGGGCCTACTCAGGGGCGTGGTCTCGTGCCTATTTTCTCCGGGTAACAAGACTGATTTTAGCAAGTCGCACAAACTTTGGATATATGATTCTTTGACATTGAATCCAATGTTTGATTCAATTTGTATAACTACTGTTTCTACCTATCCTTTCTACTAGTTTAATGTGCTTCTTTATCATAGCCTACAGGCTGATGTTTGGAAGGCTTTGCTAGAAGGATGCTGCAGCAGTACTATTACTCTTACTGAAACCTTTTCCTGCATTCCTGACATGGGTGTTTTGATTTCATTCGCAATTTGGCTCAAGATTAGTAAATTTGTGGGTTCTATTCTTAGACAGCCACATTTTCAGTGCGCCTCACAAATTGGATACAAGAAAAGAAGCTGAGAAGCCATCCCTTTTGAAATTGGTAAGCACCCTCTCTATCGTTCCCATCCTTTTCACCTATGTCAAAATTCTTATTTTGCAAGCCATTTGAAATTTTGTATTTAAAATCTGAAATGCAGGAACCTGCGGATGATTGCCATGAATCCTAGAGTTGCAGTTTGCTACATAGCTTATTTGTCTCCGTTCCTCCTATTCCATCACGTACATGCTCAATTGTGGCAAAAACCTGGCAAAGATTGGCTTCAATGCAGTGCACCAAGGCAAAAAGCCTATTTGTCTCCACTGTTCAGAAACTAGGCGTTGCAAACTTCTGATTGTAGAGGGAAATTCTAGAATGGGACTCGCATGAAACCAACAAACCGCTTGCTTCTCATTCATCTCAGCAGACACTACAAAAAAATTGCCCTGTTACGACGTCCATTACGACGTCCAGACGTCGTTTGAACGTCGATGAACGACGCCAAAACGTCGATGAACGACGCCTATAACGACGCCGCGCCGCGCCGTTTACGGCGCGGACGCTGCCGCTATATCGCAGCGTCAAGCGGCGTGCGTCTTAAAGCGACGACGTGGCGTCGTTTCAACGGCGCCACGCATGCGTCACGCCTTAATGGCCGATAGGCGGCATGGCGTCGGAAGCGGAGTCGACGGCGGGCAGCCTTACGTGTTTGACGCCGTTTAACGACGCGTCGCATTATCGATATGGCGACCACGCGGCCGGGCACGCCGGCAATGGCGTTACCCGCGCCGTTGTCGGCGTGGCGTTTACGTAAGCAACGTCGTTTAACGGCGTTGTTTACGTGTATTAAAAAAAAAAAAAATTTTTAATTTTTTTTTAATTTTTTTTTTAATTTTTTTTTAATAAATTGAAAAAAATAATAATAATACATTTATTATGAATGAAGTTAATACATTTAATTTAAAGCCTATAAAATGAATTTAACCAATAAAGAAATATAAGATTTTAACGTCATTAAATGATGTCGCTTAAATATATTAAAAAAATACAAAAATAAATGAAGCCCCAATTTTTTTAGCTAAATACATTAATCAATAAATTAAGCTAAATACATTAATCAATACATTAAGCTAAATACATTAATCAATACATTAAGCATATTGAAAATTAAATGCTTACGGGTACAAAGGTGGCAAAGTTGTTTTGCACAAACAACGATTTGCTAGGAGTGTACATGCAAAACAATAAATTCAATGATTAGTAAAATATTAGTATAAATAAACAACTTAAAAAAAAAAAATATGGAAAATCAATGGGGAGGGTGGTTTCAATGACGCCTTCTTGGATAACAATTTAACCTAAATAAAGCATTAGTATTTTATTAGCATTATTGAAAAAATTAAATCCTTACCCGGAAGAGGTGCCAACTTGTTTTGCAAGAACAACACATTTTGCTAGGGAGGTACATGCAAAACAAAAAAAATTCAATGATTAGAAAGAAATAGTATAAAACAACTAATAAGGAAAAATTTTGGAAAGAAGAAGGGTCTCGATCTTTTAACGACGTCTTCTTAGATGGGAAAAAATTAGAAGAAGAATGGAAGAATTCAAGAAGAAAAGGCTAAGAAGAAGAGGAGGAACCCAAAATGGGGAGGAAGAATACTGAAGAAGATGAAGCGCAAGAGGAGGATTAAGAGTAAGAATTTGAATAAGAGGAGGAAGAAGTAGTATAAGAGGAGGAAGAATCGAAGAAGAAGATGACAAAGGAAATGGAAGAATATGTATGGAAGAAGGATGCAAGAATGGAAGAAGAAGAATGAAGGTTGAAGGAAGAACAAACAACAAATACAAAAAGCCCTAAATCTACCCAAAAACAAGTTTAGATTCAAAAAACGAGTTGGTTGATCCGTGTACATACCTTATGAAGCTTGTCTTACACTTAAAATAGACCCCAAAGTAGATCCGCTACTAAAAATCGCCTCAAAAAACGCTCCTCCATAAGCTTTGCTTGCTCGAAAATAAGCGGCGGGATTGCCGCCTGTTTTCGATTTAAATCACAGTCGTCGTTTAACGACGTCGTGACGTCGTTAAACGACGACAAAAAACGTCGTTGAACGACGTTTGTAGCAACGTTTTTTTTTAACGACGACATTTTTTTTTTTTTTTTTTTTTTTTTTTTTTTAGTATAGAATGCATGTACACTTGATACATGGGTTTATTTAACATGGATAGGGGTTTATTTGACTTGCTACACCCGTTAAAGTTATGAAATATACCACCATGAAAATGTTCAATGTTTTGTGGTACATCCGTTGAGCTATGAGGTATATAATAATGATGATGATAACTAGTAATACCTTACCGCCTTTCGATAACTAATACCTTACCAATAGCTACGTGTTCGCATTTGTTACTTAATGACATATATATATATTTTTTTAATTTTGTCCCCTGCTATGAGAACTAATACCCTACCAACATGCGAAGATGTAGTTTATCTCAACATGCCTGTATGTTGGCGATGACTTAGGATGCTAGCTGACAAAAAATCAGAATTTAAGTCCGTACTATGCATTAATTACTTAATTTAGGAATGTCTTGCTCTTGCAAAGCGGGCCTTGACTTCTAACCGCCACAACGGGAGGAGTACAGTCCAAACTCCATTCCGTCAGTTCCTCTTGCTTAGCGTTCTCAACTGCATGTCATTGGCCACGCCCCAAGTGCAAAGACCAAAACTCGGCACCCAAAACGCAAACCCTGCTAGAACCTGGCAACTCATAGGGTTTACGTTTCGGAGGCTCTATGCTTGTCAGATTTGACTAGGACCTTGCGCCGTGTCTTGACGTAGAGGGGGGGTGTTGACGCCAGAGCACGGACCCTAAAACCACCCGGGCAAAATTTTTTGCCCCAAAAGTCCTCTCCCAAAGGCCCCGGGCGGACGGACGGGCAACTTCCCTCTCCGGAACCGTGATCCGTCTCGCCAATGGACTCGAACGCCGACATTGCCCTAGGGACCAAGTTTTGTGGCCAGAAGCCCACCCCTTCTCGAAGAAGCGCCAAACTATCTCATGTGCAACACACTCGTAGTCAATTGGCCTAGGAGGTGGCTGCTGAATACTGCAATGTAGGGCGTAAGTGTTTGTTTCTTTTGCAAAACTGACCGTGTAACTTGGTCCCTAGGGTAATTTTGGCATTCCGGACGATGTGGCGAAGTCGGATCGGCATTTCGGAGCCTCCGCAATGTCCGAACGACAAAACACTTTGGTTTCTACACTGTCGCCCGCAGGACGCTTCGCGGTTTGATATGTTCTCCCGGACGGATGTTGGATTTTTTTGGACCTTCTCGGACCAGGTTCCTGGAACAAAGGATTCAAAACGGATCTGAGGAACCGAGATCCGGGAGTGTGGTCTTTAGCGTATGCCCCCAAGGAGCCCGTGCCGCCAGAAAGGTCAGCCGGGAAGCTTTTTGGGGCTCGGGCGGGGGTTCGGACTCTCCCCTCTAATGAGGGAGGCCTTGCAAGGTCCTGGCCTTGTTTGACTTGGGCAAGTGTGCCAGCTTCGGCTGCCCAACAAAGGCTGCCTTGACCTGTTCTAGTGCAAACTATTTGATCTAAACCTTATCCAAAATTTTTGAAAGTTGGCATGTATGTTGGCGATGACTTAGGAAGCTAGCTGACAAAAAAATCAGAATTTAACTCCGTGCTATGCATTAATTACGAATTTACGAATGTCTTGCTTCTTGCAAAAGCGGCCCCTTGACTTCTAGCGCCCAACGGGAGGAGTACAGGTCCAAACTCCATTCCGTCAGTTCCCTTGCTTGGCGTTCTCAAGCGCATGTGATCGGGCCATGTCCCAAGTGCAAAAACCAAAACTTCGGCACCCAAAACGCAAAACCCCGCTAGAACCACGGCAGCTCATAGGGTTTACGTTTGAGGAGGCTCTATCCTTGTCGATTTGATTAGGACCTTGCCCGTGTCTTGATGTAGAGGGGGTGTTGGCCTTGAGCACGGAACCTAAAACCACCCGAGGCGGCTTGCCCCAAAATTCCTCTCGAAGGCCCGGGCGGCCGGACGGGCAACTTCCCTCTCCCGAACCGTGATCCTGTCTCTACCAATGGACTCAAAGCGTCGACATTACCCTAGGGACCAAGTTTTGTGGCGTAAGCCCACCCCTTCAAGAAGCGTAAAACTATCTCATGTGCAACACACTTCGTAGTCAATTGGCCTAGGAGGTGGGCTGCTGAATACCGCAATGTAGGGCGTAAGTGTTTGTTTTCTTTTGCAAAACTGGACCGCGATAACTTGGTCCCTAGGGTAATTTTGGCATTAGGACGATGTATGAAGTCGATTCGGCATTTGGAGCCTCCATAATGTCCGAACGACAAAACACTTTGGTTTCTCTGGCTGCCGCCCGCGGGATGCTTCAGCGGTCTCCGGACAGATGTTGGATTTTTGGACCTTCTGGACCAGGTTCCGGAACAAAGGATTCAACGGTCAGATACGGGAACCGAGATCGGGAGTGTGGTCTTTAGCGTCACGCCCCCGGCGGAATTTGCCGCCAGAAAGGCTGCCTCGGGGGAAGCTTTTGGGGCTCGCCTCCGGGTTCGGACTCTCCCTCTAATGAGGAGGCCTTGCAAGGTCCGGCCTTGTTTGACTTGGGCAAGTGTGCCCGGCTCGGCTTGCCCAACAACAGCCTGACGGTTGTTCTAGTGCAAACTATTTGATCTAAACCTTATCCAAAATTTTTGAAAGTTGGCCTGTATGTTGGCGATGACTTAGGAAGCTAGCCGACAAAAATCAGAATTTAAGTCCGCATACTATGCATTAATTACTTAATTTCTGAATGTCTTGCTCCGCAAAAGCGCCCTTGACTTCTAAGCGCCACAACGGGAGGAGTACAGGTCCAAACTCCATTCCGTCGGTTCCCCTTGCTTCGCGTTCTCAATCGCATGTGATCGCCACGTCCCAAGTGCAAAAGACCAAAACTTCGGCACCCAAAACGCAAACCCCGCTAGAACCCGGCAACTCATAGGGTTTACGTTTGGAGGCTCTATCCTTGTCGGTTTGACTAGGACCTTGCGCCAGGTGTCTTGGCGTAGAGGGGGGTGTTGACGCTTGAGCATGGACCCTAAAAACCACCTGGCGGCTTGCCCCAAAATTCCTCTCCGGAAGGCCTCGGGCGACGGACGGGCAACTTACCCTCTCGGGAATGCGGATGTCTCTCGCCAATGGACTCAGAACGTCGACATTGCCCTAGGGACCAAGTTTTGTGGCCAGAAGCCCACCCCTTCTCGAAGAAGCGCCAAACTATCTCATGTGCAACGCACTCGTAGTCAATTGGCCTAGGAGGTGGCTGCTGAATACTGCAATGTAGGGCGTAAGTGTTTGTTTCTTTTGCAAAACTGACCGTGTAACTTGGTCCCTAGGGTAATTTTGGCATTCGGACGATGTGGCGAAGTCGGATCGGCATTTGAGCCTCGCAATGTCCGAATGACAAAACACTTTAGTTTCTACACCGCCCGCAGGGGCGCTTAGCGGTTTGATATGTTCTCCGGGGACGGATGTTGGAGTTTTTGGACCTTCTCGGACCAGGTTCCGGAACAAAGGATTCAACGGCCGGATCGGGAACCGAGATCCGGGAGTGTGGTCTTTAGCGTACACCTCCCGTGGGCGCCCTGCCGCGAAAAAGGCTGCCTGGGGAAGCTTTTGGGGCTCGCCTCACGGTTTGGACTCTCCCCTCTAATGAGGAGGCCTTGCAAGGTCCTGGCCTTGTTTGACTTGGGCAAGTGTGCCGGCTCGGCTGCCCAACAACGGGCTGCCTGATTTGTTCTAGTGCAAACTGTTTGATCTAAACCTTATCCAAATTTTTTGAAAGTTGGCATGTATGTTGGCGATGACTTAGGAAGCTAGCTGACAAAAAATCAGAATTTAACTCCGTACTATGCATTAATTACGAATTTACTTAATGTCTTGCTACCGCAAAAGCCGCCCTTGACTTCTAACCGCCACAACGGAGGAGTGCAGGTCCAAACTCCATTCCGTCGGTTCCCTTGCTTCGTGTTCTCAATCGCATGTGATCGGCCACGCCCCAAGTGCAAAAGACCAAAACTTCGGCACCCAAAATGCAAACCCCGCTAGAACCCGGCAACTCATAGGGTTTACGTTTGAGGCTCTATCCTTGTCGATTTGACTAGGACCTTGCGCGATGTCTTGATGTAGAGGGGGTGTTGACGCCAGAGCACGGACCCTAAAAACCACCCAGGAAGCAGCTTGCCCCAAAATTCCTCTCCGAAGGCCCCGGGCGACGGACGGGCAACTTCCCTCTCGGGAACCGCGGATGCATCTGCGCCAATGGACTCAAAACGCCGACATTGCCCTAGGGACCAAGTTTTGTGGCCGAAGCCCACCTTTCTCGAAGAAGCGTAAACTATATCATGTGCAACACACTCAGAGTCAATTGGCCTAGGAGGTGGTCGGGTGAATACTTTGCAATGTAGGGCGTAAGTGTTTGTTTCTTTTTGCAAAACCGACCGTATAACTTGGTCCCTAGGGTAATTTTGGCATTAGGACGATTTGGCGAAGTCGGATCGGCATTTCGGAACCTCCGCAATGTCCGAACGACAAAACATTTTGTTTTCTGGCTTGCCGCCGCAGACGCCATGTTTGATATGTTCTCCGGGACGGATGTTGGATTTTTTGGACCTTCTCGGACCAGGTTCCCGGAACAAAGGATTCAACGGCCGGATACGAACCGAGATCCGGGAGTGTGGTCTTTAGCGTCGCCGCCCTGAGGCGCCAGAAAGGCGCCTCGGGAAGCTTTTGGGGCTCGCCTCGGGTTCTGGACTCTCCCCTCTAATGAGGAGGCCTTGCAAGGTCCCGCCTTGTTTGACTTGGGCAAGTGTGCCACTCGGCCGCCCAACAACAAAGCTGCAGGGACCGTTCTAGTGCAAACTATTTGATCTAAACCTTATCCAAAATTTTTGAAAGTTGGCCTGTATGTTGGCGATGACTTTGGAAGCTCTTCGACAAAAATCAGAATTTAAGTCCCAGATATGCATTAATTACGAATTTACGAATGTCTTGATACTGCAAAAGTGGGCCTTGACTTAACCGCCACAACGGGAGGAGTATGGTCCAAACTCCATTCCGTCGGTTCCTCTTGCTTCGCGTTCTCAATCGCATGTGATCGGCCACGCCCCAAGTGCAAAAGACCAAAACTTCGGCACCCAAAACGCAAACCCCGCTAGAACACGGCAACTCATAGGGTTTACGTGCCGAGGCTCTATCCTTGTCGATTCGACTAGGACCTTGGGCGCCGTGTCTTGGCGTAGGGGGTGTTGACGCTTGAGCACGGACCCTAAAAACCACCCGAAGCAGCTTGCCCCAAAAGTCCTCTCCGAAGGCCCCGGGCGACGGATGGGCAACTTTCCCTCTCGGAATCGCGGATTCGGCTCGCCAATGGACTCGAACGTCGACATTGCCCTAGGGACCAAGTTTTGTGGCGGAAGGCCACCCCTTTCAAGAAGAAGCCAAACTATCTTATGTCCAACACACTCGTAGTCAATTGGCCTAGGAGGTGGGCATTTGAATACCGCAATGTAGGGCGTAAGTGTGTGTCGCTTTTTGCAAAACCGACCCGTAACTTAGTCCATAGGGGTAATTTTGGCATTCCAAACGATAAGCGGCGTAATTATTAATTTTTTTTTTGCGTTTTTTTTTTTTTTTCCCAAAAAATGTGACGTCGTTAAACGGCGTTGCTTACGCGGGCGCGGACGATGCCGCGGCCCGCGGGGCAAACTCGGCCGCCACGGCCGGATATTCCAGGCATCGTTTAACGACGTCATGTCGACGTGGCAGGACACTTTGGCGTGCTGTACTGGCATGTCGGCAAACCCGGCCGGACCGGTCACGTCCGATTTTTAGTCGTCGTTCAACGGCGTCATGTCGGCGTGGCGAACGCGATTGGCATGCCCACCGGCATGTCGACAAACCCACGCAGTTGGCCCGCGACATCGCCGACTCGTGGAGGCGCCGTTTCAACGGCGTTCGGTGGCGATGTTTTTGCACGCACTGCCGGCTTGGCGGCGAACAATGCCACGCAGCCAATCCGACCGCCAGCCACGAAACGTCGTTGAACGACGTCGAAACGACGTTGTCGTCGTTGAACGACGATGTCGTCGATGTTCGACGGCGACCCGTCGTTCTTCGACGTCGCGACGTCGTTGGACGTCGACTATCCCTTGTAGTGAGATTTTCTACAATGGTGGATAGTGGGTAGCCGCACACATGCGAACTACCCATAAAAATAAAGGGAAAATCCAATTATATCATTTGGACCCCAACAAAATACAATGCTAATAGAGACGGGCTAGTGTACTGCCGAAAAGCTTATCGCAGGGATTAAAACCCCGCCCTTTCGGTTTTCGAGGAAAACCCTAGTGATAAGCCTTCGGCAAGGGGCTTGGACAAACGGAAGGCATAAAAATGGCTCCCAAAACCCACTAATGGAAAAGTCGAAAGCGGATGCCGATTCGCTAACCTACACGCACATCACCAACAAAAACAACAAGACAAAACAAACCTCCCGAGTGGAGGGGTTGATTCTGTGGCGTGCCGCGATAAAAAATACAATAACAAAGAAGGGGAGGGTGGGTTCAAAGAGAATAAAGGTAATGGCGAGAGAGAAGAGGAAGCCGATGAGAAGTCGGGTTAAAACGCCTAAAATAGCGAACTCCCAAGCAGAATGGGCATGCGCCGCCCGCATGCATGCAAAACATGCATGCTCGTCCCATTCTAGAATGGCGATCCGATGTCTCGGATCGATGGGATAGAGGGAAGTAACAATTGTCATTTGAATGTTTCACCCCTTGCAAAAGGACACATGCTAAGGTTTTATTTGCAGAGGTTTGTTTGGATGTTGAGGCTCTTCAAACATTGTACATTTTTTCTACATTTTACACACTTAATGTGTTCTAGCATAAGCATAAGCATAAGCATGTTATGTGCATTGCTTCTGTTTAATTCATAGTGCTACATATTTTATCCCGGTTCAAGTTATATGACTCTTGTAAATGATTTTCTAGCAACTCTATACAAGGACAAATCCCCACAAGGAGCTAGGTAATTCACGTGCTTTGTGTGCGGGTACTTTGGGGATACAACCATACTTGGGAAATGAGCTGCTTGTGGCTGCTTTCTATGGAATCTTTCGAGTTGTTGGTAATGGAAATTGTTATTAGCCCAAGTTCAATACCTAGAAGGTTCGTTTTGTTAGGGCCCGAAGGGCCCAAATTTTTTTTTAATATCACAACCAACAATAAACAAGCACTAAACAATAGCATAATAACAGGGGGTTTTTTTTATGTTTTTGTACGATTTTTACTAAGGTTTTTCTATGATTTCGGTGCTGTATTTGATGAGGTGTACTAAATAGTATTTCTAGAGTGCGCCTTTTGGGATCCTTGATTTTCTGTGGCACTTTTCAATGGTCACCTATGAATATTCAATATTTATTCCAAATTTAAGCATGCAAGGATCGAGTAATGTATTTTAGGGTTCGTTGCTAGTTGGTGTAGAGCTTCGAAGGAGCAAAGGAAATAGGGGTGTTTGAGATCCGAGTTTTGCCAGCCATTTCAAAAGGATCTTCTGATCTCGATTTGTCCTGCTATGAAGAATGGGCCGTTGTTAATTTTGCCTACTCAATATTACACATAACCATGCTTTTCCATCGGTATGTAATGTACTGTATCTTTTAGGGCAAAGCGTTTCTTCTCCGATGGAGGGCGCAGGTGAAGATCCTGCTATAAAATGGAGCTCCATTTCTATGAAGGTAACTTCGCTCTAATCTATGCTCTGTGTTTGCCTCCGATGCTAGACTACGTTATTATCGCTAGACTCTCTTATGATATCATCGCCATCTTTTCGAACTTGTTTAGCAACCTTCAGTAGTTCACGTACTACCACAAAGGTCCTCTTTTGGTGGAAAAGGGCCTCTTAATGTTTATCTCATCCGGTATGGATCCTTCACCCCCTGCATCAACATCCACGAGAATATTTGAGTTGTTTACTCAAACCGAGTTGTCGGTGGCCTCCATATAGGCTTTTTGCATTTGTGTGCTCTGGAGATATAGGATTTGGCCGATTTCCTTTAGTCATTTACGCATTTTAAGGAGGTAGATATATTTGTGCTTAAAACCGGGCATACGGGTCCAAGTAGTCTTAAAAGGAGCTTTATGCCTTGAAACGGCTTAAGCAAGTTTATTTGTATGCTTAAACGGTTGGTAAGGATAGATTTGGGAAGCTTGATACAATACTTGAATATGTAGCATAATAATAGGGGGTTTTCTTTGTGTTTTTGTACGCTTTTCACTAAGGTTTTCCTATGATTTCGTGATGTATTCAAATGGATATACTAATGCGTACATCTAGAGTGCACCATTTCTGAGCCATTGATTTTAGCCTCTTTTTTTTTTCCAATGGTCAACAACCAATGGCTCACAACAAAAGCCCTTTTTTTGTGCGTGTGGTGCATAATGGTCAACAACCAATGGCTCACAACAAAAGCCCTCTTTTTGTGCGTGTGGTGCATAATGGTCAACAACCACCAATGACTCACAACAAAAGCCCTCTTTTTGTGTGTGTGGTGCATAATGGGCATATGAAGGGTTTGAAGGTCGCATGTAGTGCAGTTTCCCTGCCGGCAACACATTTCTTATCATAACTTTTGATCCAGAGCTCTGTTTGAGATGATTTTTATTGCGTTGGAAAGCTCTCTCTGAGATCTTTTTGATAGTGTATGATATGGATATGTTTAGTTAAGTTATCTATGCTAAAACAGCAATTTTTCGGCCGGGTTTGGTAGGCTTTCACATCCTACCAACTGATTAATACAGGATTGCGCTATTGGATATTGTTTTATGGCTCATTCCGAATGAAGGTTGCAAAAAATTACCATGCATTTTTAGATTTTGAGGCAGTTATTAAGCAAATTCCAAGGCTTCTAGATCCTTGTGTTAACAAGCAGAAAAGTTTCCCACTTTGGTTTCTCACCACAAGAATCCATGGAGGCCAAAGGCTGCTGTTAAATTCTAGTTGAAAAATGTTTCTGTATGGGTGTTGCAAACTTTATGATTTTCAGAATAATGGGATCAATCCGCTGTATCTTTATGGTAACTTTTACTTATGTTCTATTTGTTTTATTGTGATGAAATTCAAAAGCTACAGGTGATGAAAGCCTCCATTGAATTCTAGTTTTTTTCTGGTTTGAATTCTAAAATTTTTGTCACACTCGGGGGGGGGACGTCCCTAAGGCCCCGAAGGGGCCAAAATTTTTTTTTTGTAACACAAACCATTAACATCCAACATATAAAAATTAAATCCCCCAACACATAACAACCATTGACATTAACAACCAACACATAACTACCATTGACATTAATTAACACAACAATTGGGTCCAACACATTTAAATTAAAATCCCCCTTAAACCCCCTTTGGTTTGGGTGCATATTCACACGGGGGGTGACGTAGGGCAGCGAGAGCCCTCATAATTGTATTTTGCACGTACAAAATCAACACCATATAGTATTTCGCTTGAAATCTTATAGTATTTTGCGAATCTTGTTATCTGAAGATAGCAAATTTTGTACTTGCATACCCCACAAGCGAGGAACTTTACGTCACGGTGTAGATTAAGGAATAAAGGGGTGAATATGCCTATCCAACGACTCTCGTTGCCTGAGTCACCCCAGGTGTGAATATGCACCCAAACCAAAGGGGGGATTTTAATTTAAATGTGTTGGACCCAATTGTTGTGTTAATTAATGTCAATGGTAGTTATGTGTTGGTTGTTAATGTCAATGGTTGTTATGTGTTGGGGGATTTAATTTTTATATGTTGGATGTTAATTGTTTGTGTGAATATATTTCTTATGACAGAAAGGATCTTAAGTCATTATTTCCCATTTTTTCTCTAGGGCAAGGCAATACCTTGGTTTTGCTTTACGAGAACACTTCTAGCACACGGGCATCCTTTGTTGCTCCACGAAAACTAGATTCGGCGGCTCAAGGCTTGTTACTCCTCGAAATCGGGCTTGGAGCAACCCGCAAAAGGATCCATCGGCTTCAAGGTTTGTTCGTAACCCTTTTTTCCTTCAACTAAGCCTATTTTGTTACCTTTGTTGCTCCACAAAAAACGGATCCGGCGGTTCAAAACTGTTGCTCCTCAAAGCGAGTCTATTTCTTACGGGATATTGCAAGGGCTGCAAAGGCGAGGGTCTCGAGCCTATTTTCTCTGCGGTAACAAGACCTGATTTTAGCAAGCTGCCACGGCTGGATATATGATTCTTTGACGTTGAATCAATGTTTGATTCAATTTGTATAACTCTTTTGTTTCTACCTATCCTTTCTACTAGTTTAATGTGCTTCTTTATCACTGACCCTCTGGTGATGTTTGGAAGGCTTTGCTAGAAGGATCTGCTGCAGTTATACTATTACTCTTCCTGAAACCTTTTCCTGCATTCCTGACATGGGTGTTTTGATTTCATTCGCAATTTGGTTCAAGATTAGTAAATTTGTGGGTTCTATTCTTAGACAGCCACATTTTCAGTGCGCCTCACAAATTGGATACAAGAAAAGAAGCTGAGAAGCCATCCCTTTTGAAATTGGTAAGCACCCTCTCTATCGTTCCCATCCTTTTCACCTATGTCAAAATTCTTATTTTGCAAGCCATTTGAAATTTTGTATTTAAAATCTGAAATGCAGGAACCTGCGGATGATTGCCATGAATCCTAGAGTTGCAGTTTGCTACATAGCTTATTTGTCTCCGTTCCTCCTATTCCATCACGTACATGCTCAATTGTGGCAAAAACCTGGCAAAGATTGGCTTCAATGCAGTGCACCAAGGCAAAAAGCCTATTTGTCTCCACCGCTCAGAAACTAGGCGTTGCAAACTTCTGATTATAGAGGGAAATAGAGGGAAGTAACAATTGTCATTTGAATGTTTCACCCCTTGCAAAAGGACACATGCTAAGGTTTTATTTGCAGAGGTTTGTTTGGATGTTGAGGCTCTTCAAACATTGTACATTTTTTCTATATTTTACACACTTAATGTGTTCTAGCATAAGCATAAGCATAAGCATAAGCATAAGCATAAGCATGTTATGTGCATTGCTTCTGTTTAATTCATAGTGCTACATATTTTATCCCGGTTCAAGTTATATGACTCTTGTAAATGATTTTCTAGCAACTCTATACAAGGACAAATCCCCACAAGGAGCTAGGTAATTCACGTGCTTTGTGTGCGGGTACTTTGGGGATACAACCATACTTGGGAAATGAGCTGCTTGTGGCTGCTTTCTATGGAATCTTTCGAGTTGTTGGTAATGGAAATTGTTATTAGCCCAAGTTCAATACCTAGAAGGTTCGTTTTGTTAGGGCCCGAAGGGCCCAAATTTTTTTTTAATATCACAACCAACAATAAACAAGCACTAAACAATCCATTATTACTATGATTTGTGTTACATTGTTGTTTACCTATATTTGCTTTTTATAATACAACAACCAACAAATAAGTACCATTAACATTAATTAACATAAATCATTACATCCAACAATTACAAATTAAAATCCCACAGAAACCCCTTTGGTTTGGGTGCATATTCACAGGGGGTTATGTAGAAATTGTGAGAGCCCTAAAAATTTACAATACATGTACAAAATTAACACTATTAAGTACATTCTCTCAAACCTTATAGTATTTTGCAAACCTTAATATACAGTATACAAAAACTTGTACATGCATACCCCACAAACGAGGATCGCTATGTACGGTCCAGATCTTGGAATAAAGGGCAAATATACCCATCCGATAGCTCTCGTTGCCCGGAGTAACCCCCCGTGTGAATATGCACCCAAACCAAAGGGGGTTTCAGGGGGATTTTAATTTGTAATTGTTGGATGTAATGATTTATGTTAATTAATGTTAATGGTACTTATTTGTTGTGAATATGTAGCATAATAACAGGGGGTTTTTTTTTATGTTTTTGTACGATTTTTACTAAGGTTTTTCTATGATTTCGGTGCTGTATTTGATGAGGTGTACTAAATAGTATTTCTAGAGTGCGCCTTTTGGGATCCTTGATTTTCTGTGGCACTTTTCAATGGTCACCTATGAATATTCAATATTTATTCCAAATTTAAGCATGCAAGGATCGAGTAATGTATTTTAGGGTTCGTTGCTAGTTGGTGCAGAGCTTCTGGAAGGAGCAAGGAAATAGGGGTGTTTGAGATCTGGAGTTTTGCCTGGCCATTTCAAAAGGATCTTCTGATCTCGATTTGTCCTGCTATGAAGAATGGGCGGTTGTTAATTTTGCCTACTCCAATATTACACATAACCATGCTTTTCCATCCCAAATTTGTGTGCGGACTGTATCTTTAGGGCAAGCGTTTCTTCTCGATGGATGGAGGCATGGTGAAGATCCTGCTATAAAATGGAGCTCCATTTCTATGAAGGTAACTTCGCTCTAATCTATGCTCTGTGTTTGCCTCGATGCTAGACTCTGTTATCATCGCTAGACTCTCTTATCATCGCCATCTTTACGAACTTGTTCAAAGAACCTTCAGAAGTTACGTACTACCACAAAGGTCCTCTTTTTTACTGGAAAAGGGCCTCTTAATGTTTATCTCATCCGGTATGGATCCTTCACCCTGCATCAACATCCACGCAGAATATTTGAGTTGTTTACTCAAACAGAGTTGTCGGGGGCCTCCATAGCCGGCTTTTGCATTTGTGTGCTCTAGAGATATAGGATTTGGCCGATTTCCTTTAGTCATTTTCGCATTTTAAGGAGGTAGATATATTTGTGCTAAAACCGGGCATACGGTCCAAGAGTGCGAAAAGGAGCTTTATGCCTTGAAGCGGCTTAAGCAAGTTTATTTGTATGCTTAAGCGGTTGGTAATGATAGATTTGGGAAGCTTGATACAATACTTGAATATATTTCTTATGGCGAGAAAGGATCTTAAGTCATTATTTCCCATTTTTTCTCTAGGGCAAGGCAGCAACCTTGGTTTTGCTTTACCGAACACTTCTAGCAATACAGGCATCCTTTGTTGCTCCACGAAAACTAGATCTGGCGGTTCAAGGCTTGTTACTCCTCGAAATGGGGCTTGGAGCAAACCACGGCGAGGATCCATCGGCTTCAAGGTTTGTTACGTAACCCTTTTTTCCTTCAACTAAGCCTATTTTGTTACCTTTGTTGCTCCACGAAAAACACGGATCTGGCAGTTCAAAGCCATTTGCTCCTCCAAAGCGAGGTCTATTTCTTACGGGATATTGCAAGGGCAGGGAGGTGGTCTCGAGCCTATTTTCTCTAGTAACAAGATTGATTTTAGCAAAGTCGCCTGACCCTAGATATATGATTCTTTGACGTTGAATCAATGTTTGATTCAATTTGTATAACTCTTTTGTTTCTACCTATCCTTTCTACTAGTTTAATGTGCTTCTTTATCACGACCTACGGTGATGTTTGGGAAGGCTTTGCTAGAAGGATCTTTGTGGCGATACTATTACTCTTCTTGAAACCTTTTCTCGCATTCCCCGACATGGGTGTTTTGATTTCATTCGCAATTTGGTTCAAGATTAGTAAATTTGTGGGTTCTATTCTTAGACGTGACCACATTTTTGATCGCCTCACAAATTGGATACAAGAAAAGAAGCTGAGAAGCCATCCCTTTTGAAATTGGTAAGCACCCTCTCTATCGTTCCCATCCTTTTCACCTATGTCAAAATTCTTATTTTGCAAGCCATTTGAAATTTTGTATTTAAAATCTGAAATGCAGGAACCTGCGGATGATTGCCATGAATCCTAGAGTTGCAGTTTGCTACATAGCTTATTTGTCTCCGTTCCTCCTATTCCATCACGTACATGCTCAATTGTGGCAAAAACCTGGCAAAGATTGGCTTCAATGCAGTGCACCAAGGCAAAAAGCCTATTTGTCTCCACTGCTCAGAAACTAGGCGTTGCAAACTTCTGATTGTAGAGGGAAATAGAGGGAAGTAACAATTGACCCCTTGCAAAAGGACACATGCTAAGGTTTTATTTGCAGAGGTTTGTTTGGATGTTGAGGCTCTTCAAACATTGTACATTTTTTCTATATTTTACACACTTAATGTGTTCTAGCATAAGCATAAGCATAAGCATGTTATGTGCATTGCTTCTGTTTAATTCATCCCGGTTCAAGTTATATGACTCTTGTAAATGATTTTCTAGCAACTCTATACAAGGACAAATCCCCACAAGGAGCTAGGTAATTCACGTGCTTTTGAAAAGGGTACTTTGGGGATACAACCATACTTGGGAAATGAGTCGCTTGTGGTCGCTTTCTATGGAATCTTTCGAGTTGTTGGTAATGGAAATTGTTATTAGCCCAAGTTCAATACCTAGAAGGTTCGTTTTGTTAGGGCCCGAAGGGCCCAAATTTTTTTTTAATATCACAACCAACAATAAACAAGCACTAAACAATCCATTATTACTATGATTTGTGTTACATTGTTGTTTACCTATATTTGCTTTTTATAATACAACAACCAACAAATAAGTACCATTAACATTAATTAACATAAATCATTACATCCAACAATTACAAATTAAAATCCCCCTGAAACCCCCTTTGGTTTGGGTGCATATTCACACAGGGGGGTTATGTAGGGCAGCGAGAGCCCTAAAAAATTTACAATACATGTACAAAATTAACACTATTAAGTACATTCTCTCAAACCTTATAGTATTTTGCAAACCTTAATATACAGTATACAAAAACTTGTACATGCATACCCCACAAACGAGGATCGCTATGTACAGTCCAGATCTTGGAATAAAGGGCAAATATACCCATCCGATAGCTCTCAAGGTCTGAGTAACCCCGTGTGAATATGCACCCAAACCAAAGGGGGTTTCAGGGGGATTTTAATTTGTAATTGTTGGATGTAATGATTTATGTTAATTAATGTTAATGGTACTTATTTGTTGTGAATATGTAGCATAATAACAGGGGGTTTTTTTTTTTTTTGCAACGATTTTTACTAAGGTTTTTCTATGATTTGGTCTTTGTATTTGATGAGGTGTACTAAATAGTATTTCTAGAGTGCTTTTTTGGGATCCTTGATTTTTCGTGGCACTTTTCAATGGTCACCTATGAATATTCAATATTTATTCCAAATTTAAGCATGCAAGGATCGAGTAATGTATTTTAGGGTTAGTTGCTAGTTGGTCTTGAGCTTACGGAAGGAGCAAGGAAATAGGGGTGTTTGAGATCTGGAGTTTTGCCTGGCCATTTCAAAAGGATCTTCTGATCTCGATTTGTCCTGCTATGAAGAATGGGCCAGTTGTTAATTTTGCCTACTCCAATATTACACATAACCATGCTTTTCCATCCCGGTATTATTGTACTGTATCTTTAGAACAGCGTTTCTTCTCCGATGGAGGGCCGCAGTGAAGATCCTGCTATAAAATGGAGCTCCATTTCTATGAAGGTAACTCGCTCTAATCTATGCTCTGTGTTTGCCTCCGATGCTAGACTCTGTTATCATCGCTAGACTCTCTTATCATCGCCATCTTTCTGAACTTGTTCAGCAACCTTCTGTAGTTCTGTACTACCACAAAGGTCCTCTTTTGGCTGGAAAAGGGCCTCTTAATGTTTATCTCATCTGGTATGGATCCTTCACCCCTGCATCAACATCCACGCAGAATATTTGAGTTGTTTACTCAAACAGAGTTGTCGGGGCCTCCATAGCCGGCTTTTGCATTTGTGTGCTCTAGAGATATAGGATTTGGCCGATTTCCTTTAGTCATTTCTGCATTTTAAGGAGGTAGATATATTTGTGCTAAAACCGGGCATACGGTCCAAGAGTCTTTAAAAGGAGCTTTATGCCTTGAAACGGCTTAAGCAAGTTTATTTGTATGCTTAAACGGTTGGTAATGATAGATTTGGGAAGCTTGATACAATACTTGAATATATTTCTTATGACAGAAAGGATCTTAAGTCATTATTTCCCATTTTTTCTCTAGGGCAAGGCAATACCTTGGTTTTGCTTTACCAGAACACTTCTAGCACACAGGCATCCTTTGTTGCTCCACGAAAACTAGATCTGGCAGTTCAAGGCTTGTTACTCCTCGAAATCGGGCTTGGAGCAACCCTTAAAGCGGGATCCATCGGCTTCAAGGTTTGTTCGTAACCCTTTTTCCTTCAACTAAGCCTATTTTGTTACCTTTGTTGCTCCACGAAAACACGGATCACGGCGGTTCAAAGCTGTTGTTGCTCCCAAAGCGGGTCTATTTCTTACGGGATATTGCAAGGGCTGCGGGGCGGGGTCTCGAGGCCTATTTTCTCTAGTAACAAGACTGATTTTAGCAAAAGCCGCATGACTGGATATATGATTCTTTGACGTTGAATCAATGTTTGATTCAATTTGTATAACTCTTTGTTTCTACCTATCCTTTCTACTAGTTTAATGTGCTTCTTTATCCAACGACCCTACTGGCTGATGTTTGGAAGGCTTTGCTAGAAGGATCTTTGCGGCCGATATTATTACTCTTCTTGAAACCTTTTCCCTGCATTCGACATGGGTGTTTTGATTTCATTAGCAATTTGGTTCAAGATTAGTAAATTTGTGGGTTCTATTCTTAGAATGAGCCACATTTTGATCGCCTCACAAATTGGATACAAGAAAAGAAGTCGAGAAGCCATCCCTTTTTGAAATTGCCCTCTCTATCGTTCCCATCCTTTTCACCTATGTCAAAATTCTTATTTTGCAAGCCATTTGAAATTTTGTATTTAAAATCTGAAATGCAGGAACCTGCGGATGATTGCCATGAATCCTAGAGTTGCAGTTTGCTACATAGCTTATTTGTCTCCGTTCCTCCTATTCCATCACGTACATGCTCAATTGTGGCAAAAACCTGGCAAAGATTGGCTTCAATGCAGTGCACCAAGGCAAAAAGCCTATTTGTCTCCACTGCTCAGAAACTAGGCGTTGCAAACTTCTGATTGTAGAGGGAAATAGAGGGAAGTAACAATTGTCATTTGAATGTTTCACCCCTTGCAAAAGGACACATGCTAAGGTTTTATTTGCAGAGGTTTGTTTGGATGTTGAGGCTCTTCAAACATTGTACATTTTTTCTATATTTTACACACTTAATGTGTTCTAGCATAAGCATAAGCATAAGCATGTTATGTGCATTGCTTCTGTTTAATTCATAGTGCTACATATTTTATCCCGGTTCAAGTTATATGACTCTTGTAAATGATTTTCTAGCAACTCTATACAAGGACAAATCCCCACAAGGAGCTAGGTAATTCACGTGCTTTGTGTGCGGGTACTTTGGGGATACAACCATACTTGGGAAATGAGCTGCTTGTGGCTGCTTTCTATGGAATCTTTCGAGTTGTTGGTAATGGAAATTGTTATTAGCCCAAGTTCAATACCTAGAAGGTTAGTTTTTTGTTAGGGCAGAAGGCCCAAATTTTAATATCACAACCAACAATAAACAAGTACTAAACAATCCATTATTACTATGATTTGTGTTACATTGTTGTTTACCTATATTTGCTTTTTATAATACAACAACCAACAAATAAGTACCATTAACATTAATTAACATAAATCATTACATCCAACAATTACAAATTAAAATCCCCCTGAAACCCCCTTTGGTTTGGGTGCATATTCACACGGGGGGTTATGTAGGGCAGCGAGAGCCCCAAAAAATTTACAATACATGTACAAAATTAACACTATTAAGTACATTCTCTCAAACCTTATAGTATTTTGCAAACCTTAATATACAGTATACAAAAACTTGTACATGCATACCCCACAAACGAGGATCGCTATGTACGGTCTAGATCTTGGAATAAAGGGCAAATATACCCATCCAAGCGACTCGTTGTTGCGGAGTAACCCCCGTGTGAATATGCACCCAAACCAAAGGGGTTTGGGGGGATTTTAATTTGTAATTGTTGGATGTAATGATTTATGTTAATTAATGTTAATGGTACTTATTTGTTGTGAATATGTAGCATAATAACAGGGGGTTTTTTTTTATGTTTTTGTACGATTTTTACTAAGGTTTTTCTATGATTTCGGTGCTGTATTTGATGAGGTGTACTAAATAGTATTTCTAGAGTGCGCCTTTTGGGATCCTTGATTTTCTGTGGCACTTTTCAATGGTCACCTATGAATATTCAATATTTATTCCAAATTTAAGCATGCAAGGATCGAGTAATGTATTTTAGGGTTCGTTGCTAGTTGGTGCAGAGCTTCTGGAAGGAGCAAAGGAAATAGGGTGTTTGAGATCCGGAGTTTTGCACAGCCATTTCAAAAGGATCTTTGATCTCGATTTGTCCCGCTATGAAGAATGGGCGGCTTGTTAATTTTGCCTACTCCAATATTACACATAACCATGCTTTTCCATCCCATTTAATGCAAACTGTATCTTTAGGGCAAGCGTTTCTTCGAGATGGAGGGCCGCAGTGAAGATCCTGCTATAAAATGGAGCTCCATTTCTATGAAGGTAACTTCATCTAATCTATGCTCTGTGTTTGCCTCCGATGCTAGACTCATGTTATCATCGCTAGACTCTCTTATCATCGCCATCTTTACGAACTTGTTCAAAGAACCTTCAGTAGTTACGTACTACCACAAAGGTCCTCTTTTTGGCTGGAAAAGGGCCTCTTAATGTTTATCTCATCCGGTATGGATCCTTCACCCCCGCATCAACATCCACTTGAGAATATTTGAGTTGTTTACTCAAAGCGAGTTGTCGGGGCCTCCATAGCCGGCTTTTGCATTTGTGTGCTCTAGAGATATAGGATTTGGCCGATTTCCTTTAGTCATTTCTGCATTTTAAGGAGGTAGATATATTTGTGCTAAAACCAGGATACGGTCCAGTAGTGCCGAAAAGGAGCTTTATGCCTTGAAACGGCTTAAGCAAGTTTATTTGTATGCTTAAACGGTTGGTAAGGGGGTTTCAGGGGGATTTTAATTTGTAATTGTTGGATGTAATGATTTATGTTAATGGTACTTATTTGTTGTGAATATGTAGCATAATAACAGGGGTTTTTTTTATGTTTTTGTACGATTTTTACTAAGGTTTTTCTATGATTTCGGTGCTGTATTTGATGAGGTGTACTAAATAGTATTTCTAGAGTGCGCCTTTTGGGATCCTTGATTTTCTGTGGCACTTTTCAATGGTCACCTATGAATATTCAATATTTATTCCAAATTTAAGCATGCAAGGATCGAGTAATGTATTTTAGGGTTCGTTGCTAGTTGGTGCAGAGCTTCTGGAAGGAGCAAGGAAATAGGGGTGTTTGAGATCTGGAGTTTTGCCTGGCCATTTCAAAAGGATCTTCTGATCTCGATTTGTCCTGCTATGAAGAATGGGCCAGTTGTTAATTTTGCCTACTCCAATATTACACATAACCATGCTTTTCCATCCCAGCTGTGTGCAGCCTATATCTTTTAGGGCAAGCGTTTCTTCTCCGATGGAGGGCCGCAGTGAAGATCCTGCTATAAAATGGAGCTCCATTTCTATGAAGGTAACTCGCTCTAATCTATGCTCGTGTTTGCCTCCGATGCTAGACTCGTTATCATCGCTAGACTCTCTTATCATCGCCATCTTTCTCGAACTTGTTCAGCAACCTTCAGAGTTACGTACTACCACAAAGGTCCTCTTTTGGCTGGAAAAGGGCCTCTTAATGTTTATCTCATCGGTATGGATCCTTCACCCCTGCATCAACATCCACCTTGAGAATATTTGAGTTGTTTACTCAAAACAGAGTTGTCGGGGCCTCCATAGCCGGCTTTTTGCATTTGTGTGCTCTGGAGAGATATAGGATTTGGCGATTTCCTTTAGTCATTTCTGCATTTTAAGGAGGTAGATATATTTGTGCTAAAACCGGGCATACGGTCCGGTAGTGCTTAGAAAGGAGCTTTATGCCTTGAAACGGCTTTTAAGCAAGTTTATTTGTATGCTTAAACGGTTGGTAAGGATAGATTTGGGAAGCTTGATACAATACTTGAATATATTTCTTATGTTGTAGAAAAGGATCTTAAGTCATTATTTTCCCATTTTTCTCTAGGGCAAGGCAATACCTTGGTTTTGCTTTACGTAACACTTCTAGCACCACAGGCATCCTTTGTTGCTCCACGAAAACTAGATCAATGGCGGTTCAAGGCTTATTACTCCTCGAAATCGGGCTTGGAGCAACCACGCGAAAGCAGGATCCATCGGCTTCAAGGTTTGTTCTCAGAACCCTTTTCCTTCAACTAAGCCTATTTTGTTACCTTTGTTGCTCCACGAAAACACGGATCGGCGGTTCAAAGCCATTTGCTCCTCCAAAGCGGGTCTATTTCTTACGGGATATTGCAAAATTTCACATAAAGTGTGGTCTCGAGCCTATTTTCTCCGGGTAACAAAGACTGATTTTAGCAAAGCCGCACGTACTGGATATATGATTCTTTGACGTTGAATCAATGTTTGATTCAATTTGTATAACTCTTGTTTCTACCTATCCTTTCTACTAGTTTAATGTGCTTCTTTATCACGACCTACTGTGGCTGATGTTTGGAAAGGCTTTGCTAGAAGGATCTTTGCCAGTGATACTATTACTCTTTTATGAAACCTTTTCCCCGCATTCCCGACATGGGTGTTTTGATTTCATTCGCAATTTGGTTCAAGATTAGTAAATTTGTGGGTTCTATTCTTAGACGACCACATTTTCGATCGCCTCACAAATTGGATACACAAAAAAAGCTGAGAAGCCATCCCTTTTGAAATTGGTAAGCACCCTCTCTATCGTTCCCATCCTTTTCACCTATGTCAAAATTCTTATTTTGCAAGCCATTTGAAATTTTGTATTTAAAATCTGAAATGCAGAACCTTGCGAATGATTGCCATGAATCCTAGAGTTGCAGTTTGCTACATAGCTTATTTGTCTCCGTTCCTCCTATTCCATCACGTACATGCTCAATTGTGGCAAAAACACGCAAAGATTGGCTTCAATCAATGCAAAGGCACCAAGGCAAAAAGCCTATTTGTCTCCACTGCTCAGAAACTAGGCGTTGCAAACTTCTGATTGTAGAGGGAAATAGAGGGAAGTAACAATTGTCATTTGAATGTTTCACCCCTTGCAAAAGGACACATGCTAAGGTTTTATTTGCAGAGGTTTGTTTGGATGTTGAGGCTCTTCAAACATTGTACATTTTTTCTATATTTTACACACTTAATGTGTTCTAGCATAAGCATAAGCATAAGCATGTTATGTGCATTGCTTCTGTTTAATTCATAGTGCTACATATTTTATCCCGGTTCAAGTTATATGACTCTTGTAAATGATTTTCTAGCAACTCTATACAAGGACAAATCCCCACAAGGAGCTAGGTAATTCACGTGCTTTGTGTGCGGGTACTTTGGGGATACAACCATACTTGGGAAATGAGCTGCTTGTGGCTGCTTTCTATGGAATCTTTCGAGTTGTTGGTAATGGAAATTGTTATTAGCCCAAGTTCAATACCTAGAAGGTTCGTTTTGTTAGGGCCCGAAGGGCCCAAATTTTTTTTTTAATATCACAACCAACAATAAACAAGCACTAAACAATCCATTATTACTATGATTTGTGTTACATTGTTGTTTACCTATATTTGCTTTTTATAATACAACAACCAACAAATAAGTACCACTAACATTAATAACAAAGTTTAAAATGAAACGCACTAATTTGCTCAAAACGCACTTCAAAAGGAATCTTTCAAAGATTCCCTAAAATCCCCCCAAAAATGTCCCCTTTTGTGGTATATTTGTGACAAGTGTGACAATTTGAAAATTTTAGGCATCATTTTGGAGGGGGGTGTGAACTTAGCTTCCATTCAAAATTGTTTGACATCCCTTTTGGCCCCTAGTTTGGTTTCTTGAAATAGTAATATTTTCAAAAACTAAACAAAATAGACATTGAAAAAATGCCAAAAAGGTATTTTATTCAAACTTTTCCAAATCAGTACAAAACTATGAACAAAACTGTAAAAAATGCAACACATTTTGACATTGCCTCATTGAAGCAAACATTTCCACATGAAAGTATGCCTCATTGAACAAACTTACACTTTGAAGCGCCAGAAGTTGGAGTCAAGACGCCGGCTCTTCGCCTTATATACTTGCTCTTATTTGCTCATCCGTCTTGCTATAGACTTATGTATACCACGATGACAATGCGTGGACATAACGTCTTCAAAATAAATTTCTGGGTGGTATAGATTTATACCACAATAGGTAGTGCTGTGCGGATATGACATGCCAGAGAGTTCGCATGGTATAAATTTATACCGCAAGTGGACTCGAGCGGTATAAATTTATACGCCTAAGAGGGACTCGGCGGTATAAATTTATACTGGCGAGCTCTCTCGATTCCATCTGGCGAGAGCTCCGTTATACCACGAGAGCTCTCTCGGTATAAATTTATACCGCAGAAAACCTTCAGACAACCAATTTATACACATATATGTGTATATATATAATATATATACATAATTACATATATATATCCGACAAGAAAAGAGAACTCTTGCGGTATAAATCTATACGGAGAAACGGTATAAATTTATACCGAATTGCATATATATATAAGACTTTTATATATATATGTATATAATATATATGCTCTGATCGAGATAAAGTATATATCGTAAAAATCTTTTGGGGTCTTTCTTGCTCGCCAAAGGGTTTGGCAACTGAAAACTACTAAAGTAACACATATAAGGGATAATTTTACACACTGTTCTTAGTTTTTTAGTCTAAAAAGTTCTAAAATGGTTCTAAATTTTTTGAGCTTGTAATGCAATGTTAGAGCATAAAGTAGTCGAATCATGTTGTTATTTCTACTTTTTTTCTCTACATACATGCGAACTTCACTCCAGGCAGCTAAAACATTGCTACTAAAGGTAAAGAACTCCAAAATATTATGGTGACACAGGTGTTTGACTAGAAGGAAACCACATGGTTGATCCAGAGGAGAGCGAGGAGTAGCAACCCCTCAGAAGTTTACCTATTTATTTACAAAATATATAGGAAAGGGTAAAGGCGCACTAATACTTCTTTGCCAGAGAAATGTGCATGGTGCCCACGCTTCTGAGATGATGTAATTGTGATGAATATGCTCAACATTGCTAAGGAGGTTGACTATCTTTTGAGCATCACCATGTTGTAGATTGGTATGTGTGTTCGTAAATACATCTCAGGAGAATAAAAGGAGGGCATATAATCACATGGCTTCATTACTTCAACTTTTTGTATCCCTCGGTATAAATTTATCTTTGCATCATCAACTAAAACTTCAACTTAACTACAAGACATCGTGGATCTATTGGTATTTGTAATACTATGTGATGCAAAAACAATGGTTTGTCATTCAAGAAGTTTGTTCAACTGCCTCCCAATGTGTTTTAGGGTCCATTAGGATGTTCAAACCAAAATGGTTGTGAAATAACAAATTTCTGTCTTCTAAAGCAGCTAATATAAAAACTTTCAGGGGACAAGGTACAAAAGCATCTAATTTCTTCATCTGAATTTGCCCCATAGTCAATCTTTGAATTTCATTGTAGTTCTTTCCCCCTCTACAATGGGATTTTTTTTTTGTGTGTGTTTTTCCTTAATATTAAGTCTTCTTAAAATGTCTGTTTTCACGAGCAGTTTTATAAATCTTTGGACTAAAGGTAATAAAAGGGCCCTTTTTAGAGGGATTTTAGAATTTTATAAATTTTCAGAAGGAATCTTCCAAACGCACTTCTTAAATAAGTGCGTTTCATTTTAAACCTTGTTTAATTAACATAAATCATTACATCCAACAATTACAAATTAAAATCCCCCTGAAACCCCCTTTGGTTTGGGTGCATATTCACACAGGGGGGTTATGTAGGGCAGCGAGAGCCCTAAAAAATTTACAATACATGTACAAAATTAACACTATTAAGTACATTCTCTCAAACCTTATAGTATTTTGCAAACCTTAATATACAGTATACAAAAACTTGTACATGCATACCCCACAAACGAGGATCGCTATGTACGGTCCAGATCTTGGAATAAAGGGCAAATATACCCATCCGACAGCTCTCGTTGCCAAAATTTTTGGATCAACAAATAATTACTCTGCACAAAGAAGACCCCTGTTATGAAATTAGAAATACAAAAAAATTATCATGACAGACAAGGCCAACATTTATTTTTATATACTCAATTACAAGAGAATAGTCATACTTCTTTCTCATTCTATTTAGCTTGTATACATTCTTATTCTTATTGTAAATTTTACGATATGAATTCATGGCTTTTTTGTAGTTCCATGTCATGTGACGAAGATGGTCACTGGAAAATTGAAGAGGAGGAGCAGGAGCAAGAGGAGGGACACAAGCAAGAGTTGAGCATGTAGATGGCGAGCAAATGTCACAGAGATGTTCCAAATGTGGTAGCTACAAATCTTGCAAGCTTTCAATAGTATTGTTGTGAAAAACAAATCCTAACGTATGCCTATTGATTATTGCGCTTTGAATATGTAGCACAATAACAGGGGGTTACTTTTAGATTTTTATACGCTTTTTCACATGGTTTTTCTATGATTTCGTTGTTGTATTCGTTGAGGTGTACTAAATAGTATTTCTAGAGTGCACCATTTATGGGCCGTTGATTTTCGTTAGTGGGAACAATCCGAGGGTTGTTGTCTTTCTCTGCATGTGTTTGTGCATGAACACTGCGCATGTGTATGCATGTGCATGTGCACATGCATGTGCATGTGTGTGCATGTGCATGTGTATTGTGCATGTGCAAGTGCAAGTGCAAGTGCAAGTGCATGTGTGCATGTATGTGCATGTGTGCATATGCATGTGTACTTGCCCTCTTGGATTCTTATTGCCGGAGTGGATTTTACTACCACGAGATGGATTTTTTGCTCACACTTACAAAGGTATTTGTTTTTTAATGTTTCTTCAGTTAGCATAATGTTTTTTTTTACAAGGTATTGGTTTCCTGATTCTACAATGTAGTGCTGCAAAACCCCCTTTTGTTTCCTTCCTAAGATTTGCTGCAGATTCAAGTTTAGGCCCTCTGTTTGCTTCCAACTCTTGGATATTCCTGGCTGCCGGATTGTTCATAGTAGCCAGCCTTTAGCTTCAATCAACAAATGGATTCTTATGCACACAACAGGCGGATTATTCCACGCCCTTTTCCATGTCACGTAGATCAGTCAAACAGTGGCCACAAGAATGCATTTATATTGTAGGTTTGGAACTTTAATCAAACCGTAAGGTGAATCATGCATTACCTTTAAGCTAGAGATGGAGCATCCAAAATCATATGGATTGATCCAACATGCCACGATTTTTTGCTGAATTGAGCTGGTAACTTAAGATTGTGCTCATTAGACAGCTTTTCGAACAATCCTTGGATATTATGAGTTTCGATTGTGGCATTTGGAGTTACAAATTGTTCGATGATCTCTTGGTCTTCATGGAAGTTTAAAAAAAAACTATTCTCTCTTTGACGGACATGGTGCTTATGTCGGCATTTTGTCTTATGACATATTATTAATTTTTAATAAGTCCAAGGAAGATCAATATCTGCATTTGCGAGAGGTTTTCCACAACTACTGAGGGACGAGTCTTATACTCCTAATCCCGCTACTACAAAAATTGCACAAATGGCACACTATCATGAAAGTGCCATTTGTGTTCATTTAATTGGTAAATTCAAACACGTGACAAGTGTGTGCCATTTGTGTCAATTTATTTGTCATTTGTTGCGTTATGAATGGCATATCTATTATTTCCTTATATATGCCATTTAAGTGCCAATCCTTTTTTTCTTTTGTCGCGTTATGAATGGCATTCTAATAGTGCCTTGTATATGCGATTTAAGTGTCAATGTTTTTGCCTTTTGTTGCATCACAAATGATACATCAATTAGTGCCTTGCATGTGTCATTTAAGTGTGGTTTAAGTTTTGCCGTTTTGACTGGCATAAATGGCACGGGAATAAGTGCGCTCTTATTGCCCTAAAAGTGTTACATATTTGTGTCATTTGTGTAAGCAACTTCTATTGCTCGTTTAAGTGTGGTTAAATATTTTCTAAGCATAGATGTCATATTTTTAAGTATCCTTTAACTGCACAGTTTGGAAGAGTGGAGACTTAGAGAACATTGGGGAAATTGGAGGCTATGGCAATTTAAACAACTAGAATCGTACTCCAACTTGATAATATTTGTAACAATTAAT
This sequence comes from Isoetes taiwanensis, assembly GCA_021234155.1. NCBI lineage: Eukaryota > Viridiplantae > Streptophyta > Lycopodiopsida > Isoetales > Isoetaceae > Isoetes > Isoetes taiwanensis. Next base: position 3,196,918 of record JAJEKV010000019.1, on the reverse strand, counting down.
AATTTATTCTCATTATCCATTTATCTAATGTAATAGAACCAAACCAAGACAATAACGTGATCGAAACTGGACATTCATGGGCTATAAGACCGGATTTCCCGTAACAACAGGTTTCAAAATGACATGGCCTCATAGTTTCCAAGTGGTAACATCAAGATTTTTGGAATTGTCGGCATTTTCTACTCCTAAGACTTCCATTAATGGCAACAATAGAAGCACTAACCACAGTTTTTAGCTAATTTTAGCTATGCATTCTTCCTATTATTGTTGAAATTTTATTCTACAGGAGAATATGCCCGGTAGAATGAAAATTCAATGGCAACAACGAAAATAATGCCAGATATACAGCTGTCATAACTAATGGAGAGAGGGATGAACGACATATGTGATGTAGGAATTTGCTATTGGCTTCTATTTGAAATGAATACTGCTACTGTCATTAGTGAAATTTGGCCTAAGCAAAAATAGAATAGAATAGAATTGATTTTTTATCGTCCACGAGAGACCAATTGGCCTATGGGACCCAAACAAAAATAGAGCAGCAAGCGTGTTACTGTCAGGATTAAAAAATCCCCGCCCCAAATGGTTTTCGAGGGGAAAACCTTAGCAGTAATAAGGATGTTGGCACGCTGTACAATTGTATAGGACAATTCAATACTGTCCCGGAGGACACAACTGAGTCCGTGCATCTATAACCTCCTGGAGGTATGACCCCCAACAAACCCATTGATGCCGTATTCAATAACTCATGCAACGGTTGGCCAGGTACTAGTAATCGAATATATCGCTCTCGGATATGGGCAAACGCTGGGCAGATCTGGAGGGCATGACATTCATCCTCAATGGCGCCCTGGTGGCAACACTGGCAAAGCCTTTCCTCACATGCTTCCCGAGCCCAATGTCCTGTCTCACTGCAGAGACGATGTGCACCCGTGCGAATGGAAGCTATAAGTCTGCACTTCTTCATGGGCAAATGGATGTACAAGTACTGGTGTGGGACTCTCGTAAGCCTAGGATTGACTTGCTGCTGATAGTGTGCCAGCTTAACATGCGTCAGCGCATCTGCATTCCATAGCTTGCGAAGGAGAGTAGCATCTAGGTACCGCTTAAGTGCCTTGTGATCTTTCTTTGTCCGTACCTGGGTAGAAGCATAAAAGGGTGATTGAATTTTTTTGTATATTAATGTAAAAAATTGAACTGGGTTAAAGTATTTGTAATGTACATTTTGAATTTTACATGGAGTTGCCTATCATTAATAAAGGTGGTTGACGTCCAATATTCTCCATAATTATACCAAATTCTCCCGAGATCTTGGCGCACATTTTGAACTTTCCTCAATCCTTACATTTTGAATTGATACACTAGACTTGAATTCCTTACATTTTGAATCTGTAAATGTAAAATACTGGCTCATGCTTCTACCCACCTATATGCATCTGTTTGCCTGTACCCCCCAGCGTGAGAACCACTAAGCTTGCTTGTCCTTCCAGCAAGTTTTCAGACGTTGGGAACCCATAATAGCCAAAGCAAGATTGGGCAAACGTGTATCGCCCATGGCAACCACCTTCTGGAAGTAAATGATATGGCGTTCCAATGCAGCCTGTTGAAGGGGTAGAAAACCTGTCTCCTGGAGTAGGATCTGGTATGGAACTGTGGACTTTACCCCAAGGGCTTGTGCCAAGAAAGCTTTCTGACCTGCTCGAGGTCATTCCAGGTGTTGAGGGATATCACCGGACCCCATACTTCTGCCCCATACAAGAGGACAGGCTCGACCAAGGCCCTAAACAAGTGTGACTGGTCGCCCCAGGCATATAACTCTGCCTTGTGGTTGTTGTTCTGCATGGCATATAGTGCTTTCCAACCCGCCGTGACCCGCAACCTGATGGCATCCCAGTGGGTGGTAGCAGAGAACTCGATCCCCAAGTACTTGTAGGTCAGAGCCACCTCTACATCTTGTCCCTGGTAAATGAATGAGGGAAGCCTTGGCTGACGGGATGATGAAACCAGTAGCACCCTAGTTTTGGCCAAGTTAACTCGCATGCCAGTGAATCTGCAAAAAGTGTCAAGAGCATCCAGGTGACGCTGCATGTCCTCTGGAGTATAGGCCAGGAGGTTGACATCGTCAGCATATATGAGTTACCGGATTGTGTGATGCATGAGATGGGCGCCCGCACCTCCGCGCTCAGAGAGCCAATCTTCCAGCTGGTCAATGTATAGGCCAAAGAGTGTGGGGGAGAGGGGGCAACCCTGACGCACTCCAATACTACTGATTACCGACTGTCCTGACGAGGCATACTTGGAGACATTAGAGAAGCAGAATACCCCTATAGTTATGCAAGATTGTAAAAAAAGCATTGTTTTAGGGGTGATTTTGATGAAAATGGTTGTGACCATTTTGTGATGATCCACATAGGGATGTGTCCTTCAGATGCATTGTAGATGAAGACTCCTATAATAGATAAAATCACATGAATCGTGTCCAAAATATTAAGTTATTATCTCCTAAATCCTTACTTGTTTATGTATTAAAAGTAACATATTGTGATAATTTTGGATTCTGATTCAGGTCATTTTATTTTTGCTGCGAACATATTATCCTCATCTATAATACGTCTAAAAATATATCTCTTGGATCATCACAAAAAACTTAGGGTCTTTTCCATAAAAACAACCCCTAAAACCAGGACACTTATACAAGTTTTTGCGTAAATACAGGGGTATTTTTATAAATTTTCCATCTTTTTAACTTGTTTCCAGTTCATCAATCCCCCCATTAATAAATTACCTCCACATCATCGAGCCAACTCTATACTTTCCATTTTTTAGCTGATCATAATCATACAGTTTTTGTCAAATAGTTCCTTTATTGTTCGTCTTCCTTTAGAAGCAACAATAAAATGCCGTAAATCTACTACGGGATGTGTGTCCGAGATAAGCATGTTCTGTTTAAGCTAACCACTATTTCAGTCCGAGCTAACCACTACTTTTTTGGACGGGATAACTACACGACTAATCGAGCGGAAGATTGTGTTTCATCATGTTGATCTCAAAATAGAGCTCGTAATCTGCTTTTTGAACGCTTTAATCTGGTTCAAACACCATTAGAATTGCTTTGCCATACCCTATAAACTCATTCATTCAAGAGAGTAAGAGATCTGAGCATTGATCAAGCAAGATTGGTGTAAAAACATGCAAAAACTGTGTCTTTCGAGCTTGAAACTGAAAAGCTCAGACATGTGACCGAGTTAACCACATCTAGAAGTAGATTTACAGCCATCCAGCAATAAACAATAAAACATTTCTTTTGGCAGAACATTCGGGTATGTTGGAATGGAAGAGGATGGCCTCCAAATTGCAATTCAAGGAAGAACGGTGCTACACAGGCATACAAGATTGAAGAGGTTATCGGGTAGAAATTGATGTATGCATCCAAATCCAAATTGCCCCATCAGCAAAACACCAAAATGGAGGAGTCAAAGCGCTTAGATATGCATGAAGCTTTGTAACAAATCATGTACAAAGCTTTTGCACCTGTCTGCAGACTCGTTGGAGAGTATCCCCACTGTTTTGGAAAATTGGATGAACACAGAATATCAGAAGGAAGTAGTGTTTTATCACCTATGATGGTGATGATAATGCCTCAATTCAATTTTCGGATTGGAATGTGAAGTTTATGCATGCACTAGGGAGGTTTGAAGGTTTGCTTCATCCTCAACATGGGATGCGGTAATGAGTAAATGGCGAAAAGATAACCAATAATTTATGGACATTATATCCATCTATTTCTTGATATCCAGGTTAATATGCAGACCGATTCCTGGCTTATAATGCTGGAAACTATAATCTGTTTGGTTGCTCTCTTTCTTCTAACGTTTTTTGAATAGTCTCATTGATTCTGCACCATAATCTTATTGTGCATATCAGATATCATAGTAGCCCATGAGATGAAATCTCTATTCTCCATTCGTTAAACACATTACGGGCATCTATCAGGCTACCACATTTACCATACACTTAAGAAGTGCAATGTGATGGGCAATTTTTCCTATAACAAAGTTTAAAATGAAACACACTAATTTGCTCCAAACGCACTTTAAAAGGAATCTTTGAAAGATTCCCTAAAATTCCCCAAAAAGGTCCATTTTCTCGGTATAGTTGTGACATGTGTGACAATTTGAATATTTTAGGCACCATTTTTGAGGGGGGATTTGAACTCAGCTTCCATTAAAAAAAAATCGATAGCCCTTTTTGGCCCCCTAGTTTGGTTTGAGAAATAGTAACATTTTCAAGGACTAAAAAAAAATAGACATTGAAAAAAAAAACAACAAGTCTACTAGAGTGCCAAAAAGGTATTATATTTAAAGTTTTCAAAATCATTACAGGATTATGAACAAAATTGTAAAAAATTCAACATATTTTGACATTGTCTCATTGAAGCTCACTCTTGCCTTATATACATGCTCTTATTTGCTCTGCCGGCTCGCTATAGACTTCTGTATACCGAGATGGCCATGTAAGTATCCAACCTTGACTTTTTCAAAATTTATAATGTATTTATTTTTTGTAGTCCATAGTTTCTTCCAAACAAATTTCTAGGTGGTATACATTCATACCACAATAGATAGTAATGTGTGGACATAGTACGCCAGATAGTTCACACGGTATAAATTTATACCGCAAGAGGACTCGAACGGTATATATTTATACCGCTCTCTCGGTATAAATTTATACCGCGAGAGCTCTCTCGATATAAATTTATACCGCAAGAGTTCTCTCGGTATAAATTTATACCGGAGTTATATATTTTTTATGTATGTATAGTATATATATAGTATATATCAAAAATCAAAAAGTCAACTCTTGCCGTATAAATTTAAGAGTTCTAGCGGTGTAAATTTATACCTTTTTTTTTTTATCTGTACGAACGCTAAACCCTCTCTGGCTTCGGTGGGGCAACCAAGTTAGTGAAAAATTTTTGTCGGATCAGGTCCCGGTAAAAACGTTAATATATATACTATATATATATAAAATATATATATACATATATAATACAAGAAAATTAGCACGTCCTACGGTGCATGTTTCTACGGTGCACATTCCAATTTCAGCATATTCCTACGGTGCAAGTTGAGATTCTCTTAGATTTTATCAAGATTTTATCAAGCTAGAAATACACTTGCAAAAAATGATGTCGTGACTTGCAGCTAGGTCCGTCAGCACAAGAATTCAGTTGTATAAGAACCCAAAGCAAGCATCTGCTTCTGTCAAAATGATGGCTTCAAGATGCCAAACTAGGAAGAATGATGATATGTACAGCATTGTTGTAAGTTTATGGTGGTAGGAGTGAATCCAGGAGCTTTATAATTTGAAGCTTTTCTAAACCCTGGGAATCTCAATTAGATGACTGAGATTGCTCAATAAGGTACCAACTTCTTATGCACATTCTTCAAATGTTAAATTTTTGTTTGCGGACCCCCTCCCACCCCAAAAAAAAAAAAAAAAAAAAAAAAAAAACTTACTATAGAATATTGTAAAAAGCCATGTACTATTGGAGACATGGTAGAACATTGTAACAGCCACACATGCACAATTTCCTTTAGAACATTGTAAAAGCCACGCATGCAGAATTTCCTTTATATGCAATGCCATGGGATCTATAATGACATTTTTACCCTCAAATGTTCCAAAATGAGCATTACTGCCTATACATATTAGATTTCTACTAGGCGGCCTATAGTTATTGGGTGCCCCATAAACATTCGAGCCCCATGAACATTGGGAGGCCGATAAATCAACATTCGAACTAACAAAACTTGAAGCATTGGAATTGGGATGCCCATAATTTAGGTAGTTAGAACTATTAACATAAATAGGTGATCAATAGGTAACTAGAATCAGCGATCTCCATGAGTAGGCCATCGGTAAAATGCTCACATGCATATTACTAGCATTCTCTTAAGTGGGGTGTTATCTCTCACTGAGATTAGGCCTGTTTCCAAGCCCACGTGCTAAGTCATTCATGAGGACTCAGTTTCCACCACTTTGGGATCCTCGACACACTCAGCTATGCCACATAGATTGAGCAACAATATCTAACAGAGCACCATTGGAGATGACCAATTTTGGCAAAGAGACTTGCACATTAAATTCAAGGACCGTGATATAACAACTGAGATATTTTGTTCATGACCTGCTAAACTTTGGAAGGGTATACGTAGAAGACAACTAATAGTTAACATTTTTCCATATGGATAAGGCACAACCTTGAACATGCAAAAGTGGCATGGCAACATTACTTAAATAAGGTAAGACATTTCTTATTTTTTATTTCATATTGATATATATGACAAGCCATATGTAGCATTTAAGGTAAGACATTTCTTATTTTTTATTTCATATTGATATATATGACAAGCCATATGTAGCATTTAATGGGAACATTCTCGTAAGGGGAAGTTTTTCAAAGAATTGCAAGCGCATGCATGTGGCCACTTGGCATTTTTAATGATATGCATGCTTTGGCGTGAGGCAAACAACCATATTTAAAGCATCCACATTCAATGCCTAACCGTTTCAAGACAATTGTTGTGACAATTGGACCGTTTCATTCATGCATGCACCTTTTCTATATTTAAGGTATGTTTGCCACTTGTTGATAATTTAAATTGCACGCATAGCCTGGAATTTTACTTGACATTATTTTGGCTTTGGTGGAACTACGTTTGCTAAGTTTTGTATATCTTACCATGGACCACGGAATAGTTACAAAGATCTATTATGGCATAGGCCTTTTCGGCGCATGATTATACCATTAGCATTTAATATATTGTAGGGCGGATGCCGCGAGAATATGGGTGATATATGGGGGATTGTAAGGCTCATGTTCTGAGAGGAGGTGGGGAAAAGCCGAGCAGGAGAAAGAAGATCGAGGATAACGGAAGCAAAGAGACCCTGGATCGAAGAAAAGAGAAGGGCTGGTTGCACTGAGAAGCATCACGCAAGGATCCTGTAAGAACATAAACCAACTAAGAACCGAAAACATAAATTAATTAAGAATCAAAAAAATCAATGGATTCTTTTCTCATTTTTATTGATTCCGAGGCTATCACTCTTAAGCTGGAAGACATCATCTGATTATGAACCAAATTGAATTTCGTTGTGGCTTTAAATAGCCCTGAATTTGGCGATAACAGTGCAATCTTGATTAGCAAATAAGAGAAATTTTATCTCAATTGTCTTGAGATGTCGGAATAGAAGAGTTAAACAGATTAATGATGCCGGAATTGAAGAATTTAACGATTTACCTCCTCTGTACAGCTTGCAACAAAATATACAACTCCGCCGCCTGCAGTAGAAGGGGAAAATTCGCCCAAGAGCTATAAATTCTTGCGCATCAGCAGAAGTTCTGGCAATTGAGGCCCACCCATCCTTATGATCCTGGAAGGAACCTATATTTGAGGGAATGAAGAAATTATAATGATTGGTGGCACCTCTATCACCTGATTCATGGTATTTCATGATTCATCATCAGAATTTAGCCGTATTTCTATCTCCTGCAAGACCAATTGCATGCGAATTACTCATTTGATGGTATTATAGAATAAAAATGAACAGGCTTACCGTTATAATGTTGACAACATCATATAGACTTGCAGCAATAGAATTCTTAGAAAAATTTGCAGTGTCAGGACTCAAAGCTATGGCCCAAATGCATCTATTCAAGCTTAAAAATGCACTAGAATACGCATTAGGGAAAAAGACAAAGTACAGGTGTTTAAGCACCAGGGCAAAAGTTTTACCTATGCCTAGATTGACAGAACGCAACAACAGGTGCTGAAGTATCTAGGCATACCAGAAAGAAGCCACAGTTGAGCAACGCAAGGCGATGAACAAAACACAACCGATACTGCCAAAGGGGGCAACTATATGCACGCCATGAATGCATCCACCACAAATTTCATCTTAGCTGCTTTACATGCAATTTGAAGACGCACCCTGCTTAGGATCTGCGATCCAGGACTCTGCTATTGCAATCAACCAGGCCCTTGTTTTGGGGCCTTCGAATCAGGTCCATGGGCCTTACAAATCATCTGCTGCAAAATTTCCTGAGATGAAGATGCCGGATCTTCTAGTCATCACAGAGATCCCGCAAAAAAAACTACAAAAAGAAAAAACATCGAGAAAAACACTTGATCTAACACAAAGACTTAAAAAAAACTACGGGCTTGAACAAAGCGAAGGAATCGCCGCATGAGAGAAAGAATCGCCTCCTCAAATGTGAACCATATTTATTGGGCTTGAATATGCAAGCCGGAAATCGAAACCCTCAAAGTCTCTACCAAAAACCGGAAGCATAATAAGCCCTCCAACAGCTTCTGTGATAATAAATTGGCAGACCGATTTCACCAAACGGGTCTTCAACTCACATGCAAGATGATCTCCCATTGCCAGCTAAAGGAAAAGCATGGATTCCAAGGCAAACAGAGATATGATTGCTACTTGCATAAAAAATGAAAATATTGAGCGCTTTGAATCCACAAATCCACTCCAAAGCTCCATCGCTCCAAAGCTCCATGCCGAAAGAAAATGAGCGGAGGGCTAGCGCCGTAGCTGAGCTATCCGGAAGAGGCCCGCATACATAAATCCAAAATAGAGGCGCATGCTAACCGGAAGAGGCCCGCCGAAGAAGCATAGAGAATTCCAAAATTTTTTCATCCAACATTTTTTCAAACACCTGATCGTCATATATATACCAGCATTCAGAACATTGAAGAATGTTCTACAATTTCTTGCCACCTTCTAGAATTTCCGAGGCATTCTGGAAGCTACGACATCTCCGCCAAGAAACTTCCAGAAGCCACCAGGTCCAACGGCCGAGATCGCGTGGGAGCGAATGGACGGCCGGGATCTGGCGGTATAGATATAAAAGAAGGTTCTAGAAGCCACTCCTAATAATTATATATATATTCAGATATACTGTGTCCTTGTGGAGTCGTTCTTGCCCCCCAAAGGTTTTGCAACTTAATATTGATGAAATAACACACTTAAGGGATAATTTTATACATTAATATTAGTTTTTTAGTTGAAAAAGTTCTAAATCGATTCTAAAATTTCTGAGCTTGTAATGCAATATTAGAGCATAAATTAGTCAAATCGTGTTGTTATTTTTACTTTTTTTTTACTCTACACACATGCTAACTTCACTTTATGACTTAAAAGTTGCTACTAAAAAGCAAGAAACCCCAAAAAGAACCCCAAAATGTTACGGAGATACGAAAGTTCTAAGAAGGAAAGCACATGATTTGTCTAAAGGGGTGCGACGAGTAGCAACCCCTCTAAGTTTACCTATTTATTTGCAAGCAGACGGGGAAAGGGCAAGACGGATAAACACTTTCTTTGGTAAAAAAATGTCTCTGATGACACTAATCGCTTTCTGAGATGACAAAATTGCGATGAAGATGCTCAACATTGACAAGGAGGATGACTATCTTCGAGCATCACCACGTTATGGATTGGTTTGTGCAAGCCTAGAGACGTGTACTAATACATCTCCGAGAACAACAACGAAGGGCATGGAAGCACAAACCTTCATTACTTCAACTTTTGCTTCCTCGGTGTAAATTTTATACGGCATCCTCAACTGAAACTTCAGCTAATTGTGAAATATTGTGGATGTATTGGCGTCTGTAATACTATGTGATGCAAAAACAATGGTTTGTCATTCAAGCAGTTTGTTCAACTGGGTTTTAAGGTCAACTAAGACGTTTAGCCAAAACGGTTCTAAAATAAGAATTTTTTTTCTTCTACAACTGCCAACAAAAAAAATTTCAGGGACAAGGTACAAAAGCATTTAATTTTTTCATATGAATTTGCCCCATAATAAATCTTTGGCTTTCGTAGCAGTTCTTTTTTCCTCCAAAATGTGATATTTTTTTTTTTTGGTTTCCTCCATAACGTTAATCCTTCCTAAAATGTCTGTTTTCATGAGCAGTTTTGTAAATATTTGGACTAAAGATAATAAAAGGATCCTTTTTAGGGGGATTTTAAATTTTTGTAAATTTTCAGAAGGAATCTTTCAAACGCACTTCTTAAATAAGTGCGTTTCAATTTAAACATTGTTCTATGATTGAGGAGGACGTTTAATCACGAAAAGGGAAGGATTGTTACGGTATTAGAACAAAATACTAGCTCGGGGGTGTGATTCACAACCAACAAGTGACTTAAATGAAACCATCGGCTCATTAAAATGTTTATGGCTGATAATGGGATCTGACATCAACCCATCCAAACCTTAGTCTCTAGCTTGAAATATCAAGCGCCTAAGTGAGACACCAGGCTAAGTGCCTTTCTAAAAAGACAAAGGCCAAAAAGGGAATTTACCTTTAAGGGCCTTTCAAGGGACTATAAAAGAAGATACATAGGGGGATGAGACGTGAAGAATCACCGCCATAGCCCTATCAGCAATGTAAAGTGGTGGGGGCAGGACCCATCTAGGTGTGTTGTAAAGTGTCACATGTCGGATAGGACGCTGCCTTGTGGCGTGACGTTAAAATCTCTTCTTCTTCTTCTTCTCTTCCTCTATTGATTTTCCCTTCCACTTTCAATTCTCCATAGCCAAGCTTGTTGGTCTGAGCGGGATAAAGATTTTCTTACTCCAGGATAAAGACTTCCTGGTGAATCCGATTGGGTGGATCGAGCTTCTCCTTCTAACTAGATTATCTTTTTAGCTCTTTGGTTTTTACAGATGATTTATCCGAGATCTAGAAGAGGTCGTATCAATTGGTAACATTCTATATCCATTGTCCTTCTTTTTTATCAGAATAACAGGGGCTCCAACTAGAGAACTGCTTGGCTGAATCAACTGCCGTTCTAACATCTCCCTTATTTGCTTTTCCAGCTCCAGCTTCTCAAAATGACTTACTCTATAGGGTGCTTTATTTGGAGGCTTTGGATCTGGACGTAAATGAATAGCATGGTCCTCAGGACGAGGTGGAGGAAGATCCAAAGTCTCCTCATCTTTAAACAAATCATCAAATTGTTTAAAGAAACTATACAGTTCAGGAGGAGTTTGAAATCGAAGATCAGAGTCTCTCAAATAGATGAAATATGAATCAACGTCATTTTGTATTAAGGTCTTTGCTTAAAAATATGATAGCAAAGGTTCACATTCATTTACATATTTAGCTTTCAAAATTATTGGTTGCCCAGGTACTATGGACCATTTCAAATTGAAGATAGAGTTGGTGAGAATGCTTATCGCCTCAGTCTATATGGGAAATGGCTTAACCTTCATTTAGTCTTTAATGTTGTAGCATTAAAGCCCTTTAAGGGAGGTGAAATTTCTCCTGAGGTTTTGCAAAAAAATGGACTATCCAGATATTCCTCTCATTAAAGGAAATGAAGCTGAGAAGATTCTTACACATCAAAACAAGGAGACACACTGATCTTCTTATCGAAGGTATCTAGTAAAGTTTAAGTTTCATCCACCTTCTGATGCAGTATGGTACTCTAAGGACCAACTCAAGCAGTATCAAGCACTTGTGGATGAGTATGAACTCTACTTTCTAAACATCCCTGAGTTTATGACATTTGTTGCTTATAATCCCAGAGTTCGTAATCTCTGTTGCTTATCTATTTTTTAAATTTGGTTTTTCCGATTTGGTGGAAAAGTTTTTGGTTTTTTTTAAAGGTGGATTTTCTAAGGTTTTAATGGTTTTGGCATCCGGTAAAAAATTCCAGCTATCTAAAAGAAGTGTTTTTACGGTCTAATTTTCCCTCCTTCGTATGATTTTGTGTTCCCTATTTTTTAGTCTATTTCCTCTTTGGGCTCGATTGCAGCTGGCGAGGAGGGTAGGCGCATGCCATGCCACGATTGCTAAGCTCAAAGTATTGATTTATCTTCTGGCGGTCTTCTCAAACCTAGCTTCGTTATCCTGATTCATGGTCCATGCTGCATATGATTTGGTTCTAGCGTACAAGGTCTGGTCGGCTGCCTAGGTCACAAAACTACCTCAGGTAATTCCTTTGCCTCAGGTAGTTTCATTTTTGTCGTCTTTGCCTGCATCGGCCACCAGGTTTCCTTGGGGCTTAGATTGAGCTCTTCCTAGCTATATGTTTACAAATGGAATATGAAAGAGCGGTTTTCCCTTCTGTTATCCCCAATTGGGGCAGATTAATCTAAGAACAATCCTCAACATATTCCTCCGTCGTCCTTCTTGGACCATGTCGATGATGATTGTGTTTTACCCAACAGAATAGGTACTTCCATAGATAGATTTTTTGTTCGTTATTAGGTTTCAACAATATATATTTCGTGTTTAGATCATATCAATCTTGCATCTTTTCCTGCATGCTGCTTATGAATCATGGGATATAGAGGATCTTGATAACGTCTTTCAAGTCATGCTAGACAACATCTGCTTTATTTTTGTTTCAGCAGATGCTATGCTTTTAAACCTAGGTTTAAAAAATGCATACTATAGTATTGCACATGTTTGATTAGGTGAAGACTTGAAGACTACAGTTTAAGCAAAGAAGAGACTGACCTGGTTAGTATCAAGTGCCTTTTTGTGTGCAGTTTGTGCTTTTTGTAGACATGTCTTAGGCTTAAGTTCTGTTGGATAAATATGCAAATGGGTCTACATTGTAAGTTGATCACCTGCCATTGAGCAATCTTACACTCGCAAGTCCAATTGACAAATCATATCTGATTCTCTCATAAGGTGCAGATCACCATGCTAATCAATTAATTTTTGAAGCCACGACTTTTCACAATTGGTTATTCCTTTCTTTTGGCCTATGCCCGAGGTAACAAATGAGAATGCTTTATTTCTTGCTATTAATACAGTAGCAAAATGATAAGAGAGCATATGAAGTCAAGGACAAACCTGGCAGTAGCATCACACATAATCCAATAGATGTATATGCATTTTGTTAGAGATCCTCTATTTTAAGATGCTTTGTTATGCAAGTATTTGGGGCTGTTTGCAGGAAGGCAGATCCATGACTTCTTTTATATGCCCATGTGCCATGCTGCTGTGGACCTAAATGGTCATACATCAACTGAATTATCTATGCATGTGTGCAAACATATTGATAGGCATCCTAAAATTCCAAAGCATTTGCATCTGGTCCTTTGTATAGTTTCAGAAATGTGAAGGGTGCTTTGTAAATTTTTGCTTGTTGTTAATATTTGATGGTTCCTAAGCAAGTGTGTTGTGCACAAAAGCACAAATGTGTCAAAAAATGGTTATTTGCTTTCTTGTAGGTCTTATTTGATTACCCTGTCAACAAGCAGCTTAGAAGTTTCAAGTTGCAGATGCTTAATATGCATTACATATATTATCCTTTTTGAAGACTGTTGATACTTTGCTCTATGGCACCAATGATTATTGGAGGAAAGTTGGCCCTTTGGTGGAACCCCCTAGCTTCTGCTTTTGTGCTTAGATCTGGACTGGCTTCCAAGTTGAAATGTGTAGATGGAGCATTTATTGAAGCAATGGCATTTCTGCAGCAGTTTGGAGTATGCAGTTTGCAGGCAACCAATTGTTCATCTAGTTGTTCCTAGATAATTGTGTTGTGCACAGAAGCACAAATTTGTCGTTCATATTACATACCTTCTACATGATTGTTAATAGTCCTTTGTCTAAAAATGATTATTTTCCTTCTTGCATTTCTTATTTGATTACCAGTCAAGCAGCTCTTTGTTGGATGTGGTGATCGTGGTATTGCTGTGGGTGTGTGATGGTGGTGTTGCTATGTGTGGTGGTTGCGCAGTGGTGGGTGTCAAATGAAGTAGCAAGCAATTCTTTGCATGCCATCATATTGGCCCTCAGTCTCTACTAGGTAAAAACGTAAACTTTGTATTTTTCACTTCGATTTAGCATATGCTTAGGTTAGACATTTTATTTTTCATCCAAATTAAATGTCGTCGAGTCAAACTGCAAACATTCTTAGGATGTTTGGGATTGTTCGGAGCTCATGTCGAGGTTCATATTCTCACTATTCTTTGCAATGTGCCACATTAGAGATTTTTATGTCTTTTATTTTAAGTTGGCAGTTTCCTTTCTGTTCAAAGAAAGATCCTGTTATAAATTTAAACTTTGTGTTGTTCACTTCATTTTTGCATACATTTAGGCTGTACATTTATCCTTGGTTTAAATTAATGTCTCTGGGTCGAATTGCAAACATTCTTAGGATGTTTGGATTGTGCATGGGTCACGTCCGAGGCTCGTGATTGCTCAATCTAATTCTCACTATTATTTACAATGTGCCACATTATAGATTTTTATGTCTATTATTTCAAGTTCGCAATTTCATGTTTGTTAATAGAAAGATCTTTTAGGATTCCGAAGGAATGACAGATAGGAAATAGCATGGATAGTTGTCACAAGCTATGTTGTGAATGGATAAAAGACAATTACCACAACTACATTTTCAAAGCCATTTTGTAGAGTTTGATGAATGTAAAGAAAAGATGATGCGCCTACGACCCTGCTTGCAAAAAGTTGTGGCAAGAGATGTGGTGGCTGATATGCTATACTCTGAATACAGTTGCAAATATGTAGGTAGTTAATATATTATATGTATGATTGAGTTCTTTGAGACAGGAATGTGCTGAAGGGTTATTCATCAAAAAGTTGATTTATATGGCTCTAGCTATTCTAGAAGATTGATGCCTCCAATTTGTTTGTCGTGGTTCCTATGGGGATCTTATTTTGTACAAGGAAATCAACATTTTCGCAAGGGGGCGTCACCTTGTAGAACCTGTCAAAACCACGTGCATCAATGGGAGGGGGCGATTTTTTTCCCTTTTTCGTATGTATACTAAAGGTCATAGGGGTTTTGGGATATTCTTCTAGTTGTAAAACCATACGGAAAGGGGTCAAATTTGACTATCAGAAACTCGTATACTAGGGGTTTTTTGGCTACCCTATGTACGTAGGTGGCATATCCCTTATAAAGAAGGTGGATCCCCCGGGCATTTTCGAATAACATCCTTTCTTAACTAGAGATGCAAACAATACCTATTATCCGGACAATTATCTTGATATGGTGGAAGTTTATGGTATTCAATTTAATAAAGAAAGCAAGATGCCATTGCAATTTTAAGGTTCACACACCTAGCTTTCTTTGGGAATAATTTTAGACCGATGTAACATTTACTTTGTTAATTCTATTTGAATATTTCTAAATAAACTTAAGTTTAGAAGATTGACACACTTCCTTCTTGCAACTTCACAATATGCACAACACTCATGCAACTTCACAACCTGCACAAAGTCCCCTCAACAAATGTTCATAGTCCCCTCAACAGATGTTCATAATGTACACAAACACCCTGAAACAAATATATGCAACTTGAAGAACAAAAAAAAAAAAGAAAAAAACTGTAGATTACACACCCGAGAACAAATATACTCAACTTGAAGAAACAATGTCAACAACACTAAAAAGAATTGTAGATTATGGTGAAAGCTCCTCATTGGCCAAAACCCCATCTCCACAACAATGAGACTTGAGATTCCTTAAAAAATTTGTAATATCCTTTAATGCCCCTCCTTAAATGTTGCACTATAAATGGTGCTTTGGCATAACCATAAAGACCACACGCTAAGACAATGGTTTATTTTAGCTCATTAGGTACCTACTTTCCACCTTTCTCTAGGTAGTGCAAGAAACTTTATGATAATTCTCTTGCTTTATTTTTTAAGAAACATGTTTTCCTTGGAGGTTTCTCTTCTCTATAGTGTAAGAGGATACTATTTGTGGTGAGATGTGGTAGTGCATGAGTATCTTATTTGTGGCGAGATATCATGCTAACACTAGCTTTGCTCATTGCTCATTGTACACCCATCCAAAACAAGTTAATGAAAAACTTTTAGGGAATATGCCATATTATTGTTCGTGTAAAAATCAATGCATCTTTTTGTGTTACACGAGAATGCCCCTTAGCAATCCTTGATGAAAATACCATTGCTTGCACTTCAAATAAATAGAGACCCATGGGCCAATATGTGTGTCGTCACTAGAAAAACACGTAGAAATTGACTATTATGTGAACAATTATTTATACACTTCAGCCATTACGTGTCTAAAAAGGCAATCCTCGAACCCTTCAAACTTCCAAATTCACACATCTACATGCACAACAACATCTACATGGCACCATGCCATCCCATAGAGCCTCAACTTAGAATTTACAGTTCGATGCGCACAGCCAAATCTTCTCTTTCATAACAGATAATAGCTAATATCATCTTTATATGGTATGTTCGAACTTGAACATTATACATTTCAATATCTAATTTGTTCATTCTATCTGACATCAACTATTCAATCCAACCAAATGTCCAGGATTTCTAATACAAACAAGGTTATTCCTCACTATCTTATCTTATATTATAAATTTATAGTGTAAGTGTTGGATCCAGCCCTAAATCCAAAGGCTGAGATTTAGGGTTAGGGTTGAGATTTAATGGTTGAGATTTGGACACCTAGGAACCCAAAAATAAACAAAAAGTCGTGAGGTTTTATTTTAGGAACCCAAAAATAAAAAAAAGGTCGTGAGGTTTTTTTTTTTGCTATGGCGGCTAGCTACTTTGCTTCAGAGTTTCCATTCTGTATATCCGACTCAAATCCTGAATCTCAGGTTATGGAGAAGCAGTAGCTATGGCGGCTAGCATGTAGCCTACTTCGCTTGGTGATGTAGCTGGTTGCTGGTAAGACTTCAAGAGCTTTAGGGTTAGTAAACAGGGCCCTGTTTATGGTTCATCGTTTAAGTGCTCAAAAAAGAATATGAATCCGGCGGCCGCATCTCTGGCTAGGGCGACCACAAAACCTTTTGCTCCTCCATTACTCTATGCATAAACAGGGGAATATGGATCCAGTGGCTGCATCTCTGGCTATGGCGAGTATGACATTTTTTTCTCTTTTGTTTTGTCTCAGTTCAGCTATTTACGGGTTTTGTGTTCTATTATAACTTTGTGTTTTTCTGTTTCGTTGCACAGCTGAGAATCTTACCTCAGCGAACCCATATAGGGCCATAAATATTGCTGTCAATTCGATGGATACCCTGGGAAAGTCAGAGTGTATATTTCGTTCTTTGGTGATTAAGGATGAAGAATATGATTTGGAAGCTGCCGGAGTTGAGGATGAAGGGGGCTTGAACAGAGCACAGGGGCATTATTTTCCTTTATCATTCAAATCCAAGGCCTTCCATCCCGATATTGCCAGAGGTACGTTTTCTTTTTTTCAAAAGTATCCACATTGACAGGAAAAGTAGGTATGCTGGCAAATGGCTGTGATGTGAAAGCACTATGTGAGTGGTAATGTCCAATGCTATGTCCAGATTTATATTGTTTGCATTATTTCGAATTACACACGTGAGTTTGCATTACATAATTCCTTTTAACATGAACTTTTGTTTCATAGGCTGGCATTGAAACTGCAAAACTTTTCGTGGAGGATGGTGAAACAGTATGTGTACTGCTCTCTCAGCTTTGCATATCAGCATGGTGAATGGCTGCATGTTTCCCACCTAAATCATTTGTTAAAACATTAAATTTGCTGTTCTTGATTTTATTTGCGTGATTCATAGTTCATGCAAGCACAATTAATCAATGCATGCTCTCACTTCCCGTCCTTGCGACTATTCCACAAACATATATTGTTAGTTTTCATAACAGTGAATATTGTATAAGGACCTGTACAAACCAAAATCATGATCAATTGCATTTCATTGAGTCAGCTTATATGAAGATTGTCGTAGATTTATTCTAAAACAGTGAAAAGAAGATTCCTTTTCTGATCCTATATGTGTTCAGGTAGTATATACTGTTCAGGTGTATGAAGACAAAATGATAATTTTGTCTGACATTTTTGTGTTCATCTTGGAAAAAAGGCACAAAAGAAGAAAGGGTGTTCGATGGCAATGCAATAATATCTTCCAGCGAACATGAAACCGGTTCAGGAGATGTAAGATCTTTTGATGGCGAAAGTATTTTACAACTTGCTTCAGGTGCCTTCTCCTTATTGCTGATTTAGATATTTTGATTTATGCGTGTCCGGATTTATACTTGAAATTAATTAACTTGCAGGTTTGTTCTCAAGAATACAAAAGGAAGCGCTACACAGAAGGAAATGCTTGAGAACGGAGATGCACATTAATTCCTAGAAATGTTACAAAATGTATGTTATTAGGTGGGCCAACTAAACTTGCCACTGATCTCTAGGTGCATTTGATCAATGAACCCTGGCAACAATTCCTCACACCCTGGCCAAAAATGCTTCATACATTCTTCTTGAGTATTGGCGCAGAGCGTTAGGGGCCAAGGCCCCTCAACCCCACTAAACGTAAAATACTCAAGGACTCTCCTCCAAACATAAAAGGCACTATTTGAACAATAAAAGGACAACACCACTTTTTGCCTTTCCTCCCAAACGTAATAGGCACTATTAGACTTAAAAAAGGCAAAACACCTTTTACCTTTTCCTCTAAGCGTAGAAAGGCAAAACACCTTTTGTCTTTTCCATTTTCCCTTTTGCCTTTTGCCTTTTCCCCTTTGACAAGGCTTAAATATATTCATGGAGGTAGCAAGGACTCACAAATCTTCAACATCCTCCTCACATCTAATTCATAATGACGGAAGAACGAAAAAGAAGGCGTGCATTCGAGAGAAATAACTATAGGGAGAAGCGTGCTAGAGAGACATCGCAGGACCGTGAAGCTCGATTGGTAAGACGAAGAGAATATTACAAGAAAAGAAAGCTACAACAAACCGCCATAGAAACAGAAGACCAACATCGACAAAGATTGGCCCAACACTCCCAATATGAGCGTCAAAGAAGAGCCCAACAAGCTGCCATAGAAACAGAAGAAGAGCAACAACAAAGGTTGGGTGAACTTGCACAATATCAACGTCGATGGCGAGCTCAACCACCCACATACAGAATAGCAAGGACACTTGAAGTCAGACAAGTAGAACGACACCATTGCGGTTCATTCAATAGGGAGTGCATACACTGTGGGGCAGTTGCATTCAAGGACGATGGTACAAACTGCTGCCATGATGGACAAATCAAGTTGGAACCCCTACAACCAATCCCCCATCTCATTCAGAGCCTATTGAGCCATCAACATCCAAAAAGCAGTAACTTCCACCAACACATCAGGGCCTACAATAGTGCTCTTGCCTTTGCTTCCTTTGGCGCCAACATCGAGCAGTTTCAAGGCCACGGACCATATTGTTTCAAGATCCAAGGACAAACCTACCATAGAGTAGGTCCAGCTTATGCCAATGGTTCGCAAGCACCAACATATTCTCAGCTCTATATTCTAGATGCCGACTTTGCACATGAAACACGAGCTCAAAACCCACAGAATGAAAATTGTGACAGCCAACTTCTGAAAGAACTGGATGCCGAGCTACGTAAAATCAGCCCCTATGCAGCAGCCCTCATGATGATGCATGATGTAGAGAAGCATGCACAACAGTCCGGCGAAGGGGTGAGGGACATCAGGATGTACTTTAACACTGCTCGAAACCTGGACCTTAGGAGGTACAACGCAGCATGCTCAAACGAAGTCGCAGTGATATTTGTCAACGCAGACGGAGAGCCACCATTCGATAGGGACATCTGCATACACCAAAAAGGTGGCGGCTTGAAAAAAATCCCAATCACAAACCCAAATCTTGATCCCTTGGTTTATCCCATTCTCTTCCCCTTTGGTGACCAAGGCTGGAGGATAGGAATCAAGAAAGCAGAAACATCTTCCACATCAACGTCTTCAAGGAAACATGAAAATGTGAGCATGCTTCAATTCTACAATTACCGGCTGGCAATAAGGAGATCAGCTTGCAACCCACTGCTTTGTGCAGGCAAGCTAACACAACAATTCATTGTTGATGTCTACTCGAGAGTGGAGGCAAATGAACTAAATTGGATCAAGCAAAACCAAAGGAAGTTGCGGGTCGAGTTGTACCAAGGCCTTATTGACTACATAGACCACGAGGCAGAGCAAAGAGGCTTAAGATCTGGCAAGCTGGTTATCCTGCCCTCCTCACACATTGGCAGCCCGAGAGCAATGGAACAAAACTACCAGGATTCGATGGCCTTGATCCGAAGATTTGGCAAAGCCGACCTCTTTGTAACATTTACATCCAACCCAAATTGGATAGAGATTAGACACAACCTACTTCCTGGACAACAGCCGCATGATAGGCCAGATTTGGTTGTACGCGTATTCCACACAAAGCTCAAAGAGTTCTTTCATGACCTCTTCGAAAATGATATCTTGGGCAAGGTGAAAGCGCACACTTACACGATAGAGTTCCAAAAACGAGGCTTGCCGCACTGCCACCTTCTCATGATTCTCGAGCAAGAAGACAAGATCCGGGATAGCGATGCCATTGACAGCATCACGAGTGCTGAGATGCCAGGCCCAGAAAACCCCAACCTGCGAGAGATCGTCATCAAGCATATGGTCCACGGCCCATGCGGGGCCCTCAACCCAAACGCACCTTGCATGCAAGCCAAGGAAGGCAGCCCAATGAAGGAATGCACAAAGGGATATCCAAAGACATTTAATGACAATACCAAAGTCAGTGCAAATGGCTACCCAGAGTACAGAAGACGGGATACAGGCCATCTCATGAGGGGCAACACGCCTATTGACAACAGATGGATAGTTCCCCATAATAGATGGCTGCTTGAAAAGTACGAGGCACATATCAATGTAGAGCAGTGTTTCAGCGTCGGGAGCGTAAAGTATATCTACAAGTACATCCACAAAGGGCATGATCGAGCATCCATCAAGGTCACTGTAGAACCGACGGGGGAATCAACATCCACATTCAATTGGGACGAGGTGGAGCAGTACCTTGATACGAGATACGTCTCTGCAGCTGAAGCCATGTGGAGGTTATATGGGTTCAAGATGCATGGCAATTCCCACACGCTATTGGAGACTACCCGTTCATCCGCCAAACAACCAAGTTTGTATTATCGAAGGCCAAGAAAGACAAGCCATTGAGCCGGGTAGATGCAAAAGCAAACAATGCCGACCGCATGGTTTGAGCTCAACAAGAATCCGACCAAACCGCATTATGAATACACTTATCCGTAAATACCCCAAAGACTACACATTTACAAGCCGACGCCCCGAAAAAAGAGGAAGGGAAAGTTCAAGCTCATCACACGGATGTACAATGTGAGCCCTAAGGATGGTGACCGTTATTACCTTCGCCTTCGTTGTTACATATCAAGGGGGGCGACCAGCCTATTCAAGATAAGGCGCGACCGCCAATGGAAAACTATGTTCAACTTTCAAGGAAGCCGCCAAAGAGCTCGGGCCACGGGTTTAAGGGGAAAACAAACCCTTTCATCGGAAGACGATGCCGAGTGGGAGAAGACACTCAAGATGCGAAAAGCAACTTTCGGATGCCAATGCAGCCCACGCCAAACATTCGTGATTCATTTGCCCTGCATAATGACCCACAAGATCCACGCGCTATGGGAGCTCTTCAAGGACACCGACGACGAAGATTACCGACGGCAAATGCCACAAGAGCAAGCTTACAACAATGCACTAAAAGACATTGACGAAATTTTCCAGACGGTACGCACATGTCGCCACAACTTGGACTACCGTAACCACAACTAGACATCCTAGGCAACTTCCCCAAATGAACCCACCTTCGATGCGTAAAAGGAGTTGAAAGAGGGACAGAAAACTACACAGAAGCTCAACAGGAAACAAAAGCACATAGCCGACATTATCCTCGATGCAATCAGCCAACATCAAGCCCCATGTATCAATGTGGACGGCCCGGGAGGCACGGGCAAGACTTTCCTCTTCAACAAACCGATCAAGATACTAAGAGGATGTGGTGTTGGTGTTGTATCGCTGGTTTGGACAGGCATTGCCAAACCTCCTCTTGAAGGGGAGCACAAACAAATCCATTCGACATCTGTTACCACTCAACCCGACACAAGAGGCAACCTCCGCGAAGGCGTGCAACAAGCCAACAAGCGTAAGTACTTAGAAAGGCAAGCATCATGGTATGGGACGAAATGGGAATGACGACACGATGCACTCACCGCCGCCGACATGTGCTTTTACGCCGAGATCCGCCAGATGACAGCCGCTTGGGGAATGATAATGCTCACCGGGCGGGCGATTTTCTAAGCAGTTAGTTGCCCGTGGTCAAACGCGGCAACAAGGGCGAAGTCATCTCGGTGTGTCAAGCGGAACCCCCTGTGGACTAACTTCAAGACCCACAAGTTGACACAAAATATGCGGGTGGGGAAAAGACGAACAAATCTTCTCAAATTGGTCGCTACGCGTCCAGAATGGGGAACAGATGCATAATGAGCCGTGGCTCGACCGCCGACTTGGTTGAGATACCCCGAAGAATGTGTTGTGGAAGACGACTTAATTGACAAAGATCTTCGGCAAGGAAATAACAGAGGCAAATGTGCACATGTTGTATGACAAAGCCATCCCGCACCAAAGAATGAAGACATCACAAGATCAATGATAAGGTCCTCTCAAGGTTGAATGGACAACTCCATATATATACGAAGCGTAGACACCATCATTGCGTATTTTAAGATGCTACAAGGGACTTCCCAATCGAAGTTCATCAACCACCTAACCCCTTCCGCATGCCACCGCGATAAGCCGCACATCAAGGATCCGAGCCATCATCATCCTACTTAAACATGAACCAAGGCTCTGGGTCTCGCAATGGCACGGCCAAGGTCATCAAAGCGCACTCCAAGAATCATAGATGAGATAATCATTGTGCACCTACAAAGGAACACGGGTCCTCATACCAAGGATAACCCTAGAGCCATCGACGCTGACCTCCTCCCCTTCAAGCTTAAGATAGTTCCCGTGCGCGACTCGCATTCTCGATGACAATCAACAAGTCGCAAGGCCAGTCCATGACCTCCGTTGGCATCTACCTACCAACGCCAGTTTTCGCACATGGCCAGCTCTACGTCGCATTCTCAAGGTGCACTACACAACACGGAGTGAAGGTATACATTCAAGACACCTCAAGACAAGGAAGGCTGCTAAAAGACAATAGGAGGTTCACACCTAATGTAGTCTACAAAGAGATTCTACGAGATGAAATAGGCGCTTAATTTCTAGAGATCTCTCAGTTTCTATTACGCTGTACACTATTACTATGTTTTTTGAAGAATTTTTCCCCAATAATAAAAGAACACCGCACACTTTCTCATTGCGGCCAAAATATTTACAAACTTCCAACCCTAATTTGAAGGCCTAAGATCGTCCGAGCCTAATCTAAAGGCCGATATGTTTCACCTCTAGGTTTTTTTTTCTAGGTCTTTGTTTCCTTCTCCCTCACCTTCTCGGCTCCACCTTCTTCCGCTGCACTCTTCCGTTTTTTTTTGGGCCTTCAAACACTTTTCTGCATGTTGTAGAATCTTCTGGCAGCCAAGATGGCCAAGATGTTCTGTTCAAGAACGGCTAGAAGCTATGTTCGGCAGAACGGCATCAGTTTTGAATCCCATTATCTTTATGTTGAGCAGAAGACGTAGTGCCAACAAAAGGCAAGAATTTCATTTGATCAAATTCAGGCTTTCATTCAAGCTTTCAATTAAAGTCTTTCGATTTTTTATGCCCTGATGCAGGAAAGTTAATTGGGACTTCTTAGCAAGTATGGCTATGGCGAGACTCAGCTGGGACAAGAACAAGTTATGGCTATTTCTGTTATTCGGCACCATTTTCATCGGCACATCCAATGCATTCGTGGTGACCTCTAATGCTAATGCATGCTTCTTTTGGCAGTTATCAGAGCTTCTTGAGTAAGAAAAGGTATCAAGCATGTTATTATTGGGGTTTCAAACTTTTTCTTTCTTACATGGATGCATCTGCATCCATGTTAACCTGCATCTGTTGTTTTATGCAGGTTAACCATTTGCAAGAATCGTAAATCAATTTCAGGATAAAAGGTGCAGGGCCATTTAAGTAAATGGCTCAATCCTGAGAATCTTAAGGTGAATGCCCTGCATGATATTTTACCTTCATCTCTCTTTAATTTCCATGCCTACTAATATTAACAGGCTGAGCTGGCCTTACTCATGATTCTTCTTACAAAAAGATGGAGCATGACACTGGTTACTCTTAGTTGCAAAGCTTGGCAATCTTAGTCCTAACGCCAAAAATGTTAGGCAAGAGTCAAAAATGGATTCTAAGACATGGATTGGTGAAAATTAATCTTTCTTTTATCTTGACTTACAGGTAAGGCCATGCTTGCAAGGACATCAACAAGGTTTGTAAATGTTTTTGGCTACACTACGTCATTTTTACGTCATGCCAGACATAACATGACATTAAAATTGCTACTGTTGCTACGCATACAGGTTAGTTGCTCTGCCTTATAAAAAGTCCTTTGTATCTCTTTCAACTTTTATATGGACAGGACATGCATGTCATCATGTGATTGTACAAGGCATCTGAAGCAATCAGTTAAATGTGTGCAACAGCTCTGTTTCTTTTTATCACGAAAACAAACAACCCAGATACGATCCTTACCTATTTCCTTGATTGAACAAAACAGAATGAGAGTCCCCTTCTTGGGTCAGAATCGTTCCAGCATGTTCTTTGCTGCAACATGTCATTTTTTTCGCCCGTTTTAATGCGATCTGACTCATGGGCGCTTCAGTAAGCAGATGAATATAGAATATTCTTGCTGGCCATGTTTTGCACTCCAGCTTAAATGCCATTTTTCATGCTAAAGGACCTTGCTAATTAAGTGAGAATCTAATCATTTGCGTTATCTGTAGAAAGTTTCAGAGCATTTTATTTTCTGTTTTTTCATTGGTTATTTTATGACTACAAGGACGAAGGGTTTAAAGTTTAAAGGCATGTTGACATGAGAATCCGGTTCCTAAACGTGTGCATCCATATCCAGTTTCAAACCGCGGCCCTGGCAGTGTGGCTGTTACAAAGCAAGTGATTCAGTGAAATTAAAAAAAAAAACATGTTGGGCATGTGTCACAAATGTAAGGCTCTAAATTATTCTGGCTTGCCCACACCAAGACTCTGAGCATTATTTTGAGGATGTATTGCTGAATTTTGTTTAAACTATTTTGATTTGGCTCCGCAGAAATTTTGAGCATTATTGTGAGGATGTACTGCAGAATTCTATCAGGTAGACTAATTTTACTTCTAAGAAGAGGTGCATGGCTTTATAGGGTCTTTCTTCCATTCTCTTCTGATTTCCACTATTATTAGCATCAATAATAGAAGTGTACAAGAAGTTCAAGCTATGATCTACATCAGTTTGGTTATATTAATTGATTATACTTGAGCAACTAAACTATGATGTCCAAATGATAATGCATTTCCCCCTAGATTTAATCACCGCAAACATCTGTGTTGGCTATCACACATCATTAAACAGAGCATATGCATCTAAGAAGCAGCATCTACCTTAAGATAATCTAAAATTGCGCCCAAAATAACTCCAAGTACCCTCTTTGGCTATTTTAATCTCATAACCCAAAGTTTAGAAAATTACAACAGAGAAAGAGAAAAATACTGTGCAGGATTCTAGGATTGCAAAATTGGAGTCGCAAAAAGTGAGCCCCAAATAACTATGTAAGAGGAAAGATATAGTGAATGCATGGCAGAAATTGAGCTGCCCATTGGCTTATGGAAATAACACAAAAAGCACAATACAAAAAGCACAACTTAAATATGGATGTTAAATTGGGAACAATCTCATAAAGTAATATGGATGTTAAATTGGGAACAATCTCATTAAGTTGTATGGTAAGGCTGGGCATGACTTTCCTTGGTACATGTTCAGGGCTTGAAAACCTTGACCAGGGCTTGAAAACCTTGCTAAGGGCAAGAAAATACATGAAGCCCCTTGCTGAGGGCAAGAGAGTACATGAAGCCATCCATCACATTTGACGGCTTAGGGGTAGATCTTTTTGTTGGTGCCGCACTCACAAATATGTACAGATGTGGAAATTTAAAGTATGACAAGGCAAACTCATAATGCACAAACAACTTCTTCAAGAAATGCTTAGAAGGTATAGTTCCAACAAAACCAACTTACATCGAACCTACTTACATGGTCATGCTTGATGCATGCCCTACAATTTTGCCAAACAGTAAGCATATACACAACCAACTTACATGGTCATGTTTGAACTACAATTTTGCCAAAGGGTAAGCATATATATGAAAGCATTGTACAAAATAGTTGTGACCTACGTGTTAATTGCAATAAAGTTATTAGCATGTATGGAAATGTGGAGCCCATAGATATAGCAGAATGCCTATACATGATTACACATCATTGACACTATTGATGCATGGTCATGATGCCATTCGTCTTTTATTTAAAGAACTCATTCCAGATATTTAGGTCTATGCAACATGTAGGCTTTCAGATTGCATGTTCTAGAGTAGCTGCCTAATGGAGTCCTCCTTGATCCCAACATATGCCCAGCAACGCATAGACATCAACAACCCATAGGCATCAACATCTCATAGACATGGCTACTTGCAATTTACAGGTTCCCTAAATGATCCAATGGCTTAAAAGTTATTGTATGCACGTGCACAGTTCCAATGGTCCAGAAGTTACTGAATATGCAAATGCACAAGTTCCCAAAATTTATAGCTTCCAAAATTATGCCCAGCAACGCTGGGCACCCTTACTAGTAACCCTTTAAAGTTCTAGAAAAGTTGATAGAATTACCAACACTACTTTGGCAGTACTGGTCTTAAAACTTTTTGCAAGAAATTGTTGTTGATGATGATGATGGAATTTGAACAAATTGCTTTATTGAAGATACATACATAGCTTGGGAGATGATATTGTACATGCGACTGTATGCCGAAACAGTAGCAAACAAGTCAACAAGAACTATCTGTTAGATAGGTTTAACAAGGACGTCCAACTTAATGTTGGACATATATTCATAAGCTAGAGTAAGGGCAAGATAACAGCTGATAGTAGTAAGCTATATTGCTATCTGCATATAGAACCCCATCCAATGTTATTGAATAGTAAAATTAGATGTACTATTACCAGAATTACCTTCATGGCCAGCATGGATAGTTTTATCTGTAATATAAAAGTCCAAGTCTTCTTTTACACTATTCTATATCCTAAAGAATGCTGCCAATGTGGTATGATGTTTGACCAACCAGTAATGTTAATATCGTAATCCCTCTTATGAATCTTTCAACTTAATCTTCAGCTTATGTTGTGCAAAGAATACCTCGACATCAAGTTTAGCCATTGAATTCCACTTGAATGATGCCTTTGTATTAATAAGAATGCTCTTTCTAAAGCGTTAAATGGCCTTGCAAAAAAAACTTGTTCTTTTTTATTTGCATTTAGTGGTGGTGTATAACTTTTCACACTCCATCTACCTTGTTCAAAGTCATAATTTACTATTCGTTTTCTGAAAGCCCTCAAGCTTATTTCATCTAAGTGGATGACGTTTCTATTGTCCAGTTATTTTAAATTTGGCCATAGAATATAGACTACCTTCGCCAATGCATCCCCTCATCAAACAAGACAACTACTATATAAAAAGGAAGGGGTGATGCTCAGGAATATATATCATTTATTTGGATCCTCAACCCTCATAGATCCCTATTCCACTGAATGAGAAAAAAAAGTATTCTAAAGGATTAAGGATTCTAAAGGATTCTAAACTTCCAACTCCACACGATGCCTTGATCAAAACATTCTATTTTCTCAACACATAGAACCTCACATTCAAAAATTTATCAAAAAACTACTTCTAGTTTGAAGACATAGGACGAAGTAAATCTTGTAGATTGTATCAGGTTTGGAGATGATTTGAACACAAAATCACACCTTTCCACTGCTTGGCAAGCATGATCGGAGAATATCCTTTCTTTCTTTTGAGGAATGCCAAAATGCAATTGAACATCAAAAGAAGGCAATTTGCACTCTACATTGGATAAGCGACTGAGATATAGGTTGCCCTGACGATTTCACTAGATACTGCCTCTCCATTTCACTTAGTACGATAGCTAGCTTTTTTTGCCCCTTGCTGTATTTTATATTTTTCTCATCTAACCTCCATGCAGAATTGAGCAGGACACAATGTATTATATGTGCTCCATTCAATTTTGCATTGGAAAGACAAATCCTGCATTCTAGATATAATTCTCAATGGATGGCCTACCTTTTAGAATATTATCAAAATATTACCCTATGAAACCAATATTTCAAAGGGAAAAACTCCAAAATACACTTTATGGGTTGTATTTTCATCTTAAAGATGGGTTTTATTTGCATCTTTTGTTTGTGGCCATTTATTTAGAGCATATTCCCTCATTTATGCCAAATCAACGGCTATTAAGTTTTCTGTAAGAAAAATGCACTCCATTGTCAATGGAAAATATGGTTTGAAATATTTGGCAGATTATTCAGATAACCTCCGAAATAAAAAAATTTCCAATGTGTGCCAGCGATGGACTAGAGCGACAAAATCCGGTTGCTCTGCCACTCCCGTCATCTATGGCTTTGGCAAAATCCACCCCAGATTCTCTGGCAAGGCGAAGAACAGAAATCGGTGGTGCTGCATATTGGACGCCCGTATATAGAGTCCGGGATGTGGTATTTTCGGCCTTTTTTGTGGTATTTCCGGCCACCTGATATCAGCCAAGTGGTATTTCCGGCAAAAAAAATGGTGTTTCTGGCCAAAAAGAGTGGTGTTTCTGGCCAAAAATATGGTATTTCTGGCAAAAAAGTGGTATTTCTGGCCAAAAACCAAACGCGAAACTGCGCGGCGGGGCCAAAATCCTTGGTCAGATCCTTCTTACAGCGCCTGGATGGCTTGAAATATTTCAAAAGCCCTTACAATCGTTTTGTCTTCCTTTTAACACTAGTTTGATGAAGAGAGGAAGCGATTTGAGCTCAGATAGACCCGAATCAAGCAAAAAATGACCCAAAACAGTTGGTTCTGAGCTTGAAACTGCGAAGTGCGCAGTGGCTGATAACGGTTGGCCAGAAACACCACAAAAAAAGTCTGGAAATACCATATCCCGGACTCTAAATACGGCGGTCCCTGCATATTCATCAAACAATCCGTTTCCTCTCTTTATTCTGCAGTGAAGAATCGGTCGGGAAAGACCTTGCCAGAACGGTCCCATGCAATAAAATCTAGTAATAAAAGAAACCATGCCAAAAGCAATCGAACACCTGAAACCATCAAAAGCTTTTGAAATCAAGCAAACTAGAGCTTGACTCAAGCTTGAAGATAGAATCCATGGCAGCTGCAACCGGGTTGATGTGTTCTGACTGACAAGCTAAGCAGGTTAGGGTTTTTTTGGTTTTGTTTTTTAGGTTAGGGTAGTCTCCACACCGCTGTAGTTTCTTCATGCAGATGCAGAGGCAGCTCGCCATAGTAGAGCAGATGACATAACAGAGCAGATCGCAACTCGACATAATAAAGCAGATCGCATCAGAGCAGATCAGAGCTCGATATGCATATCAGAGCTCGGCATATCAGAGCAGATCGCAGCTCGGCATGCATGTTCTTCCTGGGTAAAAGCATGTTAGGGTGTAC
Organism: Isoetes taiwanensis; assembly: GCA_021234155.1. Classification (NCBI taxonomy): domain Eukaryota; kingdom Viridiplantae; phylum Streptophyta; class Lycopodiopsida; order Isoetales; family Isoetaceae; genus Isoetes; species Isoetes taiwanensis. The sequence continues at coordinate 3,167,311 of JAJEKV010000019.1, read as the reverse complement.
CACTTTTGGAACCTGCAAAAGTACATACACTAGGTACTTCAGAACTGGGTACTTTCTCATTTTTATTTTCATTAAAACTAGTACAAAGGTCCAAAATAAAAGTCAAGGACGCATTAATATTCAAAGTTAAGATAAAGATAATGCTACCGGAGACAAAAATATATATAAAAGTTCTAAAATGTAACTTTTATTGAGATATTACACGGCTACCCAGTACCCAGTCCTGGGTACCTTTTTAGGTACTTTTTTGGTCACTAAATAATACTTTTTAAGGGACACCCTAACATGCTTTTACCCTCCTCTGTTTTTCGACCCAACGCCCTATTTTGTGAGAAGAACGCTTGCCATGGCCTTGTTCCCACTTCACAAGTATTTCTAGTTCGTGAATTAGCAGATTGCAGCGAGTTTCTTCGCCGGATCTGTTCAAAGCATGAAAGACTTCACAATAAATGGTAAAACCTTGTGGATCTTACAAAAATGATGTGAATCTGTTGGCAAATGCCCGGTAAATCTATTGAATCTGGAAAATATGAAAAATCCCTCCCCTATTTCTATTTTCTAGGGGAATGGAGGTTGGTCCTCCATTCCCGGTTTTGCACGTGACCCACTCCTGGCTAACGCCGTCACGCGATCCCACCTGCAAAACTGGGAATAGAGTCCCAACCTTCATTCCCCTATACATAATAACCTTTAAATGAAATTAAGGCCCTTTTTCCACGGCATGGGTGTTCCATTTTTTAGCCAATAAATTTTGAACATTTAAGCAAATAAGACTTTATCCATTTTCAATGGGCAGAGATGAGACTTTTTTTTTCCCTCTTCCTGATGTTGCTAAGGACGAACCTTGGAACTGTGATCTTACCCGGCAGAGATAACTTAGCCACCTTCCACCAAAACAGATGTTTTTCAAGTCCTTTAATGATCTCATCCCAAGCACACGAGGTAGAAACATGCACCCCCACAGGAATGCCCAAAAGTTTTGTGGGTTGACCATGAGGAAGCACCGTCCAGGGGTAGTCAAGAACACAAGAGGGAACATCACTATCCAGTGTCCATAGAGCAGTGCACTTTCTCCAACCTACAAGAATCCCAGAGGCCAAGCTTAAGCTAATTCCATACAAACATGGTGTCGCATTTTTTTCAGGGGGAGGGGGGGCACGCCACAAGATACGCAGCAAATGCGAGCCAATCGATTCAGTTTTTCTGCACTAAAGCATCTAAGCTTTCTACAGTCATCTTAGAATTGCATAGGATCAGGTTTGCCAGTGCTTCCTGCAACCCCTCGTGGTAAGAACGCAACCCTGCCAATAATTCTCGCTGTCGCCGACTCAGAGCCTCGAAGTGTCGAACAACCCATGCTATACCTGTCTTTGCAGCAGCATGTAACATAAGGTCATGGACCTTGTTTGAAAGCTCTCTTCCCGTCAATCTGACCCCAAAAATAGCCATTGAAGGCCCAGCATCCAGTCTGTTGAATGGGTTTAGGGTGGCTTCGAATTGAGTAAAGAAGGTGGATTTAGGCATATCCACCTTCAAAGACTGATCACGAGCCTTGGTTAAAGCAAACCAAAGGGCCTCGTCGCTCACTCTAGGTAGGTCGTAATTGTCTTTGAACCTCCTGTTAACCATTGCTGGAATAAACTTGGAAGCTTGAGCGCCAAAAATCTAGTGCAGGGATAGGATTTAGTGGGTAGATCCTTTAATATTATTAGGAAAGGAATGTAATTATTATCAGGGTGTACGAATTTCAGAAATGTTATGAGAGCAGGCTAGGCAGATTTTTTATGGCAGACAAAATAGGATCAAAGTGATGTGATGTGACGTGTGGTGTGGTGTAGTGGGGTGCGTTATATTTATGGTATCACGTGGGTGTGTGCATGTTAAATGTATGACATGTGTGGATTAAATTTTATTTATTCTCCCCTTCTCACTCCACCACACTCCACCACATTCGTCACCACCACTACATTTCACCACACAATCTTTCACCACCACATTTCACCACATTTGTCACCACCACCACACCACATAACACCCCACCACTAAATTTCATCCACCACTAAATTTCATCCACCATAGCCTAGCACCACATCTTTGCCACCACCACATTTATCACCACATTTCAAACACACCATTTCCCACCACCACATGCACCACATTCTCCATTACCACCACATTTGAAGCCCACAATCTCCCACCATCACACTCCACCACAGTCTACCATGTCCCACACCACACCCCACCATCTCCCACCACTACACTCTACCATCTCCCACCACCACACTCCACCATGTCCCACACCACACCCCTCCACCACACTCCACCACCACGACACCCCAAAAGTTCCCCTACCAAACCCCACCACCACTACATTCCACGACCACCACACACCCTACCACCACCACACACCACCACCACCACACACCACCACCACCACACTCCACCACTCCTTGCTACCACCACACATTTGGTGTATGGGATATGGTGGATGGTGTGGTGTGGTGGGGTGGGGTGCGGTGTGGTGTGGTGTGTGGTGGGGTGTGGTGTGTGGTAACGTACACAGCAATAAGGTGCTCGGTCTGGTGAATATGATGAGTGTGGGGCATGGTATGGTGCATGGTTTGGTGTGGTATACACATCCTAACAGTTTAGTGTCATTTCATGCAGATGTTATTGTTCAAGAGGTTCAAGGACCAACATCCACAAATTAAGATTCGTCTTCGAGCTTTTGAGAAGCTAAAATCTTGGTTTGTTGTGAAATTGAAGAACTTCAATAGTTGTTGCATTCAGCATGTGAGGATAGTGGATGGACTCAATGGGATGAGAACCAAACATCCGAAGAATTGCACTTGCACCTGCGATGTATGTAGATCACATGAACTTGGTCAATGCAGGGCACACCAGCATAAAATTGCAAGTCCAGGAAGCCTGTGGAGATCTATATTGTGTCCAAAGAGTGAATTAGGTGAGTTCCACAAGAAGGTGTGCATCCTTGAAGATTGTGAGCTGTGTGGAATCAGGAAGTTTCAGACATGTCCCATGGAAGAAAGTGGCAGTAACAAGAAAGTGAGTACATTGACTATGAAAAACACAACGTCTCGAGTTCTGATAGGAGATTGACTCATCAGTACAATGAGACAGAACCCAAAGAGCTTCTAGATAAACTCAAAGAGCGTCTAAAAATCTTTCCACTGCATAATTTCAGGTACCAATGGCAGGCAAAACAATTTAAGGAGCTTCTAGAGAATTTTCCAGCAGATGCATGTCTTGCAGTAGTGGATTTTGCGGAGAACTATACATTCAAGGAATAAGAGGAGGTGTAGTCGATGCGCTGGGTCAATAACCAGATTACCATTTTGGTTCAAATAACATATCAGTACGACTCAGTGGCATATGAGATTATCAAGGACACATTACTATGTATCAGATGATAGGGAACACGATACTTTGTTCGTGAAACACTGCTTCATGAAGCACCACAAATATCTGGAGCAGAAAGGAAGGGTGCCAATGAGACATTTTGTGTTTTCAGATGGTGCAGCATCTCAATTCAAGGCTTCCAGACTATTTTACTTTGTGGCTAGGTACACAAACGACATTGAAGTCTGTATGATGTGGAATTATTTTTGGTTCTAACCATGGAAAGGTGAACACGATGGCTGTCGGTTTCCGGATTCGAAGCCGTTCCTTTCGCTGAGTTGAAGAGATGGTTAAAACAACTGCAATTAAAACAGCAACATAAAATTAGGTAATGCTCATGAAGTGGTAGAAGTTGCTGAAGAGATGTTTACTTGTGGAACATCCGAGTGGATGAACACATCTGAAACCAGCAAGAGGAAAAATATAAAAAGGTTCTTTTGTGAAGTCCAGGTGGAGGATATAGATAGAAAGAATGCATGGGGTGCAGAAAGGATTTTGGACACTAGGCAGATACATTGTGTACATGCATTCAATCCTGAATCTCCATTTCAGTTGCACACGAGGGAACTTTCATGCTTCTGCAGCTATTGCTTGGATGGCATGTGGGGCAGTTGTGTGAACAAGCGGAAACTTCAAGTTATTGTACTATCCTTCAATGTACATGCTGACATTGAGGACCGTAAATCCAACAGGTCCTTGTTCTTCTCCAATCCCATGATGTTAGCAGAGGCACTTAGAGCTGGTGATAATTTTGCTGTCATCGCTCCGAAAGGGAATGATGAGGGTGCTGAATTTTGGATTCTGATGTGCACAAAACCAAAATGGATAGTGGAAAAAGACTTCTAACTCAATGGAATATGGTATCTTGTCGGTGATAGTATCATAGAAGGTATATATTACAAGAAGGGCGCAAGATCAACCGTCAGCTATGTTCTTTGCAGTAAAGATGCCTTAGGCATAGTATTCACAACACAGATCTGTGCAATCAGACTTCACATACCACCAACTAAACGTCAAAACAGGCTGGATCCTTTAGACGAGGAGAAAATCTTACAGAATTTACCCGAAGTTCTTTCTAATGAGGATGAAATGTAAAACCATTCTGTAATTTTCAGAACTCATCTGAAGTTTTGTGCTTCAACTGTGAAAATGAGTTTGTCTTGATTTCTTTTGAAGATTTGAATTCTTTTGAACACTTGATGTCTTATTTTGTAACAAAGAACATATAATTGAATATGAATCTACTTACTTAAATTGTGTTTGGGGTTGTCCTCCTTTTTTCCGGCCCGGTGGACATGAAATCCGGCCAAAAGCTTAAATTTTGTAATCAAAAATGTAAATCCGACAGAGAGTAACTTTTGGGGTTAGGGCTTCAGTCGTTTCAGCAATTATTTTCATTATTTTTCCTTTTTAGGCATTCTCTTTTTGCCTTTGGTATTTGGGTAACGCAACAGGCTACCGATTCTTGAACCTGCGATATGGCGAGGGATACTCCTCATTTTTTAGTTAATGCTCGCTGCATGGACGATATCCTTCTCTACTTTCTATTCAAGAAGTGAAGCCGCTTTGCCATGAAACCACATCTAAAGCATGCCCTTTGCAAGCGACATGTCTTTTTCTTATGTTCTGTGGAATGGTGGAGAGGAGTGCATCGATCCACATCAAGGTTTGTTCATGCACAAACAGAGATCAATGTTTGAGCTTTTGCATCCGGCCAGGTTCACGGCATCAACAAAGATATCTAGAGCATTTAGAATGGATCGCTAGATTTACACCTGTTCTCGGTTTTTACGGCATTACTTATTTTGCTTAGTGTTCTTCACGGGTAGTTCTGATTGTTTGCATTTGGCTATTTGGAGGAGTTTGGAGCTGAAACAATGTTGGGCTTATCTTTACATCCATTGGCTGGCAAAGGAGCTAGCATCCATTCGGTAAAATGCTTTCTTAAGCGGTTTGCTATTCTCGTGTTACTTGCTCCGGCCTCTTCTTGCTTGGTATTTTGTCACGGATTTAATCTACGAGCATGTTAAGGACCCACGAAATCTCCTTACATATTAAGCATCTATTTTGAGACAAACGTTTTGGTGCAGGCTTTATGCGGGAACAATCAAATGAAAAACTCGATCGACCGTTGACAAGTTTTTTCACGGATCCTCTGCTTAGATCTATAGCGCTTTCCTGTAAAACCGCCCTTTCACCGCTTGCTTTATGTCTTTTAATGTTATGGCCACTGGTTTTCATACGTAAAAACAGGTTCTTCGTTCTCGGATTTGATCTCTCGAGCAGACTTAAGATTCCATGGAATCCTTTATTAAGCTATTTGCTACTCTGATTTGCCTCGTGCTAGCACCTCTTCTCTGCAGAATATTTTCTTAAATGCTTTGACATTTTTTATTCTCTGCTTCGGCCTCTTTTTGCTTTTCTGGATGTTTGACATTTTTAGGCTGATTTTTGTTAAAATTGGCTAGAAATGTAGGGCCTTAGATTTGGACCCGTGATTTCGGAAGCTTTGGTATCTGTATTTGCTTTTCTAAAAGCCGGACCTTAAGGGTTTTATCTTCATCTTTAGAAGCAACCCCTCTAATATAGCAACCAAGCTACCAGGCCCATCTGCTGCATCACAAGGAACAATGTTCTAGCAACAACTTTGCTCATATCCGAGACAAAGAATTAAAATCAGTAAACCTAAGGTCTAATAGAGTTTCTGTTTGTGTGTTTCTTGGTGTGTGTTCATACCTTAACAAGGTAGAGCCGGGTTTTACATCAACTAGAAAATGAGTTCAGATGTGGATTTATCAAGTTCATGTGAATGTCATGGTTTTTATTATGTAGTTTGGCATGCAGGAGAATTTGGGATGCCTTAACATGGGAGTCGCTACACTCATTTGAGCACAAATACATAGTTTAGAACTGTGCACTTCCTAAGGTCCAGTATTTTCCTTTCTTTTTCTTTTTTATATTGTAGCATATATGTTTTTGTTTCTTGCACATATCGCTAGATGCGTGAGAATAATCCATGCCTCGCATGACCAAACAGGTGCACATATTAACAATTCCGGGTTCATGAAAAAAAAAATGCATAATGTATTTAGGTTCATGAAAAAAAAAAATGCATAATGTATTCGATCTATCGGTTTGATGATATCCGAATTTCAAGGCTCTTAGTCTCTAAGGGTGGGACATAGTCCATAGCCCATGACACTCGGAAGGATGATGAGGAGATTAGAAATTGAGTTTGTAGATAATAGAGATAGCAAGTGCGATGATCTTTGTCAAATGAATACGATATAATTTCATGGCATGCCATGATTGCTGCATATAATTTGCATGCATTTTTTCACATAACATTGCTTTAACAGGCAATGCGATGCAACTATGTGGACCCTGATAAAATCACATTTATTGGCCATTTAGAAACATGTGCAAGCCCGATGAATGTGAAAATGGATAAATTTATGCTTGCGTGTATTATTATTAGGGATTCAAAATAAACATATTAGGGTTTTCATGCTGCATAATTTGATAAGGATTTCATGTCTTTTATTGACTGATTTATGATTGTATAGAAGTGATATGTACACTCACCCAAAGATGACGTATTAATATGATGATGCAATTTGGCTGGAACAGGTCCAACATCTTGCAAGCAATGGGGCAACAATTCAGCGGCAACAACTCATATTGCAACCATCGAACAATAGAATCAACTTTGTAATTTCATATTGTAGTGGGGTGGATACAAGTATGTCTATGTGACCATATCGATTTTGAAAAAAGAAATATGAAATACTTCACAAAAATAAAACTGTTTAAGGCATAGGTAACAACATCCTAGACTGAACAATGACAAGAAAAGATCACAAGAATTATAAATGATGTCTCCCATGTTATAAATGAATTATAAATGACAAGAATTATCATGTTCTCGGGCCATGGTATCATTGGGAATGAAAATACGAATTTCATGTGCATAGGGTAGCAAGTGTGAAAATTAAGAAGCTGATTGGAAAAGTCGAAAAAATATTTTGCACTGATATAGTTGTCAAGTTGGAACACTTCATCCAACAAAATGATGATTTCTTATTTGCTAAAATCTGCCTAAGGGAACATCATTTACAAGGATGTGCTCTGAGAGAGGTAGGTGGAGGATGGAGTTCATGTATCTACCTATTGGTTAATGTAGTGCTTTGATGTGTGGCCGGCTTTGATGTTTCAACATCAATATGTAATGTTGAAGGTTGCTTAAGCAACCTCTATTACATACTCACAATACCGAGTAAAAAACACATAAAAACACATTCCAGAACATTAGCCCGGCAACGCCGGGCACCCGTTTACTAGTTTTCATTCAAATGACTCGAGGTTACAGTAACAATTATGTACATAAGAAAGATATAGAGTGATTTTAAAGTACGAGGTGACGCATGCACCTACATACTTCCCAATACATATGTTCCTCTCAGCTCTAGCTTTTGTTGCTTCTAATCTTAACTTTTCAAGCATGAACACTCTAACATCAACTAGATCCTGGTCTGAAATGTCCACAACCTGTAGTTAACCACACTTTGTCAATAAGAGAGTTTGGTTTGTCTGTTGCATTTGAGTTAACTTACTAGATCAGGCAATAATATATTCACTCCTTTCAAGTACCCCTCCATAAATTTGTGCATAAAGTAGGGCCACATGAATGACCATCGGTTTGAAGAGGCGTTCTGGAAATTTTCACAACATCTGAGGTTGTAAAGCTAAAATTATTGTGTCCTTCGAGAAACCTGCATTCAAAGTTTGTTGTCATTGTGTGACAACAGCAAAATGCAATGAGCAAGCACTAACCTCTCAATATGTCTGCTTTTGCCATGCAAGCCCATGCTATCAAAGTGATATATCCCTGGTTTATTTCTCAGTGCAAGACACGCGCGGCTTACGATCAGAAAACATGTCCAGTGATGTCCATCACAAGCAGGCACAAACGTGTACTGGCATTTATCCACATGTTTCCTTATTGTTTTGTAACTATTTGTGTCCTTGGACAATGTCGAGTGAAAAAGAGGGTCAACTAAATGAAAGTGATGGCTCATTCCTTGGAGCATCAAGTAGTATTCCATGTATCTGCAAACATATGCATATCATGGCACAATCCGGATGATCACAAATCAGATGAAAGTATCACCTTGAGAAGAGGAGGATCAATTGATCATTGAACCATTGCGTATCAGCTTCCAAAATTTTGATGTCGGTGGAGCTAATCACGACAGTTTCAGTTCCACTCACCACCACTTCCAAATGTGTATGTGGCTTTAGATAGACAGGGACTGCTGAAGCTCTATCATCTCTAGTTCTAAACACACACGAGAACATTTGCTCACAATCCATTCAAATATTTTAAATTGAAAAAGTACAACACATATCATAGAAAAAGTTTTACTTATATTGACTTTCAAAGAGTTTTACAAGATTCATTTATGAAAATACTTGTCGAGTATTTTCATGCAGTTGCGCGACTCTTCAGTTCCACATTTGATTTTCCTTCATATAAGTAGGCACACTTTCTGCAACCAGAAGTCCTTCCATCCATGGTTTGAGTTGCTCCAACAGGAAATTGGAATCTGACCTGTCTGGAGCAAAACTATTTGGACATACCATGGTGTTCGACTGGTTGACAGAACCCTTATATCTACGGTCATCTATCAACAATGTGTTTTTCACTTGGTATTTCCAGTATTTCTGGTACACTTTAGACAGATCCTTAAGGAAAATTGGTTTATTAACCACTTTTAATTTTGTGTTGGTGCAGTCATCCTGATTCCAAATAAAAAGAAATCTGCCCTTATATTCCTGCAGCAACTTTTTCACCAACAAGTCAACATTACTCTTAGCCATGCTGGACCACAATGCAATCTCAAATTTTGAAAAACACTATTCTAAGAACTCCTGTAATCCAGGCCTGGAAACTGCTGCCTTTTGAAGGTTCAGTTTCTGGAGGGCCACTTCTGGCTCGGCCGATGTAGGGATCCTCTCTTTCAAGTCATAAAACTTGCCCAAAGCCCCATTAAAATCCAGAACAAGGAAAATTTCAGTTAACCTCTTGGTTTTTCTTGGTTGAGGTTGTATTGGACAGGATCTTGTTCAGGATCCCGGATTTCTTTGTCAACTTCATCACCTGCATCTGATTGTGGCTCATTTTGTCTAGTGAAGGTGTTGCCTATTTTTGGCAACATGGACCAGCATCTATGTATCAAAACCTTTGTTTCATTTATATTTCCTTCAAGGAAAAGTTCCAGGCTATTGTGATCCCATCAGAGTTTGGAAGACATTTGACCAAGATTGGAAGACATTGGGGATCTCCTATTATGGCCTAGTCTTTTCCTTGAGGTAAAACACTTTTCTAGTCACATTCCCATTTGTTTAACATTTTCCTTTGATTTGAAGACCAGGCAAAGGCTATAGCAAGTTTATCAAGGAGGCACAAGACATTTTACCAAAGCTCAACCTTATGAAGCTTGCTTGAGTTGCATTGGTAGTTGAAGTCACACACATGAGGATGCTACCCTAGAAGTGCAATTTGCTCTTGTTCTAGCCTTGAAGTTTGGAAGACCCTTATAGAAGTTTGGAAGACCTTAGACTTTGAGCAGACCTATCTTCACTAGGAGGTATGAATTGAGCCTTAGAAACAATTTGAGATAAGATCAAGTGCTACAGAGGTACCCATCTCTTCTTCATTCCATTCATCTTACATTCCCCTTTCCATATCCCAAGAGCCTTCAAAATTTTTCCTTCACCATTGTTTCCACTTTTGAGACCTTTTCTCCTCATTCCACTACTTATTTTTTTATTGATCCCACCTTCATTTGAGAATTGTCCCCTAGTGATCTTGAAAAACACTCTTAGAGCATCTCTCTGAGGGAGCTATCGAGGAAGATGTCCTAGATGAAGATGAACTCTCTCAATTTCATCCTATTTTGACCATCAACCTAGCACAAGAGGAATCACACAAAGAACTTGAAGTGCATAAGGGAGGTATGTCCAGGACTTTGCAAATGGGAGATCTATATGACGAAGATTGCAAAAGTAAAATGATTAAGTATTTTGAAGATTGGGTGGATGTTTTTGCTTGGGAATATTCAGAATTAAAAGGGGTCGATAGGAGCATCTGTGAGTTTGAGATAAAAGTTCGTGAAGATACTAAACCTGTCATGCAGAGATTGAGAAGAATTAATTCCTCACTTTTAGATCTTATCAAGCAGGAATTATTCAAAATGCAGGAGTCAGGTTTGATAGTTGACATTGTGAATCCTTCTTGGGTTTCTTGTATTGTTCCAGTTCTAAAAAAGAATGGTTCTCTAAGAATATGTGTGGACTATAGAGATCTAAATAAAGCTACTGTTAAAGATTGTTACCCTTTGCCTTTTTGGAAGAAATCCTTTATCACGTTGGTCGGGCAAGTCTATGTACTCATTTTTGGATGGTTTTTCCGGTTTTAATCAGATTAGCATCAAAAAGGAAGACCAACCAAAGACATCCTTCATTACTCCATGGGGAACTTATGCAATGAAAAGGATGCCCTTTTGGCTTAATGAATGCCCCTCGCTACATTTCGAGAGCTATGGATCTTGTCTTTGCAAACATGACTCTGAGCAATTGAGTTTATCTTGATGATTTGTGCTTAGGTACTCGATACAAGTGATCATATTTCAGAGCTAACAAGGATATTTACATTGTGCGGCATTGGGACTGGAGTTAACCTAAACCCAAAGAAGTGCATCTTTTGGCATCCAAAGGCCAGCTCTTAGGCCATGAGGTTTTACGCTAAAGGCCTTCAAGTAGGCTGAAGAGAAGATCATAGCTTTAAAAAGCTTCAAACACCCAGGACAATTAAAGAAGTCAAGGGATTTATGGGAATGACCTCTTTCTTAAGGGTGTATGTGTCTAATTTCTCTCACCTTATTAGTCCTATCTCTAAATTGACTAGAGTAGGCCAGGTTAGTAAAAGAGAAAGTAAATATAGGCCTGTTGTTTGGACTGATGAGTGTGAAAAAGCTTTTTTGCAGATCATAGAGGCTATTTGCCATTCTACACTTTTAAAAACTCAGACCTTTCATTACCATTTAAAGTTTATATAACTATTACTAGAAGGGCTCTTTGGAGTTGCCATTTTCTTGAGGATAGGCACCCTATTGCTTTTGCAAGCAAACAATGGTCTCAAACTGAAGAGAAGTATGCTAAGATAGAAAGGAGTGCTACTGCTCTCATCTTTTTAATAGAGAGACAGGGACATCTTTTACAAAAATCCCAAGCCACTATCTACATGCAGCAGAACCCCATGCCTTTTTTGTATGGTAAGAAATTAGAAAAACCTAAGCTTCATAGGTGGGCTTGTAGGCTTCAATCTTATGATTTAAAGGTAAAGGTTATTCATGTATTGAACAATCCGAGTTTATACTTGCCTGCTGCCTACTTTGAACATGAGGAGGTTGTACAAGAAGAAGAAATGACTAACCTTGTTGTAAATGAGCAGGACTTGTCAACTATACAAGCTCAAGGTTGGCAACAACCTATTAGGAGGTTCCTTCAGTATCAAGAGATACCTTCTGAATTTTCAAAAAGCCAAGCTTACAAGTTTAAGTTAAAATGTCTGACTTACTCCTTGGTTGGTGACATTTTGTGCAAGGTAAATAGGGATGGTGTACTCTTAAGATGTGTTGATGAAGATGAAGCTGCCCTGGTACTTGCTGAAAATCACAAAGGTGTTTGTGGTGGTCATTTTGCAGCAGACACAACTGCCAAGAAAATATTGAGGTCTGGTTACTTTTGGCCTCATCTATTTAAAGATTGTTATGATATTATAAAGACTTGTCATCAATGCCAGATCTTTGGCAAGAGAATCTTGCATCCTGCTCCTCTTACAGGAATTGTCTCCCCTGGTCCATTTCAAGTTTGGGGATTGGACTATGTTGGCCCTATCAATCCCCCATCCTCAGCCCAGCATGAATACATTGTTGTGGCTACAGATCTGTTCACTAAGTGGTCAGAAGCAGCACCTTTAAGGAAAGCAAATGCCCATACTACTGCTAGATTTTTGCATGAGAATATTTGCTCTAGGTTTGGCATTCCTTTTAAAATTTTGACTGATAGAGGCTCTACTTTTATTAATGAGGTTATTAATTTCCTTGCTTCAAGCCTGCAAGATCAAGCATGTAAAAAGCTCAGCCTATTATCCTCAAGGAAATGGCCAAGCTGAGTCTACTAACAAAGTGCTTAAGGGTATTTTGCAGAAAACAGTTTGCCAAAACCAAAGGGATTGGCACTTGAAATTATATGATGCCCTTTGGGCTCATAGAATTACTTCTAAAGCAGCTACTAATGCCTCACCTTTCAGGTTTAGTATATGGAGTAGAGGCTGTTATTCGGTCGAGTTAGAGATACCTTCTTTAAGGATGGAACTCAAGCTTGAGTTGGAGTTTTTCGAAGCCTTGAAGCACAAGGTATGAAGTTCTGTTAAAATTAGATGAAGAAAGGTTTGTTGCAGAGAATTACAACTTCTTTGAAGAAGGCTAAGAGTGCAGCAGACTTTCAAGGCTGCGCTCACAAACTACAAGACAAGTTTGCACCTATGGAATTAGTTTTAAAGTTGAATTTTGCAGGTGAAGGAAAGCTTTCAAAGTTTGAAAATCCACAGGAAGGCCCTATCAGATTTTAGGAGATCTTTGGCTGCTCATCTTATAGGTTGGTAGATCTTGGTACAGGATTAGATTTTGCCAAATCCCATTAATATTCAACATCTTAAAAGATATTGGCCTCAGCATGCCTGCTTGAGCCTCTTCACTTCTATATAAGCATTTGTTCTAGCTTAGAATAGGTTAGTTTATAATTTCAAAGTTGAGGTTTTAATATTTCTTTTGATTAGCATATTTCCTTTGAGGTTTAATATTGTGTTTTCTGTTTAGCTGCAGGAATGTGGCCACAAGGGATAAAGACTTTGGTTATTACCTATTAATGAGTTCTATGTTGTCATGACAGGACCATTTGTTAAAACATTTCATCTGCCTTTCAAACTGGCTTATTCTTCATAAGACCTTGCTTCTCCATTGGAGTTCTAGAGTGCTATCCATATATAATTTTCCACATCTCGCTTAGCACTCATGCTAACTTTGATTTACTGTCATATGCAGGTTCATTCTTTTCTCTTCCATTTCCATCTGCCTATAAGTTGCCCTACATACCATTTCAGCCTTCTATTCTCTTATTCTTATCCCCTACAATGCTCTGCACCACATTCCCATCATAGCAGAGTTCATCTCATACTCATTACCACTCTCTTTCACCATTCTACATCACTCTGTCACTTGCACCAGCATCTGAAGATCCTCAGTCTACATTTACATTTGTTAGGCTGAGGGGACCAGCCTATTCTTTCCTTTGAGGAGATGTTGCCCATTTTTGGCAACATGGACCAGCATCTATGTATCAAAACCTTTGTTTCATTTATATTTCCTTCAAGGAAAAGTTCCAGGCTATTGTGATTCCATCAGAGTTTGGAAGACATTTGACCAAGATTGGAAGACATTGGGGATCTCCTATTATGGCCTAGTCTTTTCCTTGAGGTAAAACACTTTTCTAGTCACATTCCCATTTGTTTAACATTTTCCTTTGATTTGAAGACCAGGCAAAGGCTATAGCAAGTTTATCAAGGAGGCACAAGACATTTTACCAAAGCTCAACCTTATGAAACTTGCTTGAGTTGCATTGGTAGTTTGAAGTCACACACATGAGGATGCTACCCTAGAAGTGAAATTTGCTCTTGTTCTAGCCTTGAAGTTTGGAAGACCCTTATAGAAGTTTGGAAGACCTTAGGCTTTGAGCAAACCTATCTTCACTAGGAGGTATGATTTGAGCCTTAGAAACAATTTGAGATAAGATCAAGTGCTACAGAGGTACCCATCTCTTCTTCATTCCATTCATCTTACATCCTCCTTTCTATATCCCAAGAGCCTTCAAAACTTTTCCTTCACCATTGTTTCCACTTTTGAGACCTTTTCTCATCATTCCACTACTTATTTTTATTGATCCCACCTTCATTTGAGAATTGTCCCCTAGTAATCTTGAAAACCTTCAAAGGCAAGAAAACTCTTTTTTCATCCTCATTTCATCTTCCTAAACCCTAGTATAGCCTATTTACACCTTTTCCCCCATCTTTTCCCATGATTTTTTCACCATCCCTATGTTACAATATTCATTGACCATGGGTCAAAAGGGACCAAAATTCAAATGTTTCAGTTTGACCTAAAAACCCTCTAGATGGAAAGCTTGGCAAAAAAGAGCTAACTTGGTCTTTTAAAATTCGAAAAAAACCCTTGGGAAGGCCTTCAAAATTGGATTCTTGGGATGCGTGCCAAAAAAAATAAAAAAACCTATTCTAGCCTATCTACCCTATCTATTTCTGCATAGTTCCAGGTCACCCCCAATTTTCCCGTGGCGGCGGGGGTGGGGGCGGAACCTGGCTGGTTGTCCCCTCTGCGTGGCACGCAAAGTTAATAGTGGGGTCAACTTTGTTCCTTATATACAAGAGCTTCCAGACTAGTCTTTGCCTGTGGGATATATCACAATTGAAAATTTTCGGCCGAACCCTAGAAAATAAGGGAAGGCTGCTAAATCCGGCCAATTAGTTGCCTAGATCCGATTGAAGCCCGCCAATTTTAAGCCCAAAATTAGCTCCTAAACCTTTTTCGAAACCAGGGGGATCCTTTGTGGCACTTGATTCGATAGAAATTGCTCAATTTGGGCCTCAAATCACTCAAAGAGCTAGCTTACGGGAGAAGCGGTTCTTAAGCCAAGAAAAGCAGATCAAATCAATACGTCCCCCTCGGAGATAGACCTCTGTGATCTTGGCGCTTTTTGACATTCGATATTATCTTGCTCTGCTCCATTTGGATTTTGCTCTGCTCTGTTCGGGATTGAAGATCTGTCCCGGTGTGACTTGTTCGACAATTGAGGCACTTCAACTACAACTCAAAAAATCATTTCATTCGGCTTCATTGGTGGTTCTGAGATTCGCTAGAGGCTCGAGACAGACCTGAATTTTGCTTTCAAACACTATTATATGTTTGAATTTGGTAATGCACCTCGTGACACTATCAAATTTCTTGTGTTCTGGTTCCATAATGCATAGTCTTTGCACGGAAAGTTATTGTCACCATTGTATATTCATCTTTTTTAATCCTGCATTGTGCTTTTAAAGCTAAAAACAAAAAACAAAACCCAAAATATTTATTTCAAGTTATATTCTTTTCAGATAGTTGCATTTCATCTTCATAAAAACCTTAGAAACCTACACATTCAGAGAAAACACATAAAAAGACTTTTTCCATTACTGTCACAGAGTTTGTTCTTTGCTTGAGGCCTCGGCTACTTACAGAGAAACTAAAACTCTTTTTTGCTATTTAAACCCTATGCACATGATCTAGGGGCTATTTTGAAGCTGCTTGCACAGATCCCAACTCAAAATTCCTTATCAAACTCCATCTACAAATTTTGGCTCTCTGTTTTGGCACTGGCCAACTTTTTGACCCGACTTTGACCTAGATTTTCTCAACCTTCCCCTACTCAAATCAAGTCAAATCTTCACCATCAGTTTCCTCTGCTTGTTGATCATCTATACCACCAATCACATCTCAAAAATCTCACAAGGTGTAATACGCAAGGCCAATTTTTTTGCTCGGACGATTTTTTAGGTTCGGGGGGACTCTAGTGATTTTGGAAAAACCAGTATTCCAAAATGACTTTTCTCGCTTCATATGTTAAGGATTGATCACCCTAAGTGATCTGGAGGTCCTAACCATTTTGTTTGAGCTTCCTTGAGGTTAGACTAAAATTCCAGGTTTTAGCCTAACATTTTGGAGGTCCCTCCCAGAGATTCACACGGAACTTGAACTCCATGGCACCAAGAAAACTTGCCGAGTCTGCTGAGCCTGCTGAACCACCTGAGGTGACAGGTCAACCAGATTTGGTAGGGGTAAGCATGAAAGTGGCTACCAGATCCACAACAAATGTTGCAAATGTTTCCCTCTGCCTATTCCTCCTCAAGCTCCTTATCTTTTTTGAGCTTCTTTGTACTGTTTCCCCTTTGTTATGATTCTTCCATGAATGCTAACCATTTCTTGAAGACTTTTGAAGAATATTATGAGGAGCATGGAAAGAAGAAAGGTACCAGGTTTGCTGAATTTACCAAATGCATGAAAGGTGATGAGGCCAGGTCCTGGTTGGATTTTGAACTGTCAATAGGTACTAAGTGGGATGAATTGGAACAAAGATTTCTGTCAAGGTTTGGTAAGACTACTTCACCCGGGATCTTGTTTTTGAGCTCAATTCCTTTTCTATTAAATCTGGTGAAAGTGTGAAAGCGAGTATGTGGAAAGATTTAACTCTTATTTCTTTGGTATGTAATAGGAATCATGTTTCCCACCCAACTTTGCATCTAGTTGCTTCCTTTATCGGAGGTTTGATGTCGGACCTAAGATCTATAGGAAGCTATTAAAACTTCAAAAGTTTGGTGAGTTAGATTCTATCCATAAGACATTTGTAAAAAGGCTATAGATTTAGTAGAAATGCTAAGCTATTTGCACGATGAAGAAGTCGAGAGATCCATTCTACCCTCCTCATCATGATCTTGGCGGGGAGTTACATTATGCTAATCTTTGCTTGTGTATCAGTTCGGAGAAAGAAAAGAAGAAGCCAAAAATTTGAAGAGTTAGACCCTCGGGGAAATGAAATCACGAGATAAAAAAGGTATCTGAAGCTCTTTTAGAAGTTACCAAACAACTTATGGAGTTAAAAATGGTAATAATGCTCTTTCTTCTAGCTCTGCCATACGAATGCACAAGCGTGGTAAAGCCCTACCATAGGGCTGAAAATTGCTTTGCAAGATCTTGTCCTAAATGCCACAAAAGGGGCCATTTTGGTAGAGAAATCTGTTTGTTCTTTTTGTAAAGAGATAGGTCATGAGGAGAAATTCTGCGGTGTCAAGAATTACCTTGCAAAGCAAGAAAAAGGTAAGCAGTGTCAAATGTTAGTTTTATTGAGACTTGTGCAGAAGAGCAAGAAGAACAAGATGTTATGGTTGTGCAAACCGTGCTAGGCTTCAGTGGGGTACCTACGCAAGTTACGTTCCACCAATTCTGACTCCTAAGGTAACATTTCAGCCAAATCCCCAAAATATAGCTCCTCCCCCTGCTCAAAGGTATAAGCAGAAAAGACTACAGGCTTGATGAATTTGAATTGCTTATGAAAAACTCCAAGGTTCTTGTAGACTTACTAACTCTATTAAGGATTGCACCATCATACTGGGGAAAAGTTTATTAAGAATACCCAAAATCTTGAAGAAATTGCTGCGAGACTTGCAATAACATTTCTGTAGCCTTACACGAGCACACCGAAGATCCAGGTGCTTTTTACTTGTAGTGCTACTATAGGTACTTCCCATTTAGATAAGGTCTTCTTTGGATGGAGGTTCTTCTCTCAATGTCATGCCTTATCATGTTATGAAAACACTTGAATCTCAAGGTTGAAGACAATACTTCTATTATTCTAAAATCCTTTTCCAATGCTAAGGTAGTGCCAAAAGGAGTGGTGAGGAATGTGTCTGTATCACCCACAGGAGGAATTATTGTTTTAGCTACATTTGTGGTAGTTGATTTTGAGAATGTTAACCATGCTAACATCTATGATTTATTCTTGGGAAGAAGGTGGATGAAACTTGTGGATGCTAGGCTGTATGGTCTGAAGGCATTTGTACTATTTCAAATGGAGCAACTTCCATTAAATTGGTAAACAAAACTGACCCCTCTGCTAATATTAGGTTCATAGATGTGGATATCTTTGCAGGGAAGAAGAGCTAGGAGTTTACAGGTTTAGGTCTAGATGTTGATATGAATGCGAAGTTATCAACTTTGCTCATGTAGAGTTTCCGATCCAAAAGAAAACAAGGCCTACCTTTGGTTTGATGGAGGTATGTCTAAAAATTAGGGATTGCTTCTTCTGCTGCTATTAGGAAGGATGCAGATCTTAAAGCGATGACTAAGATAGGGAGAATTCATCCTAATATTTCTTCTAATGCAGCAGAGTATAGGGCCCTCATTTTTGAGCCCTCTGAGGAAGCAAGGTTCATGAATATTTCCCATATTGTTATCTATGGAGACTCACAACTTGTTTGCAAACAGATTTTGGGAGAATACCAAACAAAACATCAAGATATGGAGGATCTGAACACACAAGCTCGAGAATTGCTAACTTTTTTTTTATCATTGGGAAATTTATCATATTCCAAGGTCTAAAAACTTTGAGGCTGATTCTTTGTGCAGGAAAACACTCTTAGAGCATCTCTCTGAGGGAGCTATCGAGGAAGATGTCCTAGATGAAGATGAACTCTCTCAATTTCATCCTATTTTGACCATCAACCTAGCACAAGAGGAATCACACAAAAGAACTTGAAGTGCATAAGGGAGGTATGTCCAGGACTTTGCAAATGGGAGATCTATATGATAAGATTGCAAAAGTAAAATGATTAAGTATTTTGAAGATTGGGTGGATGTTTTGCTTGGGAATATTCAGAATTAAAAGGGGGTCGATAGGAGCATCCGTGAGTTTGAGATAAAAGTTAGTGAAGATACTAAACCTTTGTCATGCGGAGATTGAGAAGAATTAATTCCTCACTTTTAGATCTTATCAAGCGGGAATTATTCAAAATGGAGTCGAGGTTTGATAGTTGACATTGTGAATCCTTCTTGGGTTTCTTGTATTGTTCCAGTTCTAAAAAAGAATGGTTCTCTAAGAATATGTGTGGACTATAGAGATCTAAATAAAGCTACTGTTAAAGATTGTTACCCTTTGCCTTTTTTGGAAGAAATCCTTTATGCAGTGGCTGGCAAGTCTATGTACTCATTTTTGGATGGTTTTTCTGGTTTTAATCAGATTAGCATCAAAAAGGAAGACCAGCCAAAGACATCCTTCATTACTCCATGGGGAACTTATGCAATGAAAAGAATGCCTTTTGGCTTAATGAATGCCCCTGCTACATTTCAGAGAGCTATGGATACTATCTTTGCAAACATGACTCCTGAGCAATTCAGAGTTTATCTTGATGATTTGTGCTTAGGTACTGATACAAGTGATCATATTTCAGAGCTAACAAGGATATTTACATTGTGCGATGGCAGACCGAGTTAACCTAAACCCAAAGAAGTGCATCTTTTGGCATCCAAAGGCCAGCTCTTAGGCCATGAGGTTTTTACGCTAAAGGCCTTCAAGTAGTGAAGAGAAGATCATAGCTTTAAAAAGCTTCAAACACCGGGACAATTAAAGAAGTCAAGGGATTTATGGGAATGACCTCTTTCTTAAGGGTGTATGTGCCTAATTTCTCTCACCTTATTAGTCCTATCTCTAAATTGACTAGAGTAGGCCAGGTTAGTAAAAGAGAAAGTAAATATAGGCCTATTGTTTGGACTGATGAGTGTGAAAAAGCTTTTTGCGGATCATAGAGGCTATTTGCCATTCTACACTTTTAAAACTCGGACCTTTCATTACCATTTAAAGTTTATATAACTATTACTAGAAGGGCTCTTTGGAGTTGCCATTTTGCGAGGATAGGCACCCTATTGCTTTTGCAAGCAAACAATGGTCTCAAAGCTCAAGAGAAGTATGCTAAGATAGAAAGGAGTGCTCTTGCTCTCATCTTTTTAATAGAGAGACAGGGACATCTTTTACAAAAATCCCAAGCCACTATCTACACCTTGTGAGAACCCCATGCCTTTTTGTATGGTAAGAAATTAGAAAAACCTAAGCTTCATAGGTGGGCTTGTAGGCTTCAATCTTATGATTTAAAGGTAAAGGTTATTCATGTATTGAACAATCCGAGTTTATACTTACTGCTTTGCCTACTTTGAACATGAGGAGGTTGTACAAGAAGAAGAAATGACTAACCTTGTTGTAAATGAGCGGGACTTGTCAACTATACAAGCTCAAGGTTGGCAACAACCTATTAGGAGGTTCCTTCATTATCAAGAGATACCTTGAATTTTCAAAAGCCAAGCTTACAAGTTTAAGTTAAAATGTTTGACTTACTCCTTGGTTGGTGACATTTTGTGCAAGGTAAATAGGGATGGTGTACTCTTAAGATGTGTTGATGAAGATGAAGTCTGCCCGGTACTTGCTGAAAATCACAAAGGTGTTTGTGGTGGTCATTTTGCTGCAGACACAACTGCCAAGAAAATATTGAGGTCTGGTTACTTTTGGCCTCATCTATTTAAAGATTGTTATGATATTATAAAGACTTGTCATCAATGCCAGATCTTTGGCAAGAGAATCTTGCATCCTGCTCCTCTTACAGGAATTGTCTCCCCTGGTCCATTTCAAGTTTGGGGATTGGACTATGTTGGCCCTATCAATCCCCATCTTCAGCCCAAAGATGAATACATTGTTGTGGCTCTGAGATCTCATTCACTAAGTGGGTCGAAGCGGCACCTTTAAGGAAAGCAAATGCCCATACCTCGCTAGATTTTTGCATGAGAATATTTGCTCTAGGTTTGGCATTCCTTTTAAAATTTTGACTGATAGAGGCTCTACTTTTATTAATGAGGTTATTAATTTCCTTGCTTCAAGCCTCAAGATCAAGCATGTAAAAAGCTCAGCCTATTATCCTCAAGGAAATGGCCAAGCTGAGTCTACTAACAAAGTGCTTAAGGGTATTTTGCAGAAAACAGTTTGCCAAAACCAAAGGGATTGGCACTTGAAATTATATGATGCCCTTTGGGCTCATAGAATTACTTCTAAAGCAGCTACTAATGCCTCACCTTTCAATTTAGTATATGGAGTAGAGGCTGTTATTCCAGTCGAGTTAGAGATACCTTCTTTAAGGATGGAACTCAAGCTTGAGTTGGAGTTTTCTCAAGCCTTGAAGCAGGTATGAAGTTTGTTAAAATTAGATGAAGAAAGGTTTGTTGCAAGAGAATTACAACTTCTTTGAAGAAGGCTAAGAGTGCGTGACTTTCAAAGGCTGCTCACAAACTACAAGACAAGTTTGCACCTATGGAATTAGTTTTAAAGTGGAATCTTTGCGGTGAAGGAAAGCTTTCAAAGTTTGAAAATCCACAGGAAGGCCCCTATCAGATTTTAGGAGATCTTTGTGTGGTCATCTTATAGGTTGGCGGATCTTGGTACGGATTAGGTTGCCAAATCCCATTAATATTCAACATCTTAAAAGATATTGGCCTCGGCATGCACTTGAGCCTCTTCACTTCTATATAAGCATTTGTTCTAGCTTAGAATAGGTTAGTTTATAATTTCAAAGTTGAGGTTTTAATATTTCTTTTGATTAGCATATTTCCTTTGAGGTTTAATATTGTGTTTTCTGTTTTATTTGAGGAATGTGGCCACAAGGGATAAAGACTTTGGTTATTAGCTATTAATGAGTTCTATGTTGTCATGTGGGGACCATTTGTTAAAACATTTCATCGCCTTTCAAACTGGCTTATTCTTCATAAGACCTTGCTTCTCCATTGGAGTTCTAGAGTGCTATCCATATATAATTTTCCACATCTCGCTTAGCACTCATGCTAACTTTGATTTCTTGTCATATCGGGTTCATTCTTTTTCTCTTCCATTTCCATCTGCCTATAAGTTGCCCTACATACCATTTCAGCCTTCTATTCTCTTATTCTTATCCCCTACAATGCTCTGCACCACATTTCCCATCATAGCGAGTTCATCTCATACTCATTACCACTCTCTTTCACCATTCTACATCACTCTGTCACTTGCACCAGCATCTGAAGATCCTCAGTCTACATTTACATTTGTTAGGCTGAGGGGACCAGCCTATTCTTTCCTTTGAGGAGATGTTGCCCATTTTTGGCAACATGGACCAGCATCTATGTATCAAAACCTTTGTTTCATTTATATTTCCTTCAAGGAAAAGTTCCAGGCTATTGTGATTCCATCAGAGTTTGGAAGACATTTCACCAAGATTGGAAGACATTGGGGATCTCCTATTATGGCCTAGTCTTTTCCTTGAGGTAAAACACTTTTCTAGTCACATTCCCATTTGTTTAACATTTTCCTTTGATTTGAAGACCAGGCAAAGGCTATAGCAAGTTTATCAAGGAGGCACAAGACATTTTACCAAAGCTCAACCTTATGAAGCTTGCTTGAGTTGCATTGGTAGTTGAAGTCACACACATGAGGATGCTACCCTAGAAGTGAAATTTGCTCTTGTTCTAGCCTTGAAGTTTGGAAGACCCTTATAGAAGTTTGGAAGACCTTAGGCTTTGAGCAGACCTATCTTCACTAGGAGGTATGAATTGAGCCTTAGAAACAATTTGAGATAAGATCAAGTGCTACAGAGGTACCCATCTCTTCTTCATTCCATTCATCTTACATTCCCCTTTCCATATCCCAAGAGCCTTCAAAAATTTTCCTTCACCATTGTTTCCACTTTTGAGACCTTTTCTCCTCATTCCACTACTTATTTTTTTATTGATCCCACCTTCATTTGAGAATTGTCCCCTAGTGATCTTGAAAAACTTCAAAGGCAAGAAAACTCTTTTTTCATCCTCATTTCATCTTCCTAAACCCTAGTATAGCCTATTTACACCTTTTCCCCATCTTTTTCCCATGACTTTTTCACCATCCCTATGTTGCAATATTCATTGACCATGGGTCAAAAGGGACAAAAATTCAAATGTTTTCGGTTTGACCTAAAACCCTCTAGATGGAAAGCTTGGCAAAAAAGAGCTAACTTGGTCTTTTTAAATTCGAAAAAAACCCTTGGGAAGGCCTTCAAAATTGGATTCTTGGGATGCGTGCCAAAAAAATAAAAAACCTATTCTAGCCTATCTACCCTATCTATTTCTGCATAGTTCCAAGTCACCTCCCCTCCCAAAATTTTTTCCACGTGGCGGGGTGGGGGCCGACATCGGCTGGTTGTCCCCTCTGCGTGGCGCTTAAAGTTAATAGTGGGGTCAACTTTGTTCCTTATATACAAGAGCTTCCGGACTAGTCTTTGCACATGGGATATATCACAATTGAAAATTTTCGGCGAACCCTAGAAAATAAGGGAAGTCGCTAAATCCGCCAATTAATTGCCTAGATCCGATTGAAGCCCGCCAATTTTCGCCCGAAATTAGCTCCTAAACCTTTTCCGAAACCAGGGGATCCTTTGTGGCACTTGATTCGATAGAAATTGCTCAATTTGGGCCTCAAATCACTCAACCGAGCTAGCTTCTGGGAAGAGCAGTTCTTAAGCCAAGAAAACAGATCAAATCAATACGTCCCCTCAGAGATAGACCTCTGTGATCTTGGCGCTTTTTGACATTCTGATATTATCTTGCTCTGCTCCATTTGGATTTTGCTCTGCTCTGTTCGGGATTGAAGATCTGTCCCGGTGTGACTTGTTCGACAATTGAGGCACTTCAACTACAACTCAAAAAATCATTTCATTCGGCTTCATTGGTGGTTCTGAGATTCGCTAGAGGCTCAGACAGACCTGAATTTTGCTTTCAAACACTATTATATGTTTGAATTTGGTAATGCCTCGCTGACACTATCAAATTTCTTGTGTTACAGTTCCATAATGCATAGTCTTTGCCTGGAAAGTTATTGTCACCATTGTATATTCATCTTTTTTAATCCTGCATTGTGCTTTTAAAGCTAAAAACAAAAAACAAAACCCAAAATATTTATTTCAAGTTATATTCTTTTCAGATAGTTGCATTTCATCTTCATAAAAACCTTAGAAACCTACACATTCAGAGAAAACACATAAAAAGACTTTTTCCATTACTGTCACAGAGTTTGTTCTTTGCTTGAGGCCTCGGCTACTTACAGAGAAACTAAAACTCTTTTTTGCTATTTAAACCCTATGCACATGATCTAGGGGCTATTTTGAAGCTGCCTGCACAGATCCCAACTCAAAATTCCTTATCAAACTCCATCTACAAATTTTGGCTCTCTGTTTTAGCACTGGCCAACTTTTTGACCCGACTTTGACCTAGATTTTCTCAACCTTCCCCTACTCAAATCAAGTCAAATCTTCACGATTAGTTTCCTCTGCTTGTTGATCATCTATACCACCAATCACATCTCAAAAATCTCACAAGGTGTGTCTGCAAGGCCAATTTTTGCTCTGATAGTTTTTTCAGTTTCAGGGACTCTAGTGATTTTGGAAAAACCAGTATTCCAAAATGACTTTTCTCGCTTCATATGTTAAGGATTGATCACCCTAAGTGATCTGGAGGTCCTAACCATTTTGTTTGAGCTTCCTTGAGGTTAGACTAAAATTCCAGGTTTTAGCCTAACAGAAGGTCCTGTGCAGAATGAGTCTCAGAAGAATTAATTTCCCCTCCTGAAACAGATGCACTGGGAATATCTTCGTGATGGCTTGCAGTAGCATTTATCTCTGTAACATAATTGAAATGATGAAGACCAAAGAAAAATACAAAAAAATAAATCATGTATGTGGCATTGGTACTTACTTGACATGACTGCATTCAGTTCACTATCTAAATTTCGTTTTAGATTCTCCACACTGTCAGTAGCTGGGATTGACTTTGAAGTATCAAATGGAGTGAATTCTAGGTGCACCCGGGAGGTATCTTGCAGTCTCATAACTGGTCGAGGCATGGATAACTGTTGGATATCCTTGATCTCAAATTTCTACAATTCTGCAAATACTAAGTCAGTAGACCCGTGACAACATCCGTAAACATTAGTTAAGGTACTTACTTGTGTCTATTGGTTCTTGTGGTACCACTCGAACACCAAAAGCCAAAAGCCATGTCTCAGACATAATGTGGGCACAACCGGGTCTGCAGCAGGTACTGCAGTGTCTGTAAAACAAATCCAATATCAATAGAGTCTGTAAACGAGGTTAGAGATGATAATGTTTACTCAAATGGTGTGACAGACATGGAATGTGATACTGGTGACTGCATTCTGCTATCACAACTGGCAATAATTTACCCTCCCATTTCAGACACTGTCCACAAAATGGACAACCTTCATCACCCTCTTCTTCTGCCTCAGGAAGCATTGGAAATGCAGGATCTAAAGGAGTGTCATGGCCACTACGTTCAGATAAAATCTCAAATCTTTGTATTCGAGGTTGCAGCTCCAGCAGTAAGGCCTCACATGCCTTTAGCTCAATTTCAGGTTCTGCTAGTTCCTTATTCAATTGATTCAGGCCAGGCAACACTGTACCATTTAGCTCTTCATCCTTTTAGTTCGCTTACAACCCAAACACCCTCTGCGGCTTTCGGATTTGCTGTCATAATTGACTGCCATCTGTGCAAATCAACTCTAATTTTTGATGCTTTATGCTACTCAATCTTTCTATTGATATCAGTTTTTCTATCCTCGTTTGCTTGCAATCGTTGCTTGCATCTATCAAACCTAGCTGATGTTGCAACCAATTATTCCTTCACAAGTCTGTCATAGTCTGCAAAACAAAACACTACATATATATCACCACTATTGGCGGCACAATAACCTACACCACACCACACACCACACAACACAGTACACACCACACAACATGCTGTATGCACTACACAACATAGACCGTACTATCACCACTATTATGCACTAAAACCTACACCACACCACATACCACACAACATAGTACATACTACACGACACGCTGGCCACACATATGCCCCACAAATGGCATCATAGAGACACAACATGACAATACAACCAACATGATGCAAAATGGTAGTAGACATACCTGATTCTTGAAGTGGATTTGAGGTTACCTTTTCTGTGTTGATAGAAACAATCTAGATCAAGCTTGAGATTTTTTTCTATTGTAACACAACTAATAATTGAACATACCAGCAATGGTATGTTTTGGTCTCAGAACATTGCTCTGCTTTTCTGTTTTGATTGTGAGTTCAGATTGAATGTGTGGTCTAGAAGAACCTGATTTTGTCACTTTTACTATTTTCTTCCTGCTCAGGTTGGATTTGCCTATGCTTTCTCTTGGGTCTAGAAGAACTGGCCTCTGCTTTCTCATCGGGAGTTCTATAATAATCCAAGAAGCTCTTCCAATTAACAGCCTTCCCCTTTAAATGCAGATAATAAGCCACTGCCTAGGTTCCAGGAGCCATTCCACCCCATGTATGTGGCTTCACTGTAATTCTTTTGTAAATTTGCATGAACTCTTTGTATTATTCATTGCTCAGATTCTTCAACCTGTACAAGAAAACATATGCCTTAATTTTTCAGTTTGAACAAACATTTGGGGGAAAATACCTGTAGCCAAATCTATTTGGAACTTTGTCACCCCAAAGCTTCTTTAGATCTTCATGGGGCACAATCTCTTGTTTGAGGAGATATTTCATCGTGTAACCAGTGGCATTCAATTCTGACTCCATTAGGGTTCAATCGGCAAGAAGTGGCAAAAAAAAACAAAAGAAGAGGTGATTATTTCCTAATTCGAAATGAGGGACAATGATGTGCAATAAAATTCAAAATAACCGACGCTCATTAATTCGCACTCCCGCAATCTCCGCTTTGTATGCACCACCCGATTCTACCACAAAGAAGGTGCAAAAATGTGGCGTCAAAATGTGCATTTTTGATACACCACAGCGTGCTTTTATCCGAATAAAAAATTTTCCTATTTGCACAAAGGAAGAAGTTGATGATAGCTACACCAAAGTTCAGTGGGAGTATTTGGACTATGAGGATGTTGATTTTGATGAGAAGGGCAAAAAAAGGACTAGACTACAAAACCAATATCTAGAAACAGCCTCAAAAGTTTTGTTGGAGACATTTAGGAAGAAGGCAAAGGAATATATCAATCATAATTTCCATTACAAGTGGCAGGAATTGCAATTTAGAAGTTGTTACAAAGGTTTTCTAAAGATGCCATATTTGCTAAAAATTATGCTTTGAAAGAGCAGATTGAAGTTCAGTTATGCATTAGCACAATGAATAGGTTAATATTCTTGTTATTTGTCCTATAGAAGGGATTCTAAAATGTAGCAATTTATCAAAGAAGAGCATTTTTATAGCTCTGATGATAAGCAACGTGATTCGTTATTATTGTCTTATGCTACATCAAAAATGGTTGATTGAAAACAACATAAAAACAAAAATGCATATAGTTTTTCAGATGGGGCAGCTTTCCAATTCAAATCCTCGAGAGGATTATACTTCATTGCGAGATCGAAGATGATAGAGATGGATATGATGTGGATTTTTTGGGGCTTACGTCATAGTAAAGGGGAACACGACGGTGCAGGTGCCATAATCAAGAGGGCATTAAGGGCAGCACAATTGAGAGGTATGAGATATTGCAGAGTGGCTATGGAAATACATGAAAACAGCAGCTCCGCCATCTTATTATAAACAAAGTATGGTCAGGAAGCACTTCTAGGAAATTGGCAACAATGAAAAAATGAATGGGCTACGAAAACCATTAAAGATACAAGAAGCTTGCACTGTATTTTTTGGATTCTCGACAAATTCAACATATTTACAGATAAGAAAGCTTTTTTATTTCTATTCAAAATGTTTAACGATGAAACGGGGATAAGCCAAGGGAAGATGATGATGCAATTTATTTTGCACCTACTCGTCGTTGGTAATGTTTTTGCAACAATTCCTGCAATTCTAGCCTATCCACGATTAAACCCACCTAGACCTAGACCATGAGATTGACAAATTTATGCATCAACGATTTGTGTTGCTAAGATGCTTGCCGATACGGTTGAATTCGAGATACAATAGGCCTACATCTTTCTGTTCTTTAACAAAGCAAGGGCATCGAACCAAAATAATGGCTCAAACTACGGATCGTTTCAAGCTCGTGTGGTGTTGGCAAGTCCATTTTTCCCTGTCTTTAAGTTGGTCTTGTTGGATTTCAACCGTAATATATGATGCTTGCGAAGTATATAACTATGTTTGAAATATACAATAGAAGGAAATCTTCCAGTTTAATACTAAGCTTTATCTTAGTGGCATCTGAAGAAAGAGTGCGTTACCTGGAAAGTAAGCAAAATCTCATTCAAATGTTTAAGGAAAATATATTGAGGCTAGAAACAGTCCTAGAAATGACAGAGGAAGTAAGGAAAAGAATTCATAAATTTGCTTCTAGAGCTGAGGCTTTGGCGTTCAAACCCCAAGGCGCATACAAGAGCATAGAAAGCAGACAATTGAATTATTATATTACACAACTCTTTTAACTGTTATTTTGGCAGAATTCGCTCTTCAAATACTAACTAGAAGTTATGTTGGTCAGCCAGTAGGGGCCAGTTAACATGGAAGTCCTCTAAAATGTATTGATGCATTTCTTTGGGGACACCAGATGATTGATCTTGCGTCCACGAATGCGTATGTTTTTTAGCATTATTGGAATGTACAACCTCGTCATGTTAAACAAAGATTTGAGTGACTATATATTGAGTGAGATGTTACGCAAAGCCTTGATACATTGATTTTCCATTTGTTTAATAAAAACTTCTTTAACTCTAGAGTTGTCCCTTGATGGACCATAAATGGTTCATTTGTACAGTTTGCTTTAAGATTCATATAAAATCAATGACATAAAATTTAGTTAAACCCTTTCTAGACGTTAATATATGGCAGTCATATTGCATAGGAAAAATAGTTAAAAATGCATATGCCCCAAAAATTGAAAGTTATATTTAGGTGAATCAAGGGGGGTCAAGTCCAGTTTGCTTCATGTTTACATAATGTAAAACTGTCTCAACAAAAGAATTTTTTTGGTTTTTTTTTTCATTTTAATGGTATTTTTCTATACAAGATAAGGATGAATAAGCAAAAAACCTTGTTCCAATCCGAAGTCTAGAAAGGAAGATATAGTCAGTCAAACATGACAGGGTCAAAACAGTTTTCTGTCTTCTATGGACCAATAATAGTTCCCAGAAGGCTGCTTCAATTAAAATTCTACAACTTTTGCATGAAAATGATTTTTTACTTCAAATTTAGTATATAAGTAGTTGACTAATTGCTTCATGCATAAAAAATATTTGTTGGCCTGTAATTTGAAGGTTTAGCTTTGACTTATATTAATAATTTTAAGTGACTTTTAATTGATGTTTATTTTGTTATATTTGAAGGAAATTTATTGAAATAGTATGTCATTGAAAAAATCATATATGAATGCCTGTATGGATATGAAACTAATGAAAAAACAAGTAAAGAAAAAGAGCAAAAGGCACGATCATGATAAATCAATAAAGGTTTCTATACCTAAGACCATTATTGGTCCACAGGTTCATTTTAAATCAATAACTTCTTTACCTTAGTCGATCTCAAGCTGAATTTTAAGATATTAGTATTTCATGAGCTCCTCTATCAATAAAAAATATCTATTGCTAGGTTTGGGCTAAAACTTTTAGTATTAATTCCAAGTTATCATCAGATGTTTTCCATGTTTGATCTCTAGATTTATGCCTTGAAAATGAACTTCAAACACCAGATTTCAGAGCTTTCCAAAGTTAAGAAAGCAATGCAAAATGAACCAAGGAAAAATATGAAAATGTATGACTAAATAAGATCAAGATAGACTGCTATGTCGATGCCAATTATTGGTCCACATGACCTCTCATTTAAAAGTCAAGAACATCATCATCTTAATCAATTCTTTAGAATATAGTTTATACCACATTATATATGATAACATTAGTTGATTAGGAAGGATTGTCTATCTAAAAGGTGATATCGAAGCACAAAAATTAAGTAGTTAAGATCTACTTTGAATGTATGAGAAAGTCCACTTACACCTTTCAAAGATTATCTCATAGATGATGAGAAATTATAATATCATTATAGGGGACAAAATGAATAGAGCCAGTGCAAATTAATAGAGAATTTTTCTCAATCCAGTTGGTTTAATTCTGGACCTATAAATAGTCCATGCTTATTTATATTCAAATCTTGTATATAATATATTATTCTAACATGAAATTTGAGATATATATTGCCAACAAAAGTTCAAATTTATAAAAATTATAGCCTATCATAAAAGATGATCTACATGTACTATGGTCCTACTTAGACTACAACACTTTGGAGCCATTTAAAAGGCTAATAAGTCAATATTTTAGATGAACTAGAAAAACAGGTACAGAAAGTCTTTTGATCTATTTATTTATAGTCATAGCTAAACTTCATGATATTGTCCTTCATTCATCAATAACCATTACTACCTACATCATTGTTGGATTTTAGACCTATAAGGGTATAATCAACGCATTTTGGAACCTTTCATTGTGTTCATCTTGTTATATTAGATCTTGTTTAGATCTAGATAATTCATGAGTATACCCTAGTTACACTATATTTATGTTGATAAAGTAAATTCCTATAAAGAGTTAATTAGAATGCATCATTTGCTATCTTATGAGACTTATAGATGGGGTTTATTGGAGCACTTTAACCTATATTTTTATTTTGAATTTTGAATTTTGTACAATAAGTTCTTTAGTTAATAACGATATTAATATAACATAGGATATAAACATTTAAAAAATTCCTTGGACTATAGCTTGTTTAGTTAAGGACTCATTGCCACAAAAATTAAGTCAAAACTTGTAATAATAAGAGAGAAATAATTCTTGAACCTCATGCAGCATTTTTAAGCAAAATAGGTTTTGGCAACTTCAATTGATATCAAATGATAGCAGCAAAACATGAAAACATGCAAATCGATATGCTTTATCATAATATATCAATTAATTTAATATTTGGCGAGGTTTAGACACTTTTATGCTAGAAAATTGATGAATGCAGTTCTAGAGTGTTGTAAAAACTGCCAAATTCTCCAAAGTTTGAACAATCATACCAATATAAAGGTGAATCCAGTGGTCATGAAATTCTCACAAGTTGTTAAGATTCAAGTAAAGACTCAAATAGTGTAGGTATATTTTAGAATTAAAATTTCTCTTGTGAGATATATGGGTTTAAGTGGCAGGGGGTATGGTGGACCATTTCTGGTCCATGGACCAAAAATGGTCCCCGGGACAACTCTAGTGTTAAATGTATCATATGTCTTGATAATGATGGTTGGCAAATGGACATTCCACAGGACCTGCTCAGTCTATAAATCTTCTAGTGTCTTTTATAGATATGTTATATATTCTTGAAGCCTTCCAAGTCAAAGATAGTGGAAATAAATGTGAATATTAAAGCCAAAATTTTGTCTATTGTTGGTTTCTTCACTTGTTATAGATGGTTTTACAAACATGCAGCAAGATGGCAAAACAAAGTTACCTTTTTTTGTTGTACTTTTACCATGTGTTATCTTTTTTGAAATGCAAAATTATTTCATAATTGTTATTCGGTTTTCAATCATGCATGGATATTTATAGGTCTTTTTTAACAGTTACATGTAGAAGCTTTATAAAAGCTCATATATGCCAAAGAATTCTTTGGATCTAGTGTTTATGAGTTGTCAAATATCCATGCTCTTGAAACTTCACATTCTTATGAGAGCCATTTAGTTTTTGCAGGGTTATCACAATAAGCTTCTAAACAAGCGATGCTTTACAAAGCTGATGAAATGGATGAAGCCCAGAGTTCTTAGGATATGCTTTGAAGAAATTGCCTGCTGTTCAAATGCCATTACCCTAAATCGGCCTCTCTTTCTTTGTGTTTATTACATTCTTGTTCTGTTTATGTTCAGTTGCATTCTAAAAGTAGTTATGGATGGGAAGTACATATTCTTTGGTAACTTCATGTCGGACTGTTGGACACTTAAGCTGAACTGATCTTCAAATTAACTCATCTAAATCTATGCTGCTAATATGTAATCCCTGAGTAAGGTTATGACAAATTTCATTTCCAAATTGGCATATCTACAGTTAATGCCATAACAGAAGAAGCACAAATGTTAGAGCATCAAGAAGAGAGAATTGAGGAGTCAAGGCTTAATTGTTTGTCAATTCTGCTGCCAAAATATACATGGTGAAGTGCATATTTATCTGAAAAGAAAGGTAGCTTAAGCGCATGTTCTAATCGTTTCGTTATCATAGAGAAAGGAATAATTCTTGTACCTTTCTCCTGCAGAAGTTGGCATCCTAAAGGAAGAAACAGAGACATCAGAGTACCAAGAGGAAGTTCTTGAGGAGTCAAAGCTCAAATGTTTGCCCATTCGGTTCTCAGATATACATTGATAAACGCAGCTGGAAAGAAAGGTAGCTCAAGTAACTTTATAATCAGTCAGTTGTTTAAAAGTTGTTTAAACAAGGGAATAATTTCCAGTATCATGATTCACTCTTGCAGAAGTCAAAATACTAAAAGAAGCGTAGACTTCAGGGCATCAGGAGGATGTAATGGAGGAGTCCAAAGATTGATTGGTTTCCAGTTCGGCTTGTCAGAATATGCATGGAGAGATGCATTACTGTCTGGAAAGAAAGGTAGCTAGTTAGTTCAATTGTCATTGCTCCTGTAGAAGTCAATATGTCAAATGAAGAAACACAGACACGAAACGAAGAAATCAAGCGGAGGTAATTGGGATGTCAAGACTTAATGGCTTACTGTCCCATCAAGCGAACATGTCTTGTCTTGTTATATTAATATAGGATTTGGTGCTACTTATAACTCCTCTATAAAGGTATAGCTCATAACTTAGTCAAGGAAAGTAAACCAATGTTTGAAAGAGGCATTTGCTCAAGCAAATTAGTATGGCATTCATAGTAATTTATATGTACCGAGTGTTTGAAGGTTGGATTACTAGTACATAGCTACACCCAAAGCTAGATGTGAAATACTTTTATCCCAAAGCTACACCCTTAATTTAAATTTGAATGGAGCTTGCACATGTTTTCATAATGGAAAGGGTCATGCAAGAACCCACATATATATGCCTTAAGATGCAATTCCAACTAGCTAAAGTGGCGCCTAGAATTACATGAACTTTGAAAACTAACCCCAACTGAACTTTATCCCAAGCCTGCAATACTGCTAGTTCTTTTAAGTTTTGTACAAAAAGTGAAAAGTTTTCCAGTGGCACAATCTAATGATGTGGCAGGAGAAGAAGTTCCCTCTCATGATTTAAGTGAAATGACCTCCGACAAGTCTCTCATGATTTACACCAGTTAACCTCCATAGTTTTGAGGTTTCTTGCTACGAACCCTTGATGAGCACCACGTGCAGCTATGCCGCTTATGTGCAGCATAGCCAGGGAGGTTCATATCCAGAAACCCCCTCTCCATGTTGGTTATTTGTTACATAATTGTTTTTTTATATGTATGCATGTACAATCTGTAAGCTTATTACTACTTAGGTTTGTAAGTTTATTACTACTTAGGTTTGTAAGTTTTTCCCTTCAATAGCTTTCGGGCGGTTTTTTAATCCTGAATAGACTTGATATTTTCTTTATTTGGTCCTTTTGGTCTCCATGGACTATAAAAATTCTCTCTAATAGATTAAGTCGAAATAGTCCCCTCTTTTTAATTCAATTTTCTCTTATGGATTAAAACAAAGTAGTTTCTTCTCCTTTAAGAATATATCTCTCAAATGAATAAAAACAAAGTAGTTTCTTCTCCTTTAAGAATATATCTCTCAAATGAATAAAAACAAAGTAGTTTTTTCTCCTTTAAGAATAGAATCAAAAGAAGGGACACACATCACATGGTAGAGTTTCCAAGATGTTATCTTTACCTTACCAAAAAAGGTGAGCATGGAATATCATGATACATGTGGTTAATGATTTAGCTCCAACGCATTTCTCATATGCCCCCATCAGTGGTGACTCGTGTATCAAAGCAATTTTTTCCCCATTTGCAAATATTTCAAATTAGGAATAATTGCAAGGCTAACGAAGAGGATCAAAAGGACTCGAACTTATACCAAAAATGGGATACAACTCTTACCATGGAAACTCACATCCATTTGGGATGTTTTTATAATGTGGATACTTGATGTAGATTCTATTATTTCGTGATGCCCATATAGGCCTTGCAGGCTGTTGGGGTTGCAACGAAACGTGGTTACATTTCTGCAGTTTTCGTTGTCATGTACATGTTTAATAGTAGCATAAAGGCTGCAGCATTGTGTGGCTCCAATCTAAGAATGTGTTTTAATGCATCCCATGCATGATGCTCGCTGCCATGAAAACTTGAGGTGCTAAGAAAAGCCATCCAAACGCTGACAGTGGGCAGGAAAGGCATGTTCTCAACAAAATCTGCTACTTCATGCACCCATCCAGATCGGCTAAGAAGGTCAACCATGCATGCATAATGCCTTGTTAATAATGTGATGTTACGATCCTGACTGATTAATTCAAAATAGTGACAGCCTTCATTTCCAAAACCTCCATGGCCACATGCTGATAAAATACAAATATATGTAATGTCATTTGACCTTACGCCTTCCTTGCCCATTTGTTCTAAAAGGCTGAGTACTTCCTTGGCGTTGCCTTGCTGCGCATGTCCTGAAAGTATCGCATTCCATGAAATCACATCCCGATTCACCAGTCTGTTAAAGAAACAATGTGCATTCTCTATATCTCCACATTTTGCATACATATCAATTAGTGCATTTCCTACAAATGGATGTTTGTCATATTCATTTCTCTTTACATACTCATGGATCTGCTTACCTTGTTCAAGTGCTGCTAGGTTTGCACATGCACTAAGAACGTTGAGGAGCGTTGCAGTGTCTGGCTTAACATTACACCTTTGCATATGATTAAAAACTCTCAGAGCCCTGATTCCCTCGCCATATTGCACATATCCTGTGATAATTGCATTCCATGATACAGTATCTTGCATAAACATTCTGTCAAACACCTGCCGAGCATCTGCCATGCTCCCACACTTGGCATACATATCAACAAGTGTATTATTCACAAAGATGTTCATCCTGCAACGGATCTCGAGTATTTCAGAATGCAGCAGTTTTCCATGTTCAAAGATGGCATCAAAGGCACACGCATTCAGAGCATTCACAAAAGTGACTTCATTTGGAGTATAACCTTGCAATTGCATCTTCCTAAAAAGGTTGAGCGCTTCCACTGTGATTTCATTTGTCACATAACCTGCAATCATGACGTTCCATGAAACAAGATCTTTTAAAAACACCTCATCAAATACCCACCTTGCTTTTTCGATGTTCCTGCACTTACTATACATGTCTATCAGTGTGTTGGAAATAAATACATCTGAGTGGAAGCCAGACTTTACGATTTCCAAATGAACCATTTGACCATGCCTTAAAGAAGTTGCGTTGCTACATGCATTGAGAACTGCAAGGAAGGTCACTTTGTCTGGTTTTATGCCTGTGTGCTGCAATTTGTCATATAATAACAGTGCTTCCTGGCCTCTTCCATGAGCTACATATCCAGCAATTAACACATTCCATGAAACAACATTTCTTTCGGACATGTTATCAAAGATGTTCTGGGAGTCTTCGATGCTCCCACATTTAGCATACATATCTACAAGGCTATTCTCCAAATACAAGTTTGATTTGCAGCCAGCTCTCAGTATCTGATCATGAATCTTCTTTCCTGATTCTAAATTCTGCAAACTGGAACATGCATTGAGAGCTAAAACAAAAGCCACTTTATCTGGATTGACACCCTCTTCTTCCATCTGTTGGAAAAGCACAAGAGCTTCATTGGGATGCCCAAGTTTAACGTAAGTGTTAATCATCATGGTCCAGGTAACCAAATTTCTTCCAGACAGCCTGTCAAAGACCTGCCTGGCATCAACCACAGTCCTGCACTTAGCATACATGCCAACAAGAGTGCTTAGGATAAATCTATTTGACTTCTGTGTACTTTTCATGACGCAGGCATGGACATGCTTACCCATTGCTATGG
Source organism: Isoetes taiwanensis (assembly GCA_021234155.1). NCBI lineage: Eukaryota > Viridiplantae > Streptophyta > Lycopodiopsida > Isoetales > Isoetaceae > Isoetes > Isoetes taiwanensis. The sequence goes on along the minus strand of JAJEKV010000019.1, from coordinate 3,131,052 downwards.
ACTCTAGTTTGATGCAGTTTTGCACTCGACTCAAGAAAGCTTCCATATAAGCATTAGCAGGATCAAAAGCTTGCAACGAGCTGGATAACCTTCTGATTATCATTGTGCACAACATCATGGATGTGCTGAACTTGATGTGGTGAACTTGATGTGGAAGGATATGAAAAAAAATGAACACCAAGCATATCTGATACTGCAAGCTCTGGAACTATTACAAACCTCTTGTTTTGCATTTGTTTTTTCCTACAAAAGGGATTGAAATGTTTCGGCACAAGTATTAGAGTCGTATGGTTTCTTTTCTTTGAAATAAGAAGTGGGTTGATATATTCAGACACAAAATTTCCTTTGATATCAACATAGCGCAAAACTAAAGTATCAGATTGCTGTAAATAACAGCTTCTTTTTTGCTGCTTTAAAGTGCCCCAAACATCCACACATTTAACTGAACTCTATTCTCTAGATTCCAACTACACGTATTTGAATGACCAATGATTTCTGACCTCCTTTAGCCCCAAGCCACAGAGCATGCATAATTTACCACAAGCTTGCCGTCTATTCCAAAGTTCTGTAATCAGTAAAACAACTTGGTAAGCCTTAGCAATCAAAGTCTTTATGAACTAAAACAGGAAAAGAAAACATACCTCAAATAGATCAGAAACAAGTTCATCAGGGTTTGGAGAGAAGGCGCTGTTTATGTAAACGAACTGCCAATAAAGCAACACAACCATGCTAACTATTATATTTCCTTAGAAGCCAAATCAGAATTAAATTAGTGATACGGTGCTAAACCAAGACATGGAAAATGCATCATTAATGCATTTAATAAAAATGATGATAGTGAGGAAGAAGACAATGAGGATTATGGCAACCATTTCAAGAATCGTCGAAAAAATATAAGATGTTCTATGAGGAAGAAGAGCATAAGGATTATGGCAATTATTTCAAGAACTGTATCATTAGCTGGCAAAGGACAGATCAAATGATAAGTTAAACTCAAAACCTCAAGGATCCTTCCGCGCTTGGAAATTTTCATGTCAGTCTGCCTGGCTGTCTTGCAGCAGACATTTGAACTGACTCATTCACAGTACCAAATATTGTTTTACTTTCAATAGTTGTTTTTCTGGGGTCACGCTAGGAAGAATAGAGATCATTCAACAGTTATAAGGCGAAAAAGCATTGCTAAGAGACGCGCATCAAGGGTAAAGTAAAAAGAAAAGAACATCATAATATATTGCAATACTCACCACACTATCACGATGTAATTGTTTGCGAAGAAAATCAATGACCTTTGCAAACTTCTCTGCACCTCCGATCTGAAAAGTAGTCCATTGAAGGCATCATTAGTTCTAAAACAGCAGTAACTTATATATTCGAGAAATAATAAAAAAAAAAACAGAGTTTAGCTCTGAAGCAAAAACGAATCACCTTAAACTTGGACTGTTTGAGTATGGGGGCATCTCCGGTTGCCCTAAATAGCACGACGACTAAACAATTGTCATGTAATATCATAATTTGCACCAAGATTTAGATGCTAAACCAACCTTTAGAGACGGAAGAGGATATCTGTGACGACGAAGAACTTTCTGCCATTCCTAATGCAACAGAGAAGATGGGACCCGTTATCAGTCTCTTCTAGACAATGCTTTTTGAAATAGGAAAAACTACAAAATACTTTTATGGGCGATGCATTGTGGATGAGATGAAACCTTTCCAACGAAGCTAACTTTAATCTAAATATTTCAGAACAATATAAAACTTGCAATATTTCATTTCATAGGGTATGGTTGCCTCCTATCGTGACTGCCCTGGAAAGCACGATTCACCCCGCCGCACCTAACGCCGACGCCATGCGGTCATGCCGACCGCCTTCTACCGTGGGATAGAGGCTCGGCTTCACCACGTGTGTGACCCGTTGACATTATGTGGACGCCCCGTAGGCGTGATGGCCCCGTGGATTATCGTTAGCCCCGGTACCCGGGCCATACAAATGGGGTGCCTACAACTGCAACAGGGCTACGCGATGCATTAGGCCAGTTGCCAGTTGTCGTGCATCTGTTCTCCATAGTTGTGCAACAGAGATCCGCATTACGTGAAGCCCTACTTCCCGCCGTCGTGTAATTGGTGTCCACAATTGTGGAACAGATGTTCACACTCGTGGTTGTGTTAAGAATACTGATCATATCGATTCGAAAGTAGAATTCAATGCCTTGCTTGAATTCACTTCATTCCGAGAGCACTCGACATCAAGCCCAATTTAAATACCAAGCTCCCGCTATGGCTCCCAACAGAATAAAAGGCAACTGCCACTTCCAAATTTCAAGTTTATCGATATCAGGCTGTGAGGAGCACAATAACAGACATGGTTTCCACAAGAGGTCGGAGAGGGGACGATGGTGAAGCCAAAGAATAGAGTACCTACATCAAGGAAACGAAAGATTCTTGATCAAGGAGGAAGCGCGGGCACCACAAATCGATCTTGCATCTCCCACAATGCCAAGGAGGCCAAGCAAACGAGGGCAAAGGATCAAGATCAAATGGCGTACATCTTGGATGAGGTAAGTGAGTATGGTATATCCGTTAGAGAGGCATCTAGAAGGTCCGGAATCCCGTAATCAACAATAAGGGATGGCCGTATGGCAGTATAACTCATAAGCAAACCGGTAATCCACAAATTTAACGACTTACAAGAGGAAGAGTTAGTCAACCGGGCACTCTCCGTAGAAAGCAGGGAATGGGGTTACTCTCGATTTGTCAAAGAAAGGGCGACCTGAGATGGCTATGGAAGGGGCAACTCGGACTTTTGGCGGTTCACGGGAGTAAATGGTGGAAGCTGTTCAAACAAAGGCATCCAGAGGTTGCATTAAGAAGTGCAGAGACATTAGATATTGCTCGGGCTCGTGCTATGACACAAGAGAATCTAGATAACTTCTATGCTGGTCTGAGACAAATCTACGACGAGTTCGATTTCCCGGCCTCTAGGATCTGGAATGCTGATGAGACTGGCATCCAAGCTGGGAAGGTGAAGGGCATGAAGATCATAGGTAGGAAAGGGGAGAACAGGGTAAATGAGGTTGTCATGAATAATAGGAAATGGGTTACAATACTGGTATGTGTAAATGCTGAAGGGTTTAAGACACCTAATTTATACATTTTCAAGGGCACTCGGATGAGGCAAGATAACATTGCCAGATGTGAGGAAAGGGCAATTCAAGCTGTCCAGCCCTCTGGATGACAACAAAATTGTTCAAGTCTTGGTTGTCACATTTTGTTACTAGGTTTCCTGGTGGAATATCTCCATCAAGGCCACACCTGATAATATTGGATGGCCATGGCAGCCATGTGGAGCTGGAAGTTATTTTGGCAGCTAAGGAAATGGGCATACATTTTGCCCTACCTCCACCCCACACATCACATAGGTTACAACCTTTGGATGTTGCATGTTTTGCACCATTCAAGGCAGCCTTCAAAAGATTGAGATCTTCTTACATGGTTAGCAAAGGGAGGAAAGAGCCGAAGAGGGAGGACATTGCAGAGCTCATTTCACAGCCAACTTGGGGGATGTGACGCTCCCAGAATCCATACGATGCTCCCATCGTATAGATACGGGACTTCCCCTCCCATGGCGACTAAATCACCACGGCAAGGCCCTCCGTCATGTTCGGACTACTCGGGATGGCCAAGTATCCGGGCGAGGATCACGGAGGTGTCATTCGCCCCACGTCCTCTATGGGGAAATCCTATGACAGCGGAAGCATACATATACGTTAGCATCCAATCATAATGCAAATAATATACCACCACGAAGGGTGGCCCATCCTCATCAACATGGCAGAGATAATCCATACATAACAACATGAAACAACACAAGAACAGGCACTACCCCGGGCTCAGACTCCAAGGGATCAGCGGCGGCCGGGGTCTCAAGATATCAACGTATCGAGAGATATAACATGGCGTTGGCTGGCATAAGACAATGGCTAGGGTTGTCCACTCCATCCGCCCCTCCTGTGCACACTTTGCAGATAGGCTGTATCATGCTATGACGTGCTTGTAGCCCTCCGGAAACGCAATCCCAAGGAATCACCCTTCAGGACTACTCCGGGTTACATCTCCCCGGTCCGATGAGGCAGGTCGGGGGCGTCCCCTCCCGGGTATGGCGGATCCCTGGTGCGCTAGAGGATACGTGCCCCTCGGTGACCCCCATCCGCACCACGTACTCCCCTAAATCTAAAGGTCACTCACCAACCCGTTCGAGCCTGTGGGCCCTAGAGGCTCCCGCCCTCCGGCCCATGGAGTGTCAGACCCATACCCAGCCTACACACAGTGACTGGCTATAGGTCTAGCACATTGTAGGAGTCCCGTGAGTAGCTTAGGCGGGACCCCACCCGATTCACCTCCATACCCGTTGTTTGGTGTGAACCACATCATAGCATCCGGCCGGGTAGGCTCTTGTGCCTGTAGCATAAGGGGGTTTTAGGGGTTCTATCTAGGAGCATCTCTCTTTGCTAGATGGCCTTTAGGTTTCTACCCACCCCTTCAGCCCATACAACACCATAGGAACGGAAAGAACTAAGCTAATACATCCATCCATCCATCCATAACTTGAATAGAACATAAAATAGAGATTAACCATTCACCTACTCAAACAAGGGTTAATCCTATGACTAACTAGGAAAACCAAGCTATCTACATACTAACCCGTGTCCTGGCTGGAGCCATGGTCTCGGTATGGGTCCATCACACTATGCTAGCGGGTGGTTGATGATAACTCAAGCTTGGCTGATAACTGCTGCTCCTCCTTAGCTCGGGAATTGAATTTGGGAGTCAAAATGGGGCGGGACCCCTTTTCCTAGGCCCAAAATGGAAGGTCCCCTGGCCAATCGATTTGGGCCAGGTGGCGCCCCCTTGTTGGTGCTAATTAACTAATTTAGCTTAATTAGGGCAATTAGGCCAAATACTTTATAATTATCCACAATGGATTTATTAACATAGCTAAATAAAACCATTGTGGTTGACTTCCACTTAGACAATTACCCCCTTATATCTCAGTGATGTGTCCTGACATGCATACATATACCGTATAAATGCCTGGAACGTCACATTCTCCCCCCCTTGAATTAATGTTGTCCTCAGCATTAGAGTTAGTGAAGAGAAGAGTAAAAAACAAAAGTACTTATTTATGAAAATAACGAAGGTTTACATACGATAAACAATAGGACAAGACGTCCCATTAAGAGTATTCCTTTAAGATAGTTTAAAACCAAATCCACTTCAAAAACACAAGTTTAAACGAAAACCACTTCCAAATACAAGGATAAAAACAAATCGAATCCAAAACACAGTGTGGCCCATAAGACAAGGCCTCTAGTCTTCGGCAGCTCAAGGGTACCTCCTACTGGCCTGCAGAAGACGTCGGTTTGTGTTAAGAATTAAGTTAAGTAATGTGGTTGAAGGGACCACCCCCTTAAAGAAAATGAAATATGAATGCAAGGGTCCTATCATGTCTAGGGCTTGCATGCATCTCGGCGTAAGGAAGGGCCTTAGTCCAATCATAGCCGCAGACGATTGCGTCCTATCAGGAATGCCTTCATGCCCAGTTTCCCACCTAGGATGCCTAAATCCCCAACCCCTTCCATGACCCCTGGAGGGTCACACTCGTATGACCCCTGTCACACTATAACATTCTGCTTACCATCCGAGTTGGAGATGATGTCATCGTGGATGGTGCGGCCATGGCATTCCTTCATAAAGTTTGGGTAAGTCTTATCCAAATCCTTAAGGACCCATGTCGGCGTCCTCTCGTGGGTAAATGTTTCCACTTGACCGGATATTGTAAAATCTGCGTTGGCGAGTTTGTTTATAAGCCGCGATCAAGTAGAGCTTCGGAACAATCTCCAAGCCCGATCTTGATCATTTCGAAGTGTTGGTGTATCAAGTACCTCTTCCGGATGCGGATGATGCTTCTTGAGAAGACTTACGTGGAAGACTTTATGGATCTTTAGATGTCGGGTAGATCCAACCGGTAGGCACGAGGCCCTATCCGTTCCGTTATCAGCGGGCCCGCCCATCTAGGTGCAACTTCTTCTGATTGCCAATTTTAAGCTTGGCTTGCTTCACCTTTATCTTAAGCCAAACGGAGTCATCAACTTGAAACTGTCGGGGAATTATGCGGTGCCGATCTGCTAGACTCTTTTGCCGAGCTCTCGCGACTAACAAATATGCTCGAACCTCCTCAACTAAGCCTTGCATATCGGCAAGCAATTCTTTGAAACCTCCACCTTGAGACCCGGATTATGCCAATTAATGCGGTGTAAGGCATTGATAGCCATGATTGATCATAAAAGGAGACATCTTAGAAAACTCACATTTTAGCTTGTTGTAGGCAAACTCCACCAAATAAATATAGTGCGCGCCCATTGAAATTTGTTTGTTCCGGATATAGTTACGCGACATATCTTCAATAATGCGATTGGTGCGTTCGGTCCGGCCGGCGTCAATACGAGGGTGATAAAAGTCGTGCTCATAGCAAGCTTAGTGCGTATAGTGCTAAAGAAATCCTTCCGAATGCACTAACAAACTTGGGATCCCGATCTGAGATAATGGTACGGGGCATCCCATGTAAACGGAAAACTTCCCTTGTGAAAAGCAAGGCAGTATTCAATGCGATATCCGTGGTACGACATGGCAAGAAATGTGCCATTTTAGAAAGTTTGTCGACCACTACCATTAAGGCATCAAACCCCTTAAGATGATGCGGAAGCCCCACGATAAAATCCATGGTAATAACTTCCCACTTGGCATTGGGTACGTCGAGGGGTTGCAATTCACCCGGAATACGCAACTGTTACGCTTTTCGTTTTCGCCCAGCAGCGCCCAATGTAGTTGGCAATGTGCTTTTCATGCACGCCAGAAATAGGCTGGGCGGATTTTTGAAATACGTTTTCATAAAGCCCGCATGTCCTGCGATTGGACTATTATGTGTATCATAGAGAATGAGTTTCCGAACTCCAGATGTCTCAGGAACACACAACTTGTCCTTATAATAAAGGAGTTCACCCTCCTTCTTATAGTGTCGGAAGGTGTCTCTCTCCTTATCCGTTCTGGCTTCTTTACATAGACTCTGCCATACTTCCTGGAATTCTGGATCCGTAGGAAGGGTTTGTTGAATCTGTTTCCCAAACTCACTACAGAGCATGGAGATAGCATTACAATGCGTGCGAGTGACTAATGGATGTCTAGAAAGGGCGTCAGCAACCACATTATGCTTACCCGGTTTATAAATGACCTCAAAATCATATTCTTCCAGGAATTCCATCCATCGTCTTTGTCTCAAATTGAGATGGGGTTGCGTAAAAATATATTGGAGGCTTTGGTGATCAGTGTCTAACTGAAATCGCCTTCCAAGTAGATAATGCCGCCAAATACACAAGGCACGTACAACCGCAAGCAACTCCTGGTCATGCGTAGGATATCGTTGCTCGGCATCATTCATTTTTCGGGAGTCATAAGCAATTACTCGCCCCTCTTGCATTAGAACACCCCCAGTAGCTATTTTACTAGCATCTGTAGCAACCCATTTATCCTTTTCAGGATCCGGCATTGTAAGGACAGGAGCTGTGGTTAGAGCATCCTTTAAAATTTGGGAAGCCGGTCACGGACCTTGTCTTTCAATGGGCCATCCAATCACGACTTTGTCATGCTTGGTCGATCGGTAAGAGGAGGTGCGACAAGCTTGGCAAAATCCTTGACAAATTTACGGTGGTACCGGCCAAGCCGAGGAAACTCTGAACCTCGGAACACGTTGGTTGGAATGGGCCATTCTTTAAGCTGTCTCGATTTTAGATTTGGGTCAGTAGCTATGCCATCTGCCGGATACAATATGACCCAAATAGTCCACCTTGGTGGTGGCAAAGCGACACTTAGAGAACTTGGCAAACAACGATGTCGCCGCGGCTTTTGCAATGCGAAAGCGAAGGTGCGTGCATGATCTTCCAATGTCTTACTATATATCGGGGATATCGTCAAAGAAGATAACAACAAAGTCATCGAGATATTCACGGAAGACATCATTCATAAAGGCGCATAAAGGTGGCGGCGCATTGGTTAGACCAAATGGCATCTTTGTAAATTCATAATGGCGTAACGAAAGTCGAAAAGCGAGACTTATGGATGTCATCCTCCTTAATTCGTATCGGTGATAACCGGCGAAGATCAATCTTGGAGAAATATTTAGCCCCTTGCAACTGATCCATAAGATCGTCGGCCCTTGGTAAAGCATAGCGATTCTTAATGGTATGCTTATTTAGTTGGCGGTAATCAATGCACATTCGCATGGTGCCATCCTTTTTCTTAACAAAAGTATTGGGGCTCCAAAGGGTAATACACTAGGCTGATGAAGCCTAACTTAAGGAGTTCGCAGGCGTGTCTTAAGCTGGAGTTAACTTTCTGGGGAGACTCATCGATCTACGGGGCCTTCTTGGTAGGCCGTGCCGGTTCCAAAGTAATTTCACATTCCACACCCCTGAAAGGTGGTAGCCGCTGGATTTCATCAGGAAAAAGATCATGATATTCCGAAAAAATTGCGGCTATTCTTTGGAGGTAAGGCATCAAGGGCCTCATCTGTTTAGGCTTGGCTTCCATGAAGCAAGTCGGATCATGCCTGTAACTTGTGACTTCACGAGAGCCCTATGCAATTGGCGAAGGAAATGCATTGCATAATAGGGTTAAGCGGCTTACGCTATCGTAACTTTCGGGCTCCATTGGCGCATTGAAAGTGACTTCTCGTTTCTCGATTTGATCAATGTTGGCTTTAGCGTGACAAGAATTCCATCCCCACAATGAGATCATATCGACCAATATCCATTATTTCGCCAGAGAGCAACCGGTGCTCCCCGGTAGCGAATATTCAAAATTGATGTAGGCCAGAGTGTGGCGTATGGCACCACCGCCAAGCGTGGCGGACGTGGCTTAGACTTAAGAGGTGTAATCTGTAAGGCTTACGCCATTCTAGGAGATGCAAAGTTATGAGTACTACGGTATCCATAAGAATGACAAAAGGTTTACAATCTATCTGACCCACCGTAGAGATTACAATGGGCTGTTGGTTGGCTTGGCCCGTCTCAATAGCAGCGAAAATATGAGACTCACTGTGATATAATCGGTAGCGTCCTCCTCGCCGGCATTGGTGGTTCTTCCCAATCCATGTCGGCTAAAGCGACTTGGACCGTCACGGGTAATAAAAGGACACTCCGCATACGGTGGCCTGGTCGGAAACACCTATAACAAGCTTTCTCCTTACGTAACTGTTCTCGCTGGTCCCTAGGAATAGCTTGGAGAATATCCCTAAAGCTGCCTGTAGCGTTGGTAGGTGTTTGGGGTCTGGGTTCGGGAACTCCTGGAAGACAGCCCTCTGTGAGGACCCGTGGATCTAACAGAGAGTCAGGGGGGACTATGTCAGCGAGGATTTCTTTGAAAAGAAGAAAAAAAGAGAACGAGAACAAAGGAGATAAAGATGATAAGCTTCCTTGATATCAATGATGAAAATACATGAGCTCTCGTAATAGAGAGAAAACTGAAAGGAGACAAGACTCAAAACTCATCTAAAAACTTATGAGCTAACTCTACTCATATATATAGTACAATGGCCTTGGGCCCAATATAGACACTCGACCGATCTAGGTGCCGACTCACGGAAGGAGGCCCTGATTCTGAGGAATGTTGGCGGTGCCTCTTTGAAGTGCCTAGGAATCACGCCGACGCCGACGCTGGCTGCGGACGGGTCCGCCACTTGTCCGAAAGGGCGCTTCTCTTGTTGATGTTTCAAAAGGCTTTGACCAAGGTGGTTCGGCCGCTTGGTCTTCTCAGGGAGCCTTGATGTCTGACCGGGTTGACCGGGAGGATCCTTGAGCTTGACCCCGTCTCCGTCAGATAGATGAATAGTCCCGGGTACTTGTGAGGCACAGACTAACACTCCCCCACCAAACCACACTCGTGAGTGAAGAAAAAGGAGGAAGTTTTTCGAGGGCTGAAGCCATCGGTTCGAAAGTGATCCTCACGGAGGAGGATCGCACCATTATGGTACCGGGCTATGAGATCTCGGGCGTGATTGAAGAGCTTGAGGAGTGTTTTGGCCAAGGGCGTGATCGCATCTATAAGAAAGCGAGCCGACCATGTCTTCAAGGGCGCGTGAGCTGCCTCAAGAAATGTACCGACATTCCATGAGGAGAGCAGGTCACGAAGGCCAAAGGCACCGGACGGCATTTGGATTCTGCGATGAAAAATGGGGACGCCGATTTAAGGAGCTTAGCAAAATGCATTTGAGGGCAGTATAAAATCCGGCGAAGATGGATGGAAGGATCGGTGTGAGGTGGAGGCGTGCAAGAAGGTGTTGAGACCATGAAGCGCATCCGCTGGCTGTTTGCCAACCACGCCATTAGCAATGTAGATCCAATTGGTGGTGTTGTCGAGTGGCACCGCCTTCCCAATGTGAGCGGGCGAACAAAGCGTGGATCCCACCGGAGATCCGTCGAGATCCGAGGTGGTGTCCGCCCGCATGACCGTCCATGACCTTGGTCCAAAAGGAAGTCGCCAATCAGAAGTCGGGGAACACGGGCGTGGAGGAATGCGCCCGAGGGGAAGCATGGGAGAAGGGAACCATGCCCGTGGGCGTGGGTTGCTGAGCAGTCTCCCTGAATTGACTGACAAGATCTGGATCAAGTGCCTGACACCAACGATCCCAAAGAGAAGCAGAGAGCTGAGAGTTGACAGGAGGGCTATCCCATCCCGTGGGGACCGTCTTGCTATCCAACAGAGCTTGTAACTGATTGTAACCAGCGAGGTGCTGCATATAAATTTGTGCATAGGGAAGATCTTCGGGATGTCCTAGATACTTCCTAATTTGTTGCAGCGCTTCCGCTTGCCAGAGAGATAAATGATTGGCAAGCTCAGGCATGTACTCCTCGATGAAGAGTTTGGGTGCGGCGGGGATCCATAAGATATGGATTGTTATCCTGAAGCACCCATTGCACGTGGGGTCACCACGGAAAAGGCGGGCGCGGGCCCATTTTCAAAAAGTTTTCACGTGTATCACCCAGATAGAAATCATGAAAGATGTAAGCCATGGGCTGAACCACTCTGAAGGTGAGAAAGTCTGGATCGGCACAGTGTATGAGATCAAAGACAACAAGGGCACAGCACAACCCTTTGTCTTCAATGGAGAGTTCTGGCCAAATCCGAAGAAAATCAGCCCGCTTTCGATTGGGATATCCACAGGGCCATCGGCCGCGTGCCACTTTGAAAGGAAGAGGTGGCGTCGAGCAACCACATAATCATGATAGCGGGGAGGGGCCGGGAAGTCAAGCGGCATTACGTGAAGAATTGCGGCAAGGCGTCAAGTTTTGCTTGAGCCTCATCGTGGCCCGAATAGCTTCTTGCAGTTGTTGTTCGAGATCACGGATCGATTGTCCCTTTCGAAAGTAGCGGCGTGGTAGGTCGCGGACCCGTTCGGTGAAGGATTGACACGGGAGGAAGATTTCCCGGTGTATTGAGGCGGGCACGGCAATCTCCGGCGTCATCTAGTATTTTTACGTTTACGCACCCTCGTAAGCTGATCTTGAAGAGAGGTGAGCTGAGAGGTCTGTGTAGAAAGCTGAGCCGTCAAGGAGGCGACTTGAGCGTCCCGGGCTGAAAGATTTTGAACTTGAGTGCTGAAATTTTCACACAGTTCTGAGTACAAGGCATTGAGTTTAGCAATATCTGCTTCCTTGGTACTCAGAGAGGCGACTTTGGACTTGTTGTGCTCCAATAAAGTCTGATTTCTGACCGAGCCGAGCGTCTGATCTGCGAGTTGGCTGACTTGAGCTTGTGTACTTTTGAGATCTGCATGAGCCTGTAAGAGAGCTTCATGCTTGTCTTGAAGTTTGGCCTCCAAAGTTGCAACTTGGGCAGTTGCAGCTTGAAGGTCTTGGTGTACCGCATCAGAGGCCTCGAGTGCCCGTTGAACCCCGCTCATAAGAGCGTCTTGGGATTCTTGTAACTTAAGAGCAGCAGCTTGAGCATCCGCTAATCTTGATACAACAACCGACGCAGGTGTTGTGGTGGTGGAGCCGGTCATTGCCTGGTTTGGGAGGTCTGGGAAAAATGGTGTGAAGTGGATGGTGTAGCGGAGGAGGAGACAGTGACATGAGTGTGACTGTGGTCATGACCAGGGGAAGACGGGCGTGAAGTGCCAACTTGGTGAGTGATTGGAAGGGAGCGCTGAGTGGAATTATGAGAATTTGGTGGTGTGGGAGGGAAGTAATGACGGATGAGGGCTTGAAAGTGCCCTCCCACAGAAACTTCAGAAATGGAAGTGGTACCCCGAAGGCGGTCCATTTCTTGGAGAAGACGATAGAACATCATTTGGGGCCAATCTATGTGGTGTTTGGAGTGTGTAGCAGTGAGGACCAGGTTATAGAAAGGCTTATTGATATGGGTGTTCTTGATAGAATACCCAAGGAATTTTCGCCACAGAAATTTAACAAAGGTCTCGTGAGGCTTGTCGATATTGGTCAGACGATGGACATTGGCATGATAAGCAGGTGCACCAAACTCTGTGACATCAATATCCTGTATAGCAGACCATGATACACAAGGAGTGTGCAAGGGAATATGAAATACCTCAGAAATCAAATGTTGAGTCAATGAAATAGTGGTGCCATCGACCACAGTGGTGTAACCTTGGGTACATTAACGATATTTGCGATGAACCGCTGCGAATCGGGGGATATGGAGCCGGAAGTTCCATTTGAGAGAATTGTAAAGCTGGTGTCGTTCAAATGACTTCTTTATTTGGGCCAACAAGGGCTTCACGGAAAGTGGGCGGCCAAGAAGGATACCGATGCAAAAAGGGCGGATCCTTGGGAGCAAAGAGCTTGAAGTGTAGAAAATCTTGGGGCAGCCATGGGAAGGATGTCTTGAGCGAAGAGGGATGCCAAAAGGCGGAAGACGAAAGTCGAGCACGGAGGACGAAGGCGCAGAGGAACGAAAAGGTTTGTTTTAGGGCGCACAACTGGAGGCGAAGAGGTATGAAGAGTGCGAAACTGGAACCGTTGATGGTGCAGGTGTCAAAAAGATGTGTAGAAGGGTATTGAGAGGCAAAAATTTGGCTAAGTCCCAAAAACGTAAAGGGAGAAACAATGAGCGGTGAGGATGAGGCGTGAAAGAAAGATCGGATGTGACAGATGGCAAAGGACACCCATTAATGGTCGGAGCGTGGAAAGAAGGAATGGCATTCAATGCGGCAACTTCGAAGTGGGATATCATTAAAAAGGAATGTGTCGGAAGGTACCATGGCTAGATATGGCGGAGAACAGATTCTCATTTTTAGAAACAACTTTGCATTGCAAAACACGCTGGCGATTTGTGTGATTGGTCCACGCCGACAAGGAGGTCCTTGCTGGCTATATAAGACTAACCGAGAGAAATGAAGGCATCCTATGGCGCCGGTATGGCTCTTCGCGGGCTTGAACGAAGATTGCACAATGCTCACCAACCGCCGAGTGGATCACTTGTAAGATGAATTGTGCGGATCTCGGGCGCCACAACCGTGGCATTCGTGATGGACGGCTGGTGTGCGGGATGGCTGAACATCCCGACCCGAAGACCAACGGGATGGAGGTGGTTCTGCACGGGCGGGATCGGGAGCGAACCTCTACCATCTCCTCGCATCACCTGCCCGAACCCAGAGTAGAGGGTTTTTCCTCTTAGGACTTAGTAGATAGGGCTCGAGCCCGTTTTTGTATATATAGGCGTGCCCATAGCGGAAATAATTTGGTGCGCCACATTTTGTAAAAATCTCCACTATAATATAATCTACGCCTTTCTAGTCACTTTTCGTGGTGTGTGCTTCTTGAAGCTGTCTCGTGTGTTGATGTTCACTTTTACGTGTGATGAAATGCTTTGAGGCGAAAACCATTAACCCATGTAGGTAATGGAGTGCCATCTAACTTTCGGCTAGTTGGAAAACGCTTGGTCTAACTACTTGAACAATTTGATAAGGGCCAAGCCAAGCGAAACTTGAGTTTACCAGGAAAATTTTTTGTACACGGAATCATAAAGAAGAACCAAATCTCCTTCTTTGAATGTTTTTGTCTTCAAACGTTTGTCATGTAAAGATTTTTGCAACTGTTGTCCATGAAGAACACGAATATAAGCATCCCTTCGAAGTTCATCCAACTGTTCTAATTGATAGACCCGTTCTTTGAGAGCAGCTGGTGGATTATGAGCAGTAGCCAATTGAAAACGGAGTGTTGGAAGGATGTATTCAAATGGCATGAGAGCTTCCTGACCATAAACCAATTTAAAAGGAGTGTGACCCGTAGCAATCTTGAAACAAGTATTGTAGGCCCAAAAACGATGGGAAGTTTTTATGCCAAACTGTGCGGGAAGCGTCACAAATTTTCTTGAGAATGGTGACCGAGTTTTGTTGGTGCTTCACAACCCATTGCCTTGAGGATAGTAAGGTGTGCTCTTGTGATGATGTATCAGGAGATAATCCGTCAGCTCTTTGATAGTATGATTGATGAAATGAACACCACGGTCACTGACCAGCTCCGTGGGGCAGCCGAATCGCGTGATGATTTGTTGATATAGGACTCTAGGCGTGCTTGCAGCGGCGGTGTTGTGCGGAAGTGCACAAGCTTCCGCCCATTTGGTGGCGTGAGTCGGTGAGAACCAGAATGTATCGGACGCAGTGTGCCTCGCGGGGAGGATCTATAGGTCCCACAAAAGTCCATTCCCCATTTTGCTGAAGGAAGTGGCGTGGCGACCGGCGTCAAGGGAAGAGCGTCACGGGCCGTGGGGCGTCCCACCCGCTGGCAAGCGTCACACGTGCGGGCGTGGGCGTGAGCATCTTTGAAGAGCGTGGGCCAATAATACCGGGCGAGAAGGATTTTTGCGGCCGTGGTGTCACCATGAAAATGACCACCACCGAGCCCTTGATGAGCTTCTCGAACAATGTCCGGAACTTCATGAGGTAGAAACACGGCGTCGAAGGATGGTGTCCTTACCCTTTTGTAGAGATGTCAGGCAACCATGGTGTAGTCACGCGGACCTCCGGAGAAATTGATGGCGGCAGGGATTGTCGCTTGGCGAGGAGAGAGGCGTCTCGTCTTACGGTGGAAGAGCACCCGTGAGGAGATGCTGCTGAAAATCATGGAACCAATGTGGTGTTGCTTGGTGACTAAAAAAAGAGTTGAGCATCGGGGAAGGCGTCGAGACCCTGTTGCGGGATCATCGAGGTGTGGATCGTGAAAGATAATCAGGAACAACATGAGATTTGCGACCTTATGAGCGATTTCAAAAGGAGCAAATTCTTGAGAAGAAGGACCCAACGAGCAATGCGGCCCGTGGGCGTGGACTTGTTGATCAAATAGAGGAGTGCACGGTGGTCCACAAAGAACTTGATTTGGCGCCCAAAAGGTAATGGCGGAAGCGTTGGACCACGAGAAAATGAGACCCAAAGCTTCACGCTCGGTGGCGAGAATAGTTGCGCTTCGGCGAGAATTGAGTTTTTACCGTGGCGTGGCGATTTGGTTTATCGATTGTCGCGCATCATATTCTTGAGAAAGAACAGCTCCAATAGCAAACGCCAGAGACATCGACATGAGCGTGAAAGGGCTTGTCCCATTGAGGAGGAACAAGAACCGGTGCGAGTAAGCAAAAGCTTCATTTGTTGGAAGCGACTTCAGCTGGGAAGTCCAAGCCAGTGTGGATTAAATCACCCGTGAGTTTATGAATGGGATGCGCAATGGCTGCCAGATCCGGTATGAAGGTGGAGTAATAATTGACCTTTCCGGGAAGGGGCGTGTCTCTTTGATATTGGCTGGTGCTTGAGCCTTGAGCACACAAGCGATTTTGGCGGGATCGGTGGTGATTCTTCTGCTTGCGACAACATGGCCCTATAAGAACACGGAAGTGGCCTTAAAAGGTGCATTTCTCGGGATTGAGACTAATCTTGGGACTCATCACATTTCTGGAAGGCGAGTTCCAATTTATCAAATGGTCAGCCATGGAGCGTAGGCGGAGAGAAGTCATCTTGAAAATTTGCAAAAGGGATTTTCCTTCATGAAATCATGAAAAGCGCGAGAGCATGATGCGTTGAAAGGTTGAAGGAGAGTTGGATAAGCCAAAAGGAACCACCTTGTAGGCAAAAGTGCCCCCCAGGGGTGGTGAAAGTGGTCTTTAGTTGATCGATTCTTTGATGGAGATCTGATTGTAGCCGGAAAAACCATCCATAAAGGAGTACATCTCATGTCCGGCCACTTCTTCCGAACTTGTGCGTGAAGGAAGTGGAAAATGATCACGCTCCGTGGCACGATTGAGTTTCGATAGTCTACCTGCAGCGGATCTTACCATTGTGCTTAAGGGCAATGGCGATGGGGCTCACCCATTCAGAATGTTTGACCTCATAGATCAACCCCCTGCAGCAAGGAGTTTGTCAATTTCCGCCTTTGGCGATCCGCGGTAATTAGGGTTGAGCACATCTTTGTCGTTGCTACAGTGGTCGTGCATCAGATTTGGTAGGAATGGTGAGTTCCCCAAGCTTTTGTTGATTCCCGAAGATCTTTGTAACTCGGTGAAAATGTGTTTGAATTTTTTGAGCGGCGTGGCGGCCTGATTATGATAAGGGCCGGAAGGTTTGCGGCAATCTTGCGGACGAGGTTGATTGTTGCCAGCGTCCACAATCTCGACCGGGAGTGCGAATATGGGGGTATGACTTCAAAATTCCGGACAATGTGTGCGAGGAGGTTGGAGCATACCGGGATCGTGGCACTGCGTGGTGAAAAAAAGAGGTTGCTCGGTGTCATCGAAAAGTGGTTGCTTCATGGCCGGCGTGTACATCAACGGGGAGTTGCAGGAGTGTCGCGATCGGAAAAGTGATCAACGCGTTGGATTCGATTGCAAGGAGCCGGATAGGGGTCAAGTAGGGCAGCCACGGCCGGTCACGATCCAGTCATTTCTCCCCAAGGATCGGCATATTCGGGGGTAGTATGGCCCAGGCGGGACTTCGCGGTGGAGCGAACTTGATAAATATTACGAGCTTCTTGTAATCGATTAATGCGAGAGGGTTCGCATTGTCAGCAGAAATGATCTGCTGTTTGCAAGTCCATGGTGGCATTGAGATGACCATCGGTGATGACTAAGCGGTCCGTGGCCCATGAATGGATACTCTTTACTGGCGGAGAAAAGGTCGCCTACCGGCATTTCATAGTCACACGGATCTTCGCCGACTTTCCACACTCCAAATTCCATGGGAAAGCGGAGATCACCTATGTTGATGTGAAGAATAGGTGTGCGCCTTGAGGTCGCGTGATGTGGCCATTAGCCAATTTGATGTCATATGGGGCACGCGAAAGAGTTGTGTGATGCCCATTTGTTTTGCGGAGTTTATCCGTGATGAGATTGTGCGCACTACCTCCATCGATTTGAACATGGTTGACTTGCTGATTTCCCACCTTGGCATGGACCGTGGGTGTAGAGGTATACAGCCCCAACTAAAATAGTTGGGAGTGGTAAGCTGGTCCTTGAGAGCGGGGACGAGTTTTAAAATGGTTGCCAAGCTTAAAGGAATTTTGATCTTGGCGAGCTCCTCTTGGAGTTCGAGAGGTACATGAGAAAAAAGGATCTGCTTTGGTTCCCAGTGCGGGGAGTGCGTGGCGGGGAAGCGGCAACTTCTTTGAGTAAGTCAACCTCGGCTGCAATATTGGGATATGTCCGAGGCGTGGAGGTTGAGATGTTGAAGGTGTATCTTGTCTTTGTTGAGCTCTAGTGGTGGCATGAACATTTGCCAATGTGCGGCCTTGGCGGCTTGCATGAGGTTCAAAATGCTTTGGCGAACTTTGGGCATGACATGTGGCATGAGCTTTTCAAGTCGGTGCAAAGTGAACCTTTTTTCGTCCCCATGAGGAATGGTGTCAACGCAAAGCGCGGTTTCGTGCCCTACGAATAAGAGTCAAGGGGCGTGATGCCTTGGTGCAGCGTGAAACTAAACCAACCCAATTTGTGGGCCGGACTGGAGGATTAAGTGCACGAAAAATTTCCTCTTGGGCTTGTTGATCCGGTGAGGTTGATTTCTTTGGAGCTGGTTGATAAGCGTGATTCTTGAGGCGCTCTGGGTGGCTTCTTAAGAACTGGTGCGGGCCTTGTTTGCCATTTGGCGAGCGAGTTGTAAAGCCGTGAGGCCACCGAGGTGGTCCGATTTGTGCCGGGGAAGCTGTGCACAGAACTTGGGGAAGTTGAGGACACCGCGGTGGTGGTATGACCCCATTCTTGGCGGTGATACCGAGCTTTAGAAGGATCAAAAGGAGGGCGTTGGTTGGATCCCCGTGGTTGGTCCCATTGTTGCGATAGAGTTGCGTGGGCTGCACTGAAGAGGTGGGCTGGCGATAGTGCGATTGTGGGTGAGGTGTGGTTTGCACTTGATAAACCATCTTGTTATGAGCGGTGTGGGATGAGTGCGAGTGCACTCTTAGGTGGCATGATTGCACATGTTGCATCGCTTGCAATGAGGCGGGCCATTGGTGGAGTTGCACTCATTGGCCAAATGGCCTTGATATTTGCAAATATGGCACCGCATTTGGCTGCCGTGGATTAGCGTGTTGAAATTTGAACCCGTTTGTGGAACCATGGCAGGTGGAATGAGCGGGGAGCTCTTGAAGAGCCACGCCTCGGGAGGAAACATTGACGGAGTGATTGACAAGGTCGATAGCTTTTGCTCCAAAGTTTTTGGGCCTTGGTATTGATCATGAGTCGAATAGCGGGAGGAAGTCCTTGGAAAACAGACCAAAATCGGCTCTGTGTGTAGGGTACTCCTTAAGCTTACTTAGCGAGAATGTGAAGTCGATCCATTAAAATCCGGAGGCGGAGACTCTGTGGGCTCTTGTTGAAGTTCATTGAGTTGCTTGAGATGAAGTTGATCATCATCCGTGGTCCCGTAATGAGAGAGAAAAGCAGTGCGCATTTCGGACCAGTCTTGTTTCCAATGGCTTTTGTTGGACATGAGCCATTGATGAGGAGAGCCACGCAGTGTGGTGGAAAAGATGTGGAATTTCAGTTGAGGTTGCGCGTGACCATTTAGGACAGCTAGAGCCTCAAATTCTTCCATGTGGGCCTGAGCACTTTGGTCTAACGGTTTGCCTTTTGTGTTGCCAAAGGTGGGATAAGTCAGTTTCAGAGTCTGAAAGGTAGATGTGAAAGTGCTGGGCTGGACAGGAACAGGATAGTGAGGATATTGAGGTTGAGGTGGATGTGGCATTGTGCCTGACGGACCCTGATGAAGGGGTGACTGCGGTTGAGAAACTGAAGTAGCCGGAGCATTGGTTTTGAGATCTGTAAGGTTGTAAACAGGAAGAGCAGTGGGAAACGTAGGGAAAGGATATTCCTGGGTAGGCGCAAAGGAGACATGTGGATAGCCGTGCCCACCCGGGGGAGATGATGGTTGCGAAGGAAGAGGCGTATGGCCTGAAGAATGATGGATGTAGGCATGTTCAGGGGTGTGAAAGTACGGTTGAGAAGGTTGAGCCGGATAAGGCTCCTGATAGTGATGAGGGGACTGAGGTTGTGAGCAATGTTTGCACGCTTGGGGCGGGGAACTGGGACGAGACTGGACACGAGGGGTGGGTGGCGCGGACTGAGCCCTAGACCGAAGATGGCCTCCCTCTATGTCATAAGCAGATCCATACATGTCGCGAACAGTTTCCCGACGCTGATGGCGCTCCAAGCGAGATGCCGTCTGAGAAAGGAGTTCTTCTGGCGTGAAATTACGGACAGACATGGCGACAGAAGAAAGTAGGAGAAAATCAGACCCGGCAGCGGCGACAGTGTTTGGGGTCTGGGTTCGGGAACTCCTGGAAGACAGCCCTCTGTGAGGACCCGTGGATCTAACAGGAGAGTCCGGGGGACTATGTCACGCGGGATTTGCTGAAAGAGAAGAAAAAGAAGAGAACAGAACAAAGGAGATAAAGATGATAAGCTTCCTTGATATCAATGATGAAAATACATGAGCTCTCGTAATAGAGAGAAAACTGAAAGGAGACAAGACTCAAAACTCATCTAAAAACTTATGAGCTAACTCTACTCATATATATAGTACAATGGCCTTGGGCCCAATATAGACACTCTGACTGATCTCGGTGCCGACTCCTGGAAGGAGGCCTGATTTGCAGGAATGTTGGCGGTGCCTCTTGAAGTGCCTAGAATCACGCTGACGCTGACGCGGGCGGTGACGGGCCGTCACTTGTCTGAGCGGCGCCTCTTGTTGACAGCCAAAGGCTTTGACTGCGTGGTCTGCTGCTTGGTCTTCTGTGGAGCCTTGGATGTCTGACCCGTGGTTGACTGAGGATCCTTGAGCTTGACACAGTGCAGTCATTATGCATGAATAGTCCTGTACCGGGAGGCACAGGACTAACAAGTAGGCTTATCCGCACGTAAAAAGAAACCTTCTTATCGGGCTTCGACAGTAAGAGGCAGGAGGGCACAGGCTAGGCGGCGCCCATTAAGGTGTGTAGCCCTTGTTCTGGTTGAATGAAGAGGTTCGTGGGGCCTGATACCGTGGAGTGTCCTCTTCAAGACTGAGTGCCTTTGCCTCGGCTTCCGCAACCGTCTTAGGGTCGATGGCCCGAACCATTTTCTTGAGAGTCGGGGATAGACCCTCTATGTAACCCTCAACTGCCCGGCGCTCATTGATACCCGGTACATACAAGCGCAGGCGCATGAACTCATCGGTATAAGCTTGGACAGTCATGTTCTTCTGCTCCAAGCGGTAAAAAGTCTGGATCTGCTGACAGCGATGAGCCTTCGGCACATAGTGTGATTTGAAAGCCTTGGCAAAAATTTTGTAACGGCACCTACCCCTGGTAAGCCCATGAGAGCGGGCATATCCCTTCCACCAAATCCGTGCCGAACCTGTGAGATTGGTAGTGGCGACCTTGCCAATATCCTTCTCAGTCATTCCATATGACTTACCAAATTCATGCATTTCATCTAGCCATGACTCAGCGTCAACCCCATTTCGAGTTTTACCCGAGAACTGCGCAAGCTTCCGATTTTTCCAGATACTCGTAATGGCGGAATCGACGGTCTTTTGATAATCCTGTTTACTGGCCTTAACATGGTCAGTCTCATCCTCAGAGGAATCAGAGGAGTCAGAGGACTCCGAGGCCGCATCAGAAGAGGAAGTAGTGCGTGTCCTCTTAGATCGACGTGCCGTAGCAGCTGGAGGTGCAAGTGGAGGCGCCGATGGTGGCGGCACGTTTATTGGAGCCGGAATCTCGGGTCCATACTCTTGTGGGGGATTTTGCTGGAAGACATACGCCTGGAGCTCTGTAAGTTGGCGCTTCATAATCATAAGTTCCTGGTCTGGAGTGAGACGACCTGGTTGAACAGGTGTTGCCCATGGACATGCACCGTCTAAGTAGGAAGAGGAGGAGATAAGCAACACATCCCAGGTATGACAAAACAGGAAAACATGACGTAAAACACATAACCTAAGAAAACAGTTTTATTAAGAAAAGGAGGTCTTGATTACATGTACATAATATTACAATGAAACTCGAGGCGATGCCTCCAAAACTGAGGATTATGCACAAGGCAACTTTAAATAAACACACGTAGCTACACAAAGACTGTGGACATCCGGTCTAGATGTGGGCAAAGGGGTACAGAATGGAGTAGCGAATACTCTCCCGTACGGCTCTAACCATTTTATAGCAAGCCCATGCCGGAATAATCACATATTGATAATCCAGGGTGGGACTAATGATTAATAAGTTGAAGAGGTCACGAAGTGCATAGAAAATTTGCCAAAGGAAATCAGTGGTTTCTATAAAAGCCTCTTGTTTGGTCATGTCCCAATAGTTCCATCTACGCTGGAGGGTTTGCTGCAGATGGTTGAAGGCATACTCCCGAAGGATATTAACAATCTCAAGACCCTTAAGAGGATCATAGGGCTCGCCCTCATCCTCAGATTCATCCTCTTCATAACCGTCATGACCGTCGTCGTACTCGCCATCCTCTTCATCATAACCGTCACGATCTTCGTCATACTCGCCATCCTCTTCATCGTAGCACTGTTCCGGTGGTGGCTCGTCGTCATTGCGTAGTGCGTCAGGTATTTCCTCTTCATTTTCCTCTATCCCATCGTCTGTAATACGACAAGAATGAATATACCGTAACTGAATTATTCCTTATACTTCCAACTCCAAAGGAGAGAAAAAAACAAGTATTGAAGGAAAAGAACAATTGGATTGTATTCAAAATTGTTTGAAGAACATCAACGCATAGCACATATGGGTTGAGTAGCCAAAGGCTAAACTCCTACAATACTTAACACAATGACCTAGGAGCTAGGCCCCTCATCCTCTTCCATAGGCGTAGGAGGTGGTGGCGGTGACCGATGTCGTAGTAATGTGGCCTTGGGATCAAGCAGCAGTAGCGAGGGAAACAACCTCGGGGGAATATGCAACTGCTAATGGGGCTGCCGCGAGGAGTTTGATGTCCATCCAGGGTGCAATTTCCTGACCCAAAGCTGCCAGGGCGAGATCCCGTCGAACCAACACATAAGTGAGCATGTGGTATGATAGCTTCTTGTGGCCTGCAATAGTAGACAAAGCGCGGAGGCTCCACCATGAAGCCTCTGCTTCTGGCCCCAAGTCACGTGCCACAAAAGGACTGTCCACCGCCTAAAAGCCGATAGGAAGAAAGCAGTAAAGAGGACTCCCGGACACTCTCCCTAGGGAAGAAGCTGAAGTGTCAATCTCCTTCTCTAGGTTCTTAGGAACCTCTTCTTCTATGAGCTCCTCCCTATCCTCCTTAGAATGAGCAGGGTTGTGGTAAAGGTCTTCTCCTTCCTCATCCGAATGTGAGGGAAGCTCAACCATGTTGATACTTGGGACTGAAGGTCCCGTAGCCATAAAGGCTTCTGGAGGAGGCTGAGACGGAGGGTCTTGCAACACTAGCTCCTTAAGCCGGAGAAGTGTCTCAGCCGGCTCAATAGTTTGCTGGTGGAACTGGAGTATCTGCTGTACCTCTGGAGGAAGATCCCCGGACGTGAAGTCGATGAAGTCCTCCATGCAGTATTCGGCGAGTTCATAGAGAACCTGAGCCTTCTCTTTCCCTCTGAGTCCCGCTACTACGTGGTATGTCCACATGATATCCTCCAAGAGAAGGAACTCGTGTCCTTGATGATATATAACTGGGATGACATCTAACCCAGTCAAGCGCCCACCCTGCTCACGGCGTGGCGGCATCTCATGCGCCAGCTTTTTCCACCGGACAAAATCGTCGATGGCAACCCACTCGTCTTCTTCCTCGTCCGACATATCTGGCCCCTTGCCCTTCTCTGCAGGTAGGGTTTCGTCCTCCACATACTGGTCCATAAGAATGGCGAGAGCAAAAGAGACTTCAAGGAACTCTTGGCCCTCATGACTGACGACCGGAGGTCGCCGAGCCCACCGGAGTTTGCCTCGGAGTAGCTCATACCCCCTCTTTCCCCCACCAAGCATTTCCTTGACTACTGCCCGTTCAATATAGAGTTTAGGTGGCTCCCCCAAAGGGATACAGAGAGGAAGCATTTCCTCTACATAAAATTGCAGAAACCCAGCATAATCAGGGTGTTTCTGCATGTTCAAGATGAGATCAATATGCTGGGAGAGGAAAGGCTCTAAGAGGTTGAAGGCCACTTGGGGATCCCAGTGCTCCCCATCCTGATACCAAGCAAGCAGATCCACGGCGGCCATATGCGCTGGAAGGAAGGAGAAGGAAGAGTAGACGAAACCTGAAAGTGAAAGTGAAACCCTAAAAGGGTCTTTAAAGTATTTATAGCTTTTATGCTGATGTCAGCATTCACTATCAGTTATTATTATTTTATTTTATTTTTTTGAAAAAAAAATATTAAAATGCAATTAACAAAGACACGATAGCAAAATTCGGGTTTCCCTATTGATATAACAAAATTACATACATTGAAAATGCCCTCGGGCCACTATGGATGTTCTCCCCGAATCCTCCGGGCAAGGGCGAGGTCCTTTGGCATTATAGTGACTCGCTTTGCGTGTATCGCGCAAAGATTTGCGTCACTAAAAAGTGCTATGAGGTAGGCTTCAGCAGCCTCCTGTAAAGCCAAAATCGCAAAGGTGCAGGCGGAGATCGGTTTTAAATTCTTGTGCTATTTCCGAACCAATCTACGAAGGGGAGCTTCCTTATCGGGAGCTCTGCGGTCTTCTGATACTTACGGATTTCCCGTAAGGCCACGGTACCGGGTCTGTACCGATGGGGCTTCTTTGGAGGAGCAAGTTTGGGGGTCGGTCCTTCCTGCAGGGGGCCAGGTCTTTTACCCAAGGTGGCCCGGTGGGAGTGGGAAGCATCCACCCATTCCTGTCTCCTGCTAGCACTCGTATTCTTTCCAATGGTGCCGACAACCCTCAACCTCTCCCTATATTGACTGCCAGACTTATGGGCCACGGACTTCCTCCGGCGTTTTCTCGGCGGCTCATCCCCCTCGTTGAGGCCCCCTGGCGGTTCTCCCCGGCGGGTTATCCGGGTGGTGCAAGTCCTGCCGGTTTTGTCTACATTTGCTGTTTTTTGTAACGCTCTGTTGTGCCCCTTCCCCGATCCTCCCGGAATTGGCGCGTTCCATATCAGCTTCCACTGGGCTGTACGCTGAGCGCGATCAGCGGATCAATTCAGCTTGATAGCGGTCGGGCCGACGAGCCATATCCATCTGGGCATGTATTAGGTACTACAGACTGATATCAGGGATTTCACCCCAAATGAATCCCTGGGAAGCCTCGTGCCACTCATATGGGGGTAGCTCAAATGCTTCATGGTTAATAATAGCCCACCCATGGCCAAGGTATCTGTACTCCTTACTCCGTGTATCTGTATCTGCCCTCTCTAGTTCTCGACTGTCGTCCCCTTGAGCTAAAGCTCGGATACGGGCCGCCTCAAGCTGAATGGCGCCCTCCTCAGAGTGTTCTTCACACTCTGGTGGATAAAACTTGATCAACACCATAACCTGGTCAGGCTGCTCGACCATGGTATATGGCAGCTGATGGAGATTCAGCTTGATCAAAAACTGCTCCGAGAAATGGAATATAGGATAAGGGATTCTTAGGTTGTCACTAAAACGCTGTACTAGCTCATTCAGGAGGATGTCTACCAAGTCGCTGTCAGTGGCCATGTACTTCGCGATCATGGCGTAGAGTTGGGGTATATTGAGGCTAGAAGGGTCCAGAGTGGTCTTAGTGATGGCCATAAGTAAAGGCTTAGCTTAGGAGAGCGAGGGGTGGCTTTTAGGTTGGGAGGAAGCTGTTGTGACAAAGGAGAAGCAAGGTTCGGGCGCTTTGTCCGGGCGGCTATGGCGTCCCGGCGAGCAAAGCGGCGGCGGTGTACAACAAAGGGAACCCCGAAAAACGGCCGCCTAACTTTTAAATTTTAAATTTTAAACTTTTAAAAAAAAAAAAAAAATGTGGAAAAAAAAAATTATCTGTAAAAATCTGACGCTGACCCGGTTATACGCGTTTATATCCGAGTTCTAAGACGCCCAAACCCTGTCAGCGCCGCCATTGGGTTTGGCCTTCTGCTGGTCCCCTTGCGACCTGACGACGACTCCCTTAGGGTATTTCGGGTACGTTTGACCCATTGGAGCAATAATCTGGTCGATCCGAGCTACAAGGAGGGAGTTATGGCGAAAGCAAAATTCAAGTTTCTAACTCTAATTTCTAACTTTAACCCCTTCACTAGGAAACACTATCTCTACAACCCGGTCATTCCTCCCATACTAAACCAACTAACACACGGGTGGCAGAGTTGGAACTTTCTAAAATAGAGTTTTTCACCCTCAACTAACGAGTTAAAGTATGGCCAGTGCAACAGTTTTGGTTCACCAGAACCATCGCTCTGATACCACTGTGACGCTCCCAGAATCCATACGATGCTCCCATCGTATAGATACGGGACTTCCCCTCCCATGGCGACTAAATCACCACGGCAAGGCCCTCCGTCATGCTCGGACTACTCGGGATGGCCAAGTATCCGGGCGAGGATCACGGAGGTGTCATTCGCCCCACGTCCTCTATGGGGAAATCCTATGACAGCGGAAGCATACATATATGTTAGCATCCAATCATAATGCAAATAATATACCACCACGAAGGGTGGCCCATCCTCATCAACATGGCAGAGATAATCCATACATAACAACATGAAACAACACAAGAACAGGCACTACCCCGGGCTCAGACTCCAAGGGATCAACTGACAGCCAGGGTCTCAAGATATCAACAGACAGAGATATAACATGGCGTTATCGGCATAAGACAATGGCTAGGGTTGTCCACTCCATCCGCCTCCCGTGTAACACTTTGCGGATAGGCTGTATCATGCTATGACGATGCTTGTAGCCCTCGAAAACGCAATCCCAAGGAATCACCCTTCGAGGACTACTCCGGGTTACATCTCCCCGGTCCGGGATGAGGGGCAGGTCGTGGAGGCGTCCCTCCCGGGTATGGCGGATCCCTGGGTGCGCTAGAGGATACGATGCCCCCTCGTGACCCCGCATCCCGCACTGACGCACTCCCCTAAATCTAAAGGTCAGCTCACCAACCCGTTTCGAGCCCTGGCTGCCCTAGAGGCTCCCGCCCGCCCAGGGAGTGTCCGGACCCATACCCAGCCCACACACGGTGGACCCGGCTATAGGTCTAGCATTAACGTAGGGGAGTCCCGTCGCGCTAGGGCGGACCCCACCCCCGATTCACCTCCATACCCGTTGTTTGGTCTTTGAACCACATCATAGCATCCACAACCGGGTAGGCTCTTGTGGGCAGCCGCAAGTGCGTGGTTTTAGGGGTTCTATCTAGGAGCATCTCTACTGCTAGATGGCCTTTAGGTCTCTACCCACCCCTTTAGCCCATACAACACCATAGGAACAGAAAGAACTAAGCTAATACATCCATCCATCCATCCATAACTTGAATAGAACATAAAATAGAGATTAACCATTCACCTACTCAAACAAGGGTTAATCCTATGACTAACTAGGAAAACCAAGCTATCTACACACTAACCCGTGTCCTGGCTGGAGCCATGGTCTCGGTATGGGTCCATCACACTATGCTAGCGGGTGGTTGATGATAACTCAAGCTTGGCTGATAACTGCTGCTCCTCCTTAGCTCCCAATTCGAATTTGGGAGTCAAAATGGGGCAGGACCCCTTTTCCTAGGCCCAAAATGGAAGGTCCCCCCTGGCCAATCGATTTGGGCCAGGTGGCGCCCCCTTGTTGGTGCTAATTAACTAATTTAGCTTAATTAGGGCAATTAGGCCAAATACTTTATAATTATCCACAATGGATTTATTAACATAGCTAAATAAAACCATTGTGGTTGACTTCCACTTAGACAATTACCCCCTTATATCTCAGTGATGTGTCCCGACATGCATACGTATACTGTATAAATGCCTGGAACGTCACAGGGGATGAGGAATTGGAGCAATTCAACATGGCTGACTTGCAACGGTTATGGGAGGCATCACGCCCAGCTGGTGAGCAAGGTGGCCAGCAGCCTATTGGTGGGCATGAACATGTAGCTGACAATGTGCACATTGTAAGCCATGATGTGCATCCATCTTACGATGAAGGCGCACGAGATGGGGACCGTGAGGCCATTGATGCAACTTTAAGACCCTCAGAGTAGCATGTGGTACCATCTGGTGACATGGGAACAGCCCATGCATGTGTGCAGCTCCCTATAGACGTGAGGACATCACAGGCCTGCATGCAACAGTCTCAGGCCACGAGGACAAGGAATCGGGGTTTAATCCCAGACCTAAGTGGAAGAGTGCACATCTCTAGTGATGGCTTCTGTGAGGCCTTGGCTGGTGAGAGGGCTAGAAGGGCTGAGGCTGCAAGACTAAAGAATGAGCAAGTTGCTGCCAGGAAACTCGAAACTGCAAGAAGAAAATTGGAAAGGTAGGAGGCTGCCAAGAGAGCTCAACAGAATAGGGAAGAAAGGGAAAATAGGAAGAAGGCTGAAGCAGAATTTGAAGCTTCTACTGCTAGACTTAGAGCACTCATGTACCCCAGGGGCATTTCAAGAGCGGCTGCAGTCTTTAGCTTCCAGAGGCCAATGAGTGATGAGGTGAGAAGCAAAATATTAGAGGTTAGAAACAGAATGAGAATAAGGCAAGGATTGAGTCCAATCAGGGATCCAATAGTGAAAACATCATTCACCATAGAACCTGAAGGTCGGCAGGTTAGTGGATTGACCACATCGGTTATGAGTGATCATGCAATTGCCCATGACAGTGAAGAGGAAGTGCATGTTATGTGCAGCTTGGAAGATACCCATTTATGCTCGAGAGACATTGCTGGTGTGCATGTTAGCATAGAAGGCTTCCTGCCTCTGGTCAGACCTGTCCCAAACTCCATTAGTACAATCAGGTCACCATTGAAGACCTGGGACTTGGTCAACAGGGAGGGTGAGTCACAGCCACACGCTGATATTGGCCCTGGGAATTCTATGAGATTGGACACACAAGGTTGGGTCAATTATGCAACAGCACATTCTGGACCTCAGCATGACGGGGATAAGGCCATAGACAAGGCTAGGCTCATTCGAGAGATGGTCAAAATAGGTATGGACAAGAACATAATCTTCCGGGCCAGAGGAATAGATGTAGAGTTTGCAAAGACTTGGAGGGCAAATATGTCTGAAGGGTCGGTACCAACACCAAGATTCGAGGAGAACACTTTCACTAACCAGGTGCGTTTAGTATACAGCAGGGGCTTAATGGAACTGGCATTTGTGATACAATACTAACATTTGCATATCACAGGTATCTGAAGACAGTAACGAGACCATGGACAACTAAGGTAGCAACACATGTAGCAGCAACACAATATTCACTATGAAATAAACCCTATATTCATTGCATTGTATATTTACGTTTGATAAATTTGTTTAACATTAAAATCAAATCTCTGGGATATAATACAGCAAACAGTGGTCTTTAAATGAAAGGGAGCATCAGCTCAATCTCTTAAGTTCTGTTTCAATCAGATCATGCTAAGCACACACTGTGTTAAGACAAAACTGAAGTTCATTACTTGCAAGTGTTCAGACAAAAACTAAAGGGTCAGTAACTCATTTTCATTCCAAAAAAAGCCCGGGGCTGATACAAAAGATGGCACTTGGGCCTTTTACAAAAAAGTATTAATCCGCAGGCCACAATCTAGATCACCATTGGCATGAGAGGGAAGTTCTACAATCACATCAGCCAAAAAGAGGAGGAGAAGAAGCGAGGTCGTCCAGTGGTGCCATTGCATAGATGAGTGGAAGCAATCAAGGACCAACATGGCTCTGAAATAAGACGCTATCTTCTTCAGTGACCACAATCTGGCAGTGTATCAGGTCAGTATCACAGCGAGCCCTTTCAACCTGAGATACTATTTCTGGAGACACCTCAATGTGTAAAGAGGATCCTACAGCACGGGTAACCTCTGCCGGTGTAACAAGGCAATTGCGAATAGTGAAAAAATTCGAAGTTGTTGATGTTGTTGAGCTGCTAGGGCTGGGATAATTACTGCGGGCGCCGAGGTCATTTTTCGGCGGGGCCAACCCCCCCCCCGTCCGGACCTGGCAGTATCCCAGGTCGGGCCACTTCCAGGGAAGCTCGTCCAGCGTGCTTGATCCATGTTCATGGCTGTGCCTGATACGTTAATGCAAGAAAACACGTTAGTCTATCCCAGAAACATCCAAGTTAAGCTGAATGAGACAACGAATGGGAGCTTACCCGCGGGCCGAGAGAGGCGATTAAGAATACTCCGGCTGTCTACCTCGACAACGAACTCCAAATTTAAAGGCCAAAGGAAATGATGGGTCTGGCGCGGCCTGGGCAAATCAGATTTCCAAAAAGCTTCGCCTTAAAGGCCGAATTCTTCCAATGACCCGGAGTAAGGCGTCCGGAAGCGGTTTAAATGTAATCGATTGAAGAATTAGGAAGGGTTTATGGATCACGGCTGGAAATTCGGCGAAGGTGGGCCAATTTGGGGACGGTATCCATTACCCTAGGGCACGGTAGCTGGCAACCATGAGGACGTAGGGGGCCTCGGGCATGGCGAAAACGGTGTAGGCGTGAGGACCTTCATTGATGCACCAGTCCTCAATCGTGGGAGACTGGCGGACGTACACTCTGTTAAGTGTCGTGTCAGCTAGCACACTCGGCGTCATCGCGAGTCCATAAGGCTGGCGACAGCAAATTTAGGGTATACGCGAATGGGGCTATTGAAATAACGACGGAGGAACCTAGACCCCCCTCCCCCCCGGCTCACAACGCCATAACTTATTAACCTTAGATGAGGAAATTTTGTTCTACAATGTTGTAGTCCTGTTCATTAGGTACCCAAAACACCTGACGGACGTATGCGCGTGCAAATGTACCTGGAGTTACAAGGGTTTGCCTCTTAAGTGCGCGAAACATGGCAACCATACCCTATTGCGGAAGGGGTTTTCACCCATAGTTGAAACTATGATTCTTGCCACGTATTCTATACAAAACTGTATATTTTGCCATATTTGAGCAGCTTAGGCCGTTTTTCCATGGTAGGCATAAAATATAGTTGTCGCAATGCAATAAGACAGCATATAAGACGCCATGTCATGTCCACGTTATATCTCAAACAAAAACCTTTTCCATTACTTTTAATGTGACTTGTCTTTAATATATAAGACACCTCTTTATATGTTTTGTTTTTTTACTGCGCTGCCAAGAACCGCAAGAACACGATCTGCAGAAAGTCAAACAAGCCTGAGCCATGAAAATCCCATCCTGGAAAATCTGCTGAGCCAAGAATCCGAGAAATCCATTCCGAGATATCTGATGCAGCCAAGAATCAAGTGGCTATGAAACCTATCAACACCGCTTTTGGTATGAAATCTCTAATTTTTTAGGGTTTTTAGGATTCAAAAATCTCTGCTTTGAAATAAAATTGACTGCAAAAGAGATGTAGCAAGCATTCAAATTGGCCCCAACTGTTGCTTAGGAAATGCATGTAAATTTAGTTCTCGGGTACATAGCTTTCAATTAAAAGCCAAATTTTGTAACATATGCTCTTTTTTTAATATGTTATAAACTTTCCAACAGAGATGTATTTTCATCAGACAAAAATTTGACTTTATCAATTCAATTAAACTTTTAGGATCAGTTAGTTATCTGTCATTTTCAAATATTTTTAGACTGTATACACAGACCCAGTAAAGGAATATAGTACTTGTAACTCAATTCTGTCATGTTCTAATATTCCCAACATTAAATATTATTTAGCTGCATTTCAGAGTCAACTACACACAATTCACATGCTGCGTACAGTACACCACAATCACTGTATAACACAATAACCACCACATGCACCACCACACTAAGCACCATAACTAAGAAAACATGAATAACAGAATTTATAAACTAATCTGTGATTCCTCCAGATAGTGGGCAGCATGTTCTTCTCTTGAATTCTCTCCAATTTTTAGTTCTAACATCCTTTGTGTTAGGAGACACTCTGGTGTTCTCAATCCAAAAATTTTGAATCTTTTCTATCTGTTCATCTGAAATTGCATCGAATCTTTTAATCTTCTTATAAGAAACCCATTTCCCACCATTGTAATCGATCTCTTCCCTCTTTTTCTTTGACTTTTGGAGGTTTCTCGGGTGAACACCTAATACCTTTCCAAGATCTCTCTGACTGATTTTGTCACTTGTTTCAGAATCTGCACGACGTGCTACAGACATTGCAAGACAGCTATTCTTGGCTGCTAGACAGTCATTGCTGGTAGAGAGTTTCACAGTCTGCATAGAGTCCCAGAGGCTCCTAATGACGATGCTCTTGACTTCCAAATCCTTTAATTCTTCAGCTATAAATTTTTTCAATGTTTTATCCCTTAAAAACTCAAGTAAAATTTCTTTCTTCATGTTATCCTCAATCCTTTTGGTCTGTTTATGGAAAGACGTTAGCAAATTAAGGACAATATGGCGTTTACTGCTTGCACTTCTTGATGAACTGGATCCTTCTGCCAATTCTGCAAGCTCCAATTTTTCCTCTCTTCTTCTTTTCCTCTGGCGTCTTTTCTTCAACATTTCTTCTTCCTTGGTTCTTCTTCGTTTTCTCCTGTCCGAAATGACGGTTTGTGGACAGATTACCTCGTTGACCTCCATATCCACAATGGATTGGAGCTTGCAGCATAGAGCCAAAGAACAGGACGTAGGCAAAGAACAGGAATTTGAAGAATAGGAATTTGAATTTTAGTTTTGAAATTACAATTTCCCCCACAAATTGGGACTCCATTCTTAAATAATGGCAGTTGAGCGGTGCCATAATTATACTTTTATACCACAAAAGTGGCGGATGCACGACCACATTTTGGGGGGACAGGGGGGACAGCCGAATTGGGACACCACAACGTGCTTTTACCCATGCCACAACTGTTGCAATTTTCTAATACACAATCATTTTTGTGCCAATCATCTTCCTCGCCTTTCGGACACACCATCTTCTTCCACATCTCACTACTGGAGTTCATCTTCTAATTTGATGCACTACAACATGCTTGACCAGATTGGCTATTGCATATCAGACATGTACAATTGCAGTTTGAAGGGTGTATATCGGACTTGTACAATATTTGGTACATCATAGATGTCAATAAACATATCGAAATATTTATCGATGAGATGTTTGCCTTCAAACAAATTCAAAGTTCATGTGATTATGTTTGGATATGTTAACAAAATTGCTACTACATCAAATACTTTCATGTCACATATTCATCATAATTTTCTGATAGTTTTTGAACATAATCTATAGCCTGATACAATAAGGTGGAAGTTTATAAATCTCCTTTAGTGCTGACCCACGTTTTTTTTTCTTTTTTTTTTTGGGGGGGGGCGACAATCTATTATGAAGAAAAATCAAGATACATACAAAGAGGGACCTATGATATATGACTCAAAACCTAGAGGATGAAATAGCCCACTAAGCAAAACCACCCAAACTCCTTATGCCACCTTGAGGCATTTAATGGCCTCATCACAATCAACATGTTCGCAACATCGAGATAATCATCAACAGATATCAAATATCATGCCACAGAATACTACGAGGTAGATAGAATGAGATGACATAAGAGACTTCTTCCTCGCGGCCTTCTTCGAATTGACTTGCTGCCATGACTCTTTAGTGTACTGAAGAATAGGACCATCAGCCATAACAACCCCATAAGCATGAGAAGAAGAAGCATTAATATAGAGAGTAGAAGGGACTACAGATGCAGCTGATGGTGTTAAGGACGACACCATCGGAACTGGAGGTAGAGCGCTAACCCATGTGACCTAGTTGTTGACCTATGAATCCACTAATTTTCTATTTGTTGTGTTCGTTCACTACTAAAGTATTTGCTTATCAACTGCCTTTTCTACGTGCAAACTAATATGTCATTTGGTTCGAAATTTCCATTAGAAGGCCCTCTCCTAGAACGTTGTAAGACTTTGCCATCATTAGCATATTTTGCCATTTGAGAATCCTAAGGAATGTTGAGAGATGTCATTGCCTCTCGTGAAAATCTAAAATTTTAAAGAGTCCTCAAAGAATATTTAGGAATTTACCATTTGGACTTCACATGAACCCAAGAGTTGGTAAAGGCGGCGTGGTAAATTTCTTGTATCTGAACCTATATAATCCTGCTTCGTTGTGCCTTGGAATATTCATGCACCAAAGCATCAGTTATGATCGTTCCATTTCATACTCATCTTGGTCTTCGTTATTTGCAGCACTTTGTCGCCATGTTTCCAGTGTTCTAGGTAGGATCCAGACGCGAATTCATGTTTTCGATATTCTAGATTGGATCCAAACATGGCTCCAACTATTTCTAGATGTCTCGACACTAGCTATTGATGATGAAGTGAAAAACTTTGCATCAATGCAAAGCCTACGATTCTATATAATTCTAATTTTTTTTCTATTTCTTTGAAGCAAACGTGCTACATCTCCCTTTCATTGGACGTGCGATTCTTCGATGCCTGTGTTTGTGTCCTCAAAAGGAGCAATGGGCTTATTGGACTGGATCTCAATAAAGGCATGGGTTATGGATCTGAGACTTTAGATAAAGAAAATGTATTCTTGCATTGAAGAAATTTGCATTTTTTTTTCATTGTTTGCCAGGGTCTGAGATTCTTCTGATCTTCAGGTTTTTAGGGCATATAGCCTTTTTTGAGCTCTAGTTTTTAGAGCCTGTTTATTTGCAGGAAAAGCTGCTCTGCTTCAAGCTGAACAGGGTGCGAAACAGGGTGCAACGGACGGGCAGAGAAGGACAGAGGAAATCCCCTTTAACACCTGTGGCTGTGAAGCTTTGTCTTCGATGGCCATAACTATGGCTAGATTCGTCAATCCAGTCTTCACCATTTTGCCCCTTAGATGCAAAAACCAAGAAAAATCACAACTTTTAGTGAATGGGTAGAAGCATGAAAGGGTGATTGAATTTTTTTGTATATTGATGTAAAAAATTGAACTGGGTTAAAGTGTTTGTAATGTACATTTTGAATTTTACATGGAGTTGCCTATCATTAATAAAGGCGGTTGACGTACAATATTCTCCATAATTATACCAAATCCTCCCGAAATCTTGTACTATCTTCTCTATCAATAAAATCTAAATATCTTGCTGAAAAAAAAAAAAAAAAAAAACTTTGGCGCACATTTTGAACTTTCCTCAATCGATCAAACATGGCTCCGGATTCTACCTCAACGAAAACTTGGCTCGAATCGATTATAGCTGCTCCTAAATCGAATGCATTTCAAGAAACAAATGTATCTTGAACAAATTGAAATCCCTTTCCTTCAAGCGATAATACAAATCCCTTCAAGCGGTAGTACAAATCGGTTAATAATCTGATTTCTTGTCTTTGGGGATGTTGTATCCCCTACCGCGAGAATGGATCGATGTCTTAAAGCACCGGTTGAAGAAGAAACTATGGAAGAAGGATTGGACTCTCATGCAAGCACTTCGAGGTCGACATCGGGTTGATTTCAATCCTCCTGTTGATGAAGTTTCGGGCTTCACTTTGTTACAAGCGGGCAAAGAAAATCGAAAACAGAGGGTTTGTAGGGGTGGATCGTGACAAAGCCAATTAGAAGAAAGGTGAATGCTTCTATAAATCTCATAATGAATGAGGTATCTAATTTGACTCCAAAACACCAAAGTATATTTGCAAGAAGATTATTGCAGGACAAAAGATTGCAATTCCTATTTGAGCCAGTCATTGGAAGGCCTCAAGGGGCTATCGTGAAAACAGATCTGGTAAAGAATATAAAGGATGGCCTCCAAGACGTCAAAAATGCAAATAGCAAATGCGGACTTCTGCAAAGCATTCGTACTATATATGGTGGTTGGAGAGGAAGGAGAATTACGAGAAGAAGACTTCACTAGCGACTAAGTTCTTTGAAAATACATCCTAGAAATATGAAACTAGCAGTGGAGAGAAGGAAAAGAATGTCACTAGGTGGAACAAATCTATGGGCATTAGCAGGTCGAAATCCAAGAACAAATACGATAGATTAGGCTATGAAGGATATGGTTGCTCAGTTTTGGTTAGATAACTCAAAGGTTTCACCAAAAATTA
The DNA here is from genome assembly GCA_021234155.1 of Isoetes taiwanensis. NCBI lineage: Eukaryota > Viridiplantae > Streptophyta > Lycopodiopsida > Isoetales > Isoetaceae > Isoetes > Isoetes taiwanensis. The sequence continues at coordinate 3,095,352 of JAJEKV010000019.1, read as the reverse complement.
GAGATGTCATGAAGAAGAGGATACAACCAATTCAATATATTGACATTACATGTGCATTTGTAATTTATTTGTAATTGCATCTTGTTTTTGAGAATAAAGATGTTTTTATTTTGTAACACTTGATGTAAAGTTTGTAGATTTCTTTACTTTTTGATGAGAATAAAGATGTCTTTTATTTTGTAACACTTGATGTAAAGTTTGTATGATTTCTTTACTTTTTGAATGTAATGTAGATGCGATCGCCCTAGTTGTTCTACATGGAAATGTCAAATTATTTCATGGCAACACGTACATGTATATTTGTTTACATGTATATTACGGATGTATATTTGTTTACATGTATATGCGGATGGATGTATTGTAGATGTAGGTAATAACTAAGAAGAAATTAGTGTGGAGATGTATTAATTGTCAAAACATTATGTGACTTCATAGTAAATGAAATAAAATTCATGTCGAGAATGTACATGTATGTGTGGGAGTTTAGGGTCTTGAATATGTAAAAGATTTGTATGTAATGTAATGTAATGAGGTGACTAATTTTATTTCACTTTGTAATTTTCTGGTGAATTATTCAATTTTGTGGATCAATTATCCGGAGGTTGGATTGGGCTTAGGCAATTTGAATACTTAAAACCTTCTTGCATTAGAAAGCTAAAGGAAAGAAACACATGTTGTTGCGTGAAACATGAGCAATCAGATCTGTACAAGCAGGCATTTAATTTGATGAGGTCGACTCCATGAAAATTGTTCGTGCAATTGTGGTGTGTGCGCATCTGAAGCTTATGCTGGAATATGTCAAGGCAAGGACAAGACATTTGATAATGTTAGCACATTTTGGAGGGCTATGGTATGTGACAGAGCAGCAGGCAATGAGTGGCATAAGCTACAATGTATCAAATCAGATTGTGGAAATTGTGGAAAACAATTAATTGAGTTGTGTCCAAGAGAATACAAGGAGCAGATTGATCAAACGCTTGATTGGCAAGTCTATGGTTACGTTAATGAGCCCTCGAAGAAAGGAACTTCACGAAAGACTAAAGCTAATTGACAAGAAAGGCAGCTCCAGTAATATGTTGGATAACATGTTTGATCATATGTCGAAGTTTGTATATCATAACTTTGTGGCACATTGGCAGAGCAAACAATTCAAGGAATCCATGAAGAGCCGCCATTGATGATACAGTATTATCGGTTGTTGATTTCTCGGAGAATTATACTTTGAAGCCATTCAACGAGATTCAAGCACAACATTGGTACAATGAATAAATCAGCATATTGGTCCACATCACGATGTTCAAGGTACAGGGTAAAATGAGGAAATGTGTGCACTTCTTTATTTAAGATGACAAAACACATGATACTCACTTTGTACAAAAAGCATTCAAGATGCACCTCAATTGGCTGAAAGAAAATGGTGCTGGTCATATGAAATACCACTTAGTTTGGTCCGACCAGTTGTGCGGCCCAATTCAAGTCGAGAAGAGCTTTCTATCATGTAACTAGGTATCATCAAGAGCATAAGATCAGAATGCTTTGGAATTTCTTTGGCTCGGGGACATGGGAAGGGCACACATGACGGAGAAGGAGCCATAGCCAAACTATGGCTCGAGGCGAACAAAGAAAAAAGGATGGGAAAGTGATAAAAAATCGGCGCATGTGAGGTTCTTGAAGAGAATTTTTTCGATGTGGAAAGGGTATTTTGGAAGGTGTCCGACATTGACCGTTCCCAAAGATTTGATGTGCTCGGTGAAAAGGGGTGCAATATCTTCATTAGCGTATCATCCATAGATCCAAATGATCCAACAAAGTTAATGTGTAGATCTCTTTCATGTTTTGTAAGGCATGCATCAATTTTTGATTGGCCCGCTTGTGAGAATCTTGATCATTGTGGCAGGTGGGAGTTGAGAAAACTAGAGCCTACAAACAGGGGACAATGTTGAAGAAGATGGGTACGCAGGCGCAGAGGACTTGTGGGCAAATGGCGTGGACAATGTGGATGAGGCAGTGCGGGTTGGAGATTATTTTGCATCATTCACATCCCCCGGACAATTATGAAATGGTCCCTTATTATCTCATCCGAAGGCAGAAGTGAAACATGCCCTCGAAGAAGATACACCGTGGCGTCCCCTACTCCTTATACGATGCCGCATTCGTATTGACCGAGGAGCATTCCCGGGCAGGCGTTTGCACGGACAGGGGGCCATCCGACTCTACTCCCATGGGGCGAGCCCGGCAAGGGGAGAAGTGGATGTGTCATTCATCCGTCTTCCATCGGATGGAAACCTATCTCATGGGAAGCGCGTAACAAACAAAGCGTGAGCACAACTAATAATATACAAACACAATCACCATAGCGTAGCAACATGTCGGTCGACAATACCTTCATAACAATAATACAGCGGGAGATCCTACCGGGCTCGGACTCAAGGGGATGACCGACGGCTAGGCCTCGAGAGTTCATTGGGGGAATTCATGGCAATGGATTTGGCTGGCATAGAACATGGCTTAGGGTAGTCCTCTCCATCCGCCCCTCCCGTGCACACTTTGCGAGTAGGCTGAAAAGTGTTGGGACTTAACCGTAGCCTGCGGGTGAATAGCCGGAGGGGCTACACTGGCTGGGTTGCATCTCCCAGCCCGATGAGGCAGGAAGAGAGCTGCCTCTCCTCGAGGAGAGGTATCCATGCTCATCGCTGGCTAGAGGGCCCTTTGCCCTTATTCGACTTGAACTCTTTGGAAGGTCATATCCACCACCCCACGAGTGTCGAAGCTCATGCCTTGCCCACACGCGGTGACAAGCCATTAAGCCTAGCCACCAAAAGACCCCGATAGGCTTTACTACCCGGAGGGTCGGTCAGCGATGAGACAAGTTCCTCCTTATCAACCGGCCTTGCCCCTTCATCCACGGCCGGGTGGGCTCCCGTGCGGGCGCATTTATGTGGGAACTAAGGTGCTATGCTAGGAGCATCTACTACGACAACCAGGTCTCTACCCCCTTCCCACAACAAGGAGATCACGAGTGGAATACATGCAATATCCGCGAGAAATAGAGAATCATATCAATCTATCTACTTAACATCCAATGTTAGGTTCATTCGTTAGAGTCTCAGATCTAGGGATCTACAAGGCTTCCAGAGGTGATCTAACATACTAAACCAGCATATTGCCACGCCCAAAGACGGTTTTGCACAACAGAACAACTGGATACCTGCTCCTTGGCTTGCTCCTGATCCTCGGAAAGCGTCCATGCTCTTGGTCTTGCCGAAGACGACTGCTACTCGACAACCTGTTGTGCAAATCCGACTTTTCGGAGCTTGGCAATGCGATTTCGAGTCTTACCTTGGCCGAATTGGCCCAGGGAAACCCTAAATGCGAAAGAGGAAAGGAAGCTCTAGAGAACCCTATTTGGCAAAGTGAAAGGAGAGCTAGGGTCTAGGGTTTTAGCCCTTATATAGACCCTATCTAAGTTAGGGCATCCACATGGGCAAATGGCTTTAAGCCATTTGGAAATGGATGAACAAGGAACCTTTTGTTGTGTATGTTTAATTACATACCCAACATCCAAGGTTGCCCCCTAGGTGCAACCTTTAGCTCCTAGGTGCAACGTTGTCCTGCTCTCAAGTACATGTCACTTGTGACATGTACGTGTGACGTGGCAGTATAATATACGTATTGGTATATTATGCTGGAACGTCACATTCTCCCCACCTTGACTTGATGCTGTCCTCAGCATCACGCGTCTCCCCACCTTGGGTACCTGCATATCCTGCAATTACAACAACTTATATATCCATATTATATTAATCACCTCATGTAATATTTATAGTTTACTGTAATTGTACTATGGTGAGAGGCTCTTCCGTCCTCTACTTCATAATCGACTATTAACAAAATTAACATCAATTATAGTTTTAAGGTTTTAACTAAAAACTTCTCATCGCCTCCTCACAACACATTATGGCAAAACTATGCGTTGTGAGTTCTTGTAGCGCTACCCTCCTGCCGCTCGGTCCTTCTAATTGCCTGCAGGATGTACGCTACGTTAGTACATATTTAATTATTATTATAAGGGTTGGTTGTAAGGGAACCACCCATTAAATACAATTATATGGATGCAAGGCATATCTCTCGGCATAGGAAGATTATGTTTCTCCCATCCTGGCCGAAGAGACAGCGCCCTATTATGCGCTCATGCCTACACCTGTAGTTGCCTAGCGTGGGACTTGGGTCCTTCTCGTATATGGGGCGTGAAGGGCCCTCCCCCGTAGGCATTGACTAGAGGTGCTTTTCCTATCAATGCATCCTGAATGACCTTTTTTTCTCGAGGTCGTCTACTTCGGAGTGGGGACAGTAGACTTCTAATCTACCTGCCACTCAACAAGCGGAAACACGGTCATGCCTACATTGACATTACACCACACCCTAGAGAGCACCATAGTGGTCTCATCATCGGTAACAACGCATGCAACCCATGCCTAGCATCGGCTGCATGCGTAGATTAGCCTTAGCTACACATGCTTAAATCTAAACCCAAATCGACATGCGAGCCCGATTTCTTGGTTTCTTGATGTCGACTTCGCCGGTGACGAGCCGACCCTTGCATTGCTCCATAAACTCGGGGTACTGTTTCTTAAGATCTGACTCAAGTACCCATGTAGCGTCTTCCACTGGTAAGTATTTCCACTTCACAAGGTATTGGAGGAATTTTGACCTTCTTGTCTTCTTATAAGATCTATCAAGAAGGACTTACGGGACGACTTCAATATGCTTTCGTCAGTCATTTCTAAAAACTCATTTGTCTCCAATACTTCCTCGGGGTTTGGGGTGTGCCTCTTTAGCAAACTTACGTGGAAAACTTTATGGATCTTAAGATGTGCTGGCAATTCCAACTTGTAGGATTGGTTACCTACTCTCTTCTCTATTCTGAAGGGTCCAGCCCATCTTGGAGCAAGCTTCTTGCAATTGCCGATGCGAAGCTTGGCCTGCTTGACTTTGATCTTCAACCACACTTTGTCTCCCACTTCAAATTCTCTTACCGTCCTATGCTTGTCGGCGATGCTTTTCTGCCTGCTTCTTGCTGCAAGGAGATATCCCCTTACTTCCTCAACCAAGTCTTGCATTTCCGAAAGCATCTGCTGGGAGACCTCCACCTTGGACACAGGGTTGTGCCAAGTATCCGGGGTAAGACACTGATACCCGTAATTAATCATAAAAGGACTCGTCTGCGATGACTCCTGCTTGGTGCTGTTGTATGCAAACTCTACTAGGTGGATGAAATCATCCCACTTGGATTGCTTGTTCCATACATAGCTTCTTAACATGTCTTCTATGATCCTGTTTGTCCTCTCCGTCTGACCATCTGTTTGGGGATGATATGCCGTGCTCATGGAAAGCTTTGTCTGGATGGTGGTGAATAGGTCCTGCCAAAAGGCACTCATAAACTTGGAGTCTCTATCCGAGATTATCTCCCTTGGCATGCCATGGAGCCTAAAAATCTCCTTAACAAATAGGTTGGCCGTGTCTAATGCCGTATCTGTTGTCTGCGGCATAAAAAGTGTGCCATCTTTGACAACTTATCTACTACCACCATCAAGGCATCTTTGCCCCTTGCTGTTCTTGGGAGTCCTGTAATAAAATCCATACTTATTACCTCCCACTTAGCGTTGGCACGGGCAATGGTTCCAAAGGCACTGGAATCCGGAGCTGTTCCGCCTTTGTCTGGCCGGGCATATCGGCACTCTCTAATATATCTTGCTATTTCCTTCTTCATGGGCCAATAATAAGCTTGCTTCTAATCTTGAAGTATGTCTTCATGAACCCTGCATGCCGCTATGGGACTATTGTGTATCGTTCAAAATAAGCTTTCTAACTTGCGAAGATTTTGGTACACCACGGTTTGTTTATAATATAGTAAGTTTCCTTCCTTCTTGTAGTGCTGAACATCTCCCTTTCCTTGTAGGTCACGGCCTCTTTGGAAGGCTCGCCCAAACTTCCTTGAAGTCGAGGGTCCGTTGGCAATGTTTCCTCAATCTTCTTGCCAAATTCACTTACAGTGTTGATATGGGCGTTACAATGAATTCGTTTGCCAATGGCTTCACGGAAAGGGCATCCGCAACCACATTGAGCTTCCACGGCTTATAACTTATCTCAAAGTCGTATTCTTCCAAGAATTCCATCCATCTCCTTTGCCTCAAATTGAGGGGCGGCTGCGTAAATATGTATTGGAGGCTTTGATGATCTGTAGTAATGCCTCCAAATTCTTAAAGCCCTTACTATAGCCAGGAGCTCCTGATCATGCGTTGGGTAGCGGCCGGCGTCGTTCAACTTCTTGGAATCATAGGCCACTACTCTTTCCTCCTGCATGAGGATTTGCGCCTATCGCTATCTGCTAGCATCTGTTACTCTGAGCTTATCTTTGGTCGGATCTGCAAGACCAACATTTGGCGCCCGTCGTCAAAGCTTCTTTTAGTGTCTCAAATGCTTTCTGGGCCTTGTTTTGCCAATGAGTTGCCCAATCTCTTATCTTTCCGCCTTTTGTGAGATCCGTTAATGGCGCTGCTACCTTGGCAAAATTCTTCACAAATCTTCTATAATAGCCTGCTAGCCCTAGGAAGCTCCGACTTCATGCGTATTCTTTGGTGCGGCCAGCCCGATCCGGCTTCTATCTTCGCGGTGCGTGGAAATGCCTTCTGCTGTGATCACGTGCCCCAAGTACTCCACTCTTTCAAGGCGGTGGCACCCGATAACCAAAGAAGTTGATGCCTTCTTAATTTTTCAAGTACCTTCCTCAAGTGTTGGGCGTGCTCCTCCACGGACTTCGACACCAAGATATCGTCGAAGAAGACTATGATGAAGGAATCTAGAAATTCGCGGAAGGCGTCGTTCATTAACCTCATGAATATTCTTTGGTAGCATTAGACAATCCAAAAGGGCATGTTTGTGAACTCATAGTGCCCATATCTTGTCTGAGAATTTTGTCTTATGAATGTCTTCCTCCTTGATCCTAATCTGGTGATATCACGATCCGAGATCTATTTTGGAGAAGATCTTTGCTCTACTGGCCGATCCATTAAGTCATCGACCTAGGCAAGGCATACTTATTTTTGATGGTGTGCTTATTTTGGCGATAATCAATGCACATCCTAAGGCTCCCATCCTTCTTCTTCACAAAGAGAATAGGGGCTCGAGCGGGGGAGACACTGGGTCTTATGAACCCTAGGTCTAGCTTAATTCTTGCAATTGCTTCTTTAACTCCGTCAACTCCTTGGTTGACATCCTATAAGGTGCCTTGCTTGTAGGCTTCGTCCCGGAGTTCAAGTGCTATTTCACACTCGACTCCTCTATAGGCTGGCTTTGCTTAATCTCATCGGGGAACAAGTCGTGAAATTCTTCGATCAACTTTGCTATTGGCACAGGAAGCTTGCTAGATTCTTTGACCTCTTTATTTCTCTCCGGCTCACGATCTTGGAGCTCAAGCTTAAGGAGATAGACCCTGCTGCTTTCTTATGCACTTAAGCAACTTTTCACTACTCATGCATTGCATGATTGGGGTTACTTCTTTACCGGTGATTTCGATGACCTTGCCCTCACGGGTTGTTAAGGTCACCTTCGTTTCCCACAATCGATGATTGCTCCTGCTGGTCAAGATATTCCATTCAATAATCAGATCATACTTGCCTATATTCATGACTTCCGCTCCCCAATGCAACATTAACACACGGCAAGTCTACATTGAGTTTATTCTCTTCCTGTTGTATGCCTAATTGCTCCATTGGCTAACACGGTAGCTGAGGCTTGGACTTTGGCTTTAACTTCAACATGCTTACCATCCTAGGGGATGCAAAATTATATTTGCTTCGAGTCTATCAATACTATAAAGATTTCTCTTGGGCTTTTCGATTCGTTGAGATCACCTTATTACGACTTTCTGCATTTCCTGTATCAATAGCTGCAAAGATGTGACACTCACCATGGATGTAATCCCATGGCCGTCGTCGTCTGCGTCGGGTGGTGTCTCCATCCGGCTCTGCCAATGCCGCATTCATAATCGAGGGGGCAATTGTTGGTCCTATGCCCTGGCTGGAAGCATCTGAAACACATTTGCTTCTCTATACATTTCTGCTTCTTCTCCTTGGGAATGAGTGAAAGTGCCTCACCGCTTGGGAGTAGTTAGACTGGCTCCTTGCTCCTTGAAGCTTACTGTTTCTTTTCACCTTGCCACCACTTGTGTTGCCTTGCTTCCCATAATTTGAGTTGTCTTGCGTTTTTGCTAGCCTCTTGGGCTTGCCGCCCTTGGCTATAGCCTCTGTGCTCTTCCCCTTATCACGGAAATATTCTTTGTCTTGATGCACCGCTCTTGTGGTCTGTTCCTTGTAAACTTATGGCCTTTGATTACGCCTCGACACGGACTTGGTTTTATTGCCCTTACAAGCTTGCGGATAATCATCGTTCAAGCCTTCAATATAGCCTTCCACGCATGCTTTTCACTCAACTTTGGCACATAAAGCCTTAGTCTCATGAATTCCTCCGTGTATTTTTGGACTGATTTGTTGCCTTGTTCTTGGTCTATAGAACTAGCGCATCATTGCACTTATGTTCCCTTGGTACATAATGATGTTTGAAGCATGTGGCCCGAACTTTACGGTACGGCTGTCCTGCTTTCGGCCATGTGCTGGCATACCCCTTCCACCAAATCTGGCTGCTCCTTGAGATTCTTTGTTGCTACCACCTTTGCCTTTGTCTTTATCTTTTCATGCCATAGGCGTTGCCATACTCACTCATCTCATCCCGTACGCCTGCGCTTCCATTCGGATCGCATTTTCTCTGGCTGCTCTAACTACGGCTTTCCCACACATTACTAAGGCGGATCAACTTTCTTCGGTAATCGGTTTGTGATACATCCCTGTCACGGTTTGGATCTTGGCGGCGACCTCGTGCCTCTTCTTCTGCTCTTGATGCGAATCGATGCTCCGTACAGGCTTCGAGATCGAACTAGGAGATCTTCTCCTCATGCTTCTCTTCCTTCGTTGCCTTTGACCCGGCCCGGTGGGGTTTCGGCAAAAAGGCACATTACAGTCTGTCCTCCTATGCTAACGCCCACCTTTGCTAGCAATGCCCTTATGTCGTGGATGTCGGATCGATGCGGGATAGCTCCTCCTCGGTATTACCGCTCGGAATTGCAGGCGCTAAATTCCTCTTTTGGAAGCGCCTACGTGGATATGTTCTTGTTCTCATTGCATGTGTTCATCAATGTTTCTAGGTACTCTAGTACGCATGCACATTAGAGTACATTCGATCATTAGTTCTTGTTTTGTGTGTTACGTTGCTTTACTTGTTTATACAATTTGAGGGAACAATTATATCTGAAAAGAGACATATATTATATTAAATATATATATAATAAACTTTTACATGCAAATTAATAAACTTTTTTTACTCCTGAAATTTCTTGGGGTAGGGTGGTCCTCAAAAATTTCTTCCTTGGGCGTACCTAATGACCACCTGTTAAGTTCCTGAGGATATTTGTTGTCGTTCCTCCTTGGAGTCTTTGCCTCCATGTCTTCAATTCTCCTATCGATGTATATGTCAATCCTTTGCCAATCCGCCTGTAGCCTATAAGGAATTGCAAAGTCGAAGATGGTCAACGTAACGCTCTCTTGATCGAGGACAACATGATGTCGATGTTTGGAAGCTAATCGAGCATGGTGTCCAAAAGGCTGAAGGCGATAAGCATAAAAGACCCTTCTTGCGCCTCTTGGGCTAAATTGGCGGTGAATAACCGCTATTCTTGAGTCTAGCGACAGCGGGTAGTGTCTGAGTGCTTTGTCATGCCTGTTTCTTGGCCGGACGAGGAAGTTGCCGCATGCCTTCCGTGAAGTCATCCAGTATCTCCTCTGGCTCTCACGGGGAGTCTTGGTGCACCGGCCTCCTTGGGTTGATCTTGCCTCCATGTTGCTTGAGGGATGGGTGTTGTGAGCTCGGTAATATCTTGATGTGGACTTGCCCTTGATGCCCATTTGTTCTGAATTGCCATGAACTCTTCCTCAGGGGCAATTCTCTTTCGGTCAGGGATAGGTTCTATACGTACAAAATTAAAATTCCTGACGTATAAAGTCAAAAAATATGTATTTTTTAATAAAATACGTATTTAACGTATAAAAACCTCGCCGGCCGGAAAAAAAATTTTTCGCGTGCGAAATACTTACGAAGGCGTCTGGCGAGAATTTTTTCGGCGTCTGCGAACAATAAAACTTGGCGTCTGTTTTTTTTTTTTTTTTTTGAGTTGCGTTGCAAACCTTGTTTAAGCGTGTGCGAAAAACTTTCGCGTCACGCGAAGCGGAAGGTTTTCAAAATTTGAATTTAAAATATATATATATATATATATATATATATATATATATATATATATATATATATATATATATATATATATATATATATATATATATATATATATATATATATATATATATTATATATATTATATATATATATATATATATATATATATATATATATATATATATATATATATATATATATATATATATATATATATTTTAGCGGCGGTCACATCTTGTTTAAACCTTACATTTTTCGTGCTGCGAAAAACTTTCGCGTGCAGCGAAAACGAGAAGGTTTAAAGTATGAAATTCAAAAAAAAAATATATATATATATATTTTTTGGCGTCTGTGATTTTCAGCATTTGAAAAAACTTTGGCGTCGGAAGGTTGGCGAAAAAGAATATTTATATATGGCGATTTTCCTTGAATTAGAAAAGGTTTAAATGCAATTAGAAAAATCTTCCGGCAGGAATTTTTTTTTTGCGTATTTTTTCGTTTTTATACGGCAAATATGTGCCGTATCATACAATTCATCGTATTCCATATAAAGCGTCGTATTGAACCTATCCGCTTTTCGGTCATCATCGCACGATGCTGCGTAAGCTTCTATATCGATGATGTCTCATGCGGTGAAGGTCGGCTTCTCTTATGCTGATAGGAAGTCCACGAGCTTCTCGTCGATGAAGTCGTCGAGGTAAAACTAGCACATCGTAGGAGATGCGAGAATCATCTACCCTAAGACCTCGTAGCGACAGCGTGGAAGATTCTTAATGTCATGAAGGGTTAGATATGCCTCTCTGCTATGAACAACGGTGTCAAACTTGTGATTTCTGCCAGTGGTGGGGCTCTTACAGTTTGCTCTCGGTCCCTCTTGAGCTTTTTGGATGCGGTTACGCTTCTTTGCCTCTCATTCTAGATCCGGTCTTGAGTGCGACTATTCATCCCTCTTCCCTCTTCTTCTTCTTGCTCATACTCGATTGCATCCGTTCCTTCTCTGCTGCTGACCCCATGGCTATGGATTCAACTTCTAAAGGCTGGCTGAGGGTTCCCCTACCGGGTTTGACCCGAAGAGATAGAAAGATAGCTTCACATTTGTATGGAAAGTACCTCCTCCTATTGTGAGAGATGGGCGTGTAGTTGGGGAAGCGGACTGCTTTATTCTCTAAGTACTTATCTACATTTGGGATATCTTGCGGGGCTGACTTGAGGCGGTGTTAGGTGCAAAGTACCCTACACAAAGGTGGGAGTTCTACCAAGAAGGGTCCTATCTTGGCATGGAACTTCGGGACATGATGTTACGATAGAAGGGGTGGCGTTGATGGTAGCTTCAATGTCGAGTTCCCGCCGGAAGGAAGACGAAGGCGGTTCGATGTCGACTTCGACCACATGGTACGTGGCGGCTGGCCACCATGTCGCTTGAATGAAGAAATTAATGGCCATAGATGCTTGAAATTTGAGGGGATGTGACAGAGATCTTGGCGCCCTAAGGATCGAGGAAATCGACTTGGAAGCTGGCTTGGCGAGGTTGTAAAGGCATAAATGACATGGTTTTCCCCTTTATAGGCAAACCCTAATTTTGGGAAAATTTTAGGTTTTGGGTTCCCAATTTCTAGGCTCACGGGGGTATAATTCATGTGCTAAGCGGGCTTGGAAATACTCTAAGGGTCTAAACAATAATTTTTGGTTCACCTAAGGGCGACTTTGGGTCAGTCCGGTTTGACCACTTCCACGGTCTGCGCCCGGTGGGATCGGTTGAGGAAGCGAATGGGTTGGCACTGTGAGGGTGGACTCTATTTAGGTCAATATGTCGATTACTAAAGCGGAGAACTAAGGGTATAATCACGGATATCTCGTTGAGATAGCACGGATTGAACCCTCATGGCCTTATTTATACAAGTTTTGGTCTAGATTGGGGGTCAACCACTCACCGATGGGCGCCATGGGGGATGGGTTTGCAAACCGAATGAGCACAGGCACTACTGTGAGGGGTGGAACTCCCATTAAAGGGATAGTTGGCGGTTTTGACAAACTATGGGTCAAATCCTACTAATTAAGGTGAAAGTGGGTCGAATGGTATACCTACTTTTTACGCATTTAGGCAAGATTGGGCACCAAACCATGCTCGACCACTCACCGCAGTCGCGCCGAGGCGGGATCGGTTTGCAAACCCGAACTTGTTGGGGGCGCACTGGTACGGGGTAGGACAAAATGCTTGGTTTTTGTTCCAATTTTACTATTTTCTAAATACGAATTCTTAATGCATCCTACTTACACTCAATTAATTTACCAACTACAACATACTAGAAAGGTTATTTACAACTTGGTTCAAAGGTTCCTTCTTAATATACGCTAGCCTCGCTTATCTTTGGGCATACAAGTTACTCTCTTAGCGTCTTTGAGCTGCATAGCGAGTCTTCAAAAGTGGTGTAATGCGATGTGCTGCTCCAGAGCGCCTCACGCAATGCAGCATGTCGTCCGTGACGTTTGGCCGGGTAATTCTACAAAATCTCCCTGTCGGGGCGTGCAAAAGGCTTCGGGGGAATAAGGAAGCCATAGCTCTTTGGAAGTGCTTGATTTCTGGGCGCCCTCATGAAGTACGAGTCCGCCCGGTCTCTTCATTGGCTTCGCCGGAGGGGTTGGGCTGATGAGGGGGCTTCCAGAGTTTTTAGCCGTCGGTAGACCTCCCTCAATGGTCTTCACCCATGTTCTTCCTTAGTATTTGGAGTATTCCCCGTGCATTTTCGTATGCAGCGATTATACTCCTTTATCTCTTTCCGGTACTTCAAGTCCCGCTTGCCGCCTTAGGACTCCCCTCTGCGGCCTTGGTTTCTTAGTCTTTGTCATTTTGGGGTGCCGGCGACAACCATTTAGGATAAGGCGGTGCATTAACGGGGGGTCTTCATCCTCCGGTATTGGGTTTGAAAGGGCGAAGTCTCTCTGGTTCATGTCCTCCGCTCCCTCCTCGGAGTTGAGTCGGGGCCGAAGATGGGGGTTTCGGGATCCGGCTCTGTATGGTCACTCCTGCGGCCGGTGTCTTCTTTTTCTTCGGTTTCTCCGCCGGCACCTCCGGGTCCTTACCTTTTTCCGCTCTTACCCTCTCCCGCTCCTCCTTGCGCTTCCTCCTTTCTTCCCTCCTCTGTTCCTTGAACTTCCTTCTCCCCTCCCTCCTCTTTCTTGGCTCTTCTTTTTCGCCAGGCGCTTCGCCTTGGATTTCTTCGGCTCGCCTTCTTCTCTTTTCCTCTTCGCCTTCTTCGGTTCCGGCTCTGGTTCTTCATCATCCCCGAAGATCTCCCTCTCGGCTCCCTCATAGTTCGCGCGCGTCATCTCTCGATCAAGGTGCTTTCCGATACCACATTCACGCTCTTGGTGAGGGTTAGGGTTAGGTGGTTCTCTGAGTGCCTCTCTTCCCGATGCGCCTTGTCTCCGTCGCCCCGGCCGGGACGGCCAGCTCTGCGAAACTCACATAACCGGTGGCATAACCTAGCGGTGGTTTGTTTCCAGTCGTGCCAATGCTTTTTGTTTGTCGCCGTTTAGAGCTGCGAAGCTGGCGATGTCGTTTTCTTGGTATTTGTTCTCGGGAAAGGTGGGGATAAAATGGAAACCCTAATTTTTCTATTTATAGGGAGGTGGAATTTGGGGTTGGGACCTGCACAATTCATATGAGGGAAAAACAAACTAGGGCACTAAGCGAAGGTGCAGGAAGGCATTCATTTGGGTTCACCATACTCTAAAACACCCACCACTCACCGCGGTCTTTGGGCGGTTGGATTACCAATCCCGAATGGTGCAGGCGCGCACGTGAGGTCGGCGAGGCTATTTACAATTCAGGGTTTCTTGGTGTTATAAACGCAAACCTATCTAGAACTAGAATAAAGCCAAACTACACTATTAGTTTTAATTAATTTGAACATCTAACTGGGTCAGCGAGGAGGTCAACCACTCTACAGCCATGGGGGAATGGGTTTTCTGAAGAATGGGCTGAAGCACTTTGTGAGGGCTATTTTTACAACAATTTAGGTTGGGAAAAAGAACACACCTCACTAGCAACCTATCATGGGCTAAAATCTACCCAAAAATGGGAAATTTTCCCCAATTGTTGAAGCTTTCTTGCTTGGGTGGCTATACCCCAAGACTTCGAATCTACTGTTAGTCCTGGGGAAAAATGGCCGGTGCCGATCTTGGATGCCAAGATCATGCTCACGGCTCTACCTTTGTGGCGTCCCCTACTCACCTCTCGATGCGCATGCCGTATTGAAGGAGAACATTCCACAGCCATTTGCGGCGGGGGCCATCCACAACTCTACTCCCATGGGGCCAGAGCCGCAGGGGAAGTGGATGTCATTCATAAAGTCTTCCATCCGACCGACTATCTGAGCGTAACAAACAAGCATTGAGCATAATAATATACAAACCTGTCACCATGGCGGTAGCAACATAAAATTGACAATACTCATAACAATAATACAAGGGAGATCCCTACCGGGGGCACCGGACTCAAGGGGATGGCCTGGCGGCTAGGCCTCCGAGTTCATTGGAGGCAGAATTCATGGCAATGGATTTGGTGGCAGCATAGTATTATAGCTTAGAGGTAGTCCCTCCATCCCCTCCGATGCACACTTTGCGGTAGGCTGAAAGTGTTGGGACTTCGGCCGGTAACTTTGCCCGGGTGAATAGCGGGAGGGGCTACTAACTGGCGGGTTGCATCTCCCCGGCCGACTCGAAGGCGGGGAAGGCTGCCTCTCCTCGGTATCCATGCTTTCATTCGCGGCTAGGGCCCTTTGCCCTTATTCGACTTGAACTCGGAAGGTCATATCCACCACCCCACGGTGTCGAGCTCATGCCTTGCCCTGCCGGTGACAAAGCCGTTATAGCCTATTAAAGACCCCTAGATAGGCTTTACTACCGGAGGGGTGGGTCGCTGGATGAGACAAGTTCCTCTTATCAACCCGGCGCCCTTCATCCACGGCCAGTGGGCTTCATTACTGCAGGGCGTTTATTGGGAACTAAAGGTGCTATGCTAGGAGCATCTACTACCACGACAACCGGTCTCTACCCCCTTCCCACAACAAGGGAGATCACGAGTGGAATACATGCAATATCCGGAAACGAATAGAGAATCATATCAATCTATCTACTTAACATCAATGTTAGGTTCATTCCGTTAGAGTCTGAGATCTAGGGATCTACAAAGGCTTCAGGGTGATCTAACATACTAAACTCAGCATATTGCCACGCCCAAGGCGGTTTACTATGAGAACAACTAGATACACGCTCCCTTGCTTGCTCGATCCTCGGAAGAGCGTCCATGCTCTTGGTCTTCTTAGAAGGCGGCCGCTACTCGACAACGTTGTGCAAATCCCGACTTTTAGGAGACTTGGCAATCGATTCAGTCTTACCTTGAAGAATTGGCCCGGGGAAACCTAAATGCGAAAAAGGAAAGAATCTCTAGAGAGGGCGCCCTATTTGGCAAAGTGAAAGGCTAGGGTCTAGGGTTTTTAGCCCTTATATAGACCCTATCTAAGTTAGGCATCCACATGGGCAAAATGGCTTTAAGCCATTTGGAAATGAATGAACAAAGGAACCTTTTGTTGTGTATGTTTAATTACATACCCAACGTCAAGGATACCCCCTAGGTGCAACCTTTAGCTCCCTAGGTGCAACGTTGTCCTGCTCTCAAGTATGTCACTTGTGACATGTGCGTAACGGATGCCGATTATATAATATCGTATTAGTAGTATATTATGTTTGGAGCGATCTAACCTAGAATGACTATGGAAATGAATTTTTATTGTGGTAATGAAGTTATATAGGTAACTACTTTGAATTGATTCCTGGTTGCCATCAAAAGTACTGTGCTTATTCAAGGAAAAGAAAGTTCTTGTCCATCCGGTCGATGGTGGGGGTGAGATTTCCATTGAGTGATCCAAACCTTATAAGATTAAAGGTACATCTTATGCATATGGTGACTAACTATTGGCATGAAATATTTTTCAGGAAATTTGCCGAGATTGTAGAATCCTACATGTCGTTAACTTGTTGTTGAAATAACTTTCTATGCACTAAGGCATGGACTTACAAACTGAATGTAATCAAAATGTGAACGATTAAAACACAAACATTAATATATTGTTTATATACTTCCAAGGCCCATTATACTTAGTGTAAGTTCAATTGGTTTCCCTATTGATCTCATCATTGATCTCATCAGAATGGTCGCCCGGTGAGTTTGCATTTGAATTGGGGATATGGATTGTGATCTAGTAAGTTTCGATCTCCTCCCGCCATTTGGAATCAACCAGTCCCACCCGGTAAAAAATGAATTTTTATCCACGCCTATTCTCCCCACATTTTACATTTTGGCGTGCATTACCATGCCAATGATTTGTTCCTTAACTAATGATTTCCAGCCAATGATTTGTTCAACATACTTTTCTCAAAATCTATCCCACTTGTCCTCTTTTTCGACCCAATTGGCCAATGGTTGATCTTTGGCATATATCCCACAAGCCTAGCTCAAATGAAAAGGCTATACTCAATGTGGAATATTCCTTTCAATGTAATAAAGGAATATTCCTTGTAACTATGGGTGCACTTAAACAAACTAAAGAATATTCCTTTGAAGGTAATAAGGAATATTCTTGATAACTAGGCACTAAGAAATATTCCTTTCAATGCAAAAAGGAATATTCCTTTCAAGGTAATAGAATATTCCTTGTAACTATGGGTGCACTTAAAACAAACTAATGAATATTCCTTTGAAGGTAATAAGGAATATTTTCTGATAACTTTAAAAAGGGAATATTCCTTTCAATGCAATAAGGAATATTCCTTTTCAAGAATAATAAGGAATATTCCTTGTTATCTCTATATTGTTGACTCACGCTTTACCAAACACAAATATGCAATATGCCTTAACATAATCCATTCATTTGGCATTTGTTGATTTTGGCAATTGATTTGGTATGTAATGTAATGTGGGATATTTGAGCCCATTACTAAAAAGGGTGGACTAGGATTACATCTTGGGCCGATTTAGCAACCGCGGCTGACACATGGCGGCGAAGATTACAAGCCCGTGAGCCATAACTTTTCAAACATCTAATCTCTATCCACACTTATCGAAAATAAGCGACAAAATTATTTATATATATCATCCTTGCGCTTTTTGTGATATATGCATGTGGGATATTGCTAACTTTGTGTTAGGGTTGTGCTAGCGCATACCAAACAGTGAGTCACCATAATGGTTCAAAACCCTATACATTTTACATTTGCAAAAATATTGAGGTGTGGTGGATCATTTCCCAGGGTGTGAAATCGTATGCATGGATACATCCCCTTTCCTCTTACGCCTAATTTAAAAACAAAATCATTATACATGCAAGCATCCCTATTCCCCAAAATTATACTTTTTGTAAATTCGGGTCCCCATCGTCTATTCGCCATCTCCTTCACTCCTTCCCCATTCCCGTCCATCTCCTTCACTTCGCCATGGCCAAGTTCAAGACCACACTCACCCGGGAACACTATCCCGACCCATTGTACGTTCCTCCCCGCCCGGCCGCGGTCCCTCCTCTTCCTCAGGAGGATGGTGTCTTCCTCGGGCCACCGATTCTGATCGGGGCGAAGTTCCTTACCCGGAGGTGGAGGCTCATCATGGATCATCGGTAAGCTTGCCGTTGCGGGTGTCCAGTGGGTGCGACTTACCTCGGCGAGGGCGACTCCTCGAAAATGAAGATGTATGCCATGGAGGGCGACCTTCATATAAGAAGATGGTTTGAAGATCAAGCATTTTTTGTAATCCCTGGTTTCAATTTTTTTTTTGGTAATAGTCTTGTGACTATTCTTTTGTAAATCTTTTTAATTAAATAAAACCAATAGTCTTTGTGACTCCATTTTTTTGTAAGCTTTTTCATTAATGTGAGAACTCCTCTTCTCTCACATTTATTTGTGACTATTTTTGCTTTTAACGTTTCTCACGAGTTTCCTTTGTTCTTTTTAGTTGCTTGAATTATTTCTATCTTTTACGTATAGATATAAGAAACATGTTTGGTACTTAGTTTGCAACTCAAGTTTTGGGTGCAACTCAAAGTTAATGTGATTTTGTCATTAATTATAAAATACAAAAGTACAATTAAATAGTATACCAAAACAAACATTAAAAGCCAACAAGGAATTTCAAGGTCACGAGGGTATGATCGCACACTAACAAAATATGGTAACTTGACGGCCAATAGGAAAATATGTTAATTATTTTTTCTTTAATGCATCTTGAAGCATCTGAAGCATCTGCCAAAATTTTTACGGATGTTGTGAAACCTCTTGAACAATACCATCGCATGAGATGAACACTAAGCTGATAGGGTGTGTATACCACACCAAACCATATATACCATGCCTGATTATCATATTCACTTGAGCGAGCACATCCCACTACACACCACACCGTGCCAAACACACCACACCATTCACCACACACCATACACCGCAGACCATACACCTTTATCATATTCACGAGAGCGAGCACATCCCACCACACACCACACCATTCACCACACACCCACCACACACCCCACACCACACACCACACCATTCACCACACGCGCCGCGGAGCCATGCACCAACTATCATATTCACGGAGCGAGCACATCAA